>OX326946.1:22519462-23941962 GCA_946800315.1 Misopates orontium
CCTTAGCTGTAGATGAAACCCCTGATATCCCTGATGTCCCCCTCATAGAGCCTGATGATGTCGTTGTCGAGGAAACTGTTCAAGAATTAGCGGCAGAGGGTCTTACCCTGGATTCTTCTGAAGCTCCTCCACCTCGACCAAATTTAGTCAAGTTCGACAAGATTCGGTCAGTAGTGGGTCATACTGAAGAGTATTATCGTGTGAAGTACGATAGTTTGGAGGACTACGAGATCATATTCTTTGGTCCTGATGAGAGAATAAACAACCCACCTCAGGGTTGCTTCACTGTTTTTCATAACTACTTTTCTTGTGGCCTTCGATTCCCCTTAGATAGCATCGTTAGGCAAATAATGGATAGATTTCCTTCCTGCACTTCGCACTTCACCCCAAACATGTACACAATTATTTATTCCTTCATTATTCTGATGAGAGTGTTCAAACAGCCTTGCAATCCCGACTCCTTCTTTCAAATGTTCCTTAGTAAGTTTAGGAGAACTTGGGAGGAAGCGGGGTTTTACTTTTTGACGGCCAGGAAGAATAATAGTTTCTTGTCCGATCTTCAGTCCAGCTTTGGACATACTTGGAAAAACCAATGGTTTTTCATAAAAGAGTCCAAGCCTGAGGAGTTTAATTTTAAGAGGGATTGGATGGACAGTGCGCGTTCGCCCCCGTGCCTTCCAGCTGTACTGTCAGACGACCTCATCGCTAAGTTGAAGAGTCATCGCTTCAATGCCTTCTCATTAACCAAGACTGAAAATTCTCCGATCCGGAGGCTATACCACAGTTCCATATACTGGCCCTGGATCATTTGGTACACAACTTGTATTGTTGGTTTATCCTTTATTAGTCGTTTCCGTATCATATGTGAGATGTCTTGCTTATATTTACTTATGCTTTGAATTCATCTCTTTTGCATAAAAGATGGTGCTCAGAAAATCCAAGAAGAAACTTGCTGCTATGATGGAGACTGATGATGCTTCAGCTCCTGGTAGACAAGTCGTGGCGACGCGGCCACTTCTGCTCCTACTAATCCTGCTCCTGCTGATCTTGTTCCTGCTCTAGATGCTACTGCTGCTGACTCTGCTGCTGCTACCACGCTTCCTACTGCTGCGTCACCTACTGGTGCGCCTTCTACTGCTGGTGGCAGTACCTCGCGCGGGTCGAGAAGCAAGACTGTGGGTGCTTCATCTCGTAGAGTTACCACTCCTCCACCTGTTCCTTCTGGTAGCTCCCATGTGCGGATCCCTTCTGTTACTGCTGCGTATAGTGCGTAGGGTGATGACGTTCCTAGGCACAAGCGTCTTTCTGCATCGGATGACCGTCAACGCGGCAAGCGGCCTGCTTACGACACCTCCAACACCTTTGAGCCTGCTAACGTTGACATCAACATCGAGGAGGTGTCACATGCTTCCATGGAGGTTGGGAGCTTTAAGCTAACAAATACTGCCGCCATGAGGATGCTGAAGGGCTTCATCCCAACCTTTGATTGGAAGAAGTACTTTGAAGAGGTGGGGCCCGAAGGATTGTGCAGCCGTACCTCTCTGAGGCTTGCTTCGATAAGTGTTCTTACTTTCCTTATCTTGTTTCTGTATTTTGGTTTTGCGTAATGAATCTAATAATTTCCATTTCTCCTTTGATTGCGGGCTTTGATAAATATCCAGATTTCGGTGGAGAATTTCAGTATCTCCATGGATGCGCGGAATGAGTACAATGCTAATCTGAAGGGATTCAAGACTGCAGTCGCTCAAGCCAAAATTCTGGAGGAGAATCCAAAGAAAAGGACACCAGAGCTGCAGGAGACCATGGATTCCGTGGTGGAGGAGCTACGCCTGGCCATGGAAGAGCTCCAGAAGGCCACTGATGCCTTGACCACCAGCAACAAGAGGTGCAGACCGTCACAAATGAGTTCAACCAGATGCAGTTAGTGAAAGACGATCTGTCTCTCACTTTGCTGAGGTCTTAAAAGAAGAATGACAATCTAGCGGAGCATCTCAAGGTGGTGGAAGAGGAGCGTGATGCGGCCCAGGAGAAACTAGTGGCTGTAGAGCAAGTTGACTATGACTGAGCCAAGCTGAGGTTTTCCATAGCTTTTTGTTCCTTAATGTGTCTTTGCAAATTCGTTTTGTAATCATGTTATGATTTTTGTGCAGGAGTTATCTGACGATGATAAGGTTGCAGTCGCCGTCGAGTTCATGCGTTCCGCTACCTAAGGCCACATCACTATGGCGCGCGACGGCTTTGACATGAAGAAGTGGTACCGGTATGCTCTGAAGGATGTGAAGCAGAAGGGTGCCTTCGTTGCTGGCTTTGCTCCTGAGGACTTCGACATCAGGAACTGCCTGACTGAGGAGGTGTCACACTCTGAGGAGGACGAGGAGCCGGATAAGGAAGAAAATCCAGACATGACTCCTTCCTGAGTCTGCGCCCTTTGAAAGAGGTCTAGCTGCGCGACCATTTGAGGGCCAAGGCTAAGGCTAGTACCTCATGGGTCAAGGTTGCTGTGCAGGAGAATCTAGTGACAGTGAGTTACCCCGTGATCCCCCGATTTCTGACTCGCAGATTCCTGGCCGACAGCTGCCTGAAGGGGTCCCTTTGCTGGCTTTTGGTGAGGATGTGGGTCCCTCTCAGTCGGTGACAGTGTCATCGTCTGCGCCACTTCTGAAGTTACACCGCCTGATGCTCCGCATGTGCGACCCGAGGATGATACCTCTCTTCTTAGTGATTCCATGGAGGAGATAGCCCGACAGAGTTGAGGTGCCTTGAAGCTATTCGTCCTGAGTCTGAAGAAGTGAAGCTCTTAGAAGCTGGCCTGTGTGCCCCTATCTTTTCTTAATTGTCCGTACACTTGAACAATTTTTTGGATTGTTAATTTCGTAGTTGTAAACTTAGCACCTTTGTAGTGCATATTTTTCATATTCTAGTACAAAATTTTTTGCATTTATCGTACTTTTTTAACTTGTGCGTTTTGAATTGCTCTTTATGTTTGCCTCGCAATTTCCTTCCCCATATTGTGCATGTGTGTTGCAACATGAATGCTTTTATTTGTTGCATGAGTTCTAGTGCTCATAATTTGAGTGCTTGTGCTCAATTTACAAGTGCTTGTGCTCGTTAACTATGTTTATAATATAAGTAATTTATCGGCAAAGGAACAAACTTGCATAAAATGTGGAATTTTATAAGTTTTGGGACTGAGCTCGAGTAACTTCTGAGTTGCGTACGTATCCTGCCGTATATAGGTGGTCAGGAATCAAGTCCCTGTAGTTCCGTGCTAAGTATTACAATCCAGGTCCATATGTGAATACTCGTGATTCGTGAAAGAAAACGTAATAATAACATCCAAACTACGGTCCTACTGTGCCACAAGGCAGTTAGAATGCTAGTGTCTTAACCGTAAAACCTTCTCAAGTTCTTCACGTTCCACGGGTGTGATAAGCTCCTTCCACCCAACTCTTTCAAATAATAGTATCCTTTAGCGCTTGCCTTCTTCACTCTATAAGTTCCTTCCCTATTTGGCTTCAGTTTGCCCATGTGCTTAGTGGCTTCGACCTTTCTAAGGGCCAAGTCCCCCACTTGGAAGTTTCAAAACCGCACCTTACTATCATACGCCTTGGCCATCGTCGATTTATATGCTTGTGTATTCTGATAAGCCTCTTCCCTCGCGGATCCTATCAATTAAAGGTCCATATGTCTTGCCCTTACAGCAGGCTCCTCATCATATGTAACAATGCGGTACATCGGCGTTCCAATTTCCGCTGGTATCACTGCTTTAGATCCATATGTTAGCAATTATGGAGTCTCTCCCATTGAAGTCTGAGGTGTCGTCCGATAGGCCCATAGTATGCCTGGCAATTCTTCAGCCCAGTTTCGTCCTTCGCCTTCCAACCTTTTCTCCAGACATTTAACCAGCGTGTTGTTGGTTGCCTCTACTTGTCCATTAGCTTCAGGATGCGTGACAGATGTAAACCATTGTTCAATCTTCAAGTCTTTGCACCAGTGTTGGATCTTGAAGCCTTGTAACTGTCTTCCATTATCAGATATCAAAACTCTTGGAATCCTGAATCTGCATATAATGTTTTTCCATATGAAGTGCTTCACATTTGCCTCAGTTATTGACACTAATGCTTCGGCTTCCATCCACTTTGTGTAATATTCTACTGCTACCAATAGCCATTTTCTTCCTCTTAACGCTATTTGCATGGGTCCAAAAATATCTATACCCCATTGGTCGAATGGGCATCCATAACTCACAGTCATCATTGGTTGAGCAGGCGTATGACTTATCTTCGAATATAATTGACAACTTCTGCATTTTCTTGTGTAATCCGTTGCGTCTCTCATGATAATAGGCTAAAAATATCCTCAGCGGAGTATTTTTGCGTGGATCGTCCTCCCGAATGATTACCACAGCTACCTTCATGTATCTCTCTTAAGACACGTTTTGCCGGTGCTGGTGATAGATATCTTAAGAGCAGTCCTTCAAATGATCTTTTGTATAGCTCTCCATTGAACATGGTGAACCTTGCCGATTTGTATTTCAATCATCTGACCGCTTGTGTGTCAGTCGGTAAGGATCCATTTTGCAAGTATTCGATGATTTCATCCTTCCAACACTTCTCAACTTCCACAGGTAAAACAACAATCTGCTGCTTCTATTTGTACTGAACTGCCAACTTTCCTATCGCGGGCTTATCAGTTCCAAGTAATTTCACTATCCTTTCGACAAAGACTTCGACAGTATTTGCAAAATGAAATAAGGAATCCGCGCGCTCATTTTTTGCTCTTAGAATTTGCGAGATAGTAAACGTTTCCAAACTTGCAGTCGCCTCCTTGAGCTTATCCAAATACATAACTATCGCTGCTTCCTTTGCTCGTATCTTCCCTCAAACTGATTTGCAATCAGTTGTGAATCCGCGAATGCCATAAGTTTGGTGATCCCAAATGATTTTGCCATTTCAATCCCTACCAGCATCACCTCATACTCGGCTTGATTGTTAGTAACTTGAAAGTTTAGCCGGATAGCATAGTCAGATTCTCTTTCGTCTGCCGACCTCAAGTATACTTCTGCTCCCCCTGCATCGACCGGAAGATCCGTCCACATGTAAAGTCCAAATCTCCTTGGCTATTCCAGAAGCACCTCCCTCAGTTGCGTTCGTTAACACGGCAACTTCCAATGGTTGCTCAGATTCAGAGATAGTTTCCGCGACAAAGTCTGCTAACCTCTGTGCTTTAATAGCCGTCTTAGGTTGATACTCCAGGCCGTAGTCTTCCAACTCAATAGCCCATTCCACAAGTCTACCTGATGTTTCTGTTTTTTCCATTACTTGCTTCAAATGTTGATTAGTCAAGACTGTGACCAGGTGTGATTTAAAGTATGGCCTTAATTTCCTTGCTGTGATCACTAATGCGTATGCCAATTTCTCAATTTCTAGATAGTTAAGTTCTGCTCCCGTTAGTACTTTACTCACGTAATAGATTGGCATATGTTTCCTATCCTCCTCAAGAACAAGTATTGTACTCAATGAATTCTTCGTTATAGCCAAGTAGAGGTATAGCATCTCGTTATCTTTGGGTTTAGAGAGCAACGGTTGTATTGTGAGATAAACCTTTAGCTGGCGAAAGCTTCTTCACTGTCCTTAGTCCACACAACTTTGGTGTTTTCCGAAGCTTTTTAAAGAAAGGTAAGCTTTTATCTGCCGAATGTGAAATAAAGCGGCTTAGTGTCGTTATTCTCCCAACCAGACGTTGTACCTCCCGCACAAACTTGGGGGATGGAAGATCCATTATAGCCTTGATTTTGTCCGCGTTAGCTTCGATGCCACGCTCATTGACCATGAAACCAGAAATTTTCCTGCCTTAACCCCGAATGTGCATTTCTTCGGATTCAACTTCATCCCGTATTGTTTCATGATATCAAACGCCTCATCAAGATGTTTGACATGATCCTCACCTTTCAAACTTTTGATTAGCATGTCATCAATGTATACTTCCATTATTTTTCCGATTTGATGATAGAACATCCTAGCTACCAACCTCTGAAAGGTGGCCCATGCATTCTTCAATCCGAATGGCATTACCCTATAGTAGAATATGCCTCTATCTGTGATAAACGTCGTTTTATGTTGGTACTTTACAACCATTAGTATTTGATGAAAACCGCTCTATGCATTGCAAAGACTCAGTAATGCGCATCCCGCCGTCGAGTCCACTATTAGATCGATCCTGGGTAACAGGAATGGGTCTCGAGGACAATGCTTGTTGAGATATGTATGATTCACACAAATTCGCCATACTGTCGGCTTCTTGGGCACTAGAACAACATTGCTGAGCCATTCTGAATATCGTACTTTGAATATGTGGTCGGCCGCCAATTCTTTTTGTACCTCCAATTTTGCAGCCTTATTCTTTTCATCGTTGAAATGTCTCTTCTTCTATCTAAAAATCTTAGCATTCAGATTCACATTCAAATGATGTACTGCAACTCGAGGAGTTATTCCTTTCAAGTCTGAGTCAGTCCCTGCAAATACATTAAAGTTTTTCCTTAGGCATTCCAGTAATGCCATCTCGATTTCTAATGGCAATTCACTGCCAATCTTAATGACCTTGTCAGGTTCATTGTCTACAAGTATCACCTCCTTGAATTCTCTAGAGGGTTTCATCCTTTCGACCTCCATTTGCTTCTTGTATGGCAAGGTGGTCTTATCCTCCTTCTCCTACTTTTGTGTATCCATCGTGGTTATGACATTCTCATTAGATGTCTCTGGAACATTTGATTTCGTCAATTGATACTCTTGTGCAACAATAACCATAAAGTATCCACTTGTTCTCCAAGTTCAGGCATTTCGCAGGTGTGTATTCCAATCATTTCGACTTTAGGATCTACCTTCAATTTAATCGATTTTATTGATGTGACATAAAAACTCCAAGATTCACCATAGTTTGTGGTAATCTCGGCTACTCTGCCCGGTGTCGGGAATTTAACTTTTTGATGAGCAGTAGACATGACCATTGTAAATGCAGCGATTGCAGGCCTACCGATCAACACGTTATATGCAAAAGGTATGTCAACTATGAGATATTCCATGTTTAAAGTCCCCCTCCTTGGATTTTCACCAAAAGAGGTTGGCAGCATAACCTTGCCTATTGCCCTTACTTCACCTCCACCAAATCCCAATAGTGGAGAGTTTACTTTCGTGATCTCATACCTTCCCAGTTTCATTTGCTGCAGTGCATCCATGAATATTATATTGACTGAACATTCATTATCCACCATAATCCTTTTTACCAAATAATTTGCAATCACATCAGTTACTACCATTGGGCAATTCAAGTATTTAGCCTCGTTAGCTTGAGAAGATAAATCTTTAAAGTCGTCTTTGTCAAACGTGATTCTTATATCTAACTTGTTAACTGCAAAGACAAGATCAGTCCGTGGACACTTTAGACGATCGTTGTATATGTCTCTAGAAATTCGCTTTCCACTCTTTGCGGAATCAGCTTCGGTTGGTCACATTGATCCTAGTTTTACTTCCATCACTAGGATTACCCCTTTTGCAATCACAGTAGTTACTACCATTGGGCAATTCAAGTATTTAGCCTCGTTAGCTTGAGAAGATAAATCTTTAAAGTCTTCTTCGTCAAATGTGATTCTCCTATCTAACTTGTCAACTGCAAAGACAAGATCAGTCTCTGGACGCCTCAGACGGTCATTGTATATGTCTCTAGAAATTCGCTATCTACTCTTTCTGGAATCAGCCCCGATTGGTCCTCCTGAAATCACATTGATCACTGTTTCACTTCCATCGTTAGGATTACCCCTTTTCCCCCTCGGTTCATCCTTCTTATCATGCAGAGAACGACTTGTTTTTCTATCTCCAGAAGATTTGTCATCTCGCGGTTCTCAATTCTCAAGGACGAACTCGATAAGTTTTCCATCATGAATGAGTCGTTCAATTTCGTTCCTCAAGGCCTTGCACTCATTAGTATAATGTCCGTGCTACTAATGGTATTTGCAATATTTCCTTGACTCCTTCATCTGGTCCGTTTCCTTGAACGGTCCGGGTGTTTTGAATATCCCGCAATCCTTTGTTACAACAAAGATTTCTGCAATATCCTTCCTTAACGGTGTGTAGTTTTCAAACCTCTTAACGGGTGATCGTCTTTCTTTGCCTCTGTCATCCTTTCTCCAGTTTCTGTTCTCCTTACCTCTGTAAGTTTTTGGTAAGTCCATTAAATCATAGTTCTCAGCGGCCTCTTCCATGTCAGTAACCTATCGAGATATATCCATAATGCTCTCAATGGTTGTAGGCGCATCCCAAGTCAGTACTTCTACTAGCTTTTTGCTCTTGCTACAGTTTACCAGTACAGAGCTAACCAAATCTGTTGTTGGAGACTATACCCGACCGATCTCCACATTCAATCACTCTATATACTTTCCCAAGCCTTCATCAGGCTTTCTACAATATGGAACAGATGGCTTGGTGCCTTCTTCTTCTGTTGATAAGTTGCAAACTTATTGACGAACATATCTCTGAACTGTTCAAATGATTCATTTGTACGCGTTGGCACGTTCTTGAACCATTCTTTGGTTGTCCCAGTTAAGCTTATTGCAATCAATTTTGCTCTCCCAGGATTTGCAGTTCCTCATCCAAGTCATCGAAATGCTTTTTGGGATCACTTGTGCCATCATATTTTTGCATCTCATCTTAACTCCTTCCTTCAGTGTCAATCTACTAATCGCATCATAGATTGGAGTTGGCTTCTCCAATCGTGGACTCTGTTCAGCAAACACTGGTTCAACCTTTGTCCAATATGATCTGGTTGATCTCTAATTCTCCCAGTCGTTTGTATGTGACTTGCGACTTGCTGTACTTCAGGACCTCTCTGTCTAGAATTGATCTCTCCATCTCTTGTATTTGCCCGACTTGGGGCTCCATTTCTTCCAGTCCGTGCAGAACGAGGGTTTCTACGCTCAGGTGAAGCAGATGTTCCCTTCTGCTGGGT
The DNA here is from genome assembly GCA_946800315.1 of Misopates orontium. NCBI lineage: Eukaryota > Viridiplantae > Streptophyta > Magnoliopsida > Lamiales > Plantaginaceae > Misopates > Misopates orontium. The sequence continues at coordinate 22,528,463 of OX326946.1, forward strand.
CAAGTTGCCCTCGAGTGAGTTTGCTGCCTCGAATCTCCCCTATGTTGGGTTTCAGGAGACCTTGATGGTAGTGCCGATGTGGTTGTGCTGTCGTTGCTGAGAAGTTTTGTGGTAACACAGTATTCGCCAGCTGTTGCACAATCATTGGCACTATAGTTTGTTGAAAAGCTGTCATGATCTAAGCTAGTTGAGCAGAATGTAACGCGTTGTTGGTCCAAGAGAGCATGCCAAGTGTGCTCAGAAGCCTCTGCAGTTCTGACATCTTCATCCCTTTGAGACCTAGCCCTTGTAAATACTCTGTTCTTCTCCGTGACTCTTCTCTTAGCCATTGAATCAGTGATAGTTGATGTGGGGTATTTTCGTCTGGATACGTGTCCACTTGTCAACACTCAACGTCAGACTGCTTGAGTCCCTCCTGGATCCTTGAGCAACTTTTGAGTTCGGAACCTGCAGTCAACACTACATGTAAAGTAAGTCGGTGCCTTCTTGGCGAAGGCATTCCAACGCTCAAGTCAGATGGGTCAAAATGTGTGATCTTGTTGTGCAAGGCAACAAGTCAAAATGCTAGGTCGAAATGCATTAAAACAAGTCGAAATGGAGCAAAACAAGTCAAAATGAAGAGTCCTCAATAAGTCGAAATGAAGATCTTCAAACAACTCGAAATGCTTATAAATATATCTCAAATTAGAGATATCCTGTCAAGCCAAAATGAATGCCAAAAAACTCAAATTCGATCTATATAACTCAAAATAGATGCTTAAAATAGAGAAAACGTACTTGAAAATGAGGTATGGGCCCCCTTATATACTACTAAGAGTCCTTGCTTAGCTAGAAGTCTTTTCCAAGTAGGATTATAATTCAAAATAACTCGAAATAGAGTTATTTTGAAATAAGTCGAATAAGTTGCCCAAATAAGTTGAAATGGGCCTCAAATAGCTCCAAATGGGCCTCAAACAAATCGAAATGGGCCTAAAATAACTCGTAATGGGCATGCATGGGCCTGATTTTGAGTTTTGCCTGAAATTGTAATTTCGTATTAAAAGATAATGGTGCTGACGTGACATAATATATTTTGAAATACGCTTGTGGTATTGCATCGTATATTATGACGTCGCGGTACCGAAATATGGTACATCATGGAGTCCCCCAGTTTGTAAGAGTAATGTGTAGAAACATCGGTTATACAAACTATAAAATACTCCAACGAGCCGAGAATCGTGCAACGAAAACGGCCTTGGTGTGAAAAAACTAACGTTTTTCCCAAATAACTCGAAGAATAAATAGGTCGAAAATTGCTAAATCGGGTAAGTCAAAATCAACAACTCGAAATGAGTTACCCGAAATAGTAACTCGATTAGAATAACTCCAACACAAAAACTCGAAATGAGGCAAATAAGTCAAAATAGACGGATAAGTCAAAATAGTGGCATTTTCGTAAATAAAAATCATTTCCGCCTATAAATACTCCGCACAAATCCTTCATTTCCTCATTTCTCACGGGCGTTGCAACCCAGAGAGTAGAAAAAATTACTTGAAATAGGATAACTCAAAAAGCTTATCAGTGAATAGTGAGATTTATAACTCGAAAGGCGTTGAAATTACTGTTCTACCCCTTGTAAGTCGAAATGAGTGTTTTTTGCCGGATAACTTGAAATTTTAACTCTAAATTGCTCAAATTTTTTCTCCTCCATTGCTCAAAATAAATAACTCAAAAAAATAAGTTCGACTTATTATTTCGAGTTATTGCCTTGTGAATTTTTCGAAAAATGTTTTGAAATTTTTTTTGTTTTGACTAATAGTGACCTTTTTGTGCAGATTTGTTGCAACGGCTGGTCTACGTAATAACCGATCACGTAGCCGCCCATCCATTCCACCATCTCAGTCTCGCTTGTGTTACCACTACAACTCCCGAGATCACCAATCACGACCGTCTGCATCACTGCGCATCACAATTATCACAGCAATCTGCGACGTTCAAATCCAGTTCGACCAGCCTCGTCGTACCGTCCCCGTAACCCACAGCCTGCTAAAATCTATGCAGCGAGAACTCCAAAGATCTTTGTTCCGGCTCAAAGGTCTTACGAATGACGCGACCCCAACGAAGAACGCTTCATCGACCTCAACCCACGCTCTATTAACTACTGACCTTGATCTCTAATGACATCTGCATCAGATAGTGAGTCTACTAGCGGTAGTAGTCATGAAACCACTAGATCAAATAGGTCAAGATCGGGTGAGTCAAGTAGTGGAGACTCGTCTGATAGGTCTTCACGTGTTTGGATAGAGCCTTGGATTGGGATGTCGATATATTAGGCGATGAGGTAGATAATTATGTTATTTTTGTGAGAGATAATGCTTCTCCTACCGTAGATATCTCTGATATTTCCACCACCAGAGATGTTGATGAGTCCGCTCCTATTGACCCTGAGAGTCGGATAGTCGAGGAGACCTTTTAGGAGTTAGTAGACGAAGGGGTCAATCTAGAATCTCCCGCTCCTAGTCCAGCTCAAAATAGGTTAAACTTTGATTTGCATTGTTCGATCTTGCCTCATGATTTTGATTATTACCGCGAAACCTTTGACATCCCATACACGTACCAAATCATAGTTCCTGGGTCCGATGATAGGATGAATAATTCTCCCGAAGGGTGCCTTACTGTTTTCAACAGATATATATAGTGCGGCCTGAGATTCCCAATTGATTCGATGGTCGCCCAATTGATGAACTCCTTAATTTCTTGCCCTTCACATTTTACCCCAAACACTTACACCCTTATGTACGCGTATGTTATGTTGACCCATGTCTTCCACCTTCCGTGCATCCTAAACGGTTTTTGGCAACTGTTCCTCATCAAGTTCAGACAGAAGGGTGAAGAGGCCGGGTTCTATTTTTTGAGCTCGAGGAAGAACAACTACCTTCTGTCCAACCTTCAGTCCAGTTTTGGGACACACTAGAAGAAGCAGTGGTTCTTCGTGAAAGAATCCAAGCCCCTTGAGTTCAAGTTCAAAAGACTCTGGGCCGACAGTCGTCGATCTCCTCCTTGCCCAGCAGCTGTCTACCCAAAGGTAGTGATTGACATGCTCAAAGAGCATCAGTTTGATGCCTTAGAGTTAATGACGTCTGAAGTTTTGTGGGCCGACGAATTTACGCATTTGCCTGCCGTTGAGTTTGCACTTTTTGGTATACAGTCATGCATGTTTTATTGTTGTTTGTACTTTACGCTTCTGTGCTCTCTTGACAACTTCTGACCACTTATTGTTTTGTTTTGCAGAAAAGATGCTGATGGATAAGACCAAGAAGAGGCTTGTTGCAGCGATGCAGAACGCCAATGCTCCTCCTACTGAAGCGGTGATCCCTGAGAAGATGAGCCACTGAGGTGCTAAGGCTTCGGCTGAGTTTGAGTTCTAGGGCTCCGGCCGCTCCTACTGCTCCTACTGCTGCTTCTAGCTTAACTAGGGGATTGAGCCATAGTAGAGGTACGCCATGTGTTGTTCGTGCTCCATTAGCTTCCACTACTGCTCATTCCTCTCCTCCGTCACCCGTTGATCCACCCATGCCGGATGTGACTCCTCCTCCTGCCTCATCGGCTGAGAGAGTGTGGATCCCTGCTATGATAGATGCGGTGCAAAGGGGGAATGCGATGGGCCCGGATCCTGTTGAGCGGAAATGGCCCTCCACTTCTAAGGATCGTCGTCGAGGCAAGCATCCCGCTCATGACACGTCAAATACCTATGAGCCCGACAAATCGAACATCAATGTGGAGAAGATCCCACGAGCGACCATTGAGGAGGTCACTTCAAGATGACTGACATTGCTGCTCTGCGCCTCGTGAAGGGATTTATGCCAGAGTTTGACTAGAAGAAGTACTATCAGGAGCTAGGACGTGAGAGGCTCTGTAGCCGGACTGCATTGGCTACTTGTGAGGTGAGTGTGCTTTCCTATCATATGTTTGAATTTTTTATTTTGTATGTGCTAACTTAGCCTTTCCTTTTGTGCAGTTCTTCATCAATGTGCAGACTATGATAGAGAACTTCGACATGGCCATGGATGCCCAGGAGTAGTTTGCTACTTATTGGAGAGGCACCGGTCTGGGGCAGCTCAGGCATAGGTTCTGAGTCCCGAGCTAAGGCTAAGGTTCACGAAGCAGATAATAACCTACAGATTATCGTTGCAGAGCTGCAGCGCACTAAGGGGGAACTCAAGAAGGAGAACGAGGCAATTGTCAACTCCAAGCGCGAGGCCGAGGAGTATAAGGCGCAGGTTGCTCAGCTGACTCAGGACCTAAAGAAGCCGAACAAGGAGATCGACGATCTCAATGTTGGTGTCCTAGGAACAGGAATAGTGCTTCCGTGGATAAGGAGGAGCGCGCGAAGATAGAAGCTGAGCTTGCTGCGGTGAAGGCGGCACTTGCTACTGCAGAGCACGGCGGGTATGATCAGGCCTTGAGTGAGGTAAGTCTAACAATTTTCCTTATGTGCTTTCGCATTTTTCTGTTTTATCATGATTTTCTTTATACTTGTCTCCTTTTATAGGACTTGCCTCATGACAAGAAGGTGGCGGTGGTCGTGGAGTTCTTCCGCTCAGAGACCTGGGAGGAGATCGCGACCATCAGGGGTGGCTATGACATGGCCAAAGGCTACAGCATGGCCTTGGAGGATCTCGAGAAGAGGGGTGGTTTCGCAGACGGCTTCAAGAAGGAAGATTTGAACGTCTTCAACTGCCTGAAAGAAGATCAGAATGGAGGCGGCAAACAGACTAACGCTGCTACTGCCACTGCTAATGAGGCACCTACAGAGGATGCTGGTACTCCAAAGCACGACCCATTCACTTTCGTCCTTCCTCTACAGCAGGTGTGGTTGAAAGACCATCTTGCTGACCAGCCTGGCCCCTCCACTGTTGCTCCGCATGCCCCTGACTTGGAGGAGGGTGAGATGGTGTTTGACGTGAGTGTCCTTGACACACCTCTCGAGGTAGATCTCCCGGTGCCAGGGGTAACTGATGAGTCCACTTCTGATGTTGTTGTGCTGCGGCGTATCTACCCGATGGACGACACAACTCCCATGACTAAGTCCTTTGCGGAGTTGTAAAAGCAGAGCCAGGGCGCGGTCGAGTTGTTGGGGCTGAATCTCCGCCCTTGATGTTGCTTCCTCATGGCCTGCGTACCGTTTATCATTTGTAGGCATCTATGCCTTTCCTTTTGAACAATTATTACATTGCTCTCATTAGTACTTGCCTTAGTATATTTTTGTTGACTTCGCGCCTTAGTTTCACTTATCCCTTATCTTAGTACATAAAGGTTTTTTTATCTTGATTGAGTGTTTTTAGGTTATGCACTGTGAATCATACTTTACTCTTGCCTTATTGCTTTAATTCATTATGCTGCAGTCGTGTGTTGTACAATGAATGCTTTTAAGTTGTTGATTGAGTACTTGTGCTCATAGTGTGAGTGCTTGTGCTCATAGTGTGAGTGCTTGTGCTCGTAGCTTAAGTGCTTGTGCTTATAGTTTGAGTGCTCGTGCTCAAATCGTGAGTGTTTGTGCTCGTTTTATCTATATGCATGAAATAAGTGATGTGTTGGCAGGGAACCAAACTTGAACAAAATATGGAATTTTATAAGTTTTGGGACTGAGCTCGAGTAACTTCCGAGTTGCCTACGTATCCTGCCGTATATAGGTGGTCAGGAATCAGGTCCCCGTAGTTTAGTGCTAAGTATTATAATCAAGGTCCACATGCAGAGACTTGTAATTCGTGAAAGAATACGTAATAATAACATTGAAACTACGGTCCTACTGTGCCACAAGGCCGTTAGAATGCTAGTGTCCTAACTATAAAACCTTCTCAAGTTCTTCACGTTCCACGGGCGTGGTACAATCCTTCCACCCAACTCTTGCAGATAATAGTATCCCTTAGGGGTTGCCTTCTCTACTCTGTAAGGTCCTTCCCGATGTGCTTAGTAGCCTCCACCTTCCTTAGGACCAAGTCCCCCACTTGTGGAAGTTCCGAAACCAAACCTTGTTGTCATACGCCTTAGCCATCATAGATTTATACGTTTGTGTACGTTGGTAGGCTACTTCCCTCGTGGCCCCTATTAGTTCGAGGTCCATTTGCCTTGCCCTCAAATCTTGCTCTTCATCATATGTAACAATGCGGTAAGTCGGCATTCCAATCGTTGCTGGTATCACTGCTTCGACACCATATGTTAGCAAATATGGAGTCTCTCCAGGGTACGTTCGAGGCGTAGTTCGATAAGCCCACAGTAAACCTGGCAATTCATCAGCCCAGTTTCGTCCTTCTCCTTCCAACCTTTTCTCCAGACTCTTTACCAGCATGTTGTTGGTAGCTTCTACTTGTCCATTGGCTTCAGGGTGCGTAACAGATGTAAACCGTTGTTCAATCTTTAAGTCTTTGCACCAGTCTTAGATCTTAAACCCTTGGAACTGTCTTCCATTGTCAGATATTAAGTCCCTTGGAATCCCAAATCTGCAAATGATGTTCTTCCATATGAACTGCTTCACGTTAGCTTCTGTTATTGACACCAATGCTTCGGCCTCTACCCACTTGGTGTAATATTCCACTGCCACCAATAGACAATTTCTACCTCGAGACGCTATTGGCATGGGTCCAACGATATCTATTCCCCATTGATCGAAAGGACATTCATACTCATAGTTGTCATTGGTTGTGCAGGCGTATGAATAATCTTCGAATGTAATTGACAGCTCCTGCACTTCCTCGTGTAATCCATTGAGTCTCTCATAATAGTAGGCCAGAAATATCCTTGGTGGAGTATTTCCTGTGCTAAGGATCGTCCTCCATAATGATTTCCACAACTTTCCTCATGTATCTCTCTTAAGACGTGTTTTGCCTGGGCTGGTGATAAACATCTTAAGAGTGGTCCTTCAAACGACCTTTTGTAAAGCTCTCCATTGAACATAGTGAACCTTGCCGATTTGTACTTCAATCTTTTGACCGCTCGTGGATCAGTCGGCAAAGTCCCGTTCTACAAGTAGTCAATAATCTCATCTTCCCAACACTTCTCAACCTCTACCGGCAAAACAAACTCCAAGGATTCTACTCGTGTGGGAGTTATCACGCCAACCTTGCCAATCAAGGGTTGATTAGTAGCCAATAAGGTCATTCGCCTTTTGACAAAGACTTCAACAGTACTTGCAAATCGAGATAAGGAATCAGCACTGATGTAAGGTATTTTTGTCTGGATACGTGTCCACTCTCCAACACTCCACGTCAGACTTCTTCAGTCCCTGCTGGATCCTTAAGCAGCTTTTGAGTTCGAAACCTGCACACAACACCACACGTAAACTAAGCCGGTGCCTTCCTGGCGAAGGCACTCTGACACTCAAGTCAGATGGGTCGGAATATGATATCTCGTTGTGTGAGACAATAGATTGAAATGATAGATCGAAATGCACTGAACAGGTCGAAAACAAACACCTCGAAATGGCACAACAAGTCGAATTGAAGGTCTTCAAATAGATCAAAATAAAGACTTCAAATAACTCGAAATGCACTTAATATAGGTCGAACGAGAGCTATTTCAGACAGCTCGAAATGATTGCCAAACAGCTCAAATTTGACTAATATTGCTCAAAATGAATGCTTGAAAATATAAAAACGTACCTGAAAATGAGGTATGGGACCCCCTTATATAGTACTAAGAGTCCTTATTCAGCTAGAAGTGCACTCCAAGTAGAACTATACTTCAAGATAGCTCGAAATAGAGCTATTTTGAAATAGCTCGAAATGGTCTCCCACATAGGTCGAACTGGGCTTGCTGTAGCTCGAAATGGGCCTATTTGGGCCCAGATTGGGCCTTCTTGGGCCTGCTTGGGCCTACTTTCGAGTTTTGCCTTGAATTGTAATTTTGCATTAAAAAATAATGGTGCTGACACGGCATAATATGTCCTGAAATCTGCTCATGGTACTGTATCAGATATTATGACGTGGCGGTACCAAAATATGGTACATCATGGAGTCCCCCAGTTTGTAAGAGTAGTGTGTAGAAACATTGGTCATACAAACTATAAAATAAGTCATGTAACCGAGAATCGTGCAACAAAAGCGGCCTCGGTGTAAAAAACCAACATTTTGGACAAAAATAACCAAACTCGAAAATAGGTCGAATTTGCTATTTTTGGTAACTCGAAATCGAATAGCTCGAATTACGTACCTGAAATAGTAACTCAAAATTCTGTAGGTTGAAATAGGTATTTAGGTTCGAAATGAGTTATAGGTCGAAATGAGGGCATTTTCATAATTTCTGGATCATTTCCCCTATAAATACTCCGCGCTGAAATTCATTTTCCCATTTCTCGCGCAAACTGCAACCCAGCAAATAAAATAGATCGAAATAGATAGGTCGAAATAGCTTTCCAGTGAGTAGTGTGAGATAGATCGAAATACTCCCAAAATAGCTCGAAAAATAGCAATTTTCCCAGTTTTCCCTCCGTAAGTCAAAATAAGCTGGATAACTCGAAATAATAGGTTGAAAGGCCCAAGTATTTCGAGTTATCACACTTGTAAAAAAATTCAAATTTTGAAAAATTCTTATCGTGTGCTAAACGTGACAATTTTTTGCAGATTTTGCTACAACGGCTCGCCTTCGTCGTAACCGATCACCGAGACGTCCATCCATCCCATCGTCACAGTCTCGTCCTCGACCATACTACAACTCTTGCGATCAATCTCGTCCGTCTTACTCACGCTCCTACCAGAACCACCACAACAATCCTCGAAATCCAAACACGAGGCGTCCAACGTCACCATACCGGCCTCGTCAATCACAGCCTGCTAAGATCCGAGTTCCTGGTGCGCCCAAGTTGTTCGTACCCGCTCAAAGGTTGTACGAGCAGCGTGATCCCAGCGAAGAACACTTTATTGACCTCGATTCTTGTTCTGGTAAATTACTTACCTTGAAATTTTTTATGGTGCACATTTTCGATAGCGAGTCCACTAGAAATAGTAGCCGTGAGAGCAATAGGTCTAATAGGTCAAGAGATGACGAGTCCAGTAGCGATGATTCTTTTGATAACTCTTCATCCAGTACCGATAGGGGCTCTGATAGAGAAGTAGACATCTTAGGTGAGGATGAGAATGATGTTTCTTCTGCTAGGAATAGCATCGTGCCATATGTAGCTCCACCTTCTGACACCCCTAATCCTGAACCAACTACTGATGCTCCTTCTATTAATCCCACTATAGTAGATGAGACCATTCAGGAGTTAGCTGACAAGGAGGTTAATTTAGATTCTCCTGCTCCTAGCCCTATCGACAACATACTTAACTTTGACCAACATCCTTCCGTTTTGCCACAGGACATAAATTATTATCGCGAAACCTTCGATATCCCTGACACCTACCAAGTGATAGTTCCTGGGCCAGATGATATAATGAATAACCTGTCTGAGGGGTGTCTCACCGTTTTCAACGGTTACGTTCAGTGTGGTCTTAGGTTTCCCATCGATCCAGTAGTATCTGAGATAATGAACTCCTTGAACTCTTGCCCCTCACACTTTACTCCGAACGCGTACACTCAGATGTATGCATATGTCATGCTCACCCGCTTTTTCAAGCTGCCTTGTTCTATGAACGGTTTCTGGCAACTGTTCCTAGTCCAGTTTCGCAATAAGGGCGTCGACGCAGGGTTCTACTACTTGAGTTCAAGGAAGAAGCAGTGCTTCCTTTCCGACTTACAGTCGAGTTTTGGGGCGCACTGGAAGAAGCAGTGGTTCTTCGTGAAGGAGTCTAAGCCACAAGAATTCCGGTTCAAGAGACTTTGGACTGACGGGCGTCACTCACAACCGTGTCCTGCTGCTGTCTATTCTCAGACAGTGATCGACAGGCTTAAGAAGCATCAATTTGATGCCTTTGCATTGACCACGTCCGACGTCTTGCGGGCTGGTGGTTTTACTCATTACGCTACCATTGAGTCTTCCATTTTTGGTATATGGTTATGCATGTTATTTTTTTCCGCTTGCTCTTTCTTTATTCTTTACATGTCTTCTAACCTTTGTTTATTTTTTCTTTGTAGAACGAATAGTTATGGACAAGACTAAGAAGAGACTGGCGGCTATAAAGAGGAATGCTAATGCGCCACCGACTAAGACGGCTATTCCTGAGAAGATGAGTCGTCCGGGCGCCATGTCTGCTGGTGTTGGTTCCAGTTCTCTGGCTCCCAATGCCCCTACTCCCCCTATTACTGCTACTGGCTCGACATGGGGATCGAGTCGTGGTAGGGGTGCCGCACCTGTTCCTCCTCCTGCTCTATCGCAGTCGACTTCTACTACTGCTCCCTCTTCTCCGTCGGTCGATGCTGAGCCATTTATGCATTCTCCTCCTCCCCCCTCTTCGACTGAGAGAGTGCGGATTCCTCCATTTGTGGAGGCTGTTAGGCGGGGGAATGAGACCGACCCTAAACCGAATACGAGGAAGAGGCCTTCTACTTCTGAGGATCACCGCCGTGGCAAGCGACCCGCGCATGACACGTCGAATACCTACGAGCCTGGCAAGTTGGACATCGACGTCGAGGAGATAGTTCGTGCTTCCATTGAGGCGGGTTGGTTCAAGATGACTGACACCACCGTGCTTCGACTGATAAAGGGTTTCATGCCTGCGTTTGATCGCTAGCTGTACTTTAAGGAGCTCGGCCACGAGAAGTTGATCAGTCGCATGGCTCTGTCCATGTGCGAGGTTAGTACCCTTTTGTCTTATTTGTACTTAGTAAATTATTTCGCTAATTGCTCTATTTTGTTGTATTTTGTATTTTGTACTAACTTTCTTTGTCATATGCAGTTCTTCATCAATGCCCAGACTATGGTAGAGAATTTTGGCATCGTCATGGCTTCTCAGGGCCAGTACAATGTGACTCTGGAGAGGCATCGTAGTGCTGCTGTTCAGGCCCAGAACATTGAGAAGAAGACCAAGGATGAAGCTGCGAAGGTGGAGAAGAACCTGCAGGTTGTTGTCGGTGAGTTGCAGCGCTCCACTGCTGCGTTAGAAGCTGCACATGCTGCGACTGCTGCTGCCCAGCGAGAGGTTGAGGAGTACAAGCTTCATGTTGCTCAGCTGACTTAGGATTTGGTTCATGCCAATGCAGAGCTTGATGATCGTGCTGACACGATCAAAACCCTGACGAACGGTGCTGCGACCGCTGAAGAGTCGCGCGCAAAGCTTGAGGCTGAGCTAGCTGCTGTGAAGGTCGCGCACCTTACTGCTAAGCAGGACGGCTATGATAGGGCGATGCGTGAGGTAATTCTTTGACTCTAGCTTTCTTCTTTCGCTCTACATTTTTTGTCGAGGGTTAATACTTTAACTTTGTGATTATGTTTTTGTAGGAGCTTTTCTGACGACGAGAAGGTGTCAGTGGCCATTGAGTTCTTTCGCTCAGCGACCTGGGAGGAGATTGATATGATCATAGGCGGATACGACACGGTGAACGGCTACAGTATGGCCTTGGATGATGTCATAGCTCGAGGTGCTCTTGTCGCTGGTTTCAAGAAGGAGGATTTTGACATCCTCGCTGCCTCAAGGAAGGCGACACTGAGGTTGGCGAGACATCAGACGTTATCGTTGCTGATGCTCATCCTACTCCTGAGGAGGAGGTTGGATCACCTAAGCATGATCCTTTTACCCCTATTCTTCCATTGCAGCAGGTGTGGCTTACGGATCACTTAGCTGATCAGCCTTCTACTTCCACTGCTGCTGCGCCTTCTGCGCCTCTTGAGGAGGGTGAGCTAGCCTTTGACCCTCAGGTTCTGGAGGTTCCGATGGAGATGGACCGTGTTGTGCCAGATGCTCCCGCTCCAGTTGATTTACCACATAAGATTTCTCCTGTTGATGACACTGGCCCTCTGAATGAGTCGTTCGACGATATCCAGGAGCAGAGTCAGGGTGCTGTGGAGTCCCTTGGGTTTAACCTTCGCCCTTGATCCTTTTTTGATTGGCATGCGTGCCTTATATCCGGCATTTGTGCCTTAGTTTTTAGAACATCTTTTCATTCGTACAATATTTTTTGATTCAGTACATTGTTGTTGACGTTTGCGCATTTTTAGCGCTTATCACTGGTATTTAGTACATATTGACTTTTGACATTGCTTGGTGTCTTTTTGCCTTATTTGTTTTGATCTCTGCTTATCTTTTTGCTTCTCCTGTTTATGAATATGTTCTCCATACTTGTATGCTTTGTGAACGAGTACTTGTGCATATATTGTGAATTCTCGTGCTTATTGTGTTAGTGTTGTCTTTTATTTGTTTGAGATCTTGTGTTTTATTTATGAGTGCTTGTGCTCAGTTTTACGAGTGTGTTTGCTCGGTTTGCGAGTGTTTGTGCTCGACTTTACAAGTGCTTGTGCTCGTTTTACGAGTGGTTGTGCTCGTTTTGCGAGTGCTTGTGCTCGACTTTACAAGTGCTTATGCTCGTTTTACGAGTGCTTGTGCTCGTTTTGCGAGTGCTTGTGCTTGACTTTATGAGTGCTTGTGCTTGACTTTACGAGTGCTTGTGCTCGTTTTCCGAGTGCTTGTGCTCAACTTTACGAGTGCTTGTGCTCGTTTTGCGAGTGCTTGTGCTCGACTTTACGAGTGCTTGTGCTTGTTTTTCAAGTGCTAGTGATCGATTTATTCTAAGTGTTTATACTTATGTGTTTGAGTGCTTAAGCTCAATTTTAATAATGCTTGTGTTGATTAACATGTAATTAGGATGTAGGCAAACAATCAAACTTGAATAAAATAAGAAATTTTGTAAGTTCTGGGACAGAGCTCGAGTAACTTCCGAGTTGCCTACGTATCCTGCCGTATATAGGTGGTCAGGAATCAAGTTCTCATAGTTCAGTACTAAGTATTACAATCGAGGTCCACATGCGGAGACTCGTAAGTCATGAAAGAATAAGCAGTAATAACATTGAAGCTATAGTTCTAATGTGCCACAAGGCCGTTAGAATGCTAGTGTCCTAACTATAAAACCTTCTCAAGTTCTTGCCGTTCCAGGGGCGCGATAATATCCTTCAACCCAACTCTTGCAAATAGTAATATCATTTGGCGCTTGCTTTCTCAACTCTGTAGGGTTCTTCCCAGTTTGGTTTCAACTTCCCAACATGCTTGGTGGCTTCAACTTTCGTCAGGACCAAGTCCCCCACTTGGAAGTTTCGAAACTGAACCTTGTTATCGTATGCTTTAGCCATCATAGATTTGTATGCTTGAGTACGTTGGTAAGCTTCTTCTCTTGTTGCTCCTATCAGTTCAATGTTCATTTGTCTTGCCCTTATAGCTTGTTCCTCATCGTATGTGACAATATGGTAAGTTGGCATCCCAATCTCTGCAGGTATCACTGCTTCAGAACCATATGTTAGGAAATATGGAGTCTCTCCAATGGAAGTTCGAGGCGTTGTACGATATGCCCATGGCAACTCCTCAACCCAATTTCGTCATTCTCCTTCCAATATTTTCTCCAAGCTCTTCATCAATGTATTGTTGGTAGCCTCCACTTGTCCATTAGCTTCAAGATGCGTGACAGATGTAAAGCGTTGTTCAATCTTCATGTCCTTGCACCAGTCTTGAATCTTAAATCCTTGGAACTGCCTTCCATTGTTGGAAATTAAGACCCTCGGAATTCCAAATCGACATATGATATTCTTCCATATGAATTGCTTTACATTAGCCTCTGTTATTGACACAAGTGCTTCGGCTTCTACCCACTTGGTGTAATATTCCACTGCCACCAATAGCCATTTTCTACCACCAGAAGCTATTGGCATTGGTCCAACAATATCTATCCCCCATTGATCAAATGGACATCCATAGCTCACTGTTGTCATAGGTTGTGCAGGTGTATGAATAATCTTCAAGTGTAGTTGACAACTTCTGCATTTCCTAGTGTAATCCACGGCATCTCTCATAATAGTTGGCCAAAACTATCCTTACCGGAGTGTTTTCTGTGCCAAGGATCGTCCTTCTGAATGATTGCCACAGCTTCCCACGTGAATCTCTCTTAAGACATGCTTAGCCTGTGCTGGTGACAGACACCTTAAGAGTGGTCTTTCGAATGACCATTTGTAAAGTTCTCCATTGAACATTTTGAATCTCGCCGATTTGTACTTGAGCCTTCTGACTGCTTGTGGATCAGTTGGCAGAGTTCTGTTTTGTAAGTAGTCAATAATTTCGTTCTCCCAACATTCCTCAACCTCCACTAGTCAAATAACTTTTCAAGGAACAAGCGACCCCCTAGAGCATAGTCCAATGCTAGGGTTGGATTCGATTTGCCCCCTTTGCCAATCGAAGGTTGCTCTGCAGCCAATAAAGTAACCCGCCTTTCAACAAAGACTTCAGCGGTGCTAGCAAATTGTGACAAGGAGTTGGCCCGCTCGTTTTCTGCTCTTGGAATTTGTGAAATAGTAAATGTCTCCAAGTTTGACGTACCTTCCTTAAGCTTGTCGAGATACTTGACTATTGCAGCCTCCTTAACTTCATACCTCCCCTCGAACTGATTAGCAATCAGTTGTGAATCCGTGAATGCAACAAGTTTTGTTATCCCTCACGATTTCGCCATTTGAATTCCAGCTAGCATATCCTCATACTCAGCTTGATTATTCATAACTTGAAAGTTCAATCTTATTGCATAGTCAAATTCTCTTCCATCCGTCGATCTTAAGTAGACTCCAGCGCCACCAGCATCAACTGTGGAAGATCCATCCACGTGCAAAGTCCATGTTTCCTTTGCAATCCTAGATGTATCCTTTGTAGTCTCCTCTGTCACCATGGCTACGTCAGTTGACTGTTCTGCCTCTGATATTGTTTTCACCACAAAGTTCGCCAACCTTTGTGCTTTAATCGCAGTCTTTGGAAGATACTCCAAACCATGCTCTCCTAGCTCGATCGCCCACTTCACTAGTCTGCCTGATGTTTCCGGTTTTGCCATAACTTGCTTCAGTGGTTGATTAGTTAAGACAGTGACCGGATGTGATTGAAAATATGGCCTCAACTTTTGTGTTGTTATCACGAGTGCATATGCTAGCTTCTCGATGTCCAGATAGTTTAGTTCTACTCCATTCAACACTTTGCTCACGTAATAGATTGGGAGATGCTTCCTATCTTCTTCGCGTACGAGTACGGTACTTAGTGAGTTCTTCGTTATGGCCAAGTAGAGATATAGCATCTCGTTGTCCTTGGGCTTAGACAATAATGGTGGTGTCGTGAGATAGACCTTTAGCTGGCGAAAGGCTTCTTCACAATCCTCTGTCCAGACAAACTTGGGTGTCTTGCGTAGCTTCTTAAACAAAGGTAAACTTTTCTCCGCAGAATGTGAAATAAAACGGCTAAGTGTCGTGATTCTCCCCACCAAGCGTTGCACTTCCCAAACGGATTTGGGAGATGGTAGATCCATTATAGCTTTGATCTTGTCTGCGTTAGCTTCAATGCCTCGCTCGTTTACCATGAAGCCCAGAAACTTTCCTGCCTTGACTCTGAATATACACTTCTTTGGATTCAGTTTCATCCCATATTGTTTCATGATACCAAAAGCCTCATCCAGATGTTTAACATGATCTTTCGCCTTTAGACTTTTAATAAGCATGTCATCGATGTAAACTTCCATGGTCTTGCCAATTTGATGGTAGAACATCTTTGCCACCAACCTCTGAAAGGTTGCTCCTGCATTCGTAAGCCAAACGGCATCACTCTATAGTAGAATATACCTCATTCTGTGATAAAAGCCATTTTGTGTCGATCCTTTACAGCCATTAGGGTTTGATGAAATCTACTCTCTGCATCGCAGAGACTTAGTAATGCACATCCTGCAGTGGAATCCACCACGAGATCGATCCTGGGCAATGGAAATGGATCTCGTGGACAGTGCTTGTTGAGATCAGTATAATCCACACACATACGCCATACTGTCGGCTTCTTTGGTACAAGTATAATGTTACTGAGCCATTCAGAGTAGCACACTTCAAATATGTGACCCGCAGCTAACTTTGTTTGTACCTCCAATTCTGCAGTCTTGTTCTTTTCATAACTAAAGTGCCTCTTCTTCTGTCGAACAGGCTTGGCATTTGGATTGACATTCAAGTGATGTACCAAAACTCGAGGGTCTATTCCCTTCAAATCCGAGTCCGTCCATGCAAATACATCAAAATTCCTTCGCAAGCATTCCAATAATGCCTTCTCAATCTCAGATGGTAACTCGCTACCGATCTTAATGACCTTCTCAGGTTCATTGTCTACCAGAATAACCTCCTTAAATTCTCCAGAGGGTTTCATGCGCTCAATCTCCATTTGTTTCTTGTAACGCATGGTAGTCTTGTCTTGCTTCTCCTCCTTAGTCTCCTCTGGGATAAGTTTCTCGTTCGATGAGTCAGGATTGTCTGGCATCGTTCTATGATCCTCAGGTGTTGCAAGCACCATCTCTGTATCCATATGTTCAATTATTCCAGGCGTTTCTGAGGGATGAATCCCAATCATCGCGACATTAGGATCGGTTTTTACCTTAATTGGTTTCGTTGACGTGACATAGCAACTCCAAGAGTCGCGATAGTTTGTAGTAAGCTCAGCAATTCCCCCAGGTGTTGGAAATTTGATCTTTTGATGCACCATTGATATGATCATGGCAAATGCAATTATTCCTGGCTCCCAACCAATACATTGTATGCAAAAGGCATATCAACAATGAGATATTCCACATTCAAAGTTCTCCTTCGTGGATTTTCCCCAAAAGATGTCGGTAGCATTATCTTTCCAACGGGTCTAACTTCGCTTCCACCAAATCCCATTAAAGGAGAACTTACTTTCGTGATCTCATACTTTCCTAACTTTATTTGTTGCAATGCATCCATAAAGATAATGTTGGCTGAGCAACCATTATCTATCATGATCCTCTTTACAGCATGATTTGCGATTATTGCTGAAACTACCATAGGGAAATTTAAGTACTGAGCCTCCTTAGCTTGTGAAGACAGGCTCTCAAAATAACTATCATCAAATGTGATCCTTGTATCTAACTTGTCTACTGCAAGGACAAGATCAATCTCTGGACGTTTCAAACGCTCATTGTATATGTCACATGAAATCCGTTTCCTACTTTTGGCCGAGTCAGCTCTAGTTGGTCCTCCATCAATCACATTGATTCCGTTTTCAGCGGCATCGTTGCCATTACCCTTCTTACGCCTAGGTTCATCTTTCTTCTCATGTGGAGATCGACTCCACTTTCGTCCACCTGAGGATTTGTCCTCTCGCGGTTCTTTATTCTCAAGGACATACTCAATGAGTTTCCTATCTTGAATAAGTCGTTCAATTTCGTTCCTCCAGGCCTTGCACTCATTAGTATAATGCCCATTTTGCCTGTGGAACTTGCAATATTTCCTTGACTGCTTTGTCTCATCAGTTTCTCTAAAGGGTCTAGGCGGTTTGAATATCCCACTATCCTTCGCAATTGCATAAATTTCAGCAATTTCTTTTCTCAACGGAGTGTAGTTATCGAATTTCTTGAAGGGTGGTCGATTATGATCACGATCTTTCCCTCTATCGACCTTCCTCCAGTCTCTATTCTCCTTTCCTCTGGGAGGTTCTGGTAAATCCATCAGCCCCTTCAATGTCAATAACTCCCCGAGCAAGATCCATGATTTGGTCAATAGTGGTTGGTTCTTCCCAAGTGATTACTTCTATCCGCTTCTTACTCTGGCACCGATTTTCTAATACAGAGATAACCAAATCTGCAATAGGTGATTGTACTCGTCCAATTCTATATTGAGACGTTGTATGTACTTCCCCAACAGTTCATCAGGCTTTCTGTGGATATTGAATAGAGAACTTGGAGATCTCTTCTTCTAGCGATAAGTAGCAAACTTTTTGATGAACATATCTCTGAATTGTTCTGATGATTGAATTGTGCGTGTCCGCAAGTTCTTGAACCATTCCTTGGCGGTTCCCCTCAGACTAAGTGATATCAACTTTGCCCTTAAGTTTTCACTGTAGCCCAGAATCTGCAACTCCATCCAAGTCATCAAAAAGTGTTGCAGGATCGGTCCTTCCATCATATTTCTCATCTCCAGAAGAATAGTTCCTTCTTTCAGTGTCAACTTACTGATTGCCTCACAGAATGGAGTTGGCTTCTCCACTAGTGAAATATGTTCAGCAATGACTGGTTCTGGCCTCGGTATAACTCTTTCAGGCAGATCCCTATTTCTCCCCGTTGTATGACTTGCGGCTGGACGGACTTCAGGACCTCTCTGCCTTGAGTTAACTTTTCCATCTCTAATAGTTGCTCGACTTGGAGCTCTTTTCGCATTGGTTCTCACTGAACGAGGATTTCTCTGTTCAGTGGAGGGTGACGGATCCCTTCGAGTAGGTCTTGTAAACCTTGTATGAGTGTGTTGTCTCGAATCAGCACGACGTTACGTCTGATGAGTCCTTGCTTGCTGCAATGATGTTTCTTGTGCAGTTGGTACTTGAACACTTGCCGCACGGCAGTGTTAGCCAATTGTTGCACAATCATCGGTACCATAGTCCTCTGAAAAGCTGTCATGATTTGATCCAATTGAGCAGGATTCAACAGTTGTTGTTCCGTGGGAGGAACTGCAGGTTGATTAGCTGCATCACGTGGTGGATCTGAGGGAGTATTGGGTGTTGCCACTGATGTATGTTCGGATGCATCAGTAAGACGATTCTCATCTTCCCTTTGTGATCTAGTCCTTGCTGCTACTCCATTCTTCTCCGTGGCTCTTTGTTGAGCCATTATATTAGTGATAGTGTTTGTTACTAAGTGCGTATAGAGGTTCCCACATACGGGCCCACTGATGTGGGGTATTTTTGTCTGGATACGTGTCCACTCTCCAACACTCCACGTCAGACTACTTCAGTCCCTGCTAGATCCTTAAGCAGGTTTTGAGTTCGGAACCTACACTCAACACCACACGTAACCTAAGCCGGTGCCTTCCCGGTGAAGGCACTCCGACGCTCAAGTCAGATGGGTCGGAATATGAGATCTCGTTGTGTGAGACAATAGATCAAAATGATAGATCGAAATGCACTGAACATGTCGAAAACAAACACCTCGAAGGGGCACAACAAGTCGAATTGAAGGTCTTCAAATAGATCAAAATGAAGACTTCAAATAACTCGAAATGCACTCAATATAGGTCGAACAAGAGCTATTTCAGACAGCTCAAAATGATTGCCAAACAGATCAAATTCGACTAATATTTCTCGAAATGAATGCTTGAAAATATAAAAACGTACCTGAAAATGAGGTATGGGACCCTCTTATATAGTATTAAGAGTCCTTATTCAGCTAGAAGTGCACTCCAAGTAGAACTATACTTCAAGATAGCTCGAAATAGAGCTATTTTGAAATAGCTCGAAATGGTCTCCCAAATAGGTCAAACTGGGCTTGCTATAGCTCGAAATGGGCATGTTTGGGCCCAAATTGGGCCTACTCGGGCTTGATTTGGGCCTACTTTTGAGTTTTGCCTTGAATTGTAATTTTGCATAAAAAAATAATGGTGTTGACGTGGCATAATATGTCCCGAAATACGCTTGTGGTACTGTATTGGATATTATGACGTGGCGGTACCGAAATATGGTACATCAAGCACGTTCATTCTCTGCTCTGGGGATTTGCGAGATAGTAAATGTTTCAAAAGTTAAAGTTGCTTCTTTGAGTTTATCAAGATACTTCACTATCGCAGCGTCCTTTGCTTCATATCTCCCCTTGAACTGATTTGCAATCAGTTGTGAGTCTGTGAATTCTACAAGTTTGGTTATCCCCAATGATTTTGCCATTTGAATCCCAGGTAGCATCGCCCCATACACTGCTTGATTGTTTGTAACTTGAAAGTTCAGCCGCATGGCATATTCAAACTCTCTCCCATCAGCGGACCTCAAGTATACCTGCATCAACCATGGACGATCCCTCTACATGTAAGGTCCAAGTTTCCTTAGATATCCCGAACGTATCTCCCTTAGTTTCGTTCGTCACCATGGCTACATCCAATGTTTGCTCTTCCTCCGAGATAGTTTCAGCCACAAAGTCTGCTAACCTCTGTGCTTTAATTGTAGTCTTAGGTAGGTACTCCAGACCATATTCTCCAACTCAATTGCCCACTTCACAAGTCTGCCTGATTTTTACGGTTTTGCCATAACTTGCTTCAATGGTTGATTGGTTAAGATGGTGACCGGATGTGATTGAAAATATAACCTCAACTTCTGTGATGCTATGACGAGCGCGTATGCTAGCTTCTCAATTTCCATATAGTTGAGTTCTGCTCCATTCAATACTTTGCTCACATAGTAGATTGACAGATGTTTCCTATCCTCCTCACGCACAAGTACTGTACTCAGTGAATTCTTTGTCACAACCAAGTTGAGATATAACAATGGTGGTGTTGTGAGATAGACCTTTAGCTGGCAAAAGGCTTCCTCACAATCCTCCGTACACACAAACTTAGGTGTTTTCCGTAGCTTCTTAAAGAACGGTAAGCTCTTCTCTGCCATTATGTGAAATAAAGCGTCTCAGTGCTGTGATTCTCCCCACCAAGCGTTGCACCTCACGAACGGACTTGGGGGATGGAAGATCCATTATAGCCTTGATCTTGTCTGGGTTTGCTTCGATCCCGCGCTCATTCACCATGAAACCCAGAGATTTTCCTGCCTTAACTCCGAATGTACACTTCTTCGGTTCAACTTCATCCCTTACTGTTACATGATACCGAAAGCCTCGTCAAGATGTTTACATTGATCCTCCACTTTCAGACTTTTGATAAGTATGTCGTGAATATAAACTTCCATAGTCTTGCCAATTTGATGGTAAAACATCTTGGCTACCAATCTCTGAAAAGTTGCTCCTGCATTCTTCAAACCAAACAACATTACTCTGTAGAAAAATATGTCTTTGTCTATGATAAAAAACCGTTTTATGTTTGTCCTTTACTACCATTAGTCTTTGATGAAATCCGCTCTGTGCATCGCAGAGACTTAGTAATGCGCATCCAGCACTAGAGTCTACCACGAGATTGATCCTGGACAACGGAAAAGGATCTCGTGGAAAGTGTTTCTTCAGATCAGTGTAATCCACACACATTCCCCAAACCGTTGGCTTCTTTCGCACAAGAAGAACATTGCTCAGCCATTTAGAGTATCGAACTTCGAATATGTGGCCAGGCGCCAATTTTGTTTGTACCTCCAGTTCTGCAACCTTGTTCTTTTCATCACTGAAATGTCTCTTCTTTTGTCGAACAGGCTTAGCGTTTGGATTCACATTTAAGTGATGTACTACAACTCGAGGATCAATTCCTTTTAAGTCTGAGTCAGCCCATGCGAATACATTAAAGTTCCTTCGCAAGCATTCTAGTAGTTCTTTCTCAATCTCCGATGGTAACTTGCTACCAATCTTAATGACCTTGTCAGGTTCATTGTCTCCCAGTATCACCTCCTTGAATTCACCAGAGGGCTTCATCCATTCAATCTCCATCTGCTTCTTGTATCTCAAGGTAGTCTTGTCCTCCTTTTCCTCCTTTGGTGTTTCCATCGTGAGTTTCTCGTTAGAAAGCTCAAGAGCGTTTGGTTTCATTGTTTGATCCTCCTGTGCAACGAGCACTATCTCTGTATCCATATGCTCCCCAAGTTCAGGTGTCTCAGAGACATGTGTCCCATCATTGCGACGTTAGGATTTGCCTTTGCCTTAATTGGTTTTGTCGATGTGACATAGCAACTCCAAGATTCACGATAGTTTGTGGTAATCTCGGCTATTCCACCTGGAGTGGGAAATTTGACCTTCTGATGAGCTGTGGATATGATCATAGTAAATGTAGCGATTCTAGGCCTCCCAGTCAACATGTTATATGCGAAAGGTATGTCAACAATGAGATATTCCACGTTTAAAGTCCTTCTTCATGGATTTTCACCAAAAGAGGTTGGCAGCATGACCTTGCCAATTGCTCTCACTCTGCCTCTACCAAATCCCAACAGAGGAGAGTTCACTTCAGTAATTTCATACCTTCCTAGCTTCATCTATTGCAACGCATCCATAAATATGATGTTGACTGAGCAACCATTATCTATCATAATCCTTTTGACATGATGATTTGCAATTACGGCAGTCACTACCATCGGGCAGTTCAAGTACTGAGCTTCGCTAGCTTGAGAAGATAGATTCTTATAGTCATCTTCATCAAACGTGATTCTCATGTCTAATTTTTCAACTGCAAAAACAAGATCAGTCTCTGGTCGCTTCAGACGCTCATTGTATATATCTCTAGAAATTTGCTTTCCGCTCTTTGCTGAATCGGCGCCAGTTGGTCCTCCTGCAATCACATTGATCCTGTTTTCATCACCGTCATTAGGATTTTCCCTTTTGCGCCTTGGTTCATCCTTCTTCTCATGTGGAGAGCGACTCCTCTTTCTGCCTCTAGAGGACTTGTAGTCTCGTGGTTCTCGATTCTCAAGGACAAACTCAATAAGTTTCTCATCTTGAATGAGTCGTTCAATTTTGTTTCTCAAGGCCTTACAGTCATTGGTGTAATGACCATTTTGCTTTCATATTTGCAATATTTTCTTGACTCATTCATCTCGTTCGTTTCCTTCAAAGGTCTGGGTATTTTGAATATCCCACAATCCTTTGTCACGGCAAAGATTTCTGCATTATTCTTTCTCAGTGGAGTATAGTTATTGAACCTCTTAAAAGGTGATCGACGTCGATCTCGATCTTTGCCTCTATCATCCTTCCTCCAGTTTCTGTTCTCCTTACCTTTGTAACGTTCCGGTAAATCCATTAGACCCTGGTTCAGAGCGGCCTCTTCCATGTTAGTAACTCGGCGAGCAAGGTCCATAATGTGTTCAATGCTTGTGGGCGCTTCCCATGTTAGTACTTCTACCAGTTTTTTTCTCTTGCTACAGTTTTGCAGTACATAGCTACCCAAATCTACAGTTGGAGACTGCACTCTACCAATCTCCACATTCAGTCGCTCTATCTATTTCCCCAAGCCTTCATCAGGTTTCCTACGAACATTGAACAGATGGCTTGGTGCTCTCTTCTTCAGGCGATAAGTTGCAAACTTGTTGACGAACATCTCCCTGAATTGTTCAATTGATTCAATTGTGCGCGTCGGAACGTTCTTGAACCACTCTTTGGTCGTCCCTGTCAGGCTAATTGCAATCAGTTTTGTCCTTAGGCCCTTGCAGTACCCCAGAATTTGCAATTCCGCATCAAGGTCATTGAAATGTGTTACAGGATCACTCGTTCCATCATATTTCTTCATCTCTGGAAGGTTAGCTCCTTCCTTCAGTGTCAGTCTACTGATTGCATCACAGAATGTAGTTGACTTCTCCACGGGTGGATTGTGCTCAGCACCTACTGGTTTGGCCCTCGGTGCAACTCGTTTAGGTAGGTCCCTGTTCTGCCCAGCGGTGCGGCTAGCGGCTTGCTGGACTCCTGGACCCCTTCTGCCTTGAGTTGACATCTCCATATTTAACAATTGTCCGACTCGAGGCTCCGTGCCTTCCAATCCTCACTAAACGTGGATTCCTGCGCTCAGGCGATGCAGATGGTTCCCTTCTGCTGGGCCTAGTCAACCTTGAATGGGTTTGCTGTCTCGAATCAGCACGACGTTGCGTCTAGTGAGACCTTGTTCGTTGGGACGATGTTTGTTGTGCAGTTGGTGCTGGGGCGTTCTGTTGCAAGGCAGTGTTCGCCAGTTGTTGCACAATCATCGGTACCATAGTCTGTTGAAAAGCTGTCATGATCTGAGCTAACTGAGCAGGATTCAATAGTTGTTGTTCCGGGGGTGGCATTGCAGTTTGATCCGCCGCAACGTGTGGTTGGTCCAAGGGAGCATTTGAAGTGTGTTCAGAAGGCTCTGCAGTCCTGATATCTTTTTCCCTTTGAGACCTAGCCTTGGTTACTCCGTTCTTCTCCGTAACTCTTTGTTGAGCCATTGAATCAGTGATAGTGTTTGTTCCTAAGTGCGTTTGGTGGTTCCCACAGACAGCGCCACTGATGTGGGGTATTTTTGTCTGTATACGTGTCCACTTGTCAACACTCCACGTCAGACTGCTTCAATCCCTACTGGATCCTTAAGCAGCTTTTGAGTTCGGAACCTGCACTCAGCATCACACGTAAACTAAGTCAGTGCCTTCCAGACGAAGGCACTCCAACGCTCAAGTCAGATGGGTCGGAATGTGAGATCTTGTTGTGCAAGGCAACAAGTCAAAATGATAGGTCAAAATGCAGCAAAACAAGTCGAAATGAAGAGTCCTCAATAAGTATAAATGAAGATCTTCAAACAACTCGAAATGCTTTTAAATATATCTCGAATTAGAGTTATTCTGTCAAGTCGAAATGAATGCCAAACAACTCGAATTCTCTATATAACTCGAAATTGATGCTTAAAATAGAGAAAACGTACCAGAAAATGAGGTATGGGGCCCCCATATATACTACTAAGGTGGTGTTTGCAAATGCTTATAAAACGAGCTTGTTGGCTTTTGCAGCCGCAAAAGCACGTTTTTAGTGTTTGGAATGCTGACTTTTGCTTCTGCTTGTCTAAAAAAAAGTCAGAAAAAGCACAAGCCGCAAAAGCATGTCCATGGGTGCTTCTCCAACTGCTTTTGGAATTATGTTATTTTTAAAAGGTCTTAAAAAGAAAAGTCACTTCTCATTCATTTTTGCAAACGCCTAATTAATGTTTTACGTAGCTTTTTAAAAAGATTTACAAATACTACCGATTTTTTATTAAAAGTCACTTAAAGTGTCTTTAAGAAAAAGTAGTGAACAAACTCCTTTTATAAGCTTTTGCAAACACCACCTAAGAGTCCTTCTTAGCTTTGTCTTTTCCAAGTAGGATTATAATTCAAAATAAGTCGAAATAGAGTTATTTTAAAATAAGTCTAATTAGCTGCCCAAATAAGTCGAAATGGGCCTCAAATAGCTCGAAATGGCCCTCAAACAACTCGAAATGGGCCTGAAATAACTCGAAATGAGCCTGCATAGGCCTGATTTTGAGTTTTGCTTGAAATTGTTGTTTTGCATTAAAAAATAATGGTGCTGATGTGACATAATATATTCCGAAATACGCTCGTGGTATTGTATCATATATTATGACGTGGCGGTACCGAAATATGGTACATCAATAGTGTTTGTTCCTAAGTGTGTTTAGTAGTTCCCACATACGGCGACATTGATGTGACGTATTTTCGTCTGGATACGTGTCCACCTAACAACACTCCACGTCAGACTGCACTCAACACCACATGTAAACTAAGTCGGTGTTTTTCTGGCGAAGACACTCCGATGCTTAAGTCAGATAAGTCGAAATTTGGGATCTCGTTGTGCATGAAAACAAGTCGAATAAAACAAATCGAATTAAGTAAGAGAACAAGTCGAATAGGTTGGCCAAAACAAGTCGAATTGATCAACCAAACAACTCGAACTACGTGCTGAAATAGGTCGAATCAGAGCTATTTTTGTCAAGTCGGATTAGACTCACAAATAGGTCGAATTCGACTTTTATAACTCGAGATTAGAGCTTAGAAATTATGAAAACGTAGCTTGGAATGACGAGTGGGACCCTTTATATAGTAGTAACCTTATTCGGTTAGAATTGTAGTGCAAGTACAATTATGAGTTGAAATAAGTCGAATAATAGCTTTTGAAATAACTTGAATTGGCTTATGAAACAACTCGAATCGGGCCTTAGATCAACTCGAATTGGGCTTGTGCAACTGGAATTGAGCCCTGAAATAGCTCGAAATTTGGCCTGCATGGACTTAATTTTGAGTTTTGTCTTAAATTGTAATTTGCATTAAAAAATAATGATGTTGACATGGCATAATAATCCCGAAATACGCTCGTGATATTGTATCGAATATTATGACGTGGCAGTACCAAAATACATCACTACAAATTCTTCCTTTTGTGTGCGTAAAGTTCGTAATATAAAATTCCAAAGTACAATTTTACATTAACATGTCTATAATATATTAATTTGGTATAAATATATAACATACTGAAAATGGGTTCTGCATAATGATTTATAGAATTTGCAAAGGAGATTCCAACTTCAGTAGGATTCTAATGGATTATTCTAATCAATCTAAAATGATAAAACCAAAAAGAAGATAAAGACTAATTACTGCAACTTTTTTCTTTTATACTATTTGCTATTAAATAGAGTCCATATCTCATAATAATAATTAGTGCCTAACCGATCCACATCAAGTAGACAAATACGATCGAGTCATATTAGTACCCGAAGTTGAGTGGAGGAAACATAATTGTCGATTTTCAGGTCAACAAAGTCCTCTATTCTTTTTCCTCTTCTTCAAGCTCTTTCAAACCCCCAATCCAATTTTCAAGCCCTAAAATTCAATCTTCAATCAGAGTAGTCGCAATATATATATGATCGTGTGACGATGTATAGCAATTTCAAAGAACAGGCGATCGATTTTGTTCGTCAGGCAGTAGCCGAAGATAATGCGGGAAACTATGCAAAGGCTTTTCCTCTGTACATGAACGCTTTGGAGTATTTCAAAACCCATTTGAAGTACGAGAAAAACCCTAAGATTAAGGAAGCCATCACTCAGAAATTCACCGAGTACTTGCGTCGGGCCGAAGAGATCCGGGCCGTGCTCGATGAGGGTGGATCAGGCCCTGCAGCAAACGGTGATGCAGCCGTAGCCACCAAGCCCAAGACCAAGCCTAAAGACGGAGGCAATGATGGTGAGGATGGCGATAAGGTTAAGCTTCGAGCTGGTTTAGATTCCGCGATTGTTAGGGAAAAGCCCAATGTGAAGTGGAATGATGTGGCTGGATTGGAGAGTGCAAAGCAGGCGCTTCAGGAGGCTGTCATTCTTCCCGTCAAGTTCCCGCAATTCTTTACCGGTATAAATCACATATCGTTTTCCTTTTGAGTTGTGGGTTCTTTTGCTAGAGTTATATGCACTTTAAATTGGAAGTTAATGTGTACATATGAGGAAGAAACTAGTTGGGGGCGGTTTTCGGATCTTAGTGGCTGTTATATTTTCGTATGTTGTTTGTAGTATAGCCAACTGTGCGGCATGGTTTTGTTGCATTCTCTTGTTATGAAGTGTTGGTTTTATGTTTGGATTTTGAATTGTCTCATTTGATTTCGAAAGAATCCAATAGTTGATCTCTGTAGTTTGTTGGGCACATTAATGTGTTGAGTGAGGCATTGAACAAACACGGGGAATATTTGTTATTTTCAACCTATTGCAGCTGTTGTTATCCTATGGAGTTGAAAGTCAGCTCTTTGTCATAGATAAATTGAACTAAAACGTTTTTGATGTCTACTACTTATCTCCATTTCATTGTGCTTTTTTGTTATTGCTATAACGTTTTCATATACACATGGGATAGATTATTACCCGGTGAATAAGATATTCAGTTTTGATATATAGTCCTTGTGGAAGATGTTTTCTTTTCATAGTTGAGGTTAGCAACTGTCATCACTTTCTTATTTTAGTTGATGCAATGTGCATAATGATGTTGTTTAAATCTTGATGCAAAAGCCAATAGTTCTTTCATAGTACCACCAGCCATCTTGGCAGCTACTACAGGAACACGCTTAACTTGTTAGTTTGCAGATCCTAATTGACTAACTGAGTGCTATATCACCTCTATGAAACTTAGTGAGGGAGAATTTAGCAAAATAGAGATATTTGAGAACTGAGAAGCTCTGAGGCAGGCAGCATGTTCATTCCATCGTTATTCTTAACATCATAAAAGAGAACTATGTTCATGTGCAGACAATTCTGGTTGGGCAAGGAACGAATGAGACTCTATCTTTTACCTTTGCTCGATCAATCTAACAGCCTTACCTGGACTAGCAATATCTCATTCCGAAATTCAAATGCTTCATCTCAAAGTATCTATATCTGGATAGGCAACTGAGGAAGTTTCACTCTTGTACTATGAGTTCAAAAGACAAACTACTAGTTGTTCTTTAGCTCAACTTGTTCTTGATATCTCCGTACTTGAGGAAATTCTTTGTAGTCTGTGCATTTGATGACTATCTGTTCTTTTTTATGAAGCATTTGATTTTGTATGAATCAGCACCCATTTTTTTTGAGCCCTCAGATGAATTTATGTTTTTGTGTGTGAGCATAATTTGAAAGTTGTATGGTGTAGAATTAGGCAGTTGACAACTTAGTAGAAGTTACTCAGGATACTCTAAATTTTGATTCCTTGCCATGCATCTTTCAAGTACGCCATCCAAGATCATAGTGATCCCAAGCCAAACCTCCATAAAATCAAACACAAAAGAAAGATAATGAGTAGAAGATCAGAAGGGTTAGATAGGAAAAAAGTAATGTGGTGTTCAACAGTTTATTTAAATATATCATCTGTTAGGGAGAAGAAGAGTTACGGTATTCCGACAATTGATTTCTAATTATCTTATGTGCTTTTAGGCAAAAGACGTCCATGGAGGGCTTTCCTTTTATATGGTCCACCTGGAACCGGAAAGTCATACTTAGCCAAAGCTGTTGCTACTGAAGCTGACTCAACGTTTTTCAGGTATCTTATCTGTCCTGAGCCAACTTATTTGTTGATTGTTCCTTGTACATTTTTCCAATGTCACGTGTGCTCTTCCAAGCACTCAGCCTCTTTAAGATTTCATATTTTTTTAAATTCTGCCTGTTATATATAACTTTTTCCAGTAAAGCAAGCCTTAATCTCATGTGCCCTGCTTCATTTAGAAGTGAGTTTGAGTTGCTTTTTGTTGATATGCTTAAGAATCTGATGGCTAGTCCTATTCTACTTTGGCACATGTTCTTTTTATCCTTTGAGGTTGAGTTACATTTCATACCAGTTATAATGCTTGTAGAGGGAGGAAACTTCCATTGAGATGAGGACGATAGTTAATACTTTTCAAGATTTAGTCTTGGAAGGAAATTTGGGTGGATGTTTATGGCATTTTGTGTTGCCTTCACAATCAAAATATTATTTTGATATTTGATATGAGCAACCTATTCTCTTGGCTTGTCGCCTAGCTTTGATATTTTAGGAGGTATTGGTTGCTCCTCTGCGCCTGTCCTAGTTGTGGGAGTCCTCGAGATTAATGTTGCAGATATGATGGTGAGCTAAGTTGTTGGTTTGTTCTCATTTTGGAGTGAACTTCATAGGTCTTCATTCCTGCTAAGTCATTGATGGTGGCATGTCATGTTTGAAAATAGTTCTCAATGAATACTCTAAGAAAGCTTTGCTTGAGATTTTAGCCTCTAAACACATGATGAATGGTTGATTCCTGGTATTTTGTTGGAGAGTGTTAAACGGTATACCATGTAAAAGTTTGTTACCTGCACAAAGAGATTATGTGGAGAAACAGCCTGCTCTTCAGCTTCCCGATCTATGAATAGTTTGACCTTCTCCTTTGATAAGTGATAATATGTGATGATATATTTGGAATGCCGATAATTGCTTTATAAATGCTAAATACTAAAGATTAATGGGTATGTAGGTTTCTGTTATCATTAGTTGTCCACATTCTGCTTGCATCAAGATTGAACAGAATTATGAATAAATAATAAGTAAAAATTTGTTTCTTGCTGCTAGCCTCTCCTTTCGATTAACTGATAAATTAGGTATGATGCATGTCACATTTCTTCATAAAATTGCTCTGAGGTCCTTTTTTGTAAGAGGACACATTTTACTTGGTGAATCTTTTGTTTGTGGTCAGGTTTTAATGTTAACTAGTTTAGAAATAATATTGACAAGTGCCAACTTCTGTTCTCTTTCAGTGTTTCGTCTTCCGATTTGGTTTCAAAGTGGATGGGTGAAAGTGAAAAGCTAGTTTCTAATCTTTTCCAAATGGCGCGTGAAAGTTCTCCTTCCATCATCTTCGTGGATGAAATAGATTCCCTCTGTGGACAGCGTGGAGAAGGAAATGAGAGTGAAGCTTCTAGACGAATTAAAACCGAATTGCTTGTACAAATGCAGGTAACTTAAATGTAGTCCCAACTGGTGAAAGGCTTTAGATTTTCCTTAGGCAGAGATATGAATTCCTTTTTCTTATCAGGCCCGTTCTATTGACATTCATTGAGAATTCTGCATCTAGAACGCTCATTCCTAAGTCGAGTTCAAAAATTTCTGTTTGACTCTCACTCTCTTATAGATCTTGTGGTTCAGCTTGTGATCTTTCTCTGTCACTGCGGCTAGATTAATCAGAATGAGTAAATTTGTTTTACCCCTTGTTGTTTTTCATATGCATCAATCATTACTTTATAACATTTGAATTTTGTTGATTTCCCCCTTTGATGAAGTTCTTATTCGATCACATATTTTTTGTTCTAAGCTGTATACTTTTCATGTTGGTGGGTTCACATTCAGTTAGACACTGCGACATTGGTTTTCAATACCATTTCATGATTGCGCTGGATTTCTTTCGGTGGTTTGCTTTTATTTATTCATTATCGTACTTTTCTTTTTGTAAACTAGTAATTCTTGTCTTCAGTCATATCTAGGATAATATCTTTAGTTATATTAAAAACTAATACAAATATTACCTTTATATTAGGATTGCGAAGCTCCCAACTTTCTAACCAATCTTCTTTTTTCTCCCTCCGGAGTTAGGTTTCACCATATTTTTTATACAGATTAAACATGAATTACTTATCACTTTCTTTGCTATCTAACATCTATTATTAGGGGGTGGGCCACAATGACGATAAAGTTCTTGTTCTTGCTGCCACCAATACTCCTTATGCTCTGGATCAGGTAAAACTAGTTCCAAATAAGAATAATCTGGGTATTCTTCTTTTTTTCTTTTAAAGGACCTTATTCTCTTTTTTCTCCTCCTTATAGGCCATCAGGCGACGATTTGATAAACGCATTTACATCCCTCTCCCTGATCTGAAGGCACGACAACACATGTTCAAAGTATGGATTGACATTCATCTTACATAAAGAGATGTAATTAATCAATAGTTCAACATTAATGTCCTCTTGGTGTTTCTTCAATTTTATGAAGGTGCATTTAGGAGATACTCCTCATAACTTGACGGAAAGGGACTTTGAAGTCTTGGCTCGTAAAACTGAAGGCTTTTCTGGTTCAGATATTTCTGTTTCTGTAAGGAATTTTGCGGTTTATTGTTGAATTTAATGTTAAATGCATTGCTTTGTACATTACACGTGCTTATATACACTTTCATCGACGCACTTACTTTTGTTTTGACTTCCGTCAATGCCGTCTGATGACTTAATAGGTCAAAGATGTCTTAATGGAGCCTATTCGCAAAACTAAAGATGCCATGTTCTTCATGAAGACTCCTAATGGTACGTTGATGCCATGTGGACCCAAACAACCAGGTGCCATCCAGATAACTATGGAGGAGCTTGATGCACAAGGACTTGCTGCAAAGGTATTGATTTTGTTATATTAATATTGGCCGCAACCTTGTAATATAAGTCTCAGCTTTATACACTCACACAACACACGCATACATGTATATTAGCATTTGTAAATTTTTCCTCCCTGTTTTGCTGTGGATCTATTTGAAGCAAATGTTTATGTCTTTTACAAAAATTCACTACTAAGAAACTCTTGTCTTCTGAAGTTTAATAAGTATAATAGAAAGAGGAAGTAGTTTTTAATGCATTTTGCCTGCTTCTATGGGATTTGAGTAAATTTCATGCACAAGACTGCTTTCTCCTGCAGTATGGCATTGAAAAGTTTATTACTATGTAGAATTTGTGGTTGTTAAACCGTTGAGTAGAAAATGTAGCTGAGTTATGGATGATTATTTTGTCTTGGCCCTGTATTGTACTTAGATTAGTGTTTGTCTTACTAATGAATGATAATGGCTATTTACACAAGAAAATGATGCAACATTGAATCATCGCCATAAAAAACCAAAGAAAACTTCACACTGCATCATAAAGGCGAAATTGACAATTACTATAGTTCCATGCCCTGGTGAAAAAGTTGCATTAAATTAAAGTCCACTTATCACGATAGTACAACAAATTATAGAACTTGTCAATGCGAGGTAAGTTAAAAGTTTTATAATTTTCCTCTTGAGGTTAAACATTCATAAATAAAATTCATTTACTATTTACTGATAAAATGCTCTTGCAGATCATTCCACCTCCCATATCAAAAACAGACTTTGACAGGGTGCTGGCAAGACAAAAGCCAACAGTGAGTAAATCGGACCTTGAGGTGCACGAGAGATTCACCAAGGAGTTTGGTGAGGAAGGTTGAGAACTCGAGGTGCAGAATTGCTGCTGATACTCACATAGTTCGCATCCTATGTGCGTTGTGTTTAGACATTCGGCGCTCGAAATGCTAAGGTGAAATGACTCTGCTTATTTTCCTCCAACATACAGCAGGAAACTGAGCCAACACTATTTAAATGACATGAATTTGTTATTCTTTATAAGCGTAAAGTGTCTCCAGGAATATTGTTAATATGGTATTTTCAAGAGCACTGGTTTGGACTGAAGTTATGTGAATATCTTTATTTTCCTGTGGTTTTTGTATTTGCTCCTTTTCTTTCAGTGGTAGAAGATATTGGGTTTTCAACTTGTTTGCAGCGTGATATATAACTGTTGCTCCACTGGGGCTACCCAGAACGTTGACTGGTGTTCGGTTGGCAATGATAACGGCGAGTTTGAGGTATAGATTAAAGAACCGAATTACATCTCAGGCACACAACTTGTGGAGTTTAATTTTGAAAAGTCTTCTGAAGTCTGAAGCATTTATGTTCCAATACGATAGAGCATTGTTTTGAATTAAGTGTTCGGATAAAATCCAACGATCCCAATGAACAACCGCATTCAGAATCAGGGCATTCTTCAAATGGCACTCGTCGAAACTTTTTCAAGTTGATTGCACATCTTAAAACTAACTTGTAGGAGATCTGACCTTTCAACAATATAACAAATAAAAACAGAAAATAGAATGTGCAATGGGAATTTATAATTCTAATATTTAAAATAACAACTTGAACATTTAAATAAAAACAATATATCATAAGGATTATGATGCATTGGAAACTTACTATCTAAAGTACATAGACAAACTATTGTTATGAATATTTATGAGTTATTCATATGTAGTATGCATGTATTGATTTATGATTTGTTCTTAAACTTGTAATTTTGGTGTTCTTTCGACTTGTCACAAATTATCTAACAAATTATATGATGATCATGTATACAAAGCATTAAGTTCAAGCCTACAAAATCAAACTAATTATTCCTTACATATAAATCACATCATAATATTCATAACATAATCACATTTTCATCTACTTCCACAACTCGTGACACATAAACGAATTAGGCAGATATATCGTAAAGATTAACAAAATAAATCATGTAAATAAGCATGCATATGCAATAATTAAATTAAAAAGAAGAAAAATAATAATCTCTTTGCGTAAAAGTAAATAACTAAACTAAATATAAGAACTAATATATGATGAAATAACTAAAAAACTCAGATTAGTCGTAAAGAACTAAAACTAAGTTAGGGCGTCTGAAAAACTCAAAAGAAGATAAAAAAAAAACTCAAAAAGGCCGTGGCAAAAAGAGCTCCAGGTCTTGTATTTATAGTCATTAGTGCTGAGAAATCTTGGAATTCGATTTAGCAGCAAAAACTTTGATTTTCGTACTAATGCAAACACATGTGGCGGCGTTATTTTACTAGGGTTGCAATTCGTTAGTTTATGCGATTTTATGCGATCACATACTTTTTGCATTCTTTGATGCGAATTTGCTCTTTCACATCTCTTTGCAACTAGTTTGCATAATTTGTCCAAAAATATGTTTTTCGGCTTCTTTCATCTTTTTCACCAAAATGACTCATAAACACAAAACAAAGAAAAGCGGCCAAATATATAAGAAAACTCGAGAAATGAGCTCATAATTTGTCTTTTCGGTATATAAAAGATGTGTATTTTAGAGACTCGTCATTCAACACCACGCTGAATGCGAAATTTTTTCCTTCTTTACTCAAACTCTTCCACCTTATACTATTCTCTACGAAAACTTTCAATAAAGAACAAGAAGAAAAAGTCCTAAATCAATTAGAATTCATTTTTCATATAGTTATCTAATCGGAAAGTTTCTTTTACAAGAATTCTCTTAATTATGTACACACGTGAAGATTAAGTCTTTCAATTTTTGTGTTTAGAACAATAATCGTAAGCTCTGCGGATATTCTAAATTCTCTATATAAAGTTTTAGCAAAAGTTTCTCTAATTTTTCAATCAAGATCAATTTCGATGATTAACACAAGAAAGATGAGCAATAACGATGAAGCTACTGTGAAAGGGAGGCTAGTGTCATTGATAACTGTAACGCCCTGTAATTTGGAAGAAAATAAAAGTATTTTTAAGTTTTTATTTTAGGCTTTGAACTTTTTCAAAATATTATTTTGATCCCAAAAGTTTTAAAAAATTACAATTTAGTCCTTCACCTTTTGAAAAATTTATGATTGACCAGAAATATTTTATTCAGACCAAATGAGTTATCAAAGTATTCAAAGTGGTCCTTTGTCATTTTAAAATATCAAAACATTCATTTATAATGGTAAATCTTCACATATTTACATTACATTCGAAAATAATGACTTTTGCTTCGTCTTTTATGGTAGATATTTCTAAAATTTATTATTATAAAGTTCTATCATAAGGCCTGGAAATATCTTCGTAATTAAGATGGCCAAGATACGTTGACTCGGGCGTTGGATGACCAAAATTGCATCACTAGCCACTTCAGAGGACTTATATTAGACAATACCACTTTAGAGAGCGAATTTGGCAAGTAGACCATTCAACTATTTTTGCAATTTTCTCTTTTTAAAGTCCTTTTATTCCTTTTCCTCTTTCTTCAAGCGTGTTTTTTCATTTGTAGCCCTTTTTGAAACCTTCCCCCAATTCAACTATCCATTTTTCAATCCCTAATCCGATCGATCGATCGACTCACTCCATCTCTCTTTTCAAATTTATGATCGTGTGACGATGTACAGCAATTTCAAAGAACAGGCGATCGATTTTGTTCGTCAGGCAGTGGCGGAAGATAATGCAGGAAACTATGCAAAAGCTTTTCCTCTGTACATGAACGCTTTGGAGTATTTCAAAACCCATTTGAAGTACGAGAAAAACCCTAAGATTAAGGAAGCCATCACCCAGAAATTCACCGAGTACTTGCGCCGGGCCGAAGAGATCCGGGCCGTGCTCGATGAGGGTGGATCGGGCCCCGCAGCAAACGGCGATGCAGCCGTAGCCACCAGGCCCAAGACCAAGCCCAAAGACGGGGGCAACGATGGTGAGGATGCCGATAAGGATAAGCTTCGAGCTGGTTTAAATTCCGCGATTGTTAGGGAAAAGCCGAATGTGAAGTGGAATGATGTGGCTGGGTTGGAGAGTGCAAAGCAGGCGCTGCAGGAAGCTGTCATTCTTCCCGTCAAGTTCCCGCAATTCTTTACCGGTATAATTAACCTTTCGTTCCCCCATTTGGCTAGTATAGCCAGCTGTGCTGCATGGTTTTGTTGCCTTCTATTTTCATAAACAGTTGGTTTTTACGTTTGGATCCTGAATTTTCGCATTTGATTTCGAAAGAATTCAAAAATTGATATCTGTAGTTTGTTGGGCATACTAATTTGTTGAGTGAGGCTTTGAACAAACACATGGAATAGTAGTTATTTTCAACGTATTGCAGCTGTTGTTATCCTCTGGAGTTAAAAGTCAGCTCTTTGTCATAGATAAATTGATATAAAAACGTTTTTGATGTCTACTACTTATCTCCATTTCATTGCACTTTTTTGTTATTGCTATAACTTTTTCATATACACATAGGATAGATTATTTCCCTGGGAATAAGATATTCAGTTTTGATATATAGTCCTTGTGGAAGAGGTTTTCTTCTCATAGTTGAGGTTACAAATCACGCAATCTGTGTAATGATGTATTTCTGACGCAGTTTCAATCTAGATGCAAAGGTCAGTAGTTCTTTCATATTACCACCAGCCATCTTGGTAGCTACTACAGGAACAAGTTCATATTGTTAGGTTGTGGATCCTAATTGACTAACTCAGTGCTCTATTACCTCTATGGAACTTAGTGAGGGAGAATTTAGCAAAATAAAAGATATTTGAGAATTGAGAAGCACTGGGTCAGGCAACATGTTCATTCCATAGTTATTCTTAACATCATAAAAAAATATCATGTTCATCTGCAGAGAATTCTTGTTAGGCAAGGAATGAATGAGACTCTAGCTTGTACAGTTGTACCTTTGATCGATCACTCTAACAGCTTTTCCATGGGCTTCACTAGCAATATCTCGTCCCAAAATTCAAATGCTTCATCTCAAGGTATCCATGCCTAGATAGGCAGCTGAGAAAGTTTCACTGTTGTACTATGAGTTCAAAAGACAAACTACTAGTTGTTCTTTAGCTCAACTTGTTCTGGAAATCTCCATACTTGAGAAAATTCTTTATAGTCTGTCCGGTTGTGAGATAGACAGTTAACGAACTTAATAGAGGTTACCCAGGAAACTCAAAATTTTGATACCTGCCGCCCATTTGTCTGAAGTACCACATGCATGGTCATAGTGATTCCCAAGATAATGAGTAGAAGATCAGAAGTGTTAGATAAGACATTAATGTAGTGCTTGCCAGTTCATTACACTTATTATCTGTTTGGGAGAAGAAGGTTTTCTGTATTCTTATGATTGATTTGTGCTATAAGTTATTTTTTTGTGTGCTTTTAGGCAAAAGACGCCCATGGAGGGCTTTTCTTTTATATGGTCCACCTGGAACAGGAAAGTCATACTTAGCCAAAGCTGTTGCCACTGAAGCTGACTCTACATTTTTCAGGTATCTTATCTATCCTGAGCCAACTTCTTTTCGATCAATACTTGTGAACTTTGCCCTACGTTGCTTGTGCTCTTCCGATCATACAACGATTCCTAAGATTTCACATTTTTTTAAGTTTCTGCCTGTTTTAAATAACTTTTCCAATTAAGAAGTGAGTTTAGAAGTGAGTTTGAAAACAGGCAGAAAAGTTAGTTTGAGTTAGGGCACATGGGATTAGGGCAGAGTTTTTAAAAACAGCAGAAGTGGCACATGGGATTAGGGCAGAGTTATTTAAAAACTCGCTTCTAAACTCACTTCTAACTTTTCCAATTATTTAAATGAAGCAGCCTGTTTTAAATAACTTTTAGAAGTGAGTTTGAGTTGCTTCTTATTGATAGCGGTGCTTTTTGTTGACATGCTTAAGAATCTGATTGCTAGTCGAATCGCAATGTGGCAGAAGTTCTTTTTATCCTGTGAGATTAGGATACATTTCATACCAATTGTAAATTCAAATAGAGGGTAGAAACTTCCATTCAGATAAGGATGCTAAGTAGCACTCTTCAGGATTTGGTCTTGGGAGGAAAATTGGATGGATCTTATGACATTTATGCTGCCTTCACAATCAAAGTATTGTTTGATACTAGCAACCTATTCTTTTGGGTTTTCAACTGGCTTTTATATTTTAGGAGGTATTGATTAGCCTTTTGTGCTGTCTGTCCTAGTTGTGTGTGTCCATGAGATTACTCTAAGTTATTGTTTGTTCTCATTTTGGAGTAACTTCGTAGTTCTTTGTTCCTGCTAATAAGTCATCTGATGGTGTCATGTCATGATTGAAAACACTACTCACTCCGTTATCCTAGGTAAGGCTGTCTACCGGCAGCCGGTCCGTTTTCTAAAGAAACCTGTTACTGAACCAAGCTGTCAGTTTGGTTTCCGATTTTAACTGTTCGGTTTCCACTGAGAACCGGTGCGGTCTGAGGGTGCTCATCAATTGCATTTACCACTTCCCGTAATGACTACTTGAGAAGCACTAAATGCAAAGTGGAAGTTGTAGTGGGTACCGAGATTCAATTAATATAGCATAACACTACCGAAATAATGGTTCTTTTTTTTTGTATGGGGTTTTTGGCAATTTACCCCGTGTTATGCCAAATTTGCAAATTACCCCATGTGAAAAATAAATAGGCAAATTATCCCCTGTGATTCAAAAACAAACACAAAAAGATATACATATTTTGATTTTGAGAAAATTGGTATAAATGTCTTTTTTCACGCAAAACACAACACCCACTCTCGGGTTTGGGCAAGTGATCTACACCTCCCTGTATAAGGAGATCTGCTACTTTTGAAATCACAGGGAGGTAATTTACTTATTTATTTTTCACAGTGGGTAGTTTGCCAATTTGATATAATACAGGGGGTAAATTGCCAAAACCTCTAACGAATGAAAATATGGTTCACAAGGATATTTTTACTTACTTTTTCTCCTTCATATAAAAAATGTGTTTAGATATTTGAACTTACAAAATGAAACGTTCCATGCTATACATGCCTCTTTCAAGAATAATTATGTCAGAACTCCATAAATTTATTAAAAAGACTATTTGTTCTTGAAATAATAACAAAGGCATTGAAGTCTGAGAGATATTATGCATTGATGTTCTTGAGTTTAAGTAATTACAAAAAAAGTTTAAAAACAATACAAAATTTTTATTTATAATTATTTAAGTAGTAACAGAGATTTATGGTAATTGGACAAAATATGCAGAAATAATTGTCCCTTTCTTCAATGGGCCGACCAAATTAAAGAATTAAAATATAGATATTAGTGAATGTTTAATGGTTTCAAGTTGTGTATAAAATATCAATTGAGGAATGCAGCTTACTATTTAATATTTATTGAGTGCAGAAAACATAAATGAGGGAAAGAGCTGGTATCCCGAAAATATTAATTGAATGGCACGCAAAACTGAAAACTGTTATTATCTTCCCGTCTTGTGCAATTGTGCCTTGGACACTGTTGGCCCTAGTGGTTTTGGTTCGGCGTTTGAGCCTGGACTTAATGCCAAACTTTTCCCAATTTTTCGGTTTCGGACTGGACCAAAAGTTCGCCTTTGGACCAGTTTTTCTGTTTGGGCCGAAAATGCACACTCCTACTGATCCTGATATTTTATTTAAGAGTGTTAAGTTGTATGCCGCTCTTGTATTGGCACACAGAGAGTATGTGAGGATTGCCCATAGTGCAGCATGTGCATTTCGGCTTCTTGATATATCAATTGTATGACCTTCTCCTTTGATCAGTGATAACATGTGATAATAAGTTAGGAATGCAGGAGATTGCTTTTATTAATGGTAAATACTTAAAGATTAATGGGTATGTAGGTTTCTGGTGTCGTTAATTCTCCACATTCTGTATGCATCAAGACTGAACAGCGATATAAACAAGTAGCCTCTCCTTTCGATTAACTGATCAATTAAGTATGATGTATTTGACATTTCTTCATAAAATCTCTATGAGGTTCTTTTCTGTAAGAGAACACATTTTCCTTGGTGCATCTTTTGTTTCTTGCCAGGCTATAATTTTAATTAATTTAGCGATAACATTGACAAGTGCCAATGCTGTTCTTTTCAGTGTTTCGTCTTCTGATTTGGTTTCAAAGTGGATGGGTGAAAGCGAAAAGCTAGTTTCTAATCTTTTCCAAATGGCGCGTGAAAGTTCTCCTTCCATCATATTCGTTGATGAAATAGATTCCCTCTGTGGACAGCGTGGAGAAGGAAATGAGAGTGAAGCTTCTAGACGAATTAAAACTGAATTGCTTGTGCAGATGCAGGTAATTGAAATGTAGTTGCAATTGGTGGAAGGGTATGAGATTTTCTTTAGGCAGAGATATGAAAACCTTTTTTCTTTCCAGGCCGTTCTTTTGACATTTATTGAGAATTCTGCATCTAGAACTCTTCATTCCGTTGTCAAGTTTGAAAATGACTGTTTTACTGGAACTCTCTTTAAATCTTTAGTTTCTGCTTGTTGCTCTATCTACTCTGCCTCTGCAGCTAAATAAATCAGAATGAATAAGTTGTTTTTACCCCTTGTTATTTTTCATATGCATCTATCATTGCTTTTTAACATTTGAAGTTTGTTGATCCCCCCCCCCCCCCCCCACCCCTTTTGGTGAAGTTCCTATGCAATCACATATTGGTTATTTTAGGCTGGATACTTTTCATGTTCGTGGTTTAACTAGAGTCAGATATTGTGACATTGTTTTTCTATACCATTTCGTTAGTGCCCTGGTTTTCTTATTGTCTTGCTTTTCTTTTTGTAAATTAGGAATTTGGGCTACTTGCAGCAAACCCCCCAATCTATGGATTCTGTTGCACTTTGCCCACTAACCTATGACAATGTGCGAAATGCCCCCTTACCTATTGATTTTTGTGCGATTTGCCCCCTGATGTCAAATCTGAGGGACAAAAATTTAAACACGTGTTCAAAATGAACGGTTGATTAACGACTCAGAGGGCAAATTGCACAAAAATTAATAGGTTGGGGGGCATTTTGCACATTTTCATTGGTTAGAGGGCAAACTACAGACCCCATAGGTTGGGGGGTTGGCTGCAATTAACCCTAGGAATTTTTGTCTTCGGCTATTTCCAGGATAATATCCTTTTGTGATATTAAAAATTTACTGCAAATATTACCTTTATATTTGGGTTACAAAGCTCTCAACTTTCTGTGACCAATCTTCTTTTTTCATACTCTGGTGTAATTACTTATGACTTTCATTGCTATCTAATATCTATTATTAGGGGGTGGGCCACAATGACGATAAAGTTCTTGTTCTTGCTGCCACTAATACTCCTTATGCTCTTGATCAGGTAAAATTTAGTTCCAAATAGGAAGAATCTGATCTTCTTTTATTTATTTATTTATATTAGTGACCTTGTTCTCTTTTTTCTCCCCTGATAGGCCATCAGGCGACGATTTGATAAGCGCATTTACATCCCTCTCCCTGATCCGAAGGCACGCCAACACATGTTCAAAGTATGGATTGACATTCATCTCACACAAAGAGAAAGTATGAATCATTAGTTCAACATTAATGTCCACTTGGTGTTTCTTCTATTTTATGCAGGTGCATTTAGGGGATACTCCTCATAACTTGACGGAAAGTGACTTTGAAGTCTTGGGTCGTAAAACTGAAGGCTTTTCTGGTTCAGATGTTTCTGTTTGTGTAAGGGATTTGTGGTTTATTTGTTGAATTTATTGTTAATTGCATTGCTTTGTACATTGCACGTGCTTATATACATCTTCGTTGACACACTTATTTTTGTTTTGACTTCTGTCAATGCCGTCTTACGACTTAATAGGTCAAAGATGTCTTATTTGAGCCTGTTCGCAAAACTCAAGATGCCATGTTCTTCATGAAGACTTCTAATGGTACATTGATGCCATGTGGACCCAAACAACCAGATGCTATCCAGATAACTATGACAGAGCTTGCTGCACAAGGACTTGCTGAAAAGGTATGGATTTTGTTATATGACTATTGCCCACAACCTTGTGATTGATATCTCAACTTCATACATATATACACACGTATATGTAAATACTTATGTATATTAGTATTTCTAATCTTTTTCTCTTTGTTTTGCTATGGATCTCTTTGAATCAAGTGTTCATGTCTTGTATGATAATTCACTACTGAATAACTTATCAGATCTCAAATGTTTATGCCTGCTTCTATGGGGGTCGAGTAAGTATTATGCACGAGATTGCTTTCGCTTTCGCCTGCATTTTGACACTTAAAAGTTTGTTACTTGTAGAATTAGTGATTATTAAACCGATGAGTAGAAAATGTAGCTGAGTTGTGGATGAATTGTTTTCTCAATATTTGTCTTTCTAGATAATGGCAATGACTATTAACACCAGAAAAGGATGTTGATTGGATAACCGCCAGTAAAAACTGAAGAAAAATGCACAATGCATTACAATGGCGAATTTCGGCAATTTACAATAATTTCCTGTTTTTGGTGGAAAAATTGCATTAAATTAAACTCCACTAACCATGATTGAATGAAATTTAGAACTTGTGCATGCAATGTAAGTTAAAAGTTTTGTAACTCTTGGTTATACATTCTTAAATAAAGTTGATTTACTATTGATCAATGTCCGTGCAGATCATTCCACCCCCCATATCAAAAACAGACTTTGATAAGGTGCTGGCAAGACAGAGGCCAACAGTGAGTAAATCGGACCTTGAGGTGCACGAGAGATTCACCAAGGAATTTGGTGAGGAAGGTTGAGGAACTCGAGGTGCATATATATTGCTGGTACTCACATGGTTCATGCCATATGTGTGTTGTGTTTAGACATTGGCCTCTTAAAAAGCAAAGCTGAAATAACTTTGCTTATTGAAACTCCAACTTACGGCAGGAAACTGAGCCGGCACTATTTAAATTACGTGTATCTGTTATTCTATATAAACATAAAAGTGTCTCCAGGAATATTGTTAATATGGTATTTTCAAGTGCACTGGTTCATAATGAAATTATGTGAAAGCTATTTTCCCCGTAGCTTTTGTGTTTGCTCCTTTTTTTTCATCAGTGCTAGAAAATTGTGGGTTTTCACCTTGTTTTCAGCCTGGCATAACTGCAGCACCGTGGGTGAACGGTTTGGTCTCCCCCGGCTACCCAGAACACAGATCAGCGTTCCATTCGCAGTGATAGTGAGTTTGAGGTAACATGTTTCTAATACTCAATTTCTTGATTCAACCAAGCCTCTACTATTTCAGAATCTCCCTCGTGAAGAACTATTCTCCCCAGTCAGAATAGGTGAATTAATTTCTTCCCTTAGGACTGTACTTGAGAGAGATTCCTACCTGATTCCTCTTTAAATTTTTCTTTGCCTCCATACAAGAGACTCAGAAGAACTGGCTATTTATAGAAGAAAAATGTAAGACAAAAAATCTCAAGTCGTTGAAAGGTATCTGATGATGAGTAATCCTCTAGGAACTAAAGAGAATAAAATTTGGGGTTAAATTTGATGATAAGGCTAGAAAAATCTTAGCGCATCTATTAGGCATTCATCATGTTATAAATCTAGATAGACATCCATTCAAAAATGCGCACGAAAACAAAAATTGAACCGCCTGTACCCAAGTGATTGTGGAAGACCCGATAGCAAGATTAGAAGATCCAATCCACTTTGAAAAGTTGTGATTGCTGTGAGGAAGAGTTACATGAGGTATAAGACCTTCCTAAAAAAGGTAAAGTCGCACCCGGTGACATAGTATCACCCATCAGTCTAAATTAGCAAAAGCAATGCCTCCTTGCATAATATGAATTTCAAACATCGTAATCTAGAGCTGTTTGGCCACTGTTTTTTATTTTTTTTTATTTTTTTATTTTATTTTATCTGAGACGATGAAAAGTGCTTCCATTTCATCCAGCAAAAAGACTACAAACTTCAGCAGCCGAAGGCAAAGAAACTCGGCCCTTGGAACAAATGAAGAAAACAAAAACATGAAAAGCTCAAACCCAAACAAATAGAGCACACAAATTCGCCCTCTCAAACAAACAATTACGGTCATTGTCACTCTGAATTTTCTTTATCGTCCTTCTTCCTTTTCTTTTAAAAAAGTTACGAAATTGGCTTCTTAATTTTGAGTAGCAAATTAAATTTAAGCTTATTTA
The DNA here is from genome assembly GCA_946800315.1 of Misopates orontium. Lineage (NCBI taxonomy): Eukaryota > Viridiplantae > Streptophyta > Magnoliopsida > Lamiales > Plantaginaceae > Misopates > Misopates orontium. The sequence continues at coordinate 22,571,962 of OX326946.1, forward strand.
CGTAGTGAACCTATATATTATGAGCACATATGAAGGTTCACTAATTAAGCTCTAAAATCATTTATCACGTGATTAAGAAAAATAAGTTACTCTGCAACTACCATATTTATAATTTTATTGGTAATACTATATTTGAAATTCATTTCTTCATTCTCAAACCCATGTCATTAATTCTTCACTGTTCTAAACAATTTAACAAATAATTTCTCATTGTCATCAATTGTTAAAAACCCAAATGATCGAAACAGTTTAGTAAGCTTTGGATATTTCAAGTTGAAATAATTTATTTCCAGGAACCAAAAGCAAGCCACATCTAGACCCAGAGAGAGAACTGAGTAAATGGTAGAATTTTTTTTCCCAGCTTTAAAGATGGTGTGAGGAAGATGAAGTGGGTATAATAAAAGAATCATATTTGACCTAAAATAGGATTTTGAAAATTTGACCCCAAATAAAACTTAAGGTGCCGACTTGGATTTAGTAAAACACTGGTCATCACATAACTGGTGGTACAGAGTAAGGTACATATTCATGGTACAGAAAAATTGGGCGCATGTACATATAAAGTTCTCAACAACCAATTTAATCATACAAATTTCAACAAAAAGATAAACGTACATGAAGAAACGAGGTAATAGCAAAAACTGCCCGTGTTATTCGTAATCTGCAAATAACCTCTGTATTATTTTAATTAGCAAAGATCCCCCTATGTTATTCTAAAAATAGCAAAAGCCCCCTCCTAAACTTATTTAATTTGCACATACTGAAACTCATAAGAAAATTTATTTTTTCGTATACTTATTTGTTGCATAAAGAATTAATGATGTTTAAATTATATTACAAACATTTTTTGACAACTTATTTTGAAAGTAACATTACTTCATAGATTCGCAGTAACAAACCTTCGACATTGATTATTTATTGCTATATTTTTAAATAATTATAACAAAAGATCTCGAGAAATTATTATAATATAGTTTTGAATAAGTATGCATTCGAAATAAAGTTTATGAACAACGATTGCTAATTATCTATCCAACAAAGAAAAACGATTATAAGGGGAATTTTTTACTAATTTTTAGGTAACACAGAGGAGAGTTTTGTTAATTAAAATAACACGAGTGGTGATTTGCTAGATAGAAATAACAGTGGTAGTTTTTGACAAAGAAATCGTATCGTGGCCCCTCGGCGGTGTCGTTGTCCCAAGACTTGCTTTCACTCCACCGTTGAAAAACCATTTTGTTCATCAAAAGTAAAATAGCAGCTGCGTCTTTAAGTTCGTTTTTTCTTTCTCTCTCTGATACTTATGCTCTTTAATTTAGTGGGTAGCTTTTAATTTTATTTATTTTTTGTAAGTTTATATTTTATGTTTGTGCCTTAGCCTTGCTTGACATTAAGTGAAGTGCAGGTTATATTTGGGACTAGAAATCTTTTTAAGAATTAAATATTGAAGATGGTTTCTTGATTGTAGCAGAAATTTATCGAAGCTGAAATGATTGTCATGTGATTTTTGTTTTTCTTTTCTTTTTGGGGATAAATTGAGCTAATCAAGAATAGGTAGGTAAGATGAAATGATCTATTGCCTACTGGTTCAGTTGTACATGGATCTAAATGGCTCGACGTGTGTGTTGCATCCGAGACGATGCGTTGCGTTAAGCAAGAAGCTTAGTGCGCTCTTGTAGACATACTTGATTGATCATCTGGTAAATCAGCAGGCAGGAATCTGAAAATAAGGTTTTAAGTGTGCCCATTTGTTGATGTGTTTTAATATAACTTATCAGTCCACACAAGAAAGGCACTTAAAAGGCGTCAAAATATATTATTTTGTCCTCTATTTAACAATATGAATTAAGGTCTAGGACAAGCTATTTATCCTAGAAATTGAAGCATAAAAAGATTTCAAAATTACAAAGGTTTTGGAAAGTTAACAGCTCCTGTTTATGACTACCATCAGCAGAAATCTCCTTCATAGTGTCTGATTGCACTGAGTCATGATAAATCTCAATGCTTAAAATTTGTTTTCCCCATTAGATCTAACCATATGAACTGTTTTCCTCTGTGGCTGCTTTAAATCATCGACAGATATGATTGTCCGGATAGCGGTTGGAGTACTGGTTGGTTGTGTTGGCTGCGTGTATCTTGCGTTAAGGGCACCCCCTCCCAAAATATGTGGCTCACCAGGCGGTCCTCCAGTGCTTTCTCCTAGGGTCAAACTCAGTGATGGAAGGCATCTGTCCTACAAAGAAAGAGGGATTTCCAAGGACGAAGCCAAATACCACGTCATTGTTTCTCATGGATTTGATGACTCGAAAGACTTCAATCTACCTATTTCTGAGGTATAGAAAATCTCATGGTCAAACTTTGTTGTCAATTTCTCATAATTCTCGCCCCATATCTCCTGGAGTTTGGTTTATCTCTGTTTCCTTCCTGTCTTAAATCGCCCCAAATATGCAGAGGACAGACAGATTTCTAATATAGTCACTAAAAGATGCCGTGAATATACTTACAGATTTTGCTTCTTAGTGTTAATTACATAATCTACCTCCTTATTTATAGGAATTACTAAAGGAGCTCCAGATATATGTCTTGTCCTTTGATCGTGCCGGTTATGGAGAAAGTGATCCAAACCCCTCACGGTCTGTGAAAAGCGAAGCATTTGATATCCAAGAACTGGCTGACAAGTTGCAGGTTGGACCTAAGTTTTTTATAATGGGTATTTCTATCGGAGCATATGCAGCTTGGAGCTGCCTAAAATACATTCCACACAGGTAAACTACATTAAATAATACGGTAGATTTTCTCTCTTTTATTTCTTTATTTCTTTTTTATTTTTGTTTCAATGCTAGTAGCCTAGTATAGTCAGAGCTGGTGATGATTCTATCACATAAAATATTAAGGTTGCTTAATATTTATTTAAATTATTTAAATGAAGGTTATCTGGAGCTGCTCTTGTTGTTCCATTTGCTAACTACTGGTGGCCTTGCTTTCCTTCCAAATTATCTAACGAAGCTCTTAGCAAGCGGGTTGTTGAAGATCAATGGACTTTTCGTGTTGCACATTATGCCCCTTGGTTATTACATTGGTGGATGACCCAAAAATGGTTCCCTTCTTTCAGTGTTATGGATGGAAGGACCGACGTTTTTAGCAGGTCAGACTTGGAGATTATACAAAAGCTCTCCGGGACTCCAAGGGAGGGTCAGGTATCTTAGCCTTTAATCACTACCTAATGTTTTTGGGTCTATAGGCTATTGATGCATCATGCATACGTCGGGAAAGGGAAAAGGCTAAAGAAATTCGACACACATACACACTAAGAAAAACCAAGGCTTTGCTTATACAAGTCCCTGCTGAAGTTTGGATAGTTACAAAGACTTGCGTCCAGGTTACTCTGGGGAAGTCATAGATTAATGGGTTCCAAGCTTCTATCTTTTATCACATATATATATATATATATTTGTGTTTGAGGTTTTTGGCATCAGATATCTTTGTGTTATGTCAATTTGGCAAATTATTCCCGTGTATTTCATACGTAGCACATACCCCTATATATACAGGGGTGTTATTCACAAGGGGAAACCCTAGAGAGGGAATAAGTTTTGTCCAGAAACAGACATTTATATCTTTCTTCCTTGTAAACATATTTTTATATATACTTTACAAACCAAAAAAGAAAGCTTGAAATCAAAAGAAAATCGAACTTTGAGGGTATTTTGGTCATTATACGTAACAAATACACGAAAATAATAATCTGGGAACAATGTACTATTTTTTGAAATTATCAAGGGGTTTTCACCTTTTTTTTTGTTTGACATGGGATAATTTGCTTACTCGACAAGCACAAGGGGTTATTTTCCATTAGCCATTGTTTTGATTGCTAATGATAATACGTATGACCTGCTCCATTCAGGAGAAAGTACGGCAACAAGGCATACATGAGTCTCTGTATCGAGACTTTATGGTAGCTTGTGGAAAATGGGATTTTGATCCCACGGACATCAGCAATCCTTTCCCTCATAACGAAAGACCTGTCCATATCTGGCAAGCATACGAAGACACATTTATCCCGTTTGAGCTTAATCGATATATAGCCGAGAAACTTCCATGGGTTCAGTATCATGAAGTTCCAGAGACTGGGCATCTATTAATCTATAATGCTTCCTTTTGTGAGGCCATCTTTAGGGCACTCGTGTCTTCGTAAATGCACCGGTATGTTATATTGGCGATAATTATAGTTACAACTTACAGGAACTGAGATTTGGTCTAATTCAAATAACTTCCTTTGCAGTTTAAATAAATTGTAGAAACACTCATTCTACACATTGCAGATAGGCTATTATGGGCCCTGATCCAGTTGCTTTGGGCCAATGCCAGATCAGCTTGTGCGATTAAACCTCCAGTGTGGACCGCCGATTACGATATGTAGTTGGGTTTGGTTATTGAACTATTAGAAGGAATATGTTATCTAAGTATTTTCAGCATTTTGTAAATATTTGTAATTCCCGTAATTAAGAAGTATTGGTGTGTGTAAGTTATCAAATAGTGGTTATAGTAGTTTAGAAGTTCTGAAATATATTCTGTAATGTGGAGACATTTGGTCCTCAAGAAGAAAAACTGGACATTTATTTTAATTTTTCTCTCTATTTCTTTAATCCCTTTTCTGGAGTTTAGTTCTTTTTTGAAAAGAGCAACTTTCCATTTTGAGTTCCAATTCAATTTGCTTTCATTGATTTTACCATGTCTTCTGAACCAAATCAGGCTACATCAACTTTGGAAGATTCGGCAATGGTAGAACCTTTGCGTCAAGTTCAATCTGAACTTGCTGATACAAAGGCTAACATGGCGGTTATGATGACCATTATGTCGGACATCAAACTGCAAATGGAAAAACAGGGCGACAAACAAGTGCTCCCACTCGTGTTTCCCATGCTTCGGAATAATGTTAACAGCCCCTCTCAAAAGTTCCGTAATATCATGTTCAAGCTTTTGTTCCATAGGATGCCTTTAAACATTTTAGTTACGTTTAGATCCTTTTGATGGGTCTAATCCGCTATATTAGGTATCTAATGCAAACGTTATTTTGATCAGCGGGTGCATTTACTTCTCATTTAATGCAAGGATCAACATTGAGTTGGTATAAGCAGATGTATACCACCAATCAGTTCAGCAGTTGGTAGTTATTTATTCGGGATTTGTCTCTCCGTTTCATACCTTCATTCTATGCCTATCAAGGGACCTTATTCAAATTACGAGAGACAAGTATTGTTTCTGCTTATATTGAACAATTTCAGTGTGTTGCTATTTTTTCTCATGATTTAACTTGCAGTGCTATTTCGAACTGCTTTATCTTGTGATTACATTTGGATATCCAGTGTGAGTTAGCAATTTTACGACCTTTAACAATCTCATGCTGCAATCGCTTATGCTAAGTTGGTTGAAGAAAAATTGCAGGATACATGTAGACGTGTTCCAACATCTCAATCTGCTCTATTACCAACTTAGGCATTACCATTATCTCCTCCCATATCCACCAGTCCCTTACCTATTCATAGGTTGACACAACCAGAGATGCGGGTTTCACAGTCGAAAGGTCTCTGTTTTAATTGTAATGAACGGCTCATTCTCGAACACAAATACAAAACTCCTCAGTTCTGTCCTTGATTGCCGATGGTCCAAAGTTACATTCTGAACCTTTCATCGACCAGTTAGAGTCTTGTGAGGACATTGCAAGTTTACGCGAGCCGCCTTCTCATTTTTTAACTGGGTCAAGCATATCATCACCTGAATATCATTGTTCCCATGTTGCCCTTATTGGAGCATTTGCGCCTAGCACATTATGTGCATATGGCAATTTTGTCTTGACGACAAGTTGCAGTGCTTGAGGATTCAGGTAGTATCCACAATATCATTCAACCAAGAGTAGCAAAATTTCTTAAGCTTCCTGCGGTAGCGGTTTCGCCAATTCCTATCACTATTGGTAATAGGGAATTCTTACGCTATCAGGGACAATGTCATGGTATTGTAGTTAATTAGTGGGCGTTCAATTGAAAATTTCATTTTTGGTTTTTTACCTATACAAGGGTGAAGGTATTGTTTTGGGTATATAGCGGTTACAAACATTGGGTCCTATTTTGATAGATTTTAGTGTTCTGAGCATCACATTTCAATCGGCAAGCAAATTAGTTGTTTTTATCATGTATTCCGCAAAATTACAACTACCACTCTACATCAACTATCTCGCATGCTACAAAGAGGTTCCATTGCAAGCCTTCATATACACACTTTTACCCATACTCAACCGTCTATAACATTAAATCCTACTTCTTCTACACATCCAGATATTACTTCATTGCTCATTAAATTTGTTATATATCAACATCCAACCTCATTATCCTTGCCCAACCTCAAAGTCATCATATTCATTTATTGCCAAATGCCAAACCTATTAATGTTAAGTCTTACCGCTACCCGCACTTTCAAAAAATATCGTGGTTTTTTTTTTTTTTTTTTTTTTTGTTAAACTAGTTCCATTAATCAAAATAGCGGAGCTACAATAGGGTAGCCGCTGTCACAAAATACAGAGTTAGGGATTAAATCCAACGGGACTATCCCAGAGAACTCAGACTGATTAGCCCAAGAAGCCAAAAAATGGGCTGCAAAATTACAATGTCTTGGCACAAAATAAAACCTCCAATGAGGCCAGCCCTCCCGAATCTTCCTAATCTCAAGCACTACAGGATTTGAGCTCCGATCGCCTGACATTGCCTTGGAGTTAATGCATGTAATCACATTAAGGTTATCTGATTCAAATATAATTCTCCTCTTTTTGAATTGGTGAGCAAGTTTAGCAGCATTTAGGATAGCTAATGCTTCTGTCATTTCAGCATCATAGCATTGGACCATTTTAGTGTGAGAAAGATGATTGATCTTTCAAAGTTTCTCCAAACAGATGCAGTTGAAGCCTTGTGCGAATTGAAAGTTGCATATGTGTTAATCTTGATCCATTTCTTTCCGGTTTCCATCTTTCACTGATTATCATCCTTGTGGAGCCTTTACTCTTCTCAATTTGAGCCTTGAGGTGGACCTTTGTTTGATTCTCAATATCTTTGATAATCTCCTGAAGAGGACTGGTCTTATTGCCCTGTACAATATCATTCCGAACTCTCCAAATGCTTGTCATGACCACTGCAGAGAAAATGATCACCTCCATCTTTTCCTCCATCTCCGGGATACCAAGAAGTGATACATCTGCAAGAGCAAGGAAAAAGTCTAGAAGTGAGAAATTCACCAAGTGACAAAGCCTAACTGACCATCTGGAGAAAAACCAGATGATTTCAGCTAAATGACATCTGAGATAAAGGTGATCTGCAGATTCAATGTCACTCTGACAAATGGGGCATGACTGGTCAACAATTTTGAAAATCAAGTCAAGCTTTTCTCTAGTAGGAAGGGCGTTAGCAATGCATTTCCACCAGAGGAGCTTGTGCCGATTATGCATCTTTGTTTTCTAAATGGCACTCCGAATTGGAGGAGGCGAGACTGTCATGCGGTTATGGATGATAACATTGTAAGCACTCTTTACTGAAAACTTCCCTGATTGGCTAGGGAACCAAAACAGGTCAACTGGTTCTTGGGATCTAGTAATAGGAGTTTTGAGGATATCCTCTACTATATCTGGCAAGAATAAGAGTTGGAGCAGCGGCAGGTTCCAAGAAACATCTTCAACATTAATCAAATCCCTGTCTTTTGGGAAAGTAAGATTCAAATCAGTATTCTGATCAAGAGGTTGAGGTCTACTACTGTCCAGTGAGAGAATCCAAGGTTCCTTCCAAGTATCAATGTCAGAATCAACTGTTACATTGTATCTGGCCCCTTTTACCACTTCAATCCTACACTTTGAAGATGTCTCCCAAGAAAGATTTGGTGATGGAGTAGCCATAGCCAAAAAATCCTTGTCCTTGACATATTTATCTCTGAATAGATTGATCCATAATTTCTTGTCTTTGATAGCCACATCCCATGTGATTTTAGACATTAAAGCTCTATTGTGGTCTTTCTGAATCCCAATCTTCCATCATTCTTGGGGAGACAGATCGCATCCCAACACTTTAAAGGCAATATATTATGGTTTTGGTTTTCTCCCCACCAGAATCCCATCATGAGACTATCCAACTTATTTGTGATACTTGCAGGCAACAGAAAGTTTGCCATTTGGTATGAAGTTGTAGCCTGTAGCACAGCCTCAATAAGCACTGATTTGCCTCTTGTAAAATGACTGAGCTTTTCCACAGAGAGGGATGATCTGAATTTGGTAACACGATGATCAAATGCCTCCTTCTTTCTCCTTGGTTTGAAGAAATGTATCCCCAGATGAAGGCTTTGATGAGAGCATTCATGAATGCTAAGCATTTCAAGAGTGAAGATCTTATCCTCCGGGGGTGTGTTGGAATTGAAATGGATAAAAGATTTGTCTTTATTAATGATCTGGCTTCCCCATTCCTCAAATGTCTCCAAATTTCTTTGAATGGCCTCAATGCTAGAGATGTAATTTCCGTAAAAAGTAGTAAGATCATCAGCATAGAACATGATGTGGGGTATTTTCGTCTGGATACGTGTCCACTTGTCAACACTCCACGTCAGACTGCTTCAGTCTCTGCTGGATCTTTAAGCAGCTTTTGAGTTTGGAACCTACACTCAACACTACACGTAACTAAGCCGGTGCCTTCCCAGCGAAGGCACTCCGACGCTCAAGTCAGATGGGTCGGAAGGTGAGATCTTGTTGTGCAAGGCAACAAGTCAAAATAATAGGTCAAAATGTATGTAACAGGTCGAAAACAAACAACTCGAAATGGCACTGATAAGTCGAAATGAAGGTCTTCAAATAGATCGAAATAAAGAATTCAAACAACTCGAAATGCTCTCAAGATAACTCGAATAAGAGCTATTTTGAACAACTCAAAATGGATGTAAAACAGCTCAAATTTGACTTATATTGCTCGAAATGAATGGTTGAAATATGAAAAACGTCCCTGAAAATGAGGTATGGGGGCCCCTTATACACTATTAGGAGTCTTTCCTCGGCTAAAAGTTCACTCCTAGTAGAACTATGTTTCAAAATAACTCGAAATAGAGTTATTTTGGAATAGCTCGAAATAGGCCTCAAATAGCTCAAAATGGGTCTCAAATAGCTCAAAATGGGCTTGAATAACTCGAATTGGAGCCAAACAAGTCGAATTGAGACCAAACAGATCGAATTTCGACTTGTTCTTCAGCTTTGCGCAGTCTCACCGTTTTTCTTATATCTCCTTCTCTAGACCTCGGAATCTCAATCCGCTTTTTGATTTGGAAACTATACTTCATAGGCTTTCTAGGAATATAATATTCATTGAATTCGAAGTTGAATTCGTAGGTCGAAACAATAACTCGAAATAGTATCTCGAAATTCACTCTTGAGAACTTCTCCTCCCTTGGAATGAGGAATGTGACCCCTTTATACAGTAGTAAGAGTCCTTATTCAGCTAGAGTTATAGTTCAAGTAGAATTATAAGTTGAATTGGGCCCAAAATAACTCGAAATTGGGCCTGCACGAGCCTAATTTTGAGTTTTGCCTTGAATTGTAGTTTTGCATTAAAAAATAATGATGCTGACGTGGCATAATAATCCCGAAATATGCTCGTGATATTATATCGAATATTATGACGTGTTAGTACCAAAATATGATACATCGTGGAGTCCCCCAGTTTGTAAGAGTAATGTGTAGAAACATTGGTCATACAAACTAAAATATCTCAAGAAACCCCTGTAATCGTGCAACGAGTCCGTAAAAGATTTGAAAACTCTGAGTTCCGATTGGAAAATTCAGATTTTCGACTCATGGCGTGAGTTTTCTACTGAATGATTTCTCTTACGTTGTAACATTTTTACCAGTTGAGCTTCAAGATCGGATAAGCTGCATGGCTCAAGGCCTTGTATTTATACCGACTAAGCTGCTTGGCGTAGGGTATTGATCTTTATCACCTAAGCTGCTTGGCGTAGGGTGTTTATATGTTTCATGAGTTGAGGCTAGTGCTCATATCCCATTTCTTTAACGTCCAAGCTGATTGGCTATGGACTTACTATGCTTACCCACTAAGCTGCTTGTGGCTTAGGGTCTCAAATGATTTATGAGTTGAGGCTAGCGCTCATATCTCATTTCTCTAATGCCCAAGCTGCTTGGCTTTGGACTTTGTGTGTTTACCAACTAAGTTGCTTGTGGCTTAGGGTATTAAAATCTTCATGAGTTGAGGCTAGTGCTCACAACTTATTTATTTAACGTCCAAGCTGCTTGGCTTTGGACTTTATATGTTTACCGACTAAGCTGCTTGTGGCTTAGGGTATAAAATCTGCATGAGTTGAGGCTAGTGCTCATAACTCATTTATTTAACGTCCAAGCTGCTTGGCTTCGGACTTTGTTTGTTAACCAACTAAGTTGCTTGTGGCTTAGGGTATTAAAATCTTCACGAGTTGAGGCTAGTGCTCATAACTCATTTATTCAACGTCCAAGCTGCTTGGCTTTGGACTTTATATGTTTACCGACTAAGTTGCTTGTGGCTTAGGGTATTAAAATCTACATGAGTTGAGGCTAGTGCTCATAACTCATTTATTTAACGTCCAAGTTGCTTGGCTTTGGACTTTATATGTTTACCGACTAAGCTGCATGTGGCTAAGGGTCTGTTGAGGGTTGTGATCATCATATGCGCCGTAATGGCTCTTTGTTGAGACGATGATTACGAATGTTTGTGACTAGCTTGATGCTTGTGACCAAGTTTATGAGTTACATAGCGCAACATACACAAGTGTCGTACTTGCCTATTGTATTGGCAGAAGGACAAAATAAAGTATGAAATTTTATTAGTTTTAGGACTGACCTCGAGTAACTTCTGAGTTGCCTACGTATCTTGCCATGTTTGGATGCTCAAGAATCAAGTCCACGTAGCTCATTGCTTATGATTACCATCGAGGTCCACATGCGGATACTCGTAATCCGTGAAAGAAAAAAGTAATGATAACATCCAAACTACGGCCCTACTGTGCCAACAAGATAGTTAGAATACTAGTATCTTACCTGTAAGATTTTCTCCATGAATTCAGATTTGGCTCGGACTGCATGGTCCACAGATTGATTAACTCAAGTAGCTGATACCAACCTCCTCATCTCAAATTGGTCCGCCTGATATCATATTGACCGCCGACTCATCAGCGTCGTTTGGATCAACCTTTTTGCGACTTTCTTGATCTTTTTTATTCCGTGGAGAATGGCTTCTCTTTTTGTCTCGAGATGATTTCTCCTCTGGTGTCTTACAATTTTCCAGGACGAATTCGATCAGCTCTCCATCGTGTGTGAGTCATTCAATATCGTTCCTCAAGGCCTTATAGTCATTAGTATAGTGACCATCGTGCTTGTGATATTTGCAATATTTCCTTGAATCCTTCATCTGATCCGTTTCCTTGAAAGGTCTCGGTGTTTTGAATACCCCACGATCCTTTGTTACGACAACGATTTCTGCAATGTCCTTTCTCAGTGGAGTATAGTTATCGAACCTCTTCAAAGGTGATTGTCGTCGTTCTTTACCTATGTCATCTTTTCTCCAACTTCTGTTCTCCTTCCCTTTGTAGGATTCTGGAAAATCCATTAGGCCCTGGTTCAGAGTGGCCTCTTCTATGTCAATAACTCTTCGAGTAAGATCCATGATTTGCTCAATAGTAGTTGGTGCCACCCAAGTTATTACTTCCATTAACTTTTTGCTCTGGCTCCGATTTTGTAGTACAGAGATAACCAAGTCTGCAGTTGGAGATTGCACTCGACCAATCTTCGTATTAAGTTGCTCTATGTATTTCCCCAAAATTTCATTAGGTTTTCTATGAATATTGAACAGACAACTTGGAGATCTCTACTTCAGGCGATAAGTGGCAAACTTCTTGACAAACATCTCTCTAAACTATTCAGATGATTCAATTGTGCGTGGCAGCAAGTTCTTGAACCATTCTTTGGATGTTCTCGTCAAGCTAAGCGAAATCAGCTTTGCCCTTAAGTCCTTGCCGTATCCCAGAATCTCCAGTTCCGCATCCAAGTTATCAAAATGCGTTCCAGGATCAGTTGTTCCATCATACTTCTTCATCTCAGGAAGAATAGTACATTCCTTCAGTGTCAATCTACTAATTGCATCGCAAAATGGAGTTGGCTTCTCCACTGGTGGGATATGTTCAGCAACAATCGGTTCTTGCCTTCGTATAACTCTTTCTGGCAGATCCCTATTTCTTCCCGCTGTATGACTTGCGGCTTGATGGACTTTAGGACCCCTCTGCCTTGAGTTAACTTCTCCATCTCTAATAGTTGCTCGACTTGGCGCTCTATTCTCTGCAGTCCTCACTGAGCGAGGATTCTTGCGTTCCGAGAGGGCGATGGTTTCCTCTGAGTAGGTCTAGTCATCCTTGAATGAGTGTGTTGTCTCGAATCAGCACGACGTTGCGTCTGATGAGACCTTGTTCAATACGCCGATGTTTGTTGTGCAGTTGGTGCAGGAGCACTCTACTGCAAGGCAGTGTTAGCCAATTGTTGCACAATCATTGGTACCACCATTGAAAAGCTGTCATGATTTGATCCAATTGAGCAGGATTCAACAGTTGTTGTTCTGGGGGAGGCATTGCAGGTTGATCCGCTGCAACGCGTGGTGGATCTAAGGGAGCGTTGGGTGGTGCCACTGATGTGTGTTCAGAAGCATCAGTAACCATGTTCTGATCCTCTCTCTGTGATCTAGTCCTGGTGGCTACTCCTTTCTTCTCCACGACTCTGCGGTGAGCCATTGAATCAGTGATAGCGTTTGTTCCTAAGTGCGTATAGTGGTTCCCACAGACGGCGCCACTGATGTGGGGTATTTCTGTCTAGATACGTGTCCACTTGTCAACACTCCACGCCAGACTACTTCAGTCCCGGTTGGATCCTTAAGCAGCTTTTGAGTTCGGAACCTGCACTCAACACTACACGTAAACTAAGCCGGTGCCTTCCCGGTGAAGGCACTCTGACGCTCAAGTCAGATGGGTCAGAAGGGGAGATCTTGTTGTGCGAGGCAACAAGTCAAAATAATAGGTCGAAATCTATGTAACAGGTCGAAAACAAACAACTCGAAATGGCATTGATAAGTCGAAATGAAGGTCTTCAAATAGATCGAAATGAAGACTTCAAACAACTCGAAATGCTCTCAAGATAACTGGAATAAGAGCTATTTTGAACAACTCGAAATGGATGTAAAACAACTCGAATTTGACTTATATTGCTCAAAATAAATGCTTGAAATATGAAAAAACGTCCCTGAAAATGAGGTATGGGGCCCCTTATATACTATTAAGAGTCTTTCCTCGGCTAGAAGTCCACTCCAAGTAGAACTAAGCTTCAAAATAACTCGAAATAGAGTTATTTTGGAATAGCTCGAAATGGGCCTCAAATAGCTCAAAATGTGCCTCAAATAGCTCAAAATGGGCTTGAATAACTCGTAATGGTCTTGAATAACTCGAATTGGAGCCAAACAAGTCGAATTGAGACCAAACAGGTCGAATTTCAACTTGTTATTCAGCTTTGTGCAGTCTTACCGTTTTTCTTATATCTCCTTCTCTAGACCTTGGAATCTCAATCCTCTTTTTGATTTGGAAACTAAACTTCAGAGGCTTTCGAGAAATATAAGATTCATTGAATTTGGAGTTGAATTCATAGGTCGAAACAACAACTCGAAATAGTAGCTCGAAATTCACTCTTGAGAACTTCTCCTCCCTTGAAACGAGGAATGTGACCCCTTTATACAGTAGTAAGAGTCCTTATTCAGCTAGAGTTGTAGTTCAAGTAGAATCATAAGTTGAATTGGGCCCTGAATAACTTGAAATTGGGCCTGCACGGGCCTAATTTTGAGTTTTGCCTTGAATTGTAATTTTGCATTAAAAGATAATGATGCTGACGTGGCATAATAATCCCGAAATATGCTCGTGATATTATATCGAATATTATGACGTGGCAGTACCGCAATATGGTACATCAGAACATATGAGTTATAGGAGTACTTTGTCTAGACACTTTGATGCCACTAATATTTTTTATCTCTTTCTTCTTTAAATAAAAGTTTGGAAAAAAGTTCAGCATATAAAATAAACAGATAGGGAGACATTGGATCTCCCTGTCTGATGCCTCGGTAAGAGAGAAAAAACTACATGGGATACCATCAATAAGGACAGAGAACTTGCAAGACGAAAGGAATTTGTGGATCTAAGAACAAAATTGGTCACAGAACCCTATATTTTTGAGAATTTTGATTAACAAGCTCCACTCTACTTTGTCATAAGCCTTAGATAGGTCAATTTTAACTGCCATGAAAGATTTAGATCCTTTTTTGGTGTTAAGGAAGTGCATCATTTCATGAGTGATAATGTTTTTCTCATGAATCAACCGGCCCTGAGTGAAAGCAAACTGAAAAGGAGATATGATCTTGTCAAGGTGGACTTTCAGCCTATCAGCAAGAATTTTAGATATAATATTATAAACCACATTACAAAGACTTATAAGTCTGAAGTTATTGACATGACAAGGCCGAGTAACTTTAGGTATAAGGGCTATGTAGGTGTGACAGGAATCTGGAGGAAGAGACTGGTTAAGAAAGAATGCTTGCACATCTCTCGTGACTTCATTACCCACAGACTTTTATAGAAATATGCAGTGAACCCATCAGATCCTGGGTTTTTGTTGGAGTTCATGCGAAAAACAATGTTTAATCTCCTTATGAGTAGGTAAGACACATATCAACTCATTATCATAATCATTAATCACATAAGGAAATAGATTATTGAGATCATTAGGGAAACGATAAGTTTCTTCAGCAAAATCAGAATTGAATAAGGATGAGAAGAAATTCACAAAACACTCACCTATATCTTTTCATTTAACTAATTTCATATCTGTGGGGCATGTAATGAAGTCAATTCTGTTCACCTTGGCCTTGATGATTGTAGACAGATGGAAGAACTTTGTGTTTGCATCCCCATCCTTTGCCCAATGTTCCTTGGCCTTTTGTCTCAAAAGTTCTTCATCTTGTTTCATCAGCATTTCCAGTTCTGCTTGGAGCACTTTTTCTTCATTGAGAGCAATCTTACTCTGATTTCCATCCTGAAGTTGGCTAATCTTCTCTTTGACGATGTCTTTGCGAGCATGGATATTACCAACAACTTTCTTATTCCACTAAAGTAAACCTCTTCTACTATCTAGGTGACAATTCATGAGCTTTGGAAGTGGGAAGTTTTGATCTCCTCTTTTCCAACTTTGATCCACAATGGCTGCACAATCTGGTCTTGGAGTCCACATGTTCTCAAACCTGAACGGTCTTTTCCTGTCTTTGATATTGTTCTCCAGTTTGAGAAGGATAGGTTTATGATCTGACTTAATTGCATGAAGATGAGTAATATGTGCTTGAGGATACATCATACACAAGTTAGCATTGGCAAGTCCTCTATCTAATCTCATCCTAATGTTGGCAAGACCTTCTCTTTTGTTGTTCCATGTAAAAAAATTCCGTGAAAAACCTAAATCAATAAGATCCATTAATTCTGGAGTCAAAAGAGTTACTAGAAGAGGATGTGAAAGGGTTTCCTGCCTGTTTTTCTCCTTGGTTGGTGATATCATTGAAGTCTCCAAGGAGAAGCCATCCTGATTGAGGTCCAGGGTTAAGCTCAACAATCTCCTGCTAAAAAGCACTCGTGGGTTTCGATTATAGATGCATGTGAAAAACCAGGTCTTATCCAATCCCAGGAAATCTAACGAAGAATGGATAAACCAACGGTTGGTTTTGATAATTTTCAAGTTAACATTAGCAGACCAAGCAATACATAAGCCTCCAGACAATCCATGATGGTCAACAAAATGAAAGTGCGCAAGATAGGTAGAATTAAAAAGCTTAATGAGAGCAGCATAATAAAAAATCTTAGTTTCATTGATAAATAAAATATCCGGGTTGTTTCCCATAGGGACTGGAGCTCTAGACTGTCGAGGATTTGGCTATTCCTTGACAGTTCCACGCTATGAAGGATGGATGTTTCATTGATCTTCCCCCTCTAGGGCCGCGATTTTTGGATTGGAGGGTGGTATTTCTTCAAGTTGAATGGTGTTGCTCCGTTCTTGCTCTGTGTTCCTTCTTCTGAATGTTCTGATTCTCCTTATCACAATTGTTTCTTCCACAATCTCCTCTTGAGTCTCAGAAGTTGGATCAACATTCTCTGTGTCACAGTAAGGAGTCGTAATTGCTGATCCTTCTCCTTCTTCATCATTTCCACAACCAATTTTCAGAGCATTGAGACTTCCTACTAGTATCTGGTTATGGGCTTCATCCAAAAATTTGGTTTTTTTTTTTTTTTTTTTCCAGTTGTATCATTGACTTCAGCCCGTCTTTTCTGGCCCACAAGGTTTTGTTTTTGGATAAGGAGAGTGGTGAGTATGGGCCTGCAAGTTCAGAAAATATGCGTGGGATAAAAGGAGTCTGGCTAGAATTTATCTGGGCGTTCCTATGGGCCTGAAGCTCTTTAGTGACTTCCTCAATATCCGTTTGGCCTTTGTCCAGGCTTGTGGATATATTCGTTGGGCCTTTGTCCAATACTGTGGATATATCTGTTGCACTTGCCTCAACATTCTGGTCTGGATTCGACTATGGTCGGATTCTCATCTGGTTAGTCGGGTCAGCCTTGTTCTGGACGGTACTATAGCCCACCACGTCATCGTAGATAGATTCTAACCCTTGTTGAGTTAGTACTCCGGATTCATCTTGGCTGGGATTTTGAAGGTTCTGAGAATTTGTTTCAGTAGTTCTTGGATGTTCTTCCACCAGATCACTCGAAATCAAAAAATTCATAGGACTAAAATGTTTGGCAACTCCTTCTCTTTCCATGTTTTTCTAGAATTCCTGCGTTGTTTTTAGGATTTGAACAATTAGCTTCAACTCTTAGCCAGGAACCATAAACTGGGATTAAAATCAAAGGCTGAGGGAAAGAAAGTCCCTCTTCTGCATTCTTCAATTTTATGCCCAATAATTCCACAGCAGAAGCAGAATTCTCTCAGTCGTTTGAACATGATATCACAAAGAATCGGGTTTTTCCCAGAAATGTTGATGATAACTTGATGCACAAGTGGTTTTGTGATATCAATAATAACTCTGATCTTCATAGATTTTCTCCACTTGTTGTTATTACAAACGTTTGCCCAAACGAATTTTCCAACAGCGTTTCCAATAGTTTCAATCATACGATCTGTAATAAAACACACCGGAATATTGAAAGCGTGGATCCAGAATGCCATTTCTGGGTTCCAACGATTTGTAAGCACCAAGTGGCCTCTAAAATTCAATGGGTCTCTTTCGATGATTCTAATAGCTTCCTCTTTACTTTTGATTATAAAGGCTAAGACTTTTGCTTCAGCTATTTGAGTCTCTGGTTCATATTTGAGCCCCCAAGCAGTCGTGGGGGAATTTTTTAGGGCTTGGAAATTAATCAATTTTTTGGTAGTAATGACTTTGGTAATAATCGTAGATGACTGTGGCCATTTCTGGGTTCCATCAATTTGTAAGCACCAAGTGGCCTCTAAAATTTCATCGGTCTCTTTCGATGATTCTAATAGCTTCCTCTTTACTTTTGATTATAAAAGCTAAGACTTTTGCTTCAGCTATTTGAGTCTTTGGTTCATATTTGAGCCCCCAAGCAGCCGTGAGGGTATTTTTTAGGGCTTGGAAATTAATCAAGTTTTTGGTAGTAATGACTTTGGTAATAATCGTAGATGATTCTTCCTTTTCTGGATTATCCATTATACAACAAGCAAGTTGGAGAAAAGGGAATAGATCGGACTGAAAGAGGAAATGGAGCAAGAAAACTAACCGTACATAGGAAGGGGAAAAACAACAGAGAGTACTGTTAGGAAGGAAAAAAATCTACAGAGAGTAGAGAGAGAAAGATCCTAGAGAGAGGATGGAGCGTTAGTCTTTGAGTCCCCACTCTCATGTTAAACTAAAAAAATAAAAATAAAACAAACTTCGTGGTTGATTTGGTGGAAGAAGTGTTAGCAGGAATGAAAATTCAACCCAGTAACAGTTCGCATTCAGTGCCGGTATTGTTAGTTGCGAAAAAGGATGGGTTGTGGCATTTTTGTACGGGCAGCAGAGCTTTGAAACGCCATTACGATTAAAGACCATTTTCCAATTCCTTCGTTGGATGAGCTCCTTAACAAACTACTGGGGCAAGACTGTAACTTATATACCGGGATCTTCTACAAACTCTATTATGCGCAAGGTCTTGTACGACTCCTATGGTTTGAGGAGCTATAACTTACACGAGGTCTTCTACAACCCTCTTATGCAAAGAGCTTTGACCTAGGCATGGTGTTCTACAACACATATTTATGAGGAGCCCCAATTGCACACCACTTTGAACTACACTCGACCAACTGCATTTACACTAGGTATTGGGGGACTTCAAAGGCACACTTATGGACTACCTCGGCTCAACAATCACCTATCGAACCATCATACTGCGAACCATTTTTCTAATTCACATAGCAGTCTATAGTTGCACTAGGCACTAAGACACATTTGATAATACATTTGCCCCATTATAACATGTGTCTATTCCACGTCATATGGGTCACCTCTATACCACTTCACTAGCATGTGACATGTGTCACTGTTAGATTCAAACTAAAGGGACTTAGGGGACGATCTCTGGAACGAATTATGGATGACTTGATTGACTTGGTGGACGCGTAGACAACTTATTTAAAAATAATAATCTCACTTCATCCTTAGTCATAAAGGTTGAGTTAAAGTTTTTTTCTTATATTTTAAAGAAAGCAACAATCATACGTACTAACCCCGTTACCAATTTGAATTATTCACAATATATTTGTGTAAAATCGTTCTTCAGGATATTTTTGTAACTAAAATTTAAACAAATTTATATCTTTAAATAAATATTCAAAACTCGAGAAAGGGCGAGAATGGTTTTTGATTTCAAATGTTAATCGTGTTAACCGAGAAGGGCTATCACTGATAATGTTAAAACTGTGCGGGGTACTTTTAGAATTACGTACAACATCTATCGCTATTTTTTAATTAGTATATAAAGTAAATACTAAGGTAGTAATAATTCGTACACATTGACTCCCTGCCTAACTCCCCCACCCCAGTTCTGCTCGGGAGGTTCAGTGCAAATGATGATCTCGAAACAGCATTTGGTGATGAGTCTGTCACTCCTCCTACTGTTTCTCCCTCTCTATTCAGCAAACTCTTACAACATCGGAGATTCTGTGCCCCTTTTTGTCAACAAAATTGGCCCCCTTCGCAATCCCAGGTATTATTTTCTATTTCTTAAATCATCAGCAGTTTATCACATTCCTTTTGCTATTATGATCACATTGTTTATTTACTTCAATAAGAGAAATGGGGTTTTCTTGATCTTTTCATCTGATATTGACTTTCAGTTTTACTAGATTTATTCACTGAAAGGCTTGCAGTCTTTCAACATGTAATGCAAATGAGTACAGAGATGCATCGGTTGCAATTGAGACTATACAAAAATTGTATCATAATTGTGATGTAACACGATTGGAAAATGTTCATTAACGTTAACGGAGATCTTGGTCTTATAAGAGGAATTGCATGTATAATGTGTCACTGGTTTCGGTTAAAAGAAAAGAAGACTGGTCGTTAATGCTTCTTCGTGTCTGCCGAGGAAGAAGGGTACATTTTACAGTTTCTCATGAATTAGAATATTCAGGTTGTGTTGCATAATCGTAACTTTAATCTATCAATGTGCTTCTCGGTTACTAGTTTGTCCATGTGATGTACATTCTTCTGGTGTGAGTTGGAGTGTAGATCCTCTCTCCTTGTCAAGGTGGTCTACTCTTCAAGGTCAAATTCCATTAATATTATTACTGCCTTATATACGATGATGAATTTCAAGCAATATGAATGCACCTCCGTTAATCTGAAAGATGGCATCTTTATCCAGATAACTTCTTCCCACTATCTTTATGTTCATGAAGATGCTTTCCCTGATAATTATTAAAAGTATCTTGCAGTCTGTGAAACTTGGCTTTTAGTTTTGTGCTGTTGGGTTTTGAAAGTTCTTCAGGACATAAATTTTGGAGTCCAAGTTTAAATGTGTTAGAAATGCTAACATCCCTTCTTAAAGAAATTTTTGGCAACAGCAGCATCTGTAGTTGCTGCAATGAAAATTGAAGTAACTTTATTTGTTGAACTCTCATGCTTATCTCATTCTAAAGTCTCTACCTGTTATGCTCTTGCAGTGAAACATACCGATATTATGATTTGGCCTTTTGTCGTCCAGGTTAGCTATGACTTTAAATATAGTTTGATGAGATTCTAAAGTTCCTTTCTTTTTTATTTCCTTTTCCATTTTGGTTTAGGTGATTCTTTGTTATAACCTGGCAGACGCACATGGTTCCAGCAACAATGCCCAAATAAATTCATAAAGTTTGAATATATTTTATCAATTTATTGTTTGCTAGCGTATCAGCAAATGATCCCGTGCTTGAGTAGATTACTTGAGTTGGAGGGGCTTTATAGAGATATTGTAGATTTAGGTTTTTGATGGTATATACCCATATGTGCTTCTTCCAATCATAAAGCCAAATGGAAGCCCATAGCAAGTGGTGAAACAAAAAGGACTTGCTATATCTCGACTGGAGGGAAGGTCTAGTTCATGGCCAGAGAATCGCAATTACTGATGAGATAGAAGCTATCCAAGACACCTGTTGGACGATGATTGGATATAGATTTTATGAGCTTCTGCTTTTACTTACAAAGCGATAAAGATGGCATAACGTTAGAGAATAAGCCCCATAGTAGAAGATAATAACTAAAAGTTGGCAGTATAGAAATAGTAGCTGCTTGACTTGCAGATACATTCAGAGCGTTGGAAACTTTTATGTATCCTTCTTTCATTTCCCTAGTTTTTTTGAACATAAATAAAGCTTTTACAAAGTATTTCCCATACTAACTTGAAGGATCTTATATCTTTCCACTTACAACCTTCATAAAATATGTTCATATATCATACTGATTTTGCATGAACTTCTATTTATAAGAAGTCTATGTCGCTACTCATTTTCTCTTTTGCAGATCAAGTGCTTGAGAAGAAGGAAAGCCTTGGGGAAATTTTGAATGGTGACCGTTTGACAAACTCTTTGTACGAGTTGGAATTTGCGGTTAATAAAACTCAAGGAGTTCTTTGCCAACAGAAACTTAATACGGGTGAAGCTGCAAAATTCAGGGATGCTATACTGAATGATTTTTACTACCAGATGTACTGTGATGATCTTCCTTTGTGGGCATTCGTTGGCAAAGTTGAAGATGAAAGCTGGACTGCTGGCAGTAAAGGGCCAAAGTATTTTTTATTTACACATGTTCAGTTTGATGCTCTTTATAACGGAAATCAAGTTATAGAAATCCATGCCTTTTGTGATCCAAGTCATGCAGTAGATATAACTGAAGATATTGACATCAACATCGACTTTACTTATTCTGTAGCCTGGACTGGAGTCTCTACACCTTATAAGACCAGAATGGATCGCTATTTAGGGGCATCCTTACTGCCAATACTCCAGAAAATTCATTGGTTCTCTATTATCAATTCAGTTGGTATAGTTATTATGCTTATGGGACTGCTTTCCGTGCTTTTCATGCGGCATCTCAAGAATGATTTGAAAAAGTAATTTATTCGTTGCTGATACTCCTGCTAACTCTTTTGGTTGTATTGAATTGTTATATCTATTCTAAGAGGCAAGGATCTTATTAAAAAATTTAGTCCTTGGTTTTTATTCCCAGATGGTCGATTGGAGATGAAGAGGAGGATAAAGAAGTAGGTTGGAAATATATTCATGGGGATGTTTTCAGAAGTCCACCAAATATGCCTCTGTTTTCTGCTGTTTTGGGCTGTGGTACCCAGTTGTTGACTATGTAAGCTATACTTTGTCATTCTTCTGCATCTAAAAATCTAAGCAGTCACTACTTAATCTTCCAAGTCACCTTTTTTGTGCTTATGATTGGTAGTTATGTTATCAAATGCTGTTACATTTACTATTCCATTTTGTTGAAACCGGTGCAAAGATGTCTATTGTTGTTTGTCTACCCGCACATCTTCATAAAGAATGCAAAAAAGTTTGTCTATACTAGTAAGAAACTGAAGAAAGCGAGTCATATAAATGAATAAATTATATGTGATTTGCTTTGAGTAGACCCTGGTAAAAGGCCACATACGTTTCTCAAGCAGAAAGTTCCCCACAGGACAAACTCCTCATCAAATTCCTCAATCTTGTGTTTACGTTTTGATGCATGAACCAGGCGACATGGAGTTTTGCTATCTTTTATTGAACTCGAACTATCTGTAGATCTGGATAAAAATTAATATTTGAAGTATTTGGATGTCAATTTCATAAATTTTATTGACTGATTTCTTTTGTTTGATAGTGGACCTAACTTGGGTTAACCTTAAATGGGATGAAAATCTTCCCGTAACTAGTCTCCTCCAATAATACCAGCTACAGCAACAATAGTGGTTGCTTTTAGTCCTTACATGCTTTTGTATTGAGGCTCTCTCCATTGTTGTTGACCTATACATGAAGATACTTACAGGGGAATGGAGTAGTTTGAATTTGACTGTTTTTATAATAATATCTTTGAATAATTCATTGCTAGCTCTGCAGGGTTTTTATCTTATTTATTCTGGCATCCATGGGAGTCATCTATCCCTACAGCCACGGTGCTCTCTCAAGTTCTCTATTTATTGCTTACATTATTACATCGGGAGTTGCTGGCTACAGCTCATCATCTTTTTGCTGTCAATATGCTGGAACTGGTTGGGTAATGATTCACGCTTTCCTATTGAATTCATTTGCAACTAATTTCCAATGAAATAATGGGAATTCTGAAACTCTTGCAGGCAAGGAGTGCAATTCTTGCAGGGACGCTCTACCTTGGTCCATTTCTTTTCACGGCATTAATCCTCAATGTACTCGCTGCATATCACGGAGTAACTGCAGCACTGTCTCTTGGAACCATAATTGTCATATTTCTTCTATATACGTTTTTCGCACTCCCGTTTCTTTTCATTGGTGGAGTAATTGGACATTGGTATAAGTCAGAACTTCCGTCATCTTTTGTTGCAAAGAAGTGTCCGAGGGAGATTCCGTCATTGGCATGGTACAGGAAAACTCCGGCCCAAATGTTTATTGGAGGTCTTTTACCTTTCAGCGCCATTTTTCTTGAATTGCGGAACTTGTGCTCTTCCATCTGGGGATATAAGATCTACACTGTTCCTGGAGTTTTGTTTTTTACGTTCATAATTCTTGTCGTACTTACTGCAATGCTGAGCATTGGCTTGACATACTTTCAGTTAGCAGTTGAAGACCATGAATGGTGGTGGAGGTATGTTCTCTCTCTAGAAGCTGTAACCAGCATGTTTATCCGACTTTTTCTTGAGCGCTTTCTCATACATCTGTTTGGTCTGAATTTGATGATAGGATTTTGCTATTTGTGTACCATATGAGGGTAAAATTATCTGAAACTGTTTAGTTCCTGTTAGTAACAAAATTTTGTTCAAATCCTGTAAATTTCCCTGTGGGGTTCAGCTTATGGTCAAGTGGGTTAGAATTCTTCTCTTTGCTGATTTTGTAATTAAGCATTAAAGATAAGAATGTTGCTATTAGCTTTGGCAAATTAAATCAGGCAGATTTCTGTAAAATAGAACATTTCTTTTGTTCTTGGTCTTTCCTTTCTTTTCTGGTGAGGAAGTTTTCTGATTTTGGATATAGAATAAAAGTCTTGAGAATTCTGAAAATTCTCTTGTTGTTTTTGTTATAAATGTATTTTCTAAAGGATAGTATCATTACCCTACTTTCCCATCACACACCATTGATTTGATGCTCAACTTACTATTTGAAACACACCGTTAGCCAAACCATGAACCAAAAACATTATCTGAAAAAGATCATGATTATTACACCAGTAGTTGAACTTGTCAAAAACTAATCCAAACACTAAACGTCAAAAGAATCTCGAAAAAGTACTTTTCTAAAATGGACCTTGCCTCTGCAGCAGAATCTGGCTCTCTGCAAATGGCTTGTCGTGAGGGCTTAGACTTTGTTGTTATTTTACTTTTCTCTTGACCTAGTGCCCGTCTCTTTCATTGCTGAGCATTTATACATTGTATTATCCCCTATTAACATCACTTGCCTAACTTATCCTATCACTGTGATAAATTCAGGTCTGTTTTCTGCGGGGGCTCAACGGCAATTTTCATGTTTGCCTACTGCATATCCTTCTACATCAAATCTAACATGAGCGGGGTCCTCCAGACTTCAGTCTTTTTTGGCTACAGTGCTTGCATGTGCTATGCATTCTTCTTAATGCTGGGAACCATAAGTTTTCAAGCTTCGCTGCTGTTTGTTCGACGTATTTACCATGCTGTCAAGAGTGAGTGAGATTCATTGTTCTTGAACTGGAGTTATGCTCAATATATACAGCATTCTCTCTGGATCTCGTGTGGGAAGTAGCTACAGATTAAGAGATACTTTTCTTACAACTGATTCAATGCATAGGTCAACAAGAAACGGTGTTTCCAATAGTGTGTGTAACTCTTTCAACAAAAACTCTTTAACTCTTTTGCCAGACTTAAGTATAGTCGAGAAAACAACCGAATGGAATACAAAGATGAGAACAAATTAAGCATCATGAAAATGGCATATGTTATGACTTATGACTAGTTCTATAGTGCTCATGATTTATGGCAAGAAGCAATGGCTGAGTTTCCCTCGTCAGTCTGGTTAGCACATTGAGGTTGTAAATGGAGTGTTGTTTACATGCTGTCCTTATAAAAAGATTCTCTGGCAATCTGAAAATGAAGTCATAAGCTAAGTTGAAGTCCTCGACAAATTCTTAGAAATGGCTAAATATATTTGTACTCTGGCGCGTTAACTGTTTTTCATGTATTAAATTTTGTCATAACAATTATATCTATCATGTTTTTAACCTCCCAATTCTTTAAATAAAACGATAACATTGTAGTTAGAGGGTCTTGGTATTTGATTAGGCATGAATAAACTGCAAAACTGCAACCGGATGTGGCAGCTAGACCAAGGCTAACCACAAATGTGAATGAACATGAGCCAAAATCACTCTCATATATTGATATATGTTCAACCTCATTTTCTGTGTGAGGCGGAAATTTCAAGCCCCCATATCGGTCATACTAGGTTATTTGGTAACAAAAAATAAATAAAAGAGTGGGTTATATATCATGCAACAATTGCACGAGGCACACTACAATTCATTTAATCATATGTAGAAATAAAATTATCATTTTTCCCTCAAAAATAGTTGCAAAATAACAAGTTTGTTGTTTTAAACCAATTGGCTTAAATCTTGAAACTTTAATCAAATAAATCTTTTATTACTTTATTGATCAAATCCAAAAAAATTATGTCCGGACAAATTAAATATCAATTACTCATGAAAGAAATAAGAATACAAATAGAGCGAAATAATCAAATTTGAATTGAGGTAGGGATTACCCAAAGAAAATTGAGGTATGGTGAAGTGAGGCCTGGTATTCTTTAGATGGGTTAAGTCAATTTTGTCTTAGCTACAGCAGGCTGTAATACAGTCTGCTCTCACAAAATGTGTGGGCCCCACTTAGCTAGAGCAGGCTGTAATACAGCCTGCTCTCACAAAATGTGTGGGTCCCACTATTACAGCCTGCTATAGCTAAGACTATCTCGGGTTAAGTCCCATTCGCTCAATCTCATTATTCGAGCTTCAAGAGACAAAAAGTATAGTCACATGTTAGAAAAACAGAAGCGGCGTAGTATCAGGATGTACGGAATAAACAGGTGACACACTTCTATCTACGTCACCTTCATCATCGTCAACGGCATATATATATATATATAGTAATTTCTTATAAAAGCGGCAGTGATGACGCATACTTCCCTAGGGTCGTACCCCTCCACGTGGCTTGATCTCCTGATCCTAGCTCTCCCTCATGACCCTTTTTTTGTTCTCCCTGAGCCTCCTCGATCCGACAAAGGTAAACAGGTAAATAATTTTCGCACAAGCTAGTGTACTTTATCCCCTTGTTGCCCAACGGGGGGAGGGTCGTATTTAACACTTGCATGTGATTTCCTTACTGACCAAGTAAAGGGTTACCAATCCTTTGGCCAGTCAACGCCCCACGCTGAGGTAAGATCTTACATCACGATCCACTACCTAAATGTGTTGTCAGTCACACAGTTGCCTACTGCCCCCTCTCCCCAATACCGAGGCACAAAAACAAGGGATAATCCTGTACGAACGGAGCACCGAATGCACCAGAGGACGCATGCAGGCACCACGTGCCACTACTCTACAAAATCACTCGAGTGACCTAAACACGTCAGCCTAACATGCACGCCGATACGTGCTCCCCCGAAAAAGATGTCTATTCCCTCGCATCGCCCTATAAAGGGGGGGGGGGGGGGGCGCGGTTCTCACCATAAAAAGAACAGAACAATGGCAAGAGCAAAAGCCAGAATAGCGGAAAGCAAGGCACTTTTGGCTAGGCGATAGCCATGGGAGTAAGGAGTGGTCAGTGAGTAGGAGTTAGTTCAGAGTTGGCTTGGTTCAACACCCAGTCAACGCGATGTTCCGAGGGCCCGAGTCCGCAAGGTTTGGGAACAGAGAAAGTGCTGGAATCTCTTCAATAAGCGCTCAACGATTCCTTCGCCCCGAGCTTGCCGTGTCCGGAGCCGTTTCAGGTCGGGATTGATGTCCGAACATGTAACATGACGTGCATCTGACTCTACCCGGAAATTTGCGATGGCGTCATCAGGCAGTGTATAATGTTTGGCATTTGATGCGATAAATACACTCCCCAAAATTTGCCATTGAGAAAATATAAAGTAAAACGAATAAATACATATAATAGTAACAACACAATAATTTAACTTGGAAACTCCCAATCAAGAAAAACCACGGAGGCCAAAGTGAAAATGCAATATATAGAAGATTATTACAATTATATAATTTTTCCTTACACAAACGACACCCTCGGAAAACTCTCATTAATAGCACTTCTCTAATTTATAGCTTACACTCGTGTATAAATACACTACAAAAGGAATTAGAGAAAATAAGCTAACTTTTTTGTTTTTAGTGTGTTCAAAACTCTTCATATAGCCAACTATTTATGTAAACTTCGGGCAAGGACAAACCAATGAATTTTCCTAAGCAAAATGGAAACCTCGTTAAAGCAATTCACGTGATTTATCCTACCAATCTCTGCCGTGAAGATTTGATTAATGAGTAATCCCATTCTTACACCATTTTAGCCTTGGCCTTTAGCTATCGCAATACCACTCGACCTCAAGGATAATTGTTATAGCTTCCGCTATCACTGCAACACATTCATAATTCTCATCAACTAGAATTACGATGCACCACCATATAAAGCACAACCACTTAGAATAAGTCTATAAGAATTTCGAGCCATGTGAAAGATACCCTTGTTGATATAATTATGGTGCAACTCCACTTTTATCTCTCCGACAAGTCATTTGTCATCGACATGAATTTTTACCACATACCTTGCATCATTGTCATTATATAATGCTGGTGTACAAATTCAGACCCATTAACATTAACATCCTGTATGTGGCAACTGTAAGCTCGTGCCATTAGGATGTGCATTCCGTGATGAGTCTCTAATATAATATCTTTTAAGTGTCAAAAAGGCTAATTATGAGCTTGGTTCTTGAGTATTTAGTCTTATTACATTTTTTCCTTTCTTTTCATGTTTAGAAGTTATTTTGTGTCTGAATCACTTTAACAAGCCACTTTTGATCAGTATTGCCAAAAGATGTTTCCCATCCCCAACGCCCGCCCTCAAGACGAATTCTTTTACACCGATGACTGGACACCAGCAATCGACAACTGGTTCATCGAAAAACTTTCTCTTCTTGCATGGAAAAATCATGAGACGCTATCTTGGGGTATTGTTGGATGTATTCGGATCACAATGGGTGAAGTTAGTTCCCTTTTTGACACAACCTTTTCTTTTCGTTGCTGCGTACAACAATTTCTGAAACTGCAAGAGTGTCACAAGTTTTCCGCTTCATAACTTCACTTTACACTGTCTACTGTGACAAAACTTGCAATGTTGTCTATACATTCCATAACCACATTGGGGAGTACATTATTCTGGTAAGTGTCGCTTATATGTCATTACTTAAATAAACATAGCTGCATCATTACAATTATTTGAATTTGAAGTTAACAATTTATTTTTTGGCTGGTTATAAGAAACACGATCTCAGAGAGGCATACATTCACAAAGGGGAACCAAAATGGAACGACTTGTGCACAATAATTTGTACACAAAATAATGTTAATGTGCCCTTGGTTTCTCAAATCACGGATGTAACATCCAACATTAAGCCAAGTGTTAAGACAATCCAGGAACCGAGCGTGGAGTTTGTTAAGCTTGTTGATCAATTCTCGTGAGCCTTTTGATCAATTCTCTCGCCAAACGTTTAATCTGCACGCGAGTAATAACTCCAATGAGTCGTTTTGGGATGATCTGGCCAAGTTCAGATACGTTATGTGCAACTAATCTTCTGGCGGACAACCCCAACATTCTTTTGATTTTGGGACCAATTTGTACGTGGCACCTCAGGTGATACCCCGAAGCTCGTGGCTGAAGCCATGCCCTATTCTTATTGTTGATTCCTCAAGACCGAAGGCGAATCCCACCCCTGTCAATGTGGAAGATGATCGTGTTAGCTCGACTCCTTCTTCAAGCTTCGTGTTCCGCCGACTTCGTGGAAGAGACACCCTAGCCCCTGTAGGTAAAGTGGTCCGCTACGCAACTGGTGTTATATATGTTACAATATATTATATGTAAATTTGCATGTATTAGGAAGTATATGTGTACGACTCTTTCAGTCCGTAGGTTGTTGCTTGTTTATTATTGGTGTGTGTATTTCAACTAGTTTTAGGCACTTTCTTCCAAAAGAACCACTATGACTTAGTAAGTCATACGTGCTTATTATGGCATGACTTAAGTAGCATGACCTGCAAAAAAAGGTCGTAGACACGAAGCGTCAATTGTACCCCCTCTTTCTTAGGACATTGACTGTAACTCATGCCTCAGCCCGCACTTATGTAATGTTTGTGGTGAGTGGTTTTATGGTCGAATTTTTCCGAAATATATTCACTTTTGGTCAAGAGTTTTTTTGGATTTTAAAGTGCTTTCCTTGCATGGATGCCCACATGCCTTGTACTACAGACACGTTATGTGCCACAAGAAAAAATCATCAAAACATATACCATAAACACAAGATTGAATCACCACGAGAAAAAGCTGTAATAGGTTGTTCATCAAGTACATATAACATTTTGGATAGATAAGCAGAAAGACATCTGAAATATAATCTAAGATGCAAACCAGTGGAATTCAAGCATAATAACAAGAAGCAGAATCTAGATATAATTGCCATGGTTTATCAAAAGTGTATTCTCATGCATGGTTGTTTAGTGTACCAGTATTACAAAAGATCAACTGGTACACCATGGCAGGCAGAACCCGTACGACAAAATAGCACAACACATATTGAGTAGTCTGTATGAGGCTAAGTAACACCTCTCTATCATGCCCAGAAACTACATGTTAACAATAGCAAGACTACGTTGTCCTTTCGTATTAAATAGGCTAACAAAAAAATATGAGGATTGTTGTGCATCAATGCAGTTAACTTTGTTAGGACCGAGATTTTGTTCCCTGGTGTTTGAACAATTAGGTTGTCTTATATTGTTTAAATAACCATTCATGATTAAGTTACTTATCTATGTCTTATTTATTTACGGCTTGATTTATCTCTTAAAGTTCTCATTTGATTTAGCACGATTTACTTATGAAATTGTGTGATAAGCCTTGATTCATTTCGTCCTTAATAAGTTAAACACAATGATTAAGGAGTTTACTTATGGTACAATATTAGAAAGAAAACACATGCTACAATTATTATTAATGCTTGCCTATATTGATTAGAATTCTGTGAAGATTGCATGAATAATATCCTTGCCTTATTTGAGTAGGATAAAGTTGATTTCCTAACCGGATATCCTACGAAATTGTGTATATCTTCTCTAATGATTATGTTTTCTTTGTATGATGTCAAATATTAGATTAAGAAAATATGTGATTGATTCTTAATTCACTATAAGATCTTTCCCAAAGCATGCTGATTGAATATTTGTAATTATGAGCAAGAAAGTCATGCTAAGGCAATATTCTTATAAAGATAGTCTATGAATTATGGAAATTGGTTCATGCTGCTGCAATTGTAACATCTGTTGTTACAACAAAAGTACGGTTTCATTCTTATATTACAAAGCTTGTGTTCCGATCCTCTACATAGTACTCAGTTTATTAATAAACTCATGTGATCAACGAAAGATTTATTCAAAGAGTTAATTTATTAAGTTTTTCATGTTTTTAGGTAGGTTATTTATTCAGGAGTCTTTGTGCTATTTAATTAATTTTCTAAAAAGTGTTTGTTTTTTATTTAATTATTTTGTAATATCTAGGATTCAGTTTACGTATTTAAATAGGATTAAAAAGATTGCTGTAATATTGTGTTTCCATATTTATGAGATATAGTTTATCTTATGATGCAATTCTAATTTTTTAGGATAAGAGAAGATTTACTTAACTTATCTAATCTTTGGAAGCCTATCTTTTTATTCGTGCATATATTCAGCTGATTGTTTTACTTGTGGAATAGGTTTGCGTATGTTGTCTTATTGAAGGGATTATTCATCAAGGAGGTAAGACCGATTACAATTAGGAAGATTCTGAAAGTTATAGAACGCGTAAGCTGTTTGCAACAGCTAGAATGGATCAGACAAATGCTGAACATATAAATAGAAGAATTGTTTCATTTTTATCTTTTAACCTTTGAGCAAATTGCAATACAAATTATAGGAAAGGTTCACAGTTAGTTTCATCGTTTAGTTTCATAGTTGAGTTTCATTATGAAAAATATTTAATCCTTATTCCGTTTAAGTTTTCATAGTTGGTTAGAGTAAGTCTTTGTTCAAAAGCCCAGATCAAACTTAATCAAAAGAGTTCAGCAAGATCGAAGAAGTTTGAATGAGGCATGATATTTTCCACTTGACAGAGTAAAACAACTAAAGGTGTAGCTGCAGGTATCTAACCATAAAAGGGATTTCGGTAGGTTGATGTAACATCCTGTAGGTGTAATTCACTTTAGTATATTGAAAGAAGTCTGAAGTATTAGGTGGGAAGTCTCGTGGATTAGGACAGTTGTCCAAACCACGTAAAAACTTGGTGTGTTTGTTTAATTACTATTTTGTTTATCTGTTACAACAAACAACCATAACTCTTCTGCAAAAGGTGTTGTCAAAGTAAATAAACAAATTATTTTTTATAAGTCTATTAAATGAGGTTAAGGATTGAAACTCAGTTTTAACTAAAGAAAGTTTTAACTCTTCATGCTAAGGTTTTATATCTTCGAGTATTCTGCAAAATAAAATTGAACAACTGGTATTAAAGCCACATCACCGATATACTGGTGAACGATTCTGGAGAAATCATTTTATTTTCCAGGTATGGAGAGACAAAATTTGGAGGGCTCATCGGTAACTCGACCACCTCTTCTCAATGAGTTCAACTACTCATACTAGAGTGTTCGTATGAAGCCTTACCTCAAATAACGTAATCAAAAAGCCTAGAAAGTTATTTTAAAAGGTTGGACTTCACCAAAGGACAAAGATGGAAAGGAGAAAAATGAAGCTAATCAAACTGATGCTGAAGAAAATGAAGCCAACTACAACTCAATGGCTCTAAATTCAATTCCAAATGGAGTTGACATCAACCAGATCAAAATGGTCTCTAAATACACAATTGCAAAGGATGCTTGGGATGCACTTAAAATTGCACATGAAGGAACGACAACAGTTAAACGATCAAAACGTCAAATTCTCAACACTTAATTTGAGGCACTGACAATGAGGAAGATGATTACTCAATTTAATATTAAACTGCGTCACATAGCTAATGAAGCTTTTATTTTAGGTGAAGAGTACAGTGAAGCCAAATTGGTGCTGAAAGCACTTCATTCCCTACCAATACGATTTTTCATGAAAATTGAAGCCATCGAAGAAGCGAAGGATATTGAGAACATGACACTTGAGGAACTTATGGGCTCTCTATCTACCTTTGAACTAAAGCTCGAAAGTAACGAACTTAAAAGTTCTACTGTTGCTACACAAGCAAAAGGCAAGAATGAAAGACTGAAAGACTATGATAAGGCAGTTGCACTTCTTTCACAGAACCTTCCTAGGTTTTCAAAATCATGGAAAAAGAGATGTACAAATGCAGCTCTTCCAACTCTGATACTCATTTTACATCCGCAGCTAATGATCTTGAAATCCAAAGGAAGAGTAAAGGTATTCAATGCAGGGAATGCCTATGGTGTGGTCATATTTGGGCCAAATGTGCAAACCTGAAAAGCAAACGTAAGGCAATGATCACCTCTTGGAGTGAATGTGAATGTGATCAAACTGAAGGAGAAACTAAAGAACAAGGTAATATTTCCTTAACTGCGTTCACCGGTAATACATCTATTGCAACTATTCAACAACCAAACGCAACTTGTGATTCTGACTATGAGTTAGATGAGGAACAAGGAGAATATAATCAAGATATAGTGAAATCAAATTATGTAGAACTTGCAGACAAGTGGAGAGCTCTCACGGTAATCAATGTTGCACTTGAGACTGAAAAGGAACAGTCAAAGAAAGAAAATGAGCAACTTCAGATGACCAATGCTACGCTGGAGTGTGAAAAGAAACAACTCTAAAAGGATTTTGATGAATCAAAAGCTGTTGGTTCCATGTTGGAATAGAAACTCGGCGAAGTTCAAAAGAATGTCTAGATGATGACTCTAGGAACTAAGAAACTCGAGAAACCTCTGGATCTACAATGACCAAATAGTGATACCTCTGGTCTTGGATACTCTTATAGTAAGGCTCCAAAAGAACGCAAGTTTTTAAGAACAATATTTCTCATCTAGTAAGGCAATCTCATAAAGCAAATCTGTAAAACCTGTTCAAATTAGCTCCAGTACTTATAACGCTTGGTCTTTTGTGAACATGAATTGGTCCAATTTTGTACCAGTTTGTAACCACTGTGGAGTTAGAGGTCACATACGACCTAATTGATATCAACTCTAGGGATATCACCGTGTTAAGCCACCAAGAACCTATGAGTCTTCCGGTAGAGGACCATTGCATGTTGCAACATGTATTGAGTACAAGAATCCTCCTATTTCAACTCTTTCAAGAAGCAGACAACAACTGTTAGGTAAAGAATTCTAATTTTAGTCCTTCTCAGCGGTCTCTAATGTTCAAGAAAAAGTTTCTTAATAATGGTACATTGATAGTGGTTGTTCCAAGCACATAACTGGTAACAAAAAGATTTTAACAAATTTTGCCAAAACTGTTGTTGGCACTGTTCTTTGTGGTGACGGAATTTTTTTTCTTATCTTTGGTAAAGGTAGTTTGAACATCAAAGCTAGTCCAACTTTACATGATATCTATTATGTTGAAAAATTTCTGAAAAAATTGATTAGTATTCAATTGTGTGATATGAATTGGTCTATATGTTTTGACCATAATGGTTGTTTTGTCAAAAATAAAAAGGTAATTTGTGTTATGCAAGGAACAAGATGTGCTGATAACTATTTCAAAGTGTGTAAGTTGCAGCACCTTGAGACCCATTTACAGACTGACCCCTAAGTCAGATTAATTCTGTGTTCTGGAAGCCCCAACAAAAGAAACATATTATGAGTTGTGGGCTTATGTCAATGGAATACTTAACTGAGTTGATTCTGTTGGTTCAAAAATACTAATGCTGATGTATTCTTAAAAGTGTTTTTGTCTGCCTAAGAATGCAAGTTTGAATTCCTTGATGATCTTGATTAGATATGTTGCTTGCAGTGGTGACTGTTCTGAATCACTAAAATGTCATTTGATGCATGTGCGTAGTTTCCATGATTTGAAATTTTAGTTAATCATCCTCCTTCATTGAAAAAGATGTGGGTGAAAAAGCTTTTGATAAAAATCTTGTTTTCTCTTGATTGTTATAACCGCAGTCTTGTTTATGATTTGTCTCTTATTTCAACGGGACAAAAGATTGAGTACAACTGCTAGGACTCATGATTTAAACATGATGACACTTTCTTATCTCAAAAGAAAATAAGTGGCATAACATGCAAAAACTGAAGCATGTTTTCATTAAAAACAACCACAAGCAAAACAGAAGCATGAATGAACCAAAGAAAAAGATTCATTAATTGGAAAAAAGCTACCATCACTTAAAATTGAATGTGTGAAAGCTATGAGTTTCATATCCTACGCGCCTACTCAATTGAAAAGAGCTAGCATTCTTGAAATAAAGTGATGAGTGAGATCTACCAGTACTTTGCATATTTTTTTAAGGGATAAAAGCATCAAACCCCCTATACTATAGGGGGTGTAGCGATTTGCCCCCTGAACTTTTTTTTTTGGCAACAAGCCCCCTGTACTACGGATAAATAAGCACTTTGCCCCCTGAGTCGCTTTTTCACCATTGGATTTGAGTACGTGTCAACACTTTTTGCCGTTGGATTTGGACTCAGGGGGCAAAGTGCTTATTTATGCATAGTACAGGGGGCTTGTTGCCAAAAAAAAAGTTCAGGGGGCAAAGTGCAACAAGGGGTATAGTATAGGGGGTTTGACGCTTTTATCCCTTTTTTTAATGCGTGAAAAAAATTCTCAAGGTTTACTTGGTTGTGTGACTTAATTTTTTCTATTGCAGTTACATATCATTTTAATTTGGGTATGAATCCAAAATCTTGTATCTCATGATCACATCATTACATGCAAAATTTTGGCATGACATGGATTGTACAAATTCATTTGCTTGTTTGACATATCTACATCATTGATTTCGTCACTTGGTCTTTGAAAGTTTTCTCTACATAAATCTAAGTTCCAAATACCTCTTTCTCATTGTCGTTTTATACAGGCAATAATCAAGAAGCTACTGGAAAATCTGTTGCGACACCAGACACAAAGGCCAAATCTGATATGAAGTCTCCTGTCTCAATCATTTAGAAAAAAAATTGGGGGGGGGGGGGGGGGTTCCACTCCCAATTCCATCTGCTAAAACAGAGGTGCCTCATGATCCCTCTGCTCACACTGCTGTTACTACCACCACTTTTGATCCATATGAAAAGTATGAATTGAACTGTCTCTTATGGGGGTGATGCAAGGTATTCTCGTCTGAATACGTGTCCACTTGTCAACACTCCACGACTGCTTCAGTCCCTGCTGGATCCTTAAGCAGCTTTTGAGTTCGGAACCTGCACTCAACACTACACATAAACTAAGCCGGTGCCTTCCCGACGAAGGCACTCTGACGCTCAAGTCAGATGGGTCGTAATGTGAGATCTTGCTATGCGAGGCAACAAGTCGAAATAATAGGTCGAAATGTATGTAATAGGTCGAAAAAAAAACTACTCAAAATGGCACAAACAAGTCAAAATGAAGGTCCTCAAACACTACAAGAAAATGTCCAAATAGAAAGCCTCAAATCCCTTTCCATAGGGTAGAAATCGCTTTCTAAAGAGCAATAGAAAGGGATTAAGGTCTTTCCATAAACCGTTTCAGTAGGTATGGTTGCTAAGAAAAATCAGAAAGGGGAAATAATTCGCTTTCTAGGCTAGAAAGAGAAAAATCGCTTTCTGCTATAGAAAGGGAAATGGTACTTTCTCTGACACAGAAACGACCACGTTTCTTTCTATGCTATTTCTATATTTACGCAAAACAAATTGGCGATAGTGGCGGGAATGTGAATTGTGAAAACTTGGGAAAGAGACAAATCCGTTTCTCTCGATTTTTTTCGGAAAAAATTTAAAAATTTGGCGAAAAAAACGGCGGGATCTGAAAATTTGAGAAAGGGAACATTCCCTTTCTCACATTTCGAAAAGCTGGGAAACAAAATAATCCGTTTCTACCATATTTTTTAAAATAAAATAAAATTAGTAAATTGAATATTGTAGATACAAATAATACCATTTATTATTACGAAAATAATAAA
Organism: Misopates orontium; assembly: GCA_946800315.1. NCBI lineage: Eukaryota > Viridiplantae > Streptophyta > Magnoliopsida > Lamiales > Plantaginaceae > Misopates > Misopates orontium. The sequence goes on from OX326946.1 coordinate 22,608,223, forward strand.
AATACAAGCAGAAACGGAAACATCCGTTACTGTCATTTTCGTGAACTAAAAAAATGACATTTTACTGCCACTTTTCTATATATTGTAATTAGATTTTAAAAATATAAATTTTAAGTTTTTTAACTTGTAACTAATTGTAGTACATTATATATATCTGTATTTATATATTAATTGTAACACATTTAAATTATATATCTACACAATTTTACATATTATAAATGTTATAATTAACTATAGTATGTAATTAATTAAAAGTAAAAACTACTATTATACAAGAAATAGCAAAATACTATTAATATACATTATTAACCATGGATGAAACATAAATTTCATGGATGAAACCTACAAATCTCATGAATGAAACAATGTTATATATTATATATATGAATGAAACTACAATACATACAATATTATTAATTACATAAAAATATCAAAAACTATTAAAAAACTAAGGATAAAAAAAAGAAAAAAAGATGAAGAAGGCTGCCATGGCCTCCATGATGTTCTTGGCCTCTGAATTTTTTTATGAAATTGGGGGGGTGCCATGGCCTCCATGTTCATCTTCACAATTGTTTTGATTTGAAGGATTTTGGATGATGGGTAAATGAAAAAGAAATGGATGGAGAAATGTTGAGGGTGATGAGGAAGGGTAAATTGTGATGTGGGGGTATATATAGAATATAACAAAATGTGTAGAAAGAGACAAGTCTCTTTCTACACTCACGCGGATCATGCCCGAAAAGCATGATCCTCGTGTATTTATGTTAAGGCGGAAGAAAGGGAATATTCCCTTTCTGTCATAGAAAGGGATTTAATCCCTTTCTTTGGTAGAAAGGGATTAAATCCCTTTCTTCGGTAGAAAGGGAATATTCTCTTTCTTCTACTTTACAGCTATTTTTCCTTATCCCCTCTGCATCACACATTCCCCATCTTCTCCAACATTTCTTCTATTCCTCTTCATTCACAAAATACTACGTTTTTCCCCTTAAAAATTCTCTTCAAATTTTTATTTTTTAAGAAAAGCTCTCAATTTACATATTCACGTTGACCTTCAACAACTCCGACATCTAGAAGTATTTTTCCTTCATATATATTTCATTTCTTTGTTGTTTATTTTGATGTTTGTTTAAATGAATATAATTAATTAATAACTAGAATTAGTACTATATCATGTAATTTGAAGTTTATTAATTGATTGATATGTGACATAAATGTTAAAATTATATATTGTTCATTTAAATTAGTTAAGCTTTGAGATTTTTATGAGCTTTAATTTATTAAAGATATATTCAAGTTGAATCAAATTATTGTTTGTTAATTTGATTTAAGTTAATTTGTTAAACCAGATTATTCTCACAATGCATAACAACCAAGATCGGAGTTGGATGTATGATAGAATGGATCACAACCGAAATTTCACTAGTCATTTTCAAGAAGGTGTCTACAGATTTTTAGAATTTGCATTTTCACAAACTCAGTTGTTAACACGTGGACAAGCTAAATGCCCGTGCATAAGGTGTTGTAATAGTAAAAATGGGAGATGGGAACAGATCCAGACACATCTTTATAAGTGGGGTTTTGTTCCTCATTACTACGTGTGGTCTGCACATGGCGAGGATGATATGAGTTATGAACCACCTACGACTTACTTTGGGGAGTCATCTTCTCATCATGACAACGCAGGAGGTCGGTATGGAGAGATGGTTGAAGATATATTCGGTGGCCAGTTCCAACACACGAATTACAATCAGGATGAACACGAAGAAGAACCCAACCATGAGGCAAAAGATTTTTTGAAATGTTACAGGAAGCAGAGGTGCCTATACACATAGGGGTAACCACAACAGTACTGCAGTGGGTATCGCAACTACTCTCGAACAAGATACTTTGTAAGATTACAAATTTTGGTTGCGAAAAGATTATACAGCACACACATACACTCTTGAGTCCTGCTGATCATCACAAACTGCCTGATTCTATGTACAGTGTGAAGAGGTTTATGAGGAGGTTAGGTCTCGGTTACAAAACCTATGATGTTTGTGTTAACAATTGTTTTCTGTTCTACGGAGAATTTGAGAGTGATAGTTGCACAGCATGTCCATATTGTGGAGAATCGAGGTATGAGTCATGCGAGATTAAAAAGAAGTTCATTGCACGAAAGAAACTGTGGTACTTACCATTGACACCTCGCCTACAGAGATTGTATATGTCACGAACACTGCTGGACACATGACGTGGCATACAAAGTGTCGAGGAGATAGTGATGTAATGATTCACTCTGCATGTGGTGAAGCTTGGAAATCGTTCGATGCCACATATCATGATTTTGCTGCTGAATCGCGTAATGTTAGAGTGGGAATTTGCACGGATGGTTTTAATCCTTTTAGAAACTCTTCAATTCCTTACTCGTGTTGGCCGGTCTTCGTGACACCGTATAACCTTCCTCCTGATTTGTGCATGCAACAAGAGTACATCTTTCTTATTCTACTGATTTTTGGGCCAAAGAGCCCGGGCAAAAAGATTTACGGTGCTACTCCGACCGTTAATTGATGAACTAAAAATGTTATGGGAGTCAGGTGTCCAGACATACGTCAGTCATCAAAAAGAGAATTTTCAAATGCGAGTTGTGGTAATGTGGACGATCAGTGATTATCCAGGCTATGGCATGTTTTCCCAGTGGAGTACATGTGGTCGACTATCTTGTCCCTATTGTATGGAGGACACCAAATCATTTCAGCTGAAGCATGGTCGGGAAACCTCCTTCTTCGATTGTCATCGTCGGTTTCTGCCTATTGACCATCCATGGAGAATGAATGATAATGATTTTTTGGAAGGTTGAATAGAGACAGATGCACCTATCTTGAGAAGATCAGGTTGTGAAATAAAAAGACAAATAGAGCTTCTTCAAGATGTTGATTTTGGTACCGGTCAAGATCATGTTGATGGATTTAGTAAAGAAAACAATTGGTGTCACAAAAGTATCTTTTGGGAACTTCCTTATTGGGAAAAGAACTTAATCCTTCATAACTTGGACGTGATGCATTGTGAGAAGAACTTTTTTGACAATATCAAGAATACAGTGATGGACGATCCGGATAAAACGAACGACAACATGAATGCCAGACGAGATTTACGGTTGTTAACAAATCGAAGAAGTTTGTTTTTGCAAACATGGAGAGATGGTAAACTGTACAAGCGTAAAGCAGTGTATTGTCTGAGTAAAGATCAAAAGATCAAAGTATTGGAATGGTTACGTGGTCTTCGATTTCCAGATGGATATGCATCTAACATCTCAAGGTGTGTTCAAATGCAACATCTTCGGCTGACTGGGTTGAAAAGTCATGACTGTCACGTTTTTATGGAAAGATTGATGCCAATTGCATTTCACGACTTCTTGCCAGATAGTGTTTGGGGTCCACTAGTCGAGGTTAGTAATTTTTTCAGAGCTTTGTGTGCTACTGAACTATGGAAATCGGACATGGAGGTGCTTGAGAGTTCAATTGTGGTGACAATGTGCAAACTAGAAAAGATATTTCCTCCATCATTTTTCGATTCGATGGAGCATTTGACAATACACCTTCTTTGGGAAGCAAAAGTTGGTGGTCCTGTTCAATATAGGTGGATGTACCTATTTGAAAGGTAACTGGTAATTTTCTATATTTATTTCACAAATACATTTTTTGTTTATAGCACTAATTTTTATTTTATTTTAATGTTAGGCGCATGTTTGAATTGAAGAGGGATGCGGGAAACAAGGCTCGTGTAGAAGGGTCAATTTGCGAGGCGTATGTCATGGGTGAAATTGCTAACTTTTCATCACATTATTTTGAATATGGTGTTGAAACTAGGGCGAATCGTTTGAATAGAAACGAGGTTGAGATGGATCAAAATAATAATGAATCTACAATATCTATCTTTCAAGAAAGAGGGAAGGCCTTGGGACGTGGTAGCAACAAGAATTTGACACAGGCGGAGTATCAAGCGGCTGAGCTTTATATTCTTCTGAACTGTCCGGAAGTGGAATGTTGGCTAAGGTACCATTTTGTACGTACAAAGTTGACTTGTAATAATCATTCATACGACATACGCATAGATTAACTTGAAACGTGGAATTATTACTTTGACAGGTTGTTTGACGAAGAGGTGTGTAGGGGGGTTCGGGAGAGCGAGATTGACTCAATGCGCAACAATCATTTTGTTGAGTGGTTCAAAGAGGCTGTGTACTTCGGGCGGTATGATGTGGATCCTCAAATTCGTGGATTAGCATACGTTCCCAATTACAAAGCTCGAAGTTATAAAGGGTATACCGTGAATGGATTCAGATTTCATACACTGTCATATGACACAAGCAGAAAAGCAATGAACAGTGGAGTTTATGTTAAGGCGAGTACTGGTGATCCAGCAGAAAGAATTTTTTTTGGAATGCTGCAGGAGGTGGTAGAACTGGATTATTGGGGAAGTGGACATTTACAAAATGTCACTCTTTTCAAATGTGATTGGTTCGACATTTATCATGGAATGAGAACGCATCCAACTTATGGTTTGGTGGACATAAATCCTGGAAAGCGCCTTTCGACAGGTACATCTGAGCTGTTTGTTCTTGCAAGTCAGGCAAAACAGGTGTATTCTATGACTTATCCATCTCAACAAGGTGCAAGAAGAAGAGGATGGTGGGGAGTTTGTACAACGAGAGCTAGATATGTAGTTGACACAACCTCTGTTTCTGTTTCACCAATAACAAATGTCCACCAAGACATAGGCACTTCTTTGAACAAAACAGTAGATGAATTCAATGCGAACGATAACAACATATTATTGGCCGATGATGAATTTGTATGTGTCGGAGATAATGACAATGCTAAAGTTGAAGAAGAATACGTCCGTGAAGTATATGAAGAGGCAGACGATGTTTTAGAATGCGACGATGAAGATGACCCCGATTATATGTAATTTTCTTGTTAGTTTATTTGATATATTTGTGAAAACATGTTTCAAAATTGAAATTTACATTTGTGAAAACCAAGTTAATTATATTTGATGATATCTTAATTGGGTTTAGTATATATGATTTGAAGCAGTGAATTTTAACTTTCTCAAACTCTATGTTTTCAAATTGAAAATAGAGAATGTGAAGTAGTGGATTCACTGCCTCACTTGGGAAATTTGATCTTTTGATGTGCCGTTGATATAATCATAGTGAATGCAGATATTCTAGGCCTCCCAATAAACACATTATACGCGAACAATGAGATATTCCACATTCATAGTCCTCCTTCGTGGATTTTCTCCAAAGGAAGTTGGCAGCAAAACCTTTGCCAACAGGTCTCACTTCGCCTCCACCAAATCCCATTAGGGGAGAATTTACTTCAGTAATTTCATACTTTCCTAACTTCATTTGTTGCAATGCATCCATAAAGATAATGTTGACTGAGCAGCCATTGTCTATCATGATTCTTTTGATAGGATGATTTGCGATCACAGTTGTAACTACTACCGGGTAGTTCAAGTATTGAGCTTCTATAGCTTGTGAGGATAGATTTTCATAGTCATCATCGTCAAATGTGATCCTCATGTCTAACTTGTCAACTGCAAAGACAAGATTAGGTTCCGGTCATTTCAGACGTTCATTGTATATGTCACGAGAAATTCGTTTTCTACTTTTTTCCAAATCAACACCAGTCGGTCCTCTTGAAATCACGTTGATCTCGTTCTCACGGCGTCATTGGCATTACCTTTATTACGCGTAGGTTCATCCTTCTTCTCGTGTAGAGATCGACTCCTCTTTCTGCCTCTTGAGGACTCGTCCTCTCGCGGTTTCTTATTCTCAAGGACATACTCGATGAGTTTCCCATCTTGAATGAGTAGTTCAATTTCATTCCTCAAGGCCTTGCATTCATTAGTATAATGACCATGCTGTCTGTGATACTTGCAATATTTTCTTAACTCCTTCATCTCATCAGTTTCTTTAAAAGGTCTAGGTGTTTTGAATATCCCCCGATCCTTTGTGACAGCAAAGATTTCAGCAATATCCTTTCTCAAAGGAGTGTAGTTATCGAACCTGTTAAAAGGTGGTCGATTTCTCCAGTTTCTGTTCTCCTTCCCTCTGTAAGATTATTGCAAATCCATCAAACCCTGGTTCAGAGTGGCCTCTTCTATGTCAATAACTCTCCGAGCAAGATCCATGATTTGCTCAATAGTAGTTGGTGCCTCCCAAGTTATTACCTCCACTAAATTTTGGCTCTGGCACCGATTTTGTAGTACAGAGATAACAAAGTCTGCAGTTGGAGATTGCACTCGACCAATCTCCATATTAAGATGCTCTATGTATTTTCCCAAAGTTTCATCAGATTTTCTATGAATATTGAACAGACTGCTTGGAGATCTCTTCTTCAGGCGATAAGTGGCAAACTTCTTGACAAACATCTCTCTATACTGTTTAGATGATTCAATTGTGCACGACAGCAAGTTCTTAAACCATTCTTTGGTTGTTCCCGTCAAGATAAACGAAATAAGCTTTGCCCTTATGTCATTGCCGTATCCTAGAATTTGTAGTTCTGCATCCAAGTCATTGAAATGCGTTCCAGGATCAGTTGTTTCATCATGCTTCTTCATCTCAGGAAGACTAGTTCCTTCCTTCAGTGTTAATATACTGATTGCATTGCAGAATGGAGTTGGCTTCTCCACTGGTGGGATATGTTCAGCAACAATCGGTTCTGGCCTTGGTATAACTCTTTTTGGCAGATCCCTATTCCTTCCCGCTGTATGACTTGCGGCTTGATGGACTTCTGGACCCCTCTGCCTTGAGTTAACTTCTGCATCTCTAATAGTTGCTCGACTTGGAGCTCTGTTACCTGCAGTCCTTACTGAGCGAGGATTCCTGCAATCTGGGGAGGGCGATGGTTCCCTCCGAGTAGGTCTAGTCATCCTTAAATGATTGTGTAGTCTCGAATCAGCACGACGTTGCGTCTGATGAGACATTGCTCGATGTGCCGATGTTTGTTGTGCACTTGGTGCTGGGACGTTCTGCAGCAAGGCAGTGTCAGCCAATTGTTGCACAATCATCGGTACCATGGTCCGTTGAAAAGCTGTCATAATTTGATCCAATTGAGCAGGATACAACAAAAGTTGTTGAACAGGGGGAGGCATTGCAGGTTGATCCGCTGCAACGCGTGGCGGATCCAAGGGAGCGTTGGGAGGTGCCACTGATGTCTGTTCAGAAGCATCAGTAATCCTGCTCTCGTCCTCCCTCTGTGATCTAATCCTTGTAGCTGCTCCGTTCTTCTCCGTGACTCTGCGGTGAGCCATTGAATCAGTGATAATGTTTGTTACTAAGTGCGTATAGTGGTTCCCACAGACGGCGCCACTGATGCGGGGTATTTTTGTCTCGATACGTGTCCACTTGTCAACACGCCATGTCAGACTGCTTCAGTCCCTGTTGGATCCTTAAGCAGCTTTTGAGTTCGGAACCTGCACTCAACACTACACGTAAACTAAGCTGGTGCCTTCCCGACGAAGGCACTCTGACACTCAAGTCAGATGGGTCGGAATGTGCAATCTTTTAGTGCGAGGCAACAAGTCGAAATAATAGGCCAAAATTTATGTAATAGGTCAAAAACAAACAACTCGAAATGGCACAAACAAGTCGAAATGAAAGTCTTCAAATAGATCGAAATTAAGACTTCAAACAACTCAAAATGCTCTCAAGATAACTCGAAGAAGAGCTATTTTGAACAACTCAAAATGAATGTAAAACAACTCGAATTGGACTTATATTGCTCAAAATGAATGCTTGAAATATGAAAAACGTACCTGAAAATGAGGTATGGGACCCACTTATATACTATTAAGAGTCCTCCTTCGGCTAGAAGTCCACTCCAAGTAGAACTATGCTTTAAAATAACTCGAAATAGAGTTATTTTGTAATAGCTCGAAATGGTTGCCCAAAAAGTCGAAATAGGCCTCAAATAGCTCAAAATAGGCCTCAAATAACTCGAATTGGGCCTGAAATAGCTCGAAATAGGCCTGCCTGGGCTTGCTTTTGAGTTTTGCCTTGAATTGTAATTTTGCATTAAAAAATAATGGTGCTGACGTGGCATAATATGTCCATAAATACGCTCGTGGTACTGTATCGAATATTATGACGTGGCGGTACCGAAATATGGTACATTTCGGGGAATCATACACTATGAGGTATTTACTTTTTCATAAACTGGTTCACTATTTCAGATATTTTTCTTTCCTACCACGGACCATCAATGACTTATCTTGTCAAAATGGGGGAGAATTAGTATGAGGGAGATGATCTTGAAGTCTGGGGGAGTTGATGTTGTTAAACTTATATGAACTATTTACTTCTGATTCTGTCCCAACTCTGGCTTTGACTGCTTTAGCTCGTACTACAGCTTCAAGATTAGTTTAGAATGGTCTTTTGCCGATATAGCCAATCGGGAAGAATTTTAGGAACATGATTATGTTCCCTGGTGTTTGAACTTTTAGGTTGGCTTATATTGTTTAAACAACCATTTGTGGTTAAGTAACTTATCTTATGTCTTATTTATTTACATCTTGATTTATTATGTCTCTTAGAGTTCTCATTCGATTTAGCACGATTTACTTATGAGTTTATGTGACAAGCCTTGATTAATTTTGTCCACAATAAGTTAAACACGTGTTGATCTTATATTATTAAGGAGTTTACTTATGGTACGATTTTAGGAAGAAAAGATATGCTACAATTATTATTTATGCTTGCGTATATTGATTAGGATTTTGTGAAGATTGCATTAATAATATCCTTGCCTTATTTGAGTAGGATTAGGTTGATTCCCTATCCGAATATCCTATGAGATTGTGTATATCTTCTTTAAAGATTGTGTTTACTTTGTATGATATCAGATATTAGATTGAGAAAATCTGTGATTGATTCCTAATCCACTTTACGATCTTTCCCAAAGCATGCTGATTGAATATTTGTAATTATGTGCAAGAAAGTCATGCTAAGAAAATATTCTTATATCTGATGCCGCTGCAACTGCAATATCTTATGTTACAACAACAGTACAGTTTCATTCTTCTATTACAAAGCTTGTGTTTTGATCCTCTGCATATTACTCAGTTTATTAGTTAACTCATGTGATAACAAAAGATTTATTCAAAGAGTTAATTTATTAAGTTGTTCATGTTTTTAGAAAGTTTATTTATTCAGGAGTCTTTGTGCTATTTAATTAATTCCTAACAAGTGTTTGTCTTGGATTTAATTATTCCGTAATATCTAGGATTTAGTTTACATATTTAAATAGGAATTAAAGATTGTTGTAATATTGTGTTTCCATCTTTAGCAGATAGAATTTATCTTATGATGCAGTTCTATCTTATTTAGGATAAGGAAAGATTTACTTAACTTATCTAATATTTGGATAGCCTATCTTTTTATTCCTTCAGCTGATCTTTTTACTTGGGGAATAGGTTTGCGTATGTGGTCTTATTTCATGGATTATTCATCAAAGAGATAAAGACCAATTATAATCAAGAAGATTCTGAAAGCTCTAAAACGCACAAGGTAACAGAACCTTTCTCAACATCAATTTAAGACCTAGTTGTGACTAATAATGGTCTTCCTAAGATTAGGGGATAAGAATATTCATCTCTAAATGCATAACCATAAAGTCAACCAAGAATATGAAATTTCCTATCTTGACAGTGACATTTTCCACTATTCCTCTTCGTCTTCTGGTTGACTGATCAACAAATTGGAGAGATGCTCTACAAGGAATGATCTCTTTTAAGTTTAAGCTCCTATAAATGGTCAAAGGCATCAAATTAACACTTGCACCTAAATCACAGAGTGCATCCTCTAAAGTGACATTGTTTATAGTGCAAGGAATTATAAAACTTTCTGGTCGTTCAACTTTGGTGGCAAATATTCAAACTTCTTCTTCAGTTGTCCTGGTTGCTCAACCCCTCTAACGACATCCATTTCTTCACCCTTTTCCACCTCTATCACTTCTTCCACTGGTACCTTAATAGCCTTCACAATTTCATCTTCCTTCGATCCTTCTTTCATCTTGCTTTGAAGTTTCTTCCACTTTCCCATGCCATGGAGTGTGTTGTCTTTCCCGCCTTGAGCTTCTAAGTACCTGTAAATATGAATCATATTACCACATTCGGTGTTATGGAATTTCAGAGCAGGTTTACCTACTCTCTCTGGGAAAGGTAAATCGTTGGGATACTCCCTCAAGTGACATGTCTCAGCTTCTGTATATGTATCCCCATATGTCCATGTTCTGCGTGAGATCATGTTCACCTTTTCCTTAGGGTTTTCCTCAATGTTTCTTGGCAAAGCTCCTGCTGGTTGTTAGTTGATTGGGCTCCTAATTGGCCTATCTATTGCTCAATATTCTTTAACAACACAGTTGTATTATGTGCTCATACTTCCAACTTCGCTACTCTACGACCAGATTGCTTCATATGATCTTCAAAATTCTGCCTTCTTTCACCAGGTTGAAATCCTAATTGTTGCTGCCTTGGTTGGTGTTAATTCTTATTATTTCTTCCCTAAGAGTTATAATTTTCTCTCTTGTAACTCGGAGCAAACGGTCTTGTAAAATGGTCCTGGATTCTGATTTCCTCAATTGAAGTTAACATAATCCACTTGTTCTATTTGCTCTTCTTGTAATTCTCTGGGTTTGGTCCTTTCATCAATCTTTTTCATCCACGAAGTCATCACATCAAATTTGGCAAGGATCGTGTCCTTATCTGAAACGTGATATACCCCAGCAGTCTTCCTTGGTATTTCTTGATCTCTATCCGGGCGCCATCTTTTACGTCCATTATCAATCGTATCCATCAAATCCATAGCTTCTTCTTCGGTCAAAGCCATAAAACTTCCTCGAGAGGTAGCATCTAGATGCTTCTTTTCTCCCACTGTACCCCTGAATAAAAATGAGATAATAGAGTATAATGTGTCATATCATGTTGGGGACAATTTTGCACCAAACGCTCAAATCTGTTTATCCCATGCTTCGTGAGTTTCTTCTAGTTCCTTCTGACGAAAGCTCATTATCTCGTGCCTTTGTTTCATCACTATCGATGGTGGGCAATATTTACAAATAAATATTCTTGCCATCTGCTCCCTGAAAAACCACAACAAAGTAACCAACTGAAAACAACTTAAAACTAAAAACACAATAAACACTAATAGCTAACACGCAATTGCCTCCCTGACAACGGTGCCATTTACTTGACTACCCAAACCCTACAACGCAAATTCTAGGGAAGTAATATAGGGAAGTAAATTATAACCCACAAAATATCAAACCTACGAGAAGATTGCGTTGTATCTTAACTATCAAGTAACTTATTTGTGCACAAGCAAAATGAATGAGTATAAAGCTGTCACCTTTCACAATCACTGCATAAACAAGAAAAGTAAATAATATATTTTGGATTTTAGAATGATTAACAAATAAAATGATTAAGAAACTAAGGAGTTAATTCAATAATGGGCAAATGGTATCGTAAGGACTAGGTTTCATTCAATAGATATAATCTAAGATTCGTAGACAAGTCATTGTTGAGATGAATTATGATCGACTCATAAGTAGGATATATTACAATATGAGCTAAAACCAATGATTATGGGTTCCCAAGATGGAAAACACCACTCTGTAATTCGGAATGTTACTATTTGTACTATGTTCCTCCAAACGCATTAATCTCAATGAATTACCCACATCTACTTATTCTAGACGCCATCATCACACGACATATAGAACTCTATACTTATAAGATCTATCATATGTACGTAGTAATGATAATCCTTTTACTATAGTCTCAAAAACTAAGAAACCTAGAAGTAAACCAATACTCAGCTACTCAAGATCAATGTATTGAGTATGAAACCAGTCGACAATATATGCGTTGCATCTTAACCTCAATCCCAATTATTGTTCAAACTTAATGAGAATGTTGAGGTTCTTAGTCAGGATAGAGGCTTGCGGGTATGCTGGTTAAGATGCAAGATATTGCATTGATACAAAAACTACTTAGAGGTTGAACACTACGATGTCTTGACGTTGATGGACCTGGAAATAGATTTTATCCATAATTTGCAGGATTTTTACCTTATATTCTTGTTAATTACACATATTTTTGTCTTATTGTACAATTTAACAGGAACAAATTCCATCATCCATATCAGCAAATGATGACATATTAGCTATGAGAAGTGTTGACTACTTTACTGTAAGGCTTTGACCATGCGAGGACCGCTCTAACTCTATGTTTCAATTGGGGCTGCAATTGATGCATAAAGGTGCGATGGTGTGTGAGAAGGAGTTGTAATAGGATATCCTCCATATGCGCAAAGTACATCCCAAGTGCACTTTCTTGGTATGTATTCTAACCATCGCACGTAGATTCCCTTGAAATCTGGAAAACCTTCTTAGATTTTTTTAAAGGTTCAATTGTTTTGGTTTAGTTCAAGAACTGAGGCGGTTAGTTTACAATATTAGCCGCTCTTGATCTATCTCGTTTAGCTATAATATCCTTATTGAAACTGTTTCTTTCTCTACATCTATTGTTGTAATTTAAAATTTATTTATTTTTCGGAAAATTCTGTACTTGTTAAGTTTTATTGTCAACCGGTGTACGATACACTTAAATAGGTGAGGATTTGAGACATTTATGTGGAGTATGTAAACAATTAATTGAAGAACTGCACGAGAAATGAGTGTAATGTTGAGATGTTGCGAATCCTATTTATAAAATCAAATGTAACTTGCTAAATTTGTTCTGCTTCTCGAAAATTTGACCTTTGTCACAGGTTGAAGGCCACTACAAATTACTTTTCTTGTTATTATTATATCATTATAGATGACAATTCCATATCAGGTTTACATTCCTCATTGACACTATCCTTAGTTTTTCTATAATCATAATATAATACATGCCTTAATAGTATTTTTTTAAATCTAGAGAATGGTCATACACTAATTTAGATAAATCCATAACACGTAAGTCTAACGTCCATGATCACCCGTTTCTCTAATCATTACGTGTCAAACCTGAGCATGTGATTCTCTTTAGCCATTTGTGTTCATGAGTTTTTGTTGATAGTATTTAATACAAATAAGTCTTTTTATTTGAATACCCGCATAATTATTTCATTTTAAATCTAGGGGCCAGATGATTCTCCAGTGAAAAGTTCAGAAACCAAAAATAAGACCACTTAGTAGGCTCCTCAAGGTCAATATATTGAGCATGAAACCAGTCGACAATAAATGTGTTGCCACTTAATTATTGTACAAACTATATGAGAATGTTGAGGTTCTTAATCAGGGTAGTGGCTTGTGGGAATGATGGTTAAGATGCAAGATCTTGCATTGTTCCAAAAAGTCCTTAGAGGTTGAAAACTACGATGTTTTAACGTTGATGGACCTTGAAAATAAAAGTTATCTATACTTTTCATGATTTTTCACCTTATATTTTATTTAAATATACATATTTTGTCTTATAGAGGAACTTAACAAGTACGAATTCCATTATCCAGCTCCGCAAACGATGACATATTCGCTATGAGATTTGTTCGCCGCTTTACTGTAAGGCCTAGACCTTGTGAGGACCGCACTAACACTAGGTTTGAGATTGGGGCTGTAGTTGATGCATGGTGGTGCGATGGTGTGTGGAAGGAGTTGTGATAGGCTATCATCCATATGGGCAAAGTACATCCCAAGTGCACTTTCTTGGTAAGTATTCTAACCATCGCACGTAGATTTCGTTGAAATCTGGAATACTTTCTTAGATTTTTTTAAAGATTCAATTTTTTCTGTTTAGTTAGAGAACTCGAGAGGTTAGTTTTCAACATATTCTATCTACAAAGTTCTATTAGCCGCTCTAGATCTATCTCGTTTAGCTATAATATCCTTATTGAAACTGTTTCTTTCACTATATATATTGTTGTAATTTAAAATTTATTTCTTTTCCAAAAAATTCTATGCTTGGTAAGTTTTATTGCCAACTAGTGTACGAAACACTTAAATAGGTGAGAATTTGAGACATTTATGTGGAGTATGTAAACATTTAATTGAAGCATCGCACGAGAAATGAGTGTGATGTTGAGATGTTGCGAATCCAAATTACAAAACCAAATGTAACTTGCTAAATTTGTTCGGCTTCTTGTAAATTTTACCTTTGTGACAGGTTGAAGGCGACTACAAATTACTTTTCTTGTTATTCTATCATTACAGATGACAAGACCATATAAGGTTTTCGTTTCTCGTTTATACTGTCCTTAGTTTTTCTATAATGATAATATAATACATACCTTACAAATATTTTTTAAAATCTACAGAATGGTCATAGACTAATTTAGATAAATCCACAACACGTAACTCTAATGTCCATGATCACCCGTTTCTCTAATCATTACATGTCAAACCTGAGCAGGTGATTCTCTTTAGCCATTTGTGTTCATGAGTTTTTGTTGATAATATTTAATACAAATAAGTCTTTTTATTTGAATACCCACATTATTATTTCATTTTAAATATAGGGGTCTGATGATTCTCCGGTGAAAAGTTCAGAACCAAAAATAAGACCACTTAGTAGGCTACTCAAGGTCAATATATTGAGCATGAAACCAGTCGACAATAAATGTGTTGCCACTTAATTATTGTACAAACCATATGAGAATGTTGAGGTTCTTAATCAGGGTAGTGGCTTGTGGGGATGTTGGTTAAGATGCAAGATCTTGCATTGTTCCAAAAAGTCCTTAGAGGTTGAAAACTACGATGATTTGACGTTGATCGACCTTGAAAATAAAACTTATCTATACTTTTCATGATTTTTCACCTTATATTTTATTTAAATATACATATTTTTGTCTTATAGTACAATTTATCAAGAACGAATCCCATTATCCTGCTCCGCAAACGATGACATATTAGCTATGAGATGTGTTCGCCGCTTTACTGTAAGGCCTAGACCTTGCGAGGACCGCACTTACACTAGGTTTGAGATTGGGGCTGCAGTTGATGCATGGTGGTGCGATGGTGTGTGGAAGGAGTTGTGATAGGCTATCATCCATATGGGCAAAGTACATCCCAAGTGCACTTTCTTGGTAAGTATTCTAACCATCGCACGTAGATTACATTGAAATCTGAAAAACTTTCTTAGACTTTTTTAAAGATTCAATTTTTTCTGTTAAGTTAGAGAACTCAAGAGGTTAGTTTTCAACATATTCTATCTACAAAGTTCTATTAGCCGCTCTAGAGATATCTCGTTTAGCTATAATATCCTTATTGAAACTCTTTCTTTCACTATATATATTGTTGAATTTAAAATTTATTTCTTTTCCAAAAAATTCTATACCTGTTAAGTTTTATTGTCAACCGGTGTACGAAACACTTAAATAGGTTAGAATTTGAGACATTTATGTGGTGTATCTAAACATTTAATTGAAGCATCGCACGAGAAATGAGTGTGATGTTGAAATGTTGCGAATCCGAATTACAAAAACAAATGTAAGTTGCTAAATTTGTTCGGCTTCTCTATGTTTTACCTTTGTGACAGGTTGAAGGCGACTACAAATTACTTTCTTGTTATTATTATATCAGTACAAATGACAAGACCATATAAGGTTTTGGTTTCTCGTTGATACTGTCCTAAGTTTTTCTATAATGATAATATAATATTAACCTTAACAGTATCTTTTAAAATCTACAGAATGGTCATAGACTAATTTAGATAAATCCATAACACGTAAGTCTAATGTCCATGATCACCCGTTTCTCTGATCATTACGTGTTAAACCTGAGCAGGTGATTCTCTTTAGCCATTTGTGTTCATGAGTTTTTGTTGATAGTATTTAATACAAATAAGTCATTTTATTTGAATACACACATAATTATTTCATTTTAAATATAGGGGTCTGATGATTCTCCAGTGAAAAGTTCAGAAACCAAAAATAAGACCACTTAGTAGGCTACTCAAGGTCAATATATTGAGCATGAAACCAGTCGACAATAAATGTGTTGCCACTTAATTATTGTACAAACCATATGAGAATGTTGAGGTTCTTAATCAGGGTAGTGGCTTGTGGGGATGTTGGTTAAGATGCAAGATCTTGCATTGTTCCAAAAATTCCTTAGAGGTTGAAAACTACGATGATTTGACGTTGATGGACATTGAAAATAAAAGTTATCTATACTTTTCATGATTTTTCACCTTATATTTTATTTAAATATACATATTTTTGTCTTATAGTACAATTTATCAAGAACGAATCCCATTATCCACCTCCGCAAACGATGACATATTAGCTACGAGATGTGTTCGCCGCTTTACTGTAAGGTCTAGACCTTGCGAGGACCGCACTAACACTAGGTTTGAGATTGGGGCTGCAGTTGATGCATGGTGGTGCGATGGTGTGTGGAAGGAGTTGTGATAGGCTATCATCCATATGGGCAAAGTACATCCCTAGTGCACTTTCTTGATAAGTATTGTAACCATCGCACGTAGATTACATTGAAATCTGAAAAAACTTTCTTAGACTTTTTTAAAGATTCAATTTTTCTGTTTAGTTAAAGAACTCAAGAGGTTATTTTTCTGTCTACAAAGTTCTAATAGCCGCTCTAGAGATATCTCGTTTAGCTATAATATCATTATTGAAACTCTTTCTTTCACTATATATATTGTTGAATTTAAATTTTATTTCTTTTCCAAAATATTCTATACTTGTTAAGTTTTATTGCCAACCGGTGTACGAAACACTTAAATAGGTTAGAATTTGAGACATTTATGTAGAGTATCTAAACATTTAATTGAAGCATCGCACGAGAAATGAGTGTGATGTTGAGATGTTGCGAATCCGAATTACAAAAACAAATGTAAGTTGCTAAATTTGTTCGGCTTCTCTAAGTTTTACCTTTGTGACAGGTTGAAGACGACTACAAATTACTTTTCTTGTTATTATTATATCAGTACAGATGACAAGACCATATAAGGTTTTGTTTTCTCGTTGATACTGTCCCTAGTTTTTCTATAATGATAATATAATACATACCTTAACAGTATCTTTTAAAATCTACAGAATGGTCATAGACTAATTTAGATAAATCCATAACACGTAAGTCTAATGTCCATGATCACCCGTTTCTCTGATCATTACGTGTCAAACCTGAGCAGGTGATTCTCTTTAGCAATTTGTGTTCATGAGTTTTTGTTGATAGTATTTAACAAATAAGTCTTTTTATTTGAATACACACATAATTATTTCATTTTAAATATAGGGGTCTGATGATTCTCCAGTGAAAAGTTCAGAAACCAAAAATAAGACCACTTAGTAGGCTACTCAAGGTCAATATATTAAGCATGAAACTAGTCGACAATAAATGTGTTGCCACTTAATTATTGTACAAACTATATGAGAATGTTGAGGTTCTTAATCAGGGTAGTGGCTTGTGGGGATGTTGGTTAAGATGCAAGATCTTGCATTGTTCCAAATAGTCCTTAGAGGTTGAAAACTTCGATGTTTTGACGTTGATGTACCTTGAAAATAAAAGTTATCTATACTTTTCATTCTTTTTCACCTTATATTTTATTAAAATATACATATTTTTGTCTTATAGTACAATTTATCAAGAACGAATTCCATTATCCAGCTCCGCAAGCGATGACATATTAGCTATGAGATGTGTTCGCCGCTTTACTGTAAGGCCTAGACCTTGCGAGGACGGCACTAACACTAGGTTTGAGATTGGGGCTGCAGTTGATGCATGGTGGTGCGATGGTGTGTGGAAGGAGTTGTGATAGGCTATCATCCATATGGGCAAAGTACATCCCAAGTGCACTTTCTTGGTAAGTATTCTAACCATTGCAAGTAGATTACGGTGAAATCTGGAAAACTTTCTTAGATTTTTTTCAAGATTCAATTTTTTCTGTTTAGTTAGAGAACTCAAGAGGTTAGTTTTCAACATATTCTATCTACAAAGTTCTATTAGCCGCTCTAGAGATATCTCGTTTAGCTATAATATTATTATTGAAACTCTTTCTTTCACTATATATATTGTTGAATTTAAATTTTATTTCTTTTCCAAAATATTCTATACTTGTTAAGTTTTATTGCCAACCGGTGTACGAAACGCTTAAATAGGTTAGAATTTGAGACATTTATGTGGAGTATCTAAACATTTAATTGAAGCATCACACGAGAAATGAGTGTGATGTTGAGATGTTGCGAATCTGGATTACAAAAACAAATGTAACTTGCTAAATTTGTTTGGCTTCTTCTAAATTTTACCTTTGTGACAGGTTGAAGGCGACTACAAATTACTTTTCTTGTTATTATTATATCAGTACAGATGACAAGACCATATAAGGTTTTGGTTTCTCGTTGATACTGTCCTTAGTTTTTATATAATGATAATATAATACATACCTTAACAGTATTTTATAAAATCTACAGAATGGTCATAGACTAATTTAGATAAATCTATAACACGTATGTCTAATGTCCATGATCACCCGTTTCTCTTATCACTACGTGTCAAACCTAAGCAGGTGATTCTCTTTAGCCATTTGTGTTCATGAGTTTTTGTTGATAGTATTTAATACAAATAAGTCTTTTGATTTGAATACCCACATAATTATTTCATTTTAAATCTAGGGGTCTGATGATTCTCCAGTGAAAAGTTCAGAAACCAAAATAAGACCACTTAGTAGGCTACTCAAGGTCAATATATTGAGCATGAAACCAGTCGATAATAAATGTGTTGCCACTTAATTATTGTACAAACTATATGAGAATGTTGAGGTTCTTAATCAGGGTAGTGGCTTGTGGGGATGTTGGTTAAGATGCAAGATCTTGCATTGTTCCAAAAAGTCCTTAGAGTTTGAAAACTACGATGTTTTGACGTTGATGGACATTGAAAATAAAAGTTATCTATACTTTTCATGATTTTTCACCTTATATTTTATTTAAATATACATATTTTTGTCTTATAGTACAATTTATCAAGAATGAATCCCATTATCCAGCTCCGCAAACGATGACATATTAGCTATGAGATTTGTTCGCCGCTTTACTGTAAGGCCTAGACCTTGCGAGGACCGCACTAACACTAGGTTTGAGATTGGGGCTGCAGTTGATGCATGGTGGTGCGATGGTGTGTGGAAGGAGTTGTGATAGGCTATCATCCATATGGGCAAAGTACATCCCAAGTGCACTTTTTTGGTAAGTATTCTAACCATCCCATGTAGATTACGGTGAAATCTGGAAAACTTTCTTAGAATTTTTTCAAGATTCAATTATTTTTGTTTAGTTAGAGAACTCAAGAGGTTAGTTTTCAACATATTTATCTACAAAGTTCTATTAGCCGCTCTAGAGATATCTCGTTTAGCTATAATATCATTATTGAAACTCTTTCTTTCACTATATACATTGTTGAAGTTAAAATTTATTTCTTTTCCAAAATATTCTATACTTGTTAAGTTTTATTGCCAATCGGTGTACGAAACACTTAAATAGGTTAGAATTTGAGACATTTATGTGGAGTATCTAAACATTTAATTGAAGCATCGCACGAGAAATGAGTGTGATGTTGAGATGTTGCGAATCTGAATTACAAAAACAAATGTAACTTGCTAAATTTGTTTGGCTTCTTCTAAATTTTAACTTTGTGACAAGTTGAAGGCAACTACAAATTACTTTTCTTGTTATTATTATATTAGTACAGATGACAAGACCATATATGGTTTTGGTTTCTCGTTGATGCTGTCCTTAATTTTTCTGTAATGATAATATAATACATACCTTAACAGTATTTTTTAAAATCTACAGAATGGTCATAGACTAATTTAGATAAATCCATAACACGTAAGTCTAATGTCCATGATCACCCGTTTCTCTAATCATTACCTGTCAAACCTAAGCAGGGGATTCTCTTTAGCCATTTGTGTTCATGAGTTTTTGTTGATAGTATTTAATACAAATAAGTCTTTTTATTTGAATACCCACATAATTATTTCATTTTAAATCTAGGGGTCTGATGATTCTCCAGTGAAAAGTTCAGAAACCAAAAATAAGACCAATAGTAGGCTACTCAAGGTCAATATATAGAGCATGAAACCAGTCGACAATAAATGTGTTGCCACTTAATTATTGTACAAACTATATGAGAATGTTGAGGTTCTTAATCAGGGTAGGGGCTTGTGGGGACGTTGGTTAAGATGCAAGATCTTGCATTGTTCCAAAAAGTCCTTAGAGGTTGAAAACTACGATGTTTTGACGTTGATGGACCTTGAAAATAAAAGTTATCTATACTTTTCATTCTTTTTCACCTTATATTTTATTAAAATATACATATTTTTGTCTTATAGTACAATTTATCAAGAACGAATTCCATTACAATACATACCTTAGTTGTAGTTTTTTAAATCTATAGAATGGTCATAGACTAATTTAGATAAATCCATAACACGTAATTCTAATGTCCATGATCACCCGTTTCTCTAACCATTTACGTGTCAAACCTGAGCAGGTGATTCTCGTTAGCCATTTGTGTTCATGACTTTTTGTTGATAATATTTAGATATAAAGAAGTCTTATTATTTGAATACCCACATAAATATTTCATTTTAAATCTAGGGGTCTGATGATTCTCCAGTGAAAAGTTCAGATTTCATGTCGTCAGTCCATCTCCCTTGGAACACAAAACAAAAAAAAGAAGGGATATGATATATACAGAGCAAATCCCTTGGAACAATTTTTCATTGTTTACATTTTCACCCTTTCTGAAATCATTGAACTAATCCATCTTCCTTTCTTAATTCCTTAATTTATGCTATTTAGAACCATCAAGATATAGAAATATCCTCGTGTACTCACATTCAGATTCTCTTTCATTCATACCAAAAATAAAATTATGATATTCTCCAAAAAATCATATGAACCCCAAAAAAATGATAATCAAATTCTTATATTTTCCAAAATCAATTTACAAAATGTTACCTAATGAACGGTGCCATCAAATTATTATTGTGCATGATACTTTTTCTTTTTTTGATTACACGTTTTTTCTCTCTCTCTTTTTTACTTCATTTATTTTTACTTGTCATGAACAAAATTAATGCACCATGATTTGCCCATTTAATTCCTCCAAAAGTATCCAAATTATTGGTATAGGTTTCAAAACTTAATATTATAAATTTCCATGTTCATATTACTTTTTTATCACTAAAAATTATTCAAATATAAACTTTGCAAGCTCTTTAATAACATTATGCTTATCAATAGCAGAGTTTACATGGATTACCACAAATTAAAGAAAAAATCATAGAATTTTCTGCTTATTGGTTTTCTTACTTTGTTATTTAGATGAATGGGATATGGTATTATAAATTATTTATTTAGATTTTAATATGTAAAGTATTTACATATTTACTTACTTACTTTACATAAAGAAATATAACCTTCCGACATCATAAATAGAAAATAAGAATGTCTTAATAGAAGAATGTCTTAATTAAGTTTATAAAGATTCTGCTAATCTTTGACGGGGATTAGAAAGGAAAATGCTTTGTAGCTTAATTTGATTGGGCAATATAGTAAATAACAAAAAATTGGTCTGTAATTATGGATTTTGCTCTGTATATATCATCTCCCTACAATATGCTAAAAAAGGTGAAGGTTTCGTACGGAAACAGAGTTTATGTCAAGCGTGTTAATCCATTGAACGTGCTAATGATAATCCTTTTACTATTGTCTTAAGATTTCAGAAACCAAAAAATAGACCAATTAGTCGGCTACTCAAGGTCAATATATAGGGCGTTAAACCAGTCGGCAATAAATGTGTTGCCACTTAATTATTGTACAAACTTAATGAGAATGTTGAGGTTCTTAATCAGGATAGTGGCTTGCGGGGATGCTAGTTAAGATGCAAGATCTTGCATTGTTCCAAAAAGTCCTTAGAGGTTGGATACTACGATGCTTTGACATTGATGGACCTTGAAAATAAAAGTTATCTATACTTTTCATGATATTTCCCTTATATTCTATTTGAAAATACATATTTTTGTCTTATAGTACAATTTAACGGGAATGAATTCCATTGTCCAGATCCGAAAATGATGACATATTAGCTATGAGATGTGTTCGCCGCTTTACCGTAAGGCCTTGACCTTGCGAGGACTGCACTAACACTAGGTTTGAGATTGGGCTGCAACTGATGCATGGTGGTGCGGTGGTGTGTGGAAGGAGTTGTAATAGGATTTCATCCATATGGGCAAAGCACATCCCTAGTGCACTTTCTCGGTAAGAATTCTAACCATCGCACCTAGATTCCGTTGAAATCTGGAAAACTTTCTTAGATTTTTTACAAGATTCATTTTTTTTTGTTTACCTCGAGAACTTAGGAGGTAAGTTTTCAACATATTCTTTCTACAAAGTTCTATTAGCCACTCTAGATCTATCTCGTTTAGCTATAATATCCTTATTGAAACTCTTTCTTCTTCTACATTTATTGTTGTAAATTAAAATTTATTTCTTTTCCAGAAAATTCTATACTTGTTAAGTATTATTGTCCACCGGTGTACGAAACAGTTAAATAGGTGAGAATTTGAGACATTTATGTGGAGTATCTAAACATTTAATTGAAGCATCACACGAGAAATGAGTGTGATGTTGAGATGTTGCACATCCTAATTATAAAAACAAATGTAACTTGCGAGGACCGCACTAACACTAGGTTTGAGATTGGGGCTGCAGTTGATGCATGGTGGTGCGATGGTGTGTGGAAGGAGTTGTAATAGGCTATCATCCATATGGGCAAAGTACATCCCAAGTGCACTTTCTTGGTATGTATTCTAACCATCAGTACGAGTGATCTTACAACTATATCGAGCGTGTTGCATATGTGTACTATTTATTTTTGTCTTGCAGTAATGCTTCGATACTTATTATATCATTATAGATGACAAGTCCATATAAGGTTTTGATTTCTCGTTGAGACTGTCCTTAGTTTTTCTATAATGATAATATAATACATACCTTAATTGTCTATCTTTTAAATCTTCAGAATGGTCATAGGTTAATTCAGATAAATCCATCACACGTAAGTCTAATGTCCATGATCACCCGGTTCTCTAAATTTACCTTGATCACAAATACATTTTTGTGATACTTACGTCCATCATCACAAATACATAATCCTAATTTATCTTGTTGCCTAATTCTTTGTCTAATGCGTCTTTGCTGAATTACTGGATCTTGTTCAATGGGCCAACACAAATTTGCTTGAGCCTAAACCTCTTGTATCAACCGTTAAGTATTTCTTGAAATGCTTTGCTCTCTAGCAACTGACCCAATTAGCACTTGACTAAAATCTTGGGAAGCCATGATATAATTTACACTATTTTAATAATTAGATTTTCTTTTGATGTTTTATGGTTTACTTGTCTGGATCTGGATATGACTGAATGTTAGATGTAATATTTATGAATAGCCAGTATAGGTGATAGAAACGAGGTGAATATATATATGCTAACGTATAAGAAAGTTCTTCTTAAATGTGAAAAAAGACATTATTTATGGCGTTGGGCCTTCCAACATGTTATTACCTAAAGTTGACGCATATAATTTAACTATACCGAGAGAAGTAAAGTGTTACCAAAACCGGATTGGACTGGCTGGTGAGATCGGTTCAACCGGTAATCGGTAACCGGCACGTAATTAGGTCCGGAAGGACTATAAAACCGATTATCAGGAAATACGGTTTGAACTGTTCCAAACAGGCCGATTGATCGGTTTAATCGGTGAACCGGCTCGGTGCATGAACCGCTGCTCATGTTTTTGTTTAAGAAAAAAAGAACTTTTGAGGAAAAATTGCACTGATGCTTCTTAATTAAGTCAAATTTCAAACCCTATGTTCTCACCCTCAATAATGCACACGCACATCCATTAACAACAAAGAAGGGAAAATGAAGATGTAGCTATATTGAAAATCTTATCCTAATTCCTAAAAAACCTTCATCCTAATTTCAACAATCACAACAAAACATGGAGAATTTTTTTTATCATATTTTCTCCCAAAAATCTTCTCCCTCCCCATTGCCTCGGTCACTTTGAGAAATTGAATAAATTGAACTTTTTACTCATTTGCTTCATAATAGATACTGCCCAAAAACCGGTGAACTGGTTGAACCGGTTTTATTAACATTCTTAAACATTCAAATGCTTGTAATAAATTATTTAAGATAAACCTTATAAATAGTGAGGAGCCAGCATCTAATAGGGGGACGGGATCACGTGAGATTTTTTTTATAAATATAAATATTTTTATCGTGATTTACTTTAAGTTCATTCCAAAACTAATCAATTGTCATGAAATATAAACTACCTTAAGAAGGAGAAATTTGACATAACTTTTTTATAAAAGTGATTCTAATATAACACGACGAGCTAATGGCAAAATCATACCGCGAATTGTAAGTTTTTTGTGGATTACACCGCAAATTGTAATTACAAACAAAATACACCACGAATTGTAATATTTTTGCAAGTTGCACCAAAATGTGTGTTTGTAGGTTTTTTAGAGGGTACTTTCGACATTTCAGTTTTTATCTAATGACATTTTGCGAATTGTACCACCAACAAATACATTTTTTACATTCTGAAATTTTCTCAAACATATAACAATTTTAAAATCAAATTTTAATTTTAAAAAAAAAAAAAACAAAAGCAAAAACAAAATCGTGCATTCACCAATTTTCAAAATTTTGTTAAAATTTTGTGAAATTAGATTTCACCAAAAAAATTAGATTTCCCCAATTTCCACAATATCTCTAATCTTACAAATATCATCAATCCTTTCTAGAGCATTATTCCCTTCCGATTTCACACAAGCTTTCACCAATTTTCCCACTCTTTGCCTGAAGTGGTTTTGAGTTCAAGAAAATTAGATTTCTGAAGTGGATTTTTGAAAAGGGGATCTGGATTGGTACACTCTTTGCCTGAAGTGACAACACATGTTTGTGGGGTAATTTTCATCCACCTCCCCTGAGGTTTCATACTTTGGCATATAGCCCCCTGAGGTTTCATATTTTGGCATATAGCCCCCTCGGGTTTCACTCAGTGGCATATATCCCCTTGAGGTTTCAATTCTTTTGCATATATCCCCCTGAGGTTTCAATTCTTTTGCTTATACCTCCCTTCCATCCATTGACCCTTAGTTAGCTATTAAAAGTGAGGGTAAATATGTAATTTTCTTATACTTTAAAATATAAAAAGTTATTTATAATTATTAATATGTTAATTAACTTAAACATAATCCATTTATTATATTATCTAAATATCTAAATTAAACATGATTTATTTATAATTATATTAGTTTATTAGCAATTTTAGATTTGCAAATTAAATTTTTTTTAGAAGTTTTTTAAGTAGTTAAAATTTGACATGATTAGGAAAATTATACCTTATGGTCATTTGCTTATTTTTAATATTTATAGAAAATTTTGTAGCATTTTTACTAGAAATTCTGAATATTTTATTCATATGCGCTATTGTTGATGATTATATTGGTTAAATGATATTTTTATTAAAATATCGATCTTATTAATATGTTACATATGTAAAATAAAATATAGAATAAAAGGAATATGTTTTTAGGTTTTATTATTTTTTGCTAGAGAAAATTATGCATATTAATGGACCAATATGATTTAAAATAAAACATGCTTAATTTGAATATTTAGATAATAGAATAAATGGATTATGTTTTAGTTAATTAGCAAATTAATAACCATAAATAAGTTTTAATATTTTAAAGTCTAAGAAAATTACATATTTACCCTCACTTTTAATAGCTAACTAAGGGTCAATGGATGGAAGGGAGGTATAAGCAAAAAAATTGAAACATTAGGGGGGTATATGCAAAAGAATTGGAACCTCAGGGGGGGTACATGCCAATGAGTGAAACCTCAGGGGGCTATATGCCAAAATATGAAACCTCAGGGGCTATATGCCAAAGTATGAAACATCAGGGGAGGTGGATGGAAATTACCCCATGTTTGTGTGTGAGGTTTTTGTTTTGAGTAAGTAGTTATGTTTTGGTCTGAAGTTATATGCAGAAGAAGGTCACCACCATTGTTGGATAACTTTTTTCAATTAATGGCTGTTTTTCTTTTCTTTTCTTTTCTTTTTTTTTTTTTCTGTGGATGAGGTTTTCTTTTTTCAATAATCTGATTGAGGTTAGCCAAGTTTTCAGTTTCATATCGCACCGAGGGAAGGGATAATGGCGCTTCAACTCGCTAGAAAGTTTGCCTGAAAATGGAGTTTTGGTGGTGGTGCAGTTTCAGAATGTTGCCTGGTGGAAAGTTGCCTGAAAAGTTTTAAGTTTAAGAATGTAAAAAACGTATTTGTTGGTGCTACAATTTGCAAAATTTCATTAGATAAAAATTGAAATGTCGAAAATACCCTCTAAAAAACCTACAAACACACATTTTGGTGCAACTTGCAAAAAAATTACAATTCGTGGTGTATTTTGCTTGTAATTACAATTTGCGGTGTAATTCGCAAAAAGCTTACAATTCGTGGTATGATTTTACCATTAGCTCATAACACGACTATAGCTAAATTTTGTAAAAGAATCAAATTATAACTACTTAAATACATACAAAAATATGTCATTAACTTAAAGATATTTGTATTCCTAAAATTTCTGTGTTGGATGTTCACTCAGACATTTAAAATTGTATCAAATGTTTTAAGAGAATCACTTAATCAATATCAAAAAATTGAGAATTTCTTAATTTGTATTATTATTTTAATATTTAAGAATGTAGTGTTTAGTTTTATTCCATAATTTTCACTAAAAAATACAATATATGCTTAAAGGTGTATGAGAGAAAGTTAAATTACCTCTGAAAATAAATTGTACATTTAAATTTTAGATTAGATTATCACATTTACATGAAATAGTGAGGAGCATTAAGATAAAACTTAGAAGATTGTATATGAAGTTACGGACAAATTATTATCAAATTAGAGAATGAGTGAATTGAAAAGAATTTGGATATATTGGTCACACCTCAATTGTACATTTGTTTTATCTTTTTTTTTTCTTTTTTCTCTTGGATCTTGTTAATGTTAAAATATAGAAGTGGTAAGTTAAAATACATGTTTGGGCCCAAACCCATTAGATTCATTTTTGTTTTCGTTCAGCCCTACTTGTAACCCATTTCCCACTGAATGGGCTTTCCTAATAAAACAATATCCAAAGCCCAAACAGATCTTTTATGTGTGTTTCTAGGGTTTAAGTATATTTATGTTGAACCATTTTCTTCATCTTCTTCTTCGTCAGTCGTCGCCCCTCCCTCTGCAAACCCTAATCCTCATCAGGTACCTCCACTTCACTGATCTCTTATTGTACATATAGTTTCTCTATGTTTTATTGATAACACCTTTTTTTTATTATTTTCGATGAACAGAAGTTGAATTTGGGACGACATATTGAACCACCATGAGGTAGGATATGAAAGTTGATTTTCGCTATGAATTTTCAGTTAGATGAATTGGGTATTTACACAAGTTATGGTTTTGAGAATTGAAATGCGAATTACGTTGCAATTTAACAACTTGTGCGTTTGTGGTAATTTTTTGTGCCTTTAATGAATAAAGAATAGATTTAGTCGTTATAACTAGCTCTAATTAATATAGTTTGGATGTTTTTGTTGGTCATTTTAGCTGATTTGGGGTTAAATGGTGATACTTGTGCAGTAAACTTCAGAGTGAGGCCCTGAGAGAAGCGATATCGGTGATATCTGCCGATGTTAAGGAGAAGAAGCGTAACTTCACCGAGACAATTGAGCTTCAGATTGGCCTCAAGAACTATGATCCCCAGAAAGATAAGCGTTTCAGCGGGTCCGTTAAGTTGCCCCACATCCCAAGACCAAAGATGAAGATCTGCATGCTTGGAGATGCCCAGCACGTTGAAGAGGTACACATACTGAATACGGTTTTTTTCATTTTGTCAATGAGGATGGAGTTTATGTTCCTCTCGTTTATTATAATGATTGTAGAATTTATTGGGTTTCAAGTGTTGCTTTATAACTGAAATGATTTGAAGCTTTCATGAGGAAGTATGCTACTTTGAACTGTTACGTAAAGAGTTCTGTTTACAGGTTTGATAATTTACTGTGGACACCACCAGGTTGCTTTTGGTCATTAGTCTGATGTTACATTGTTCAGTCATTTGTACTGATTCTAAAATGATTTTCCCAGGCGGCGAAAATTGGTCTCGAGTCCATGGATGTTGAGGCTCTAAAGAAGTTGAACAAAAACAAGAAATTGGTAAAGAAGCTTGCAAAGAAGTATCATGCTTTCCTTGCCTCAGAAGCAGTTATTAAGCAGATTCCCCGTCTCTTGGGTCCTGGTCTCAACAAAGCAGGCAAGTTTGTTTGTTTGACTTTGACCCGTGCAATCTATTTAATTTTTTATGTTTTGGAATATATATATATTGTCTCTTAATGGTACTTCCAGTGGAGGATCACAGTGCTTAGTTTCATATTTTTTGAAGTTTTCAAATTAAGGATACTTCACATTGTTCAGTGTCTTTTCTCTTCAAATAAATTAAGACAGTAACCTTATCATATGTTGGAGAATTTAATATGGAATAGGCCTTTATTGTTTTTTTTTTTCAGTTTTAGATATCAAAATATCGAAACATGTTCTAATATGTGCTTAGCTAATCTGCTCAAATGCATGATTAAGTGTAGCTGATGTGTGAGTCATTTGAAAATTTGTGCTGGGAAGGATTAAGCAGGGTTTCTTAGGATCGGCAAACTACTTTTGTGCAACTTAGTGCAATTACGTTGTTTTTCTAACTAGTGTACATTTTTCTTTATGGTATGTCTTAATTGTTACATGATTGCAATTGTTGAAAGGTTCTGCTTTATATAGCATTCCGACACTACTTTTTACTTCTACCCACTTCTCGAGCTCAATTAAGTTAACACAAATAATTAGTTATTAAACATTCTACCATAATGCAGGAAAGTTTCCCACGCTTGTATCTCATCAGGAATCACTCGAGTCCAAGGTGAATGAGACCAAGGCTACTGTCAAGTTCCAGTTGAAGAAGGTGCTGTGCATGGGAGTTGCTGTTGGCAACTGCGGTATGGAGGAGAAGCAAATTTTCCAAAATGTGCAAATGAGTGTCAACTTTCTCGTCTCCCTTTTGAAGAAGAATTGGCAGAACGTAAGGCCTTTTTCTTTGTCTTTCTAATGATATCTACACTTTTTTCATAATTATTTTCTCCATGCATTTATGATTTTCGGATAAGATAACTATTATGTCTTGTTGTTTTATCAAGCTTGGCTATGTCTTTTATAAAGTGTGCCAACTTATTATTCGTGTTCTTCATGAAAAACTACTCGTTAGTACTTGCTTGAAGAGATTTATATCATATGCAATATTGTTAAGTGTTGTTTTGCATTGGACTGATACTGCAAACTCTTAAGGTCTCTACTTTCATGTTTTGGGTAAAAACAGGTGAGGTGCTTGTACTTGAAGAGTACCATGGGGAAGCCGCAGCGTATCTTTTAAGAACTTATCTTATTTTGGTTTTGGAGTTGTTAGAAACAGAAGTTGTAAGAGAGTGACAACAATTAAATATTTCCCTGTTTTTGGGATTCTTTTTGTTTCCATCGTTGCGATAACGTTGTCAGATGTGTTATTTAGACTATATTACTTTGTGTCAATTTTTTAGATGCTTTCACTATATTGTCAATTGGCTTTTCTCCAAGTTTCCTGTTGAATTAATATTCATATGTTGCATGTTGTATGTTACGATTTTTTCATTATTTTAGAGTAGTTTAGTGGTGTTTAAATATATGCTCGTGGATAAAGTTTATTATCTTTCATTTGAATTACTATTCTTTTAGCGATCGGTTTTTTCCTATTTATTTAGTTTTATATGAGAAAACCCTTGTGTAAAAAACTTATTTGTGGTGCTTCCGATTGTTATGGGATTTTTTATAAATAATTTAAGTTGTAAATTGTAGATAATTTATATCTTTAATTGTGTCTAATGTGATGTAATCGTCAGACCGATTACGTTTGTTGAAAAATTCAGTAATTCCCGCAATTTGATTAGTATTCTAAGGTTTTTTTTCTTAGCGTATTTCCTTTTTAGTTCCGAACAACTTGAAGCAATTTTTAAGAAGAATTTCTTCATTTTGAGCGTGGTTGAGCAATTTTTCATTCTTTATTTTTGTAACAATTTTAAAATAATTGTTCAACTCATTTTTCTATTGAATACCTGCGATAAGTAGCAAGAATATTCCTCTTTTCTATTTATTATATGTAAAGATTGTGAGTGAGGGCTATATTGGATAAGAAAAAAGTTTTAAAGATAATAAAAAGAAAGAAACGCGACAAGCTAGAACAATCCAATCCTACATAGAGATGGATCAAGTGACAGTAGTAATATATTTAGGTAGAGTAATATAAATTTAGAAGCTCGCCGATATCAGAATCAGTTTAAATATTAGTGTTAAAAATTTATTATAATATATGTGTTCTCCATAGAGTAGAATTACATAAAAATATTAAAAACTAAATCAAGCAGTAGAAATATGATAAGAGCATAAGCTGACTATTTTTTTCTACTAAGTTTTCATATGTCGCTATGTATACTGTAGTAACAAAACATAAAAGAAGACTCCACAACCAATTCACCTTGGATGTGGAGGAACAATGTAGAGACCGACATTGGTTAAAACAGGAAGGTTTACATAAAACACCAAAAATTTGCAATGACACAAAAACAATGGGACGTTTTGCCAGAACAAGTTTGTCAAATAAGTTGGCTGGAAAAGTTGGCAAAAAGATTGTGAAATTATAAAACATTTTTTGAAGAACAATACTGCCGATAAAATGTTTTGTATACAAGAAAGGAAACCCAAATACCCAATCTATGGGAAAGAAGATACATACAATACAAAGCGCTGATTTTAGGAAAGATGAAACATGAAAAGATATACTCCACGTTTGAATAACTCTAAAAGTAGTCCATACCATATCAGTCTATTTAATAATGTGTTTGGATGTAGCAGATAACAATGTGAAAGTGGGACAAAGTTATCAAGGGTTAGGCTGCACGTTGAATACCGAATACACCCTCCCTCGTTCTTCACCAAATTTTTTCACGAAAATATCCATTGCCTAGTTTATGTTAATTACCTTTCAACAACGAAATAACTGAAATTTATGTTACCTTTCATTCTTTCAACAACAAAACTGGGAGGTAACACACATCCATTTTCATCTCAAAAACAATGTTGTACCACCTTTCACTCTTTTTGGGCGAACAATTCACATCGTTGGTGAGATTCCATTGGAGGGTATATTTGGAAAGATGGGTTTGAGAAGGTGAGTTGCCGGTGGAAATTCAAGATTTGATTGGAGATGGTCGGGGAGTGTGAAATATTGAGGGTAAAAAGATTATTTCACGGCTATTGGGCCGTAGAAGAACAGAAGCAAACACAAAACTTGGCTATTTCTGTAGACAACTAATGGATCCTTAAGAGTAATGTTTCCATTCTTATATAGGGCCAAAAATTAGAATTAGCTGCACAAACCAAACATATCCCTAGTAGGATAACCGTGACTTGTTCCCCAACTCGTAGAGACTATCAAAGAGATTTCTAGTTGATTGTCTTATTTGCTAAATTTCACTTAGTAGTAACCTTTTTTTTGGTGATATGACCATTTGATGTGAACAACATAAAAAATTATTACATATAAACAATAACTTAATAGTACATGTTTCATTACTAGAAACGATTAGATGTATTTGTCTATAAATATTGATCAATCAACAACAAAACTTGAATTTTGAACAATAGTTCAACTATCTTCGTAGTTGCTTTATTAAAATTCCGTTATAGTCAGATCTCTCGAAAACTCCATTTACTTTCAATATTCACAGGGTTTGAATTCTTAGAGTAGAATTATACTGAAAATTGCACTCTTCAAGTTAACTTGTTCGAGGATCGTTATTTTGAAACCGTAATCTTTGCTAACGTGTATAACTTGAAACTCGTGCACTTGCGATTACACATTGCTCATTCAACTAGTGTCAAACTTTTTATTCCAAAATAATGCGGCAAAAACCTTGTAGAATAAGCATTTTCGGGTTTTAGCTTTTCTTTCCTAAGTTATTTTCAGAAGAACAGAATTTGCAAAATGAGTGAATAGATGTTGGTTAGGGAGCAGTTTTTAAAATGTGTGCATGAGTAAATACGACACAGAAAGCTTTTTGCTAACATTAAGTGTCACCAACAACTCTAGTTAGCCATGATTTTAGCTTCCTTTCACGAGTCCAAATTTAATGGGTGCTAGTGAAAAGTTTGACTTCGGAATTTATTTAAATTTGTCGTGTGTCGGATGGAGGAGTCTTGGCTGCACTACATTAAATGCAATTGCGACTCTCCTAACTCGACCTAACTAGAATAGTCAAACCTACAACCTCCACAATTAGTGATGCATTCGACCAAAGGGTTTGGTGAGCTAGTATAACAGGAGATTATGAGAAATTGATGAATTGTGAAAGGTGAGAGGTGTCTTTTCCTAACAAATTCACGAAATAATTGATAACTTTCAACTTGAGAAGACTCTTAAAGATAATGGATTGTATCAATCACTATAAAACGCCTAAATTCTGAAGTGCGCATGATATGTTAGATGTGCAGTAACATGATAAAAGATAAGGTAAGAAATAAACATATACAAGACAAATTAGGCATGTCACCATCGACGACAAGATGCGAGAAAATTGCCTACGGTGGTTTAATTATGTACAACGGAGACCTATAGAAGCACCGGTACGACATATGGAGACTCTCGACCTAGGACAAGCTAATAGAGTACAATGACGACCGAAGAAAATAAGATGAGAGTCATACGAAATGACATAAAGGTTAGAAGTCTAAATGAGACATTTTACTCAACTGAGACGACTTAATGAAGAGAATTCATGTGTTTTACTCGAGGTGATTCTTATCTGCTTCATATATCCTACTCCAGTTAATTGAGATTATTATAAGCTTTGTTGTTATTGTAGATAGTCATTTTTTACCATGTTAGCAAATGGATGGTTATAAATACTTTAAGATACCCAAACACAAAAAAGTTTAGAGTTACATCTTTAGACTCTACCATTAACAAGATGCCACAACTCGCCCTTTTCATGCTACAGAACAACCTAACTAAGGACAACGAAAAAAGTACAATAATTTAATATATATGCAATTTATGGTTCCATGAATAAAGACGAGCAACATTTGCTAGGGGTTTTCAAGACTTGTCCGACTCATCAAAACCCGACCCGCTAAACCCGCACCTCCCATGGTTTATTTTATAACTTCACTCGTTTGGGTTTATAAATCAATAATCGCAACATTTGTGTATGGTCATAATTTTAAGAGATAATTATAGGACACCAATTGAGGTTTGTTGTTATTACAGATACATCCCCTATGGTTTAAAAATTACATGGACCTTTCCTCAAACCAACAACCATTAAAGATAACTTACAAATATTGCCAAAATATAGATTTACCCTTGACAAAACCTATTGTAAAATACTGAAAACAATTTACACAACTAAGTAATTACTTAAGGACGTAAATACCCTCACAAAATTGGTAGACCCACAATTCTACTTCTTTTTAAAACTCAAAATTTTAAAAGAAGAAAAATTGAGTAATGACACTGCCACTGTGTGGCTATGTACCGGACAAGGTTTGTATGGCTATGTACCAGGCCGGGCCGGGCCGGGCTAAAATCGTGTTGGGCCGAACTGGGCTGGGTTAGCCTGACCCACATTACATCTCGACTGCCACAGACCTCCCGGTGCCCCATCATCGCGTCTTTTGAAGAAGCTCTCGTTGCGACACCTTGACCCACCATCAAAGACGAAGGTTGCGCGATGATGCTGTTATGAACGTGGATTAAGTGTAAATATTTTTGGTATTTTCAGATTAATAGAAGAAAAAGAATGTTGAATAGCTGAAAGAGTTCAGCTGAATTTAGAGAGAGAGAGTTTGAGAGAATATTGAGAAGAGAGTAACTTATGAAATATTTCATAAAATCATTCATAATTGTTTTACAAAGATGCTACTGAATTATATAAAGAGACATTCAATGATATTCCTAAACTGCCCCTGCTCCTAAAGTCGTATATTGCATATTGCCTATTGCAGATTCTAACATTGCTCCTCCCTTCAATTAGGCTTGTCCTCAAGCCTACAGAACACGACCTTGAGCAACCCACTTGAACATATATAACATTGCCGACCCCTTTAGCAAGCTTGCCCTCAAACTTGCCATGTCGGATATCACTATCACGACTCCTCCCCAGTCATCTCGACCACCTCAAACTTCCAACTATGAACCTCTTGAACAAGAAAATGTTTCATAGCTTCCAAGTCGGACGCTGCATTTAGATATCCACAGAATATCTCACCCATTTCGCCTAAAACTAAAACAATCAACATAAATCCGATGTTGTCAATCCACATATTCTGCTCTCTGTTATGGTCCCAACAAGCTCGGCTTTGTATGATTCCAATCAAACCACGCAAGGCAAAGTTTAACAAACCAGAAGGCACCTCTTCAGCACATATCATCCAGCATGTAGACAAACAGAATCTCAGAACAGCTAAGATTATTATAACACAATATCCCATCAGAAGAATTGTCATTAGATCCTCCATAGGACCAATAACTCGAGGCTCACGTATGTTATGAGTAGAAAATATTGCCACTGTTGATATCACTAGATCAAAAGAAGAAACGACGAGAGGAAACCAAGTGAAACCCCGTGGACCCTCTATTTTTCCGCGTTGTGTCATTAATCCACCAAGTATCATTGCAGTAATTATTTCTGCAACAATACTTTTGAACATGTCAGCACCTAGAGCAGCACAACGACCAACATTGTCCCCAATCAAGTTAGGAGTAACAACAGGACTAAATGAATCATCTTCAAGTATACCCTGCTCCAGCTTCATCATAAGATCAACTCCGACTTTAGCCATTCTTGTGTACATTCCACCACACAACTGAAAATGAAGTGCAACAAATGATGCTCCAAAATTAAATCCAACAACAAGAAGAGGCAAGTTAGTAATCTTCACGCCATCTGGTGAATCTACCCACAACCAAACATAAAAGGTGGCGTAAAGTATGTTAATACCAATGACAGCCATTCCAACTACAAATTCCATGCCATGGCTATCAAGTTGTCCCAAAAATGTGTCAGCACAATAACTTTTGCTCTTTAGGACTATACCAACTTCCACACCTATATCATTTGATCTGGATATATATCCTTGGAATTCAGTAAAGTATGAAATTTTCGCTTGGTACTTAGCATGATCCACATACTCTAACAGTTGAAGGTCTTGACAAATTATTAGAAGTTGTACAACATCGAGCTCAAAATTTTGATTAATGTGAGGCATGGTGGTTTTAGCGTCTATCTGCATTAATTCGTGGAGGTTGCCTTCTTCTCTTTTCCCTCCAGTATATTTTTCATAAATTTCTCCCACCAAATTACCTTCTAAATGATGACTCGAGAAATCAGCATTACCAACTAAAAGTAGAAATTTATATTTCACGCACGTAGTGTCTCTGTTAAATGAGTTCGCCGAGCACAAAATAGGAACAATAGCTGTCAATTTCTTCTTTAGAGCTGAACCTTTCATTTTCCCGAATGGTACTTGCTGAATTTCACAAGGATGTAAGAACCCCCATAGCTTCAAACCCATAACAAAGCTGATCATTATATGCCTCGTGATTGGTTTCTGAAATCTGAAAGCAAGTACTTGTACACCATTGCCTATAAGGTCTAATTGTTGCTTCAACATTGAGTCCTTCATTAATGTTATTGTCCAGTGACCTACCCAACCAACCAGAATTACATCACTACCATAGCCATCGAAGAAGCGCGGTAAATGCAACAAGATCTTTACCTTCGTACTGCTTATGGCAGATGCATTACATAAACTATTCCACACAACGGAATAACGATTTATATGACTCAACTCATCGACATACTCAACT
This sequence comes from Misopates orontium, assembly GCA_946800315.1. Lineage (NCBI taxonomy): Eukaryota > Viridiplantae > Streptophyta > Magnoliopsida > Lamiales > Plantaginaceae > Misopates > Misopates orontium. The sequence continues at coordinate 22,644,348 of OX326946.1, forward strand.
AGGATGCATGACTCTTTAAACTTGTAACATTTCCCACCAGCATTGTTCCTTACCTCGTAATAATGAGTAGGCGGCGGCTTTGGAGGTGGCTGTATTTTTGTTTGTCGTTTTATGAATCCTTCTTTCATAAACACGTGTAGATAACATTCAGTCACCATCATGCTAATACAGAGATCAATAATCATGCGCTTAACCTCAACATTCATGTACAACAATTCATCAAACCTCACATATTCAGGAAACACAAGATCGGCAAGAATTGATCCTTGATCAGTAACAATATGAAAAATGGATGAAGTATCTAATGAAATATGACTTATCGATTGATCAACACCCAAATCTTCATCATAGTTTTTTGTTTCCTTCAGTGGCATTTCATCGAACAAATGATAGACGTTAAGTAAATCATCATCCAATTCATGATTTATAACTTTGCTCAAAACCCTACTGCAATTCTGAATTTGGTGTTCAGGTATTTCCTCGAACACTTGGTAGGCTTCATTTTTATCCTCCTCATGTTTTTCATTTCTGTCCTCTCTGGATTCTCTTCGGATCAATTTAAGTTCATCCACATATGTTGATTTGGTAGTAGTGAAGCTAGGGTTCAGCGTGTCATCAATAGTTTCCCCAAGCTTCCTTTCAACTTTAGCCGCAACAAGTGATTTCAGAATCAACGCCATCTCCTTTAGTTCTTTCATTTGCAATTGCATTTCCCGTTGGGCACGCTGTAGATCAATCATATTCTGCTCCAGTTTCTCGATTCTCGCTGTCTCAATGTCGATTTCTTCCATGAAGAATCAGAGTTTAAGCACACAGGATCATTAGCTCTGAGGCCATTGTTATGAACGCGGATTAAGTATAAATACTTTTGGTATTTTCAGATTAATAGAAGAAGAAGAATGTTGAATAGCTGAAAGAGTTCAGCTGAATTTGGAGAGAGAGAGTTTGAGAGAATATTGAGAAGAGAGTAACTTGTGAAATATTTCATAAAATCATTCATAATTGTTTTACAAAGATGCTACTGAATTATATAAAGAGACATTCAATGATATTCCTAAACTGCCCCTGCTCCTAAAGTCGTATATTGCATATTGCCTATTGCAGATTCTAACATTGCTCCTCCCTTCAATTAGGCTTGTCTCAAGCCTACAGAACACGGCCTTGAGCAACCCACTTGGACATATATAACAGATGCCGCCTCATATGGTGAGGTTTTGGAGGGCTGCATGGTCAGACGCGGCTAAGTCTAGCCGCGCAACCTTGCTTAGTTGCAGCAGTTGTAATTGGGGCGGGGTCGAGGGGTTATGGTGTTTTAGGAAGACGAGTAGACAACTGTTAAAAAAAATCCAAAAAAGTTTCGTCTTTATTTTTGTTCTCGTTGTTTTTAGTGGTTATTTTCGTATTATATAAAAAATGTAAAATAAGTAACTTCTAAGAAATATTATTTTTCAGAAATTGGAAGTTAATATGACTATACGATTGGTTATAAATCTAGAAAGCTTTATTGTCACCAATATAAAAGATGAGAATCATCTCTTAATGTATAAACTCTAGGAGTAGCATTATTATAACTCAAATCAATTTCGAATATCACTATATGAATAAAAAAAATTAATCAAATAAATATAAAGTTAAACTAGATAAATTAATTATGCACACAAGCATTATATAAGTTAAATGATTAAGATTATAATAATCAAAACAAACAGGCTATAGGATATAATTATGGCCATATTCACCAATTTTACATTTTAGAAGCACTGTTTTGCAATTAGAAAGTGAAATACATGGTTTAAACAAAATCCATTTCAATTTAGGTTGGGATTCTATTCTCTGCATTCTTCTCCGACATTACCCACCCAGAGCCAGCATATTACTTATCAAGGGACAATCTAAAGCTGGGAGAAGAAACCTGCAGCCAACTCAAAAACCTTATACGCTTTTTCAAAACTGAAACATAACCATTTGATTCAAATCCAGCCAATGCTTTGGAGCATCCAACCCCGTCGCAACCCTGCCGAGTCTCTCCCGGATTTTCCCGCTTTGCTGCGGTTCCCTCTCCATCTGACCCAAATGGGCGATGTGAACCGGCCGATTTGGTCCGCTTTTGAGAACATTGTAATTTTCCAAACTACGGGGAGGTATATGTAATTACATCAAACCTCAATAGGTGTAGCCATAATTATGCCTAATTTAAAATACAACCTGCTCAAACTCACAAGCATACATCAGTAGTTAGTATAGTTGTAGAGGAACGGTGAGCAAGAAAAGTTATCGAAAGTCGTAAAGATTTATTGATGTTAAAAAGACTTAAATATGAAATGTGTTATAGTGAGACTAAGTTAAGTTGATTACTTTTTAACTAGTTTTTTTTTTTTTTTTTTTTAGTTTTATGTTGTTTGATAGTTGTATTTTGGACCGTAAATTGATTTAAATTGCTATTTTATAATTTATGGGGATAAAATATTCGTTCACATCCTTATATTGTGATTTTAATTAAGTTATGTTATGGTTAAGTGTTTATTAAGTTATGATGTTTTTGTTATTTTTTGGTATGCAAAGTGGATTTTTTTTTTTTTTTACCAATTGCTATGTTCTTTCTCACAAGTTAGACCCGTCACCCGCGACTCACATGTTTTGGTTTTTAACTTCACCTGCTCGAATTGACAAATTCGTAACCTGAAAATTTTGAGTATCATCATATTTTCAGCGACAGCCTGCCGAAACTCATCCACAAACATGCCTACCATCTGGCTTCAGTTAACGTATAGAAACAATATCCCAAAACTATATAATGGGTAATTTCATGTTGGGGTTTTCCTTTTGGGTTATTTCAACATTTTCAAATATAAAGAAGGGCATTTTTGATAATTATTAAAGCACCTTACAAATATGTTGAAAGCAAAAACATCATGGTCCATTGTTCGAACACCTAATGTAACTCTCATTTCTCAAAAGTCTATAGCAAAATGCCACTATCATAAAAATTTGTGTTTACTCTATTAGTTTGATATTTCAGAAAATAATACATACACATATTTCTCTTGTTTGGAACAAAAAACAGTAAGTTCTTTTTGTGAAACCTGCTGCGGAAGATCTTTGAAAATGCAACTTGCAAGGAGCCAATTACGTCGAACGACTCGGACCGGAAAATTCCAACATAGACCAGATCCATAGGATCTTGTGGTCCTTGTTTTGTTTCCAATCTTTTTCATGTGGTCACATTTCTATTCATATTGATAATTTAAGCCTTTCACTCTAAAGAACTACATTAAGACCCCCAATAAGTTTTTATCTTTTCAAGACCAGCAAGAATAGTATTAGAGCCAGATTTATTTATTTATAATGGAATTTTTTTATTATAATAATATTTAATTACCTTATGAGAAGAGTCATTTTAAAAATCACGAATTTGAACATAAATCCGAGAAACGTTTTTAACAAGAAGTTTTCCAAGAAATCGTAAAACATAAGCAAGAAAATTAAATTAGTAGAACAATATATACTAAACAAGAATGAATAGGGTTGATCATCCAACCTTTCTCGAAATCGAGCCGGACACCTCAAAGATGTCTAAAGATCTTAGAGAGGTGCAAAAAACTATAAAAATGCATGGTAACCACCAATACCATGTACCCCAATAACTTTAGCAACTACACGACCAGATAAAAATCATGGCAAAACATCAGAAGGACATTCTTGATAGCCTTCATGATTTTCTACGTCGTATCAAGAACTTGGAATCGCAACCAAGTTCATCAAAAAAGAAGAAAGGAAGATGGTTACCACCAGCTTTTGAATGCGAGCCCTTATTCCATCGAAAGGGCAAGGTAATGGAAATTCAACGAGAACTAACGAGTAACGAGAAGCTGGGAGCCTTAATAAGGAGAAATACTATAAATCCTTAACAAGGAATGGTCAAAATAAATCTTGACGAAATCAACTATGGGGATATGCAAGATCTGTCTGATCTCGCAGAATCATTTTCGGGTCTAAAGCTCGTAAATATCAAGTCTTTAGAAGGAAAGATGATTCCAGTACATAATCCGTCCCAGGGTCTTTCCCCAATCACCAAAAGCTTTGTATTTAATCATCCAATGCAGGATGAACATATGCCACATCAAGGAGATTTTGTGGTAGGATCTGTTCACCTGTTATCAGGAACTAGAGCACATTCTCGAACACCAGATATTCAGGGAACACCATATGGAAAGTCTCAGCTTGATCCGATACATCTGTATGGGCTTATGCTTAACATGGATACATTGGATTTCAAAAATAGAGTGGCGTTAATCGATGAATGGGCATTAACCATGAGGATAGCGACAGCCACACCAGATCTCAACGAAGAAGGCTTCATAATGATGTTACAAATGAGCCTCGAAGGATCAGTCAAGTTAGGATGGGAAAATGCAGCTATTAATGTAAGGGAAAATGTTCTAGCAGGAGAATCTCTTAAAGAGGTTGTTGACCAAAATGGCTAAGCTTTTCAAACACTACTTCATCGGAGAAAGATACTACCTGGATCCTCATACCGGAGGAAGAGATCAAAACAGAGCCAAGAGATATGAGCAGACATTGTATAGCTTGAAGTTACACGATATAGGTAACGTCAATCTATACGTAAAACTCTTTACAAAGTACAAATGGAAGGCACAAATAGATGAAAGTGTTGCTATTCCATTATTCTTTGGTGAAGATATCGAGTCCATGGAGAGAAATGTTACTACAAGAATATATATATATATATATATATATATACCACTAGAATACGATACCATAGCCCAACGAATGTCATTTCTCAAAGTAAAGCTTAGCGAGTGGTGCCAAAAGGCGGCAATTCAGAAGAACTACAAGAGACTGAGAGGAACTAACAAATCCTTTCGTCTATGTTGCGACGACAATGATATTCCTATAGTCATAGGAGTTTCCTAAAGGCATAAAAAGAAGAAACATAAGGATCATCCCTATGCAGGGGGAGGAAACGGCTTTGTTAGAAGATCTTCGTGTAGACCTAGGAGATTCTGGTAAAAAAAAGGCCCGTAGTTATAAATCAGGACAAGGATCAGGGCCTAGCTGATGACAGACCAGTTCTAGTCAAGAAAGCACAAGAAGAACGCTAGCACGGAGAACTTTCAGACAAGCCCATACTAGGGCCAATGAAAGTTTCAAAGATTACAACTGCTTGACATGTGGTGCCAAAGGGCATATATTGACGGATTGTCCAGAGAATCAAAGAAGAGGAGTTAGACAGTTCAAAGCAAACACCAGGAATCGAAAAAGCTCTCTATTATCAAAACCTCGTTCAAGTATACCAATTCGAGGATATACCTTCTGACAAAAGTATATACAGAGATTGGTATCAAGATGAGTGTTCAGAATCAGAATCAGTCAAGCTGAAGACGAGGAAATATTCCGCCAGGAAGTACAAGAAGATTTGTCTGAAATCTTTTCACAAACAAGCATATCTCATAAAGGATTAATGAGAATTATGCGAGAAGATCCATAACTCCATACCTATGATGGATTTACATTTGGAAATATGGAGAGAGCCTTGACAAAGCTAAATCTAAGGCACCAAAAACATCATATCATTTACAAAGTTACTGCGGGAGAGATTGCAATCCCAATGGAAATGACAAGTAATGTGATGGAAATGCAGTTGGTTCTGATGAACAAAATTAAGAAGGAACTAAATCGGTTTAATAGAGAGGTGGCCTAGAAGATGTCATGGATCCATATTGGAGCTATAAGAATCTTGATCAAAGACACATTCAAAGAAGGAATCAATTCTCCAATTGATATAGTTATCTTTGATAGTGCATAACCTACGAGACACATGTCTTTGATAGAAGAATAGAGTATCTCTTATGTCCAATACTCATCATTCTGATCTTTTCCAGAGAAAAGATTTTGTTGAGATACCAGAAATCTGTGAGAAAGTTGCTCATGCTGTCAACCCAGAGATTTCTGATCTACCTTACATCCACGAGATGGATATGATCATAAGAGATAAACCAGTGTTTAATAAAACAATGGTCATGGGTTTGAACCCAGTAGAGTCTCATTCCATGAATAGGATGCATACCCAAACATGGGGAAAGAAACCGTTTGTTGAAGTTACCATCAAACCAGACAGATTTACAACCAAAGGAGAACTACAATGACAAGGAGGTTGGTCTGGCGTTGAAGTAATCTTTGACATCACTCACAAAGAAAATACTTTTCCCTACAATGCTATAGATTACCTACAACAGCCCGTGTTGGGTAAATAAGGATACCTCAAATCAGGTGGAACTTATTTTACCATCGGAGGATGAGTGGGAAAAACTCAAGAGCAACTCATTCTAGGGTTGGAATTCCTCTAGGATCACAAACCTTGGGAAAGGCTGCTAGACGGAATGGAATTCATGTTAGAAGGCAAAAGATACAGGTTTTGATAACGACCAGTCCATTCTCAATGTACATCTCCATTGGGATTGATAGATCTTTAAGTCTTTAAATTTACGTTTTAAACAGTATTTGCAATACCTAGTCTAGACAGGTATATACGACAGTAAATAAAGACAACAGATTTTTAACGTGGTTCGGACTATGTCCTACATCCACGAGGCTTTCGCCTGAGAACAAACTTCTTTCGTCAGACAAAAGTTATTACACCTAATGGTTTTACTCTAACACTGAATCCCTCTAATGTTGATACCACCGGAACCTTTTTCGCATCTACTCCGTTTGAATCCGTAAGACCAAACTCCCGTTGTGATCTTCTTATGGTTAAGCTTCCATGCAAATTGCACGTACGTATAGATCCCTCTAACTGGCGCAATCCTTTCCCGTTGAACTCCCTTCAACTCTTGTAAGCTCGTCACGTTCTTGAATTGAATCATGTAATGAAAACTAAGAAACCAAAATAAAATGGAACACCTAATGATGTATATTTTGTTATACGAGTGTTCTACATTGATTCCTAGGATTTCTACTATTTATAGGATAGCTCTCCTTGAAAGATCTCGAGATCCGCGACCAGTCTCTATATCCGGTCGGGACAGAATCTTTCCAAATATATCCGAATCTTTCCTTTGATAAGGCTTCTTTTCCTTTGATAAGTCTTTGTTTCCTTTTGATAAGATCTTCATGATCTTCGTTATCCTGCACATCAAAGACAAAAAAGAACTCCACAAGGAATAGATTACTTAAGGATATAAACAAGAGTTTGATAAAGATTAACTTTACATAAGATAAGATTCTATAACATCAAGTTAAATCTTTACAAACTTACTCAAATATTCACTCGTCTTTAACAAGATAAATACCATAAAATTAAGAGCGAATATTTCAGTAAATAAATCAAACTAAAATAAAACCAGAATTTTCCTTTAAACTATTTTTGCAAACAAGGAAATAAATCAAGTTGGACCTGGCAGTCCTGACTGTCTCAATCAAGTTTGAATCGTGTCGGACTTGCGGTCCTAACAATCTCCCCCAATTGACTTGTTTGGCAAAACTCTTTTAAAATCCCAGGAAAATGTAGACATGCTGAAAAATAACAAGTTAGTAAAGAGATAGGCAAATAAACCAATTAACGAGTCTTAACAACAATAAAAACTTGTTGCAACGGCAGTGCAACAGTCCTCAAAACAACTTAAAAATAAGTAGTTAAAACTAATTGTTCTTAAGGGGAATAATAAAAACAAAATAGACAAAACATTAGATAACAGCAGCAGCCGAGAAGATCTCCCCCATTCTTCAAAATCTCCCCCATTCTCCATTTTCTGCTACTCCCCCATTTTGCCAGAACTAGTCAAGGCTTTGCCGCTAATTGGGCAAGGGACTCGTTCATGGACTCCAGCAATGTAATCACAAGGGCAAGTTGCGACTGAAGGTTTTCGAGACTGCCCTGGGAAACAGATGGTCCAGCTTCATTATTCCTAGCAGGTGGGACATTGCGCCGGATAGGAGAACCGAGAAGGGCTTGAACAAGGTGACTCAGGGCATGATAAGGATTGGGCCTGCGCGTCATCTTATCTTTCTTGACCCGAATATTCATTTGAGATGTGAGCGTGCAGTAGATCAGGGATGGATAGCCCAGGGTCATCTTTATCTTTTGGTCGAATGCTTCAAGATGTATACGCTTAAAGACCAGTTTCCCCAGATTAACGAGGGCATTCAAACCAATACGGAACAAGACAGAAGCAGTTAACAGACTCATAGTAGAAGTAAGAGACATGGGAAACCAGTTTCTTACCATGATTCCATATATCAAACCATACCAAGGGGCAAGAGAATCTTGCTGGAGATTGTCATTTTGGGACCACTTCATCGGTTGGCCGGTTATGGTTGATGCGACTGCGTCCAAGTCTTTCTCCAATTTCAACTCGAAGTCGCGACCGGTTTGCACATCAGGAGAACCCAACTGCATGTTCAGGATTTGAGGACTGATCTGGAAGATGTCGTTCCTCACGAATGCTGAATGTTCCTTGGCCGAGCTCGGAACGCCAAGTTGAATATCCAGATTGGCATAAAAGTCGTGCACATTAATGGGTGACAAACGGTTGTACCCTGCGAGTGGATTCAAGAAAACATCTCCCTTCCAAGAACTCTATTATCCCCATACCCGCAAAAGAATCATTATGAAGTTGGACTTCATTAACAGGAATGCGTCGGGCAAGAAGTGGATACCTGAGTTTGGCATGAGCTATGTAGAAACGCTCCAACATGGCACTCTTCATAATAAAGGGCACATCGGACGGTGGAACTCTAGGAGGGACGGCATAGCCTCCATCAGCTTCTTCAGACTGGACCTGACTGCCTGCTTCAGAATCACACTTGTCTCCAGACTGGTTGACCTCATCAGATGAGGACTTGGCTGGCCGTTTCTGCTGTTTCCTGACTGGACTGGAATCGGTATCAGATACCTCAATGGGGGCAGAGTCAAAGGCAGCAGAAGCAACAGATCGGGGACGTTTGTGCGAAGCAGTCTGGGTACGTCTCCCGACTCGGCTCGCAACACCCTCTACAACAGGCTTGGACTTTTGGTGAGCAGATGGGGTGCGCTTTGGAGGTTGAGCCTTCTTCTTCCCTTTAGCCGCGGCGGAATGACGGCGTGAGGATGCAGGTGTAGGTGCAGATGTGGTCGATGAAGGAGACGGAACCAACGGTGATGGCGGAACTGCCGGCGGCGGAACAGAATGAGAGTCATCAAGTGGTGGTGAAAACTCTCGTGCCTGAGATGGTGTGGCACGGAGGTGGTGGTGTGGTGTCTTGTGGCGGCGGTGGTGCATCATATGATGGCGGTGGAACATAATCCGGTGGGAATCGGACTAGTAGCGGCTCCAATTGCAAGACAGCGGACAACTTATTGTCCGTGGAGGATTCATTGTCGTAGTCGACTAGTGGGGTTGACTGTGACGGTCCACCTGAAAACTTGTTTTTCACCATGTTAAATAATTTTTTGAGAAGAGATGGTGAGAAAGAAGACATAAAAACAACACACAATAAATGAACGCAAGAGAGAGAGTAGGGATGGCGTGAGATATGAAGTATAAGATATATAAATAGATATAATCAAATCACCACAATATCTTCCATAATCATTATCCACAATTTCCCATAAGTGATAAGACTCTTCCCAAGACTAATCAAGGAAAGATTCCAACAGTTTGCATGCAACTCAATCTCAAAAATACGAGACAAAAGATATAGGCGGAAAAACGTGCCAAATTAAACATCTCGCGCTTAAAAGACAAATCAAATTAAAAATTAAAATCGCACCTGATAAAATAACACAAATTAAAATAAACAAACAGAAAGTAACTCAGCAAATTACACATAACTCACAGAGTACCGATTCACCTGGTGTGAATGGATGTCGAGACACCCTGTCATGACAGACCGTAAGACTGAGTATAAAACAGCCAGAACCGAAGAATACTCATGAACCAGATGAATACAATAAAATGTGTGTGTGTGAATTCTCATAATATAAACAGATGAAAGGGAAGAGAATTTGAAAGGGGAAAAATCGTTTTGCAAGATATCTCTTTTCAAACAATACAATTGCACCATGTACACACACTTGAGCCTTTTGCATGGAGTTAGCTTTTGCTCACAACTTTATGTTGAATATGGTAGCTCTTTTCAATGAAGTGATGAATGTGAGATTAGAATTGAATGCTTTCACACATACTCATTGAGTTTAGGCAGCTTTTTCCTCCATATATTTTTCTTTTGAAGCACTTTTACTTTTGGCTCATACTCTCTTTGTTCTTTTCTTTTCACAACTCTTTTGCACACTCATACTTTTCTTTTCATGCTCAATCCTTCTGTTTTTGATGTGATGAGGTAGCAAAAGTGGACAAGGTCTATGTCAAAGAGATAATAAAAATAAATTAAAAAAAAATTGCCCGTTGCAAAATCCTTTGATTTCACTGATTTAATGAGGAAAAGATGTGCAATGTGTATCAATGCAGTTCTAAGTACGCTCCAGAACCGGCTGTCCAACAAGTCTGCAAGTAAATCATCACAGTTAGTTTAACAAACAAAAAACATCTCAGTTAAATCGGGCACGCGACCAGCGCTTAATGAAGACACATGCTCAGAGACTTTTTGAGGGTCTCAAAGCTTTGTGAAACAAGTTCCTTCATAAAATAACAGCAGTTTGTCTTTCAGTCGCAACATGCTTAATGACTGCACATTCATTATTAACCAAATCACATATAAAGTGGTGCCCTATATCCGTGTGCTGTGTGCATAAGTGCTTAACATGATTATGAGAAAAGATAATAGCACTGATGTGGTTACTAAAGACAAAGACATCACGTTGCACAACATTATAGTTCTTAAACATATGATCAATCTAACCAACATTAAGTAATATGACAAGATTATGCTTAGTTAGGTAGAGATGACTTCCTGTTCTGAGGTCTATGAAGTTGCCTCTTGTTTCATTGACAACCCATTTAGGAGTTGCTACAGGAATCATCAGCTGTTCAACAGTTTCACGGTCAAGATCCTTGATAGGATTTTGAGCAAATTTGGTTTGATCGATGACCAATCTGTTGGCTCCTTGACTAACCTGCGAACCATGAAAAATAATTAGTTCACTAACTGTAGGAGAAATGGGTCTGTTTGAAACAGAGTTTGTGAAGTGTTCTGTAAGGAGTCGCGACTGCATTAGAGTGTAGCAATTTTCAGCAGTCCGCTTTCCTATAAAAACACAAAAGTTTTGGTCATCAATCACTTGACATTCATCTTGTGAGAAGGTGACATGTAATATCCCAATATTTTCTATTTAAAAATACTATAAATACTTATATTATTAATGTAATTCTATGCACTTAGGTCGGTGAAGTTTTTAAAGGCATTTTTTTTCCTGAAGAGTAGGGCCAAATAAAAAGTCCAGTAAATTATTTTGCTTTAACAATCTCGTAATTCAGACACATTTGTTTGATAAGTGAATACCTGCTATATGATACGCATTAGGGTTCACTTTATTTTACTTTGCAAAGCAAATTACGTTCGTCCTTCTCCTTTTTGGCGACAACAGGTAACCCGATTCCATTTTGCTTTTCCTTTAATTTTCTATGGTAGTCAAAGTTTATACATGTGAACCTATGGGAAATAAGTTCTTTTGGGTGCTTATGACCTTTCTAATAGAGTTTATATAATACAATATTATAATGTTGTCTTCAATGCTGTATGACAGAATTAGTGAAAGGTGTATATGTATTAGAGTTATTAAATTAATTAATTTCTATTTTTAGCATTATTTTAAAATACGGTTGTTACCGTTAACAACCTGACTTTCCTTAATTGGAAAGTTTCGTTCATTGCTGATGTAATCACACTCCCCGCTCCCCTTATATAAGTTAAACTCAGATGAATTTCTGATTCACTTTTTCTGTAAATTTTCTCATGAGATTTTTTCTCAACAATCGTCAATACATATTCCTTTTATCAAGTTCGATTGTTCAATATGGTATCATTCGATCCAAATCGATCCTAATTCCGCTGCGATCTTCGATACTTTGGTTAATTTTCAATTTGATCGGTTTGAATTCGTTGAATTCGAAACCCTAATTTTTCGTTTTAATCGGTTGATTTCTCTGTTTTTCACCGACTAATCTCTGCAATCTTGTGTTTGATTGATTCTGCTCCGTTTGTTTGATCAAAACTACGGTGATTCTATCTGTTTTTGTGTTAATTCGATCATATTCATCTTGATAATGTCGAATCCTTCAGATAATGTTGTTCCTCCTGTTAATACTCCTGTTACAACTCGTAATCCTAGTGAGGATTCTTCCTCAGTATATTTTCTAGGAGGACATGATTCAACTGGTTCTGCAATAGTTGGTGATGTTTTTACTGGCAAGAATTATATCTCTTGGTGCAAAGGCATTGAAATTGCCTTGAATGTTAAGAATAAAATCAAATTCATAGATGGTTCATTGCCTAATTTAATAACTCTAATAATATGTGCAGTAAATGAATAATGCTTTAATGTGGTGTGTGTTTGTATAACTTCATGCATGCAATTATAGGAATAGAACAGTGTTGTGCTAGTATATAATATTTCCTATAAGATTAATGCTTTTCCTTATATAAAATCATTATTTAATTATCGATTATCCTTTTGAAATGGTTGGACTTCAAGTTTTCAATACAAAGACCGTGGTCAATTCAAGTTTTGATGACAACCTTTCCTTTTTTTTTTTTAATTTAAATATGCAATGTACTTGAATTATTGTGAGGCTAAATACTAGTTCTATATATATATATATATATATATATATATATATATATGTAAGAAACTCTAATATAATTAATCTCTTGCTTTCTTATTTCGTTCACTATATGATCGATATATACTCTACTTAAAATATAATATTTTTGCTAAATATAATTAGAGACTTGTCTGTTTAAGTTTATATAAAGTCATGATAGTCAGTGTTACACCATTTAAAATTTATTTATGAGATTAGCATGTTGATTAGTAAATAGAGTAGTCTAATCTTAATTGTATCATAATAGGTATTCCAGATTAGCTAGTTGGTTCAACCTTCTTTGGAAACGTAAATTCAGGTGAGTGTTTGTAAATCTGTATTTATTTTTGAAAAATTGGAAGGATGCATGTATATATGTACGACTGTAATATGTATGTATTAGTTACTCAACTGTTTTATGAAAGTATGTGACAGGTTAAATTTTATTGAAAAGTATTTGCTTCACTTATGATGATAATGTCCTGTCTGTTCTGTTCCGTTCTGTTCTGTTAGTTTGATTCAACTTTAGCTTGGGTGTGTTTGGGGTAAGACCGGGCAGCAGAGGGCTCACCGGTTGAGTCTCAAGTCCCCATGGCCCATTCCCTCTTAGATACAACGGGAGGTCGTTGTTATCTTTGCTGGGTCGTAGGTTTTACACATGAACAATGGCATGTGATTCTGTCTGATTGTAAGGTCGCTACTTACACGGGGCGATAAGGGAATGATTCTGAAAATGGTTGTAAGGGTGGTCTGCATCAGCAAATAAACGGGGACGCTCATCATCATAAGTGCTAATGTTTTAGTGAACGTTATTTTAAGTTAAATACATGTGTTTTTCAGAAATAATATGACTGCATGTTTCGTCTTGTTTTTCCTGTTCAAATGTTTTCAAAATAAATGTTTTATCAATGAAAGCACGATCTGCACACACTCATGGACACTCACTGAGATTTTTATCTCATAAAATGTTTTATTTTCTTTCCTTTCAGATTTACGTGACTTTCAGGACATGACCTCAGGACTATGGTGTGTGGGAGAGTCTAGATTGACATGCTAGAGTTAACACAGTTCGAGTTATGGGTTAGAGTTGTGAGATTCTTTTGTATTTGTCAGTTTTACTTTTAGAAATCATGGCAACTACTCATTATTTTAATAGTTTAGTTATTCTTGTGTGGTTCAGTGTAGGTTTGAAATTTTTGGGCTGTTACAGTTGGTATCAGAGCCAGGTTTAGCCCCCAGGCTCGTCAGGATAGGATCCTCGGACTTAGTTAGATTCTGACCATAGATTAAGCTTCCGCGTAAGTTATAGCTTCTGCTCAGTATCATGGGTTGATCGATTATCATCGAGAGGCCTACCTTTTATAATCAAAAACGAAAAAGAACTCCTCAAGGAATAGATTACTTAAGGATATAAACAAGAGTTTGGTAAAGATTAACTTTCCATAAGATAAGATTCTATAAGATCAAGTTAAATCTTTACAAACTTACTCAAATATCCACTCGTCTTTAACAAGATAAATACCATAAAATCAAGAGCGAATATTTTTGCAAACAAGGAAATAAATCAAGTTGAAATATTTTTGCGAATATTTCAGTAAATAAATCAAACTAAAATAAAATCAGAATTTTCCTTTAAATTTTTTTTGCAAACAAGGAAATAAATCAAGTTGGACCTAGCAATCCTGGCTGTCTCAATCAAGTTTGAATCGTGTCGGACTTGCGGTCCTAACAGGAATGTTTAACGAGAAATATCGAGCGGAATATTTTAAAGCCTACATAGACTCGGGGCCGGGTATATGCACAGCTAAACCATGAGTTTTTTCAATAGAAATCGGGGAAGAATTACCAGTTGTTGCAGGGAGAGATTTTTCTAAGAAGATTATTCTCTTCAAACGAGGGATAAAACAAGTTGAAATCTTAAATGGTGGGGCAGGATGTACCCCGTGGTACAAGGTCAAAATGCCCCCAATTTAATTTCATGATACAAGAGCGGACATTCTCCTTGGTAATAATTTTCTACAAACGTTTAAACGTTTCACACAAGAGAAGGAGACTCAAAGAATTATATTCACAACTCTTTGTGATCATATGATTCTTGTTCAACGCCCGCATCAAGCATTTTACTGAAAAATGCCCATCAATCTTCGCATCAAGCGTGGTGATGAAGGAAAACTTCGACACCCAAAAATGAAGGACCAGAGAAAGTATGGCAAAGAAATCTCTTATGTAGGAATTGAAAGCATAGAGGGTTGTAAAGAAGAAAGATATCAGGAAAAAAATAATCAAGATACTAAAAGCCAGCCTTGAGCAAGATCCCCAGCCTTATATCACAAGTGAAGAACAAATTTTGCTCGAAGATATTAAAAACAAGATTCGAAGGAATTTCAGTGAAGATCCTTTGGCATGGTGGAATAAGAACGAACTCAAACCATCCTTGAAAGTCAAAGAAGGTAAGGAAAATGAGTTCGTTAGATACAAGCCTATCTTGATGAACCAAAATGATCGAACAAATATGCAAGAGATTCTTAAGGAACACATTGACCTTAAGTTAATAAAGCCAAGAGTTTTGTCCTATAGCAGCCCGAGTTCTTAGTTCGAAATTATGGAGAAATCAAAAGTGGAAACCGAGATTGGTCATTAACTACCAAGGAATCAATAAAATCCTGGAGTTCAATGGCTACTATATCCCGACTCAAGAACACCTAATAAATTGCTAAAATGCTAAGGTATTCTTTAAATTTGATTGTAAATCTGGTTTTTAACAGATTAAGATGGAAGAAGATAACAAGAAATACACAACTTTCTCCACACCTTAAGGACACTATATTTGGAACATACTACCAGTGAGTCTTGCCAATGCACCCCAAATATACAAAAGGAAGATGAAAAATCTTTTCAAATATTATTTCAGTTTCATGTTTGTTTATGTGGACGATATCCTCATAGCATCAAGAAACGTTAAGAAACATCTAAGACACTTAAAATTTTCTCAGACGTATGTAACAAAGAAGGGCTAGTGCTATTTGAAAAGAAAGCAGTAATCCTAACAAGAAAAATTGAATTCCTTATAATTGAGATCGACGAATCAGGTATCATTCTTCAAACATATTTAGTTGAAAAGGTAAGTGATTTCCCCGATGATCTCAAAAAAATTAGACAATTTCAGAGTTTTATGAGGTTAGTAAATTTTGCTGGCATGTTTATTAACAACCTAGCAAGTTACAGGAAAATTTTCAGTCCTCTACTCAAAAAGGATGGAGAGTTTAGATGGAGAGAAGAACATACGGGAACAGTTAACTGAAGAAAATATGTCAAAACCTTCCCAAACTAGCAATTCCCAACGATGAAGATGATCTAGTTCTATATACGGATGCAAACGATCATTGGTGGGAAGTGATTCTAACCAAGGTTGAACCAAACGGAGAAGTCTCATGCAGATATTGTAGCGGACTTTTTGCACAAAATCACTCAGCAAGATGGTACATCAACGAGAAAGAATTGTTTGCCGTTGGGAATGCATTTAAAAAGAGGCATCTGTCTTTACTAGCAAAGAAATTCATTTAAAAGATTGATAACACGAGTGTTAAAGCTTTCTTGAAAAATAACATTTAGAGTTAACCCGAAAAAGCTAGACTTCTAGATGGCATGTTGAATGTCAAAACTAAGATTTTAGCGTTGTTGTTATTAAATCTCACAAAAATATCCTTGCAAATTTCTTAACAAGAGATGGAGGAACATGAAGCGGATACCATCATGGAGAGATGGAAGCACCACATGCAAAGTGATAGAGATCGACAACCATAAAGATATAGATCGAGAATTTAGAGAGGAGAAAGAAGAAGAAAGTAGAGAAGTAGAGAAGAATTCAATAATCAATAATCAATAATCATAAAACGTGTCTTGACAAATAGGTCTAGCCTCATATATATAGGCTAAAGTAAGCAAACCCTACCAAAACTAAGACTCATAAAATAACTAGGAAATAACAAGACTAGGAAATAAAAACAACTAGAATCCTAATCTAATTAGAACTCTATAATTAAATACTAAATAAAATAAATCCTAATTTCTATTTCCTCTTCGACGGTGGACTGTAAGTTGATTCATATCATTTCTCCCCGGCTTGAAAAAACTCCCCTCCGGAGAGTTAGCATTGATGTACTCTTCAAGCAAAGCAGGGTACTGAAGGCGAAGTTCCTCCTCACGAATCCATGAATTGTCAGAAGTGGGACGACCTTTCCATTGAACAAGGTAGCGCTGGAATCCTCCCTCAGCTGAACTAATAATCTCATCATCAAGGATTGCTTCAACGTCATCCAAGATTAACGGTGGTGGAGGGGGTAACTTGGGAACCGAAACCGAAGCAGTTGCAGAACCACCTGTGACACTAGCAGAGAATGTAGGAGGCTCAAAAGTACCTCGATAAGGAGTCAAATCCTCAATATTGAAGACAGGACTAAAAGTTAGTTCAGGAGGCAAGTCCAACAAATAAGCATTAGAACCAAGACGTCGTATAATGCGAAAAGGTCCTGAAGCACGAGCAAAAAGCTTTTTAAAAGAATGTTTTGGAAATCTTTCAGGACGAATTCGAACCATCACATAATCGCCTTCCTTAAACTCTAACTTCCTACGATGTAAATCGGTAGCCAATTTATAATTTGCATTACTTTTAGCAATTTTCAGTCGAATATCAGCATGTAAATCATGAATATGTTGTGCAAAAGTTTCAGCAAATTCAGCAGATTTATGAGTAATAGGCAATGGCACTAAATCAATAGGAAGTCAAGGCGCTACACGATGAACAATTTCATAAGGACTCTTACCAATAGACTTATTAGTGGAATTATTATAAGCTAGCTCGGCAGTAGGTAAGATCAAATCCCAAGTGCTAGCTTTTCTCCTACAAGACATCTAAGAGATTACCTAGAGAACGATTAACCACTTCTGTTTGACCATCAGTTTGTGGATGGAAAGCACTAGAGAACTTCAAGTGAGTACCAAATAATTTCCAAAGTGTTCTTCAAAAGTGACTCACAAACTTCACATCCCTATCAGACACTATAGAAGAAGGTAATCCATGTAGACGTACCACTTCCTTGAAAAAAATCCTAGCTACATGAGATGCATCGGCAGTTTTAGTGCAAGGAAGGAAATGTGCCATCTTAGAGAACCTATCCACAACAACTAAGATAGAATCATGACCTCTAGCAGTGCGAGGGATACCTAACATAAAGTCCATACTAAGGTCTTTCCAAGGGGAATGAGGAATAGGAAAAGGGGTGTAGAGGCCAGTGTTTTGCTTCTTCGCTTTACTAAGTTGACAAACACGACACTGGGAAACAACACGTGCCACATCCTTGCGCAAAGATGGCCAAAAGAAACGATCAGCAACAAGGATGGTGGTCTTATCTCGTCCTAAATGACCAGCTAGACCGCCATCATGAAGTTCCCAAATAAGAAAGTCACAAGAGAAGTACGAGGAATGCACAACTTAGTACCACGAAACAAATACCCCTCAACTATATGGTAATCAATCAAATCACTACGATTGCCCTCTAAAACCTCATTATAAATTTGAGAGAAGTCATCACAAGAGATATAGGAATCCTTCATTTTGTCAAAGCCTACAACCGTAGTAGTCCACTTATGCAACAAAAGGCTTACTCGACTCAATGCATCAGCCACAACATTCTCAACACCCGAACGATGTTTGAGAACAAAAGAGTAATCTTGGAGTGTCTCGACCCACTTAGCATGTTTCTCTTTAAGTTTCTTCTGATCATTTATAAACTTAAGGGCATCATGGTCACTCCAAAGTACAAACTCTTTTGGTAGGAGGTAGTATCGCCAATGTTCTAGGCAACGTATTAAAGCGTAAAACTCTTTATCATAAGTGCTATATTTGACTCGTCTAGACTCATTGAGTTTTTCGCTAAAGAACGCTATAGGACGACCATTTTTGCTTAAAACACCTCCTATTCCTACTCCTGATGCATCACAGGCAACCTCAAAAACCTTGCTAAAATCAGGATGACTTAACACGGGAGCTTCAGTCATCTTTTTCTTAACCATCTCAAAGGCTTCTAACTCAGACTTGCTCCATCTAAACTCACCCTTACGAAGACAATTTGTAATAGGAGCCATAATGGTGCTGAAATCTCTAATGAAATGCCTATAGAAAGTGGCTAACCCATGAAAACTTCTAACCTCAGACACAGTCTTAGGTATCGACCAATTCACTATGGCTTTAATCTTGTCGGAGTCGGCAGAAATACCTTGATCAGAGACAACAAAACCCAAGAATATCACTCGTGACTGCAAGAAAGAGCACTTACCCAAATTAACAAAACATTTCTGAGCCCTAAGAACGTCAAAAACTAATCGAATATATCGTATGTGTTCTTCCTTAGTGGCACTATATATCAATATGTCATCAAAGTAAACCACAAAAAATTTCCAAATGAAAGGACGTAGAATGTGGGTCATGGCTCTCATGAACGTGCTAGGGGCATTGGTCAACCCGAACGGCATGACTAACCATTCAAACAATCCATCAGGAGTTTTAAAAGCAGTTTTCCACTCATCTCCCGGCCTAACCCGCAACTGATGATACCCCGCTCTCAAATCAATCTTAGAGAACCACTTAGAACCGGCCATGTGATCTAGCATATCATCTAGTCTAGGTATAGGAAACCGATATCTAACAGTGATCTTATTAATGGCTCTACTATCAATGCACATTCTCCAAGACCCATCTTTCTTAGGGGTTAAAAGAGCAGGAACAGCACAAGGGCTACGGCTATGTCGTATGAACCCTTTATCTAATAGACCCTCTATTTGTCTATTCAACTCATCACACTCAGTAGGATTCATCCTATAATGGGGTAAATTTGGCAAAGGGGATCCTGGGACGAGATCAATGGCATGTTGGATATCTCTCATTGGAGGAAGTTGGTTTGGTAACTCATCTGGGGTAATATCCCTAAACTCCTCTAGAAGATCTCTAAGCTCAGGTGGACTCTCATGGGATGTGTCACTGGGAAACTCGAACTAGGCCTTAGCAACGACGGCAAGTAGCAAATTTGACTAGACTCCCTCTTTCTCACAGTCGATGCCAGACAATAGGTGCAGTTTCTCAGTAGGAGTGTCATCTTTCTTAGATCTAGAGTCTACTGGTCTACCTGGAGTTAACCTAACCCGCTTCCCATTATAAGAAAACACGTAGACATTGTCCTTACCATAATTGACAACATTTTTATCATAAATCCACGGGCGTCCTAACAAGATATGGGCAACATCCATGGATAAAACATCACACCAAATGTCCTCACCGTAGGGTCCTAATCGAAGGGGTACCTGACATCTCTCAGAAATAGTCAATGAGGTCTTATCAACCCAAGCTACTTTGATAGAGGAAGGGTAAGGTTCGGGCTTTAGGTTAAGAAGACGTATGGCTGACTTAGACACCACATTCATAGAACTACCATTATCAACAACTATCTTAAGGATTTTCTCTGCATACTTAACCCTAGTCTCAAAGATAGCTGTGCGCTTCCACGAGTCATGGTCAACTGCAGAAGAGAGGGTACACCTCATGACATTAACATTGCCATCTCCCTCAAATTCATTCATGTCACCGTCAAAGGTTGCCTCACACTCCTCGGATGCAACTATCACTTCTTCACACGACTCATCCTCCTGATGATCTATACTTAAATGAAGGGCACGATGTGGACAACGAGACGCTATATGACCCCTTTCATGACACTTATGACACACTGAAGGAGAGGGTGATGGAAAGGAGATTGAGCTGCCTACGTTGGAGTTAACAGGCTGACTTGGCTGACCACTAACCTTAGAGGATTGGTTGAAAGAATTATTAGGTCTCTGGAAGGTAACAGACTTGGTTTGCTTCGACTCCCCGGCTTGGGAAGACATCCTACGGGAATATGAAGATCTATGGTACTCCTCTATCTCTAAGGCTTTGTGAAAAGCATCATGCAAGGTTCGGGGAGCATGTAAATTAACATCTCTTTCAATATTATCCCTTAACCCATTAATGAACTTAGCGACAGTGATCCATTGTGCCTCCCTAATTGTGCATCTAATTTTTAGATCTTCAAACTTATTGAAATATTCACGCACACTCAATGTCCACTGTTTAAGGTTAAACCATTCATTCATCATCTGTTTTTTCATGAAAATAAGACAAATATTTATCTCTTAAGAAACCTCTCATGTCTTCCCATAATGTGATGGGAGGTGCATTCTCATACTCACGTTCACTTTCGACACTTTGCCAATACTTTTTGGCAGACCCTATTAACTTCAATCGTGCAAAAAGAACCTTTTGGGTGTTGTTCATGCGATAAAACACAAAATAGTCTTCTAGACGATCTAGCCAATCTATAAAGACATTAGGATCATGGGTACCCTCAAATTCAGGAATATCTACCTTGACTCTCCTAGTGATGTCATAAGGATCATCACAATGTTGGTACCTGTGGTGGTCATTACGCCTACTGTGATACCTATTGGGAAGGTCCTCAAAACCACTAACAGGCTGACTTGGCTGACCACTAACCTTAGAGGATTGGTTGAAAGAATTATTAGGTCTCTGGAAGGTAACAGACTTGGTTTGCTTCGACTCCCCGGCTTGGGAAGACATCCTACGGGAATATGAAGATCTATGGTACTCCTCTATCTCTAAGGCTTTGTGAAAAGCATCATGCAAGGTTCGGGGAGCATGTAAATTAACATCTCTTTTAATATTATCCCTTAACCCATTAATGAACTTAGCGACAGTGATCCATTGTGCCTCCCTAATTGTGCATCTAATTTTTAGATTTTCAAACTTATTGAAATATTCACGCACACTCAATGTCCACTGTTTAAGGTTCAACCATTCATTCATCATCTGTTTTTCACGAAAATAAGACAAATATTTATCTCTTAAGAAACCTCTCATGTCTTCCCATAATGTGATGGGAGGTGCATTCTCATACTCACGTTCACTTTCGACACTTTGCCAATACTTTTTGGCAGACCCTATTAACTTCAATCGTGCAAAAAGAACCTTTTGGGTGTTGTTCATGCGATAAAACACAAAATAGTCTTCTAGACGATCTAGCCAATCTATAAAGACATTAGGATCATGGGTACCCTCAAATTCAGGAATATCTACCTTGACTCTCCTAGTGATGTCATAAGGATCATCACAATG
Organism: Misopates orontium; assembly: GCA_946800315.1. Classification (NCBI taxonomy): domain Eukaryota; kingdom Viridiplantae; phylum Streptophyta; class Magnoliopsida; order Lamiales; family Plantaginaceae; genus Misopates; species Misopates orontium. The sequence goes on from OX326946.1 coordinate 22,666,332, forward strand.
TTGGTACCTGTGGTGGTCATTACGCCTACTGTGATACCTATTGGGAAGGTCCTCAAAACCACTAACAGGCTGACTTGGCTGACCACTAACCTTAGAGGATTGGTTGAAAGAATTATTAGGTCTCTGGAAGGTAACAGACTTGGTTTGCTTCGACTCCCCGGCTTGGGAAGACATCCTACGGGAATATGAAGATCTATGGTACTCCTCTATCTCTAAGGCTTTGTGAAAAGCATCATGCAAGGTTCGGGGAGCATGTAAATTATCATCTCTTTTAATATTATCCCTTAACCCATTAATGAACTTAGCGACAGTGATCCATTGTGCCTCCCTAATTGTGCATCTAATTTTTAGATCTTCAAACTTATTCAAATATTCACGCACACTCAATGTCCACTGTTTAAGGTTCAACCATTCATTCATCATCTGTTTTTCACGAAAATAAGACAAATATTTATCTCTTAAGAAACCTCTCATGTCTTCCCATAATGTGATGGGAGGTGCATTCTCATACTCACGTTCACTTTCGACACTTTGCCAATACTTTTTGGCAGACCCTATTAACTTCAATCGTGCAAAAAGAACCTTTTGGGTGTTGTTCATGCGATAAAACACAAAATAGTCTTCTAGACGATCTAGCCAATCTATAAAGACATTAGGATCATGGGTACCCTCAAATTCAGGAATATCTACCTTGACTCTCCTAGTGATGTCATAAGGATCATCACAATGTTGGTACCTGTGGTGGTCATTACGCCTACTGTGATACCTATTGGGAAGGTCCTCAAAACCACTAACAGGCTGACTTGGCTGACCACTAACCTTAGAGGATTGGTTGAAAGAATTATTAGGTCTCTGGAAGGTAACAGACTTGGTTTGCTTCGACTCCCCGGCTTGGGAAGACATCCTACGGGAATATGAAGATCTATGGTACTCCTCTATCTCTAAGGCTTTGTGAAAAGCATCATGCAAGGTTCGGGGAGCATGTAAATTAACATCTCTTTTAATATTATCCCTTAACCCATTAATGAACTTAGCGACAGTGATCCATTGTGCCTCCCTAATTGTGCATCTAATTTTTAGATCTTCAAACTTATTGAAATATTCACGCACACTCAATGTCCACTGTTTAAGGTTAAACCATTCATTCATCATCTGTTTTTTCATGAAAATAAGACAAATATTTATCTCTTAAGAAACCTCTCATGTCTTCCCATAATGTGATGGGAGGTGCATTCTCATACTCACGTTCACTTTCGACACTTTGCCAATACTTTTTGGCAGACCCTATTAACTTCAATCGTGCAAAAAGAACCTTTTGGGTGTTGTTCATGCGATAAAACACAAAATAGTCTTCTAGACGATCTAGCCAATCTATAAAGACATTAGGATCATGGGTACCCTCAAATTCAGGAATATCTACCTTGACTCTCCTAGTGATGTCATAAGGATCATCACAATGTTGGTACCTGTGGTGGTCATTACGCCTACTGTGATACCTATTGGGAAGGTCCTCAAAACCACTAACAGGCTGACTTGGCTGACCACTAACCTTAGAGGATTGGTTGAAAGAATTATTAGGTCTCTGGAAGGTAACAGACTTGGTTTGCTTCGACTCCCCGGCTTGGGAAGACATCCTACGGGAATATGAAGATCTATGGTACTCCTCTATCTCTAAGGCTTTGTGAAAAGCATCATGCAAGGTTCGGGGAGCATGTAAATTAACATCTCTTTTAATATTATCCCTTAACCCATTAATGAACTTAGCGACAGTGATCCATTGTGCCTCCCTAATTGTGCATCTAATTTTTAGATCTTCAAACTTATTGAAATATTCACGCACACTCAATGTCCACTGTTTAAGGTTCAACCATTCATTCATCATCTGTTTTTCACGAAAATAAGACAAATATTTATCTCTTAAGAAACCTCTCATGTCTTCCCATAATGTGATGGGAGGTGCATTCTCATACTCACGTTCACTTTCGACACTTTGCCAATACTTTTTGGCAGACCCTATTAACTTCAATCGTGCAAAAAGAACCTTTTGGGTGTTGTTCATGCGATAAAACACAAAATAGTCTTCTAGACGATCTAGCCAATCTATAAAGACATTAGGATCATGGGTACCCTCAAATTCAGGAATATCTACCTTGACTCTCCTAGTGATGTCATAAGGATCATCACAATGTTGGTACCTGTGGTGGTCATTACGCCTACTGTGATACCTATTGGGAAGGTCCTCAAAACCACTAACAGGCTGACTTGGCTGACCACTAACCTTAGAGGATTGGTTGAAAGAATTATTAGGTCTCTGGAAGGTAACAGACTTGGTTTGCTTCGACTCCCCGGCTTGGGAAGACATCCTACGGGAATATGAAGATCTATGGTACTCCTCTATCTCTAAGGCTTTGTGAAAAGCATCATGCAAGGTTCGGGGAGCATGTAAATTAACATCTCTTTTAATATTATCCCTTAACCCATTAATGAACTTAGCGACAGTGATCCATTGTGCCTCCCTAATTGTGCATCTAATTTTTAGATCTTCAAACTTATTGAAATATTCACGCACACTCAATGTCCACTGTTTAAGGTTCAACCATTCATTCATCATCTGTTTTTCACGAAAATAAGACAAATATTTATCTCTTAAGAAACCTCTCATGTCTTCCCATAATGTGATGGGAGGTGCATTCTCATACTCACGTTCACTTTCGACACTTTGCCAATACTTTTTGGCAGACCCTATTAACTTCAATCGTGCAAAAAGAACCTTTTGGGTGTTGTTCATGCGATAAAACACAAAATAGTCTTCTAGACGATCTAGCCAATCTATAAAGACATTAGGATCATGGGTACCCTCAAATTCAGGAATATCTACCTTGACTCTCCTAGTGATGTCATAAGGATCATCACAATGTTGGTACCTGTGGTGGTCATTACGCCTACTGTGATACCTATTGGGAAGGTCCTCAAAACCACTATCATCCTCACCATACTCATCGGGGTTGGGCGAATATCTTCTAGGCCGATTATTTTCCACATGTTGTTGCCTACGACCTGCAGGACTCAAATTCCCTATAGAAGGATGAACATCGGAATTAGTGTCCGCTGCCTGTAAGATTCCCTTATCACGGTCACGAGGGGATGGGGCATGACTGGCTGTGGTTCGTTGACACTGGGCTATGTGATCGTCTAACTTACTGTCGAGGGAAGTAAAAGTTTTATGAAATTCTTCTCTCATTGATGCTAGCGAGTTGGCTAATTCCTCGATCTTTTGATCTAATGCCATTGATCTTGTTACGGGCATGCAATAATTTTTTATTTTTTTTGTGTTATATTTTTTTTTCTTTGCTAATATTTGATGTTAAAATATAAAAGTAAATTAATTATAAACTAGGGCTGATTTTCTCGTAGTAATCAAATTGCAGAAAAGCAAACACGTAATAATTCGAAAAAATAATATATTTTTTTTTTCTGAATAATAAGATTGCTAAACTTGCCACGAACTCAAAAGTCCTAAATTCAATAAAAAGGAAATACTGTTACCGAAACAATTAGGAGCAACCGAATTTCCGATGTCACGTAATGGTCCACTCCTTTTCTGATTCGGGGCTTGAGCACACCGAACACCACTGAAAATCAAGAAATCAATTTAATCAAACCAAAAATAATAAGAAAATTAATTAAGAAAAGGGAAAAAAATCCAAAAATAAAATTGATTCGGCTGAAGATCTCGCTGGCGGGTCCGGAGATTTGCTGGCGGTTTTCAAGCGGTGGAGAGCGGCGGTGACTCTGGTGGTGGAGCTTGACCGGACGACGATGGAGCAGCGATGAGAACAGCGGCGGAGCGGCGACGAAGATGGCTCGCGATCGGTGGGAAGAAATCGGCGACGAAATCCAACGAGTTTAGGTTGTGGTGGCGCTGGGTGGAGCGCCTGGTGAGGGAAACGACGGCGGCGGTGTGGCGCCGGCGGCAGACGGGTGATGGGACCTATGCGAATCGGCGAGCTGTTGCGCGCGCGTGCTGCGCACGCCCCTGTTTCAGATTTTTTTTTTTCTGTGATTTTCGTACATTTTTTTTTTTTTTTTGTTTCAGAAACCCTTTTTCGGCAGAAAAATTTTCAGAACTAAACGAGAAAAAAAAATTACTGGAACTTAAAACTAGAAACTATGATTGCAGCGGAAATCGGGGAAAAGATCGTATTGCTCTGGTGGCAATTGATAGAGATCGACAACCATAAAGAAATAGATCGAGAATTTAGAGAGGAGAAAGAAGAAGAAAGTAGAGAAGAATTCAATAATCAATAATCAATAATCATAAAACGTGTATTGACAAATAGGTCTAGCCTCATATATATAGGCTAAAGTAAGCAAACCCTACCAAAACTAAGACTCATAAAATAACTAGGAAATAACAAGACTAGGAAATAAAAACAACTAGAATCCTAATCTAATTAGAACTCTATAATTAAATACTAAATAAAATAAATCCTAATTTCTATTTCCTCTTCGATGGTGGACTGTAAGTTGATTCCTATCACAAAGCCTGCAGGAGCTTGACAAGATGATGCAAGGCCTAATTGTTAATGCTAAGGCATCTGGTCACTGTACGAACTGAATCTTACTAAAGGTAAGAATTGAATCAAAGTTTAAGGCTGAAATTCGAGTACAGGGATCAAAACCTAAAGTAGGGAGTTTGAGTACCCCTAACACAAGACCTAGTTTTGATCCTTTTGAGGGAAACACCAAGAAAAAAGTTGAGCCAACGATGGAAACATCAAAAGCACCAGATCAATCAACAAAGGTTGAAGGAAACATGAAGAAATTAGCCGTAAACCTATGACGGGTAGAACTAAGGTTAATACCAAGGAAATAAAGAATTCTCCCCAACAAGAATATCAAAAAACTGTGGAGAAGCTATACATGAGAATCGAGACTATCCCAGGCAAAACCTTGGGCAGACGGAATACCCAAGGATGTGGATGCTTCTGGGTTCTAAACCAGGAGAATGTTTTGACTTTGGTTGTTTGGCCTCCGTCTTCACAATATCCCCAGGATTTTCAGAAGTAGCAAATCTACCGGAGTGGATCATTGAAGGAGTGTACGAATCATGGAAAAATAACAATACACTTGATCACGAAACTACCCTGGAGCTAAAGTTCTTATCAGCAGGTCTTGAAATTACAGAAAAAGGCTTTCATCCTAGCTTTCTTTTTTTTCGAGCCATGGAATTTGCAGAATCCCCGCCTCAAGAATATTATCTGGTCTCCCACATCACGGAAGACGAAGTGACTATCAGGAGAGCATGGAGACTTTGGGTTTGTCTCACGGAGATGGATAAAGTCAAGTATCCGTTTAAGATTTTCCAAAGATCGGCCAATGGATCATTATGGTTAAAAACACGACAAGTACAACCACAAGGTCTGCCGAAAACATCTTCGAAGCAAAATGACAAGCTTTATGGAGAATGAAATTCTGGCGACACCAGAAACTACCCAGAAATTTTACAACATGGCCCATGTGGATCACTGGAAGTAGCGTATCTGTGCCAATGCCACACTCAGAAGAACCCCTGTTTGGAAAAAAGATTTCCAGTGAAAAATGACAAGTGGGATAATGACATGAGGGACCAAGGGAAACGTGGAGAGATTTCACCAAAGGATAAGCGACCAAAATTCTAAAGCCATCCCAACAAAAGAAAAAGAAGCCATGTGACTCTAAAGAGGACTACCTCCACTAACGAGAACCAAGCAAAACATGGAGGGTCCATGACAGGTAGTGAGTTGAAACGTACGACATGACGAACCAACCATGAACCACCAAATACAGTTGAAGTCCGTATTTAAAATTTGGAAGGGTTTCTATAAATTGACAAGATGAAGGAAGTAGAGGGCATCGAACATTACTCTCTGTTTTCTTACAAAAATAAATTATACTAAGTTTTCTATTCTAATAGTTATTTTAGTTTTACATTTTGATGTTTCATGTTCTTAGGAAACATAGCTGCCATGAGTAGCTAAACGAGTAAGTCCTCTTAAAATGGGTTATTTATTATGTACTAAATAAGTTTTCATTTATAAATAAAAATCAGGCTTTGCCTAAACCTGTGTTTGCATCTCAATTTTAATCATATATTTCAAATTATTTCTCTTACATCTCAGAGTAGGAAACGAACTAGGCTTTTGCTGTCTATCGTTGAATGAGCCATTTTTCAGAATCATCAAAATGAGGTATTATTTAAATTATGATTTTTGCTAACATTGAAATGTTATTAACTTCAATTATTTGTTTGCATGGGAGACCAAGTAAAATAGAAAACACGAAGTCTATAGAATTAGAATGGACCAGGTCTACATAAGAATAACCACTCGAACCTATGTCACTTAATACTTAATAGGCTTATACGTAAGAAGGTATACAAAGTAATTTTGAAAAGAAAGTCAAGTTTTTTTTTTTTTTTTTTAGTTGTAATTAAAAGAAAGTCAAGTTGAAGGGCGGCGACAGGAAGTTTTCAACATTATTATTCAATTGTATACTAAAATTTATATAGTTTAGTCTTACGACTAGGGTACTTTTTTCTTTCATGTGTGCGATCATCATCATCATATAAAAAAGTGTACAGTTCAACAAAAAAAATATATACAAAAGTGGAACACACTGGTGAATTCAAAGGGGCGTTGCTGCGGCTCTCAACCTTTCCCAATAGTCATCTCTTTTCTCCTCTTCCTTTGTTCATTTTTACCAAAACAAGAGCATCATTGCTTCAAATATTTAAAGAAAAAAAAGGAGCACAACCTGGGAATAAATCTTCAATCTTGCATCGGACCCAGATCTTGTAATTCTGTAAGGGTTTATTTTGTCCTTTTTTTTTGTTTTTTTTCAGGAATGGATTTGAAGGCCCAAAGGAACTAAAACCTTTCAGAAATAGACCATGCAAATCTTGTTCTCAATATTTCTTTTGGCCTTTTGTTGCGTATACACATTTGGGAATGATATGTCTACTTGTTATTGCTTAGCATGATCTCGGTATAAATTTGTTAATTTGAATCCTTTCACTTTTACTTTCGTTATGGTATACAACGTTTTTGTCATTTGTATTGAGGGGAAAGCGTGATTTTAAAAAATGGAAGAAGATTTTTTGGTTTCCTATTAGCTCGATTATAAGTTGGCAGATATATTGCAAAAATAATATTTCACTCACTCATACGTACATTTAACACCCCGGTAATTGGTGCTTAATGCTTTCGATTATTTATTTTCGCACGACTGGCTAAGAAATATGCTCTACCTACAACTTATCCATTGAGAAGATCATGCTACCGTTTCCTACGTATTTAGACTGATCTTCCAATATATTATTGTTCGAGTTGCATTATGCGCCTTTGCAGCTATAGATGTTATAATTCGACTCCTAAACAAATTACAGTAATTCGTGTATCTGTTACTAAACTTTGGGTAACCATGTTTCTGAAATCTAAGCCTTTCTCTGAAATAATTGTTGATATCTTAGGCTGGTTATTCATTCAGTCTTTTGCTCTCTTCTTATGTTTAGTTGCCAACCATAATCTTATGCATTAATGTGCGAGATTAGAAGTTCTGCATTTTGTGAAACTATAATGTTTGTTTACAGCCCTCTCTTCCTCAACTTTTTCCTTACTTTCTTTACTGGATAATTTCAATTATTCTAGTAGCTTTTCTGATGCTGTTGATCTGAAAATTGAGTTGGAGTAAGTCTTGAAGAGAATGCTAGGAAATGGTGCGAAGAAAGTTTGAGTTGGGTTTACATGCCTTTTACAAGCATAAAGTTTGGTTAACCATTGTCACACTTTTGATCTTTAATTTGCAATGATAATGTTCGAGTGCAAGTGACTTAATTAGCATCGAGGAGCTCTGAGTGAAGGGCAAAGAGCCATTTGCTCTCCCTTACATAATGCTTGAAACAGCTCTAGCTTTGTTTCTAATGAAGTGGATGACAACTTTGCATTGCATATTTTGTTGTTACCTACAACAGGGCATATATATAACATGAATTGCAACAAGAAGGCTCAAATTAAATTATAAATATATATGTATATACTTCTACTTTTAGTGCCATTAGAAGTTTGCTGCTTCCGCGAGTTGCTATATTTTCTATGTTGTTGGACAAAATGGGATGTCTCGTAATATTTTATCAAGGCATTTTTCACTAATCTAACATAAGTATGTGCCAGGATAAAGGTGATGCAAGGTCTTATACCATATATTGCATGTCACATCACAAGTAAAATCTATGTATAGCATTCTCAAGTAACTACATGTCAGTAATATGCTGAAAAATATATTTTCATTAATTTTCAGGAGAATATGGCAACTGCAAAGCTTCCCACTAACTGGATTATCAGCACTACTCCTCAAAGCCGACTCGCAAGTGCCTTTGTTAAGAGCCCGTCCTCTTTGGGGTCCATTAGGGGTGTCACTAAAACCTTTGGCTTGAAAGCCAAGCCTGATTTTAGAGCTTCTGCCATGGCCGTGTACAAAGTAAAATTGATTGGACCTGATGGTGTTGAGAGTGAATTTGAGGCGCCTGATGACGCATATATTCTGGACTCTGCAGAGTGTTCAGGAGTTGAACTGCCTTACTCTTGCAGAGCCGGCGCGTGTTCCACTTGTGCTGGGAAAATGGTGTCTGGTGCTGTCGACCAGTCGGACGGTTCATTTCTTGACGATAACCAAATGAAGGAGGGGTACTTGTTGACATGCGTATCTTATCCGACTTCAGATTGTGTGATTCACACCCACAAAGAGAGTGATCTTTACTGAGCATCTCTTTTTGTTTTGCATTCATGTGCAACAATAGTCAGTTGCAGTCTTGCAGACAATAGTTACTGGTGTTGTATGTGATGTGTTTTGCTGTCTCTTGTGCTGTTATATTACTTCTTTCTTCAATTAAAAAGGCTGATTGAGGATGGCCGTAGTCTGCAGTACATAGTATACCGTATACTTGACTGTCCCTGGCAATTTTTTTTAGTAAATCAATTCAAGGGTGCAGAAGGGAAATCGAACAAAAGTGATAAACAAAACTAAAAAGCACGATAAATAAATAAATAAAATAATAATTAAAGAAGCTACTCAATATTAGGCGTCTATGTGACTTGAAGTTTGACCAAGCACAGAAAGATGCCTGTATAGTAAGTAGGAGACTCGATTAGTTAGCCTCATTTTTTGTTTTTTTGGCGGGAACAAGCCCAATCCATTAGTAATTTACTTCACTAGACACTTAAGCTTACAAGGAATGGGAGCGGAGACATTCGAACGTACATCAGTGAGTAAAACTCTGGTTAACTAGGGCGTGTCATGAAAATGGTAATCAAATAATGTTGAGCAACTATTAGAATGAGTTCCTATTATAAAGTTCAAAATGGTGTAAGGAATAGTAAACTCCATACATCAGTTAAATTAGGTTGGAGTTTATTGAGCGACACCACTGAACACTCGATCTTTAAGCTTGATATGTTCTTTCTGCTCAACCTTCTGCTCAATCTTTTTCTTTTTAACGAGTATCTCTTTCATATACTTTCTTCGATTTGGCACCTCTTTCCAAGGTAGTGCCAAGATGATAACAAATTTACAATAATTTGTCTTTTAAAAATCTTTCAAGGGATTCCCAACTTGTCGGGGAAAAGGAATGGACGGTGCAACTTCTTCAACTTTCTCCTTCTCCTCTTTGATAGTCATCTTTGGTGATTCAATAGGCTTTCCACTCCTCAAAGTGATGGAGTTTACAGGCTCTCTGGGGTTGTTTTCAACATTGCTAGGCAGTGAGCTTGGAACTCTCGTGGTCATTTGAGCTGCCAGTTGGCCAGTTGGCTGTTCTATGTTCTTCATTAATGACTCTTGATTTTGAGCTCTTATCTAAGTACTAACTTTGAGTTAGCCTTTGGTCTATTTTGTGCAAATTGCACCTTCCGAACAATATGAGTATTAACCTTAGTAATAAAATGGCCAAGCATATCATCTAAGTTGGAAGTTCTCGTAGATGGTTGAAATCCAGAGGGTTGCCTATTTTGCAGCATCTCCTGAATTCGTGGTCTCCCCATGAGAACTTAGTATTATTTCGCCACCCAGTTTTGTAGGTATTTGACCAGGGGTTCTTCTGCCTTCTTAATTCATTTGCTCTAGTACAACCCCCATGTATTCATATTAATCTTCTCCAACGTTCTTTAATTAGACAAATATTGCACCAAACTTTAGCTCAGAGTGACGTCCAAGCATCTACCTCATGGGCTCAAATGCTTTTCTAACGTTTCTCTCACTCCCCCGTCTGTCATGGTCATAGTTATGTCATTTAAAATATAAAAAAATTCATCGACTGTTGAATCATAAAACTACCCCATGTAGCGTCTATCACCTTATTACATTAATTGATAAGTCCAGCGTCAAAGTTTGGTAATTGACCATAAGGGGAATTTCCATGTTGAAGACAACTTCTTATCAATTCCTTAAACCTCCTCCAAACTTCATAGGTTGTTTCTGCTTGGAAATTGATTCTTTCATTCATAATCTTGGCTTGATGGAGCGAAATATCTACCTAGAAAACTATGGGCTATCTGCTCCCATGTAGAAATACCCTTCATAGACAAAGTCTATAACCATTCTCTTGCTTGATCTCTCAAGGAAAAAAGAGAAAAGTCTAAGTTCAAAAGAATCTCTAGGATACTTAAAGACACTGCAGATTCCTATGAAAGTCTTAAGGTGCCTATTGGAATCATCTATAGTAATGGATGAAAATCCGCACAATATTTTGCGTTCCTATATGCATGAGTTCTTGTAGTGAGGGACATCTTTTTATCAATCATGCAAAAACAGATTGGTTTTTTTTATCTTTCTTTTCTTTTCTCTTTATTAGAGGAATTTGTTTTTCCGCCTCTTACACCATAACGCATCGGATTCTTGCCAAAACTTCTATAATCAGATATTATTGAAATCTCGAAATCTATCTTTTTTCTCAATATAAGCTACTAAAATGCTGAAATCATATGACATGCTGTTTTACTGGGTGCAAAATAAAAGTAAAACAATTTAAGTTATAAATCATACATTACAAACAAGAAGTATCAGTAATCAGAAAACATAAAGACAAGATCATGAGCTAGTATTCCTTCCCACCGAATCGCCTCTCCCTGTGCTGAAACGAGAGCAAAGCCTCAACATAATCACGTTCCTCAAACTCTGGAAACATTTTCTTGGAAAAGAAGAGTTCAGTGTAGGCCAACTGCCACAGCATAAAGTTGCTTATCCTTTGTTCACCGCTGGTTCGAATCAGCAAATCCGGAACTGGGAACTTGGTGCAGTTGGTTTGCAGTTGTTGGTCGAAGAGGGCCTCGTCTATGTCTTCGATTTCAAGAATTAATCCATCTTTCACTTTGCTCGCTATGCTTTTCATTGCCTGCATAATATCGTATCGCCCGCTGTAGTTTATACCGATTATCACGTGGATTCCTTTGCAGGCTTTGGTTCTCTCTTCTGCTGAGTTTATTAGTTGTACGAGAGATTCCGGAAGCTTTGATCTGTCTCCTATGAAGGATAGTCGTACGTTGTACCTGGAGTACTTTCAACATTAATTTGGATCGCAACGATTCTACGTACTTACCGAATATGCCCTAGTGTAGTTTAATTAAAGGGGTTAATTTATGCAAATCCGGAACTGGGACTTTGGTACAGAATAATGTGACACTTTAAATAATACCACCAAAAGATCTTTTGCTACGGGGATTTAGTACATACAAATTACCTAAAAAAGTCGTCTTCGTATGTTCCCATGGCCTCTTCAAACAGGCTCATCAAAAGGTCGACCTCCTCCTGTCATATACATATAGAGTACTGACATGTATAAATGCTATATATGACCACTAAAAGATCTGGAAAAAGCTAAAATCACTAGTAGCATGCCAACACTAATATAGTGCACACATAACTTACTTTTGGTCTAGTCCAGTTTTCAGTGGAGAAGGCAAATAGAGAAAGGACTTTGATTCCCCATTTGCTGGAGAGGAACGTTAGCTCCATCATCACACGTTTACCTTCGTTGTGGCCGAGCTCCACCTCCAATCCTCTCTCCTTCGCCCATCTCCTGTTGCCATCTAATATCACCGCCACGTGTTTCGGCATAAGTTCACCCTTCAATCCCTCCGGCAACGCTTCTTCGTTATTTCGCTCTTTTGCCATTCTTTGATTTCTTATGCATCTCCATGTTCTCCTTGCTATAAAACAACATATATAGAAAGCCAGTTCATTTAGTTTTTGAAATTTACCAGTCTCAAAGCCATTAATGATACCAGTTCTCGAGGCACAGCAAGTAACCTCCTTGTGGTTGGTTGCGGTGGAGTAACTTTGGTGTCGATCGATCCACTTGTCTAATAATGTTTACATTATATAGTACTCAAGGATGAGAATCGATCGGCCAGTGGGTATGAGAAGTAATAAACAATGCAGCCACATGCAAGGACAAGAAAGCTGATTAGTAGTTATTATAAGTAAGCAATAAATAAACGTCTAACGTACTTCATTTAGTTGTCCTAATTCTGAAATGAACCTAAGTTTAAGTTTTACTTAATATTTAGATAAGAATCCCCCTTCTCTTTCCAGCCTTCCTCTACGCCTTCACGAGGTGACAGACTTTCATTCTAAGGCATTGATCCTCCGGCTGCATTTAAGTCATTGAATTCATGATCAAGAGGCACTAGAGTGGATCCTGTAGAATAATTATTCAAGTGACAAATTTGATTAACACATAATTCCAAATACATATATTGAAATATTATAATAATATTAATCATAGTAAACTAGAGTTATATAATTCTAGATATGTTGGACGGTTCTTTTTATGTATCTAGGAGATTCATGTATATATGTACATATGTCTTTTGATTTATTCATGAACTTAAAAGAATAGGGTAAAAATCCAATTTTTTTTGTTGAATGGGTAAAAATCCAAATTAATTAGAGGTACATGTATTGAGATAGGTTCATGTCTACTACTACCTATAAATACTTCATGTGTTATAATATTTCTTCAATCAAGTCAGGTAAAGTGATACTATGAAATCACTAAGTTTCCTTGAGTGTTATCCTCTTATATTTTACATGTTTAGTATTATACTATTATATGCTCTCCAATTTCTAACAAATTGGTATCAAGAGCCACTTGTGTTTGGAGACTAAGCTTGAAGAATATGTCGAATGAAACACCATTCCAAATTACACCGCAAAATAAAGAGCACTATGACAATTGTTGCATAAGAATGAAGGCCTTGCATGGAGTAATAAAGCTTGGGACCCGGAGAAAGGTGTTGAAGGAAATGATGCAACCACTAAAAGAAAGACCAAAAGGCGCTTACACTCATCCATCAAAGTTTGGAGGAGAAGATGTTTGAAAAAGTTGCTAGTGCAACAGCCTCCAAGCAAGCACAAAATATTTTTCAAACTTGTTTAAAGGAATTGACAAACTGAAGAGTGTGTGGCTCCAAACACTCAAAGGTTAATTTGAATCTCTCCACATGAAATTTTCTGGATCAATTTTAGATTACATTTCACAAGTTTTGGTTGTTACTAGCCAAATGAAGAGATACAGAGATGATATTAAAGAAAAGAGTTAAACACTTTACACCTCCCAACAAATGGGGTGACAATATGCCCCTTTAAAATAGCAAATAGCCCCCCAACCTACTGAATAATGTGCAGTATGCCCCCTTAGACCAAATCCATTGGACAAAAATGCAGACACGTGTCCAAGATAAACGGTGAATCAACGACTCATGGGGCATTTTGTATATTTTTCAATAGGTTTGGGGGTTATTTTCTTTTTCTTTGTTTGTAGTTTAGGGGGTACATTGTGAACATCATATAGGTTGGGGGGTTTAAGTTGTTTAAACCTAAAGAAAATCAAATTGTTAAGAAAATTTAGCAATCTTCAGATCAAAAATACAGTTACATCGTTCTAGACTTAGACACCATGACATTTGATGAATTTGGCCGATCTTTGCAAGCCCATGAAGAAAGATTGAAGAACTTGAATTAAGAATCGGTAGAACATGCTTCGAAAGCAAAGCTATCATTTAAAGAGAAAGAGACAAATCATGGCATGTCCCAAAGAGACCGAAGAGGAGGGAAATGTTGTGGTCAAAACCAAGACGAGATTGTGGTCGTGGTAGAGGTGGACGAGGTTACAACCATTCATCACGTGATAGTGAGACAAGACAAAACTTCAATCAAAGACGAGGATTCGGACGACGTAAAGGTCGAATAGGAGGAGGTTATAGAACAAACCGATCAAGGAATGATAAATCAAGTGTTGAATTAATTGTCATTGTTTTGGCCACTATGCATGGGAATATAAAAACGTGGACAAAATGAACAATCTCATAGGGAGCAATGAGAAAGAAGATGTGGATCCCATTTTGCTTCTCCCTCACATAAGTAATCAAAACAATAATCAAAACAAGGAGAATAACTTGTGGTATCTTGAGTACGTTGCGAGTAGTCATATTTTTGGAAAGAAACACCCTTGTATGTAAAGCTTGTCCGCTGGTGGCGATATTGCCTTTGGAGACTCTTCGAGAGTTCAAGTGAAAGTAACATGTACGATCTTAAGTCGATCAAATGATAAAAGTCATCTATGTACCGAATATGAAGAGTAATATTTTGAGTTTGTGGCAACTTTTGGAGAAAAATTATGAGATTTTTATGGAAAATAAAAGTTCAACCGTAGATTAAAAATTTGAGCCGTTTTGTACAAAAAGGCCAAAATGTTTTGGTTTCTGAAAGAGAAGAAACGGATAAATAATGTAATTTCAAATTGTAAAGTTTCACTGAAACTCACTACTTTCTAGATTTTTTCGTAGAAATTCTCTGAAATTTGAAATTTTTTCTGAAACTTATCAAAATATTGTTGCAATCTTAAATAAGTGGGGTCATGATAGCTATTACATTTTTAAAAAATTTGTTGCATCTGCATGAGATTTATAGGAAAGGTCATACACATAGTTATAAGTTTTAACCATTTTATACATATATAGGAAGTTGAATACAATATTGATATACTAATAACTTAATTACAATTTTTTGAACCATCAATTAGAAGAAATTATATATTCTCACAAATTTATCTTTAATATAAAATTTCACAATGGTTGAATTACACAACGTAGTTTAAAATAATTATATATTCATAAACATTAGATTTTATGATTTATATATCATAAGAAGCTACTAGTAATTTATAACTTTGAATTAAAGATGATATAGTTGAAGTTTTTCAACTATTTAGTATTGTAGATAAATTAGTAATAACCAATAGATCTTCAAATAATACGAATAGAAAATAATATCTTATTTTGATATTTACGACGTTTAATTTTTCTTTTATGGTGCTTCCGAAATATTTTCAAAATATTCTCAGAACATTTTAAAATGTTTCCAAAACATTTCGAAATGTTTTAAATATTTACCAACCGAAACCTCCCTTCGAAGTAAAACTTTGATCCATGAGTTTAACAATGAAAGATGAAAGTTTTAATTGCATGACGAGGTGCCGATGACGAAGAGTATAACGTTCTTATTTGTTCTTATTGAATATTCAAAGTGATGTTCCAATGTGCTTGAAATCTTGTTATAAAAGTAACTTTTGGTTATAACATATGACACTTTGTCACTTGAATTTTGATGGCTTGAAAAGAATTGGCAAGAAGAAAATGTTGAAAGGATTGCCTTCCATAGACCATCCAGATCAACTTTGTGAAGGATGTCTACTCGGAAAACAAGCAAGAAAGATTTTCTCAAAAGAGTCTATGTCGAGAGCTCAAAATCCTCTGAAGTTGATCCATCTCGGATGTATGTGGACCTATTAAGCCTTCATCACTTTGAAAGAATAATTAGTTTCTACTATTTATCAACGATTATTTGCAGGAAACTTGGGTGTTTCTTTTAAGGAAGATCTAAATGTGTTTAAAGAAAATTAAAGTGTTTATAATCATGATGGAGAAACAAAGTGGGTACCAAATCAGAGCAATTCAATTTGATAGAGGGGGACAATTCACTTAAAATGCATTCAAGGAATTTTGTGAGGAAAATGGTATTCAGTTAAAATGAATTAAGGACTTTTCTGAGAGAAATGGTATTCTTAGTCCCATGACAACTCCAATTTCACTAAAACAAAATGGAGTAGCCAAGAGAAAGAACAAGAGGATACTTAACATAACGAGAAAAATGTTGAAAAGCAAGCACATGCCAAAAGAGTTTTGGGCTGAAGTCGTTGCTTGTGCAGTCTACTTGACAAACCAGTGTCACACTTAAAGTTTCATGGTAAGACACCACAAGAAACTTTGAGTGACTACAAGTCAAGATGTTTAGAAGCCTTGCTTATGCACATGTGTTGCACGAGAAGAGGACTCAACTTGGCGACCAAAGCCAAAGTTATGCCTTTGTTGGTTATGATCAAAGTTCAAAAGGTTAAATTGCATAATTCAAGCAATAATACGACGTTCATAAGTTGAGATGTTGAGTTTAATGTAGAAAGTTCTCAGGATCGATTGAAAAAGATGGAGATTACAAGGCTAGTCCACTCTTTGGTGATGATGAGACGATGTTCCACAACCAATGACTCCGTCATATGCAAAAGTTGATGATTACTTGAAGGGCCTCTAAGATATAAATCTCTACATGACTTGTAAAACACCACTGAAGAGGTACAAAGTGTGAGAAAATTTACCTAGCTTTGTTTATTTGTGGAGATTGAGCATGTGGGTTGTGATGATGCCATTCGTAATGAGGAATGATGAATGTCATGAATAAAGAAATAAAAGTGATAAAGAAGAATGACGCATGGAAGCTAGTATCATTACCTAAAGAATAAACACCATCGAAATTAATTGGGTGTACAAAACAAAGAGGAATACAAAAGGGGAGATTGGAAATACAAGGCACGGTTAGTTGCCAAGGTTATGTTAGGACCATGACTCGGTCCATCAACGTTTGAACTAACAAGTTGTCTTTTATTGTTCAAACTACCATTTTGTTATTATTCATGATTTCTGTTAAGATTTTAAGCGAGTTATCTTAACTAGTTAATCTCGTTAGTATCTCTCATAATTTCATAAGTATATCTCTTAAATGTCTTCAGATAGATAAGATTCCCGTAGTTGTTATATATGATGGATTAGTTTGATTAGGGTTATGTTAAAAGATTGCTTTCATTATGTTCTTACCTTACATGAATAGGATTAGATTCATTCCCATATCGTTATTCCTAGGAGATCTTTTATTCCTGTTTTCTTTGGTGAGAGTTTATTTATTCTTGGGATCTTATAGACTAGGTATTTTATTAAATCAGAATAAGGTTTACGCGATTTATTAGGTTTCATATTTATGGAAATTATATTTTGTAAAGTAACTTGATTAAATTTATATTGGATATATTTTAACTTATGTAATCTTATCATTTTCTTCTTTAGATTATATTGCTTTTGTAGATAACCGATTGTGATGAACCATTGAAGATTGATCACATCCGAAGATGTGGAAACTAGTATAAATAGGAGTCATAGTTTAGGATTCAAGGCGTCAAAATTATTTTCATTTCAATATGTAAAAATTCTCTTGTGCTTCATTGTGATAAAAGTATATCTGCTTAAGAGTTAAGTTCAAACTGTGTGAGAAGATTCCAACAAGATCGAAGGAGAGTTCGAACAAGGCTCAACATCTTCACTCAGAGGGAGTAGAAGTAGCAAAGTCGGTAGCTTATAGGTGTTAACTATAGAACGGATTCAGTGAGTTAATTTCAAGTCATGTAAGTGTAAATCCTTTGATACTCTGAAAGAGGTCTGTTTGAAGTAGGCGAAAGCCACTAGGATAGTTGTCCGAACCACGTAAAAAACTCCGGTGTCATTTTCTTATCGTACTTAAATTGTTGCAACTATGATATTTACTGTTTGAACAATAGAGTATTGATTATTTTAACTTGGATAATATGCAATTAAGATCTTATAGGTTATAGGCAAAGGGTTGGTATTGACTATGATGAGGTATTTGCTCCGTGACTCGTCTTGAAACTATTCACTTGATTATTTCTTTGGCTGTCCAATATAAATGGAAAATTCATCAAAGTGGCGTAAAATTTGCTTTTCTGAATGAGTTTTTGGAAGAAGAACCCTACATAAATCAGCCATCGGGCTATGTGGTTAAAGACAAGAATACAATGTGTTGAAGTCAAAACTACCAACTATTTCAAGATGAATGGTTTCACCAAGTGTCCACTTGAATATGTACTTTATGTGAAGTTGAATAAATATTACTTGTTTGTTTGTACGTGAAAACTTAACATTTACAAGATATAATGCAAAGATGTTTGATGATTTCAAGAGAGCTATGACAAAAGAGTTTTGGATGATGAATAATGGCTTTATGTCCTACTATCTTGGTACTGAAGTAAAACAAGAAGACGATGACATCTTTATTTCTCAAGAGGCATATACAAACTCCAAGTTGTTTTTCTTTTTGTCTAACTCTCTTCCTTTTTTTTCGTGTGAGTTTTGAGGAAGTTTTTAAGAAATTTGAGATGGAAAAGTGCAATCCAATTAGCACTCCCATGGAGTGTGGAGTCCAATTTTCTCTTCACGGAGATGGTGAGAAGGTTAATCCTGCACTTTTCAAAATTATTGTTGGAAGTTTGAGATACTTGACTTGCACATACTGGATATTCTTTGGTTGTTGGACTTGCAAGTCGCTATATGAAGGCTCCTAGTACTTCACATATGAAGAGGCCAAAAGAATACTTCGGTAGATTAAAGGTACTATCGATTATGAAATTTATATGCTTCTTCTTATGAGTTTGAGCTTGTTGGCTGTTGAAATAGTGATTGGGTCGATCCCGCTGACAATTGAAAAAGCACAACTGGGTTTGTTTCCTTCATTGAAAAATTGATGTTGACTTGGAGTTTTAAGAAGAAACTAATTGTTACACTCTATACTTGTCAAGACGAATATGTTGTAGCCACTTCTTGTGTTAGTCATGAAATTTGGCTAAGGAGATCATTGAAAGAACTTCACTTACCACAAGAAGGTCTGCCGAGCCGATAACAAGTCAGCTTCTGCATTGGTAAGAATCTGGTGTTTAATGATAGGAGCAAGCATTGATACTAAGTATCATGTTGTTTGAGATGATATTGGCAACAAACAAGTGAAAGTTGAGTTCGTGAAATCCCAAGATGATGATATTTTCACCTGGCCTTTGAAGTTTGAAGATTTTCAAAATTTGCGGTTTTTGCTTGGGGAAATGAATCTTTTTTTTTTTTTTTGGGGGGGGGGGGGGGGGGTTGTTGAAATAATAATAATAATAATAATATTAATAGTAAACTAGATTAATATTATTATAGCAATGTATGGAAGGTATTCTTCATGTATTTATTCAGGGAAGT
Source organism: Misopates orontium (assembly GCA_946800315.1). Classification (NCBI taxonomy): domain Eukaryota; kingdom Viridiplantae; phylum Streptophyta; class Magnoliopsida; order Lamiales; family Plantaginaceae; genus Misopates; species Misopates orontium. The sequence continues at coordinate 22,685,780 of OX326946.1, forward strand.
CCATATTTGTGCTTGTCAATGTGAATCCAAATTGCACCTTAATTTATTCTCCCAATAGTGATAAACTGAAAGGGTCTCCAGGAAAGATTATTCGAATCTTGTAAAGCGTTGAGGCTTAAGTAACGCTGGTCTGTTCTAGGTCTAGATTGTTGATATACTTCTTAAAAGACTGTGGCATTTTGCTCATTTCGTTGTTGGAATTGCAGAAATAATGTCCCTATAGATTAGTTTTGTGATCAATACAGAAATGTGACTCATGAAGAAAGTCCCAGCCTCTGTACACGAGGAAAATCATCAATTCATTTCTAGTGTTTCTTATATATGTACTGAATCTGAAGAGTTATATTTATAGTTTTTGGCAACTTTTAGAGAAGAATTATGAGATTTATATGAAAATAGGAGTTTAACCTTGGATCATAAATTTGAGCCGTTCGTAAAAAAGGTCAAAATGTTTTGATTTCTAAACAAAAATAAAAGAAACGGATAGAGAATGTAATTTTGAAATGTAAAGTTCCACCGAAACTTACTCCTATCTAGCTTTTTCGATCGAAATTGTCCAAAATTTGAAATTCTTGATGAAACTTATCGAATATATTTGCAATCTTGAATAAGGTCATTAAGGCTATGACATTATTTTAAAAAAGCTGATGCGTCTACATGAGAGCTACAAGGAAAAGTGATATGCATTGTAATAAATTTTAACCATTTTATACATATATACAGAGTTGATACAATATTGATATACAAATAATTTAATGACGATTCTTTTTTGAACATTCAATTATAAGAATTTATATCTTGTCACAAGTTTATTTTTAATATAACATAACATTAGATTTTACAATTTATATCTTATAATAGTAATTTATAATTCTCAATGTAAAAATGATATACTTGAATTTTTATCACCTATTTAGTATTGTAGGTAACCTAATAATAACTAATAGCTCTTCAAATAATAAGAATAGAAAATAATATCTTATTTTGATATTTACTTCTTCACGTTTATTTTTTCTTTTATGGTGCTTCCCAAATATTTTTCAAAACGTTTCGAAACATTTCAAAATATCTTCAAAACGTTTCAAAATATTTCAGATATATACCAATCAGAAACCTACCATCGAAACGAGACTTTGGTCCATCAGTTTAACTATGAAAGATGAAAATGTTTTTATTGAATATTCAAAGTGATGTTCTGAATGTGTTTGAAATCTGATAAAAGTGATTCTTTGGCATACGAGACTTTGACACTTGAATTTTGATGGCTTGAAAAGAATGAGAAAGAAGAAAATGTTGAAAGGATTGCCTTCCATAGACCATCCAAATCAACTTTCTGAAGGATGTCTTCTAAGCAAATAACCAAGAAAGAGTTTCCCAAAGAGTCTATAACGATAGCTCAAAATTCTTTGGAGTTGATCTATCTAATGTATGTGGACCTATCAAGGCGTCAACTTGGAAAGAATAATTATTTTATGCTATTTATCGATGATTATTGTCGGAAAACTTGGGTGTATTTTGTTATGGTAAATTCGAAAGTGTCTAAAATCATTGTGGAGAAACATAGCGGGTATCAAATCAAGACGCTTGATCCGGTAGAGGGGGAGAATTAACTTAAAATGCATTCAAGGAATTTTGAGGAATTTTATAACTTTAGTCCTTTAATGTGTATGCTCTCCAACTTCAGTCATTTAATGTACATTTTCCCTAATTTGGTCCTCTAATGTGCAACAATTCCTGAAATGGTCATCTTTTAGCTTAACCCTAAAACTTGACCAGTAAACAACCACGTGCGATGCACGTGCTTGCCATAACTATTCCTCACGTGATAGCTAAAATCGCACAACACAAATAGTACTTTCATAAAACTCAAAAAAAAATTTAAAATTAAAAAAAGAAACATTTTTTTAAAACACTCAACGGTTTGGTTGATATTAAAAAAAAAGTGTAAAACATTTTACAAAATGCCTCAGGTCTTATCAAAATCTGAATAACCCAACACCTCACCCCCACCGCACGCGCCCACAAATTCAGCCTCAAAACACGTCGCGAACTCTAATTTCCCCCACCACCGACTAATTTCAAGAAATTCATCACAATTTGGGGATTTTAGGAAGTTAGGGTTCATGTTGGGGGAAATCAGGGTTCGCGATGTGTTTTGGGGCTGAATTTGGGGGGCGACTGGGGTGGGGGTGTTGGGTTATTCAGATTTTGATAAAACGCTGAAGCATCTTTTCAAACAATTAATATCAACTAAATTGCTGAGCATCTTTAACAAAAAATAATTTAAAAAATATCCCATAAAATGACCATTTTAGGAAGTGTTGCAATATAGAGGACCATTTAGAGAAAGTGCACATTAAAGGACTAAAGTAAGAGAGCATACACATTAAAGGATTAAAGTTGCGAAATTTCCAAGAATTTTGTGAGAAAAATAGTATTCATTTAAAATACATTGAAGCAATTATGTGAGAAAAATTGTATACATCGTCCCATGACAACTCCATTTTCACTACAAAAAAATGGAGTAACCGAGAGAAAGAACCAGAAGATACTTTACATGGCGAGGAGTATGTTGAAAAACAAAAACATGTCAAAGAAGTATTAGGCTGAAGCCGTTGCTTGTGCAGTCTACTTGACCAATCAGAGTCGCACTTAAAGTTTTCATGGTAAGACACCACAAGAATCTTGGAGTGGCTACAAGTCAAGAGTCTCTAAATTGCAGATATTTGGAAGCATTTTTATGCACATGTGCTGGATGAGAAGATGACTCAACTTGGCAATCAGCAAAGTTATGCCTTTGTTGGTTATGATCAAAGTTCAACAGGTTTAAATTTATAATCCAAGTGATGAAAAGACGGTCATAAGATGAGATGTTGAGATGGAGATTACAAGGTAGTCCACTGTTTGATGATAATGAAGATGGCGTTCCACAACCAATGACTCCATCATATAAAAAAGTTAATTATTCAAGTTCAACTGAGGGACCTCTAAGATATAAATCTGTACATGACTTGTATGACACCACTAAGGAGGTACAAAATTTGAAGAATTTTACCCAATTTTATTTATTTGCGGAGATTGAGCATGTAGGTTGTGATGGTGCTATTTGTGATGAGAAATAGATGAATGCCATTAATAAAGAAACAAAAGAAATAAAGAAGAATGATACATGAGACCTAGCATCAATACCTAAAGGCATAAACACAATCAAAATTAAGTGGGTGTACAAAATAAAAAGCAATGCAAAAGGGGAGATCGAAAAATACAAGGCGTCATTAGTTACCAAGAGCTACAAGCAAAAGCCTAGTATTGACTATAATGAGGTATTTGCTTTAGTGGCTCGTCTTGAAGCTACTCGTTTGATTATTTCTTTGGTTGTTCAATACCACTCGAATCAAAAGGATGTAAAATTTGCTTTATTGAATGAATTTTTGGAAGACCAAGCCTACTTAAATCAGTATGTGGTTAAAAGACAAGAAGACAAGGTGTCAAAGTCAAAGAAAGCTCTAAACGAATTGAAGAAAGTCCCACATGCTTGAAATAGTCGAATTAACAATTATTTCAATATGAATGGTTCACCAAGTGTCCACATGAACATGCACTTTAGGTGAAGTAAACCAAGAAGAAGGCATATCCAGCAAAAGTTATTATGAGTTTAAGCTTGTTAGCTATAGCGACAATGATTGGGCTGGTGACAATTGAAAAAGCACAACTAGGTTTGTTTCCTTCATGGGAAGCTTGACATTTACTTGAAGTTCTAAGAATAAACCAATTGTGACGCTCTTTAGGTGTTAAGCCGAATATGGTGCAACCACTTCTTGAGTTTGTTATGCAATTTGGCTAAGGAGATTATTGGAAGAACTTCACTTACCACAAGAAGGTCCAAACACGATATAAGTTGATAACAAGTCAGCTATATATTGCATTGGCAAGAATCTAGTGTTTCATGATAGGAGAAAACATTGATACTAAATATTATTTTGTTCGATATGCTATCGGCAACAACGAGGTGAAAGTTGAGTTTGTGATATCCCAAGACCAAGTTGCAGATATTTTCACCAAGCATTTGAAGTTTGAAGGAGGGGAGGGGTATTGAGATAATAATAATAATAATAATAATAATAATAATAATAATAATAATAATAATAATAATAATAATAATAATAATAATAATAATAATAAAAGTAAACTAGATTAATATAATTCCATAAAAGTATGGAAGGTCTTCTTTATGTATTTGGGGAATTCTTGTATCTGTATTTTGATTTTATTCATTAACTTAGAAGATTAGAATGAATCGAAATTAATTGGAGGTACATTTATTCGAATAGGTTCATGTCTACTACTACCTATAAATTACCCATGTATCATAGTCTTTTATTAATCAAGTCAATTGAATGATAACAAGAAATCACTAAATGTCCTCATCTCTTCTCCTCTTATTTTTAAACTTTTAGTGTTATATGCTCTCCAGTTTCTAACAATTTATACTTACGAAGAACTCACAAAGATTTTACTTCTACACACACTTACAACTAATATAAAATAATCAAAACTATTTATTTAATAGGATTTTGTCTAATACGCCCTCTCAAATTGACGTCCCATCAATGATCAAAAATTTGGAACGTAGTAGTTCAAATTGGGTCCAAAGAAAGGCCTTGATTAGAACAACAAGAAGTTGATGTAGAGTATTAACGTATGAAACTAACAAAGATACTTACTAGTCAAATCACGTAGAAAATAGATATCATTAGTGATATGCTTCATGCCAAAATGTATGATGAGACGAAGAGTAAGACGAGTAGTACCAACATTATTACAAAGAACTTCTTGAACTCCGGGGTACTATGTTTTTATTTAACATATATTTTTATGTTACTTTAGTCATTTGTCACCTTCAACAACATATCACTGTTTTTATTCAATCTCTAATTTCACTCTGAAGTTGACGTAGCATGGGGGAACTAAGAATGAAGCGTCCCAACAGAATATATACACACATAATTGAGTTGCACAGAGAGGTTGAATTGGCGGAATCTCTTTTTCTTCCTCTTTTTTTCTTTTGTAATTTATTGCTTCAAACTTTTCTTTATCTTAAAAAAATTCTGAAGTTTAATTGTTTGAAAACATTCTTCTCATAACAAAATGTTGCGAGAGTGAGAGACGTTTTGTAAATGGTGCAAATTGCAAAATCTAATTTGATAAAACTGTTTTGTAAAATTGCAAAATCTAATTTGATAAAACTTGAAATGTCACAAATACTCTCTAAAATACCTACAACACACATTATGGTGTAACTTGCCAAAAAAGTTACAATTCTGGTGTATTTTGCTTGTAATAACAATTTGTGGTGCAATTCGAAAAAACTTTACAATTCATGGTATGATTTTGCCATTAGCTCATTTTTATGCTAGACAATTCTTATCCTTTCTTTCTTTCCTTTTTTTTTTTTTCCATTTCCATGTGGGATGAATCGGAGCCTTACAATATAAGACAGGATATTGTATAACAAAATCCCTTTTTTTTGGGCGCATAATTGGAAAGCCTACTCTTGATATTTTGGGTCGACAAGCCGGCCCAAACAACCGCTGCCGTTAACTATTTGATATTATTAATTATGGTTTATATTTTCGTGTTTTATTTTTTTTTGTTCTTTTTGATATTATAATAAAACAACATTTGCAGTAAACCCCAGAATCTTACAATTGTCATCTCTCTGACCTTCGGCTTCAGGAGCTCAGGTAAAACTATTCAACCGACCGATGGAAACTTATATCTTTAATTCTGTATAATGTTTTTTTTATCATCATTGTTAACATTTCTTAAAATCTAATTTGATACATTTTAACATTGGATTATGCATTTTCCTTCTAGGACATTAATAGCCTTACATTTCTTTATTTATATATAAATCTTAATTATCTGCTATGCGCACTTTTTTTTGTTTTTTCACCGATTAAACCTTGAAGCTTTTCCTGTTAGGTCTGGTGTATTGCTCTGATCTTTAAATTTGTTTAAGATGTGGAACCGTGCACATCAAGTTTTGTGGCTGTATTTGTGACTCCTACAACTTTAATTGATTCTATTTTTTTTGAATTAATTCGTTGAATATGAGATCTTAGCTTCATCAAGTGTACTATGATGGAAAATGTTGAATGCTGCTTGTTGGGAAATATCTTAGACGTGGTAAGATGAAGAATCTTATATGAATTACGACACACGTATGGTGTAATAGAACCTATTTTGTGGACATATGTTTAAATTTATGAACCATGCTTCGTTGTTTAACTTACTGGACTGAAGAGTTCTCATCACTATTGGTTTGACGTGTTTGAGGGTAGTGATCCTCCTAGCTCAGGGTTACCTTTCGAAATCCATTGCTGAAATGAAGCTTCAGAAGTTCTCCTGAGTTTGTCCAGAATAGTCCATGTTATTGCTTTTCTTTATATAGTCTCATTTCATCTTTCCTTTTCAAAAAGAGAAAGATCGACTCAATTATGAAGAGAACATGCCTATTTAACGACAAACAGTTAAAATGCTCTTGTATGTGCTAGACATGTGCTCGTTTTTAGATGGAAGATGGATATAATTCGTCTACCATGCCAAACATTGTCTCCTGGGATATTCCAGGAAACAAAGTAAAAGCTACTCATGGGGGGGGGGGGGGGGGGGTTGTTCTTTTCCTATTTTCTTTATACCTTGTGACATTATTAATCTCACCCTATGTCAAATATAGTTCCTGTAAGTAGACTGATACTCAATCTACACCTTAACTCGTTAAAGCTTGAATTGGAAATATAGATGTGAGCAACTGAACTTTTGACCAAATAGCCCTACAAATGGGTACTTCTGTTTCCAAATTTTCCTTTAGAGCTACTTCTTTACCAAATTGGAATTGAAATATATTTGATGAATAGAGAGCTTCGACAAGTATAGTTATCCTCATTTTTGTAGTGTTGTATGGTAGTCTAGCTGACGGAACTGCTTATCTGATGAGTTTGTTCTTTTGTATAGTTCATGCTCTTTGCTAGTTGACAAGTAGGCTTCGAAGCTACGTGTGTCGTGTGCACTGTGCAACATACCTGTAGGAATGTTTTGACAGAAATTTTCATGGTCGACAGGAAAATCTTGAAAGTCCATGGCGACTAGGATTGCTGCTAGATATGTGTGTCGTAGGCTATCAAGCAGTGGCAAGGTCCTCAGTGAGGAGGAAAAGGCTGCAGAAAATATCTACATTAAGGTGAAATTTCGAATTCTGAGCAATGCATTTAAGCTTCTCTATTGTTGCATTATGGTAGTTGCTGCTGAATCTTTTGTTTTTTATCTGCAGAAAATGGAGCAAGAGAAGCTGGAGAAGCTTGCTCGTAAGGTATATATTATGTGTTTTAATCCATTTATATTATTTTGGGGCTCAATCTTGGCTTGGTTCAAGTACATAAGCTTATCAACTCTGATTTCACTTGTTTAATCACTTCTCATCCACTTTTGTTGGAAGCTCTTGATCAAACTTCTTAGAACCAAACGGATAATTGAAATTCTATTTTGCGTTTGCAACTTTCTGCTAATCAAATTTGGATGTCTTTTTCATGTCCGGCAAGTTCTCCAGATCTCGTCGTTTATTTCTGATGTTCAATTTATTCGTTTTTCTGTGGATGCTTTCTTATGACCTCTGCTCATGTTTTTTAACAGGGCCCTAAAGCAGAGGAAAGTACCACGACAACCTCTGGAGGCTCGGGATCTGTAGCTGACAGTAAACCAGATGGGCAGACCTCTTCAACGCCTAAAACGTCAACAGATAACTATAGAAACTATGCTGTTGTAGCTGGTATTGCGACCATTGCTGCTGCTGCAGGGTGGTATTTGGCATCAGGAAAGAACAAAACCGAAGAGGTGCAGGATTGAGGTGAATTTCCTAGTCATTGTGACTGGATGACATTAAAACGATGGAACTTTTTGACTTGGTCTGAAGAGATGTTGTCCTTACGAACTTCTGATATATTTCATTGTGTTCTGAAATATGAGAACTTAGTATAACTGCATTGTGATTTGTAATGCAACTAAGTGGTGAAAATTGCTTCAAAAAAAAAAAAAAAAAAATACAAAGTGGTGAAAACTAAAAGTTGATGGCCTTTGTTGGTCAATTTAGCGTCTATAAAATAAGGAGTAGATTTCTGATGATATTAGTCACAGATGACGTCACTCTTTAAATTTCAGAATTTTGAACAATTAGATCTTGCTTCAAGTTTGCGGAATGCGGCGCAGCTCTTTGTGAAAAAATGTCGATAAACTGGACCTTGCTTCAATTTTGCTGTTTCAAATTGTTATTAAAGTGGAAAAAAATTTAAAAAATTAATTGTAGTACATTTTTTAGTTGGGGGGGGGGGGGGGGGGGGGGAGAGGTCTAATTGCAGCTAGTAAAATGAAATGTTGTGCGGATGTTACCTTTGGACGGTCCTATTAATCAATGTTTTTAAAACCGAACCGGGCATCGAACCGGTGTAGCCACCGGTTCACTGGTTTTACAGGTCGAACCGGTTGAACCGGTGCCACCAGTTCACTGGTTTTACAGATCGAACCGGTTGGACCGGCCGGTCCGGTCCGGTTTTAACAACACTGCTATTAATTCACTTCGACTATTTTGAAGTAATTTTTAATCTCAAAACATGATGTATGTTATCGAGACACGCAATGATTCATCCTAAAATAAGACTACATGTATCCTCTGTCTGCTAGACATGATACCTGTGCAGTATATAGTTAAAAATAGATTTAATCTAAAATATAACTTTTTATATTAATCCAAGTTTGGTAAAAATCTTTTAACACGAGTGAAGTGGATTATTTTTGTCATGTGATGTTTCAGCTGATAAAGCTATCAACGTTATAGTGGTTCAATCCTTGTTGGATCTTCAATAAGCTTTTGGTTTAAAATATGCATTGATACACCACTCGTAAACTAAGTCGAGACCCTCTCGTTGAAGCCACTCTAATGCTTAATTCAAAAGTGTATAATAGGTTTGACCCTTTTTGTCCAAAAGCGAATAGATGGAAATTGACTAGGTCAAATTTCATCCTTAAAGTTGAATGACCCTTTTGTCGGAAAGCGAATAGATCGAAATTGACTAGGTCAAATTTTATCATTAGGCAAAAATTTGACTATGATTGTTTAGAAGCTTCAGGTCGAACAACAAGAGACCAGAGGCGCCGATCCTAGGTAATAAAGAGGGTCATGTTTTAGACCAAGGCACATTGCCTATGATTTTCGGAGGTCCAACTGCGGCGGACACAACAAACAACCGCATGCAGATAGAAGAACAAACTTCGCCAACCACTAGAGGCGTTCATAGGTACTACTGGGAAGCTTGATATGAAAGTGGATGGTAGTGGATGTACCTTTCTCGTGTAGTGTGATTATCAGAAGACCATAGATAGCTACATTCATCGTGGTTATCTCTACAGCACATCAAAATATCAAATTCCCAACAAAGGAAGGAACTAGAGTGATACATACTGACTACAAAGAAGCATGGAGTTGTTACGTTTATTCTATCAAACCAAAGAAAGAGTTGCAGCAACCAGGGATAAAAAGTATATCTACCTTGGGCAGGCAATACCCACGAGCAAAGAAGGCAAAACACATGGATGCCATGATAGCCATTTCGGGACTTGCTGAAGAGATGTAAAAGAGGAATAAATTGTTAGAACATTAAAGGAGAAACTCACGTAGGAAAGCAAGGTGGAACTGATTGGACAATTCAAAGAAGCACATGTGGTACTTAGGGATGCAGCCAAGATCTCTAAAATTGGAAATGAGTTCTCGCTTGAGCTAGAGCATTGGTCGGTGCAATGTTTGCGGAAGAACTTTAACGTGTTCACGTGGGTGGACACGGATTTAAAGAGTATAGATCCTAGAATCGCGGTACAAAGGTTGAACATAGATGGAAATGCCAAGACGGTTAGGCAAAAGAGGAGAAGTTTTAGTGTGGCAAAAACTCATGCCACCAAACTCGAGGTGAAGGCGAAGCTAGCCTCTAATCATATATATGTGGTACGATATAGCCTCTAATCACTTATTGAGGTCAGTACAGTCTGTGCACATTCTCCATGAACATTGTCCGAGCGATGCGTAGACTATACCAATACCACATCAGCATGGAGAATGTGCGTAGACTATACCGACCTCAATAAACATATTTCGAGGGATGCGTTTCATCTACAGAGAATCGATTTGTTGGTAGATTCTATAATTGGTTTTGCTTTATTAAGTATGTGAGATGCTCATAGTTGTTTTGAACAAATTCTTACGCGATAGATGAGCAATCAAAGACAACATTCATCACTGAATGGGTCTTCTACTATAGGGTAATGCCCTTTGGACTCAAGAATGCTGGAGTGACGTTTTAGAGATTGGTTGCCAAGATGTTTTATGATTAACTTGGCAAAACAATGGAGGTATACATTGATGATGTGCTTATCAAACGCTTAAAGGCATAAGGATATTGATGTACCATATTTCGGTACCGCCACGTCATAATATCCGATACAATACATGAACGTATTTCGGGACATATTATGCCACGTCAGGACCATTATTTTTTAATGCAAAATTACAATTCAAGGCAAAACTCGGAAATCGGCCCAAGTAGGCCCAAATTGAGCCCAAGCGAGATATATTTGGACCCGAAAAGGCCCGATTCGAGCTATATCAAGCCCAATCCGAGCTATATGGGCTCAAATTAGATCTATTTGAGGCCCAAAAGCCCAATTCGAGCTATATGGGCCCAAATTCGACCTATTTGAGGCCCAATTCGACCTATTTGAAGGACCAATTCGAGCTATTTCAAAATAGCTCTAATTCGACCTATTTTGAGTCATAGTTCTACTTGGATTGCACTTCTAGACGAATAAGGACTCTTATTACTATATAAGGGGGTCCCATGCCTCATTCTAAGGTACGTTTTTATTTTCTAGCATTTAATTTGGAGCTATATACATCAAATTCGAGCTATAGAGCAATAATTGAGCTATATTGCAATAGCTCTTGTTCGATCTATATAGAGTGTATTTCGAGCTATTTGAGGGTAATTCGACCTATTCGGGTTTCCTCATCACGGTTCTCAATACCATTTCGAGGTGTGCTAATTCGACCTATACAGCTCAAATTCGACCTATTTGAGTTATTTCGACCTAAAATTTCGAGCTATTGTCTTCGACGACAATACCTCACATTTCGACCTGTCTGACTTGAGCGTCGGAGTGCCTTCGCCGGAGGAGGCACCGGCTTAGTTTACGTGTGGTGTTGAGTGCAGGTTCTGAACTCAAAAGCTGCTTAAGCATCCAGCAGGAGCTAAAGCAATCTGACGTGGAGTGTTGGAGAGCGGACACGTATCCAGACAAAAATACCCCACATCAGTGGTGCCGTCTGTGGGAACCTCTATACGCACTTAGTAACAAACACTACACTCAATGGCTCAACGGAGAGCAACAGAGAAGAATGGAATGGCAGGAAGGACTAGATCACAGAGGGAGGATGATAATCGGGCACTTGATGCTTCTGAGCGAACATCAGTGGCAGCGCCCAACACTCCCCTTGATCCTCCAACTCACACAGCGAATCAACCTGAAGTTCCTCCCACGGAACAACAGCTATTGAATTCCGCTCAGTTGGATCAAATTATGGCAGCATTCCAAAGGACTATGGTTCCAATGATTGTGCAGCAATTGGCTAACACTTGTGTTCTACAGAATGTTCAAGCTCCAATAGCACAACAACCAGCAGCACAGCCAGCAGCACCGCAGCAAGGAAGGACTCATCCGACTCAGCGTCGTGATGATTCAAGGCATTATACGCAGACTAGGATGACAAGGCCAAGGGATCCATCTCCCTCGCCTGAAAGGAGGAATCCTCGTTCAGTGAGGACAAATGCTAACAGAGCTCCCAGTCGAGCAACTGGTCGAGATAGAGAAGTGAGGGACAGAGAAGTGAATTCTAGGCAGAGAGTTCCTGATCATTGACCCGCAGCAAGTCGAACTGCCGGAAGAGATAGGGATTTGCCTGAGAGAGTTGTGCCAAGACTGGAACCTGTTGTTACCGAACATATTCCACTAAGGGAGAGGGCAAACCCCTTTTGTGAGGCGATAAGTAATTTAACGTTGAAGGAAGGGACTAATCTTCCTGTCTTGAAGAAGTATGATGGAAATACCGATCCAGTAGCACATTATGATGAGTTAGATGGAGATTTGCAGGTTTTGGGGTATGCAGAGAATATGAGGGCGAGACTTATTTCGCTCAGTATGAGAGGCCCTGCGAAGGAATGGTTCAAAAACTTGCGCTCGCGTTCAATTGAATCATCTGAACAATTGAGGACCATGTTCGTGAAAAAGTTTGCTACTTATCGGATAAAGAAGAAATCTCCAAGCACGCTGTTTAATATCTATAGAGGACCTGATGAACCTTTGGAAAGGTATATCGAGCGTTTGAATCTGGAGATTGGTAGAGTGAATGCCCCCAATGTTGACTTGGTCATCTCTGTATTGGAGCATCGTTGCCGGAGCAGGAAGCTGATAGAAGTAATAACATGGAACACACCTGATTCCATTGAGCAAGTGATGGACCTCGCTAGTAAGGTCATTGAAGTTGAGGAGGCAACCATGAACCAAGGGTTGATGGACTCGCCGGGAATTCATGGGGGCAAGGAGAATAAAGATAGAGATTGGAGGAAGGAGTTAAGGGCCAAAGATCGTGATCGCAATCGACAACCCTTTAAGAAATTTGACAATTATACTCCACTGAGGAAACAAATTGGCGAAATCTACGACATTGAGAAAGATAGCGGGTTATTGAGAACCCCAAAACCATTCCGAGAGACGGAGGAGACCAAGGTGTCGAAGAAATATTTCAAGTTCCACAGGCAGAATGTGAATTTTACTAATGAATGCAAGGCCCTTAAAAACGAGATTGAATGACTCATTCAAGAGGGGAAACTCATTGAGTACATCCTTGAGAATAGAGAGTCACGTCAAGAGAAGGTGTCGTCTGGACGCAAGCGGGATAGATCTCCTCATGAGAAGAAAGATGAACCAAAGCGTAAAAGGGGTAATGTGAACGATGATATCGAGAATGGGGTCAATGTGATTGCTGGCGGACCTACTGGCGCCGATTCAGCCAAAAGTAGAAAGCGCATCTCACGAGACATATACAATGAACGACTGAAGCGCCCTGAGATAGATCTTGTCTTTGCAGTGGACAAGTTGGATACAAGAATCACGTTCGACGATAGTGATTTTGACAACTTATCTTCACAAGCTAAGGAAGCGCAATACTTGAATTGCCCTATGGTGGTTTCCGCGGTGATTGCGAATCACGGGGTAAAGAGGATAATGATTGATAATGGATGCTCATCCAACATCATCTTCATGGATGCATTACAACAAATGAAGCTTGGACAATACGAGATCACTGATGTTAACTCACCACTAGTGGGATTTGGTGGAAGTGAAGTTAAACCTGTTGGAAGGATCATGTTGCCAACATCCTTTGGCGTGAATCCGAAGAGAAGAACGTTGAATGTGGAATATCTCATTGTTGACATACCTTTTGCATATAACGTGCTGATTGGAAGGCCTGGGATAACGGCCTTTGCTATGATCATCTCTACGGTGCATCAAAAGGTCAAATTCCCAACGCCTGGTGGAGTTGCTGAACTCACTACAAACTATCGCGATTCTTGGAGTTGCTATGTTACATCGACTAAACCTATCAAGGCAAGAACGGATCCAAATGTTGCGATGATTGACATACATCCAGTGGAGATGCCTGAAATAGGAAAACAAGTTGATACGGAGATGGTGCTTGCTACGCAAGTGGACCAAGAGGTGATGCAGGAGGATCCTACTCCTTCCAATGTTGAAGATTACTCGAAGAAGGTGGAGGAAGAAAAGAAAGACAAAACGACGTTGCGCTATAAAAAGAAGATGGAGATTGAGCGTTTGAAACCTTCTGGAGAGTTTAAGGAGGTGATTCTGTCAAATGATGAGCCTGACAAGGTCATTAAAATTGGAAGCGAGTTGACTCCGGAGATTGAGAAGGCATTATTGGAATGCCTGCGAAGAAACTTTGATGTATTCGCATGGACGGACTCAGACTAAAAGGGAATAGATCCTCGAGTTGCGGTACATCACCTAAATGTTAATCCAAATGCTAAACCTATCCGACAGAAGAAGAGACACTTTAGTGATGAAAAGAACAAGGCTGCGGAGTTGGAAGTACAAACAAAGCTTGCTGCAGGCCATATATTTGAAGTGCGATACTCTGAATGGCTAAGCAACGTTGTACTTGTTCCAAAGAAGCCGACCGTATGGAGGATGTGCATGGATTACACTGACTTGAACAAACATTGCCCACGAGATCCTTTCCCGTTGCCCAGGATTGATCTCGTAGTGGACTCTACAGCAGGGTGTGCACTGCTAAGTCTTTGTGATGCGCAGAGCGGTTTTCATCAAATACTATTGGCAGTAAAGGATCAACATAAAACGGCCTTTACCACTGACAGAGGGATATACTGTTACAAGGTGATGCCGTTTGGTTTGAAGAACGCAGGAGCAACCTTTCAGAGGTTGGTTGCCATGATGTTTTACCATCAAATCGGCAAGACTATGGAGGTTTACATTGATGACATGCTTATCAAAAGTCGGAAGGCGGAAGATCACGTAAAACATTTGGAAGAGGCTTTTGGTATCATGAAACAATACGGGATGAAGCTAAATCCCAAAAAGTGCACTTTTGGTGTTAAGGCTGGAAAAATTCTGGGTACATGGTCAATGAGAGAGGAATCGAAGCTAACCCTGACAAGATTAAAGCTATAATGGATCTACCGTCCCCCAAGTCTGTTCGAGAGGTGCAACGCCTGGTGGGGAGGATCACGGCGCTTAGTCGATTTATATCGCCTTCTGCAGAAAAGAGTTTACATTTTTTCAAGAAGTTACATAAGACACCTAAGTTTGTCTGGACTGATGATTGTGAAGAGGCTTTTCGCCTATTGAAGGTGTATCTTACGACACCACCATTACTATCTAAGCCCAAGGACAATGAGATGCTATATCTTTACTTGGCCATAACGAAGAATTCACTAAGCACAGTACTGGTGCGCGAGGAAGACAAGAAACATTTGCCTATCTATTACGTTAGCAAAGTGTTGAATGGGGCAGAGGTGAATTATCTGGAGATCGACAAGCTAGCATACGCACTTGTGATAACTGCACGAAAGTTAAGACCATACTTTCAATCACATCCGGTTACCGTCTTAACTAATCAACCACTGAAACAAGTTATGGCAAAACCGGAAACATTTGGGAGACTGGTGAAGTGGGCGATCGAGTTAGGAGAATATGGCTTGGAGTATATGCCAAAAACGGCGATCAAAGCACAAAGACTAGCAGACTTTGTGGCTGAAACTATCTCAGAGGCGGAGCAAGCGCTTGATGTAGCAATAGTGACGGAAGAGGTCAAAAGTGACAAACCTGCAGTTGCTAGGGGAACTTGGACTTTACATGTAGAAGGATCATCTACAAACGACGCTGGTGGTGCTGGAATTTACCTAAAATCGGTGGATGGTAGAGAATTCGACTATGCAATAAGGCTAAATTTTCAAGTGACCAACAATCAAGCGGAATATGAGGCTATGCTGGCTGGCATCCAAATGGCAAAATCGTAGGGTATAACGAAGCTTGTTGCATTCACGGATTCACAATTGATTGCTAATCAATTCGAAGGAAGATATGAGGCAAAAGAGGCTGCAATAGTAAAGTATCTCGAAAAATTGAAGGAGGCGACATCAAATTTCGATACTTTTTCTATTTTGCAGATCCCTCGAACGGAGAATGAACGCGCTGACTCTTTGTCACGATTTCAAGTACCGTCGAAGTGTTTGTTGAAAGGCGAGTAACTCTATTGGCTTCAGAGCAGCCCTCTATCGGCAAAGGAGTTGATTCAAAACCAACGCAAGCATTGGACTATGCTCTGCCAGTAGAGATAGAGGCTTGTTGGAAGGATGAGATCATTGATTATCTTCAGAACGGGAACTTACCTAATGATCCTCAAGCGATCAGAAGGCTCAAGTACAAATCTGCAAGATTTACTATGTTCAATGGCGAACTGTACAAACGGTCTTTCGAGGGACCACTCTTGAGATGCCTATCTCCGTCACAGGCAAAACAAGTTTTACGAGAAATTCATGAAGGAAGTTGCGGAAATCACTCCGGAGGACGATCTTTGGCCCAGAAAATACTCCGACAGGGATATTTCTGGCCAACTATTATGAGGGATGCTATGGATTACTCTAGGAAGTGCAGAAGCTGTCAATTGCATGCGAAGATCATTCATACACCTGCACAACCTATGACAACAGTGAGTTATGGATGTCCGTTTGATCAATGGGGAATAGATATCGTTGGACCAATGCCTAACGCTACTGGAGGTAGAAAATGGTTATTGGTGGCAGTCGAGTATTATACAAAGTGGGTTGAAGCTGAAGCACTTGTAAACATTACCGAGGCTAATGTGAAACAATTCATCTGGAAGAACATCGTTTGTCGATTTGGAATCCCAAGGGTCTTAATTTCCGACAATGGAAGGCAGTTCCAAGGTTTTAAGATTCAAGACTGGTGCAAAGACATGAAAATTGAGCAACGTTTTACATCTGTAACGTATCCGGAAGCAAATGGGCAAGTGGAGGCCACCAACAACACATTAGTGATGAGTATGGAGAAAAGGCTGGAAGGAGAAGGAGGAAACTGGGCGGACGAGCTGCCAGGAATATTATGGGCATATCGCACAACTCCTCGTACCTCAACAGGAGAAACTCCATACTTACTGACGTATGGATCTGAAGCAGTGATACCAGCTGAGATTGGAATGTCAACTTATCGTATTGTCACATATGACGAGGAGCAAGCATTAAGGGCAAGACAAATGGATTTGGAGTTGATCGGAGCAACAAGGGAAGCAGCATATCAACTTACTCAAGCGTATAAATCTATGATGGCGAAAGCATATGACAACAAAGTTCGTTTCAGGAACTTTCAAGTGGGGGACTTGGTACTTAGAAAAGTTGAAGCTACCAAGCATCTAGGAAAGCTGAAGCCGAACTGGGAAGGACCGTACAGAGTGGAGAAAGCGAGCTCAAAAGGATATTACTACTTAAAAGAATTGGGTGGAAGGACTTTGTCACGCCCCTGGGACGTCAAGAACTTACGAAGGTTTTATAGTTAGAACACTAGTTTTCTAATGGCCTTGTGGCATGATAGGACCGTAGTTTCAATACTTCATTCGCTTATTCTTTTACGAATTACGAGTCCCTTTACGCGGATTCTCATTGTAATAGTTAGCAGCGAACTACGGGGACTTGATTCCTAGCCAACCTATATACGGCGGGATACGTAGACAACTCGGAAGTTACTCGAGCTCAGTCCCAAAACTAATAAAATCTCTTATTTTATTCAAGTTTAGCCGTTGCCTACTCTTTACCCGCAAGATTACAATCTATCAGGATACATGAAGTTAAACTCATACTGTCTACAAACTTTAAGTTTAAAAACTTAATCAAAACGAACCTAGCTTCGTACAACGAGCACTAGTCTTGTGGAGTCAAGCACAAGTCCTTGCACTCCCGCGAACATAGCTTCGCAAGCGCAAACATAGCTTTGCACAACGAGCACAAGCCTCGTGGAGTCGAGCACAAGTCCTCGTATTCCCGCGAACATAGTTCGCAAGCGCAAACATAGCTTTGCACAACGAGCACAAGCCTCGTGGAGTCGAGCACAAGTCCTCGTACTCCCGCGAACATAGCTTCGCAAGCGCAAACATAGCTTTGCACAACGAGCACAAGCCTCGTGGAATTGAGCACAAGTTCTCGTATTCCCGCGAACATAGCTTCGCAAGCACGAACATTAGCTTCGCACAACGAGCACAAGCCTCGTAGAGTCGAGCACAAGTTCTCGCACTCTCACAAATACTTGTTTATAAAACTTAAGTGTTTTAGCAAGTGACAAATATAAACTTAAAAAGTAGACACATATGAGTGAAGATTTAACAAGACAAAGTAACAACATTCAAAAGATTTCTCAAGTCAAACTGTACTAGCAATGGATAAGCGCTAAAATCGCGCACAAGTCAACAAAATATACTGTATGGAAAGAATGTACTACTATGAATATACTGTATGAAATGAAAAGATGTTCAAAAATACTAAGATAAGGCACAGACGCCAAGAATAAGGGCACGCAGGCCACTCAAAGCGATCACGGCAGCAAATTCAGCCCAAGAGACTTCACGGCACCCTCGCTCTGCTCTTGAATATCTGCAAAGGACTCGTTCAGGGGCCCGGTGTCATCAACGGGAGAGATCTGTCGAGGAGCAGGAGTAGGAACAGTGGCATCAGGCATAGGCTGATCGCCCTCAGCAGGCTGATCCAAGACCTGAGGGTCGAAACCCATCTCACCCTCCTCCAAGGGCTCATCTGGAGCAGCAGCAGCAGCAGCAGCAGCAGTAGACGTGGATGGTTGCTCATCAGCAAAGTCAGAGAGCCATACCTGACGGAGAGGATAGAAGGAGGTGAATGGATCATGCTTGGGCTCGTCAGCATCCGCAGTAGGAGCAGGCTCAGTAGGCGGATCAGAAGGAGAAGGATCGGCAGCAGCAGCACCTGAGGATTCACCGACCTCTGTGTCATCCTCGTTCAGGCAGTTGAGGACATTGAAATCCTCCTTCTTGAACCCAGGAGCGAGGGCACCTCGGGCGACGATGTCATCAAGGGCCATGTTGTAGCCCTTGGTCGTATCAAATCCGTCCCTCTCCATAGCAATCTGCTCCCATGTAGCCGAGCGGAAGAACTCGATGGCTACCATCACCTTGTCCTCATCAGAGAGCTCCTGCGAACCAAGTAAAGAGAAAGTAAGTACAAAACATAAGAGATCGAGAAAAGAGAAATAAAGTCAAGTAAAAGAGGACTACCTCGTTCATGGCCCTGTTGTAGCCATCCTCCTCAGCCGTCGCAAGGCGAGCCTTGACATCAGCTAGCTCAGCCTCGAGTCTCGCACGTTCTGCCTCAGCAGCAGCAGCGGCATCCTGCATCGTCCGGATGGTGTCAACGTGGTCGTCAACAAGGGACGTGGCATGTTGGCAGTCGGTGGTGAGCTGACTAGATAGTCGCTTCTCCTCGGCGAGCTCCTTGTCAACGACAACCTTAGCTGCTTTCAGGTTTCCAGCTTGGCCTGCACTGCCTGCAGTTCGTCGGCAGCAACAACAAGATGCTTCTCAACTTCAGCCTTCGTCTCCTTGGCTTGTTTCTCCAGTCGTTGAGCTTGCAAGGCTGAAGAGAGGTGCCTGTCCATCAGCGCCCTCTGCTGATCCTGAGTCGTCATGACCATGTTGAAATTCTCCGCCATGGTCTGAAAGTTGACGAAGAACTACAAAAGATGGAAAAAGTCAGTAATATTCTAAAACAAGTACAAAACGGAGTTCAAGGAAAGTTTATAAGTACACAAACCTCGCACAGAGGCAAGGCGGTACGGCTAACTAGCTTCTCATGGCCCATCGCCTGGTAGTAAAGTTGACGGTCAAAGTCAGGCATAAATCCCTTGATGAGTCGAAGGGTAGTAGTGTCCTTCAGTGTGAACTGCCCTGATTCGACCGAAGCTCGCACGATCTCCTCAACGTCGATGTCTAGATCATCACCATCATAAGCTCTGTCCTACGCAACGAGCTTACCCCGTCGAATCTCCTCAGTAGTAGCAGACCTCTTCCTAGTTGCTGGCTCAGGGTTAGCCTCATTGAAGCGACGAGCCGCTTCAGCAACAAAGAGAAGATGCACTCTTCTAGTCGAAGGTGCTGGTGAAGGAGAAAGCTCCGGAAGGATCGGCTCAGAACCGACGGGTGGTGATCCAGGAGCAGCCTCAGCGGTCGACTGTGAAGGAACAGTAGAAGGCACATGAGCCGGAGAAGGCACAGGGGCAGGAGCAGAACCCCTACCACGTCCCGACCCTCGAGTCGAGACAGCAGTAGTGGAAGGAGTAGGAGCACTGCCGCCCCTCGAACTGGTGCCAGCCGTCTTCGCACCATGGCGACTGGTCTTCTCAGGAATGGGCACTGAGGATTGAGGAGCATTTGCGCCACGCTTCATAGCGGCCAGCCTCTTCTTCGTCTTGTCCATAACGATGCGCTCTAAAAATCGCAAAAAATGCAAAGGTTAGAAGACAACAAAGGAAGACGTAAAATCAACAAGTAAAAAGAACAAAATCATGCATAATGTTATACCAAAGACAGAAGGCTCAACGCCTGCATGATAAGTATAACCGCCGGCCCGCAACACTGGGGTGGTGGTCAACTCAAAAGCATCAAATTGATGCTCTTTCAAGTTTTTAACCACTGTCAGGCTATAGATAGGAGGATCGCGGCGTCTCGGTGATGGACGGGCGTCTGTCCAAAGCCGCTTGAATCAGAATTCCTAAGGCTTGGATTCCTTGATGAAGAGCCATTGTTTCTTCCAGTGAGCCCCGAAGCTCGTTTGTAGATCAGACAGGAAGCATTGCTTCTTTCGCGAGCTCAAATAGTAAAACCCGGCGTCTACACCTTTGTTACGGAATTTCACTATGAATAATTGCCAAAAACCGGCTACAAAACATGGGAGGTCAAAGATACGGGTTAGTATCGCATAAGCATACATCTGTGTGTATGCGTTGGGGGTAAAGTGTGAAGGAGAAGAATTGAGAGAGGCCATGATTTCTGAGATAACAGGGAAGATGGGAAACCGTAAACCACAGTGAAGGTAACTACTGAATACAGTGAGACACCCTTCTGGCGGGTTGTTTATCCTATCATCTGGGCCAGGAACGATAATCTCATAAGTATCAGGGATGTCATAGGTATCACGATAATAAGCTATGTCGTGAGGAAGGGAAGAAGGAAATTGATCAAAATTAATCAAGTTTGGGGGAGCAAGTTGTTCAGGAGAGTTTGCGGCAGGTATGGGAACATTGTCCGGAAGAGGCAAATAAGGCACGATGGGGAGAGGATTAGATTCAACCTCGTCATCTCCTAGGATGTCTACGTCTACCTCCATATCAGACGCTCTATCATTGCTATTTCTCTCATTGCTAGATGAGGACTCGTCACTTGAGTTGTTACTACTACTGCTAGTCGACTCATTTTCTTTAGCCTTAGACGACTTCGAAGACTCACTACTACTTTCCCTACTACTACTGGAAGACTCAAGATCAATAACTTGCGTCATAAAGAGGTTTAAGGTGAAAGATTACCGGCACGAGGGTCTAGAACTACAGAAACTTCTTCGTTTGGGTCGATTTGCTCGTATGACCTCTGCGCGGGTGCAAATAGCTTTGGAGCGCCAGGTACTCGAACTCGGGCAAGTTCTGGTTGCCGAGGACGAATCGGGGATGTTGGACACCTTGTGTTTGAGTTACGAGGATTCCGGTATGAAGAATCTCGTGATTGATTGCGTGAGTTATAGTAGGCACGTTGGTGAGATCGTGGTGGTGATGGACGACGTGGAGACCGGTTACGTCGAAGTCGCGCCATCGTGAACAAATCTGCACATAAAGTTTAAATTTTAGCATTTTCAAAATTTTTCAAAAGTTGAAAATTTTTCTAAATGTTATAGCTCGAATTTCCTCAGGAAATTCGAGCTATAATTTCGAGTTATAAATCACTCACCAAAGTGTTATAGTTAGAAGGGGAGTTTTTCGAGCTATTCCAGCAAAATTCGATCTATTTGGATTTATTTTCGAGATATAAGGAGTATTTTCGAGCTATTCTGCTAAACTTACTAAATTTGGAGGATTTTCGAGCTATTTTAGTGAAATTACTAAAAATAGTAATTTCGAGCTATAAATTCGAGCTATTTTTTGGGAGCTCTGGAGGAATGCTTAGGCGCGAAATGAGGAAATGAAGCTGGGAGTGGAGTATTTATAGGCGAAATGATGCGGGAATTACCAAAATGCCCCCAAATTCGACCTATTTGTAAATTCGACCTATTTTCAGAAAATTTTTACGGAAAATTCGAGCTATCTTTTTGGAGGGCAATTTCGACCAATATGGAATTCGAGCTATTTTACGGGAAAAAAAATCTGGCATTCGAGTTATCTTTTTCGAAGGTAAATTCGACCTATACTAATTTGAGTTACCAAAAATAGTAAATTCGACCTTTTTTTGAATTTTGATACTTTTGGTAAAATTCTTGGTTTTTTACGCCGACGCCGATTTCGTTGCACGATTCTCGGTTATGTGACTTCTTTTTAGTTCGTATGACCAATGTTTGTACACATTACTCTTACGAACTGGGGGACTCCATGATGTACCATATTTCGGTACCGCCACGTCATAATATCCGATACAATACACGAACGTATTTCGGGACATATTATGCCATGTCAGCACCATTATTTTTTAATGCAAAATTACAATTCAAGGCAAAACTCGGAAATCGGCCCAAGTAGGCCTAAATTGAGCCCAAGCGAGATCTATTTGGACCCGAAAAGGCCCATTTTGAGCTATATCAAGCCCAATCCGAGCTATATGGGCTCAAATTAGATCTATTTGAGGCCCAAAAGCCCAATTCGAGCTATATGGGCTAAAATCCGATCTATTTGAGGCCCAAGAGTCCAGTTCGAGCTATATGGGCCCAAATTCGACCTATTTGAGGCCCAATTCGACCTATTTGAAGGACCAATTCGAGCTATTTCAAAATAGCTCTAATTCGACCTATTTTGAGTCATAGTTCTACTTGGATTGCACTTCTAGACGAATAAGGACTCTTATTACTATATAAGGGGGTCCCATGCCTCATTCTAAGGTACGTTTCTATTTTCTAGCATTTAATTTCGAGCTATATACATCGAATTCGAGCTATAGAGCAATAATTCGAGCTATATTGCAATAGCTCTTGTTCGATCTATATAGAGTGTATTTTGAGCTATTTGAGGGTAATTCGACCTATTCGGATTTCCTCATCACGGATCTCAATACCATTCGAGGTGTGCTAATTCGACCTATACAGCTCAAATTCGACCTATTTGAGTTATTTCGACCTATAATTTCGAGCTATTATCTTCGACGACAATACCTCACATTCTGACCTATCTGACTTGAGCGTCGGTGTGCCTTCACCGGAGGAGGCACCGGCTTAGTTTACGTGTGGTGTTGAGTGCAGGTTCTGAACTCAAAAGCTGCTTAAGCATCCAGCAGGAACTAAAGCAGTCTGACGTGGAGTGTTGGAGAGCGGACATGTATCCAGACGAAAATACCCCACATCAGATATGATGAACACTTGAACGTAGCGTTTTATTATGAGGATTTATGGAATGAAACTCAACCTTAAGAAGTGCACTTTTGGGGTGCATGAGCGAGGAATCTTGAAATGACTAAAGCAATAATAGATCTGCAGTTGCAAACTTCTGTCGAGGAAGTTCAAATTTTAGTTGGCAGAATTACGACATTGGGCCATTTTATTTCTCAATCTAGCGAAAAGAGTTTTCTGTCTTATAAAAGTTGAAGAAGACCGAGAAGCGAGTGTGAAGAAGCTTTTCAGCAACTTAAGACATACCTGACATCTCCACCTCAGTTGGCCAACCGAAAGATGGAGAGATGCTATACTTGTATATTGCGGTCTTAAAGAACGCTCAAAGCACAGTGCTGGTACACGATGAGGGCAAGAAACATCAACCTGTTCATTATGCGAGGAAAGCATTGACGGGAGCGGAACTAAACTACGTTGACATTGAAAATTTTGCAAAGGTAGTGGTATTGACCGCAAGGAAGTTAAAGCCATACCTTCAATCACATTTCGTAACAATACTGACGAGCCAAACATTGAAACAAGTACTATCTTAGCCTGAAACATCAGTGAGATTGGTGAAATGGGCTGTCAAATTATGAGAGAATAGTTTAGAGTATAAGTCGAGAACTACAATAAAGGCACAAGCGTTGGTGGATTTTGTCGTCGAAGTTTTGTGAAGCACGATAAATCCTCATACTGTACAAAAGGTTTTTGTGGTTGACGATATGAAGCCATTCGACTTGCATTGGACACTGCACACGGATGGGTAGGTGTTGGAGTTTATTTAAGTTCTTCAGACGAGAAAGAATTTGAACATGCCATCAACCTTAATTATCTGGTAACGAATAACAAAGCTGAGTATGAAGCTATGTTTGGAGGAATAAAATAGTGAAAGCGTTGGGAGTACCCAAAGTATCGGCTTTTACTGACTCTCAGCTAGTGGAGAAACCCTTCAAAGGATCTTATGAAGCACGTGATGAGAAGATGATTCAATACTTGAATAGGTTGAAGGAGGAGGTCGAAGAAATGGAAATGTTCACCTTATCACTGATACCACGCTCGGGAAATTCTGATGAATATGCATTGTATAAATTTGCCAGCTCTTCTGAAATCTACATGGAGCGTCGGATTACTTTATTGCCGTCATATAAATCAATGCTCCAATGAAGGGAGTCTGTGTTCACAAAAATTGAGTGGAGTTCGTGATGCCTATTGGGTTCGAACCTGGCTGGAAAGATGAGATTTACGATTTTCTCGTGGAACGATTTCCTCGTGGAGGAGAAGCTTCTAGAGTGTTTGCGGCGCGACAAAAACTCAGATACAGGGCTACGAAGTTTACACTAATGAATGGAAAACTATATAAAAGTTCTTCTATGCGACCCTTGTTAAGATGTTTGACCTCTACCCAGGCCTTGGACGTAATCAAAGAAATTCATGAAGGCTGTTGTGGAAATCACTCTAGGGAAGAGCATTGGCGTAAAAGATTATTAGACAAGATTACAATTTGTCGATGCTTATGAGAGACGCGATCAAATACACTAAGAAGTGCAACAGTTGTCAATTGCTTCTAACTTGCCTATAATAGTGCCAGCCTAACACCTAAACTTTATGGAGATAACATGTCAATTTGATAAATGGGGCATTGATATTGCGAGACCACTACCCATTGCAAAAGCATGCAAGAAGTGGTTAGTCGTGGCAATTGAGTACTTCGAAAAGTGGGCTGAGGCTATAGCACTCGCCACTATATCTGGGGACTACATGATTGAGTTTGTTTGGAAGAATATTGTTTGTCAATTCAGTGTACCCAGACTTCTGGTCTCTGTTAATGGCCTACAATTCGTTGGGAGAAAGATGAAGGAATTTCACGAAGACTTGGGGATAGCCCAACATCTTACAACAGTGACAGATCCTCAAGTCAACGGTCCAGTAGAGGTGACGAATAAGACGTTATCTAGATTCCTACGTAAACGGTTGGAGACGCATGGGAGAAGCTGGATAGAGGAGTTACTTGGAGCGTTATGGGCATATCAAATGACTACTACGAATCCAACATGTTACACTAAAAATCTTAAGCTATTACATATTCTGAAAAAGCTTAAGAACTTAAAATAAAAAAAATACTTTCAGCCTTCGATAAATTGAAAGGAAATTTTTTTCTGAAATTGATAGAGCCTTCCAATTCCTCCAAGAGTTTTCTCACAGATGGTGTATGTGTAACTAAAATTCACTCTTGTACTTTTGGGGACCCTGATCTCGTCTATTTATAGCCAGCCACCTACCATCAAAGTGGCCGGTTCATATTCTTGAACTGAAGAGTTGTGGAAGATGAAGAGGCATTCTCTAGTGTAAATGCAACATATTATTGTGGCTAATAATGAGAACATGGGGATAACCCAAGGGGCACGTCTGCCTCTTGGGTTAACTTTATTTATTTATTTTAGTTACATTCTCCCACTTGTCCAAAAAATTCAACAAATCAGTATGCGTGAAAACAAAAAATGTATGAATCATGACGGTAGGTCCTCTAAGAGATGAGTATTATCATCAATGTATCACAATACACTTTATCTTCCTGAATTTATTCATGAATAACACCTTATGTTTATATTAGGTCCAGTCTGTAATTCAGTTTTCCTCAAATTAATAAAAGCACGCATAAATGGTAATGGAATGAAAAAAATAACATAATAGAGTTTCATTGAAAATTAATGTATATATACAACTAAGATTTATATAAAGGGAGCAAGTCCCATCCTTCTACATGATCCTTAAACTTAAAAGGTGGCATGCCTTTCGTACGAGGATCAACAATCATAAGTTCAGTATTGACGTGCTCCATGACCACTTTCTTTTCTTTAACAAGTTGTATTATGGATAGGTACTTTATGTTGTTGTGTTTGCTTCGACTACCACTTCTATTATTCTTAGCCATAAAAACAGCAGTTGAATTATCAAAAAACATTCTTAACGGCCTAGTAATGGAATCTACAATTCTAAGCCTAGAAATAAAACTCCTTAACCATACATCGTGAGATGTAGCCTCAAAACATGAAACGAACTCGACTTTCACAGTAGAAGTAGCAGTTAGAGTCTGTTTTGCAGTTCTCCACGAGACAGCTCCACCTGCAAACACAAACATGTAACTTGATGTAGATTTACACGTATTTGTGCAACGAACAAAGTCCGAGTCTGAGTATCCAACTACCTCCAAGTTTTCAGTTCCTACCCTTAAGGTACCTTATCACTTTCTTCGCAGCTCTCCAGTGGTTGAGTCCTGGGTTATTCCGATATCGCCCGAGTACTTTAGCAGCAAAAGCAATGCCAAGTCTGGTACAGATTTGAGCATACATTAAGCTTCCAACGGCAGAAAAATATGGAATGTTCTTCATTGA
Source organism: Misopates orontium (assembly GCA_946800315.1). Taxonomy (NCBI): domain Eukaryota; kingdom Viridiplantae; phylum Streptophyta; class Magnoliopsida; order Lamiales; family Plantaginaceae; genus Misopates; species Misopates orontium. Next base: position 22,712,526 of record OX326946.1, read on the forward strand.
TTCCCTTTCAAGTTCATTCTTAAGGCACTGACTTAAGTTGAGCTTGTCTCCTTTATGATTGGTGCAACACTCGATGAACAATCCTTCATTTGAAATCTCTCTAAGACTTTAGTAATATAGGCTTCTTGTGATAGACCTAAAATTCGACGACATATATCACGATGAATTTTAATGTCGATGACATAAGAGGCATCACCCATATCCTTCATCTCGAAATTCTTCAAAAGGAATAGTTTCACCTTATATGACAAACCATTATCATTAGATGCAAGTAACATGTCCTCCACGTACAAAACAAGAAAACATATCTTACTCCCAATGGCCTTCATGTATATACATTAATCTATGACATTCTTTTCAAAACCAAAAGAAGAGATGATATCATGAAACTTAAGGTACCAATGATTAGAAGGGAAACCTTCTGGTTGTTGCATGTAAACTACTCTTCTAGTTCACCATTAAGGAATTCAGTTTTAACACCCATTTTTTCAGTTCAAGATCAAAATGAGCAACTAATGGCAAGATAACTCAAAGAGAATCTTTATTAGATAAAGGAGAAAATGTCTACGTGTAATCGATTCCTTCCTTTTGTGTGAAACCTTTAGCAACGAGTCTGGCTTTGTATCGCTCAATGTTGCCTAATGAGTCTTTCTTGGTTTTGGAAACCTATCCACACCAAATGGCCTTTGCCCCATTAGGCAACTCAACAAGATCCCAAACATCATTACTCTTCATAGAATCCATTTCTTCAGTCATGGCATTGTGCCATGATTCTGATTCTTGACAACTCATTGCTTTTGAAATAGATTCTAGATCACTTTTGGCTTCTATATCGTAGTCAGACTCTTGTAAATACACAATATGGTCACTAGGAATAGATGATCTAAATGTTCTAGTAGATCTTCTTAAGTTTGTGCCAGTTGTTTCTTGAGGTTCAACTGGATACTCAATGTTTTCAGAAGTGTCTTGAACAACATGGTCTACTGGAAAATCATCAATTAAAGGTGGATTTTGTATGATTGGTTGAGCGACGTCCGTTTGTATCTTACGAGTATTGTGTACAACAATCAGTAGAGGAAGGTTGAGCATCTAAATAAACTTCCTCAGAAACTAAGTTCCTAGAAAAGTCGCTCCCACTATTAAAGTCATTTTTAAGACTTTGGCATTTCTCGATTGCACAAACCTAGTCGTATATGATGGACAGTAAAGTCTATAACCCTGACCTTTTGGCATATCCAACAGGATATCCACTTATGGTCCCTGGGTCCAACTTCTTTTCCAATGGGTTGTAGAATCTAACTTCAGATGAACATTCCCAAATGCTTACATGCTGCAAACTTGGTTTTCAACCCTTAAAAAGTTCAAAAGGAGTCTTTGAGACTACCTTGGTTGGAATACGATTTAATATGTACACTACCATCTTTAGAGCCTTGCGCCATAAGGATTTAGGAAGTTTTGAGCTACTACGCATGCTTCTCACCATGTCCAACCAAGTTCTATTTCTTCTCTCTGCTACACCATTTTGGTCTGGTGAACCAGGCATGGTGTATTTGGCAACAACCCCATGTTCTTGAAGAAACTTTGCACACAGACCTAGTGCTTGTCCATCTTTTATGTAACTACCATAGTATTCTCCACCTCTATCTGACCTCGCTGTCTTAATTTGTTTCCACATTGTTTCTCTACCTTAGCCTTAAATGTCTTAAAGACATTTAAAGCCTCACTTTTATTTTCAATTAAGTAAAGATACATGTATCGTGAGTAGTTATCGATGAATGAGATGAAGTATTTTTTACCATGTCAGGACTACAAATATCTGTAAGGATGATTTCAAAAAATTTGAGAGCTCCTCTTAGCACCTTTTTTAGACTTTTTAGTCAGTTTTCCCTTAATACAGTCTACACAAGTGTTATGATCAGAAAACTCTATGGTATTGAATATCTTATCATTTACTAATCTCTTAAGTCTTCCAGTGGAGATGTGTTCCAATCTCCTATGCCATAAATTAGAGGAATCCTCTTTATAATAGATATCTTAATGGACATGAAGTGCATCATTATTAATTTTGTATTGTAAGTTCAAACAATAAAGACTGTAAGACAAAATACCATTTCCAACAATACCAGATTTATTTATTAAACTGAAAGGTAAACCTGAAAAGGATATTGAATATCTGAAACTGAAATTAAATTCCTAGAGAAATTAGGAACACAAAAGGTCTTTTCTGAAGACAATACATAACTAATACTTAAAACTGTATTGCACGTTCCAATCGCCTCCACTTGAGAAGGCATCTTATTTCCTAAAAAGATGTCTTGCTCATTTCCCTTTCCTTAGGCTTTGCATACCCTGTAAAGAGTTAGAAATGTGTGTTGTTGACCCAGAGTCAATCCACCACGTGTTATAATTTACATCAACCATATTAGATTCAAAACACACCATTGAGATGTTACCTTTCTTGACCATCGAAGCCTGAAATTTGGTGCAATCCTTCTTCACATGCCTCTTCTTTTTACAAAAGGAAGCATTTTGGTCCTCCTTATATTTTAGCTTGAGGAGAAATTTTATCTTTCCCTTTGTGGTTCTTGGAAGACCCTTTTTCTTTCCATGACTCGCCAAATGAGCACTCTCTCCATGCTTCATCAGACGTCCACTCTCTTCTTGGACACACATGGTCATGAGTTTATTTATAGACCACTTATCTTTATGTGTGTGGTAAGAGACCTTGAATGGACCATACTGATGTGGAGGAGTGTTCAGGATGTAGTGGACCAGGAAAGAGTCAGGCATCTCTACTTCGAGCCGCTTCAGTTGGGTAGCTATGTGAGATTTCCCGCGCGTCATGTTTTAGCACGTGACATATGTCTCTCATTTGCATTATGTGATCAAGAATTCCTTTCACACTTGTGAACCTCATGGATGAAAATTTCATTATTAATGTACTCGCTATTGCCTAGCCAGAGGACTCAAATTGCTATTCAATAGCTTTCGTCGAGGTTCGAACATTGCTATGTTGGTCAACAGAACCACGAATATCAATTGAAATCCTAGTCTTGATATACATCATGCTGAGACGGTTGGATCGCTCCAAACGTTCATATAGTGCAATCTCCTCAGGTGTGCTATCATTAGTCACCGCAACAGGTTCATCTTTTCTAATTATTGTTAAAGAAACTAACTTTGCATTAATTTTTGGAAACAAATTTGTGTATTAATGGTAAAAGATATTCAATCCTATAATTTGAGAATGACTAATTGATGAGGAATAACTTGTGCATGAAATTTAGGTAGTTAGTTTTGGTATTGTTTGACTACTAGGGGTAAATTAGAGAGTTTAAAATAATTGTTTTGGCAGCAACATTTATTGCTCTCACAATATCGCAAGCCTTAAAATATATATAGACTGGTATAGAGGTCATACTATATTTATTGCGACCTCTATGAAGACCAAACGTGTCATAAATATAGATTGGTATAAACTCAACTAGAATTGTAACCTTAAAATTTTTGAAACAAAATATTTAACTATTAACCCCGTAAATATTAAAATTGGCAAAACAAGCTGGCTTAAAATTTATAGGAAGAAATTCCTTCAACTTAGAGATAAGAAAATACACAATCAAGAGAAATTATGTTTTCCAATCGTTGTACTACGAACTACGGGGTGGTGCATCTAATGACTCTAGGTCGCAATATTTTTTCAAACCATAGAGACTAACTCTTTCATAATAATATATATCATCATTTCAACCGTGATCCACATTCTACACTAATAATTAACTTGAATGCATCTCATATCTACATTCGTTACATGAAAAATCAGGTATAGTTTTGTTTTTATAATCTATATTTTAATAGAATCAACGTTATACAACGAAAAATGCATATTGATAGAAGTCCAATTTCAATAGTTTTTCTGTAATTATGTCTATGACTACTATATAGTTTGGAGCATGGATCAAAGTTTCTTTTCTTTTCCTCGAAAACTATCGAACTTTTCCATTTTTGACTCTTTGGAAAAGAAACATACAATATTTTCTACATCGATTTTGCGCACAATTTTTACGAAATTTTCGAAACATAGCGAAAAATTTCTAATATTTAACGCACCGAAATACACTGTCCAAACGAAACTTTGATCCATGACTTGGAGTATTTATTAAGATGACCTTTGAAACTTTATTTTAAAAAGCTTAGTAATTCTAACTAATTAACGTTGTCAGAACAATTGATATTATATAAAGCAATAAATAATAGATGATAAATCTTAAGTTTTAGTCTATTCTATTCATCTAATAATAACATAGCAATGAACTTCCCTTCTGAAATAAATCGATTCTGAATTTTACACACGCTCGCTATCTTATAGACATTTTCACTCCGTGAAACTTAGAGAAATTAAAAAAATGGTTAAAGCAACTTGCGGGCTCGAATTTTCTATTTTGAGGAGTGACGAAGAGATAGAATGGGAAGACTAATAATTAATATATACATACACACACAAACACATATACATATAGTTTTATTATTTTATTTATGGAGGATTTTACAATTACCCTCTAGGATACGGATAATTACAGGAGAACCTCCTCACGTTCTGAAAATTACACAATGTCAAGATTAGATCCTGACCTGACAGAACAGTGGTGTGTGTTTCAATTAGGTGAAATGGGGTTTTTTTCAACTTTTGTCCCTTAATGAGTATTGATTCCATCTTTGGTTCCCTATTAAATTTTTTTGTAACTTTGGTCCCCTAATTTGTCTCACAATTCATACTTGATCCCTTTTTTCCACCGAAATCGTCCTTTTTGGCAAAAAAAAAAATCACGTGTTGTGCACATGGTTACATGAGAGTTGTTTTCATGTGGGAAAGAAGTCGCGATTCTGAAATCGCGCCCCTCTTTTTGTTGTTTTAAGGAAATACTTTTTCTATTAGGGGACCAAAGTTGCAAAAATATTCAATAGGGGACCAAAGATGGAATCGATACTCATTAAGGGACCAAAGTTGAAAAAACCCCAGGTGAGATGCGTCGTAGTAAGGGAGGGTTTTGTTCTGAAACGCTGCATACGTCGTCGTTTAAGGCTCGTAGGAATAAGTTGTGTTGTGTTTTATCCATCTAACGCTTTTTTTAGTTCTTATGTTTTTATCCAGGTGAGTGCAGTGTAGTGTATTATACGGGATTAAATCATAATTGGTGCCTCAATTAGGCACGATTTCAATAGTGGTGCCATATTGAGGCAGCCATCAACATTGGTGCCTTAATTTGGAATTTTTATCAATTTTGGTGCCACGGCGCCGGAAATTTGAAAATCTCGTCGGAATTGCTTACGTGGACGGGACATGGCCCGAAATTTGGGGATTTTGACCACGCTCAACGCCACGTGGTAAAAGCGTGCCACGTGTTATGCCACGTAAGCAATTAAAATAAAAAAAAAGTCAAGAAATAAAAAAAATTATATTATAAATTTAAGTTATTAACATTTTTGTATTTTAAAATAAAAAAGAAAGAAAAATAAAAAAAAAATTCAAATTATTGTAATTACAATTTTAACAGATTTTTTTTCTAATTTCATAAACAAATAATTAATAAAACAAAACAAAATAAATAAAAAATTAAAAAAAAGGAATTGTCTTCCCCGATCACCCCACCCCACCCCTCCCCTTCACCAAATCGCCACCAACAACCACCGGACCTCCGCCATGAGCCGCCGCCACCACCACCACAAATCCCAATTCCTCCTTCACTTCTCCAATAGGAAACACATCATCCACACCTTTTTCCTTCCCCTCCTCTGCAAAACTCCACGGTCGGTTCTCCTCCTCTTTCGACCGCTCCTCATCCCAATTACCCCCAAAACCCCCACCCTGCCCATCAACCCCTTTAAACGGATCCCCCAATTAAAGGGATTTGTGAGGTGGGTTTTGAAATTAACGGGATTTGTGAGGTGGGTTTAGGGTTTATGAGGTGGGTTTGTGAGGAAATTGAGGATACTAAACGACTGAAGTTGGAAGATTTGGAAATGAAACGACTAGGTTTGTGGTGGTGGTGGTGGCTCGAGGTGGTTGTTGGTGGCGATTTGGTGAAGGGGCGGGGTGGGGTGATCGGGGAAGACGACTTCCCCTTTTTTTTATTTTGTTTTGTTTTATTAATTATTTGGTTATGAAATTAGAAAAAAAAATTGTTAAAATTTTTAATTACAATAATTTGAAATATTTTTTTTTTGGAATTTATATTTTTGTATTATTTTTCTTTCTTTTTTATTTTAAAATACCAAAATGTTAATAACTTAAATTTATAATATAATTTTTTTCTTGACTTTTTTTTTATTTTAATTGCTTACGTGGCATAATATGTGGCACGATTTTACCACGTGGCGTTGACGGTGGTCAAAATCCCCAAATTTGGGGCCATGTCCCGTCCACATAAGCGATTCCGGCGAGATTTTCAAATTTCCGGCGCCGAGGCACCAAAATTGATAAAAATTCCAAATTGAGGCACCAATGTTGATGGCTGCCTCAATATGACACCACTATTGAAATCGTGCCTAATTGAGGCACCAAATATGATTTAATCCCCTCTAAATAGCTGTACTCATTCATTTTGGAATATATAACAATTCAGAATTTATGGAGCGAAGAGAATGAGAAGATTAATATCTTGATAAACACACACACACAGACACAAACATACACACATACACACACACGCACATATATATATATATATATATATATATATATATATATATTTATATATATATATTTATTTATTTATAGTAACTAGGGAGAATTTTACAATGAAAACCTCCTCACCTTCTGAAAGTTGCACTAATACCCCAATAGTTAACATCCTTTACAAAGTTCATTAAAAGTGATAAACATGCATTGTTCTCTTCATTTATTATTTTTACTTTTCTGTACTATTCCCTGCATTACATGCATGTGAGTATAATTTTAATTGATTTCTGCAAAGTTGAGTAGAGATTGTTGATTCTTTCCATGAACTATTTCTGAATTGAACTTAGACTTAGTAGACGAATTCGTTGTTAGAGTGAGTGATCAGTTGCATCGTAAATAATTCTTATTTTTGCTATAGGAAAATGAGAGAAATCGTGCACGTTCAGGTTTCTGGGAGATTAATGTGTAGTAGAATGTAGCATCTTCTGATAGATTTGTGCCATTTGTTGTGCTCGTGAATCTCTAGGGCGGTAAATATGTTTTTGGCCAATCTGGTGCTGGAAACAACTACCTGAAAGCTCATTGAACAGAGGGAGCTGAGGTTATTGACTAAGTTGTTGTTGTTCTTGTTTGAAAGGAGGCTGAGAACCGTGTGATTGCCTTCTAGGTAAATTGCTTGATCGTGATGACTGGTTGTGGCGTCTGTTGAACTATATATTGTTGTTTCTATCTTTGAGTTGTTCTTTTCTTTTAAATGGTTTCTCAGATTTATGTATAATTGTCTAGTGTGTCAATTTGATCACCTTGGACTAGTTTACGAATTTCTTTTATATCGTTTTTAGATTTCCAAGTCTTCCACTCGTTTGGTGGATGAACTCGATCTGGTTGCTCATATCTAAGAGAAGGGAAGAATCAGCTTGTTGAGAACGCATGGTGCTTGACACTTATATGATATATTTGTTTCACGACGCTCAAGCTTACTACGCCTTCCCGTGAATTGATATATTATTGAAACTGCTTCTCTACACCTATTCGTTGTTCAAGTCTTTGCACTGTGGTGGCACTTGTCTTTTTATTCTATTAACCACTCACTGGAAACTTATATAACGGAAGTACCTTTTAGATATTGTACCCAGTGTAAATTTATTTCTCTCATTGTATTGATAGAAGTTTAGTTATGTTGTTGAATTGGACTTAATAATCAGGTTACACCCATCATCAGTTGCTTTAGTGGAGATATTCGTTATCTCCTTCTATTAGTCTTGCAGTTTATAAGCACATTTTTGCAGAATTATATCTAGGAAATGATCTGCGGTAAAATAAAAGTACTTTGCTATCCTCATTAATCAATGACATATAGAGTTTTATGTATATAAGGGTGCGTAGTAGGGCTTGAGAGATGGGAGATATTAGTATATTTTAAGCTAAATCATGTTTTGACGAAGAATTGATTAAAACATCCATAATCCTGTTATGGTTGATAAGTATAAAGTTCATATAAAGCCAAAGCTTCAGATAAAATAGAAAAGCAGCAAGGGAACAGCAGAAGAAAATAAACTTTCCCACCACCTGGTACACAAATAGACACCATGGTTTGGATGCTAAAAGCAAATTAACTTAATAATAGAAACTCAGGGAGATGGTTACACAAAGAGTTACAGTTAAACATAGTTCATTTTCCATTGCCTTTTCATATTTACATAATTCAGTACACCATCAGTATACAAAGATAGTAATGTGTCTATCCTTTCACTACAATAAAGGGAAAGAAAAAGTTAAAATACATATTCATGACAATTCTTTAATGGGGATCAATAGTGGCTCCCCACTTCCCCCAAAGAGAACTCAAACCTGTGACCTATCGGTTGCAGGTGAAGCGCTTTATCACTAAGTTGCACTTCGTCGTCCGACAATCATTACAAATATGTAAAAAACGTATGCTAAAACTGCTACTTCCAAAAACGAGAAGGCAGTCTCTTTGAATTATCTACAACAAAAATGAACTTGCTAGGGAATCTGCTGCATTTACTTGGCAAATCGCCTGTTGCGACTGCAAGTCCTCGTGTCCTGTTTCCTTTGCTCATCAGACGGTTTGGGAACTTCATGAATCTCCAAGAGTCGCGTTGTTCTCTGCTTCTTCGCTGTTTCTTGGTAACGCTCATGCAATTTCCTCTTAGTAGCCCCAAGTTTAACTTCATGTGAAGCCTCATTGTTACAATCTGAAACCTGAAAGAAGATAATATAGAAAGTAAGTAAAACGAATCAAAATAGCCAAGAAAAACAAACTTTCCATGAATGAAATGCATACCTTTTTCTGGGGTTGCAATTGTTTCTTCTGAATTGTGCCTTTATCAGAATTTGGCTGCGCCTTGTTCACAATGTCAATCTTCTGTTGGTGCTTATTTTGTTTCACCATAGGCTCATCATTTGTCTTTGTTTGAGCCTTCCCATGCTTTGGATTAGTGTTTGGATATTTGGGGCACGCGGACCTTGATTTACTAACGTCTGTTTTCTTGTTGAATTCCACATCACCATCATCCATGCCATCAGTGTCTGCATTAGCCTTTAACCATTTATCTGTCATGAATTTCCAATCCTGCATAGAGAAGGAGATCAGAATGTAAGAAACGATGAAAAAAAGGTAGTATTACAACGTCGAAGTTTCTTATGACAGCGTTTATCCAAAGCAAAAACTAAAACCAATAAAGAACAACAAGAAAATATTCTATGATTAATGTCCATACCTGACTATTATCTTGGCAAGATCCGAAATATCCTTTGACTTGTGATTCTTGAGGGCGCTAACAGATCTTCCAATCTTTGTAACATCGAGGGTCTCAACCGACACATTCATTCCTTGAAGCCTCTTCAGCGTATCAAACAAAACGTCATGCGACTCACTATCACTGTTGTCAAGAATCGCTTTGATCTTCAAGAACTCATCAAGAACCGTAGACTCCTTGTTGATCGACAGTCTATCTTTACTGTGATTATAACTCTTGCTCTGTTTTGTGTCTTTAGTCTCAAGAACCCCCCTTGTAATCTTAATTTTAATTTCTCCGACACTACCGGCGTTGGGCAGAACCGGTGTTTCGTACGTCACAGCAGTTTGTTGATCATCGTCAATCTTGAGTGTTGTTGTTTCTTCTGACTTGTTGAGTTTGTTTTTCGAATCGTGGGGTTGTTGTTCTGGCTTGAGGGAGAGGAGAGTGTTGATGATTGGCGATCTCCATTTAGAGAGCTCTTTCGGGTGTTTGAAGGCGGCAACGGTGATTGCAGCCTCCATGAGTGATAAGATATCAACAGAATCTTTGATGTTGAAAGACTCACAGAACCATAATTCCATATCCATGGCTTTCCCGCCAATTTTTATTCTTCCCAGAAGTGGAAACTGAGAATTTTGCTTCTTCATCATCATGTTGACTTATCCAAGAGAACTTAACTGAGATTTCCAATTGATTGCTCGCCTAAAAATAAAAAAAAAAAAAAAAAACGATGACTAATTATTTTGAGTAGGGTTTTATGGAATGGATTAGTAGCCCTATATATAGGGCTATTAATCTAGTTTCCTAATAGTATTAGGAAAATAAAATATAGCTTTACTTTAAAGCCAAGGCAAATTAAGATTTCGCGGCGTATCGGCCAAATTTCCACGCAGTAATGCAATATCTGTAATTCTTAATCTCCAGTCACGTTTTTTTCTTTCTAAATTATCTAAAGTTAAGGTTTTATTCGTATTATTTACTTGACCAGTGTCTAAAGTTTCAATTGTCTACATATACTCTGATTATCATAATCAACAAAACAGTTAGATTATAATGATCCACTAAATTCATTTAAGCATTCCCAAATCCAAGTCTACGTATTTTTATTTCAATATTAATATGGTGCATTAATGTAAATGTCTTAATATTTCATACTTAAAACTGAATTACAACGCTTATAAACATATATAAACCTATATTGTAGTAGTAAAGTCTAAACACAATATATTTAGACATTTACAAAAAATATTTGTGCAACATAGAAAATATAGAAGAATCTATTTTATTTGAGTTAGAATATGATACAATACATGAAGTATCGGGATACGTAGCATAAATGGGTAATGATGCTTAAATTTCTAAATAAACAAAACAAAAATAAAAAGAAAAGGGAAAAAACGAATTAACCCTCCTTATAAATAATAGGAATTGATATAGTTACACCACCTGATGTTTGGTATAATAACAGAAATCTTTTCAGTAGTATAAAAAATTACAATAACCTCCGCTCAAACTAACAATTGTTTGAATTAGGATTTAGGATGCCTGAGTTTACCACGCCTTTCTGTGAGTATATATTATCATAACTACATGTTTAGATCTTTCCATGTTATCAAAAAGACTGCTAAATCTTTCCGATTTCTTATAAAAATTCAAAAAAGTGGAATACTCTGTTGATCCTACAGCTCCCTTGCAAAATAGAGTTGCTCCATGCCCTTCTCTATGTGGGGAATGGATGGCCATAAATGCCATATTCCAACACTTTTTTCGCACTTTATAACTACATTTTGCAGAATCATGTCTTTGACTCATCTTTGATAAAGTACTTTGCTATCCTCATCAATCAATGGCACGACTTGGGTCACACTTTGAAGTTCGATAGATCCAAATAGAATCTGGCTAGTACAACTAAAAATTGCTATTGGGACATTGGAAGAGTCCGAACATCTTCATGTTGCAACACTTACAGCTATTGGGGATATTGAAAAATTCTGCGCCGATTACTTTGTGCCCGAAAAAATTATTTTATGCAACTGTTGCATTGCTTACGTGGTGCAACCAACGACAAAGATCAATATATTTTCCTTAAATGTAGGCACTAACCACCCCACAATCTCATCCCAACCATGTATTTACACCAATAACCAACTTGTTGTGCCATCTTATCGTGCAACGGTTGCACAAAATAATTTCTCTCCCGGAAACTAGGGGACACAATCAAGTGTTCCTATACCATTTGTTTCCAAGGATCATGTTTATAAGCTGCTATTGCTGGATTTTGAGACTTATACGAGGTTCACACTAGAATGTAAACTTTTGTAATATACCTTATTGAGGCACTTATTTTCTCAAAATTATTTTGTTTTTAAATTAGTTCTTGCGTGTTATGGGGACTATCCTCCGTAGGGTTTTTTTGAACTTTGGTCCCTTAATGAGTACTGATTCCATCTTTGGTCCTCTATTCAACTTTTTTGTAACATTAGTCCTCTAATAGAAAAAGTGTTGCCTTAAAACAACAAAAGAGGGGTGCGATTTCAGAATCGCGACTTCTTTCTCACATGAAAACAACCCTCATGTGACAACGTGCATAACACGTGATTTTTTTTGGCCAAAAAGGACAATTTCGGTGGAAAAAGGGATCAAGTATGAATTGTGAGACAAATTAGAGGACCAAAGTTGCAAAAAAATTCAATGAGGACCAAAGATGGAGTCAGTACTCATTAAGGGACCAAAGTTGAAAAAAAACCCATCCTCCGTATATAAACAGTTACAATAAACTTATAAAGAAATTTTTAGAATCCTATGAGAACGTCATATCAATCAAGTTTATCAAGGAATTACATTATCCTTGCTAAACATTTAATTTAAGGTCTTGGTCTTCATTCATTATACGAAAATATGACAAACCATAGAGGTCATGACATTTTAGGCGAATGGAACGTGCGATTGATATGATGGATGAAGACCTTAAACTATGGCCGGCGATATTGCCAGAACAAGAAATGTTGCTGCCAAAGCAATTATCATAGATTCTCTAATTTTCCCTTCTCAGTCAAACAATATAAAAGTTAACTATCAAAACTTCCTTAAGCTATTAATCCTCCTTAATTAGTAATTCCTTAATTAATGATCCAAGATCATTTGTTGTTAAAATTGAAGCGGATTCCTATTACAACTTAATAAGTCTCTCAAGCCTATTAAAAATAAAATAATTAGGGATAATATCAGTGACACCCCTTGAGGTTTGGTGAAATATCAGCAACACCCCCTGAGGTTTCAATAATATCAATGACACCCATATAACTGTTAAAATAACCATTTTACCCTTCTAATAATTTAAAAAAAAAAGAAACAAAAAAGAAAACTTTACAATTCTACCCTTATTTTGAAATGACAAATCAAGATTTGAATAGAAAGAGAGAAATAAAGTTTAGTTTTATCTCTCTTTCCTCTTTCCTCTCTCTCCATCTTCATCATTTTTCTTTCCTCTTTCCTCTCTCCACTCCCATTATCATCTTCACTCTCTATAAATCATAGTTTGTCCTAAGCACAACTCAATGATCATTAAAATATGAAGATTCACGAGAAACGTGCAAGGATCAACAATTAGAGATCCATTTCTTATACTTTACGAATGCAACTAAAAGAAAATTTAAAATAAGTAATGTTTCTTTTGTCTTAAGTTTTCTAATTGAAAACAGACAAAAATGTCTTCTATTGAATTGATCAAAGGCATTTTTTGCCCTGTTTTAACATAAGTAGCCTTATGCTCTGTTTTGAAGAAAACGTTTCAATAGATATTTTTTTCAAATCTTTTAAAGCCTTCAATATTTTTTCATAATTTCTAGTAACTTTCAAATAATATTTTTGTTTAAAATGATTCAACGAGTATATTATTATGTGTTGATGTGGGGTATTTTCGTCTCGATACGTGTCAAACCTCCAACACTCCACGTCAGACTACTTTAGTTCCTGATGGATGCTCAAACAACTTTTGAGTTCGGAACCTGCACTCAACACCACACGTAAACTAAGCCGGTGTCTTCTCCGGCAAAGGCACTCCGACGCTCAAGTCAAATAGGTCGGAATGCGAGATATTGTCGTGAGAGACAATAGCTCGAAATTATAGGTCGAATTTAGCTCAAATAGGTCGAATTTAAGCTGTATAAGTCGAATAAGCACACCTCGAAATGGTATTGAGAACCGAGATGAACGCACCCGAATAGGTCGAAATACCCTCAAATAGCTCGAAATACACTCTATATAGATCGAACAAGAGCTATTGCAAACAGCTCGAATTACTGCTCTATAGCTCGAATTCGATGTATATAGCTCGAATTAAATGCTTGGAAAATTAAAACGTACATTAGAATGAGGCATGGGACCCCCTTATATAGTAATAAGAGTCCTTATTCAGCTACAAGTGCAATCCAAGTCGAACTATAAGTCTAAATAGGTCGAATTAGACTTATTTTGAAATAGCTCGAATTGGACCTTCAAATAGGTCGAACTGGGCCTCAAATAGATCGAATTTGGCCCCAAATAGCTCGAATTTGGCCCCAAATAGCTCGAACTGGGCTTGAAATAGCTTGAATTAGGCCTTTTTGGGCCCGAATAGATCTCGCTTGGGCTCAATTTGGGCCTACTTGGGCCGATCCCGAGTTTTGCCTTGAACTGTAATTTTGCATCAAAAAATAATGGTGCTGACGTGGCATAATATGTCCTGAAATACGTTCGTGGTATTGTATCGGATATTATGACGTGGCGGTACCGAAATATGGTACATCATGGAGTCTCCCAGTTCGTAAGAGTAATGTGTACAAACATTGTTCATACGAACTAAAAAGAAGTCACATAACCGAGAATCATGCAACGAAATCGGCCTCGCCGTAAAAAACCAAGGATTTGGACAAAAATATCAAAATTCGAAAATAGGTCGAATTTACTATTTTTGGTAACTCGAAATAGTATAGGTCGAAATTACCTCCCGAAAAGATAACTCGAATTTCAAAAACAAATTTTTGAAAAATAGCTCGAATTTGAAAATAGGTCGAATTTGAGGGCATTTCTGTAATTACCGCATCATTTCACCTATAAATACCCCGCTCCGAGCTTCATTTCCTCATTTCTCGCCAAAGCATTCAGTTAGAGCTCTTGAAAAATAGCTCGAATTTACCTTTTTTAGTAAGTTCGCTGAATAGCTCGAAAAACCTCCTAAATAGCTCGAAAAACCTCCCGAATAGCTCGAAATTGTCCAGAATAGCTCAAAATTCCCCTTTTTATTTGTGAAATCCTCGGTGAGTGGTGATGTTATGAATAACTCAAAATTATAGGTTGAAAAACCTAAGTAATTTTGAGTTATAGCACTTAGTAAAAAAATTTCAGTTTTTGAAAATTTTTGTAAAATGCTAACAACTTGTCTTTTTTGCAGATTTGTTCACAACGATCTCACCAACGTCCATACTACAACTCTCGCAACCAACCGCGTGGGTCTTCGTCTCGCAATCCGCGCAATTCAGACACAAGGCGTCTAGCATCTCCGACTCGACCTCGTCAATCAGAACCTGCCAGAATCCGAGTTCCTGGTGCACCGAAGCTGTTTGTTCCAGCACAGAGATCGTATGAGCAAATCGACCCAAATGAAGAAGTTTTTGTAGATCTAGACCCTCGTGCCGGTAATCTTTCAACCTGAACCTCTTTATGGCTCGCGTTATTGATATTGAGTCGTCGAGTAGTGGTAGCGAAGATAGTAGTAGGTCTTCTAGATCTTCTAAGTCTAGGGAGAATGAGTCAACTAGCGATAGTAGTAACGACTCGACTGAAGAGACCTCTTCTAGCAACGATAGGGCGTTTGATATGGAGGTAGACATCTTAGGAGATGACGAGGTTAGCTCTAACCCTCTTAGCATCGTTCCTTATGTGCCTCCGCTTAATTATGTTTCCGCTCATGCCGCAAATTCTCTTGAACAAATCCCAGCACGAAACTTGATTAACTTTGATCAATTTCCTTCTGCCCTTACTCACGACATAGCTTATTACCGAGAGACTTACGATATCCCTGATACCTATGAAACCATCGTTCCGGGGCCAGAGGATAGGATAAACAACCCGCCAGAAGGGTGTATTACTGTTTTTAGTAGTTACCTCCACTGTGGTCTCCGGTTTCCCATAGCCCCTGTCGTTTCAGAAATCATGACCTCCCTCAATTCTTGTCCTTCACACTTTACTCTGAACGCATACACAATGATGTATGCTTACATGATGCTCACCCGTGTCTTTGATCTTCCATGTTCCGTAAACGGTTTCTAGCAACTATTTTTAGTGAAATTCCGCAATAGAGGTGTAGACACCGGGTTTTATTACTTGAGTTCACGGAAGAAGCAGTGCTTCCTATCTGAGCTGCAATCGAGCTTCGAGGTGCATTGGAATAAGCAATGGTTCTTTGTTAAAGAATCTAAGCCGCAAGAATTTAGATTCAAGAGGCTATGGACCGACGCTCGCCCATCGCCCAAGCGCCCCGCTTCTCCTGTCTATACACATACAGTGATTAAGAACCTCAAGGATCATCAGTTTGATACCTTCGAGTTGACCACCACCCCAGTGTTGCGGGCCGACGGTTATACTCATCGTGCAGGCGTTGAGTCTTCTATTTTTGGTATAACATTATGCATGTTTGTCTTTTGTACTTGTTGAATTTTTATCTTCCTTTATTATCATCTAACCTTGGCTTTATTTGTTGTTTTCAGAGCGCATCGTGATGGACAAGACTAAGAAGAGGCTTGCCGCTATGAAGCGAGGTGCGAATGCCCCTCAGGCCTCGACGCCCATTCCTGAGAAGACCAGTCGCCGGGGTGCGAAGACGGCTGGTACCAATTCGCGAGGTGGCATCGCTCCTGCTCCCCCTTCCATTGTTGCTGTCTCGACACGAGAATCAGGACGAGGTAGGGGTTCTGGTCCTGCATCTTCTCCTGCTCCATCACAGTCGACCTTTGCTGCTGCTCTCGGATCGCCACCCATCGGTTCTGATCCGATTGTTCATGAGCTTTCTCCTCAACTGGAGAGTGAATCTCCCTTCTGTTGCTGCGGCCGTGCGGCGCGCCAATGAGTCTGGACTGGATTCGGCGGCCAGAAAGAGAACATCCACTGCTGAGGATATTCGACGTGGCAAACGTCCCGCTCATGATAAGTCTAACACCTTTGAGGGTGATGAGCTTGATATTGATGTGGAGGAGATCGTGCATGCTACGGTCGAGTCGGGGCAGTTCACCATGAAGGATACTACTGCTCTTCGACTAATGAAGGAATTTTTTCCTGACTTTCACCGTCAGCTTTATTACCAGGCAATGGGGCACAAGAAGTTGGTCAGCCGGGCGGCCTTGTCTATGTGCGAGGTTAGTGTATTTTACATGATTTCTTTGAATCATGTCTTATACTTGTTTTTGTTTTATGGCGACTTTCTTATGCTAAATTTCTTTCGTATCTTGCAGTTCTTCATCAATTTCCAGACCATGTCGGAGAACTTTGACATGGTCATGACTTCTCAGGGTCAGTAGAGGCAGCTGATGGACAGGCATCTCTCCTCAGCCTTGCAGGCTCAAAGACTGGAGAAACAGGCCAAGGAGGCTAAGGCTGAGGTTGAGAAGCACCTAGTAGTAGCAGTCGATGAGCTGAAAGCGGTGCAGGCCGAGTTGGAGGCCTTGAAGGCAGCTAAGGCTACTGTTGACAAAGAGCTCATCGAGGAGAAGCGACTTTCCAGTCAGCTTACCACCGATTGCCAGCACGCCACTTCCCTCGTCGACGACCATGTTGACACTATCAGGACGATGCAGGATGCTGCTGCTGCCGCTGAGGTGGAACGTGCAAAGCTCGAGGCTGAGCTAGCTGATGTGAAGGCTCGCCTCGCGACTGCTAAGGATGATGGCTATAACAGGGCCATGAGCGAGGTAGTTCTTTCATACTTGACTTTTATTTCTCGTATTTTGATGTCTTGTATCTTATACTTACGTTTTTCTTCTCTTGGTTTGTAGGAACTTCCTGATGAAGATAAAGTGATGATAGCCATTGAGTTCTTCCGCTCTGCTACGTGGGAGCAGATTGCCTTGGAGAGGGGCGGCTTTGATACGACCAAGGGTTACAATATGGCCCTTGATGAGATCGTTTCCCGAGGTGCCCTCGCTCCTGGGTTCAAGAAAGAGGATTTCAATGTCCTCAACTGCCTGAACGAGGACGATGCGGAGGTTGGCAAATCCTCGGGCACTGCTGCTGCTGATCTTGCTCCTGCTGAGGAAGTTGGAGAGCCCAAGCATGATCCGTTCAAGTCCTTCTATCCCCTCCGTCAGGTATGGCTCTCTGATTTTGCTGACGAGCAACCATCCACTTCTGCTGCTGCTACCGTCGCTGAACGAGCCCCTGGAGGAGGGTGAGATGGCTTTCGACCCTCAGGTCCTAGATCATCCGGCAGAGGGCGATTAGGCTATGCCTGATGTCCCAGTTCCCGCTCCTACGCCTCGTCAGATTTCTTCAGTTGATGATATCGAGCCCCTGAACGAGTCATTTGCTGCGATTCATGAGCAGAGCGAGGGTGCTGTGAAGTCGCTGGGACTGGATCTGCTGCCCTGATTACTTGGAGTGGCCTGTGTGCCCATATGTTTGGCGTCTGTGCCTTAGCTACTATTTGAACATCTTTACTTGTCGTACAATATCTTTACATTAGTACAGTTTATTTCCGTTCGTACAGTATCTCTTGTTGACTTTGTGCGCGATTTAAGCGCTTATCCCTTGCAGTTTTAGTACAGTTGACTTTAGAAATTTTCTAATGTTGTTACTTTGGTCTTGGTTAGTGTTTGCTCATAAGTGTCTACTTTTTTTATGTTTATAATTTTGTCACTTGCTAAAACACTTAAGTTGTACGTACAAGTATATGTGAGAGTGCGAGAACTTGTGCTCGACTCTACGAGGCTTGTGCTCGTGGTACGAAGCTAATGTTCGTGCTAGGGAAGCTAATGTTTGCGGGAGTGCAAAGACTTGTGTTCGACTCCACGAGGCTTGTGCTCGTTGTATGAAGCTAATGTTCGTGCTAGCGAAGCTAGTGTTCGCGGAGTGAGAGGACTTGTGCTCGTTGTACGAAGCTAATGTTCGTGCTAGCGAAGCTAATGTTCGCGGGAGTGCAAGGAATGCTGCTTGACTCCACGAGGCTAGTGCTTGTTAAGTTTTTATACTTATGTTTTGTAGACAATATGAGTTTAACTTTAATTATGCTTGTAAGCTGTAAGTATGCAGGTAGTAGGCAACGGTTAAACTTGAATAAAATAAGAGATTTTATTAGTTTTGGGACTTAGCTCGAGTAACTTCCGAGTTGCCTACGTATCCCACCGTATATAGGTTAGCTAGGAATCAAGTCCCCGTAGTTCGCTACTAACTATTACAATGAGAATCCACATAAAGGGACTCGTAATTTGTAAAAGAATAAGCGAATAAAGTATTGAAACTACGGTCCTGTGATGCCACAAGGCCATAGAAAGCTAGTGTTCTAACTACAAAAACCTTCGTAAGTTCTTGACGTTCCAGGGGCGTGACAAAGTCCTTCCACCCAACTCTTGTAAGTAGTAGTATCCTTTTGAGCTTGCTTTCACCACTTTGTATGGTCCTTCCTAGGTTAGCTTCAACTTTCCAACATGCTTGGTAGCCTCCACTTTTCTAAGTACCAAGTCCCCCACTTGAAAGTTCCTAAAACGAACTTTGTTGTCATATGCTTTTGCCATCATAGATTTGTACGCTTGAGTACGTTGGTAGGCTGCTTCCCTTGTTGCTCCAATCAGTTCCAAGTCCATTTGCCTTGCCCTTAGTGCCTGCTCCTCATCATATGTGACAATACTATAAGTTGGCATTCCAATCTCAGCCGGTATCACTGCTTCAGATCCATATGTCAACAAATATGGAGTTTCTCCAATAGAAGTACGAGGAGTTGTACGATATGTCCATAGTATTCCTGGCAGCTCATCTGCCCAGTTTCCTCCTTCTCATTCCAGCCTTCTCTCCAAACTCTTCACTAATGTGTTGTTAGTGGCCTCTACTTGCCCGTTTGCTACAGGATGTGTAACAAATGTAAAACGTTGTTCAATTTTCATATCTCTGCACCAGTCCTGAATCTTAAAACCTTGGAACTGCCTTCCATTGTCAGAAATTAAGACTCTTGGGATTCCGAATCGACAAACAATATTCTTCCAAATAAATTGTTTCACATTAGCCTCCGTAATGTTTACAAGTGCTTTAGCTTCAACCCACTTAGTGTAATACTCGACTGCCACCAATAGCCATTTTCTACCTCCAGTAGCCTTTGGCATTGGTCCAACGATGTCGATTCCCCACTGATCGAATGGGCATCCATAACTTACTGTTGTCATAGGTTGTGCAGGTGTATGAATTATCTTCGCATGCAATTGACAACTTCTGCACTTCCTAGAGTAATCCATAGCGTCCCTCATAATAGTTGGCCAGAAATATCCTTGACGGAGTATTTTCTGGACCAAGGATCGTCCTCTTGAGTGATTTCCGCAACCTCCTTTGTGAATTTCTCGTAAGACTTGTTTTGCCTGTGATGGGGACAGACATCTTAAGAGTGGTCCTTCGAAAGACCGTTTATATAATTCTCCATTGAACATAGTAAATCTCGCAGATTTGTACTTGAGCCTTCTGACCGCTTGTGGATCAGTAGGTAAGTTCCCGCTTTGAAGATAGTTAATGATTTTGTCCTTCCAACATGCCTCAACTTCCACTGGCAGAGCGTAGTCCAATGCTTGCGTTGGTTTTAACTCAACTCCTCTGCCAATAGAAGGTTGCTCTATAGCCAATAAAGTTACTCGCCTTTCAACAAACACTTCGGCGGTACTTGCAAATCGTGACAAAGAGACAGCACGTTCATTCTCCGCTCGAGGGATCTGCAAAATAGAGAAAGTATCGAAGTTTGATGTCGCCTCCTTCAATTTTTCGAGATACTTTACTATTGCAGCCTCTTTTGCCTCATATCTCCCTTCGAATTGATTAGCAATCAATATTGAATCCATAAATGCAACAAGCTTCGTTATCCCCAACGATTTTGCCATTTGGATACCAGCTAGCACAGCCTCATATTCCGCTTGATTATTTGTAACTTGAAAATTTAACCTTATAGCATAGTCAAATTCTCTCCCATCCGCCGATTTTAAGTAAACTCCTGCGCCACCAGCGTCGATTGTAGATGATCCGTCTACATGCAAAGTCCATGTTTCCTTTGCAACTCCACATGTGTCATTTTTAATATCCTCCATCACCATTACTACATCTGGCGCTTGCTCCGCCTCTGATATAGTTTCAGCCACAATGTCCTATAGCCTTTGTGCTTTAATTGCAGTCTTCGGCATATACTCCAATCCGTATTCTCCTAACTCGATCGCCCACTTCACCAGTCGACCAGATGTTTCCGGTTTTGTCATAACTTGTTTCAGTGGTTGATTAGTTAAGACAGTAACCAGATGTGATTGAAAGTAAGGTCTTAACTTTCGCGCAGTTATCACGAGTGCGTATGCTAGCTTCTCGATCTCCAGATAATTCACCTCTGCCACATTCAGCACTTTGCTAACGTAATAGATAGGCAAATCTTTCTTGTCTTCTTCGCGAACGAGTACTGTGCTCAATGAATTCTTCGTTATGGCTAGTAGAGATATAACATCTCATTGTCCTTGGGCTTAGATAGTAATGGTGGTGTCGTAAGATAAATCTTCAACTGACGAAAGGCCTCCTCACAATCTTCAGTCCAGACAAACTTAGGTGTCTTACGTAACTTCTTGAAAAAAGGTAAACTTTTTTCTGCAGAATGCGAAATGAAGCGGCTAAGTGCCGTGATTCTCCCTACCAAGCGTTGCACCTCTCGAGCAGACTTGGGGGATGGTAAATCCATTATAGCTTTAATCTTGTCTGGGTTAGCTTCAATACCTCGCTCGTTCACCATGTAACCTAAAAATTTCCCAGCCTTAACACCAAAAGTGCACTTCTTGAGATTTAGCTTCATCCCGTATTGTTTCATGATACCAAAAGCCTCTTCCAAATGTCTTACATGATCCTCCGCCTTTAGACTTTTGATAAGCATGTCATCAATGTAAACCTCCATAGTCTTGCCGATCTGATGGTAAAACATCTTTGCGACCAACCTTTGAAAGGTTGTTCCTGCGTTCTTCAAGCCAAACGGCATCACCTGTAACACAATATGCCTCTATCAGTGATAAAAGTCGTTTTGTGTTGATCCTTCACCGCCATTAATATTTGATGGAAACCGCTCTATGCATCGCAAAGACTTAGCAGAGCACACCCTGCTGTAGAGTCAACCATGAGATCAATCCTAGGCAAAGGGAAAGGATCTCGTGGGCAATGTTTGTTCAAGTCAGTGTAATCCACACACATTCGCCACACTGTTGGTTTCTTCAGCACTAGTACAACATTGCTTAGCCATTCAGAGTATCGTACTTCAAATATGTGGCCTGCAGCAAGCTTTGTTTGTACTTCCAACTCTGCAGCCTTGTTCTTTTCATCGCTAAAGTGTCTCTTCTTCTTCTGCCGAACAGGCTTAGCATTTGGGTTAACATTCAGATGATGTACTGCAACTCGAGGATCTATTCCCTTCAAGTCCGAGTCCGTCCATGCAAATACATCAAAGTTTCTTCGTAGGCATTCCAATAATGCCTTCTCAATCTACAAGGTCAACTCGCTACCAATTTTAATGACCATGACAGGCTCATTGTTCAACATAATAACCTCCTTAAACTCTCTAGAAGATTTCAAACGCTCAATCTCCATTTTCTTCTTGTAGCGCAGAGTCGTTTTATCTTCCTTTTCTTCCTTTGCCTCTTTTGGGGCGTCTTCATCGTTAGGAGGAGTGGGATCCTCCAACATCGTCGTTTGGTCCACTTGCGTAGCAAGCACCATCTCCGGATCAACTTGTCCTACTATTTCAGGCGTCTCCAACGGATGTATGTCAATCATCGCGACATTGGGATCCGTTTTTGCCTTGATAGGTTTAGTTGATGTAACATAGCAATTCCAGGAATCACGATAGTTCGTAGTTAGTTCAGCAATTCTCCCAAGTGTTGGGAATTTAATCTTTTGATGCACTGTTGAGATGATCATAGCAAACGCCGTTATTCCAGGCCTTCCAATCAACACAGTGTATGCAAAGGAATATCAACAATAAGATATTCCACATTTAGTGTCCTCCTCTTTGGATTCACGCCAAAGGATGTTGGTAACATAATCCTTCCAACGGGTTTAACTTCACCTCCTCCAAATCCCAGTAATAGTCAGTTAACATCAGTGATCTCGTAGTGACCAAGCTTCATTTGTTGCAAAGCATCCATGAAGATAATGTTGGACGAACATCCATTATCAATCATGATTCTCTTTACCGCGTGATTTGCAATCACCGCAGAAACTACCATAGGGCAATTCTAGTATTGTGCTTTCTTAGCTTGTGAAGACAAGCTGTCAAAATCGCCATCATTGAATGTGATCCTTGTATCTAACTTGTCTACTGCGAAGACAAGATCTATTTCAGGGCGCTTCAGCCGTTCATTATATATATCACGCGAGATGCGTTTTCTACTTTTGGCTGAGTCTACGCCAGTCGGTCCACCAGCAATCACATTGACTCCATTTTCAATATCATCATTCCCGTTACCCCTCTTACGCCGGGGTTCATCCTTCTTCTCATGTGGGGATCTATCCCGTTTACGTCCAGATGACGCCTTCTCTTCACTTATTCTCAAGGACATACTCGACGAGTTTCCCCTCTTGATTGAGTCGTTCAATCTCGTTCCTTAAGGCCTTGCATTCATTAGTAAAATGCCCATTCTGCCTGTGGAACTTACAATATTTCCTTGACACCTTAGTCTCCTCCGTCTCTCGGAAAGGCTTTGGGGGTCTTAGTAACCCGCTATCTTTCTCAATGGCGAAAATCTCTCCAATTTGTTTTCTCAATGGAGTGTAATTGTCAAATTTCTTGAAGGGTAGTCGATTGCGATTGCGATCTTTCCCCCTAGATTCCTTCCTCCAATCTTTATCTCTATTCTCCTTGCCTCCATGAATTCCTGGTGCCTCCATCAACCCTTGATTCATGGTTGCCTCCTCAACTTCGATGACCTTACTAGTGAGGTCCATCACTTGTTCTATGGAATCAGGTGTATTCCAGGTTATTACTTCTATCAGCTTTTTACTCCGGCAGCGATGCTCCAAGACAAAGATGACCAATTCCACATTGGGAGCATTCACTCTACCAATCTCCAGATTCAAACGCTCTATATACCTTCCCAAAGGTTCATCAGGTCCTCTATGGATATTAAACAGCGTACTTGGAGACTTCTTCTTTATCCGATATGTAGCAAACTTTTTGACAAACATGGTCCTGAATTGTTCAGATGATTCGATTGAACGCGAACGCAAGTTCTTGAACCATTCTTTTGCAGGGCCCCTCAGACTGAGCGATATAAGTTTCGCCCTCATATCCTCTGCGTATCCCAGGACCTACAGATCTCCATCTAATTCATCATAATATGCTTCTTCAAGTTAGGAAGATTAGTATTTCCATCATACTTCTTCAAGTTAGGAAGATTAGTCCATCCTTCAACGTTAAATTACTGATCGCCTCACAGAAGGGAGTTGGCCTCTCCTTTAGTGGAATTTGTTCAGCTATAACAGGCTCCAGGCTTGGGACAACTCTCTCAGGCAATTCCCTGTCTTTTCCGGCAGTACGACTTGCTGAGGGTCGATGATCAGGACTTCTCTGCCTAGAGTTTACCTCTCCATCCCTCACTTCTCTATCTCGACCAGTTGCTCGACTGGGAGCTCTGTTAGCATTAGTCCTCACTGAACGAGGATTTCTCCTTTCAGGCGAGGGAGATGGATCCCTCGGCCTTGTCATTCTAGTCTGCGTATAATGCCTTGAATCATCACGACGCTGGGTCTGATGAGTCCTTCCTTGCTGCAATGCTGCATGCTGTGCTGCTGGTTGTTGTGCTATTGGAGCCTGAACATTCTATTGAGTAGAAGTGTTAGCCTATTGCTGCACAATCATTGGGACCATAGTCATTTGGAAAGCGGACATGATTTGATCCAACTGAGTGGAATTCAATAGCTGTTGTTCCGTGGGAGGAACTTCAGGTTGATTCGCTGTGTAAGTTGTAGGATCAAGGGGAGTGCTGGGCGCTGCCACTGATGTTCGTTCAGAAGCATCAGGTGCCCGATTATCCTCCTCCCTCTGTGATCTAGTCCTTCCTGTCATTCCATTCTTCTCCGTTGCTCTCCGTTGAGCCATTGAGTGTTAGTGTTTGTTACTAAGTGTGTATAGAGGTTCCCACAGACGGCACCACTTATATGGGGTATTTTCGTCTGGATAAGTGTCAAACCTCCAACACTCCACGTCAGACTGCTTTAGTTCCTGATGGATGCTCAAACAACTTTTGAGTTCGGAACCTGCACTCAACACCACACGTAAACTAAGCTGGTGCCTTCTCCGGTGAAGGCACTCCGACGCTCAAGTCAGATAGGTCGGAATGCGAGATATTGTTGTGAGAATAATAGCTCAAAATTATAGGTCGAATTTAGCTCAAATAGGTCAAATTTAAGCTGTATAAGTCGAATAAGCACACCTTCAAATGGCATTGAGAACCGAGATGAAGGCATCCGAATAGGTCGAAATACCCTCAAATAGCTAAAAATACACTCTATATAGATCGAACAAGAGCTATTGCAAACAGCTCGAATTACTGCTCTATAGCTCGAATTCGATGTATATAGCTCGAAATTAAATGCTTGGAAAATTTAAACGTACCTTAGAATGAGGCATGGGACCCCCTTATATAGTAATAAGTGTCCTTATTCAGCTAGAAGTGCAATCCAAGTCGAACTATAAGTCTAAATAGGTCGAATTAGACCTATTTTGAAGGAGCTCAAATTGGGCCTTCAAATAGGTCAAACTGGGCCTCAAATAGATCGGATTTGACTCCAGATAGCTCGAATTGGGCCTCTGGGCCTCAAATAGATCGAATTTGGCCCCAGATAGCTCAAACTGGGCTTGAAATAGCTCGAATTAGGCCTTTTCGGCCCGGATAGATCTCGCTTGGGCTCAATTTGGGCCTACTTGGGCCGATCTCCGAGTTTTGCCTTGAATTGTAATTTTGCATTAAAAAATAATGGTGCTGACGTGGCATAATATGTCCCGAAATACGTTCGTGGTATTGTATCGGATATTATGACGTGGCGGTATCAAAATATGGTACATCATGTGTAAACAAAAATTGGAGTTATATAATTCTAAATTAGTGTATTGATTACCAATTATTATTGTAACATGAGTGAGATTATTAGAAATTCGTAATGCAAAAGGAATACACTAACACCTTTTCTAAATATATATATATATATATATATATATATATATATATATATATATATATATATACCATACCACCAATAATAGGATAATACATTAATGAACACCGTATCATAATTTTAGTACAAAAGGGTAGTTTGGTCTTTAAAATTTTGTCAACTTTGACCAAGGATTAAACAGGAAATTAATTAAAAGAAACAATGTGAATGGACTTGTTTGATATGTCAATGCAAACATCAGGGGGTGTCATTGATATTATTGAAACCTCAAGGGGTGTTGCTGATATTTCACCAAACCTCAGGGAGAGTCACTGATATTATCCTAAATAATTATTATATAGTCACTCTCATGAATAATTAGTATTAAATCTTGAGCTCATAGTTCGTAATTAAATTATATATAACTCTTTTCAAATTAGAAATAAGACTTAAGTATAATTATGTATGAGTCTTAAATTGTTTAACTAATTAGATTATGTAAATCCTGATTAATTAGGATTAAAGTTTAAGGTAAAATTACTGAGAGTGAGACTTGTAATAAAATTGAAAAATCAGAAGCGTAATTGCACAAGATAAGGAATTCCGTATTATGTGAGAATAGCCAACTGTAAATCAAGACTCACAATTTGGATACTATATTTAATCCATATAACATGCGTTAGTTCCTCCTCAAAGTTAGGCTTCTTGAATTCTGAAAATTCTTATCAGAGGAAACTTAACTCTATGCGATATTTTGTCAAAAGCAAGCGATATACCATATTTTGGTACTGGCATGTTATACCTTTCATGAGATGTCACGAGCACATCTCGGTCTACATTATGACACGTTAGCACTATTGTTTTTTTTAATGCAAAACTACAGTTTCATGCAAAACTCAAAATCAGGTCCATGCAGGCTCATTTTCGAGTTATACAAGCCCTAATTCGATTTGTTCAAGGCCCATTTCGAGCTATTTTAAGGCATGCTCGACTTGTTTGAAGGCACTTTTCGAGTTATTCCAAAATAACTCTAATTCGAGTTATTGGGTCCTAATTGTACTTGAACAACAATTCTAGCTAAGGAATGGCTCTTACTACTATATATATGGGTCCCACTCGTCATTTTAAGGGACGTAATCACAATTTTTAGCACTCACTTTGAGTTATATAGTCCGAATTTGACATGTTGGGCATTTCGTTTCGACTTGACAGAACATCTATTATTCGACTTACAATTGCACGCAGTTCGAGTTATTTGAGAGTTCAGTTCGACTTGTTCTAAAACCTCAATTCGACTTGTTTCACTTGTTATTCGAGTTGTTTGCACTTTTTCAACTTGTTCTATTCGACTTGTTGTCACGCACAATAAAATCTCATATTTTTCCTTATCTGACTTAAGCATCGGAGTGCCTTCACCGGGAAGGCCCCAACTTAGTTCACGAGTAGTGTTGAGTGCAAGTTTCAAACTCAAGCTGCTTAAGGATCCAGCAGTGACTGAAGTAGTTTAACGTGGAGTGTTGGCAAGTGGACACGTATCAATAAAAAAATACCCCGTCTATGGGAACCGCTAAACGCACTTAAGAACCGCACACCATCAATGTATCAATGCCTCAAAGGAGAGTCACGCAGAAGAATGAATATGCTACCAGGACAAGGTCTCAGTGGAGGATGCCAGAGCCAGTGATGCTTCTGAGCATACTTCGAATGCTCACCTGGATCAATCACGTGGTGGGGTGAACGAAACGGCTATGCCACCACCAGAACAACCATTGTTGAATCCTGCTCATCAGGCTCAGATCAAGACAACTTTTCAACAAACGATGGTGCCATGATTGCGCAACGACTGGCAAATACAATGTTGCCACAAAATGCTCCGGAGGAGACGGCACAACCAGCATCTGCTCCACCCACAAGATCCCGTCAAACTCAGCACAGAGCTGATTCCAGACAGTATACTCATTCAAGGGCAACAAGGTCAAGTAGAAGAGAACCATCAGGGTTGCCTGAGCGCAGAAATCCACGTTCACAGTGTAAGGAAAGAAGGGACAGAGCATCGAGCCGGAAAGCAGCTAGGGATGGTGAAGTGAATTTTAAGCAAAGAGGGTCTGATATGCAACCTACTGCTAGCCAAATACAAACGTCTGGGAGGAATCGAGATTAGCCCGACCATATCAGGAAAAAGATTGAAACGGTGCCGTAGAACACAGTTCCCGTGTGGAGAAGCCAACTCCATTTCGTGATGAGATTAGCTGTCAGACATAGAAAGAAAGAATCAATCTTCCTGAGATGCAAAAGTATGATGGGGCTAGTTATCCAGCAAAGCACTTCGATGATCTTGATGAGGAGTTGCAGATATTGGGCTACTGCAAGAGCTTGAGGGAAAGACTGATTACCATTAGCTTGTCGGGAACAACTAAGGAATGCTTTAAGAACGTTCCACCTCGCACTATAGAATCATTCGAACAATTCGAAAAGATAATTCAGAAACTTGTCACTTATCGACAAAAGAAAAAGGCACCAAGCCATCTCTTCAACTTTCGGAGAAAGCATGATGAAGGTTTGGGAAAGTATGTAGAAAGTATGTCGAGATAGGACGTGTGCAATCTCCCACACCGTATCTAATAATCTTTGTCCTAGTAAATTGCAGCAAGAGTAGAAAGTTGATAGAGGTATTAACCTGGGAGGACAAGACTATCGAGAGTATTATGGACATATCTCGATGGGCTATTGATATGGAAGAAGCCTCTCAGAATCAAGGTCTGATGGATTTCACAGAAAACAACTCGTTAAGGAGAATAGGAATTGGAGGAAGGAAGACACAGGCAAGGAGAGACGATCACCTGTTAAAAGGTTCGATAATTACACGCCGTTAAGGAAGGATGTTGCAGAAATCTTTGCAAGAGTCAAAGATTGCGGAATACTTAAAATGCCCCGCCCGTTTAAGGAAACTGAATAGATGAAAGAATCGCGAAAGTATTGAAAATACCATAGGCAGAATGGACAATACACTAATGACTGCAAAGCATTAAGGAATGAGATTGAACGACTCATACAGGACGGAAAGCTAATCGAAGTTGTCCTCAAAAATCGTGACGCACGAGAGGAGAAATCATCTCGAGACAAGAAGAAAAGCCGTTCTCCACGTGATAAAAAAGATCAAGGATCTCGTAAGAAGGTCGATCCTAACGACCCTGATGAGTCGACGGTCAATATGATTTCAGGTGGACCAACGGGGCCGATTCAGGAAAAAATAGAAAGAGAAGATCGTTTGAAGCGTCAAAGCAATGATCTGGTTTTTGTGGTAGATACACTTGACATGAGAATCACTTTCGATGTTGACGATTGGAAGAATTTAACTTCACAGGCTCAAGAAGCTAAGTATCTAAACTGCCCCATGGTAGTGAGTGCCATAACTGCAAATCACCCGGTGAAACGAATTATGGTGGATAATGGATGTTCTGTCAACATCATACTCATGGATGCATTGCATCGTGTGAAGATGGGGAAGGTATGAGATCACTGAGGTTAACTCGCCTCTTTTGGGTTTTGGAGGAGGTGAAGTGCCTGCTATTGGCAAAGTAATGTTACCAACTTCTTTCGGAGAAAACCCTAGACGAAGGAGTTTGAATATTGAGTATCTGATAGTAGGGGTGTTCATGACCCGCCCGACTTGCCAAAACCCAACCCGCCAAATCCGCAACCCGCCTGGTTTAGTTTTTAACTTAACCCGCTCGGGTTGATAAATTGGTAACCCGCAAATTTTGGGTATGATCACATTTTTAATGAAAACCCCCCAAAACCCACCTGCATACAACCTTAGTTTGTATATTTGTTAAGGAATAAAGGGAGTAAGGAAAATTCTACTCTTGAGGCAAAGTTCATCTAAAACGCCTCAAGGCGCTTGTTTATGTGTAAATGTCAAAAGGCGTATGCCTTTTGGTAGAGGTGTACGCCCGGGACGCGCCTTTTACGCCTATTTCACTTCACTTCAAAAACCTAAGCTTTTCTAATGTAAGGTAACAAAACAAAATTACTTAATCAATTGAGGGAAAAAAAAAGGAATCTCACTTAATTTTAGAAGAAAATGAAGTATTTTTCTTTTTCGACAAAATAATACAACTCTTTTAGAGTTTTACCTGCCAAGTCAAAGCAAAACTCTTTTCCTCTTTTGAAAATCAACCGGAATCATTACCAGTTTGCTACCATCAGAATCTTATTTCTTTATGATTCTTTTTGCTTACATATATATAGAGTAATAAATAGTTTGATAATGATTTGGTAATTTATTATACTATTTTTACTCGATGACATATTTTCTAGACATAACATGTCTATAGATATGAAATTATGCTTTCATGCATTTTTCAGGTGTCAAATAGACTGTTTGTCGGATTTGCTAGCCTAACAGTCGGCCTGTTGGACTTTTATACAGTCTTAAGGAAATTTATAGCGATTAGGTGTGTAACTAATGTTTGAGTTCTATCAAAGTTTCCGTTTCGATGTATGTTCTGGTCTCCTGAATATTAGGAATATTTCGTAGTTTTTCGTAAGCATTTCGACGTGTTTCAGAATTTTCGTAAAAGTTATAATTGTAATGGAATTGGAAACTACTTCTAGGTTTTGTTTCGGCTATGTGAAAAAAGGAAACATTTCGGTGGTTTTCAAGGAAACGTATGGAAATTTGATCCATGCTTATAACCATATATTCTGCATATTGTTACCATCAATACTTAGAGAAAAATAAAAACTGCCTACATAGCTATTTTTCTAAACAAAATATAAATTATTTGTTAGTCGTAAATATTATATAATAATATTTGTGTTATTCATTATTTGATTAATCATAATGATGT
The DNA here is from genome assembly GCA_946800315.1 of Misopates orontium. Lineage (NCBI taxonomy): Eukaryota > Viridiplantae > Streptophyta > Magnoliopsida > Lamiales > Plantaginaceae > Misopates > Misopates orontium. The sequence continues at coordinate 22,743,215 of OX326946.1, forward strand.
TTAATTCAAAAGTTATCCACAATTTTTTTATAAAATTAAATTTTATATTTATTTTATTGTACAATGAGATGATGAATATGGAGCAAAACATTGAATATTTCACAAGTGTGGAAAAATTTTGTGAAATATTCTCGAGAATGACAACATATTCTCCACAACCGAAATGTGTTTGTCTTTAGTTTAGGACGTTGATCTTTTTAATTGTTATTTTATTGATATAAAGTTTATGTTCCATATTAAAAAGTAGTATCATTCCAATTTACAGATACTTGTTTGCCCCCGCTTTTCATTTAGAAATTTGTAATGTCATTCTAAACTTTAAAATATTCCTAAAATTAATGAAAGCTTTATATATTTATAATAAAATGAAAGATAACTATTAATAAGTAATAGAACATGAACAGTTCACTACCAGAAAACTCGTTTTTAGAGACCAAAGTTTTACAAACGGGTAAAAACCCGTTTGTAAAAGTCACTTTTAAAGACGGCCCACTCGTTTGTAAAGATTCAAGAAGCTTTACAAACGGGTAACCCGTTTCTAATAGTCGTAAGACTATTACAAATGGGAAATCCGCCTGTAATAATATTACTACAAACGTAAAAGACGTTTGTAGTAATATTATATTAATAGTGACGCGTAATACGTCACTAATAAAATGGGGTCAAATTAAATTATAATTGGCGCCCTTTGAGTGCGGGCACTAGAAACGGGCACCCTGTTTTTAATGCCCGTTTATTACTAGAGACGGGCAGCCTGTCTCTATTAATAATGACCGCGGGCACTACTACAGACCGCCTGCCCGTATGTAGTGCTCGTTACTTACAAGAGATGGGCAGGCCATCTCTAGTAACATTTTTAGAGACGAGCTGCCCGTCACCAATAATAGGCGATCTTTACAAACGGGCAGGCCTTCGCAAAGATCTTATTAGAAACGGACTGCACGTTTCTAATATTTACGAGTATATAAAACGAGCAGTTCGTTTCTTATGCCAATTTTACAAACATCCACCCCCTCTCTTCCGCGTTTTTCTCTCTCGAAAGCTCACAATACGTAATTTTCACCAATTATATTATGTTATTTACGTTATTTATCGCTTTTAGTATGTATATACCGTGTTCTTGTGGTATTTCATCGGTTATTTAGGGATTTATCTTGATTCTTTTTGTAATTTATTGAGTAGATTGTGTTTTATGATGTTAGCATAGTGTATTTTATCGATTATATTTAATGTTTCGATGTTTATTTTGTAAATTATCATTTAATTGATTAAATTGTGTTTTATGATGTTTTTGTAATGTATTTTGATCGGTTATATTGTAACTTACTAATTAAATTGTGTGGTATGAGCATGTTAATTTGTCCTATAATATATCGAATTTATTGTGTTTACGAAGTTCTGGCGCGGGCTTAATGGATGTTGTTTTGTGTAAACATTATTTTCTTGTTTGGTCGATTAGTGTGGTAATTGAGCAATTTTTAGTTATAATTTATAATGTGGAATGGGTTTTGTTTATACAACAATATCTTTTTAGTTATGTATTTTTTTGTAATTCGTGTAATTGACTTTTGGTATATGTGACTTTTACCGACGGCAGATCAACAGAGACCACGTGATTCTGGTGTTGGGTCGACGAAAAGCTGGGCCCCGTAGAGGTCATTCTACCACTACTGGTCAGGCTGATCCCCCTGTGCCGAGCGTTGAGGCTGGCCAGCCTATCCGACAAGCAGCGCCACCACCATTTATTCATGTCCCTCATGTTCAGGCTGGTGCCCCTGTATCGAGCTTTTAGGCTGGCCAGGCTATCCAAGGAGTAGTGCCGCCACCACCACTTAGTCACGTCTCTCCTATAATTGAGCGTACATGTTCGGCCTCTCTCGGGTAACCTCTCGCCGACGGGGTTGACACCTCCACTTTGACCAATTTATGATTCTACTACGGCTTCCAGTGTACCGATTGGGAGGGTGTCCACCCCCAGGCCATGTAGTTCAGGTGTTCCATCTCCAGTCCGCTCACAGGGGGATCCATTGGCACACCTGTAGGTTCGCGTATATCGCATGGGCTCCGCAATGCTGACCTGTAGGGATCATTGCCAGTTTCATAGGAAGCAGTGCATGTCCCACAGCCAGCTGTGCACACTACCTCGACCGCCCCTTCGCATGCGGGCAATGCACATGCATGTCCAAGTGGAGCGGCCCCTAATCAGGTAGGCCCGGCTTCTTTGGTGTGTCCCGAGGATATAGTTGGGCCTAGTCGGCCGAGGCAAGTTGTACGAGGTATGGCCCGGGCGGATCCGCTTGTCGCTCTGCCAGAGGATCAGATATGGATATCTAGAGATGAGTACGGCATATGGGATGATCGCAAGCGAGTGGTACGCACGATCAACAAGACGGTGAAGACCCTGTTGACTCATCTGTGGTTGATGTATCAGGATATTCCGGAGTACAGAGCAAAGTTTTGGGATCATTCGGGTATATTCGTGTAATCTCTTTCATTTTATATTATAGTGAAAAGGTTTTTAGGAGTGTATGTAGTTATCTAATTCGTATACCTATTGTTGTTTATGCAATCCATTTACTAGTGGGATTCTGATAAGACTGATACGATCTATGAGGGTTTTGAAGTGATAGCTAAATGTCGTCTGTCGAGCGAGATCAACAGGGCAAAAAAGTGTTACAAGAAGAGAAAGGACGATCCCAAATTCAGCGACAACCCCTATTCAATTCCCCGTCAACTTCTTCCACACTACACTCACTATTGGGATTTTTAGGGGACGAAGCTAAAGTCAGAAAAAGCCAAGGCCAATAAGGCTAAGGGCAACCGCTGCAACTACCACGGTAGTTCTATCAGCACTCAGGATCATCACAAGAGAAGGGTAAGTTTTAGAAGTTAAATTGCCTTAATTAATAAAATATTAAAGCTTATTAGGAATGATGTAAAATTGTGTAACGTATATTTGTGCTTGTGTTTTGGATAATTGTCTTCATTTTAATGTATATTTATTGAAAGTAAGCTGAAACTTCGGATGAACCAGTTTCATACCTTGACTCGTGGCTGGCAACGAGGACAAGGAGGACTGGTGATGGTATGGTAGAATTTATAAGCGAGGAGAACAGAGTTATTTATATGAGTTTCTATTTTGTATGTTTTAACCTCGATAGTCTTAATGATTATAGCTAACAATAATTCTCGATTTTGAACACATGAGAGGTATATCCAGGATTGCACAGAGTTTCATGGTCGTGACTGGTCTTCCTGGCCACCATTTGACTATCCGATTTGGGCGAGAGTAGTTGGACGGCCGTACACAGAGTGAAAGGAATCGATATGGACTTAGATCCTGAGGAACTTGGTGTTCGTGTTCGCAAGGAGCCCAAGAAGGTGCATGTCTTCATCGCTTCTTATGTCTGAGAGAACGCCGAGCTTAGATCTCAGTTTCCTGCGGTGCAGGCTCAGTTTCCTCAGGTCCTTCAGAAGATGGCTCAGCTGCGGAAGTCCCAACATCAGCCTAACCCATTTGCCCCGGGCCCTTCTACTCAGTCAGGTCCAGCAGCGTCCAATAGACCCTCCATGAATTTAGGGTCCACTCAGCAGGATGCTGAGATGCTTGACATCGATGCCATGTTTGAGGTATTTCAGGAGGTGGATGCAGGGGTACTCATGGGTGGAAGGATGCCGACTGTCGGAGGGATGCAGGTGGACGGAGGTATGGCCGTGCATGGACAGAGACATCTGAACGACGACCTCGAGGAGGAGGATTGATGATGATAATGACCTTTTCAGTGACAAGGAGGAGAATGAGGTTGCAGGCACTTAGTTTTTATTTCTTATTATTTGGGAATGTAATTAATTCTTAATACTTTATTTACCTGTGACAGGATATTTATGGCTTTTTATTATGTAATTTCTATTGTGATTTGCAAATTACATACCAATTAACTTTTTAAGTGACTTGAAGCAAAATATTAGTTCACAAGCTAAAAAGTAAGCGTTAACAATAATATAAAATATGCTGGCGAAATGCAATCGGTTACAAGTAATTGGAACTATCAACTATTCTGGTCCTCATCAGAGTCCTCCTTATCAACCGGCTCAACTAATTGAATCTAAGTATCAGCAAGTGCAACGTGTTCGTTGTAATTGTGGCAATCATCAGCAATGTCGACTACTCGGGTTGATTCGGCATCTTGTAGTATCTTAGTCTACATAATGGTATCTTCATTTTCATTCTCGTTCTCAACATGTATTGAAGAAGTATCTACGATATATCTTGCTCGGGTAGTGTACACGGCCCACCGCCCCCTACGAGTTGGGTAACTGCTCAAATATACAAAATACCGTCAACGGGGTATTCAGAGTTGATACAGGTAATTCGGTTCAGAGACTCACCATCGCGATGACAATGTGATTTTGATCTGAGTGAAAAAATAATTAACTTAAATAATTAAAACATGATCATGTAAAAAATATTAACAAAAACGAATACTATAAAATTATAAAGTAGCATTTGAAACGCACCTGCGCAATGACATTATTGACTGAGTGGAAGGTTGCATCTGCTATTTATAGATGCAAATGTGGGATCTTTACAAATGGATTTTCAGTTTCTAAAAGGCTTAATAGTTTTACAAACGGGCAATCTGTTTGTAATAATGCAATGTGGGGAAGTGGACTTAATAGTATTCTTAGAAACGAATGAGTAGTTTGTAGAAATATCCAATTTCCCTTATACAGATTTTAGAAACGGACGGCCCGTTTTTATAAATGGGAATGTTTTACAAACGCCCTTTTCGTTTGTAAAACAATTGGCAAAATCTTCAATTTTTCGCGAAACCTTTTGCAAACGGATTTGCTATTTCTAAAAATAAGAGCGGGAATTTTAAAAAGAATGCGAAATGTATTAGAAATGAATTTGTCGTTTGTAAAGACAATAGCGGGAAATTCAAAAATTGCAAAAACTTTAAGAAACGGCAAATCCGTTTCTAAAAGTTTTGGCGGGAGTTTGATTTTTTTCGAAATGTATAAGAAACGGGAATTTTGTTTCTAATAATCTCTAATTCATCTATAAATACTTCTCCTCTCCCTCATTTTTTCAAACATCAAACACATAAATCTCTTTCAAATTTTCTCTCTTTCTTTCTTATATATATATATATATATATATATATATATATATATATATATATATATAAGTTTATTGATGACGCCTCTAGATCGCCATGCCCGTCACCGAGGCAGTTCGCACGCCGGTCCCAACCCAAGATGATCCTGGACCCGGCAAGCTCTGGAGAGAGGGAGCGTTGGGGGGACCCCTGCGGCTCTTCAGCGACCCGTGGTGGCTTTGCACTTCGTTCCCACGATCTCTCTTCAATTCTCTGCTATTGGGGCTCGCGCTCTTCCGACCGTGCCTGCTTGCTCTCTCTCTATCTCTCTCTAGGTGTGGCTTTTTGCTGTATGTTTGCTTGGCTTGCATTTATGACCTGCCTGCTTCCCTATTTATAAGGCGTGGGAAGGGTATAGATTTAATCTTACCAGGGGCATATGTCGGCATGCATGTTGATTTCGAGGGCAATAGAGTACTTGCGTGTCTTTGTAGAGTAGCGCACGTGGTGCTTGCGAGTCTTGTCAAAATAGGCACGTGATCCTCTAGTAGGTTTGTAGAGTAGGGCAGTGGTGCCTGAATGTTACCCGTGGTGCATGCCGTGCTCCACTTACATACTATAATCTCCGATCGCTCGCTCTTCATTGGAGAGGCAGGGCGGTCGAGCCCCGAGAGAGGGCGACAACGCACTCAGATAGTGGAGGATGACGCCATCTGCCTGCTCTTGTTGGCCAGATGGTGCGGTGGTCTTTGCTTAGCGGCCAAGAATGGCTTTCTTGCACGTGTAAAGTACGAGGCAGATATTTATGTTATAGGACTTACCAGGATTGGGAGGCTAGGAGGGGTCGCGAGATAGGCTGGGGATTAGAAAATTAGGCCACGTGGACGGGTACGATCCCAGGAGGGAGAGTATACGTCATCATAAGTCCCCTAGTCTCTGTCATAGTTCGCAGAACGTGGTAGAGAGTAAAACTTTTGGGGGCCTAATCATCTAATCGCGCGTCTATCTCACACTCTGACTTCTCGGGATTCCTCAAAATTTCCTTCGTACTTTGAGAGGTACGTGTCAGTCATCTGTCGCTCCTGGGGATTTAGCGGAATCAAACAGCCCTTTTGCCCATCTATTTAGGTTTCCTATGCTGCGTTTTCTAGGGCATATAGCCTTTTCGTCTTCTCCACTTTCTCTTGCGTAACCGCTCCTCTTTCCTCTGTACTCTCTGCTTATCGCAATCATGTCGTCTTCCGATATTGCCACAGCTACCGATTCCGGTTCTACTCCCCCTGCTTCTCCAGCCCGACAGCGCTGCCTTCTCCTTCCTCTTACCCATCGCGGGAAGCGCACTGCTCAATCCGCTGCTCTTTCCAAGACTAGCGGTTATAAGGGAACGGCGTCCAAAAGCAGGCTGTGAGCGTGGAGGAGGTCGCCAGCAACGTAACTCAGGCGGCTGTTGACAACCTCCTCTCCAAGCATAATGTGGCGAGAGGTAATGTGGCAGTGATGATTCCGGAGTCGTCGCACCGGGCAAATAGCCCCCATGCAGGCTATTTGACGGTCTTCTTCCCTCAAATCGAGGAGGGGTGGCGGATGTTTGTGTAGTCGTTCTTCCACGAAGTGGCCAAAGCCCTAGGGCTTTGTCTAAGCCAATTGACGCCCAATGCCTTCTCCATTATGGCTGGATTCGAGTTTGTTTGCCGAAGTCGAGGGCTTCCTTGTACTGCGGAATGCTTCCTGGCACTATATGACATAGGGACGAGCACGACACCTTTCTTGTATCTGACTCCTCGCTCTTCCCAAGCCGTCCCTGGGGCGAGGGTCCTTATAGATTCCTCTTCCTCATTTGGGAGTTGGAAGTCTTCCTTCTTCTTTGTGAGGCCATCAGGCCGCAACTGCGAGAGTTGGGACATTACAAACGTGTGGTCTAGCGGTCCGAGGGAGTTAGATTCCTCTTAGTTTGAGGGGGTCCGACTCCAAATGAAGGAGGAAGGCTACTTCCATATGAAGTACAACGTTCTGAAACTGGCAAAGATCCCGAGGCTGTTGCAGCTTTGCGGTCTTCAGAAGGGGACTCATTCTGCTCACTTTTCGCATCTGGAGAAGAACCCCAAGTTCTGTAAGTGCTCTTTTCTTACTTCTTTTAGTGTTTCTCGCTTCCTTCGTGACTCTCACCGATGTTCTTCAGGTTCGTTGGTGTCTTCTCTGGCGGAGGTGGTGACGGATAAGGTGGCTCCTAAAGTGCCCAAGGGGAGCAGGTCTACCCGTGGGAAGGCAACGTCTTCTCGTTCGGTGGTTGCTGCTAGGAGTGGGGAGCCTTCTCCATCTCCCCACTCAGCACCTGAAGCGTCTCTGGAGGTCAATTCAGGTTTACCAACCTTTGGTAACTTCCAAAGCTTGCAAGGGGATGATGTCGAGGCCTTCCGTAACCCTACTTCTTCGGCTCCGAAGTCCGCTTCTGGCTTCGAGAATCTATGCCCGCATCTTTCGACTTAAGTTATCTCGCCATTCCCTTACGGGGTATGAGGTGGCGTCTATATCTTGCGGTTCTCCCCCTCGTTCTTCTTCTTCTCCCGTTCGGTCCGATCCTACTGAGAAAGAAGCCGGGTCCTCTCTTATGGTTGAGGGTAGGGGAGAAACAGACGCATCTGAGCCTTCTTCTCTAATGTTGCGAGAAGGCCTTGCAAACCCAGCCGAGGGCCCTTCGGGGGAGGTGGATAGGGGCTCCCTTGCTGTTTCTTCTAGTCCTACGAGGGCCGTGGCTCCTAGACTGGAGGAGGTTGTCTTGTTGGAGTCGCTAGCGGGGAGTAGGTTGGAGGAGATTCCCGAGGCTTGAAGTAGTGGAGCTGGTGGTTGAGTGGAGGTTCGTGAAGAAGGGACTTCTTCACAAGTGGTGGTGGACCAGACGGTTCGTCCTGGTTCCGTTGAGCCTCCCTTGGTAGAGGAGCTGCGAGGCGTGGGCTCCGGTTTCGCCCAGTTGCGTCAGGAGGTGGATCCTCACGAGGTTGAGTCGCTCCGGAATCAAGGACTCCAGTGGTTGAAGGATACCACGTGTTATGTTGTGGTCGATGTAAGTTCTTGGTTTGCCCCTGTTTGACGTTTTGTTATTCTGTCCTACTTCTAACCTTTTCTCTTTCCTTTTCCAGTTTAGCTCCAGTCAGTTTTTGCTGTTAGAGCACATCCAAACTTTGGAGGATCGCGTGGCGAAGTTGGAGACTTCTGCTCTAGATTTTTTGGCACAAGAGTTTGAAAGGTTGAGGCTGGATCACTCTCAGGTGACGGCCGAGCTGCAAGAGGCCCGGGCCACTTTCGATGCCTGAGTCAAAAGGTGTCGCGAGTGGGAAGCACATGCGACGGAGTTGGCGAAGGAGCGAGATCTTGCACTGGAGCGTCTTCGAGCGGTTGAGGGGGAAAGGAATGATTCTGCCGTAGAGTTAGCAGCATTGGAGGACACTCTGGAGAAGACTTCCCGGCTGAAGTTGGAAGCGGAGGTGGAGGGTGCGGAGGCGATGAAGACGGCTGAGTCTCTTTGGGACGAGCTGCAGGACTGCCAGACGTCCATAGACCAGAGGGTTGCCGACCAAGTGCGAAGAGTTAGCAAGGAGCTGCGTGGGCAGATCACCAAGAATGCCAAGCGGGACGCGTACGAGTGTATAATTCAGTACTTTGGCTCCCCGCTCCATCATGGATCTTGCCGGAAGGTGTTTGTCTTCTTCTTCATGATCGGGTACAAGGGATCCATACAGCAGTTACAGGAGAAGAACTGGATTGTACCTGAGGCTGATCTGACGATGCTGTCCCCGCAGGCTATTGAAGTCCGCGTCGAGATACCGCCAGGCTAAGCTTCCTCCTACGCAGGTCGTTATCCCCGAGGCTGGCAGGGTGACCTCTCGTAGCTCCTCCCTAGACTCCAGGGCAAGGAGGATAAGGGCCATGGCTTTGGAGATCATGGCTGGAGGTCTGCTGGTTAGTGGTCCTGATCCTCCAAGTACCCGTGCTGTCGATGCTCGTGCTACTAGACCTGCAGACGTCTCCTTGCGGGTCGTTTCCATGATTGCTGCCCCTGATGCTTCTGCTGATGCTCCGACGCTTGAGGAGCGTCGAAGGGTTGTGAGAGAGGGAAAACGGCCCTCTTGAAGAGTAGTGTAGTAGGCTTCCTATGCTGTATTTTCTTTTTCGATGTAATTGTACCGATTTGAGCAGAGTAATAAAGCATTCTTTGGAGGTCTTCATATGTGTCTTCATTTCTGTCGTGTGTTAATTCGTTTTTCTGTTAAATTACTAGTCTGGGTAGAATTTTGAAGATGAGACAATCGTGGAAATACTTCGCTCCATGTTGCGTGGTTCTACGAGGATTGTTGTTTTTCTCCTTGGAAGTACGCGTGTGGCTCTTAAGGTTCAGAATGGGATACCTTGTTAGAGCAGGTGGCTAGGACCCTCGAGGTGTATCACAATGAGCAAGTTGACTCGTGATACCGCTAAAGGGGCTGTCACCGGTCATCAGGGTATACTTCACCCCTCATTACGTGGTTCTATGAGGATGTTGTGGTTGTAGCTATCCTCGGAAGTACGCGTGAAGCTCAGAGGTTCGTAATGAGCCACCTTGTTAGAGCAGTTAGGTAGAACCCTCGAGGCGTATTGCAAGGAGCAAGTAACCTCGCGATACTACTGAAGGGTTTTTCACCGGTCATCGGGGTATCCTTCACCCCTCGTTGCGTGGTTCGACGAGAGTTGCTGTTTTTCCCCTCGGAAGTACGCGTGGGGCTCAGAGGTTCATAATGGGACACCTCGCCAGAGCAGTTGGCTAGAGCCCATCGAAACGCTACCCGAACCGGTCAATCTTTTCCTAACGGTTTTCAATGATAGTTTTGCATGTTGTTCTCGAAAGAGCTGTACTAGTGCATGAGTTGAGGAGGAAGCTGTGACGATTCGGATGGTTTCTTCAAGGAGTCGTAACGGCTAGTGAAGCCCCTCTGTTTAGCCTCCTTGAGAAGTTGTAACGGCTCGTAGAGCCTCTTCGTTTAGCTTCCTTGAGAAGTTGTAACGGCTCGTGGAGCCTCTCCATTTAGCTTCCTTGAGAAGTTGTAACGGCTCATAGAGCCTCTTTGTTTTTCTTCATTGGGAAGTTGTAACGGCTCGTGGAGCCTCTTCGTTTTTGTCTTCTAACCGCTTGTCGCTTCCTATCGTCAAACTGTCCCATTCGGCATTCTCGGTTGCCGCGCTACTCTAGATCTTATTTACTTTCGCACGTAAAAAATCCCCAGCCATCATTATTTCCTCGAGAAGGCGCATTGATGATAGACGGTTCAGAGTAATCGACACGTGGCTCTCGCCACTACCCCCTCATTGGTGATCGTGGGCGGTAAAAGGTTTTTTGCATGAGTTTTGCGTTTGGCGCTTCACTGATTCCCACGTAAACTGAAGTGTCGCCTTTGAGGCTATAAATAGACCCTTTACTTACCTTTTCTTGCCACTTCAACTTCCTTCTTCAGCAAATTCGATCTTCTCTCTTTCACTATACTTCCTTTTTTTAATGGCTTCCTCTGAATCCTCCTCTTCCGAAGCTCCCTTGTCTTTTGATTCTTCTCTGCTATCTTCCACCGAGATTCCGGTGGTTGACAGTTATGCTTTCGTTGCTTCTTTAACCCGTTTATGAGCCACATGCTTTCCTTCATGCAGATTTTCCCAAGCCAGTTGGTTCCTCACTCCTACCGATGCCTGGTGGGTTACATTCTTCTGTGCAATTACTTCAACATCCCCATGTCTCCTGCTTTACTGTTCGGGGCCTTTGCCCTTCGCCCGGTGAGACCGGCTACCCATTTTACCAACTGGTAGTCCGTCAATCTGTTAACCTTTTTCTGTCCAGAGTTTCAACTGCCTTTCCTTCCTACCGCAACTGGAGGAGCCGCTATTTCTTTATCTGCCCTCACAACAGGCAGTGGGGCGTGTCCAATAGGTGGGGCATGAACTATGTGGATTCCCTCAACCCTGCCGAGGACACTGCCTTCTTGCAGAACCATGGGTTTTTCTCCCCGACCTACGATGCAGTGTCCATTCTGGAGCATCCTCGTGCCATGGTGATGGCGGGTCTTCAGGGCAACCTGGATTATATTTATTATTTTGGTGCCCAGATGGGGAGGTGTACTCCTTTTGGTAAGCTTTTACCTTCTTTTTAAATTATGCAGTTTCTTCGTACTTACTTGTTTGATGCTAACTCTGATTTTTGTTGCCAGGGGTCGAGTTGGCCACACACGCATTGGGAAATTCCTCGGCAGAGGCTGCTCAAGTGATCTCCTCTGACGATGATGCTTCTGCGCGTGATGGAAATGCTACCTCCGAGAGATGCCACGTTAGCCCGTCGGCTCCCTTCGATCCCATCTCCTCGGGAAGCGGTATGGCCTCTTCATCTCCTTTGTCTAGCCCTACTCCAGGGGTTAGTGTGACTCCACATTTTTCATCAATGACTATCTTCATGGCTCTTTCGAGAATAGATCTGGTGGAGACATCCCAGGGGTTGCTGCTTCCGTCGACCCCGAGGCCTCCAATAGTCCACCGGCTCCAACCCCAGCAGTTCCCTCATGTGAAGGGATGAACAACACGTCTTTTCTGCCTCGTGACCTCCGAGCCATGTATTCTTCCGGTCGCATGGATGGGCTCCGGGATCTGGTGGATAGCCTCATGAGTCTCGAGGAAAGGCACTCCTAGGCCAAGACGATGGCGCTGGCTTGCTGGTTCACCTGTCTCGTAACCTCTTTGATGTACGGTGTTTCTTTCTTTCCCCTTTGTTGACTTCTCTTTTGTATGAACTTTTCTAACTCATTTTTTCTTCTTTCAGGCGCTGCTTATCACTCGGGAACTTGATTCACGAGAGATCCTATCATCAAAAGACCCCCAGCGGGTGCAAAATGCCCAGGCGATAGCGCACATGCATCAAGAGGTGGCCGACAAGTACCGCGGGGAGTTGGAAGAGAAGAAAGCTTCCTGGTGGGAAGAGTCACTTAGGCTGAGGGGCAAGATGGCGGCCTTGGGGGAGGCTCTCGAGGAGGCTGCTGTGCAGGAGCGTATTTTGCAGGAGCATGTGCAGAACCTGCAGGAGATGGATAAGGAGTCGAGGGCGCTGGTGGACTCGTTGATGGTGGATCGGGCTCATAGGGATGCTCTGAGAAGAGAGTTGGTGCAGGCTGAGGCTCGTGTAGCTGAAGTAGAGGCGGCTCTGGTGAGGGAACACATGGCGAGGGAGGAATTTGAGGCGAAGAAGCAGGCGGAATTGGATTCGGCCTGGGGTGACTTTCAGGAGAGATTGCGGACGGAGCTTTCCGTGGCTCGTGTAGAGGCGGTGCAGAAGGACCGAAATACGAGGCCTACTAAGCCTATCTCTTATAAGGATGTCTGCAAATTTATGGGCATGGGTTATGACATGTGCTCGAGTGTTGTGCAGAATTTGCCTGGTGCGCCCCGAAGTTTGGAGATCCCCTTGTTCGAACTTGCTCGTCGGATGAGGGTCGAGCCCATCCGTATTCGGGATCGTACTCCTACTCCCATTGTTCCTACTGCTGCTGCTCCCGCTGCCCCTCCGCACAAATCGAGGAGTGCCCCCAAGAGGGAAGTGAGGGAGGTGACTGAGGAGGAGCACCGGGCAGCTATCCGAGCCAGGAAGCGACGAAGAGATGATCGTTGAGGAAGGATGATGGCAGCCTGTATTGGCTTGTTTTCGGTGGATGGTGGTGGCCCTGGTTGGCCTTAGTTTTAGATTTTTCTTCTTCTTTTTTGTCTTCTGTTGTATTCCTTCGCCCGTCCTATAAGTGGGTGGCGGGCAAAGTAGATCGTTGGGGCCTCACCTCCTATCTTGCAGAAACCCACTGCTTTTTAATGGAATGTTTCGTTTGCTTACCTGCAGTGTTAGTTTCCTTTGTGCTTGTGTGTTGGTGTACATAAATCATTTTTATTTTTTGGGGCTAAACTCGAGTAACTTTCGAGCTACCTACGTATCCCGTGCAGTAAAATTGGGAATCAAGCCAAACGTAGTTCTTCTAATTACATGATACTAAGTAGTAAATACACATTTAAAATTTAAAAACACATACTTATGTACTTGGGTTAGTTTCTTCCTCGTTTTCCGAGGAGGAAAACTATCTTTTCGCGCAAACTGTCTTCAGGGGTAGAATTTTCCTTAAGTTAAGTGCATGCCATGATCGCGGATAAGTCCGACCTTCCATATCCCGAAACTGGTAGATTGCTGCTCTGAGGATGCGGGATATCTGGTAAGGCCCTTCCCACACGGGATCAAGTTTTCCCACATTTTTCGACGCCCATACTCTTCGTAGGACCAACTCGCCAACCTGGTATGTTCGTTCTTTAACACATTTTTTGTAATACCTAGCCATGCGGGCTGTGTAACGGGCGCTTTGGAGCGCTGCATGTCTTTGGTGTTCTTCCAGTAGGTCCAACTCAAGGATCATGTATTCTCCATTGCGCTCTTCCTCGTATTCTTGAATTCTCCAGCTAGGGGTTGATATCTCTGCATGAATGACTGCTTCGTGTCCATAGGCTAGACTGAAAGGTGTTTCGCCAGTAGAAGTTCTTGCAGTGGTTCGGTAAGCCCATAGAAGGCCAGGGATTTCCCCGGCCCACTTCCCTTGATACGTCATGAGGCGTGCTTTCAGTCCTTGAATTAGGGTGCGGTTCGTGACTTCGACCTGACCATTGGATTGTGGATACCCAAAGAAAGTGAAGCGGTGTTGTATCTTCGAATGGTCGCACAACTTTGACAGCTGATCACTGGTGAACTGCAGTCCATTGTTGCTGACGAGGACTCGAGGCACTCCAAATCTGCACACAATGTTTCTCCACAGGAAGTTAATAACCGTTGATGTGGTGATTTGTGCCATCGGCTCGGCTTCGACCCATTTGGTGAAGTAATCCACGACCACTAAGAGGTATTTCTTCTGCTCACGATCTTGTATTAGTGGCCCGACGATGTCGATTCCGCATTTATGAAAAGGGCAGGGAACGTGATTAGGTTCCCATGTTGTTGTAGGTAGGTGGGACATTGTTGCGTGCTTCTGACAATGCTCACATTGTTGAGTGAAGGCTGTGGTATCTCTCTGCATGGTGGGCCATAAGTAACCTTGCCGAAGTATCTACTGAGCGAGGCTTCTGCACTCCAAGTGATTTGTGCAACTTCCTCCATGCACTTCTCGCATGTTGCTTTGTTTTCATTCAAACACCGTTGGTAGGGTTGTGAGAACCCCTTCTTGTACAACACTTCTTCTTTCAAAAAATACCGGGCGGCTCTCTTACCTATCTCATTGTCATGTTCGTACTTCTTTGGGTTTTGCAGGTACACCATAATCTCGGTCATCCAACCCTTACCATCATCTCTTTCTATATTCAGCGCCTCTAAATCTACATGGATTTTTTCTGACGAGCTAATGGTGAGGAAGGTTACCTGCCGAGTGCCGATAGGGTGCATGTCGGTTGCCGTCCTGGACAAAGTGTCAGCTTCTTCGTTCTCTGCTCGGTGGATCTGCTCGAGAGTGAATTCTTCGAAGCTCTCTCGTGATTAGCGTACTCCAATCAAGTAGTCTTTCATCCTTTCATCCCGGGCTTCGTACGTGCCTCCCACTTGCTGCACCACTAGCTGTGAGTCGCTGTGGAAGTGGACTCGGGTCATCTTTCCTTCCTTATCCAGCCTCATCCCAATGAGCAAGGCCTCGTATTCTACTTCATTATTGGACACATGAACCCTATCTTCACAGCGAACGACATCACTTCCTCGGGCTTGTCTTCATGTAGGAATTTAAAGACGATGCCAGCTCCCCCAGTACCATTGCTAGATGATCCATCCACATATGCTTTCCAAAGGTTCGTCACAGGCGCTTCAGCGGGTGCTTCGTTGGTTTCTAACACGGCTTTTAGGTTGGCCTTGGTGCATAGTGGATATCGTACTCTCCGAGCTCTACTGCCCATTGACCATTCTTCCCGACACTTGTGGATGGCTCAATATTGCTCGTAACGGGTGTTGTGTGAGTATTGTGATGGGATGGGTTAAGAAGTATGACCTCAGCTTCCGAGCGGTTGTGACAATGGGTGCATGCCGTGCTCCGCTTACATACTATAATGTCCGATCCCTCGGTCTTCATTGGGGGAGGCAGGGCGGTCAAGCTCCGAGAGGGCGACAACGCACTCGGATAGTGGAGGATGACGCGGGGGCTGATGCCAGCTTCCAGCTCTGGTTGGCCAGATGGTGCTGTGGTCTTTGCTTAGCGGTCAAGGATGGCTTTCCTGCACGTGTAAAATACGACCCCCCCCCCCCCCGTTGTTCCAACAGCGAGGCAGATATTTCTGGTATAGGACTTACCAGGGTCGGGAGGCTAGGAGGGGTCGCGAGATAGGCTGGGATTAGAGGATTAGGCCACGTGGACGAGTACGATCCCAGTGGGGAGAGTATGCGTCATCATTTATAATTAGGGTAAAACGCTTAAAACCCCCCAACCTATGGGGTGTTTTACAATGTGCTCCCTGAACTACAAAATAGAGCAATCTACCCCCCAAACCTTTAAAATTTGTGCAAAATGCCCTCTAGTCAACTTTTTGGCCAAATATGACTAGAAGCGTGCCTTGCACGTGATCACGGTGAGGGCATTTTTGTTCGTCCATATTTGACAAGAATCTTTAAAAAAATCACCCCCTAACATTTACCATATGTGCAAAACACCCCGTGAACTTTATGAGTATGTGCGTTGTACCTCCTAAACTAAAGATTTGGCCTTCTACCTTTTCAAGTTAAATAAAAGCATTTAGTATTGTAATTTGACAAATCCTTTCATATAACACAACTTAATTTCAATCATATCGATGTGCATGCATCACAAAATTGGTGGATTATGATTTCACTTACTTTGTATTGGTTTGAGACATAAGATGGGACTAATTGGAATAGAACGCTAAAGAGCGATTTGTTGATTTCATGCTACGGTGCTGAGTATATATATATGATTCAGTCTGTCGTTTGATAAACAACTTGTGCATTGTGCACTATAGCTGTAGTAATTTTTTATATCCCTTGCTAGTTATCGGCACTATATGCATCATAATTTGGTCCATCACAGGGCTAAATTGTCGTTTTTCGCCTCTTAAGGATTATAGAACCAATAATAGTAGGTAAACTTCCAGAAAGTATGAGATTTTGTCTCATAATTCGATTGCCTAAGTTCACAGAAGATGAGATAAACATGATGAGGGATTTTTTCAATTTCATAAGATTCAACTACAATAATGCTATATATGCATTAGGAAAGTTAACTCGTCTAGTTTCGTGTACACGACAGATGCTGATGTTGTAAACATTGGTAAATGATTCATTTCCTCACATAATACATATTATATGTTCTAGGAAGTGATACTTCAAGATTGATTTAAATTTATCTGATGCATTCTTATAAGAGATTGAAATAGACACCAATTGATTAATGAACGAGAAATTCAAGTAAGAGTTTTATACCCTAATGGACTGAGAGAAATTTTGAAACACATAAAACAAAACTATCATGATCCACTGGTTTACATTTTAGAGCATGATAGATCACATTATTCAATTTCACAATCTTTTTCCTGTTCAATTTCACAAACAACACTTTGGAAGTTGTTGAATTCATAAAAGATGACATGAGGAAATATTACATACATGATCACCTATATTGTTTGCATGAAGAAATTAAGTACCAGCCCTTATTTTTCATACTATTTCATTTAACAGGAATAACTTGTCTTGAGTTTTCACAATGCGATAAAAACTTCTTCGCTATGAATGACTTAAGATATGGCAAGAATAATGGTGTTAATGTGAAGGGCTATTTTGTGTGGTCGATTATGGACAATTTTGAGTTGTAATCTAGATTTTTAGTTCGCTTTGACCTGTATCTTTTGGAATTCTAAAATAATTTGAAGCTATATCCTAAACACTTAGCTTTCTGGTTCAAAAAATTCTTACGGATCAATTAGTTTTAATGTTTTAGACTAGAAGTGCTTAATTACTTCACATGAGTTACCATTGTGCCAATAAAGAAGCTAGGTCATTAATAGGTCTCGATATTAAAATGGCCTCAGTCTTTGGCAATCACCTAGAACTTGAACTTTTTTAGCCTACTCGTAACAAATTTCAGAGCATATGGTGAATGAATTTATTTGACTAAGGCAGGAAATATTGCACAAATCTAGGGGGTTCAACCCACATATTGAAAAGGTTAAGGGGCATGCTCATAAAGTTCAGGAGGATATTTCGCACATATTGAAACGGTTAGGGTGGGACAATAGATTAGGGAGTGATTATTAATTTTTTAAAGTTATTGTCAATTTGGATGGACAAAAATGCCCTTCTAATGATCACGTGCAATGCACGCTTCCAGTAAATTTTTATCGAAAAGTTGACCGGGGGCATTTTGCACAACCTTTAAAAGGTTAGAGGGTAGAATGCTCTTTTTTTGTAGTTTAGGGGGCACATTGTGAAACACCCATAGGTTTAATAGTAATATATTATCATGTTATTATAGATATAGATTATAGTTTATAGTTTATAGTTTATGGTTTTTTAATATTGTCAAAAAAAGTTTTGACTATATTATATTTATTTGTTATGACTTAATTCTTGTGATTTATTATATAAGTTTTTTTTTTTATCGGCAAATAATGATTATATTGATAGATAGCAAAGAAAATAGTACAAGAAGTACTATCCATGGTCAGCAACTCAATTACAAACAGATACAGGAGGAAGGAAAAATGCACCAGTCACAAAAGGAGAAACAAAAGTCGTGAAATTTTGCCTTCAGCCACATCCAAGATTTCACCTTAATAAGCTCAACACATTTAGAAACATCAAGAACATCACCGCCGAAAGTCAGTCTATTTCGCAAGCACCAAAGGCACCAAATAGTTGTATGCCAAATACAGCTCCATTTCTTTTTATTTATGCTCCTTGGGATCAGTTCAAGATTCATTTGAAAGTTGCTTCTGAAACTGAGAGGAATGACCGTAGATATCCCGAACCAGTTGTAAATTTCCATCCAAACCTGGTGAGCGACAATGCAAGTATTAAAGAGATGAGAGATATTTTCCTCGTTCAAGCAACATAAAGGACAATTCAGGTCATTTGAGTCATCAAGAATTCTTCTTTTAGCAAGATTGTCCTTGGTTGGTAATCTGTTGAGGGAAGCTTTCCAAGAAAAAGACAACATTTTGAATGGAGCTGAAGTCTCCCAGAAGATCTTGAAGAAACGAGCATTACCTGCTTCAAGTGGTTGAGGATCATTTAAATGGCTAATGATGCAGTATGCGGACTTGACGGTGAAAGTGTTGTTTGGCTCAGCATTCCAGATCCACGAGTCTCTTTTATTAGCATCAAGGTGAATGTGATCAAGTGACTGAAGAAGGGTAGCTAAAGAAGATTTCTCCCATTCGAAAAGAGTGCGTCTCCAACGCCATCTCCAACACATTGAGCCATTTTCCGAAACAGCCACATCTGCAACAGAAGCTTCTTTGTCATTTGAGATAAGGAACAACCTCGGAAATTTATCCTTGAGTCTTTCATTCCCCAGCCAAGGATTTGTCCAGAACTTAGTATCCTTGCCATCCCCAATTGATCTTTTAAGATTTTGTCTAAACCAGCCGGAGTTGTTGTCACTGGGGGAGAGATTCCACAGATCGCGCCACCAAATGGATTGTTTGGTAGAGGCAGTTGATCGACCCCGAGTTTCAAAAGCAATGTTCAGGTCTCCGTATTTTGCAGCAAGGAGATTAATCCAAAGTCCCCGATCATTATTGGCGATACGCCACTTCCATTTGCTCAAAAGAGCATTGTTGAAGTAAGTCATTTGTTTAACTCCTAAACCTCCACGCTCTCTACTTTTGCAGATCGTATCCCAGCTCACCCACGCAATTTTTCTTGACTGAGGCGTTCCACCCCAGAGAAAGAAACGAAGAGTGTTATTGAAAGAGTTGATATCTGTCTTTGGTGCTTTAAAGAATGACATGTAGTAAACTGGAAGACCTGTAAAAACTGAATTGAGCAAGGTGATACGCCCTCCAAAGGAAATCGGGCAACTATTCCAGCTCCCAAGCTTATTCTTCAAAGAGTCTAAAACTGGCAGCCAGGTGCTTGATCTTCTTGGGCTTGAACCAATCATGATTCCGAGATACTTGAAGGGAAGGGTTCCGATTCTGCAATTTAAAGTATCTGCATAGGCAGCCAAAGAGACAGGATCAGTATTTAAGGCAAAGAGTTTGCTTTTGTTAAAATTAACCTTCAACCCCGAAATGAGCTCAAAGTTACGGAGAATGCATTTAAGGATCCAAACGTTGCGGCTTGAACTTTCGCAAAAGAGCAAGGTGTCGTCGGCATACTGAATATGAGTAATATTAAGCATGCTTCTACCCACTTCAACTCCTTTAAAAAGGCCATCTCTAGCAGTTTTCTTAATTAACCCGCTTAAGCCCTCTGCGGCGATGAGAAAAAGAAAAGGCGAGAGCGGGTCGCCTTGCCATTTATTATATAAGTTATACCATGCTATCATTGTTAGAAAACAAATAATTTTGGTAATTAAGAGTAATTTTTACATAAATATTTAGAGATGAATCACCACATTAATATTGTAGTAATATAATTATAATTGGCAGATTTTTTGCCAATTGTTTTTTTAATATTTTTGGACTTTATTATAGATGGCGTCCCCGTCTCTAATACTCGACAAGTTATAGAAATGGCTATGTCGTCTCTAATACTCAACAAGTTTTACAAATTGTGCGCCCGTCTCTAATATTGATTATTAATATTGAATAGTAATCTTGAATATTAATTTGGAATTTTCATTTTTAAGAAACAGATTGTCCGTTTGTAATGCATTATGGGTAATTTTGGAATTTTCATTTTTACAAACGAGTTGTCCATTTGCAAATGGTTCAGAAGTAATTTTGGGTTTCAATGGTTACTTACTGTCGTCCGTCAGTAAATATATTTTATTTTTACAAACCACATCGCCATTTCTAATACTTCCAAAGTATTACAAACGGCTCCCCCGTTTGTAATTATTTTCTGCCTATTAAAAACGGTCGTGTCATCACTAAAAGTGGAGATGGGACCGTTGCCCGTTTCTTATAGTCATTTGTGACGATCGCATTAGTGACCAGCATTAGAAACGACAGTTTCGTTTGTCTTGATCTTTAGAAACGAATTTTTGATTATTACAAACGGGTTTGCCCATTTCTAATGGCCATTTTTTTGTAGTGTTTCCAAAAAAAATATTAATAGAATATGAACATTTCAAAAAAAGAAAACGAACCTATAGCCAATCAATATATTTTAACAAGACAACTATATTGCCGCACTATTAAGGGGAAGAAGTTTTATTAGAGGAAAAGTGAGGGTTAAAATCTAAATAGAAGAAAGAGGGGATGATTTGCATTCTCAGTAGCCACCTTTATTTGACTTTTACTAAAGGTTGAGATTGGGCTATAAACTTACAGTCCGGTGAGGAAGCCATTTTCTAATATTTTCCATACCGCAACTCTTCAACTTCATTACTCTTTTCATAATATTTTCTTTATAATAATAATAATAAATCCTTTTTTATTACTATATAGCCCATGTATAATTTTAAAATATTAAATTCAAAAATTTGTGTGGCTTACGCCTCTTCTCTGGAGACGCAAAATGGCTCGCCTTACGCCTTCGCCTTTTAAAACACTGATATACACTGAAGAGAGACTTAAATTTTAATATCTTCTTCAATTCCTCATTTTGGTTCTTGATCCCAATTTTCAAGCAAAACCTTTAGTTAAAAAATTTAGATTCGTCTAGCAAAGATCTCAAATAATTATTAAGTAATTAACCGGGAAAATATCATATATAACCAACCAAACAACTATGAAAAGATTATAATTAGGTATTGGCTTTGCATCCTTCAAGTCATTCTTAGTTTTCATTTCAAAAGTCTGTCATAAGTCAAAGATAGCATGATGCTCGATTGAAGTTATGATGGTGGTGCCTACGAAAAACGTGGAGTCCTGTAATTGCTCGTGATGTCTTAGCTAACATCAATGTTAGCATCCACACCTCTCACAATGATGCTAACATTGATGTTACCTAAAATGCCACCGTAATTGCTAATGTATAAAATAACAGAAATAGAGAGAGAAATCAAATAAACAAAACAAAAAATTAGTTATAAGAACAAAATATGAAAGGTAAAGAAACTTTTAGTCTTGTTGACACATGTTCTTAATCTAAAAAATATTGTAGTAGGGTCTTGTCTTAGCTAAAATAGATGTTAGCATCCACTCCTCTCAATGTAGAATGAAATGTAAGAGAAGATTCAAATCGCAACAATTCAGCCACTTTTGACAAAATATTTTCGTCGTGCCCTGTACGTGTTTCTGGTAGGAGGTTTTTTCGTCCCTTTAGTTGGTGAGGGCGCAACTTATACATTTTGAAAATATTAGATGCCACATGATAACACAGGATAAAGGTCACGGGCAAAAGGATTTTTTTTTTTTTTGAGATCCGCCATTCTCATCTTCTTCATCAAGCTTAGCTACGAACTTTTTTTCTTCTTAATTTTTTTTGTTCCGATTGTGCTGCACTCAGATTTGGTTGAGATTTTAATTTTCCAACCCATTCTTTTATATATTACTTTCCTTCATATCTCAACCAATTTTTGAACTAATTATGCAAAAAGTCTGCATTTGCAAAATGAAAGGAATTAAATGTTCTTGCGCCTTATATTTTTTCCAAAGTATTCATAAGCCCAGGAAGTTAGTGTACACCCTTAAGAATCGTGTGAAAGGCGGCACAGACAAAATCTCTCCGCATACTCTGTCAAAAATGGTTGAATATTGGGGCAAATCGGATATTCTTAGATTGTGGGAGGAGGAGGGGGGGGGGGGGGGGGGGGGGGAGGGAGAAATATTACACTTTTTGAATTGAAATATATGATAAGGGGTTTAATGATTTTCTCCGCAAATCTATCAAATTTTAAGGGTCAATTGCATTTTGCCCCTTAACGTTTGGGGTGTCTTGCAAAGTGTCCCCAAACGTTTCAAAAAGAGCACTTTGCCTCCTAACATTTGTAAAAATGTGCAATTTTGCCCTCTGATGCCAGATCTAATGGATGAAGACAACCACGTGGTAAAATTGAATGGTAGATAAGGACCCAGGAGACAAATTTACAAACGTTAGGGGGTAAAGTGCTCTTTTTGAAACATTAGGAGCACTTCGCAAAATACCCCAAATAATAGGGGTTGATTGCAATTGACCCTTTTGAAATACAAGTGTTGATGAAGAATCATAAAGAATGAACCACTAACTAATTTATTTAGCATTTAAAATTCTATCATGTATACGTAGACAAAGATCTAATTCATGTTATCTCAAATCTTTCAAGGCAAATTCTGTGTTACTATATATGCCACCATTAGATTGTTACACGTGTAATAATTAAAAAGTAATGATTGTAATGCTTATTTGTCTAACCATCTACAATTTTGTACATTAAAACCCACCAAAAGCTAATTAGCAATTAAACTTGTTGTAAATCCAGCAGTATTACAAGAACTGATACATCATTTCAAGGAGAAGATCTGGGTTGTGTTCATACTTCATATAACCTATAGATTAATGCAGTTCAGGGTCGCTTCATCAAAAAATTATCTCAATGCGTGAAAAAATGGTTAAAGATTGCAATGTGATTGAAATGAGGAATTGCAAGAAATATTAGAATTTATTGCCTGAGAAGCTAAGTTCTCATGCTATAATTAGACAAATAAAATGGGATAAGCATTATCTACTGCTTGTGAAAATTCCCATTTTAGAGAAGTGAGGAGCAACCCAATAACATAGGAGAACGGCATGTGACTTCACGTTTATTTTTGGAATAGGGTACGAAAGAACTAACTGTAAAGACTTTTGGTCAAGCCCATTTTTTACTGAAAGGCATAGATGGGGTTGGGATCTAGTATTTTGTAAATTATGACCACCAAATTTAAAAGACTCATAACCACCCACCTCATTCTACTGCAAACTGAGAGGCATTCCATTAAACAACATTCCTAGCAAATAGTTCCTATATATTCCCCTTGACTTTATCAGCAATCGTTTCATGCACTTCCCATGTCCCTCTCAATCTTGATTAAACTCATAAAAAATCATTATATTTCTACAATTTTTCTATATGTATGTGGCCTTTTTCTCATCTTCATCAACCAAGAAAATAAAGAAAGAAAGAAATTGAAATTTCAAACCATGGCGGCCTGCGGCAGCCTAGAGCACATCTTTGAGAAACCGTTGCCAGATAATTCAACACTTCTCGAATCCCTTTCACCATGGAAGCAAATAGAGTCCATGAAAGCCATTGCCGATTCTTCGTTCACAGAATTATTCGGTGAGTTACATTTTAAAGAAAGTCCTCATCATGTTCATGCCCACCTCGAATCATCACCTTCATCCCCTTCTTTGTCTTTCTCCTCCAATTCGACATTATCCACCGAAATAAATCCACTAGATTTACATAATAACGACAATAAAAGAGAAAAGAAGGAGAGCATTTTTGCCTCAAGCAATCATCAAGATAAAACATCGTGTTATTATCCATCGATACAGAAAAAGCAATACAGGCACAGCGATAGTTTCTCTTCCATGAATTCAGAGAGTTTATCGTTGTGCACGGAGGGTCTAGGGTTTGAGAGTTCCGACGATGTTGAGGATTTGATGAAGAATAATGATGTTTGTAATACGAATGAAGAAAGAAAAAGTTTAACAAGAAATAATACATTGACAGAGGCCAAGAGAT
The DNA here is from genome assembly GCA_946800315.1 of Misopates orontium. Lineage (NCBI taxonomy): Eukaryota > Viridiplantae > Streptophyta > Magnoliopsida > Lamiales > Plantaginaceae > Misopates > Misopates orontium. The sequence continues at coordinate 22,767,147 of OX326946.1, forward strand.
CAAGAACAAATAGAGGAGGATTTCCACCTCCCATTTCGTGTATAGGCACGAGTGGAAAGCCTTGGGTGTGCTTAAAATCCTATAGAGAAGATGGTAGATTCATTCTCAAAGAAATAATGATCCCAACTCAGGAACTTCTCCATACATGCCGCGAAGATGGCCGTTTGAAGCTCAGGTTCATTTTGTCTGACGATGATGAAATTTCGGAAGGAAACGAGGAACACGACGAAGGAAATATAGAGGTGAATGTCAAAGATATACACGAAAACAATGGTGATAAAATGTGAGAGTGATAGAAATAGAGAAGGGACTTTAGAAACCAGCAATTGAAATCCAGCACACAGTCATATTGGCAGGGACGTTCCAAGATTTTGTTTCTGCTTTTTTGGGACAACAACCATGTTAACCTTTTTTGTTTTCTCTTCAAAATCGAAAATAACAGGGATAGAAAAAAGAGAGGGGGGGTGGGGTGGGGTGGGGGTTGATATGTGTTCTTAGGAAACCAAGATTTAATCATTTTCTTCTTTGGTTCAATTTTGTAGTGAATCAGATAATGAAGTCGATTGTGTAGCTTTTAACTTAATACTTTGTTTCAACCGTTGAGTTAATATCAATTTTGATTTGTGAAATGGTATACTACTTGAGCATATGGGATTGGCTTCAATTATTTTTCTGTCCAGCTAGTACTTAGTTTTTATATCATGGTTCCCCAGAAGTTTGATAATTGGGAAATAAAGCCATTGTCAAAAATGCGTCTTGCTTTAGACCCTTATCCTTATCCAAGAAAGTCATGAATCTATAAAAGAATAGTCATAATAAACACGAACATGCTTCATTTAGACATAGTGATGGATGATCATGTATACAGACAACAGGATATGTTGGTTTCAAGTTTTAAATACAGAAATAATTTAATATAACAATATTAACAAATAAAAATCTCACTACAAGAATTATGTGCAATTGCAACCTCCATACAGCAACGGATTTTGAATCCGTTGCAGTGATTTTCTGTACCAACGTCCAAAGACGTTGGTATGTGAAAAGTTAAAGAAAAAAAAAAAAGAAAGAAAACGCAGCAACGGTATTTTTGACGTTGCAGTCATTTTGAGTGCATGCGACAGTTAGCTGTTAATTTTTTTTTTAAAATTAAAAAAAGAAAGCCTCATTAAAGGCTACAACACCAACGTCTTCAAGACGTTGGTGCCTAAATTATAGGGCAAATTCGCAGCAGTTTTATGCTGCGAATTTTGCCATTGCAAAAGCTTCGGGTTTTTTTTTTCTTTCACTAAAACTCACCTAAAACTCACCTAAATCTCACGATTTCAGCTCCAAATCACATTTTTGTTGAAGGTATGTGTTCAATACCTTTAAAATTACGCTTTTACATGTTTTTTTTTTTAGTTTAATCGGTTAGATTTTTGTTATTTAGCATAAATATGATGTTTTTGTTGATTTGATGATGTATTTGTGTTAATTATGTATGATTAATTAAGATATTAGAAGTAATTTTGAACGATCTATGTGTATTATTTTTTTTTTAAAATTAATGGTTAGATTTGTGTAATGAGTATTTGTGATGTAATTGTTGATCAGATAGTGTATTTATGTTAATTATTTATGCTTAATTAAGGTAGTATGTATATTAAGGTTTAATCTAATTAATCGGTTAGATTTGTGTAATATTATCGCATAATAGTGATGTATTTGTTGATTCGAGTGTATTAGTACTGTTAATTATATATATATATATATATATATATATATATATATATATATATATATATATATATATATATATATATATATATATATATATATGTATGCTTAATTAATAATATTAGATTTGTGATTATGACAATATAGCTACGTATTTTTTTTTTTTGTAGAATTTAATCGATTAACTTTGTATTATATAACATATATAATTGTGTTTATGTTAGAACGTATTTATGTTAATTAGATATGCTAAAAATGTTAGTAGCATTGAGAAATTATATATTTGTAATAAAAATATGGGAAATATATTTTGGTTAAACTTGTTTATATGAACATGCTATGGTGTAATTATTGATGCTTGATATAGATAGAGATATATGTAGAAGATGCAGTTATTTTGTGACACGTCCGTACGTGATTAATTGTTGAATACTTTAATTTAATAGTATATATATCACAATGAGTATTGAGCTTACTTAATTGTAATACATTGATTAGAAAAATTAGCGGAGATTTGTATAATTTAGACGTAACAAATGTATATATACTTAATTAGTCAATTTAGTAAATGAATAGATAGTATATATTGTCGTGTATCCCTTTTATATTAATTTGACCATTCTAAATATTTATTTATCAGATGGCCGGCTCGTCAGATCAGGGTAAGGAAAAGGGAAATGGGAAAGGAAAAAAGAAGGTGTCGAAGAACCAGGTGCCATACCCGGAAGGGGTACCTCGAGGATCATTCTCTTCGCAGCCTGATCTTGGTTCGATGGGATCACTTTCAGCGGTGATGCCGATGTTTCCCGGAGGATCAAATGACGTAGGAGCCCGCGCTAGTGGGCCGTTTACCAATCAATTGATGGGTGTAGGAGCGACAATGGGGGGTGTATATGGTGGGGCTGGTTATGGTGGTGGTGGATTCGGTGGGGCTGGCTATAGCGGGGTTGGTTATGGTGGGGGTGGTTATGGTGGGCCTGGATTAGGTGGGCCTGGATTTGGTGGGCCTGGATATGGGAGTGGAGCTGGGTTTGGTGGGCCTGGATATGGGAATGGAGCTGGATTTGGTGTGCCTGGTTTTGGGAGTGGAGCTGGATTTGGTATGCCACAAACACAGCTAACGAGGCCACAACTTATGGGAGGTACTGTAGACGGCATGATGTAGCCGAGTTTAGGTGCCATGACGACGCTACAGGTTCAGTGGACGGGTAGTACTGCTGGGCCATCATCATCGGGCTCAGGGGTTCAGGCACACGAGGTTCAGGCTCACGTGCTCGTGGCGTCTCTGAGGAGTTAGACGAGGATGAGGGGGGTAACAATGATTCAGGAGACGATGGTGGTATTACTAGGGTTGCAGTGCGAGGACAATCTAAACCTCGCGAGCCCCCGGCAAATCCGGATGACAGGGAGGTACTTGAATTATTCTTTGATGGCTCTATAGAGAACCCTTCCGCCGTGACCACGATTGCTACAAATTTGAGGAACATGATGCAAGGGGCATACTTCACGTACGGCATGTGGCCAGAGGACGAGAGGGAAATGTGTTGGAACAGATTTAAGGTAAGGAATTAGCTTGACTTCTATATTTATTAAATATTTATAAATATTTGTTCATTATTATTCATTTATGTGACCAACTTTTCTTTATGTCTGTATTAAATGCAGCACACTTATCAGTGGGATCCTGCCATAGAAAATGCAGTCAGGGAATGGTACGATAGGGTCGCTACTGCGAGATTTGCAGGTTTAGTAAACCACGCCAAGAAATGGTGGTTGTTCTGCAAAGTTGACCCCACCTATAGTATGAGCCACAGTTGTTGGATTCACGAAGATTTTCGGCAGGCATTTTATGATTATTGGGAGCTTGAGCCCACGAAGGGTCATTCGGAGCAGAACGCTAAAAATCGAGATAAGGGGAAAACGGTAAACTATAGGGGTGGGTCTCGCAGCACGAACAAGCATAGGATAGATCTGGTAAGTAGAAAAATATGATTGGTTATTTTTCAAATATCATCATTGATTTAATAATGTGATCTATATTTGCTTTAATGAATTTTCATATTATGACAGGCAAACGAAATGAGTACAACGCCCGACAAGGTGCCGTTTCAGGATGTCTTTATAAAGACTCGTGCAAAGAAACATGACGACGGAACGGTTGAGTGGCCAAACCCTGAGGACAAAACTAATTACGTGAGTATAATATTTTCTTTCATTAAAGTGGTGTAATCGTCAATAATTGTTGTTGTCGTAATTATACTTATGTTTGTTACAAAAAATATTTTGAATCATAATATGTTATATGTAGGATGCTTATGTGGAACACTGCCTCCGAGAACATGGGCCAGATATGAGCAAGTGGCCGGTCTGGGAAGTGAGACCGTGGGTGAAAATTGCCGCAGCCGGACGTGTAAAGAAGAATAGGGTGGTGGGTGTGGCGAGTTATGGTGAGCCTGAGCGCGTAGGATTCAAGGCTCGAAGACATTCTAGGTTCGTTGAGACTGGCTCTAGTAGCGTGGAGCCGCTTCGATCAGAATGTCAGGCACTACGGGCCGAAACAGCTTCTCAACGGGAGGAAATCACCGGTTTAAAGAATGTGCTCAAATACTTTATGTCACAGTTTAATATGCCGGTGCTCGAGGAATTGTGGGGGTCAGGGCAACAACAGGGGCAACAACAACAGTTTAACAACTTCCCGGCAGTTTTCCACCAACCATCGCAACCGACGAACATGAGTGTCGGCACCGGGCGGGTATCAGGGGATCCACTCTATCGACCACGGTCACATTCTACCGATCAGGAGGACGAAGGGGACCAGGAAAGAAGTTCGGGTGGCGGTGCTAACGACACTACTGGCTTGGGTGATATGTAATTTGACGAGGATACTCAAATTTAGACTGTTATTTGCTGCTTTTATTTGTATTTGTATAATTATGAACAAACGAGGTTTGTTTTAGCTTGTTTTTATTTATGTTTGCACCTTATATATATTTATGTTTTTATTTATATTTATAATTTACACTAGTTATATATATATATATATATATATATATATATGTATATATATATATATGTTACAAAATATATATATATATATATATATATAAACGTTACAATTCAAATAACTCAAATATTACAACTCAAGCTTACATATTGCAAATAAACCACTGTTTAAGTTCACGAATTCTTACTACGTAGGCATACATATTGCTTAGAACATACATTACGTATAATCAGGGTCATCGTCGTCACCATCATTATGATCTTCATCCACGTCATCGTTGGCGGATGTCTCGTTATCATCGACTTCCACAATATCATCGTCTGCAAGCCTGATAGGTGTATTGTCGATATTGTTGATGTCATCCAATCTTAAATGAGGTGCGGTGCTATCTTGGTAAATGTCGAGATTAGCCACTGCAGTTGTGTCAACGAGGTATCTCGCTCTTGTCGTGCAAACCGCCCACCATCCTCTCCTACTGGTATTTTTTTGTGAAGGATACAGACTGTAATAGACTTGTTGCGCCTGACTTGCTAAGATAAACGGTTCAGACGCTCCTGTACCGAGTCGCATTGTTGGATTAATGTCAACAAGGCCATAAATCGGATGAGTTGCCTCGATCGTACATCCAACTCCGATCTTCGTTGTTATACGATTTTTATCTAATTAAAATCAAATTAACAATGCATCAGCACGAGAACTGACTATTTAATCACGAAAGTAAGGCTAATTAAAACTTATCATCAAATACTAACAATGTGAACAACTAATTACACACATGCATATAAATAGCATACTACTAATCAAATCACGCTTAGATCTCAGTTATTCTAAATATGATGAATAACAAGTATTAATATTACAAAAATCACTAAATTAAGCAACAACATCAACAATATATATATAAAATTAATATTAATAATTATTTATACTAATAAAATTAGAAAATCACTAAATTAAGTAACAACATCAACAAGAAAAATATATTTAACAAGATGAACTCTAATTACACACATATACAACATATTACTAATTAAACGACTTTTAGATCTCAGTTAACATCAACAAGAAAAATATATTTAACAAGATGAACTCTAATAATTACACACATATATATACAACATATTACTAATTAAACGACTTTTAGATCTCAGTTAAGCTAAATTAAATATGAAGAGATTAAAAATAATCAACAAAAGATACAAAAAAAATTAAATTAAGCAACGAATTACGATAATACTGAAATAGATACCTCTCGTGGAGTGAGCTTTGCTGAGAATTACATACGCTTTGCAAAAAAATCACAGGGAAGAAATGAAATTTTGCTGAAAAATAGAGAAGAGAGGGGGAAGAAATGCAGTAGAATTTGGGGAAGAAACGCAGGTTTTGGATCATGAAATGTGTGGAGGAGAGGATATAAAGCCGATAAATCTATTGCAAGGTCCAAATCCCTTGCTGCTGCTGTAAAAACAGCTTTTCTGACACAGTTGCAAGGGAAAAAGGCCCTTGCAGTAGCCTTTCATCTTCAGCAACCTCCTCTTCCCTTGCAGGTTTTGTTTTACTTATTTTTTAATATAATAAAGCTGCATTCTTCATTCTTTATATATATATATATATATATATATATATATATATATATATATATATATATATATATATATATATATATATATATATATATATATATGCAAAAATCAAGTCAGGAGTTATGTATTTAAATAACATCTATTCATGCTAAAAATTAAAATTACGTTTAAGTAATTCAATTTTTATGTAATATTTGTTCAATTAAGTTAGATTAATTTTACAAAGTTAAGATTAGTTATATTTAGTTGATTCTTATATATATATAATTAATTAGGAGTTGTCCATTCAACAATTTCAATTAATTTATACAAAAATAAGATTAGTTTTATTTAATTAGTTCAATTATAATGTAATGTTGAGTTATCAATTCTATTCTTAATTAATTCAACGAAAATAAAGAGTAGTTTTCCTTGTACGTGGTTCAATTCTGATGTAATTAAGATTTTATTCATTCAAATGAAATCTATTCATGATAATAACAATCTAGATTAAATTTAAGTAATTTAGTTCTTGTGTAATAATATTTGTTCAATTAATTAAGTTAAACTAATTTGACAAAAGTCAAGATTAGTTATATTTAGTTGATTCTTATATATGCAATTCATTAGGAGTTGTCCATTCAAACAAGTTCAATTAACTTATTAAAAATTAAGATTAGGTTTACTTAATTAGTTCAATTCTAATTTAATGTTGAGTTATTAATTCTATTCTTGATTAATTTAACAAAAATAAAGAGTAGTTTTCCTTGTACGTAGTTTAATTCTTAGGTAATTAGGAGTTGTGCATTCAAATAACATCTATTCATAACAAAAATCAAGATTAAATCTAAGTAATTTAGTTCTTATGTAATATTCGTTCAATTAAGTTAAACTGATTTGACAAAAGTCAAGATTAGTTATATTTGGTTGATTCTTATATGTGTAATTAATTAAGAGTTGTCCATTCAAACAAGTTCAATTAATTTATTAAAATTTAAGATTAATTTTGTTTAATTAGTTCAATTCTAAGGTAATTATGTTGAGTTATAAAATATATTCTAAATTAATTCAACAAAAATAAAGAGTAGTTTTCCTTGTACGTAGTTCAGTTCTTATGTAATTAGAAGTTATGCATTCAAATAACATCTATTCATAATAAAAATCAAGATTGAATCTAAGTAATTTAGTTCTTATATGTAATATTTGTTTAAGTTATATAAACCAATTTGACAAAAGTCAAGATTAGTTATATTTAGTTGATTCTTATATGTGTAATTAATTAGGAGTTGTCCATTCAAACAAGTTCAATTAATTTATTAAAATTTAAGATTATTTTTGTTTAATTAGTTCAATTCTAATGTAATTATATGTTGAGTTATAAATTCCATTCTTAATTAATTCAACAAAAATAAAGAGTTGTATTCAATTCTTATGTAATTAGGTGTTATGCATTCAAATAACACTATTCATAATAAAATCAATATTATTAAATCTAAGTAATTTAGTTCAATTATGTAATATTTGTTCAATTGAGTTAAACTAATTTGACAAAAGTCAATATTAGTTATATTTAGTTGATGCTTATATATTTGTAATTAATTAGGAGTTGTCCATTCAAACAAGTTCAATTAATTTATTAAAATTTAATTAAGATTAGTTTTGTTTAATTAGTTCAATTCTAATGTAATGTTGAGTTATCAATTATATTCTTAATTAATTCAACAAAAATAAACAGTAAGTTTTCCTGTACGTAGTTGATCAATTCTTATGTAGTTAAATATTATTCATTCATATAATTTCAGTTTATTTAATGAAAATCAAGAATCGTTATGTTTAGTTTGATTATTATGTAATGAGAAGTTATTGATTCTAATAACTTTAATTAATTTTACATTACAAGATTAATTCTAATTAGTTCAGTTCTCATATGTTATTAGGATCTTATTCATTCAAATAAGTTCACATATATATAGCTATAAATATCAAGATTAGGTCTATTTTCTTATGTAATTAATAATTATTCAATCAAATAAGTTTTATTAATTAATTAATTTAACCAAGATCAAGATTAGTTCTATATATTTAGTTCAAGTCTCGTGTAATTATGATTTACAAGTCATAATTATATACATATGGATCTAATTAAATGAGTGAAGGAGTGAATATATATAAAACATTTTTCTAATAAAGCTATTGCAAGGTCCAAATCCCTTGCTATTGCTGCTTTTCTGACACAGTAGCAAGGGAACCCAATTTCCCTTCCAACAACTTTCTGACAATAGCCTATTGCAAGGTATTTGGACCTTGCTAAAAAATTTCAGAATGAAATTTTTGGCGGAAATTTCAAATTTCCCAAAAAATTTCCTTCCCTCCCACTATACTAATACCACACTATATCACTCATCCATCCCACTACATTCTCCCTCTCATATTATTGTCATCTTCTTCTCCCCTTCTCTCCTTCACTTTATTTTTTTCCTTAATTTATTTTGCATCATGATCAACTTATATATATATATTATATATGCATACATGCATCTTATACTATATATATTGTATAATTATAATTAGTGAGATTATTTTATAATTATACATTGTAAAGTTTAGTGTGTGTATGTATATATATATCATTATAATTTTTAAAATGTTATCTAACATTTCTTAATACTATATATATATATATATATATATATATATATATATATGTGCGTGTGTTTGTGAGTGTGTGTGTGTGTGTATATATATATATATGTATATATATATTAAAAAACATTTTATTACAATGTGGCGGTTTTTACCGCCACTTTTTTTATAAAAAAATATTTATCTACAGCAACGTCCGTGGACGTTGCTGCCAAATTTGAAAAAAAAAAGAGTGTCAGGACGCTATAGCAACGTCCGTGGACGTTGCTGCCAAATTTGAAAAAATAAAGAGTGTCAGGACACTATAGCAACGTCCGTAGACGTTGCTGTGTTTCATCGAAAAAAAAATAATGAACAAAAATGAAATGTAAATAAAAAACGTGCGTAAATCAATTGCAACGTCAAAAGACGTTGCAATTGACTTTTGTGTCAGAATACATAGGAACGTCCACGGACGTTGCTGTTAATTGTGTGTGTCAGAAAACTCCAGCAAGGGAAATGGACCTTGCTACAGGTGTGTGTCAGAAAAGCAATAGCAAGGTCCATTTCCCTTGCATGCAAAATACCTGCACCAACGCCACCTATAGCAAAGGATGCTACCAACGTCTTTTTCCTTTGCTGTAGATCAATAGCAAGGGAATTTGAACCTATTGCAAGGTTTTTGGACCTTGCTATAGCCCACAATTCTTGTAGTGTCTCCAGAATCTCAACAAATGTAACATATCAACATGATCATATACATAAACAGTAGAACAATAATGATAAATTGAAAGTTAAAAAACAACTAAATTAAACATAAAGAACCTGAATGTGTCGTAATAGAATTGGACGATTCAGAGGTTTGACCTAGCTCTTATAACCCTCCAACTCAATATGTTCGGCTGACTTCAACCTCTCATGAGGTACAGCATCCTTCTGGTGAAACATTTTTCTGAGATTCAAAACTACTCGTGCTATCGAACACTTTGATATTAATTTGTAGAATTACTTGTATATGCTGTGAGATGCAGAACAAGTTTTCGATTTTTGGATACCTCTTCTTTTACACAGAAAAGGACCCTTTATATAGGCGCATGAAAAAGATGTAACAACTAATACACATTGATAAAATAAACATTTTTTTTATCTTCTGAAACGTCCGAGCTAATTTAACACAACCATTATGTCGTACAAAAGCAATACTTAAGTATGATTTTGAATTTAATTTCAAAATATTTCAAAATATTTAATCCAGATTATTTTATTCAATTAATTAAATAAATTAATTAAGCTTCATCAAAAGTTGTGGCGTGATGGACAACGACTCGAGGAGTCCATCTTTACCACGTCATTACACTTCTCTTAAAACATGATATGGCATAAATGCTTCTGGGTGCAGTGTTTCGCTCCCATGTAGGACACTTCCTACGCATATTTGCCTCTAAACAATTATAATCTACATTTAGAAGCTTTGAGCTCATTCTATAGCTCGACACAAAAGTTGCCTTATACTTTAATTGGACTCAACTCCAACAACATTTGGCCTCATTACCAATTTTGTCAACAGAATACTCATGAATTTGGATAACATGCAGCTCCTATTAACCTATAACACCACACGCATGTTCTACAACTTACAAAAACGCTCCAGCCATGAACAAACGATTAATCGTGAGAAACTAAACTTTGATTGGATTCTTCATTCTAGTGAGATTTAACCAGGTTCTTACTCAAAATGCTTTTCTTTTCGAGTGCTTTTGTAATTAATGTATAGTCCCGAAAGGTGTTATTATTTAATCAAATGAAGGTCGAGAAATGTTCTCCTATTCAACCTTTATTTTTGCGTCTACAAACAAATTTGACCCTGGAAGTTAGCTAATCGTCTGAAGGGAAAAAAGTGAGAATAGTATTAAGCAGAATATAACACAACATTGTGACACATAATGCTGCAGTGGTCGAGAACGTAGAAATAAAGAGGGCATACATAAGAAAGTGGAAATCTAGAAGCCTTATTTTTCCTGTCATTTGACTGAAGACTTGCTTTATTCAATTGGTTAAGATTCAAAAGCTGTAAGATCTCAATGATTTTGTGGTCATATAACTATTAACAAAATGTAGAATGCAGAATTAAGAAGAATGAAGATGAAGATGTCGACATAATGAATGAGAGAATAATTCTGTTAAGGAATAATTTGCACTGAAATTGATGATGATTTGCAATGAGGTAGCTGTCTATTTATAGTACATAAAAAGGAATAATCTTATGTAAGAGAGACGAATAATGACATCATAATCCTAACTAACTAATATTCATTTTGCTATGCATTTGTCCTGTGTGAGTGTTCGTGCATGATCCATTCTTTGTACTACAGCTGAGGTATAACTTGAGCTGCATTTCTTCTCATTTTCATACGCCCCCCTCAGGATGCGAGTGTGCTTCTGCTACTCCCATCTTGCTCATAAGTTCTTTGAGTCTCTTGAATCCCAAGACCTTTGTGAAAGTGTCAGCCAGTTGAGCCAGTTGAGTTCCAGTGGATACATGAAAAAGTTTGAACAGACCTTGTTGAAGCCTCTCCCTCACCAGCGGCGGAGCCAGGAATTTAGTTTAGGGGGGGCGAAATTACGTGAAGAATTTTTTTTATAATAATAAAATTTTTATTGTTAATTAATTCCAAAAAGAAGAAATCATCGTGATAATGTAAATACCTTAAGAAGCATGTATTCAGTATATATATTCGTAAAAGTTGCATAAATAAATTTTTTTGAAAGTATTTTATTAAAAGCAGAGGTATTGTATACACTTCTAGGAGATTTATATTATTTATGTTGACTAAGAAATTAATAGTCTCCACGCATGATTTAAGATATTAAATAATAAATTAATTAATATCAAGCTATTAGATTATTTCTTTCTTAGTGTTGTACTATTAATTACAAAATTAGTTTTAGTTTTAATCTCTAATTTTGTCTTCACCGATATTTTTATCCAAAAATAAATGTTGATATGTAAAGAGTTTTTAGAAAAATTTAAGTTATCCTAAAATAATATAAGAAGTGAAACGTTATATTAGATCCCATCCTCTATCTTTTTCAACAAGAAAAAATTATAACAGAAGTGAAAAAGAGTGAAACAAGTTAAAAACATTTTTTTGTTATATTAGGCAATTGAACAAGTAATGTAGAACAAACATTTGAGTGTAAAGTAAAAGTACATCAAACACACACACACACACACACATATATATATAGAGAGAGAGAGATAGAGAGAGAGATATGTATATATTTTTGAACAAACAAATCTCTTTTTATTTTATGTACGTACTATCCGGTCAAAACATATCTCCAAATGTAAGATATGATATACATATAATACAGAATTTGAAATCACTAAAAATTAGACTCAAATTAGGCAGCAATATATTTACCAAGAAGAAATAAATCAGGCAGCAATGTAGTTACCAAAAATAATAATAATTAGACAGCAATATTCCATATGTGAAAGCTTCCGTTGACTATATTTCTCCTACCCAAACTTCATCAGTTTATTAACTGTCAAAAGAAAAAAGAACTCAGCCATTTATAAATTATACATGGTTATAGCATATATATATATATATATATATATATATAGAGAGAGAGAGAGAGGAAGTGGAGGTGGGTTGGGGGGGGGGGGGGGGGACCGCCCCTAAAGGCCCCCCTCTGGCTCCGCCCCTGTCCCTCACCACATGTCAATCAATCTCTATGTATTTTGTTCTCTCAGGAAACACAGGATTTGTTGCATTGTGGGTTGCTGCTTGATTATCACAAAACAATTGCCCTAGTTGGTCATGTTGACATCCAAGATCCATCAGCAGATTCTTTAACCACCCAATTTCACAGGTAGTTGAAGCCATGGACCTGTATTCTGCTTCTCTTGATGATCTTGATATAGTCTTTTGTTTCTTAGACTTCCATGACACAAGAGCATTCCCAAAGAATATGCAATAACCTGTGATTGACTTTCTGGTGTCCAGACATGCTCCCCAATTTGCATCACAGTAAGCTTTTATATGGATAGAGTTATAGCTAGGAAAAAGTAACCCTTGTCCAGGTGATGACATCAAGTACTGAACCACCCTGGAAACTGCTTTCATATGAGTGTGTTTAGGATCACTCATATATTGGCGCAAAGCTTGCACAGCATATGAAATACCTGGCCTAGTTACAACAAGATATATCAATCTATCAATGATCCTCCTGAATTCTGTAGGATTTTCTATGCTTATGCCTCTTTCTTGAGATAACTTCAAATTATGCTTCATAGGAAAGCCTACTGATCCCTCTCCAGATAGTTAATGATCTCCAGTGCATACCGGCGCTGGTTAATGGAGATTCCTTTGGTGCTTCTTGACACCTCAATCCCAAGAAAGAACCTTAATGGTGCAAGGTCTTTCATCTGAAAATGCTGTTTGAGAGTTTCTTTAAGTGACTGAATTGTTTCCTCATTGTTTCCTGCAACTATTATATCATCAACATAGATAAGAACCACAATAGTAATATCATTGAGATGCCTGGCAAATAGAGAATGATCTGCATTGGATTGCTTGAAGCCCTTCTTAATTATGACAGATCTCAGTTTATGGTTCCACTGTCTGGATGCCTGCTTGAGGCCAAACAAAGACTTGTGAAGTTTGCAAACAGTATGCTCTCCCTCAGTAGCAACTCCAGGAGGTAGTAACATGTACACATCCTCATCAAGATCACCATAGAGAAAGGCGTTTTTGACATCAAGTTGATACAAGGACCAGTTGTGAGCAGCAACAGCTGCAAGAAGACACCTAACACTAGTGATCTTTGCTACTGGAGAGAAGGTTTCAAAGTAGTCTAGCCCTTCCTATTGATTGTACCTGATGTACCATATTTCGTACACAACACGTGGCAAGGTCTTAACCTGCCACCTCGTCTCTTAAAGAATTATCAAGTCCCTAACTTTACCTGCTGACACAACACGTGGCAAGGCTTTCAGTCTTAAGCACTCTGAAATAAAATAACTCTTTGACTTGACGTAACTAAAAGGCTCGCAGCTTCACAGGTACTAAGGCTCGCAGCCTCGCAAGTACGAAGGTTCACAAGTATTCAGCCTTGAAGCCTCACAGGCATGTAGCCTCGCAGCCTCGCTGGTTCATAGACATCCAGCTTCGCAGCCTCACAAGTTTGCAGGCTCACATGCATTCACCTGTGCAGCCTCACAGGCATCTAACCTCGCAGCCATACAACCTTACTATGGGCCTCCTAGCATGGGCTAGGCCCACCTAGGGCAAACATAACTCCTATAAATACCCCATTTTAGAATGGGAAAAGGTACACATTCTCAGTTTTGCTTTCTCTCTCTAAGCTAGAGCTTTCTCTCTCTAGACTTTATTGTCTACATTCTTACTAACTTAAGCAACGCAGTGCCTACGCCGGGGCCCACCAGCTAGTCTCACGTGCCTTATTTGAGTGCACGTAATCCCAAACCAAGCCAAGGATTCTTCTGTTCGAGTTCCAGTTGGACGATTCTTGGTCTGACGCGGCGTATGGGAGTAGCATACGAAGATACCCCGCATCAGTGGCGCCGTCTCTGGGAAACCAAGAACGCACTTCCAAGGACAAGGCTATAGAAAGGACAAGAGGAAGCCCAATCACTGACAAGTAACTCAACATCCTGACAAAATAAGGAGCAAGAGAATGTACAACATCCTAGCCGTTTCCCCCATCCAGCACGGAGGGGTTTTTTGAGACTCAATATAACAACATGGAGAGCAAGAGAATGAACCAATAACAAGACCCCCTGCCCCCATCCAACCCGGAGGGGTTGCAGGCCTCCCGTTTTTTTCTTTGAATAAAGTGGCGTAAATGATACAACTTTACAGCCGACAATGGCAGCAAACACGTATCCTAAATCTCGAAGGCAGTACCAGAGCACCCGATTAAAGTCTTTATTTGTTCGACCAGCATGGTCCGACGCACAAATCTGACTGATAAGATCCAAAGGTCAAACATAAGCACACAAAAAAACTGAAAGAACGACCACAACTTGAAAAAGCTTTGCACTTGATGTTAACCATCATAACTCAAAGAAATCTCGTATTAACCAGCTCGGTTTTACGTAGGTCAGTCTTCACAAATTATGAAACAGTGGGTTATGTCCGAAAATAACCTCCATTTGCTGTCTTGAAATCCGTCTCAAGCATGAGCCATAGCTAGTCAAGGAAGCAATAGTCATGCATCACCTAGGCGTCGTCGTCTGCAACCATGCTGCAGACCAAAAGATTTGCAATATTTCACCAAGCTTGAAGTACCATTAACCTCAAGATCACTCACCAACAGTCCTTCTGTTGAGAGTGGTGCTGGCAAACAACGGTGTCATGGTTGAAATTCGTGGTGAAAGACAACAATTAATCTCTAGCCAAAGTTGTACTTCTGTTGAGAGCCGGGCTGGCAAACAACAATGTCATCATGATTGAAATCCATGCTGGAAGACAAGAATTGATCTCTAGCTAAGAGCATAGTTCTGTTGAGAGCCGTGCTAGCAAGCAACAATATCATAGTTGAAATTGGTGTTGGAGAATATTTCATCGCCAAACAAACTCCGTGCTGGAGAGTGCTTCTTGCCAAACAAAGTCCGTGCAGGAGAATACTCCTTCACCACATGGACTCCGTGCTGGAGAATATTTATACAATAGACGCCTTCGGTTGACAACATGCTCGAGAATAGAACAAATAGACTCCGTGCTAGATAATATTTTTCTTCACCAAATAGACTCTGTGCTGGAGAATATTTATACAATGGACACCTTCTGTTGACAACATGGTCGAGAAAAGAACAAATAGACTCCGTGATGGAGAATATTTTACTTCACCAAATAGACTCCGTGCTAGAGAATATTTATACAATGGACGCCTTTGGTTGACAACATGATCGAGAGAAGATACAAATAAACTCCGTGCTGGAGAATATTTCTTCGTCAAATAGATTCCGTGCAGAGAATATTTATAGGAACACCTCCAACTCACAAGGAATCTGCTCCACCTCCAAGCTAGATTTAAACATTGTACTTCAACAAAAAGCTGAAAATCCAAGACTTTACTCTCTTCAATGAAGATTTTAATTGAAAAATCATGTTAATCAATAGTTTGCAATTGGCAATACTTAGAAATGGAGAAAAAGAGTTGTACACTGAAGAATTGAGCTTTCGTTTGGAAGGTCCGAGGTGAAATCCCATAGTTTTCAACAATTTCAGCATTTTGTTTAAGGGGTTCAAGAGTTTCAGCAATTCCAGCACCTTTTCTAGCAATTACCAGCAATTACCACCACTTATGAAGTGAACTCCGCATTCCAGCACTTATTTTCAGCTTTTCCAAGCGTCTCAACAATTTTATAACACTTCTTCGACAGTTATTTAGGACACTTTCGCAGTTTTTGGACGTTTTTCCAGTAGCTTCTCGGACACATATTCAGCAGCTTCTGCGATACTTTTCAGCAGTTTTCAGGACACTTTTTCAGCAATTTCCAGGACACTTTCTTCAGCAACTTTTGGCAACACTTTCATCAGCAGGTTTGGCGACACTTCTTCAGCAGCTTATGACGACACTTCTCCAGCAGCTTCTAGGAAACTTTTCAGCAGACTTGCGCGACACTTTTGCTACTTTACCTGACACTCTTTTCAGAGACTTCGACACCACTTTGTGCAAGACATTCATGACGCTTTCTTCAAGATCTTTTAGGATGTTTTCTTAAAATCCATGGCACTTCCTTCAACAAAGTTACCAAAGATCTTGTAAAAATTGCAGTCGCTTTATTCAAACTTTTTGCAGCACTTCTTCGGAAATCCGTAGCCGCCGCCTTGGGTAACTTCCACGCCAACCGTGTTTTGTTCTGCTGCTGAACGCAAAGTTGTTCGGGAGCAACTGCTACACTCCCAAACCGGGGATCCTCTCGAAGATGCTACTGAGATTTTTTGCAAATAAAGTGCTCCGGAGTTAAAAAAAAGAAGAAACAAATGTATTCTCGTAGCCTCTGCAGCCGCAGATTTACAAATAGAGGAACGCAGAAACCTAGGATGAAATAAAATTATGTGGTCGTGAAAATGGGCTCAAAGCTTTCCAATTAAGAGTTGTGGGGCCCATGTTTTTTTACTGTTAACCCTAAAAAGCTCACTGAACTTGGCGAACAATTTGGCTCAGGAAACAAGCCTTTTCATTGATGATCTCAGCATGAGCTCATCAACATTACTTGAATGGAACGTATTACATATTCAAATCAAAATGCAAGGGCCCACTTTATTTTGCGACTAGATTTATATGTTAAGGTGTGAGAAAATTTCTTATTTACAGATTCAACAGTTGAAACTTGCCAAAATCGTTATTAGCCCAAGAAGATTCCAGAAATTAGAGAATGGTCCTAATAAAGTTACCTTTGCACAAACATACCTTTACATCTCGCTGAAAGTACAATATGACCGTAGAAGATTTACCTTTTTGAGCAAGAAGACCCCTAAAGAGCTTATAGGATTGCGTGAAGATTGTAAATTTCAAAAACATCACAGAGCACCACAAAAAGATCCCAAATCAGAAAGAAGACCCAAAAGAAGTTCAAAAATCGAAAGATGGCAAACATTACACGAGGACCCTGGAAATTTTTGAAACTTCGCAAATGCCCCCAAAATTGTCAAAAAGTTCTAAGAAGACTTCAAAGAAGTCCGAAAGTTGGAAGATGACCACTATAAGTTTTGAAAGTTGCATGAGGATCCTTAAGACTTAAGAAATTTCAAGAAGTTCACAACGACCATGAAAACTTCAAGAAATTTATGAAGAGCCTGAGAATTCCAAAAGCTGCACGAAGACTCTCTAACTTGCCACAAAACCTCAAAAGAATACTTCTAAGCATCTTCTCTTACAGAAAACACACTTAGAAGTGGGGGGAATAATGATGTACTGTATTATGTTGTTTATTTCAACTTCTATTGTGGACAAGCAATACTCTGGAGACGATAAAGTGTTTTACGAATGCTGAAGACCTAGCTTTGTCAAAACTAATTACGCTCAAGGGCTAACTAACCAAAGCTCAAATGATTCAAAAAACTCAGCTTCTTAAAGCTCGAGTACTACAACAGATTTAGCTTCCTAAAGCTCCGGTGATTCAAGAAACTCAACTTCTTAAAGCTTGAGTAGTGCAACAGATTTAGCTTCCTAAAGCTCAACTGATTCAAGAAACTCAGCTTCGTAAAGCTCGAGTAGTGCAACAGATTCAGCTTCATAAAGCTCAAGTGATTCAAGAAACTCAGCCTCTTAAAGCTCGAGCATTACAATAAATCTAGCTTCTTAAAGCTCAAGTGATTCAAGAAACTCAGCTTCTTAAAGCTCGAGTCCTGACAACATATTTAGCTTCCTAAAGATCAAGTGATTCAAGAAACTCAGCTTCTTAAAGCTCGACTAATGCAACAAATTTAGCTTCCTAAAGCTCAAGTGACTTAAGAAACGCTGGTACTGCAACAAATTTAACTTTTCGAAGCTCAAGTGATTCAACAAACTCAGCTTCTTAAAGCTCGAGTACTATTACAATAAATTTAGCTCAACACCAAGCTTTCTAAAGCTCAACAAAGTTAGCTTCCAAAGCTCAAGCGATTCAATAAACGCTAATACTGCAACAAATTTAGCTTTTCAAAGCTCAAGTGTTACACGAAAAAATCAGCTTCCTAAAGCTTAAGTACTGCAAGACAACTTAGCATCTTAAAGCTCAAGTACTCCAAGAAAATTAAGCTTCCCAAAGCTCAGTACTTCAAGAAAACTAGCTTTCTAAAGTACAAAGGCTACATGAGAAACTTAGCTTGCTAAAGCTCAAATATTTCAAGAAATGGCTTCACTACTTAATTTCTAGCAATCAATATTTGATTCAAGATACAAGCTCCAAAAACAATCAACAGCGACATCGCTTCAATGTTTCCACCTAAGGCAACAAAAGACATCAACGGCGCATCTTTTCAAAGTTTTTATACTTAAAGCTACATACTAAAATTCAACGATGACTTCGCTTTTCAAAGTTATCACATTAAGCCATGAACAAAAATGAATGACATACCGACTCAAGAAATCATTTGCTTATGGGATCTCAATGTAATATGTAATATAAGAAGAAGAATTGTAGAAAGAACAAGAGGTGGTGATTGTATTTCATCAACCAAGGACCTACTTCAAATACTTCACAGTGCCTTCTCTTGTAGATAACACACTGTGAGTGGGGGATTAGTGATGTACCATATTTCGTACAAAACACGTGGCAAGGTCTTAACCTGCCACCTCGTCTCTTAAAGAATTATCAAGTCCCTAACTTTACCTGTTGACACAACACGTGGCAAGGCTTTCAATCTTAAGCACTCTGAAATAAAATAACTCTCTGACTTGAGAATAACTAAAAGGCTCGTAGCTTCACAGGTACTAAGGCTCGCAGCCTCGCAAGTACGAAGGTTCACAAGTATTCGGCCTTGAAGCCTCGCAGGCATGTAACCTAGCAGCCTCGCTGGTTCATAGATAGGCAGCTTCGCAGCCTCACAAGTTTGCAGGCTCACAGGCATTCACCTGCGCAGCCTCACAGGCATCTAACCTCACAGTCATACAACCTTACTATAGGCCTCCTAGCATGGGCTAGGCCTACCTAGGGCCCACATAACTCCTATAAATACCCCATTTCAGAATGGAAAAAGGTATACATTCTCAGTTTTGCTTTCTCTCTCTAAGCTAGAGCTTTCTCTCTCTAGACTTTATTGTCTACATTATTACTAACTTAAGCATTGGAGTGCCTACACCGGGTCCCACCAGCTAGTCTCACGTGCCTTGTTTGAGTGCAGGTAATCCCGAACCAAGCCAAGGATTCTTCTGTTCGAGTTCCAATTGGACGATTCTTGGTCTGACCAGATACCCCGCATAAGTACCCTATGGAAACTAACCTTGCCTATATCTCTCAACCTCCCCAGTAGAAGTATACATGAACTTAAACACCCACCTACATCCTATAGCAGTCTTGCCAGGAGGTAAAGATTTCAAAGACCATGTTTTGTTTGTCTATAGATCAATGAGTTCTGCATCGATAGCAGCTTGCCACAAGGGGTTTAGACTAGCTTCTTCATAGGTAGATGGCTCATGATGAGATGCAACAGTTAAAGAGTAATGAAAAGAACGTAAAGGAGAAGAAACAAAAGTAAGTGAATTACCTAAATACAAGGAAACATCATCTGCAGCAGTAACTGGAGTAGCAGAAGAGAGAGTGTGATTGCATTGATAGTCATTCAGATGATGTGGAGTGTGTCTAGGTCTTGAAGAACAGTGGATTACAGTGTTATGAGGAGGAGAAGGAATAGGAGGACTAGAAGAAGATGGAGAGGATAAAAAAGGAGATGAAGTATCATGATCATCAGGAGGTGGAGGATTCTGAGGTCGTGCATCATGAGAAGATTCTACTGATTCTACTGGTGAATGACTTGTCAGGATGTTACCTTCAAAAGTGAGCTGAGAAGTACGAGAAAACATATGGGAATCAGGTTCAGAAGGAATGATGGAGAAAGGAAATTGGTTTTCATAAAAAATGACATCTCTAGAAATGATGTTCTTTGTTTGGATGCCATATAGCTTGTAACATTTAATGTGTGCAGGGTATCCAATGAAGACACACTTTGATGCACGAGGTGAGAACTTGTTGTGAGGTTTAGGCAAAGTGGTTGCATAACATAAACAACCATAGGTGCGAAGATGAGAATATTGAGGATGTTTGGAGTGAAGGTGAAAGAATGGAGTGACGTTATCTAAAAGAGGAGTAGGTGTTCTGTTAATGAGATAGGCTACAGTGAGAATGCAGTCTCCCCATAAACATAAAGGTAAGTTGGCTTATAATCTTAAGGAACGAGCGACGTTTAGAAGATGGCGATGCTTTCGTTCAACCACAAATTCTGTTGAGGAGTATATGTACAACTTTGTTGGTGAATGATCCCTTTTGAAGTAATAAAGTCTGTCATGTTAAATTCTTTAATGAATTGTGTTTGTATGTAATAAAAGAAGTTTGTAATAAGATCACGAGCTTGAGTCTTATGTTGCATCAAAAACCACCCAGGTGAATCTACTATGGTCATCTACAATGGTTAAAAAGTACTTTGAACCATTTTGTGATATGGTGCTGAAGGGGCCCCAGATGTCAATGTGAATTAAGTCAAAACACTGAGGTGATCTGTGTGAATCATTTGGAAAGGGCAACCTGTGTTGTTTTGCCATATGAGATGTGTCACAAACAATAGAATCAAAAGTAGAGGGAAACTTGTCATTACAGAGGGGTGGCTAAGCCTATTGTGCCACAATTTAGAGGAATTAAAAACAAAAAAAGCATGAGAAACATTGACAGAACTAGAAACACTTCTTTCTGGAACCATGTAATACAATCCACTTTTCTCCTCAGTTATCCCAGTCATGCTCCATGTGCTTACTTCCTCGATTACAAACAAGTTAGCCTAGATAAGTAAATAGCAGTTTAAGGTTGTGAACAAGTTTACTTGCTAAGATGAGGTTGAAAGAAAAACTTGGTACACAAAGTACATTGATGAGCATGATGTCTTTGTTGAAAAACAGTGATCCAATGTGAGTGGCAACAGTGGTTTTACCATCAGGGAGTTTAACATAAGTGTTTTGCAGCTCAGTGCAATGAGAATAGTAGTTAGGATTGCATATAATGTGGTCAGTGGCTCCTGAATCTTAGATCCAGGTGCCTGGATCAATGGATGCAAAAGAAGAGTAAATGCTGGAATGAAAAATAGAACAATGAAGAGTCATGTGCATCTCACCTGAAGAATCAGAACTATTGGGCTTAGTGACCTAATTAACGTGATTTAGAAGCCCCTGATTCCCTTGTAGCAAGATGCAAAGTTGCTGAAATTTCTCCTGTGACACGGGTGGGTTAGCTTTGTTTTCTCTAGAAGTTTGAGCTACCTGATTAGCTGCAGTAGAGTTGGATCTATTTCCAATGAACCCGAGTTTGAACTTGGCATAAAAGAAGTGAGAGAAAGATCCCGCCTACAGTCTAAAGAACAATTGTTGGATTCACAAATAGTTCTTACCATCCTTTTTTTTTTATTATTGGAAGCTTGTTACTACACATAATAGATCGAAATAGAACCAAAAAATCGAGATTGAGGGAAAAGGTTTAAGTACAGGGGTGGTTCTCGCAGCACGAATAAGTATAGGAATGAGTTGGTAAATAGAACAATGTAATCGTTATTTTCCAAATATGATGATTAATTTAATAATGTACTATACTTGCTTTAATGAATTGAAAATTATGACAGGCTGAGGCAAGTGGTTTAGCCTCCAAGGACGTTCAGTTTAAGGATTTCTTTCTAAGGACTCGTGCAAAGACACATGATGACGGAATGATTGAGTTATTAAACCCCGAGGATAAACAATATCATGTGAGTATAATTTTTATTTTCATTGCAGTTGTGTAACCTTCAAATCGTTGTTGATAGTCATAATACTACTATTTTTTACCTATAATTTTTTAATCATAATATTTATTTTTAGGATGATTATTTGGCATACTGCCATACAGAATTTGGGCAAGATAAGATAAGAATAACTGGCCGCCCTGGGCCATACAACAGTGGGTGGAGATTGTTGGAATCATTGGCGGGTAGTGGGAGGCTGGAGGAGGATGTTGAGGCTCGGGGTGATGGAGCCGACAATTGGGTGGAGAATCCTGAAGAAGGGACTTCTTTACAGATGGCCGTAGATCAGTTGGCTCGTCCTAGTCCCGTTGAGCGTTCCCTGGTGGAGGAACTGCGTGGTGTGGGCTCTGGCTTTGCCCAATTGCGCCAATCGGTGGATCTTCTCGAGGTTGAGTCGCTCCGGAATTGAGGACTCCAATGGCTGAAGGATTCTACGGGTTACGCAGCAGTTGATGTAAGTTCTTGAATAGCTTTTTCTTTACTTGACGTTACTCCTCTTGACTTCTGACCCTTTCTTCTTCCTTCTTACAGTTTAGTGCCCGCCAATTTTTGCTGCTGGAGCATATCGAGACTTTGGAGGGTCGTGTGGCGGAGCTGGAGGATTCCAATCCTGACCCTTGGGCGCAGGAGGAGTTTGAGAGGTTGAGGTCGGACTACTCTCGGGTATCAGCCGAGCTGCAGGAAGCTCGAGGTGCGCTTGAGGCCCGCACGAAGAGGTGTCTCGAATGGGAAACCTACGCGACAGAGCTGACGAAGGAGCAGGATCTGGCATAAGAGCGCCTTTGGGTGGCCGAGGGAGAGAGGGACGGAGTGGCTTTGGAGCTGACAGCTCTGAAGGATACTCTGGAGAAGACCTCTCGGTTGCAGCTGGAGGCTGAGGCGGGGTATGCGGAGGCAGTAAAGATGGCTGAATCTCTTCGAGGAGAGTTGGAGGAATGTCGGGCCACCGTGGACGATCAGGTTGCAGACCAACTGTGGAGAATCAACAAGGAGCTTCGCGGACAAATTGTTTAGAAGGCCAGGCGGGACGCATTCGAGCGTATCATTCGATACATCGATTCCCGCTTCATCATGGTTATTTTCGGAAGGTGTTCGTCTCCCTAGTCATAACTGGGTACAAGGGGTCCATACAACAGTTAAAAGAAATGAACAGGATTGTACCTGAGGCTGACTTGACGACACTTTCTCCGCAAGAGATCGAGGTTCCAGGGGATATACCGCCAGGTTCTCCCCCTAGCCCTTCCGAGATGCAGGCGATTCTTGAAGCCTATCAGGCCAGACTTCTGTCTACATAGATCGTTATCCCCTGGGCTGATGGGGCAACTTCCCGTGGTTCCTCTCCCGAGACTAGGGCGAGGAGGATTCGAGCGATGGCCACAGAGATCATGGCTGGTGGGCCATTGGTTACTGGCCCTGGTCCTCCAGGTTCCCGGTCTGTCGATGTTCCAGCTTTTCGTTCAACAAAAGCTGCTTTGCGGGTAGCCTCCACGATCATGGTTCCCAAAGCTGAGGATGATGTTCCGACGCTGGAGCGTTGGAGGTCGATAAGAGATGGCAAGCGGCCTTCCCGAGGGGAATAGTATTGTTGGCCTCCTGCGTCATATTTTCTTCTATTCTTGTAGTTGTAATATCTTGAGATTAATAAAAATGTTCTTTTGGAGGTCTTCATGTGTGTCTTCTTGTGTGTTTGCCTGTTTTTCTATTAAATTACCAGTCTGGGTAGAATTTCGAGGATGAAACAATCGCGGGAGCACGTCTGCTCCACGTGTCGTGGTTCGACAAGGATTGTTGTTTTACTCCTTGGAAGTACGTGCGGGGCTCCTCGGGTTCCCGTTAAGGCACTTAGGAGTTATGTGGATAGGACCCTCGAGGTGTATTACAGGGAGCAAGTCGACCCGTGATACCACTAAAGGAATCGTTGCCTATTTGCGTGATTCGATGAGGGTTGTTGTTTTTCCCCTCGGAAGGGACGGGTGGGGGCTCAGAGGTTCATAATGGAACACCTCGTTAGAGCAATTGGCTAGGGCCCTCGAGATGTATTACGAGGAGCAAGTCGACTAATGATACTTCTAAAGGGACTGTCGCCGATCATCAGGGTATACTTCACCCCTCGTTGCGTGTTTCGACAAGGGTTGTTGTTTTTCCCCTTGGAAGTAAGCGTGGTTGGCTCGGAGGTTCATAATGGGACACCTCTAGAGAGCATTTGGCTAAAGTCCTCGAGATGTATTACAAGGAGCAAGTCAACTCATGATACTTCTAAAGGGATTTCCGTCGGTCATCAGGGCGTACCCTTTGCCCCTCGTTACGTGTTCCGACAAGGGTTGTTGTTTTTCCCCTCGGAATTACGCGTGGTGCTCAAAGGTTCATAATGGGACACCTCGTAGAGCGGTTTTTTATGTAACCCCTTGAAATGCTACCCGAACCGGTCAATATTTTTCCTAAGGTCTTCAATGGCAATTACTCCAATGGAGCTGTATCGATGGTATCAGAAGAGGTTGTGTTGGTTCGAGGAACCTCTTCGTTTAGTCTCTTCAAGATTGTGTAGTAGCTCAATGAGCTTCTTCAATTATTTTATGTAGCGGCTTAAGAAGCCTCTTTGTTTTGGCTTCTTATAGAAGTCGTTATGACTCGATGAGCCTCTTCGATTAATGTGTGTAACGGCTTGAGGAGCCTCTTCGATTTGGCTTCTTGGAGAAGTTGTAACGGCTCGAGGAGCCTCTTCAATTTAGCTTCTTGGAGAAGTTGTAACGGCTCGAGGACCCTCTTCGATTTAGCTTCTTGGAGAAGTTGTAACGACTCGAGGAGCCTCTTCGATTTGGCTTCTTGGAGAAGTTGTAACGACTCGAGGAGCCTCTTCGATTTAGCTTCTTGGAGAAGTTGTAACGGCTCGAGGAGCCTCTTCGATATAGCTTCTTTGAGAAGTTGTAACGGCTTGAGGAGCCTCTTCGATTTAGCTTCTTACTACTTGTCGTTTCTTATCGCCAAAACGTCCCATCCTGTAATCTCGGTTATCGCATTACCCTAGATATCATTTACTTTCGCACGCATAAAATCTCACAGCTATCACTAGTGCCTCGAAAAGGCGCATTAATGATAGACGGCTCTGTGTAACCGACACGTGTTCTTTGTTACCACCCCTTATTGGTGATCGTGGGCAGTAGCGATTTTCACATAAGTTTCATATACGACGTTTTGCAGATTCCCGCCTAAATTGAAGCGTCGCTTTGGAGGTTATAAATAGACTCTTTACTTACCTTTTTTCGTCACTTCAACTTGATTCTTCAGCAAATCCGATCTTCTTCTCTCTACCATTTCTGCAAATGGCTTCCTCTGCATCTTCTTCATCTGAGACTCCACTTTCCTTCGGATCTTCTGAACCGTCTTCTACCGAAATCCCCATGATGAACCACCATGCTCCTACTTCTCCATCCACTGTTCAACAAGCGAGCGGTGCAACTTCCCGCAACCGCCGTGGTTCTCGCGTAGTGGCTTCCGGTACTCGCCAGAGAATGGAGAGTCAACTTGTCGCTGCTGCCCGCAACCGTAGGGCAGCAGCTGACGTGTTCTTGCCTGACGATCCTCCTGCCGATGACATCACTGCTGCTTTCTCCGAGCAGGACCCGTATGAGGCCCCACCGGTGGGATTCCAGCTGATTTCTCGCGACGTCGAGCCAGGTCAAATGCTTGGGGCTGGGCGCGCTGTTTCGACTCCTTCAACAGAGACGGCCGAGTGTGTGCAGGCGCTGTTGGACCAGTATGGCATCCGAGGTATGGATGTACGGGTGCCGACCCCTTCTGAGCGAGCTTTTAATCCTCCTGCCGGTTATTTGACAGTATATTTTGAACAGGTCCACAATGGCCTCCGTTGTTGTTTTCACCCTTTCATGAGGCACATGCTGACGTTCATGCAGATTTGCCCGAGCCAGCTAGTCCCCCACTCCTACCGATGCCTGGTGGGTTTTAATCTTTTGTGCTATCACCTTAACCTCCCCATGACTCCTACTCTGCTGTTTGGGGCATTTGCCCTTAGATCTGTGAGATAGAGCTACCCGTTTTTCCAACTGGTGGCTCGTCAATCTGTAAACTTTTTTCTTTCCGGAGTCTCATCTGTCTTCCCCACCTACCGAAATTGTAGAAAGCGCTATTTTTTCCTCCGCCCTCGCAGTGGGCAATGGGGCATTGGGCTAGGAGGTATATCCAACAGGAGGGGGGTGAGTTACGTCGATTCGCTTAACTCTGCCGAGGATACGGCCTACTTGCAGCGCCGAGGGTTCTTCTCTTCTACCTACAATTCGGTGACGATCCTCGAGCGACCTCGGGCCATGATAATGGTGGGCCTCCAAGGTGGTTCGGACAACATCAACGTCGTCGACACTTAGATGGGACATGGCACCCCCTCCGGTAAGCTTTCTTCCCTTCAAGTCATATAATTTATTTCACCTTTTATTTGTCTGCTATTGATCCTGTCTCCTGGTGTTGCCAGTGGTCGAGTTGGCTACGCATGCCGCGGGCAATTCCTTCGCAGAGGCTGCCCAGTTGATTCCTTCGGACGATGATTCTCTTGCGCCTGAGGGTCAAGCTACTTTGGAAAGGCGTCATATGAGTCCGACTGCCCCTCTTGACCCTCTCTCCTCGGGAGGTGATACGGCCCCTTCGCCTTCTCCATCTAGCCCTACTCCATGGGTTAGTGTTACTCCATCGGGCCGTACTTACTCCATAAACGACTTTCTTCGCGGTTCGTTCGAAGACAGGTCAGGTGGTGACTTCTCGAGGGGCGCCAATTCAGCCGAACCCAAAGCTTCCAATATTCCTCTAGCTCCAACACATGTCGTTCCCTCGGGCGAAGGGTCGAGCAGGGACCCGTTGCTGCCTCGTGACTCTCAATCTATCTATACTTCTGAAGGCCTTCGGAACTTGGTGGACGGTCTTCTGAAGCCTGAGGAGCGGGAGCGTCTAACCAACAAGGAGGGTGCCCATTTGCTGGTCCGCTTATCTCGTAGCATCCTCGATGTAAGTCTTTTCTTCTTCTCTTCCTTCGGCGTTTCCTGCATAAACTTTTTCCTACCGTTCTTTTTCCAGGCACTGTTCGTGGCTCGAGAACTTGATTCTCGGGAGATCTTGTCCTCACAAGATTCCAAACGGGTACAGAGAGCCCAAGCGATGGCCCATCTTCACTAAGAGGTGGCGGACAAGTATCGCGAAGAGCTGGAGGAGGCGAGGGGATCTTGGCGAGAGGAATCCTTCAAGTTGAAGGATGAGATGGCGACTCTCAGGGATGCCCTGGAGGAGGCGAGATCAAGGGGAGCGTTTTCTGGTGGAAAGGGCAGAGAACTTGCGGGAGATGGAGGAGGACTCGAGAGCTTTGATGGATTCGCTGATGGCGGACCGGGTGCAGATGGATGGCGTAAGGGAGGATCTAGCATGGTCTGGGGCTCGATTGGCGAAGGTGGAAGCGGCGCTGGTGAGGGAGCACATTCTGAGGGTGGAGTTTGAGACCTAAAAGCAGGCAGAGGTAGACGCAGCCCGGGCCGAGTATGAGAGGAGGTTGGCATCGGAGCTTTCTGATGCATGGGCTGAGGCGGCCCAAACGATAAAGCTCCCCGGGGTTATTACTGACAAGGATGTCCGGGTATTCATGGGCATGAGTTACGACCTATGCATGAGAGCCGTACATCGTCTCCCCGGCGTGCCCCGGGACTTGGACATCCCTTCGTTCGACGCGTCGTGTCATTCGAGGGTCGAGCCCCGTCGTCCTCGGGGTCGCACCCCGGTTCCTGCTGCCCCTGTTGCACCTGCTGCTGCTGCTCCTGCTGCGGCGCCTGTTTCTCCTCCGCGTGAATCAAGGAGTACCCCCGAGAGGGTGGTTATGGGGGTGACAGACGAGGAGTGTAGGGCGGCCACCCGAGCCGGGAAGCGTCGCCGCGAGGAGCCTTGAGGAGGAAGAGTGAAGGATGGCCAGTAGTGGCCTTAGATGGTAATTGTAGGGTAGCGGGCCCAGTTGGCCTTTAGTTGTTGTTTCTCTTTTCTTTTTTTTTTTCTTCTTTTTCTGCGTTTTTTGTATTTTCGCCCGTCCTATTAGTGGGTCGCGGGCGGAGCGGATTGTTGGGGTTCAAACCCCTAGTTTGTAGAAACCCACTCCTCTTTGAATGAAGTTTGTCGGTTTTCTGTACCTTCAGTGTTAGTTTACTTTCGTGCTTGTGTGTTGGTGTACGTATATTATTTTTAATTTTTGGGGCTGAACTCGAGTAACTTCCGAGCTTCCTATGTATCCCTCGCAGTAAAATTGGGAATCAAGCCGCACGTAGTTTCCTAAATTACATAAAGCTAAGTAGTAGATATAAACTTGCCAAACTTAAAACTTACAATGCTTATTTTTATACCTGGGTTCGGTTTCTCCCGCGTTTTTCCGAGAGGAAGTGTTGCCTCTGTCTCGTAAACAATCTTTAAGGGTAGAACTTTCTGAGGTTAAGTGCGTGCCAGGAGCGTGGGTAGGTCCAACCCTCCATATCCCGCAACTGGTATGTTGCTGCCCCAAGGATGCGGGATATTTGAAAAGGTCCGTCCCACGCGGGATCCAGCTTTCCCACAGCTTTTGAAGCCGCTACTCTCCGTAGGACCGATTCTTTGACTTGGTACATTCGGTCTTTCACACGCTTATTATAATAACTAGCCATGCGAGCCGTGTAATGAGCACTTCGAAGCGCGGCCTGTCTCATGTGTTCTTCCAAGAGGTCCAGTTCCTAGACCATGTGTTCGCCATTGCGGTCTTCCTGTATTCTCCGACTGGGTGTAGATATCTCTGCGGGTATAACTGCCTCGTGTCCATAACCTAGGCTGAATGGGGTTTTGCCGGTAGAAGATCTAGCGGTGGTTCGGTAAGCCCACAATAGACCAGGGATTTCCTCGTCCCACTTTCCTAATATGCCATGAGACGTGCTTTTAGTCCTTGGATCAGAGTGCGGTTTGTGACCTCGACCTGGCCATTCGATTGTGGATACCCTACAGAGGTAAAGCGATGCTGAATCTTCCAGTGGTCACACCAGTTCGCAAGTTGGTCACTAGTGAATTGCAACCCGTTGTCGCTGACCAAGATCCGAGGTACTTGGAATCTGCAAATGATGTTCCGCCATAGGAAGTTGATAACAGCTGCGGAGGTGATCTGCGCCATCGGCTCAGTCTTGACCCTCTTAGTGAAGTAATCTACGGCCACTAAGAGGTACTTCTTCTGCCCGCGATCTTGTATTAGCTGTCCAACGATGTTAATACCCCACTTATCAAACGGGCAGGGAACGAGGTTAGGTTCCCAGGTTGCCGCGGGTAGGTGTGACATCGTAGCATGCTTCTGACATTGCTCACAGTGCTGTGTAAACGCCTTGGTGTCCTTCTGCATGGTGGGCCAAAAATAACCCTGGCGGAGTATCTTCTGGGTGAGACCCCTACTCCCAGAATGGTTTCTGCAGCTTCCACCGTGTACCTCTCTCCTTACTTAATGGCTTCTTCTTCGGTTAAGCATCGTTGGTAAGGTTGTGAGAATCCTTTCTTGTACAGTACGCCATCTTTCAGAAAGAACCGAGCGGCTCTCTTCCCTAATTCACTGTCGTGCTCATACTTCTCCGGGTTTAGCAAGTATGCCTTCATCTTGGTCATCCATCCTTTCCGATCATCTCTCTCTATGTTCAACGCCTCTAACGCCACATGACTTTTTTCAGACGAGCTGATGGTGAGGAAAGTTACCTGTAGTGTTCTGATGGGATGCATACCAGCTGCTGTTCTGGACAAGGCGTCGGCCTCTATGTTCTCCGTCCATGGGATCTATTCAAGGGTGAATTTCTCAAAGCTTTCTTGTGATTTGCGCACTGCACTCAGGTACTCCTTCACCCTTTCTTCCGTGGCTTTGTATGTTCCTCCTACTTGTTGCACCACCAATTGTGAGTCGCTATGAAAGTGTACTCGGGTCATCTTCCCTTCCTTTCCCAGCCTCATTCTGATAAGTAGCGCCTCGTACTCTGCTTCGTTATTGGATACGGGGAATCCTATCTTTACAGCAAAAGACAGTACTTCTTCGGGTCGATCCTCGTGCGGCAACTTGAACACGACACCTGCTCCTCCTGTGCCATGGTTGGAAGACCCGTCCACATATACTTTCCAGGCTTTTACCACAGAAGGCTCCTCGGATATCTCATTAGTTTCCACCATGAAATCGGCCAATACTTGGGCCTTTATCGCCGGCCTCGGAGCATACTGAATGTTGTACTGCCCAAGTTCTACCGCCCATTTTACCATTCTCCCTGATACTTGAGGATGATTAAGTACGACGCGTAAGGGGTGTTGCGTAAGTATAGTGATGGGATGAGTTAAGAAGTATGACCTCAACTTTCGAGCGGTTGTGACAAGAGAGAAGGCGAACTTCTCGATGGGAGAGTACTGAGTCTCAGCGTCTTTTAGGGTTCGACTGGTGTAGTATATTGAGAGATGATCCCATCCTTCTGCTCGATCCAGTACAACACTTACTACCTCTTTTTCTATGGCCAGGTACACGTAGAGTCGTTCTCCCTATTGCGGCTTGACTAGGAGGGGCAGGCGAAGCAGGTATCCCTTCAAATCGTCGAATGCCTTTTGGCATTCATCAGTCCACTGAAAGTCTTTAACATTGCGAGCACTTTGAAGAAGGGGAGCCCTTTCTCGGCTGCCTTCGAGATGAAGCGGTTAAGTGAGGCCATCCTTCCCGTGAGCCGTTGTACATCTCGAACCGTGTGAGGTGGTGGCATCTCCAGTATTGCTTTAGCTTTCTCGAGGTTAACTTCGATTCCTCGTTGGGTGACGAGGAACCCTAGGAACTTACCTCCTTGTATTCCGAATGAGCACTTACGCGGGTTCACCTTCAGGCCAAACTTGTCCATGATCAGGAAGGCCTCGATCAGATCGGCGTTGTGTGGGCTAGCTTCCTGGCTCTTGACTACTATATCAGCCACGTATACCTCAAGGTTGTTCCCGATCCTTGGGGAGAACATGGTATTCATGAGCCTTTGATAGGTGGCTCCTGCATTCTTTAATCCGAAGGGCATAACTAGATAGCAATACGTACCAAATTCCGTGATAAAACTAGTTTTTTCCTGATCCTTTTCAGCCATTGGGATCTGGTTGTATCCTTGATCCCCGACCATTGTGGAGAGCAAAGCTCATCCCGCCGAATCCACCAATTGATCGATACTAGGCAGGGGGAAGCAGTCCTTCGGGCATGCGTTGTTGAGGTCGGTGAAATCGATACACATTCGCCATCGTCCGCCTGATTTCGGAACCAGGACTACGTTGGACAGCCACTCGGGATATTGCACCTCCCGAATCTGGTTCAGGCCAATCAGCCTCTGTATCTTGAACTTTATTACTTTGTTCCTCTCGAGCCCCATTTTGCGCTTCTTCTATTGGATAGGCTTGTCATCGGGGCACACATCGAGGAAGTGTTGGCATACATGTGGACTAATGCGCCCTAGGGGTCCCCCTTCCCAGGAAAGTACATGCTGGAAGCGTCACAGTGTCTCGAGGAGCTGCATCTCTATCTGTGGATCAATGTTTGTTCCCATCTTCACAGCTTTCTTGGCTTCTCCCGGGACGACTTCCACCATCTTGAGCTCTTCCGCGGGATATAGCTTGCCTGCTTGGATTCGTCGAGGTTCACATGGACTCTTCTGATTGCTTTTTTTCTCTTTCTCAACCGTGGCAATGGTATTCAGCCTGCATTCTCGAGCCCTTGCCTGATTTCCTCTAACCTCCCCGATTCCGTTCATAGTGGGGAATTTTACCTTGAAGTGGAGGACCGAGGGTACAGCCTCAAACAAGCGGATAGACGGCCGTCCACAGATCACGTTGTATGTCTTAGCAAGTGCATGGATGATCCAGAATCTAACATCTTCTATTCTTCGCAGATGCCCATCTCCGCACGACATCAGGAGCAGTATTGAGCCCAAGGTCTCACTTGGACTTCCACCGAAACCTACCAACGGGGTCTTTTCTGGTACTATCTGTTCCAGTTGAAGCCCCAAAGCCAGGAAAGTAGGCAGGAACATCACGTCTACCGAACTTCCCGTTTCAACTAGCACCCTGGCCACCTCGGCTCGTGAATTGTGGCTTGGATTACTATGGAGTTATCGCGAGGGTGGACACCATCTATTTTGTCTGCTGGTCCAAAGGTAATTCCAGGGGGAGCAGATATGGTAGTAGAAAAGACATGATACTTTAAGCTAACCCGTTGCGTCTCCTTGAGAAACTTCCTCTTCCTCTGAGCTGACGAGGCCGCCAATGAGCCCCCTTCAATCACGTTGATAGTTATGCCTGAGAGGGGATTGTGCATGTAATTCGATGGCATGGGTGGTAGATGCAGGTGTAGGGGCGGTTCCTCAGGCGTCGATCTGTCTTCGTATCTTCTCCTTCTGCTCTGTGAATCCTCTCTTTCCTTCTCTTGCCGTTCCATACTTCGACGCAGCTCTTGCACCTGCTCGCTAGGTTGGCTTCCCTCTCTCCTTTCAGGGGGTTGCTCATTTCTCGGGGAAGCCTCCCTTCTTGCGAGGAATTGTCGTAGGTACCCCATCT
Source organism: Misopates orontium (assembly GCA_946800315.1). Classification (NCBI taxonomy): domain Eukaryota; kingdom Viridiplantae; phylum Streptophyta; class Magnoliopsida; order Lamiales; family Plantaginaceae; genus Misopates; species Misopates orontium. Next base: position 22,800,143 of record OX326946.1, read on the forward strand.
TCAAGAGGCGTTCAATTTCTACCATCAGGTGATCGCACTGTTCCGTTTTGTGACCCCAGCTTCGGTGAAATAAACACCATTTCCCTGTATGGCGCAGAGTTTCTGAATTTCGAGATTGGGGCGGCCAACGGAAGTTTGGGTTCCCCTCCATTATTTGCAACACCTCGGTATTAGATATTTTCAGGGGAGTCAATGGAAGAGGTTCTAAGTACCTCTTCACCACGTCCTGTCGGCCACGATTATTATCTCCTCGTCTGTTCCTCGCACGATCATTGTTCCCTGGTAACCCAAGCTTGGCGAGTCATGTATCTTCTAGCAACATGTATCTCTCGGCTTTCTGCATGAGTTCCTCCAAGGTTCGAGTAGGGTGTCCTACCAGGGACCTGGCGAACTCTACTGATCGGGTGCCTTGGGCAACGAATTCGGAGAGAATATGGGGATCCACGTGCCTTACATTGATTACGGCATTGGCAAACCTTCACATGTAATCCCGAAGGCTTTCTCCCTCAGCTTGAACCATCGTCATTAAGTGTCCAGTTGTCTTCCGGTATCGACGGTTACATGAAAATTGCCGCACGAACAGCTTCCGTAGATCATTGAAACTGCGTATGGATCCCCTGGGCAATTGGGAGAACCAAGCCTGTGCTCTTACTGTTCGGGTGGATCTGAAGATTCGACACAGGGCATGATCGGGCGCGTTCTGTATGTCCATCACTGCCAGGAACTGGTTGATGTGATCTCGGGGGTCCCTAGCGTTGCGATCTCCTGTATAGACTACGGGGTTGGACAGGCGCATGGACACTGGGATCTTGGGAGCTAGTATGTAGGGGGCAAAGGGGCTGCCGTTCTCATCTTCTTCTTCCTCTCAATCTCGATCTCTCTTCAGTGCTTGTACCTCCCTTCTTAATTCAGACATCATATCCATAAATTGCTGATTACTACAAGCCATACCTGGAAACGGGCGATAGGCTCCATTGCGCTGATTTCCAATGGGTCGCTCTCCTCGACTGCATGTGTATTCCATTTCTGCCCTTGATCGCCGAGGTTGGGATCCTCTGCGTATGTATTCATTGGCTCGTGCGGTGGTGTTGGGAGGTGGAACCCATCTTCCTCTGGCTCGCGCCTCCTGTTGTCGTACTCGTCGGGCGCCTCGCTCCGCGGCGGTTTCCAGTAGGCCGTCCAATTCACTGATAGTTAGGTGGGCTTTAGTGGAAGTTCCTTTGTCTGGGGTTGCCCCCCGATTCGGGGACTCATAATCGCGCAAACTCGGGGCCTCCAGTGTGGAGGAGATGGATCCACCAGAATTTATGGGGGAAATGGCCATGACAGCTTGGGCAAATATGCGAGTAGGAGATTGAAAGCTGACAATACTGTTTACGGTGTGAGAGCTTACCGAATCCAGGCTCATTCATTAGGCTACCTCAGGGACTCTAATGACGTTCCCACAGACGGCGCCACTGATGAAGCCCCTGATGACGCCCCTGGATCGCCGTGCCCGTCACCGAGGCAATCCGCACGCCGGTCCTGACCTAAGATGATCCTCGATCCGGCAAGCTCTTGGGGGTGGAGCGCTACGGGGCTCATTGGGAAGGCCTTCCGCTGAAACTTTCCACGACACTTGGGGCTTCGGGCTCCGTTCGCATGATCTCCCTTCAAACAGCTGCTGCTGCTGGGGCTCGAACTCTTCCGACCTTGCCTGCTCGCTCTTGCTCTTTCTCTCTCTAGGTGGGGCTCTTATAGCTGTATGCTTGCTTGGATTGGCAATGCATTTATGACCAGCCTGCTTCTCTATTTATAGAGCGAGGGGAGGGTATAGATGTAACTTTACCAGGGGCACGTGTCGGCGTGCATGTTGATTTCGAGGGTAGTAGAGCACTTGCGTGTCTTCGTAGAGTAGGGTACGTGGAGCTTCTGAGTCTTGAGGAAATAGGCACGTGATGCTTGAGTAGGCTTCGTAGAGTAGGGCACGAGGTGCCTGCATGTTACCCTTGGTGCATGTCGTGCTCCATTTACATTCTATAACCCCCGAGCCCTCGCTCTTCACTGGGAAAGCAGGGCGGTCAAGCCCTGTAAGGGTGACAACGCAGTCGGATAGTGGAGGATGATGTCGAGACTGACGCCAGATGCCCCCCGCTGGTTGGCCAAAGGGGGCGGTTGCCTTTGCTTAACGATTAAGGATGCTATACCTGCACGTGCAAAATACGACCCTCCCCTTGTTGGCAAAACGAGGGGTTGGCGAGGCAAATAATATATTATAATACATAACACGGTCGAGAAATCTGAGAGAAGGCTCACCAGGATCGGGGAATCTGAGAGAGGGGGTCGTGAGATAGGCCGAGATCAGGGGATTATGCCACGTGGACAGGTACGATCCCGGGAGGGAGAGTATGCGTCATCACGTATTTAGCCCTTTTTTTCTACTTTTTACATAACTAATCTTCTGTACGTTTTGTTGATCTTCCAGAAATGGTTTTTGTGGGTGAGATTGGCCGTAGCAAAAATTAAGGTGGCCACCGTTGCTAAACTAAAAGGGTCGTGGTGAAAGAGAAATTAGCTGTCAAATCTAGGCTAGATGTGAGGCGTACACCGACTTTAGAAGCTTTGTCGAAGGGGAAAGAGCCGGAAAAGTCGAGAGCTGAGATGTAAAAAAATTAATTTTATAATGTAAAAAAGATGAATGCCCTTTTTTCTTTCTTTCATTGAAGCGTACACTCGAGATATTTATTTACTCTTGGACTTACGACTATATCGTGAATTGTTATTGTAGCATTATCACAATAGCTAAGATTAATTTTTAGTGCGTAACATATATGTTCTTATTACATCATTAAATAAAAAATTGCAAAGGAATATGGTTTAGTATAGTAAAGAGTAAAATTCTTAAAGATAATTGTGTTTATCTTTTTTAGAGTTTTGACGAGATAGTGTTAGCTATAGAAACAGTAAAGATAACTCTGAGTGAAATTCGCAATGAAAAACATTCCTCGTCTATATGAAGTATTGAAAATATTATATTGAGGCAAAAAATCAGCAATTGTGCATACCAACAATAAATCATTTATGATTGAATTCTCATTCAGGTAGCACGTGCTTCTTTTCCTAGTATATATATATATATATATATATATATATATATATATATATATATATATATATATATATATAAAAGAGAATGACAAAAGGTTTAAAGTAGTATGTAATGTCTAAACAACACAATAAGGAGATTGAGAACTTGTTTATATAAATAAAACTTTTAATACTACACTATTTCAGCGTTTTTCGCCCAACTACACTATTAATACTTCAAACTACTAAATCCTAGTTACCTTCTCTCATTTCTTTTTTCTTTTTTCTTTCTTCGTTTTGGGTAATGAGTGGAGTATTCATCGATTTTTTTATTATTTTCTGAAGAGAAATTATATTGTTGGGTTTGATTGTTGGGTTTCGATAAAAGAACATTTTTCTTATCTTGTATAAGGAATTAAGGGCATGCTGTTAGGTTTCAGTCTTTGTAAGCTTTAATGTTTTACAATGAGCTATTTTTTATTTTTTCAGTTTCCTTCCGTATTTAAATAATACTGGGACTGAAAGCCCTCCCTGGCCACCAACATATATAGATAATGCTCTTGCCTGCGAGTCACTCTAAGGAAAAGAAAAGAAAAATAAATTTATATCCGTTAAACAAATTAAAACATGCGAAGCTTTTTTCATTTGAAGGAGTATATATATGTTTCTCAATCTAATGCAAAATCATTTGAAGGAGAATGAGAATAAAACATCCATATGGACATACATAAGCATATATATATGCAGGAGACTGACTAGCTACATATCTTGAAAATCGTGTGTAATTTCCACTAAGTGCGTGTGTATATTATGGACTAGAAAACTCATGGAAGTTTGAACTAGCAAAACATTTAGTAATAGCTGGAGGTATAATAAAAAAGTCATGAGATGAATTTGAGGAATAGTAATAGTGTTCTCTGGACCAGCAAGATAAGTGACAATCAAATGATATCTGCGTTAACTTAGTCTCATTGAACTCTTCAAAGAATTATTAATGCTTTCAACAGCTTCAGTTGATACGTATCAGCTGGATGCTTTCCGCATTTTAATCACATGGTGGAACCCATTCACATTTGCAAATGACAGAATAAAACTTTCGCAGTAAATTTATATGTTAAACTACAATTTTTTGTTCAACAAGGTCATAAAACAACCAACTCAAAAAGTAAAAACCTTCCCCGAGTGAGATTAATTACAAATTGTTTCAGGAAGTAAGAACCTGCCCCAAGTGATTTGATTACCTATTAATTAAATTGTTAATTTCTGCATCTTGACCATTTTATTTGAATTCGCCTATATATACGTACCCTCGCTACCATGCAACTTCAAACACGTACAATAAGAAAAAATACATTAATCATGAGTTTATACGCTTATAATCACTTCTCACTGATCAAAGCGGCCATGTGCTTCTTTATCTTGGTCCTCCTAGCTGGTTCGGCTTCATCTCGACATGTTGTTTGCCCTTTTCACTTTATGTTCCACACTGGGGACGGGTTCTTTGATGTTGGCAATTCGATTCTAATTCCAACAGGCAGACCTATGGTTCGAGTCCCAGCCAATTACCCCCCTTACGGTGTGACTTATCCCGGATATCCTTCCGGCCGTTGGTGCGATGGCCTGACTGACATAGATATCGGAGGTACATGCTCCGTATACCTCAGTAATTAAAAATTTGTTTCAAATTTATAACAATGTACTTCTGACGATGTATAATTCAATTTGTACGCGCTGCTATGGGCTTTACGAATATTATAGCTTATCTGAGTGGAAATGCTTCTTCGAGCAATGCAACCGTCTTTGCTGTGGCTGACAGTCCAGTGCTCGACCTTAGCTTTTTTACTTCAAGGGACGTTGATTTTCCACTGTATGCGGCTTCTCTAAGTATACAACTCACTTGGTTGAAAGAGCACCTTAACTCCATATGCTCAACACTTCTACCTAGTAGCATATGTATATATAAACTATTTTTTGCACTAACATCATTTCATTCAAACCAGAATGTGCACATAAGATGGGAGACTCTCTATTCATATTTGGTGATGTTGAAGCCAATGACATTGCTATTCCACTCATCCAAGGGAAATCAATTCAAGAAGTTATGACTTATGTCCCATTTGTCACAGAAGCTCAAATTAATGCTTCAAGAGTAATGAATCGTTCTAGTACCTAACTATGATTTGAGACATTTTATTAACTATATTTTTAAATTTGTATTGATGACAACCTTAATTCTATGGTTGAATATTGCAGGAGGTGATTAAAATGGGTGCCACACGAGTTATTTTTCCAGGAAATGCTCCCATTGGATGCTACCCTCATATATTAACTGAATTAGGTACTAATGATCCTACAGACTATGACCATCTAGGTTGTTTGCACAAGGTCAATGATGTTGTTAAGTTCAAGAACACTCAGCTCCAAACTGGTATCAACAATCTTACCCACGATATTCCTAATCTCACCATCGTGTATGCCGACATATATAGCGCTTTCCAAAACAATTCTCCAAGATTCCATGTCGGGTATGTACTTTATCTTTACTCTCCTCTATGTCCAAAGCACCATTTGTACAAATAACTTTTTTTTATAAATCAAATATATTACAATCTGATCGATTAAGTAGCCTCAACTTTCTTATTTGTTCATTATAATTGATGCAAACCCTTTGTGCTTGTACATCATAGGCCCTAACAAGAACGTCTCGCTAAAAGCTTGTTGTGGAGTTGGGGGCCAATATAACTTTGATAGTTCCAGATTTTGTGGAACTTCTGGAGTACCAGTTTGTGCTAATCCAAATCAATACATCCATTGGGATGGCATGCACCTCACTCAAAGCGCTAACAATAACCTATCCAACAGGGTGTTTTCCCGACGCTCAACTGCACGACAACATAGATTTTAATTACTTCCATCTAAGTTGAGCTTATGCGCGCTTAATCTGTACTCTTCGGTAACTAGTCATGTGTCCCAAAAAATAAAGCTTTATGTATCAAGCTATGTGGTTTAGGGTATACTATATTGTTATCAACTAATATATCTGTAAATGGAGGCAAACTTATGCTCCCTCCACTACTCTGTGTTTCCTCGAGTTCAATAAACTAGTTTTAACTTAATGTCCTTAGCAAATCCTTCTACAAGCAAACAAAAAGTATCAAAGTAAAAGTAAAGTTATAATGGAAATAAACCCCTCAGCGATATACGAAATTCCATAAAAGCATGTAAAAAAAAAAAAAAAAAAGGGACCAAGTGTTATCCGTAAAAGGCTATAAAAGAAAAAAGAGCAATGAAAGTAAAATAAATAAAAACAAAATATTTGTTCGGAGAAATTAGGGGGAAAATGGGGTTCGCATCTTTTAAAAAGAGAAATACTATGGTGTTTTGTTCTTCTTTTTTGAGGTTATCCTGTTCCTTAAACGAATTAATATCTTTTGTCAATTTTAAAACAACTAGTTATTGAAGTTACATATTTTACTAAAGAAAAATCAATATTTTTTCGCCTAAGGCCTCTTACCAACAGGATATGTTTTGTCCTTATACTATGTACATATTAAGAAAAATGAAATTATGTTATCACCCCTTTGGATCATAACCAGGGTGGCTAACTCGGCAAGCTATCGAGAAGTATGGACTCGCACTAATCATGTTTCATATTTGGTAAATAAAACCAACTATTACTATATCAATTGTTACATTACATTTTTTTGTATGAAATTCCACCACATTTATGCAAATTAATTTTGCATAAATATGTATAGAATCTTAGAAGTTCATGATTTTCATAAGCATAAACAAACTATTACTATATCAATTGTTACATTACATCATTTTTATGAAATTCCACAACATTTATGCAAATTAATTTCGCATAAATATGTATAGAATCTTAGAACTTCATGATTTTCTTAAGCATAAATAAGGCGTACCTTGTTCTTGTTCCATAGAAGTGATATGATGAAGAAGTTGATTTCTACCTCTTGACCCTTATTCTATACCGTTTTAAGTGATAGTGAAATACTAACTATCATGGAATGAGAGAGGACCAACTCCAAAGCACATATATATTTAGAAAAAAAAAAAGCAAGATGTACATTCAAGAAGCTTTTTACTTATTATCCCACTAACCAATACTAACTACCCCTGTTCTTATCTCTTCATGGCACTACTATGCCATGATCTCAAGTTAATGATCTCTCTTCAAGACACCGCTATAACCCATGATCATGACTCTTAAATGGCATATCTTCATGACACTGGTAAGTCATGTTTTATACACTTAAATGGTAAGACTTTATTTCCAATTGTATGGGTCACATTACGGACATAAATAAAATTAATCTTACATTCTCCCACGTGACCCATGCAATTATCATATTATGGTTTCATTTAGTATAGCTATAATCTTTCAATTATATAGATCTCAATAATTTGTCAAAATTAAGAAAGTCACTGATAAGGATCATGGCGGTTCTATAGCATTGCTTCGACAGTTCTTTCCGTGTATCACAATATTAGTTCTTTTCTCAATAAGACTCATAAAAAGAAGAAAATCAATAAAGGTCCAACTATAATATCTTGTCAACATTCAATCATGTACATGTTAATAATAAAAAAGATTTATTCACATTAGTTTTCAGAATCAAATATAAAGAGCTCAAAATAGTCAACTACATGAACATAACCATAATATCAATGACAAGGATTAATAATACGCATTCTTTCAACAAGTTCAATATAACTTAGGCGGTAATCCATTTGTTAATGGATCCGCAATCATAACTCTGGTACTAATATGTTCAATTGACACTGTTTGTTTCTGAACTTCTTCTTTAACAGCAAAGTACTTCAATTCCATGTGTTTATCACCTTTTAAATACTTGTTGCTTATGGAGAAGAAAACCGCTGAGGAGTTATTACAATTAATTTTCAACAGTCTAGCAATACTGTGGACAACTCTAATCCTTGAAATAAAAATTTCATCCATAATACCTGAATTGTAGCCTCGAAGAATACTACAAATTTAGCTTACATAGTTCATATAGCAATAACAGATTTTTTTGCACTTTCCATGAAATGGCCCCCTCAGCAAAGAGGAACACATATCCAATGTAGACTTTCTGCTATCAACACATCCAACATAATCTGATTATGAATATCCATCTACTTCAAGGTAATTAGATCTTCTATAAGTAAGTATGTAATCTTTTTTTCCTTGTAAGTGTCTTAATACTTTCTTTGCAGCCTTTCAATTATCTAAACCTGGGTAGCTTTGGTACCTTCCTAACATGCCAACAGCAACTGATGCCTGGCCTAGTATAAGTTTGAGCATATATCAACCTTCCAACAAACGATGCATGAGGAATTCTCTTCATTTATTTACGTTCCCATTCATTTTCGGACTTGATTGAGGATAAATCTATCTCCCTTTTGATATGGAACACACTTGACGAGCAACTTTTCATATTAAGTCTCACAAGAACTTTATTAATATATGTTTTCTGAGACAATCCTAACAGTCCTTGTGATCTCTCATGGAATATTTCTATTCCAATCACATGGGATGCATCACTCATATTTTTCATTTCAATGTTCCTAAAGAGAAATTGTTTGGTTTCATAACGTAAACCAAGGTTATTAGTTGCAAGCAGGATATCATCAACATGTAGAATTAGAATAACAAACTTACTCCCACTGCTTAACAAAAAAAAAAACTTACTCCCACTGACCTTTAGGTATATATATCTATCAACGGTGTTTTTCCTAAAACCAAAGGCTGCTATGGTATCATTGAACTTTATGTACTATTAGCGAGAAATTGCTTAAGCCGATATATTGATTTCTTAAGTTTACATACCATATATTCATCTAAATTTCTATTTAGAAAGGCGTTTTTCTCATCCATTTGATGTAACTCTAAATCATAGTGAGCTACAAAACCATTAATTCTAAAGGAGTCTTTTCTTCAAACGGGAGAGAAAGTCTCCTTATATTCAATACCATCATTTTGAGTGTATTTTTTAGCATTAAGTCTGGCTTTATGACATTTGATATTGCCATTCGAGTCGCGTTTGGTCTGAAAGACCCATTTGGACCCCGAGTGTTATACATCCTTGAGGCAATTCGACCAAATCCCAAACTTTTTTTTGCTCCATGGATTTCAACTCATCTTTCAAGGAATCTAACCATTTTAGTAGAATCTTTATTTTCAATGGCTTCTAAAAACAAATTTGGATCTTTATCAATTTGTAAGTAAATTTTGACTCATGTAAATAAACCATATAATCATAATAAATAGCAGGTGATGCGGGGTATATTTGTTTGGATACGTGTCCACTTGTCAACACTCCACGTCAGACTGCTTCAGTTCCTTCCCGATGTTTAAGCAGCTTTCGAGTTCGGAACCTACACTCAACACCACACGTAAACTAAGGCGGTGCCTTCTTCGGCGAAGGCACTACGACGCTCAAGTCAGATGGGTCGGAATGTGAAATCCTGTTATGCAAGGCAACAAGTCGAATGAACTAGTCTCAATATGTCGAAATAGTGTTTAAGTCGAACAAGCAATAAGTCGAATGAACACACTAAACAAGTTGAATGAACTGGGCCAAACAAGTCGAATGAGGCAGTCCAAAACAACTCGAATAGGGTGCAAAATACGTCGAACTCGAGCTATTTGTGAACAAGTCAAATGAGCTTGTGAATAGGTCATGGTCGACTTATATAACTCGAACTTAGGGCTAGGAAATAATGAAAAAACGTACCTTGGAGTGAGGAATGGAACCCCTTTTTATAGGAGTAAGAGTCGTTATTCAGCTAAAACTGCAGTCCAAGTAGGACTATGAGTTGAAATAAGTCGAATTAGAGCTATTTTGGAATAACTCAAATGACCTACAAAATAGCTCGAATTACCTGCAAGGAAATAACTCAAATAGCCTTGAAACAGCTCGAATTGGGCCTTGAACAACTCAAACTGGGCTTGTGCAATCCGAATTGGGCCTTGAAATAACTCAAAATTGGGCGTGCATGGGCCTAATTTTGAGTTTTGCCTTCAATTATAATTTTTCATTAAAAAATGGTGTTGTCGTGGCATAATATAGTCCGAAATACGCTCGTGGTATTATATCGAAAATTATGATGTGGCAGTACCGAAATATGGTACATCATGGAGTCCTCCAGTGTGTAAGAGTAATATGTGTAAACATTGGTCATACAAGCTAAAAAAAGTTCAAGAAACCCCGGTAATCGTGCAACTAGTCCGGCAATGAAGAAACAGAACCAAATACACGAGAAAAAGTTTCGAATTTTTTTTCCCATAAATAGGTCGAATAACCTGATAAGTCGAATGTTTATAACTCGAATAGGGGCATTTATGTAATTTCATCGCTAGCCGCGCCTATAAATACCCGCCAAAAATGATTTCATTTCAGATTTTATTTTTTCACAAATAGCTCAAACTCTGGCACTAGCTCGAATAGGCAATAGCTCGAATACACTGCATCCTTATTCATAGCTCGAAAACACTGTAAAATAACTCAAACTCGAATAGGTATGCCTCGAATGATCTAATTATAGCTCGAACACTGGTCGAACTAGTCGAGTATGCTAGAATAGGTTGAAAACTCCTGAAATAACTCGAAAATTCATCGTATAACCGAAATTCTTTAAAATAAGTCGAATCTCCTTGTGTTGTCTCGAGTTATGTAGAATAACTCAGTTAACCTGCACTTTCTTCGACATAACTTGGATACGCATGCTTATAGCTCGAATAACCTTATTTCCAGCTATAACACTTAGAAAAATTTAAAAAATTCTCTGAAATTTTTTTGTGACTTATCCTCCCTCTAATCTTTTTGCAGAACTTTTACGACGGCTCATTCTAACCAACAACGTTCCCGCCGTAGTCCGCCAGCTCGCTCCGATCGCCATCCTCAATTCTCACATCCCAGCTCCGATCGTGATCGTGGTACTTCACGGAGACCCAGTCCTCCTCGTGCCTCACAACCTGCTCGTCCTGCCAAAATTTGAGTTCCAGGAGAGTCCAGGATCTCTGTTCCGGCAGAGAAATCGTACGGAAGGAGAGATCCTCAGATTGAGCGGGTACTAGACCTAAACCCTAGAATTGGTAAACACTAAACCTTCCTATATTTCTTATGGCTTCTAAGTCATACATAGAGTCCACGAGTCCTATAGAAGTTCCGGATATCGTTGAGTCTTCCGTGTCGGGGTCTACATCGGGTTGTCGGGACTCGGATAGTGATACGACATCTTCTACCGCTCAGGGGACAGATAGGGAGGTCAATATTTTAGACAACTCCGATAGTGAGGAGTTCGTGACTAATATCTCTGAGCCCCACCCCATAGTTGTAGATGATGCTCCCGTGTCGTTAAATGTAGACCCGGATAGTGCTATTGTAGAAAAGACTGTCCGGGAATTAGCATACAAGGGTATAGAGCTAGACAACCCCACCCGTGCCGATAACTTATTAAATTTTGCCGGTATTCGTCCTTTAAATACTAATGGAGAATCTTTTTATCGAAGTATGTTTGATGTCCTTGAACCATACGCCATTATCTTTCCTGGTCCTGACGAGCGGATGGACAATCCCCCAGCAGGTTGTCTCGCGGTTTTTCACAACTTCCTATCTTGTGGTCTTAGGTTCCCTTTACACGACATAGTTCGTCAGATCCTTCTTAGATTGCCTTCTTGTCCTTCCCATTTCACGCCTAACACTTACTGCATTATTCACGCCTTTATCATCTTGATGAGGGTGTTTAAGCTACCTTGTACCGCAGACTCTTTCTTCCAGATGTTCCTTAGCATGTTTAGGATGACCGGGGAGGATGTGGGTTTCTACTTCTTGACCGCTAGGAAGAATAGTAGCTTCCTGACAGGCCTCCAGTTCAGCTTTGGGCACACCTAAAAGAATCAACGGTTTTTCATCAAGGAGTCGACGCCTGGAGAGTTTAGCTTCGATCGAGATTGAACGGATGGTGCTAAAGCCCCACGTTGCCCTCCGGCTTCCTTGTCGACCGATGATATTAAAATGTTGAGGAGTCAGAAGCTTGACGCCTCTTCATTAACTAAGAATGTTATCCTTCGCGCCGGGGGGTATTCGACTGTGCCCTATACTGGCACGGGTGATTTTTGTATAGATGTCTTGTATTCTTTTTCTTCCTTGTTCGTCTTCTTATTATTGTTACCTCGTCCGTTAATGCTAACACTGTGATGTTATTTGCTTGTAGAAAAGATGGTGGTCAGCAAGTTGAAGAGAAAGCTAACAGCTATGATGGAGACCAATAATGATCTAGCTCTGGGTAACATCAGTGCAGGTGGTGAGGCCCCACCGGAGCCAGCACCTGATGCAGCTCCTTCATCCACTGATCCAACTCTTGCTGACCCTCCTGCTGCTGTTTCTACCCCATCTTCTGCTGCACCGCCCAACGGCGTTCCCTCATCTGCTGGTGCCTCGCGGAGCTCGAGGAGTAAGACGGCTGGCGGGTCCTCGCGCCAAGCTCCCACGCCACCTACTTCTTCTAGTGACCGCGAGCGGATCCCTGCTGTTATGGAAGCTGTGAGGAAGGGGAATCTTGCTGGCCTTAATCCAAATGTGCGAAAGCTCCCTTCTTCTTCTGATGATCGTCGCTGCAAAATGCGCCCTGCTCACGACACCTCTAACACTTACGAGCCAGATGATCTTGATATAAATGTCGAGGAGGTGTTGCAAGCCTCGATGGAACTTGGTCACTACAAGCTTACTGATACCGTAGTGCTGAGGTTGTTCAAAGGGCTTCCTTTCTTCCTTCGACAGGAAGAGGTACTATGAAGAAGTTAGTCCTGAGGGCTTGTGCAGCCGCACTTCTTTAGCTTTGACGAATGTAAGTTGCTATACTCCGTCTATTATGTCTTTTCCTTTTTGTTTGCTTTTATACGCTGATAAGTGCTAGTTGCTATCCTTTGTTTTCAAGCGATGATGAATGTGCAAACTCTACTGGAAAACATGGACATCACCAATGATGCGCAGAGTGAGTAAATCACGCATCTGGAGCATCATAAGACTGTTGCTGCGCATGCCAAGTGATTGGATGAAACGGCAAAGAAGAAGACTCGTGACACTGAGGCGACCATGGCGATTTTTGTGGAGGAGCTGCGGAAGGCCCAGGAAGAACTCAAGCAGTCCTAGGATGCTCTTGCTGTGAGCAATGAGAAGTTGCGCACGGTATCCAAGGACTTTGACTAGATGCAGCGGTTGAAGGATGACTTCGCACTGAAGGAGGTGAGGACACAAAACGAGATGAATGCCTTCGCTGCCCGTCTGAAGGCGGTCGAAGAGGAGCGCGATGCGGCTGGCGCGCAGGCGGCAGTTGCTGAGCAGGTAGGATATGACCGAGCTAAGGCAGAGGTAAGTCATATTTTGCGTCTATTTCCCATAGTTTTTCCTAGAACTTCTCTTCCTTGTGCTAACTCTTTAGTTGTTTATTGTAGGATTTATCTGACGATGATAAGGTTGTTGTTGCGGTCGAGTTCCTCTTTTCCGCCACATGGAACCGCCTTGCGACTGCCCGCGGTGGTTATGATATGAGGAAGGGGTACAATTATGCCCTCAAGGACGCGGAGCGCAAGGGTGCCTCTGCTCCTGGTCGTGACAAGAAAGAGCTCGACATCCTTGATCGGCTGAAGGAGAATATCCCTGATTCTGATGATGATAAAGAATCTGATGACGAAGATGACAATCGACTGGATTCGTTCCTTAGCATGAGGTGGATGAGAGATGTATGGCATCGTGACCACTTGAGGGCCGAGGCGAGGGCAAAGGCTAAGGAGAGAGGTTCCTCATCTTGTACTAATGTAGTTGCCTCTATGTCGAGGGTGGTTTTGACTGACGTCCTTGAAGAAGGAGAGCTTCCGCAGCCCCTGCCGCTTGCCCAGGTACCTGAGGGAGTGCCTCTTCCATCCTCCAGTTCACTAGTGCCTTCTTCTAGTGCTGTGACCATCTCCTCACCAATGCCTGCTCCTGCTCCTGCTCCACCAGTTGTTGCGGCTGACTTTACTCTCGAGGCTGCACCTGATGCTGATCCCACTGCCGTTCCTGCTCCTACTCCAGTGAGGTCTGAGGATGACACTTCTCCTCTCATTGATTCCATGGAAGACATTGCCCATCAGAGCAGAGTTGCACTGAAGTCACTCGGCTTAATCCTGAAGAAGTAGAAGGCGGCCTGCGTGTCGTGAGCTTTAGCCTGCGTGCCTTTATCCTTTGATTCCTTCGTACATTTTCAGTACAATTTATTCATTGTTTTGCTACTTAGTATATTTTGTTGACTTCGCGCCTTAGTTGCATTTATCCCTAATGATTATTACGTAAAGATTTTTACGTCTCCTTATTGTCTTCGTGTTATGCTTGCTATGGAATTCCTTATGATGTGATTATACTTTATGTGATTGATTCTTTTATCATATTGTTTGAGCGTTAGTGCTCATTATTTGAGTGCTAGTGCTCATAGTTTGGGTGCTTGTGCTCATAGTGTGAGTGCTTGTGCTCGACTTACGAGTGCTCGTGCTCGAAAATTTGCAAGTGTTTATACTTATGTATTTGAGTGCTTGTGCTCATAGTTTGAGTGATTGTGCTCATTTTTTGACTGCTTGTGCTCGACTTACGAGTGCTCGTGCTCGGAAATTTGTAAGTGTTTATACTTATGTGTTTGAGTGCTTGTGCTCATTTTACTAGTGATTGTGCTCAGTTTACGAGTGCTTGTGCTCGTTAATATGTATGTAGGATGTAGGCAAATAAGCAAACTTGAATAAAATAAGAAAATTTTATAAGTTTTGGGACTGGGCTTGAGTAACTTCCGAGTTGCCTATGTATCCTGCCGTATATAGGTGGTCAGGAATCAAGTCCCCGTAGTTCAGTGTTAAGTATTACAATCGAGGTCCACATGCGGAGACTCGTAATTAGTGAAAGAATAAGTAATAATAACATCGAAACTACGGTCCTAATGTGCCACAAGGCTGTTAGAATGCTAGAGTCCTAACTATAAAACCTCATCAAGTTCTTGACGTTCCATGGGCGTGATAGAATCCTTCCACCCAACTCTTGCAGATAATAGTATGCTTTAGCGTTTGCTTTCTCGACTCTGTACGGTCCTTCCCAATTAGGCTTCAACTTCCCAACGTGCTTAGTAGCTTCTACATTCCTCAAGACCAAGTCCCCCACTTGGAAGTTCCAAAATCGAACCTTGTTGTCATATGCTTTGGCCATCATTGATTTGTATGCTTGAGTACGTTGATATGCTTCATCCCTCGTGGCCGCAATAAGTTCAAGGTCCATTTGTCTTGCCCTTAGAGCTTGCTCCTCATCGTATGTGACAATACGGTAAGTTGGCATCCCAATTTCAACAGGTATCACTGCTTCAGAACCATATTTTAGCAAATATGGAGTTTCTCCAGTAGAAGTTCGAGGCGTAGTGCAATAAGCCCATAGTATACCTGGCAATTCCTCTGCCCAATTTCGTCCTTCTCCTTCCAACCTTTTCTCCCGGCTCTTCACCAGCGTATTGTTTGTAGCCTCCACTTGTCCATTTGCCTCAGGGTGCGTAACAGATGTAAATCGTTGCTCAATCTTCATGTCCTTGCACTAGTCTTGAATCTTAAATCCTTTGAACTGCCTTCCATTGTCGAAAAATTAAGACCCTTGGAACTCCAAATCGACATACGATATTCTTTCATATGAATTGTTTCACATTTAGCCTCTGTTATAGACACCAGTGCTTCAGCTTCTACCCACTTGGTGTAATATTCCACCGCCACCAATAGCCACTTTCTGCCTCCTGATGCTATTGGCATAGGTCCCACGATATCTATGCCCCACTGATCGAAAGGACATCCATAGCTCACAGTTGTCATAGGTTGTGCAGGCGTATGAAATATTTTTCGAATGTAGTTGCCAGCTTCTGCACTTCCTGGTATAATCCATCGAGTCTTTCATAATGGTTGGCCAGAAATATCCTTGACGGAGTATTTTCTGTGCTAAGGATCGTCCTCCTGAATGATTTCTGCAACTTCTTTCATGTATTTCGCTTCAGACAGGGTTAGCCTGTGCTGGTCACAGACATCTTAAGAGTGGTCCTTCGAATGATCTTTTGTAAAGTTCTCCATTGAACATTGTGAATCTTGCCGATTTGTACTTCAACCTTTTGACCGCTTGTGGATAAGTTGGAAAAGTTCCGTTCTGTAAATAGCCGATGATTTCGTCCTTCCAACATTCCTCAACCTCCACTGGCAGAGCGTACTCCAATGCTTGTGTTGGATTTGATTCGCCTCATTTTTCAATTGAGGGTTGCTCGGCAGCCAGCAATGTAACTCGTCTTTCAACAAAAACTTCAGCGGTGCTCGCAAATCATGACAAAGAGTTGGCACAATCATTCTCTGCTCTTGGAATTTGCGAGATAGTAAATATCTCAAAATTCGAAGTAACTTCCTTAAGCTTGTCAAGATACTTGACTATCGGCGCCTCCTTAGCTTCATACCTCCCTTCGAACTGATTTGCAATCAGTTGTGAATCCGTGAATGCCAGAAGTTTGGTGATCCCCAATGATTTTTCCTTTTGAATCCCAGCTAACATAACCTCATACTCTACTTGATTATTAGTAACTTGAAAGTTCAATCTTATTGCATGGTCAAATTCTCTTCCATCTGCCGATCTTAAGTAGACTCCAGCTCCACGAGCATCAACTGTGGATGATCCGTCTACATGAAAGGTCCATGTGTCCTTTGCTATCCTGGACGTATCCCCCTTAGCTTCATCCATCATTATAGCAACGTGCAGTGACTGTTCTGCTTCCAAGATAGTTTCTGCCACAAAGTCTTCCAACCTTTGCGCTTTAATAGCGGTCTTTGGTAGATATTCCAGACCATACTCTCCTAGTTAAATTGCCCACTTCACTAGTCTGCCTGATGTTTCTGGTTTCGCCATAACTTGCTTCAATGGTTGATTAGTTAAGACATTGACCGAATGTGATTGAAAAATATGGCCTCAACTTCCGCGCAGTTATCACAAGTGCATATGCTAGCTTTTCAATTATCAAGATAGTTTAGTTCTGCCCTATTCAACACTTTGCTCGCGTAATAGATCGGCATATGCTTCCTATCTTCTTCGTGTACAAGAACTGTACTTAGTGAGTTCTTTGTTATGGCCAAGTAGAGATATAGCATCTTGTTATCCTTGGGCTTAGATAATAATGGTGGTGTTGTGAGATAGACTTTCAGCTGGCGAAAGGCTTCTTCACACTCTTCCTTCCAGACAAGCTTGGGTGTCTGTCGCAGCTTCTTAAAGAAAGGTAAGCTTTTCTCCGCAGAATGTGAAATAAAACGGCTTAGTGTCGTGATTCTTCCCACCAAGTGTTGCACCTCGCGAACGGACTTGGGAGAAGGTAGATCCATTATAGCCTTGATCTTGTCTGGGTTAGCTTCAATGCCTTGCTCATTCACCATGAAACCCAGGAATTTTACGGCCTTGACTCTGAATGTACACTTATTTGGATTTAGCTTCATCCCATATTGTTTCATGATACCAAAAGCCTCATCTAGATGTTTAACATAATCATCCTCCTTTAGACTTTTGATAAGCATATCGTCAATGTATACCTCCATTTTTTTTTTCAATTTGATGATAGAACATCTTGGCTACCAACCTCTGAAAGGTTGCTCCTGCATTTTTCAAACCAAACGGCATTACTCTATAGTAGAATATACATTTGTCTGTGATAAAGGTCGTTTTATGTTGATCTTTTACTGCCATTAGTATTTGATAAAATCCGCTTGGTGCATCGCAGAGACTTAGTAATGCGCATCCTATAGTGGAATCAACTACGAGATCGATCCTGGGCAACGTAAAAGGATCTCATGGACAATGTTTGTTCAGATCAGTGTAATCCACGCACATACACCATACAGTCGGCTTCTTTGTTGCAAGTACAAAGTTGTTGAGCCATTCAGAGTGGCGTACTTCAAATATGTGTTCAGCAGCTAACTTTGTTTGTACCTCCAATTCTGCAGCCTTGTTTTTTTCGTTACTGAAATGTCTCTTCTTCTGTCGAACAGGCTTGGCGTTCAGGTTTACATTTAGGTGATGTACTACAAATCGAGGGTCAATTCCCTTCAGGTCCGAGTCCGTCCATGCAAATACATCAAAATTCCTTTGCAAGCGTTCTAGTAATGCCTTCTCAATCTCAGATGGTAACTCGCTACCGATCTTAATGACCTTGTCAGGTTCATTGTTTACCAGAATGACCTCCTTAAATTCTCCAGAGGGTTTCATGCGTTCAATCTCTATTTGTTTCTTGTAACACAAGGTAGTCTTGTCTTCCTTCTCCTCCTTAGTTTCCTCTGTCATAAGTGTCTGGTTTGATGAGTCAGGATTGTCTGGCATCGTTGTATGATACTCATGTGTTGCAAGCACCATCTCTGTATCCATATCTTCAACTATTTTAGGCGTTTCTGAGATTTGAATCCCAATCATCGCGACATTAGGATCCGTCTTTGCCTTGATTGGTTTTGTTGACGTAACATAACAACTGCAAGAGTCACGATAGTTCGTGGTAAGCTCAGCAGTTCCCCCAGGAGTGGGAAATTTGATCTTTTGATGTGCTGTTGATATGATCATAGTGAATGCGGAGATTCCGAGCCTCCCAATCAACACATTATAGCAGAAAGGTATGTCAACAATGAGATATTCCACATTCAAAGTCCTCCTCCGTGGATTTTCACCAAAAGATATTGGTAACAGAACCTTACCAACAGATCTCACTTCGCCACCACCGAATCCCATTAGAGGAGAATTTACTTCAGTAATCTCATACCTCCCTAACTTCATCTGTTGCAATGCATCCATGAAGATAATGTTGACTGAGCATCCAATGTCTATCATGAACCTCTTGATCGGATGATTTGCAATTACCGCGGAAACTACCATAGGGCAATTCAAGTACTGAGCCTCCTTGACTTGTGATGACAGACTCTCATAATCATCATCGTCAAAGGTGATCCTCATGTCTAACTTGTCTACAGCAAAAACAAGATTAGTCTCTTGTCGTTTCAAGCGTTCATTGCAACAAAAATGAGAAATCCGCTTTTTCTGCTTTTGGCCGACTCGGCTCCTGTTGGTTCTCCAGCGATCACATTGATCCCGTTCTCGTCCCCATCATTAGGGTTACCCTTTTTGCACCTAGGTTTGTCCTTCTTCTCATAGGGAGAACGACTCCTCTTTCTGCCTGCTGAGGATTTGTCGTCTCGTGGTTCCCTATTTTCAATGACATACTCAATGAGTTTCCCGTCTTAAATGTGTCGTTCAATTTCGTTCCTCGGGGCCTTGCATTCATTAGTATAATGACCATGCTGCCTGTGATATTTGCAATATTTCCTTGACTCCTTCATCACATCGGTTTCTTTAATATGTCTAGGCGGTTTGAATATCCCTCGATCCTTTGTGACAACAAAGATTTCAGCAATGTCCTTTTTCAAAGGAGTGTAGTTATCGAACCTCTTAGAAGGTGGTCGATTTCGATCACGATCTTTCCCTTTGTCGTCATTTCTCCACTTTCTATTCTTCTTTTCTCTGTAAGATTCTAGAACATGGTTCAGGGTAGCCTCTTCTATGTCAATAACTCTTCGAGCAAGATCCATGATTTGCTCAATAGTAGTTGGTGCTTCCCAAGTTATTACTTCTATTAAATTTTTGCTCTGGCACAGATTTTCTAGGACAGAGATAACCAAGTCTGCAGTTGGAGATTGCACTCGACCAATCTCCACATTAAGGCGCTCTATGTATTTCCCCAAAGTTTCATCAGGTTTTCTATGAACATTAAACAGGCAAATTGCAGATCTTTTTTTCAGGCGATAAGTGGAAAATTTCTTGACGAACATCTCTCTAAACTGTTCAGCTGAATCAATTGTGCGTGGCGGCAAGTTATTGAACCATTCTTTGGTTGTTCCCCTCAACTAAGCAAAATCAGCTTTGCCCTTAAGTCCTCACTGTATGCAAGAATCTGTAGTTCCGCATCTAAGTCATCGAAATGCATTCTAGGATCAGTTGTTTCATCACACTTTCTCATTTCAGGAAGAATAGTTCCTTCCTTCAGTGTTAATCTGCTGATTGCATCGCAGAATGGAGTTGGCTTCTCCACTGGTGGGATATGTTCAGCAATAATTGGTTCCGGCCTTGGTATAACTCATTCTGCCAGATCCCTATTCCTTCCCGTTGTATATCTTGCGGCTTGACGGACTTCTGGACCTCTCTGCCTTGAGTTAACTTCTCCATCTCTAATAGTTGCTCGACTTGGAGCTCTATTCCCTGTAGTCCTCACTGGACGAGGATTCTTGCGTTCCGAGGAGGGCGATGGTTCAGAAGAATTAGGTGGTGCCACTAATGTATGTTCAGAAGCATCAGGTACCCTGTTCTCGTCTTTCCTCTCTGATCTAGTCCTGTTAGCTACTCCGTTCTTCTTCGTGACTCTGCCGTGAGCTATTGATCAGTGATAGTGTTTGTTTCTAAGTGTGTTTAGTGGTTCCCACAGACAGCGTCACTGATGCGGGGTATTTTTGTCTGGATACGTGTCCACTTGTCACCACTCCACGTCACACTGCTTCAGTTCCTTCCGGATGCTTAAGCAGCTTTTGAGTTCGGAACCTGCACTCAACACCACACGTAAACTAAGCCGGTGCCTTCTCCGGCAAAGGCACTCCGACGCTCAAGTCAGATGGGTCGGAATGTGAGATCTTGTTATGCAAGGCAACAAGTCAAATGAACTAGTCTGAATAAGTCGAAATAGTGTTTAAGTCGAACAAGCAATATGTCGAATGAACACACTAAACAAGTCGAATGAACTAGGCTAAACAAGTCAAATGAGGCAGTCCAAAACAACTCGAATAGGGTGCAAAATAGGTCGAACTCGAGCTATTTGTGAATAAGTCGAATGAGCTTGTGAATAGGTCGAGGTCGACTTATATAACTCAAACTTAGGGCTAGGAAATAATGAAAACGTGCCTTGGAATGAGGAATGAGACCCTTTTATATATGAATAAGAGTCCTTATTCAGCTAGACATGCAGTCCAAGTAGGACTATGAGTTAAATAAGTCGAATTAGTGCTATTTTAGAATAACTCGAATGACTTGCAAAATAGTTCGAATTACCTGCAAGGAAATAACTCGAATAGACTTGAAACAGCTCGAATTGAGCTTTGAACAACTCGAATTGGGCTTGTGCAATCCGAATTGGGCCACGAAATAACTCAAATTTGGGCCTGCATGGGCCTAATTTTGAGTTTTGCCTTAACTTGTAATTTTGCATTAAAAGATAATGGTGTTGTCGTGGCAGAATAGTCCGAAATACGCTCGTGGTATTATATCGAAAATTATGATGTGGCAGTACCGAAATATGGTACACCAGCAGGTTTCTTTTGTCATTGAGATCTTCTTAATGCTATATCATTTGGTTCATTTAATTGTTCAATGTGAATTTTTTTTATTATGGAGTGTTTCACCATTAATTTGTTTTTCTTGCAAATTAGGTGATCTAGCCACGATAAGAACAACAACTTGAGTAGAAGTATTAGATAAAGGTACATTTATCCTAACTTCTTGAATTACCACTTCATGTGGTTCTACACTCCCACTAATTTCACCAATCTCAATGAACTTAGCATTCGAGATTCAACAATTCTAGTGGTATGGTTAGGACAGTAAAATCTATACCCCTTTGACTTTTCTGGATAACCAATTAAAATAACCACTGGATGTTCTTGAGTCTTGTTTCTTTTCATGTGGATTATAAACTCTAATCTCCGCCGGACAACCCCAAACATGCAGGTGCCTTAAAGTGGGTTTCCTTCCAGTCCATAACTCAAAAGGAATTTTTGAACTAACTTACTAGGAGCCTTGTTCAATATGTATACTGCGGTTTTCAAAGCATACACTCCTAAATATAAAGGTAAAGATGAATTACTCATCATACTCCTAACGATATCCATTAAATTACGATTATGCCTTTCTACAACACCATTTTGTTGTAATGTGTCTGGCATTTTTTATTGAGCACAAATGCCATGCTTTTCAAGAACAACAAATGGACATGGACATTAATTGTCCACTTCTATTATACCTTCCATAATATTCACCACCTCTATCTCTATCTGGCCTAAAAATTTTCACTTTTTTGTCTAATTGCCTTTTTACCTTAGTAACAAACACATCTAACACATCAATTGACTAAGATTTTTCATGCAATAAATAGACTTAAACATATTGTGAAAAATCATCAACAAAGGCGATAAAATATTTTCCTCCACAAAAAATAGAACATCAACAGGTACACATATATCAGTGTGTATGATTTCAAGAAGCTGTGGGATTCTTATGGCTTCTTTTTTATGTGTTTTGTAAGTTTTCCTTTAATAGAACTCACACAAGTTTCGAGATCGCTAAGATCCAAACCATGGATGATTTCATTCTTTACCAATGTCATTAATATTTCTTTGGATATACGGCCTAATCTTTTATGCCACAAGTAAGCAGAGCATTCATTTATTGATTCACGTTTAGTACCAACACGATGAAAGTTTAAAACGGTTTCAGCAAAAAAACCATCAAGATTTAATTTGTATATTCTATCACAAAGAACTCCGTAACCAACAAAAAGATCATTTTAATAAACTGGCAAATAAAAGAAACATAAAAAGTTTGAAGCAAATCTAAACGATGGCCAGTATCAAGAATCAAACTGTAGGTTCCAATAGCTTCAACTAGGGCTTTGGCTCGACAACCCATAAAGACAAACTTTTCATTTTGGCTCATAGTTTGGGTAGTAATGAATCCTTGAATCGTATTAGAAACACGAGTGGTACAACTAGAATCAATTCACCAAGTATTATAAGGAACTTTAGGTAAATTGATTCAAAGCATATATAAGCATTATGCTTACCTTTCTTCTCGAACCATGTCTTGCGTTTCGGATAATCCTTTGATAGTGTCCAACTTTCTTACAAAAGTGGCATCTATTTTTAAGTTCCTTCATTTGGATTTTGGCATTTTCTTTATTAACCTTTAATGGTTCTTCCTTGCCTTTTCCTATCTTCTTTCCGGCTTTCTTTCCAGCTACTTGATGCTTCATGAAATTGAATGGAATGAGTGCCTTAATCCTTAAGTCTCACCTCCTCTTGCACAAGCATCATGTGCAATTCACTCACATTCCACTTATCTTTCATAACGTTATAGTTCATTTGGAATGGACCATATTCAAGAGGTAAAGAATTGATAATATATTTGTCATTTCAATGACAAGCTCGCGCATTGTACGAGAAACATCAAACTTCATAGTGGTTGAGGTACCCATTAATGTTTCAACAATGACTTGTCAGCCGTCTCCGAACGTTATTTCACAAGTTTCATGAATTTCTTAGCACTTTCTATTGCACAAAGTGTTGACATAATGTTACTCGCCACTGACATTAACATAAACATTATGCTAAGTCTGTTTGATCTTTCCCAGGCTTTATGGAGAGATCCACATCACTGCGTGTATCACTAATAGTAGTAGACTCTACATGGAGAGTCAAATCAAATTCTAAAACACCTAAGTGAAATTGGATTTGCTCACACCATTCAGAATAATTGAGCCCATTAAACATAGATACAGACGCAACTTGCGAGTGTAACCAAATAGGAATAGTTGTTGCAAAATTATAACATGCTCATATTTGATAAACTTCATAATACAGATTTAGACACATAAATCAAATAAACACTTATGCTAACATACAACCAATTTGATGCTTATTGTAATTTAACCTTTATTGGTAATTCTATTTGTCAAACTAAACATGCTTGCAATCTTTGGTATACTAAACATATAAAGCTAAGCATATAATATTAACCACTTTTATGTTCCTAATCATAAATTAGTTGATCAACCTTTGGGCCATCATTATACTTTGATGATTAAGAAACGTGAAATTATTCATAAACTCAAACAGATAATTACATATTATATTTCAAGCATCACATGATTATGAACAATCACTATATAACTAAAGAAAAATTCAATCCTCATAAATATTTAGCCACTTTGGTCACTAGCATATCTTAATGGAATGAATTTTAATTTAGTTTTACTTGAAGGAATAGATAAGTTCCACAATAGTCTTAGTCATAGATTTTAATGTATAAAAAATAATAATTCTTCAAACAAAACTTTTGACAACAGAGTCTATAAACATAATTTCATGCATACAACTTATCATCATGAATCATAAATTATTAAAAGTAACATAATAGGGGAATAGAAAGTCTCTAAGTATCATATCCATGCAATCTTACATAAATTAACACATCGAAAAAGAAAATTCGAGTCTACAGAATAATGGAAAATTCATGAGTTCATAAACCATGACCTTTGATACCACATGTAAGAAATTCCTTAACATTTATGCAAATCAATTTCCCATAAATATGTATAGAATCTTAGAACTTCATGATTTTCACAAGCATAAAATAAGGCGTACCTTGATTCATGTTCTCAATATAAGTGATTTGATGAATAAGATGATTTCTCCCTCTTCACCCTTATTCTATAATCTTTTCAGTGATGGTGAAATACTAACTATCATGGGATGAGAGGAGACCAAGTCCAAAGCGCATATATATACATCTTCCATCAAGATGTGCATTCAAGAAGCTCTTTACTTCTTACCCCACTAACCAATACTAATTACCCAAGTTCTTACCTCCTCATGTCGCCATTATGTCATGATCTCAAGTTAATGACCTCTCTTCAAGACACCACTAACCCATGATCATGACTCTTAAATGGCATCTCTTTATTTTTTTGCATAAGGGGTAAACCCGAAGAACTGCGCCTATTACGTTATGACTACACGGGGGCTAGAACCACCAACAAGATCATACAGAAGATGACGAGTAATAGATGAGGGAGGGCGATCCAAAATAATAAGGTCGAAAGGAGAATTGTGGCCCATGTTTGCGAGTCTATCCGCCACCATATTTGTCTCCGTATATTCATGTCGAATATCATAGTACAGGGGGCAAGTCGCAAAAATAATAAAAGGACAGGGGGCAAAGTGCAACAGGTTGGGTATAGTTTAGGGGGTTTAATGCTTTTATCCCTATTAAAAATTTGTAAAGTATCAGAAATTCTCACTTTTAGCAAACTTAGAAAGTTATTCTGCCCAATTAAAAAAAATGTGATATGTGAAAGTTATTTTATACATATTGATGAAGTTACAAATTGATTATAACTTCGTCAAACGAAAAGTAACTTTTAGCTATTTAAGATAGGGATAATTACAGCTACACCCCCTAAGGTTTGGTGTAATTACAGATACCTCCCCTGTGGTTTGAGAAATTACAATGACCTCCCCTGAGATTTGAAATCTTACACATACCTCCCCTCTACAACTTAAGGGTTGTTTGGGGTGTAATTTAGGATATCAATATGCTTATTATATTTAGACCCCTAAAGTTTAGGATAATTATAAAAATAACTTTAGAAACCATTATATTATTAACTAAAAATATAAAAATTGATTAGATTAAAACATTAAATTTGAGTATGTTAAAATATAATCCATTTGGAATTTTGAATCAAAACATTTAACTTTTAATAAATAATAAAAAGAAACAATTCACACAAGCTTCGTTCAAACACAACTAAATACTCATCTTTACGCCCTTCTTCTCATTGCACATGTAACGTAATAATTATTTTTCCAATAGAAGAAGATAGCACAACGAAATTTGGTTTCAAGAAATGGAAAGAAGAAGAATACACCAAAAAATAGAAACTGAGAAAAGGCAGTGAATTTAGGTTGCTTGTTTGTCAAAAAGTTCAACAAAACTTGCTATTAGAACTAGGGTCTAATTTATGCTATCCGTCTCGTAGTACGGGTAGCTTGTTGGGGATTTTGCACCCAACAAATAATTTAGATACCCAAAGTTAATAAATTTGATTGATTTTAATTCTAAATAAATATTTAATAAGTTTGATATCTATCAATAATATTGAAACAAATAATATTTTCTCTTTTAATATTGCAAAACACTAGTATTTTGTCTGTACACTTACATCACAATTAAATAAATATTTTTTACTAAATTTAATACTTCAAATTACGATGATTAATAAAAAATAAAAAATACCAACAAAGAAAAAGAATAAAAATTACCTTTAATGGAATTTTCCTCATCGTCCATATGTGATATAATTTTTGTTTTGGTTCCTCATTTTTTATATCATTGTTTTGTTGGTAACTTTTACTGTTACTAGTCATGGTAAATTTAAGTATTACTTTTAGCAAATATTTAGTTGTGTTGTTAAGTGTAAAAACAAAAAATACAAGTATTTTTCAAAGGTACTAAAAGAGTATATAACTTGTTCCAAATGTGCAAAATAACAATTAAGAAAGAGTTATAGCTATTAAACTTAATAACTATAAAATTTATTTAGGATTAAAATCAATGAAATTAAGTTTTGAAAATTCGAATCATTAAATGTTTGAGGGACTTGGATGCAAAATCCCCATAAAGCAACCCGCTCTACGGGAGATGTAGCATAAATGAAATCCTAGAACTAGTGACCACGTCCATTCCAAGGATGATAATTTCCTTGTCACCGTTGCTGGTAATTTTGTCATCATTATTCATTTCTTAAAATAGGTTGTGAAAATCTTGATTATTTATATTATTTTTGTTTATTTTCATTCAGAATGATAGTTTCTACAAATGAGTTTTCTATTTCTATTTCTTGTCTCTTTTTTTCTTTTTTCTTTTTTTTTTGTAGATTGCATAGAGACATTATTCTTTTTGAACGAAGTTTGTATGAATTGTTTTTTTATTATTAAAAGTTAAATGGTTTGACTCAAAAATATATTTGGATTATATTTTAACTTATTCTCAAATTTAAAATTTTAGTTTAACATTTTTTTATATTTTTAGTTTATAATATAGTAGTTTCTAAATTTATATGGAGTATTTCCTTTTAATTTTTCAAACACCAATGATTATTTTTATAAATATCCTAGACTTTAGGGGTCTAAATATAATAAGCATCGTGATATCCAAAATTACACCACAAACAACCCTTAAGTTATAAAGGGGAGGTATGTGTAAGGTACAAACCTCAGAGGAGTCATCGTAATTTCTCAAACCACAGGGGAGGTATCTGTAATTACACCAAACCTCAGGGGGTGTAGCTGTAATTATCCCTTTAAGATATATAGATATCATTTGAATAAGTTACATTATATTCTTTACCTTTTAGGCTTTTACCTTTACAGTAGTTATCCTTGTAACATTATTCAGTCTTTAGTTATCTAGAATATAACAATATACATGACCATTAGATACTAATTCTTTGCTATTACAAAAATAAAATTTTGAAGTTAATGAATAAGCATTTTTATTCGGCCAATACAGGGGGTGTAGCATTTGCCCCCTGAACTTTTTTTTAGGCAGCAAGCCCCCTATACTATGGAGAAATAAGTACTTTACTCTCTCAACTATTGACTAGAAAAAATAATTTACCCCTTTATCGAATTTTTGGCCAATTTTCGTCGGAATTTGAAACGTGACCATGATGGTTCCTCACTATTTAACCTCAGATTCAATAAAATGCCATTTTTTTACTTCGGTTTTTGTTATATTTTTCTGAATTTCCAAGCCATAAATTTTGATAATTTAAACTATGGTTTGAAAATTAAGGAAATTTAACAAAAATCGAAGTGAAAAAAGGGCATTTTATTGAATTTAAGGTTAAATAATAATGAACCTTCACGTTCACATTTCAAATTCCGGCGAAAATTGGCCGAAAATTCAATCAGGGGCAAAAAGTCTTGTTTATCCATAGTATAGGAGGCTTGTTGCCAAAATAAATGTTTAGGGGGCAAATCGCTACACCCCCTATATAGGGGTTTAATGCTTTTATCCCATAAATGAATTAGAATAATATCAAAACTTGAAAAGTTATATGTACCATATGGAGTAAAAAATAATTGCTCTACAAAATTAATATAATGTAATAACATAATAGATAAACATAATTTGATTATTTATACAAATCACCACTCGTTTTATTGCGAATGGTGGATGGGTTCTCAAGTCCAAGATATCCTATCAAACATTCCTGGTCGTATCTATGCACAAAGGTGATTTATGTGAAATACTTTGAATCATATCATGCTCAATTATATTTTAGAAACCCATTGAATGAAATATGTCCTTTAATTACATTTGCAAATTCGTTATTGTGGTCAGTGGCGGAGGGAAGGGGGCATATAGGGGCCACCGACCTCCTCCCCCCCCCTCCCCCACCCCCCCAACTTTCTCACCACTTCCTTTTATATAGGCAGTTATATATATATATATATATATATATTTTGTGCGGTTTTTTGATAAGTATCTTTTTATATTGTTATTGATATCCTTGTAAATGGGAACTAAATCCCAACAATATTGGAATATAAGGAGTTCTTTAGTAAGAAATTTTATCTCTGTATATATGTTCTATTTATATGTATATATATATATATATATATATATATATATATATATATATATATATATATATATATTTGTTAGATTTTCAAATAGTTATTAACTTGCCTACAATATATTTGTGTTATGGTAGGAGATATATTTTACTGCAATATCTAAACCTGTATTTTCAATTATGATGACTGTGAAGAATATATATATATATATATATATGTTAGATTTTCAAATAGTTATTAACTTGCCTACAATATATTTGTGTTATGGTAGGAGATATATGTTACTGCAATATCTAAACCAGTATTTTCAATTATGATGATTGTGAAGACAAGTTATGAATAGAAGAGAAGATGCTAATTTATCTAGTAGTTTAACTATGAACTTTGAGAAATAATTGTTCAATGTTTTGACGTCAATACATCATTTTTTTTAGTTTGATCCCATCAAAAAGCGTAGAGCAAATTGAAGATATCTACTAGCTAGGTATTACATGTGACCAAAAATAACGCCATATGTACATATTTTTTTAAGTATATTTTTAGTAAAATTTCACCCCCCCCTACCTAAAATTTTTGGCTCCGCCTCTATTGTGGTCCTCACATGACATTTGTATGAATATTAAAATTATTTAGTTTACAGTGCAAATTTAATAGTCCACCTATACAAGTAGGACCCTTGGATTTTCTAGATTGCATACATTGAATAATTACCCTAACAAGGATTCAAAGCCACTATTCTAGCCTGATTTATTTATGCTACCGAGATTGGAGTGTTGATGAGTGTCTAAGATCGCTTTAAATATCCTATTTTTTTCTTATTTAATTGTATATTTTCGATTGTTATGTGGTATTTTTATGTTTGTTTTCATATTTTGTAGACTAGAAGTGAACTTGGAAAGAAAAGGCAAAACTTTCAAAATATACTAGCACTTGTGCAGGAAGAATTAAGAGGCGTAGAATATACCACTGAAAAGGTGAAGATGTCTAATTTCCAACGCAAAAAGCGGTTTGAAATTTTAACTTCTATAGAATGAATTATGGCCAAAAGATAAAGCCGCGCAAAGCTAAAATTTTGCTGCGAAATACGTGCTACTTCGACCGTTAGATCACCACAACAATCACATCCTATCTATTGATCAAAACAAAGCAAACTTGATGGTCAAAGTATTCAAAAGATTAATTATTGGTCAAAAATCATGATAAATGTGTTCAGCACACCATGAAAGACTAGTTTCTAGCTTTTAGATTAAAATTGAGATGGATGATCAAGATGCAATCTTGTGGTTTTTGTTCTCCTATAAATAGATGCCACAATTGTCTTGTTTGAGGACACCTCTCTTCTCACTAATCATCTCTCTAAGTAATACCTTCTTCATAGTTATAGTTTTAGCAAGTAGTTTGCAATATTAGAAGAACAGTTTGGAGTTCAACAAGGGAGTCACTTTGGAGTTCTAATGGTGGCATCCTTTTGGAGTTCTTTCAAGAGTACTTTTAGGTTTCTCGGGATCAAATCTGTAACAATCTCTAAACTCTCTTTATTTTAGTAATATCATATTTATTTTACATTGTTATTTTAATTGTTATTATGTGCTAATTAAACTCTGCTAGGAGTATGACGTAGCCTAGTTATAATGATCTAACTTGAATTAAATATATTGTTGTGATGTTGTAATCGTTGAAGCCTTTATTTCTAAATGTAATGCTTATGAAATTCTAGCCAAATTCTAGATGAACTAAGGATCAAAATGAAATCGAAAGGAGATATTTGTGACAAAGTTTTGAAATAAATACCATGAATTCTTGGATAGAATAGACATATATCTATTTGTTTTCATGTGTTTGAGAAAATTACCAAGAAGTGTAAAATGCATACTTTTGCAATTGGACTCATTTTTCAGTAGTAAAAGTATAAAATTTATGTATAACTTGAGAATGAGTACGTAAAACAAGGGAGTAGTTAATCAACAACGGTTTCAAACATAAAAATCATGTCAATATGTTTAACTATAGTTAGATCAGCCTAATGACGGTAAATCATGATTCCCGGCTCTTGTAATATATTCTGTTTAATTACACTTTTTTTACCTGTCATACTTATTTTACTTAGCCAGTAATATTGTTAATTTCTATTTTAACTGTCATAATTATCTACCTGTCATTCTACTTAGTTACATTCTCATCTTTTCACTTAAACCTACTCAAAATTCGGATTCTCAAATAACATTAGAGTTGATCCATTTTGTTACTTAACTATTTATTCATCGTTGGATCGACAACTTCACTTTTCACTTTATTACTTGTTACGATTTCGTATACTTGCGAATTTTACCACAGCAAGTTTTTGGCGTCGTTGTCGGAGAGTAAACTTTTAATATCGATACTATTCAATTTTGATCTTAATTTGAGATTTTTATTTTTGTTGAATAATTACTTGTATTTTTTACTGAGTACAAATTTTTACTGTGGTAAAAAAAGTTGAATAAAAAAATATTTTTATTTATTATTAATACTTAAGTGTTAAAGTCAATTTTTTTTAAAATATTTTTTTAGCCGCTAGTAATGTTTTTTTACCATAGGTGAAAACGTTTTTTAACTTTTTTTTTTACACGAAAAAGAGGAAGGTAAAGATAAAAAAATGAAAAAGACCTACTAGGAGCAAGAGCAGTAATTCTATAGTTTTACCGTTGGATCCTCAAATTGATATAACTTTTCTAAGACTTCTTATGAAAGAAAAAGGTAAAGAAAAATGAGTGAAATTGAAGAAACAGAAAGAAAAGTCTTGCGAAACTATGCAGTCCCAACAATATCTGGTGCTTATACAAGCATCCAGATGTCGGCAATCACTTCTAATAACTTTGACATCAAACTAGCAATTCTTCAGATGATCCAAACATATGTTCAGTTCTATGGACTCCCTAATGAAGATCCAAATGCACATATTACTAACTTTTAGAAATATTGACACTTTTAAAAGTAATGGAGTCCCAGGTGATGCCGTCAAGCAAAGATTGTTTCTATTCTCTCTACGGAACAAGGCGGAGAATTGGTTGAATTCACTTCCTCAAGGGAGTATCACTTCGTGGGAGGACTTAACTCAGAAGTTTCTAGCTAAATTTTTTCCTCTAGCTAAAACGGCAAAAATAAGGAATGATATCACACAGTTTATGCAGCACGAGACGGAGACTTTGTACTGAGCTTGGAAGAGATACAAAAATATGTTCGGAAGTTCTTATTATATAATGATCTCAATCTAAACTTTTAGCATGGTCATGAAATTAAACAATTGATGTGGGGTATTTTCGTCTGGATACGTGTCCGTTCTCCAACACTCCACGTCAGACTGCTTTAGTTCCTACTGGATGCTTAAGCAGCTTTTGAGTTCGGAACCTGCACTCAACACCACACGTAAACTAAGCCGGTGCCTCCTCCGGCGAAGGCACTCCGACGCTCAAGTCAGATAGGTCGGAATTTGAGGTATTGTCGTCTGAGACAATAGCTCGAAATTATAGCTCGAAAATAGGTCGAATATATAGGTCGAAATAAGCCCAATAGGTCGAATTTAGGCCCTATAGGTCGAATTAGCACACCTCGAAATGGTATTGAGAACCGTGATGAGAAAACCCGAATAGATCGAATTACTCTCAAATAGCTCGAAATACACTCTATATAGATCGAACAAGAGCTATTGCAATATAGCTCGAATTATTGCTCTATAGCTCGAATTCGATGTATATAGCTCGAAATTAAATGCTAGAAAATAAAAACGTACCTTAGAATGAGGCATGGGACCCCCTTATATAGTAATAAGAGTCCTTATTCGTCTAAAAGTGCAATCCAAGTAGAACTATGACTCAAAATAGGTCGAATTAGAGCTATTTTGAAATAGCTCGAATTGGGCCTTCAAATAGGTCGAATTGGGCCTCAAATAGGTCGAATTTGGGCCCATATAGCTCTTACTTGACTCCTGGGCCTCAAATAGATCGAATTTGGGCCCATATAGCTCGAATTTGGCTTTTGGGCCTCAAATAGATCGAATTTGAGCCCATATAGCTCGGATTGGCTTGATATAGCTCAAATCGGGCCTTTTCGGGCCCAAATAGGTCTCGCTTGGGCGCTATTTGGGCCTACTTGGGCCGATTTCCGCGTTTTGCCTTGAATTGTAATTTTGCATTAAAAAATAATGGTGCTGACGTGACATAATATGTCCCGAAATACGTTCGTGTACTGTATCGGATATTATGACGTGGCGGGTACCGAAATATGGTACATCATGGAGTCCCCCAGTTCGTAAGAGTAATGTGTACTAACATTGGTCATACGAACTATAAAGAAGTCACATAACCGAGAATCGTGCAACGAGATCGGCGTCGTAATAAAAAACCAAAAATATGACCAAAAATATCAAAATTCGAAAATAGATCGAATTTACTATTTTTGGTAACTCGAATTGGTATAGGTCGAATTTATCTCGGAAAAGATAACTCAAGGTCCATAAAATTTTTTCCGTAAAATAGCTCGAAATTGCCTGAAAATAGCTCGAAATTGCCTGAAAATAGCTCGAATTCCGTATTGATCGAATTTAGCCTCCAAAAAGATACATCGAAATTTTTGGAAAAATTT
Organism: Misopates orontium; assembly: GCA_946800315.1. Lineage (NCBI taxonomy): Eukaryota > Viridiplantae > Streptophyta > Magnoliopsida > Lamiales > Plantaginaceae > Misopates > Misopates orontium. The sequence goes on from OX326946.1 coordinate 22,833,378, forward strand.
TCGGAAAATAGCTCGAAATTAGAAATAGCTCGAATTTAGGGGCATTTTGGTAATTCCCGCATCATTTCTCCTATAAATACCCCACTCCCAGCTTCATTTCCTCATTTCGCACCTTAGAATCACTCCAGAGCTCTCGAGAAATAGCTCGAAATAATAGCTCGAAATTACTATTTTTAGTAATCTCACGTGAATAGCTCGAAAATTGTCCAGATTTAGAAAGTGTTGCAAAATAGCTCGAAAATACTCCTTATAGCTCGAAATTGACCTCAAATAGATCGAATTTGGACTGGAATAGCTCGAAAAACAATTCTGCGATTTATTTCCTTGGGTAATTTTCATATAGCTCGAACGTATAGCTCGAATTTGACGGGGAAATTCGAGCTATAGTACTTAGAAAAATTCTGAATTTTTTGAAAAATTCTAAAAAATTTTGAAAAAATGCTAATACTCAAATCTTTTTCGCAGATTCATTCACAACGGCGCGACTCCGACGTAACCGTTCTCCACGTCGTCCATCACCACCACGATCACACCAACGAGCCTATTATAACGCTCGCAATCCGTCACGAGAGTCATCATATCGGCCTGCTCGTGAATCAAATACACGACGTCCATCATCCCCAAATCGTCCTCGTCAACCAGAACCTGCACGAATCCAATTACCGGGCGCTCCGAAACTCTTTGCCCCTGCACAGAGGTCCTACGAGCAATTTCACCCAAACGAAGAAGTTTCAGTAGATCTAGATCCTCGTGCCGGTAAACTCTCCACCTAACCTTCTTTATGACGCGAGTTATTGACCTTGAATCTTCCAGTAGTAGTGGTAGGGAAGATAGTAGTGAGTCATCTAAGGCATCTAAAGCTAGAGAGAATGCGTCGACTAGCGATAGTAGTAACGACTCGAGTGACGATAACTCATCTAGTAATGAGAGAAACAGCAAGGATAGGGTGTCTGATATGGAAGTAGACGTAGACATCCTAGGAGATGACGAGGCTGAATCGAACCCTCTCCCCATAGTGCCTTATTTACCGTCGTCTGAGAACGTTCCCATTCCTTCCTCTAACTCTCCCGAACAACTTGCTCTGCCTAATTTGATCAATTTTGATCAGTTCCCTTCCTCGTTACCTCATGACATAGATTATTACCGCGATACGTTTGACATTCCCGACACTTATGAAATTATCGTTCCTGGGCCAGACGATAGGATGAACAACCCACCAGAGGGGTGTCTTACTATCTTTAGTGGTTATCTGCAGTGTGGTTTACGTTTTCCTATTTTCCCAATTGTCTCAGAGATCATGTCCTCTCTCAACTCTTGTCCTTCACATTTTACCCCTAATGCATACACTCAAATGTATGCTTATGCGATGCTAACCCGCATCTTTGACTTGCCTTGCTCTGTTGCCGGTTTCTGGCAACTGTTTATAGTGAAGTTCCGCAACAGAGGTGTAGACGCCGGGTTCTATTATCTGAGCTCGCGAAAGAAGCAATGCTTCTTATCTGATTTGCAAACGAGTTTCGGGGCCCACTGGAAGAAGCAGTGGTTTTATATAAAAGAATCCAAGCCGCAGGAATTTCGATTCAAGCGGCTTTGGACTGATGCCCGTCCTTCACCGAGACGCCCCGATCCTCCAGTCTACACCTTGGCGGTCATAAAAAACTTGAAAGAGCACGAATTTGATGCCTTTGAGTTGACCACTACCCCAGTGTTGCGGGCCGGCGGTTATACTTATCATGCAGGCGTTGAGCCTTCTGTCTTTGGTATAATGTTATGCATGTTTTAATTCTTTTTAATCATTTATTTTATCGTTTCTTTGTTGTCTTCTAACCTCTGCGTTGTTCATGATTTTCAGAACGAATTGTGATGGACAAGACAAAGAAAAGGCTGGCCGCGATGAAGCGTGGCGCCAACGCTCCTCAATCCTCAGTGCCCATTCCTGAGAAGACCAGTCGTCGAGGTGCGAAGACGGCTGGTACCAGTTCAAGAAGCGGTAATGCTTCTACTGCCTCGACACGAGGAGCGGGGCGTGGTAGAGGTGCCGCTCCTGTCCCTGTTCCTGCTCCAGCTCCAGTGCCTGAGACTGTTCCTTCTCAGTCGGCTGTTGATACTGCTCCCGCTTCACCCCCTGGCGGTTCTGAGCCGATCCTCCCGGATCTTTCTCCTTCATCTGCACCTTCATCTGGAAGAGTGCATCTTCCCTCAGTTGCTGAAGCGGCACGTCGCTTCAATGAAGCCAACCCTGAAGCAGCAACGAGGAAGAGGTCTGCTGCTACTGCTGAGGAGATCCGACGGGGTAAACGCGTCGCGCAGGAGCGAGCATATGATGCTGATGACGTCGATATTGACGTGGAGGAGATCTTCCGAGCTTCAGTCGAGTCGGGGCAGTTCACTTTGAAAGACACTACCGCCCTTCGACTCGTCAAGGGATTCATGCTGGACTTCGATCGTCAGGCCTATTATCAGGCGATGGGCCACGAGAAACTCGTCAGTCGCACTGCTCTGTCTCTGTGCGAGGTTTGTGGATTTAGGGCTTTCACTTGTCTTTGTTTTATGTACATGCTTGACTGTCACTAATGTGTTTTTCTTTCTTGTAGTTCTTCGTCAATGTCCAGACCATGGCTGAGAACTTCAACATGGTCATGACGACTCAGGATCAGCAACGGGCCTTGATGGACAGGCACCATTCTTCGGCCTTACAGGCCCAACGGCTGGAGAAACAGGCCAAGGAGGCGAAGGCTGAAGTGGAGAAGCATCTGGTTGCTGCCGTTGATGAGCTGAAGGCAGTACAGGCGGAGCTTGAAGCCTTGAAGGCAGCGAAAGCCGCCGTTGATCGGGAGCTTGCTGAGGAAAGGCGCCTATCCAGTCAGCTCACCACCGACTGCCAGCATGCCACTGCGCTTGTTGACGATCATGTCGACACCATCCGGACGATGAAGGATGCTGCTGCTGCTGCTGAGGCCGAACGTCTGAGACTTGAGGCTGAGCTGGCTGATGCACAAGCTCGCCTAGCGACTGCTGAGGAGGATGGCTACAACAGGGCCATGACTGAGGTATTCACTTGAAACTTGATTTTATTTCTTTTTCCTTGAAAGTTGCATATTACACTCTTACATTTCCTCTACTTGTTTCGTAGGAGCTCCCTGATGAGGACAAAGTGATGGTGGCCATCGAATTCTTCCGCTCAGCCACCTGGGAGCAGATTTCCATGGAGCGGGGTGGTTTTGATACGACCAAGGGCTACAACATGGCCCTTGATGACATCATTGCCCGCGGTGCTCTCGCCCCTGGGTTCAAGAGGGAGGACTTCAATGTCCTCAATTGCCTGAACGAGGATGACACTGAAGTCGGCGAGTCCTCTAGTGCTGCTGCTGCAGATCCTACTCTGGCCGATCCTCCTTCTGGCGAACCTGCAGCGACTGCGGTCGACGATGAGCCGAAGCATGACCCCTTCACCTCCTTTTATCCTCTGCGGCAGGTATGGCTTTCCGATTTTGCCGACGAGCTTCCCTCTACGTCCACTGCCGCTGCTGCTTCTGGTGCTGCTCTAGACGATCCTCCGGAGGAGGGTGAGATGGGGTTCGATCCACAGATCTTGGATCAGCCTGCTGATGGCGATCAGCCTATGCCTGACGCCCCTATTGCCGCTGCTGCGCCTCGTCAGATCTCCCCTCTTGATGATACTGGGCCCCTGAACGAGTCTTTCGCCGATATCCAGGAGCAGAGTGAGGGTGCGGTGAAGGCTCTCGGGTTGAACCTGCTGCCTTGATCCTCTACAATGGCCTGCGTGCCTTTATCTTTGGCATTTGTGCCTTGTTCTTGAACATTTTACTTTCCGTATATACATTTAGTCCTAGTATATTCTTTCCGTACAGTATTTGTTGCTAACGTTCGCGCGATTTTAGCGCTTTAACAATTTGCATAGTAAAGTTTTGACTTGCAACATCTTTTGTATGTCTTTGTTTTGTCTTGTTACATCTTCACTCATATGTGTCTACTTTTTAAGTTTACATTTGGTATTTGTTAAAACACTTAAGTTTTATAAACAAGTGTCTATGAGAGCACGAGAACTTGCGCTCGACTCTACGAGGCTTGTGCTCGTTGTGCGAAGCTAATGTCCGCGCTGGCGAAACTATGTTCGCGGGAATACGAGAACTTGTGCTCGATTCCACGAGGCTTGTGCTCGTTGTGCAAAGCTATGTTTGTGCTTGCGAAACTATGTTCGCGGGAGTACGAGGACTTGAGCTCAACTCCACGAGGCTTGTGCTCGTTGTGCAAAGCTGTGTTTGCGCTTGCGAAGCTTTGTTCGCGGGAGTGCAAGGACTTGTGCTTGACTCCACGAGACTAGTGCTCGTTATACGAAGCTAATGTTCGTTTTGATTAAGTTTTTAAACTTAAAATTAGTAGACAGTTTGAGTTCATCTTCATGTTTCTTGATGGATTGTAATCATGCGGATAAATAGTAGGCAACAGCTGAACTAGAATAAAATAAGAGATTTTATTAGTTTTGGGACTGAGCTCGAGTAACTTCCGAGTTGCCTACGTATCCCGCCGTATATAGGTTGGCTAGGAATCAAGTCCTCGTAGTTCGCTGCTAACTATTACAATGAGAATCCACGTAGAGGGACTCGTAATTCGTAAAAGAATAAGCGAATGAAGTACTGAAACTATGATCCTATTGTGCCACAAGGCCATTAGAAAACTAGTGTTCTAACTATAAAACCTTCGTAAGTTCTTGACGTTCCATGGGCGTGACAAAGTCCTTCCACCCAATTCTTGTAAGTAATAATATCCTTTTGAGCTTGCTTTCTCCACTCTGTAAGGTCCTTCCCAGTTCGGCTTCAATTTACCAACATGCTTAGTAGCTTCCACTTTCCTGAGTACCAAGTCCCCCACTTGAAAGTTCCTGAAACGGACTTTGTTATCATATGCTTTCGCCATCATGGATTTGTACGCTTGAGTACGTTGGTATGCTGCTTCCCTAGTTGCTCCGATCAATTCCAAATCCATTTGTCTTGCCCTTAATGCTTGCTCTTCATCATAAGTAACGATTCGATAAGTTGGCATTCCAATCTCAGCGGGTATCACTGCTTCAGATCCATATGTCAATAAGTATGGAGTTTCTCCTGTAGAGGTACGAGGAGTTGTGCGATATGCCCATAATATCCCTGGTAACTCATCCGCCCAGTTTCCTCCTTCTCCCTCCAGCCTTTTCTCCAAACTCTTCACTAATGTATTGTTAGTGGCCTCCACTTGTCCATTTGCTTCTGGATGCGTAACAGATGTAAAACGTTGCTCAATCTTCATGTTTCTACACCAGTCTTGAATCTTAAAACCTTGGAATTGCCTTCCGTTGTCGGAAATTAAGACTCTTGGTATTCCAAATCGACAAACGATGTTCTTCCAAATGAATTGTTTCACATTAGCCTCTGTAATGTTTACAAGTGCTTCAGCTTCAACCCACTTCGTATAGTACTCGACAGCCACCAATAACCATTTTCTACCCCCTGTAGCCTTAGGCATTGGTCCGACTATATCTATTCCCCATTGATCAAACGGACATCCATAACTCACTGTTGTCATAGGTTGTGCAGGTGTATGAATGATCTTCGCATGCAGTTGACAACTTCTACACTTCCTTGAGTAATCCATAGCATCTCTCATAACAGTTGGCCAGAAATATCCTTGTCGGAGTATTTTCTGGGCCAAAGACCGTCCTCCTGAATGATTTCCGCAACTCCCTTCATGAATTTCGCGCAAGACTTGTTTTGCCTGAGTGGGAGATAGGCATCTCAGGAGTGGTCCCTCGAATGACCGTTTGTACAGTTCACCATTGAACATAGTAAATCTTGCAGATTTATACTTGAGCCTTCTGATCGCTTGAGGATCATTAGGTAAGTTCCCGTTCTGAAGATAGTCGATAATCTCATCTTTCCAACACGCCTCTATTTCTACTGGCAGAACGTAATCCAATGCTTGCGTTGGTGTTGACTCGAATACCTTGCCGATAGAGGGCTGTTCTGAAGCCAAAAGAGTTACCCGCCTTTCCACAAACACTTCGGCGGTACTAGCAAATCGAGACAAGGAGTCAGCGCGTTCATTCTCTGATCGAGGGATCTGCGAAATAGAGAAAGTATCGAAATTTGATGTCACTTCCTTCAGTTTTTCGAGATACTTTACTATTGCAGCATCTTTCGCCTCATATCTTCCTTCAAATTGATTAGCGATCAGCTGTGAATCCGTGAATGCCACAAGGTTCGTTATGCCCAACGATTTTGCCATTTGTATGCCAGCAAGCATAGCCTCATACTCCGCTTGATTGTTGGTCACTTGAAAATTTAGCCTTATTGCATAGTCGAATTCTCTACCATCCGCCGATTTTAGGTAAATTCCTGCACCTCCAGCGTCATTTGTGGACGACCCATCCACATGCAGAGTCCACGTTCCCTTTGTAACTATAGGTTTGTCACTTTTGACCTCTTCAGTCACCATTGCTACATCAAGCGCTTGTTCCGCCTCTGAGATAGTTTCAGCCACGAAGTCCGCTAGTCTTTGTGCTTTGATCGCTGTTTTTGGCATATACTCCAAGCCATATTCTCTTAACTCGATCGCCCATTTCACTAATCTCCCAGATGTCTCCGGTTTTGCCATAACTTGTTTCAGTGGTTGACTAGTTAAGACAGTAACCGGATGTGATTGAAAATATGGTCTTAACTTTCGTGCGGTTATCACAAGTGCGTATGCTAACTTCTCGATCTCCAGGTAATTCACCTCTGCTCCATTCAGCACTTTGCTAACATAGTAGATAGGCAAATGTTTCTTGTCTTCCTCGCGCACCAATACTGTGCTTAATGAATTCTTCGTTATGGCCAAGTAGAGATACAGCATCTCATTGTCCTTGGGCTTAGATAGTAATGGTGGTGTCGTAAGGTACACCTTCAATTGGCGGAAAGCCTCTTCACAATCATCAGTCCATACGAACTTAGGTGTCTTGCGTAACTTCTTGAAAAAAGGTAAACTCTTTTCAGCAGAATGCGATATGAATCGACTAAGTGCCGTAATCCTCCCCACCAATCGTTGCACCTCTCGAACGGATTTGGGGGATGGTAAATCCATTATAGCCTTAATTTTGTCCGGGTTAGCTTCGAGTCCTCTCTCATTGACCATGAACCCCAGAAATTTTCCGGCCTTAACACCAAAAGTGCACTTCTTAGGATTTAGTTTCATCCCATATTGTTTCATGATACCAAAAGCCTCTTCCAAATGTTTCACGTGATCTTCCGCCTTCAGGCTCTTGATGAGCATGTCGTCAATATAAACTTCCATTGTCTTGCCGATTTGATGATAAAACATCTTGGCAACTAACCTCTGAAAGGTTGCTCCTGCATTCTTTAGACCAAACGGCATCACTTTGTAACAGTATATCCCCCTGTCAGTGATGAAGGCCGTTTTATGTTGGTCCTTTACTGCTATTAGTATTTGGTGGAAACCGCTCTGTGCATCACAAAGACTTAGCAACGCACAGCCTGCTGTGGAGTCAACTACGAGATCGATCCTGGGTAACGGGAAAGGATCTCGCGGGCAATGTTTGTTCAGATCGGTGTAGTCCACGCACATTCTCCACACGGTCGGCTTCTTTGGGACAAGCACAACGTTGCTTAGCCATTCAGAGTATCGAACTTCAAATATATGGCCTGCCGCAAGATTTGTTTGTAATTCCAACTCTGCAGCCTTGTTCTTCTCATCGCTAAAGTGTCTCTTCTTTTGTCGGATGGATTTAGCATTTGGGTTAACATTCAAGTGATGTACCGCAACTCGAGGATCTATTCCCTTCAAGTCCGAGTCCGTCCATGCGAATACATCAAAGTTTCTTCGCAAGCATTCCAACAATGCCTTCTCAACCTCCGAAGTTAACTCGCTACCAATTTTAATTATTTTGTCAGGCTCATCTTCTGACAAAATCACCTCCTTAAACTCTCCCGAAGGTTTCAGACGCTCCATTTCCATCTTCTTTTTGTAGCGCAATGTCGTCTTGTCTTCTTTTTCTTCATCCAGTTTCTTCGAAGAGTCCCCAATATTGGAGGGAGTATGAACCTCCTGCATCATCTCTTGGTCTACTTGCGCAGCAAGCACCATCTCAGCATCAACTTGTTTCCCTATTTCAGACGTCTCCTTTGAATGTATATCGACTATCGCGACATTTAGATCCGTTTTTGCCTTGATAGGTTTAGTCGATGTAACATAACAACTCCACGAATCACGATAGTTTGTAGTGAGTTCTGCAATTCCACCAGGCGTTGGAAATTTGACCTTCTGATGAACCGTTGAGATGATCATAGCAAATGCCGTTATTCCGGGCCTTCCAATCAGTACGTTGTATGCGAATGGTATATCAACGATAAGATATTCCACATTCAGTGTTCTCCTTTTCGGATTTACGCCAAAGGACGTGGGCAACAAGATCCTACCTATGGGTTTTACTTCACTTCCACCAAATCCCACTAGTGGTGAATTAACATCCGTGATCTCATATTGTCCAAGTTTCATTTGTTGCAAAGCATCCATGAAGATTATGTTGGACGAACATCCATTATCAATCATTATCCTCTTTACCCCGTGATTTGCAATCACCGCGGAAACCACCATTGGGCAATTCAAGTATTGCGCTTCCTTAGCTTGTGGGGACAAGCTGTCGAAATCGCTATCATCGAATGTGATTCTTGTATTCAATTTGTCCACTGCAAAGACAAGATCTATTTCAGGACGCTTCAGTCGTTCATTGTATATGTCTCGTGAGATGCGTTTTCTACTTTTGGCTGAGTCTGCGCCTGTAGGTCCGCCTGCTATCACATTTATTCCATTCTCGATTTCATCATTCCCATTTCCCCGTTTACGCTTTGGTTCATCCTTTTTCTCATTTGGGGATCTATCCCGCTTGCGTCCAGCTGACGCCTTTTCTTCTCGTGACTCTCTATTCTCAAGGATGTATTCGATGAGTTTCCCCCCTTGAATGAGTCGTTCGATCTCGTTCTTTAGAGCCTTGCATTCGTTGGTAAAATGCCCATTCTGCCTGTGGAACTTACAATATTTCTTCGATCCTTTAGTCTCTTCAGTCTCTCGGAATGGTTTTGGAGTTCTCAGCAATCCGCTATCTTTCTCTATGGCGTAGATTTCACCAATTTGTTTCCTCAGAGGAGTATAGTTCTCAAACTTCTTAAAAGGTTGTCGATTGCGATCTCGATCTTTTCCCCTTTGCTCCTTCCTCCAATCTCTATCTTTATTTTCTTTGCCTCCATGAATTCTTGGCGAGTCCATTAATCCTTGATTCATGGTTGCCTCCTCTACTTCAATGACCTTACTAGCTAGGTCCATTACTTGCTCAATGGAATCAGGAGTGTTCCATGTTATCACTTCTATAAGCTTTTTACTCCGGCAACGATGCTCCAATACAGATATGACCAGGTCGACAGTGGGAGCATTCACTCTACCGATCTCCAGATTCAAACGCTCAATATACCTCCCCAAAGGTTCATCAGGTCCTCTATAGATATTAAACAGCGTGCTCGGAGATTTCTTCTTTACGCGATAAGTAGCAAACTTCTTTACGAACATGGTCCTAAACTGTTCAGATGATTCGATTGATCCCGAACGCAAGTTTTTGAACCATTCCTTTGCTGGACCTCTCAGACTGAGCGAAATAAGTTTCGCCCTCATATTCTCTCCATACCCCAAAACCTGCAAATCTCCATCTAATTCATCATAGTGTGCAACTGGATCAGTATTTCCATCATACTTCTTCAGAACAGGAAGATTAGTTCCTTCCTTCAACGTCAAGTTACTTATCGCCTCACAAAAGGGGTTTGACCTCTCCCTTAGTGGAATGTGTTCTGCTACAACAGGTTCCAATCTTGGTGCGACTCTCTCAGGCAAGTCCCTATCTCTTCCGGCCGTTCGACTTGCTGCAGGTCGATGATCAGGAACTCTTTGCCTAGAATTCACCTCTCCATCCCTTCCTTCTCTATCTCGACCAGTTGCCCGACTGGGAGCTCGGTTAGCATTGGTCCTCACTGAACGAGGATTCCTCCTTTCAGGCGAGGGAGATGGATCCCTTGGCCTTGTCATCCTAGTTTGCGTATACTGCCTCGAATCACGACGCTGGGTCGGATGAGTCCTTCCTTGCTGCGGTGGCGCAGGCTGTGTTGCTGGTTGTTGTGCTATTGGAGCTTGAACATTCTGTAAAACAGAAGTGTTAGCCAACTGCTGCACAATCATTGGGACCATAGTCCTTTGGAATGCCGCCATTATTTGCTCCAACTGAGCGGAATTCAATAGCTGTTGTTCCGTGGGAGGAACTTCAGGTTGATTCGCTGTTTGAGTTGGAGGATCAAGGGGAGTGCTAGGTGCTGCCACTGATGTTCGCTCAGAAGCATCATGTGCCCGATTATCATCCTCCCTCTGTGATCTAGTCCTTCCTGCCATTCCGTTCTTCTCCGTTGCCCTCCGTTGAGCCATTGAGTGTCAGTGTTTGTTACTAAGTGCGTATAGAGGTTCCCAAAGACGGCGCCACTGATGTGGGGTATTTTCGTCTGGATACGTGTCCGCTCTCCAACACTCCACGTCAGACTGCTTTAGTTCCTACTGGATGCTTAAGCAGCTTTTGAGTTCGGAACCTGCACTCAACACCACACGTAAACTAAGCCGGTGCCTCCTCCGGCGAAGGCACTCCGACGCTCAAGTCAGATAGGTCGGAATTTGAGGTATTGTCGTCTGAGACAATAGCTCGAAATTATAGCTCGAAAATAGGTCGAATATATAGGTCGAATATATAGGTCGAAATAAGCCCAATAGGTCGAATTTAGGCCCTATAGGTCGAATTAGCACACCTCGAAATGGTATTGAGAACCGTGATGAGAAAACCCGAATAGATCGAATTACTCTCAAATAGCTCGAAATACACTCTATATAGATCGAACAAGAGCTATTGCAATATAGCTCGAATTATTGCTCTATAGCTCGAATTCGATGTATATAGCTCGAAATTAAATGCTAGAAAATAAAAACGTACCTTAGAATGAGGCATGGGACCCCCTTATATAGTAATAAGAGTCCTTATTCGTCTAAAAGTGCAATCCAAGTAGAACTATGACTCAAAATAGGTCGAATTAGAGCTATTTTGAAATAGCTCGAATTGGGCCTTCAAATAGGTCGAATTGGGCCTCAAATAGGTCGAATTTGGGCCCATATAGCTCTTACTTGACTCCTGGGCCTCAAATAGATCGAATTTGGGCCCATATAGCTCGAATTTGGCTTTTGGGCCTCAAATAGATCGAATTTGAGCCCATATAGCTCGGATTGGGCTTGATATAGCTCAAATCGGGCCTTTTCGGGCCCAAATAGGTCTCGCTTGGGCTCTATTTGGGCCTACTTGGGCCGATTTCCGCGTTTTGCCTTGAATTGTAATTTTGCATTAAAAAATAATGGTGCTGACGTGACATAATATGTCCCGAAATACGTTCGTGTACTGTATCGGATATTATGACGTGGCGGTACCGAAATATGGTACATCAACAATAACTTCATTAATTCCTTGAACAAGTTCATATCTCATGTTTAACTTTGGTATAAAACCAATTTTCTTAAAGTTATTAGCATTAAATTACATAATATTGCATATATCACTTATAACAATTCAAAAATATTATAAACATGTAGATCTAATTAAAATCAACATTTTCAGAATACTTATGTTATGCTAATGAACTAGATAAGATGTTTATTGTAACAACCCCAACTTTTCAAGCCTAAATAGAGACAACCAGTCGGAAAGAAAAATCGAATACAATATCAACTTCTCTAAAATCTCAAAATGGAATCCACTTCAATAGCAATCTTTGAGTATTCAACATCTTCTACAACAAATTCTACCATCTGAAAGCTTGGACAAAGATTCTAACAAAAAATAAAATAATAAAATTAGACTCTATATATAACTCAATCTGACTAGCTCACTCTCACCAACAATACCCCCACCAACAATACCCCCAAAGTCTCGCTATAATAGTACCTAGGTCTGAAAGGAATAAAGAAAAAGAAAATATTTTTTGTGAGATAAAAGTCTCAATGAGTTCTCGGTTGTGTGCAATATTATCTTTAAAATAAAACTTTTGAAATGTAATGCACATCAACATACCAATTCACACAAAATGTGAGCATATGCCACTAGACTTTAAAAAACATTCATTTTCACATACCAATATATATACCAAATTCAATTTCAATCCCAATGTCATCCCTTTTTATTGCCTCGAACATATTTCCTTATCGCCCCGTCCATGAAGATACTTTGGAAACAATAGACTGTATGCCATGGTACATGCGACAAGTGATCCTACAAAGACACAACGAACCTCCCGTTATGTCCAAGGGGAAGGGGCAAGGGGAACATGAAGTCCAACCGACAAGCCCTCTACTGCCGGGTGACACCCCCTGCCTACCCAAGCCAAGGATCCCATTAACCAATAAATCAATTTCATATTCTAAATTACCACAATGACTCAACAACCAATGACGAAACATATCCGAACAAAAATCATCATAATTGATATAATTACTTTTCAAATACTTTCTCATGCTTTGATAAAACAATTGTATAAGCTAAATGTATACATAATATACAAATACATAGATATACATGCATCCTTTCAATTTGAAAATAATAGAGTTTATGTTGGAGCATTCACCTGACTGCGCAGCTACAAGAAATTACGAATATACCAACAGCTAGTCCAAGCAACCAATCCATACAATCTATTAGGACAAACGAAATGTTCTCAATATTACGTCTATTTGATAATATGAAAATGAAATTCACCGCAACCTAGTCTTGTTTAATTTTTCTTGTTTTGCTAAACACATACAACTAAATACAATTCAAAGTTATAATTTAATTATCTATTGTATTAATAGCATAAAAGGACACTGAGATCTACTATACTAACTTTAATTGAAAAGGTATATTTTAAGCGATCAAACTAATGGTCTTAAGTTGAATAAGATGCTAATCATGATTTTTAAATAGTAAAATATTTAAAAGTCCTTTGATTGCCATATTTTGCTTATTCTATTTCTTTTTATTCAATAATACATGCACACAATACAACTCTTGAAAACAGTTCATGCATATATACGCATAGGGCCACAAACTTATTCTACTAGGGATGGGCAAAAAGAACGGGTTCCCATTCCCAAACCCGTCCCAATCGGGTATTTCTCATTCGAGACGAGTAAAGTGGGTACGGGTACCCATAGGGCGGTTACCCACACTACAAGGGCGAGTTTGGGTTCGGGATTTGGTATTGTCCTCCCAATTCTCGAACCCTACTAGGTACCCGCTTATACATTTATATATATATATATATATATATATATATATATATATATATATATATATATTAAAGTGTAATATTATATATCTTTTACATGTATTATTATACTTTTATTTCTAAATTACAAATTTGAACTTAGGGGTCTAAATAAAAAGGGAAAAGAAAGAAAGAGAAGCCACTGACCTCGTAAATAACACACACATATACTTACGGATTTCTCCCTTAAAAATCAATCACAATTCACGATATCTTTTCCAGATTTAAAGCTCCATTATTCAGCTTTGAAAACCTGGAAAACATGGGGAAAAACCCTTACGTTTTCACCCTCAATACTGGTAAATTTTCCAACTTTAAAGCTGGAAATATGTGAAGTGGGTACCCAATACCCGCCCCTTAGATACCCGCTTCAAATGGGTACCCGCCAGCGGGTATCCGCCTATTTCAGAATCGGGATCGAGAAATAATATTTCACTACCCGGCATGTCGGGTACCCGCAGTGGTTACCCAATCGTCACGAGTACCCGCCGATGCCCACCTCTATATTCTACTGTTTAATTTGGCAATATTTTATAAATGAAACTCCATACACATATTAAACTATATATAATCCTTCTCTTTTATGTAGCAAGCGGTGAAAAATCTCCTCACAAATATATAAAATATAATTTCCTTCACAAAGGTATGTCAACTTCCAATTTCGAGATTCTATAAAAAAGCTACACCTTTTCTTAAGCAATGATTCAACATGTATAAAAATTAATTAATAACCTATGGAAAGAAAAGATTTTTATCTGTTGGAGCGGTGCCGTGTGTTGAAAGAAGGAATACAGAAGCTGATTAATTTTATTAGGCGCCGAGGGTTTCAACTTTTTAAGAAAGGAGAAAGCTGATTCGTACTATGAGAGAAAGAAAAAGACCCTAATTCTTAACTTTTGAAAATTAGAGACAAATACTTATTTAAGGTTTGTGGGCTTTTAAATCTGGGCTTATTAAAGCTACGAAAATATATTTCACAACTAAGTCTTAAGCAGTTTGGTTTATTATTGTTAATTATTAGTCATCCAATTAGAACACTATTAGTAGTTAAACACTCAAAAGATTTAAAATGCTCTTTGTTTGTACTTTAAAAAAAAAAATCAAGGTATTATAGTTAAATCACAAGATAAGTACAATAATTCACATAAAGTTAAAGTAATTGCAAGATCAACCGTAAAACAAACTACATGTATTTTCTAATATTGTAAGGTCAATAAAAAATGTTAATCGCGATTCTAAATTATGATCAACTGATCTAATATCATTATTAGTATGTAAAGAGTCCATATTAATGATCAATTTCATGATTTTGATAGCTTTTGCGGCATCAATTGGTTAAACAAAAACTTATGCAAATTTGATACTTAAAGCTGTAGCGATCTCGGATTTACCTTCAAACGGACTTTCAAACGATATGATAATATAAAATCGGTTAAGCATTTGAATACTGACCACCATGGAGAGTATGTAAATTCAAAGTTAGGTCAAAAAGATAAGCTTTAATATTTTAAAGAAATCGTGAAAGCTAGAAGCCAGTTTGGGACTTTCTCGACAGAGGTCTGTATTTCTCAATATTAGACCCCTCATACCACTTTGGTTGAAGAATATTTCTGGAAAAAAAAAGTTAACTTACACTATTACCAATATGTGGCTAAAATCTGAGAGAAAGATTCGAAGTGTTAATAGGGGTTTTGGACTTCTAGAGTTTCTGCACCAAAACTTGCAGTTTTGATAGATATCGTTTTTGAGGATATTTGAGGAAGACAAAGAAGGATTTAAGGGCTGAAACAATTTTTCTAGTAATTTCAGTTTCAAAAGAAGAAAGTCATTTAGAAGGAAGTGAGAGCAAATTTGTAGAGGAGAGGTGTGCAAAAATTGTAGAAAATGAATACTAATTATATAGGTAAAAAGTGGGACAAATGAATTCATTACTATACGCTACTCATTTTTATTTAATCCTAGCATGGCCACCCTAATTATGAGGATGTTTCGAGGCAGTATCTAACATAATTTTATAATAATAAAGATAAGAAATATCTA
Source organism: Misopates orontium (assembly GCA_946800315.1). Lineage (NCBI taxonomy): Eukaryota > Viridiplantae > Streptophyta > Magnoliopsida > Lamiales > Plantaginaceae > Misopates > Misopates orontium. Next base: position 22,848,836 of record OX326946.1, read on the forward strand.
CCATAAAAGATGAAGCAAAAGTTACTTTTATTTGTTTTTTAAATGTAAATTTAAATATGTGAAGATTTGCCATTATAAATGAATATTTGGATATTATGAAATTATCAGGGACCACTTTGAAAGTTTTGAGAACTCGTTTGGTCTTGAATAAAAATATATGTGGTCAATCATAAATTTTTTCAAAAGGTAAATGACTAAATTGAAACGTTTTCAAAACTTTTGGGGTCCAAATCATATTTTCAAAAAACTTCATGGACTTAAATGAAAATTTGAAAATACTTTTTAATTTTCTCCCAATTAAAGGGGCGTTACAAGTATAAAGGTAAATGCCATTCAATCATTGTCAATATGTGATTTTTGTGGTAATTTTCATTTAACTGCCAACTGTCATTTGATAAATATTTCTAACAGTTCTGGTCAACTTGAACAAACAAACTTTGTGTCAAATTTTAATAGACAGCAGAAACCAAATCAGACCTCCTCCTGGATGGAGAAACCACCCAAACCTCTCTCGGAGTAACAACAAAAACCAAATCAGACCTCCTCCTAAATTTTCACTACAGCACGAAAAGAAATCTTCTCTTGAAGATATTGTCACTTAGTAAGCCACCAACACAAACCAATTTGCCTCTTAACCCGACCAATTCATTAGTGAGACAAGGCAACAATTACAAAATCAAAGCGCTTCAATCAGAAGAAGCACAAGTGGGCCATCTTGCCACAACTATCGCTCAAAGATCGCAAGGTGAACTTCCAAGCATGTGATTGCAATTACACTCAAAAGTGGCAAGGTGTTACACAAACCACTTTTTTTGCAAACAGGAATAAATTTTGAAACAGGTGAGGCAAAAGGTGAAACTGCACTGAAGCAAAGTTCTACCGACATACCACCACCAAGTGTGCCAGCAGTACCATTTCCAGAAAGATTGAAAAAAATCAAACTAGATAAGCAATTTTCTAAATTTTTGGATATCTTTAAAGGTGCAGATTAACATTTCATTTGCATATGCTCTTCAATAAATGCCCAGCTATGTTAAATTCATGAAACGAATCCTGTCAAATAAAAGAAAGCTAGAAAAACATGAAACTGTTTGCTTAACAGAAGAATGCATTATTATTCTACAAAAGAAGCTGTCACCAAAGCTCACAGACCCAAGAAGTTTTACAATTCCTTGTGTATTTGGGATTTCAGTGTTTGAAAAAGCATTCTTTGACTTAGGCGCCATCATCAACCTTATGCCTCTATCTGTGTACAAAAGGCTGGACCTAGGAGAAGCTAAACTAACCACAGTGTCCCTTCAACTAGCGGATAGATCAATCAAATATCCAAGAGGTATGGTTGAAAATGTTTTGGTTAAAGTTGATAAATTCATCTTTTGTGCAGATTTCATAGTCGTGGACATGAAAGCAGACCAAGGTATTCCTATTATTCTTGGTCGTCCATTCCTTCAATATAAAGAAGAATACCTTGTGGAGAAGCTGGTTGAATGAGTATGCCATGTAAATGACACATTGCAAGTATGTCTAACAAAAGAAGAGTTTGTTGATGATGATGGCGAGATTGAAAGGTATATTTCTACCCTCGATGCAAATATTGTTGATCACAAAGGAAACGTTGAGGAAAAAGAGAAAGGTAAGAACCTCACAGTCCCATCTATTATCATACTGCCTACTCTAGAACTTAAACCGCTTCATTCGCATCTCAATTATACATTTTAGGACAGAATCCAACTCTTCATGTTATCATCTCATCATATTTAGTTTAAGTTGAAACATACAAGTTGTTACGAGAGAGACCATAAAAGTGCTATATTGTGGTCTATTGTTGATATCAGAGATAATAATCCTTCAACTTGTTTGTACAAAATACTGATGGAGGAGAACTACAAACCAAATGTAGAAATTCAACATGATGAAAAAAGGACATTCAAAGTCAATTGACAAATGTTGAAGCATTGCATTTGAGGCGAGTTTGATAAACAAAAGACCTCCATCACTTTGGAAAGTCCCACATGAGTCCATTTCGAAAGTCAAGCCAACGACTTTAAATTAAGAGCTGTTTGGGACGCAACCTGAAATTTGTCTAGGGAATCTGACATTAAAAGACCTTGTTTGTGAGTTTATAAGAAAGCTGGATAGGAAGCAAATCCTCGACTCTCAGAAGGTGTTTAATCTGTTTCTGAATGGGAAATCAGAGGAAGATTTGAGCCACATCACAACTATTGTGCATAATATGTTTCTCGACTTTCTTTGATTTTGTATTTAGTATCATAATGGTTTTTACTATGGATTATTGTCTTTTCCAGATACTTGCATGAAACAGGAATTTGTCAAACTAGTTGCCCATCAAAGAAGTGGCAGTAGCACAAAGGAGAAGCATGGGTTGGAATGACATCATGACAGTAAACTTTTATCAGTTTTGTGTTTTTCTAGGAAATATTCTCTATCTGTCTTTACTTCTATCAGGTATGATCATTTATCTGTGTTGTTTCTAGACATTGGGGACAATGTCGTAGTTAAATTTGGGAGAGGGTTTAAATTGTCTAAGTAGTGTGTTTAATTAAGTATAGATTTTGTTGTTATCTATAATGGTAGAGTGAGGAGTTATTCTTGTTACACATGTTTTTTTTTTTTTGAAAACCACATCGATAAAAAGGCAAAAAGCCATCAGAAATTTCATACATCAGAATAAGGCAAATGAAAACCAGAACAAAACAAACGAAAGAAAGGATCACAGTGCACTCCAAGATTCAAGACCCGTCACCTCCTTAGCTAATCTATGAGCTTCCATGTTTGCAGTCCGTCGCACGCAGCGCACTTCAAAACTATTAAAACCCGCACTCAATCGTCGAATGTCGTCCAAAATTGTACCATGCTCGCCAATTCTAGACTCTACATTTTCCAATTCTTTTACAATTGTAACACCATCTCCCTCAATAACTATGTCAGACCATCCCTCATCAAGGCCAAGTTGTGTCGCCAATTTTGCCGCCATAGCCTCCACACAAACTGGTGAGAAAGCACCATGAAACCGTTGACGACGCCATGCTAAAGTAACACCAGCCGAGTTCCGTGCGATCACACCAATCCCCACCTCAGCCTCCTTGTGAAAAACAGCACCATCAAAATTGATTTTAACAATTGTCGCTGAAGGTGGAGTCCAGGCAAGTGATGTCTGTTCCGAAGGCTCCCGAACCCAAGAAGTCGCTGCCAAAAACTGATTATAATAAGCAACCGCAAAATTCAACACTTCTTCTGGAGTCCGTTCTATTCTTTCAATCACCCGCTGATTTCTTGCGTTCCATAGTGCCCAACAAATACACACAAATCTCCCCGCTTCCTCTCCAGTCAACTGATCGAGAATATAATGAACACGTACTGCCATGTCCTCGAACTCGCGCATAATGATAGCCTGGCGAAATAACGATAAAGCCCAAACCACTCTAGAGAAGTGACAATGAAACAAAGCATGTTCAACAGTTTCCACTTCTCATGAACATATTCCACAACCAGCATCCACATTCATATGACGAGCACGGAGTTGACAACCCACTGGCAACAATCTTCGACACATCCCCCACAAAAACACCTTAACTTTATTCGGCACTCCAACTCGCCAAATAAAGTTCCAATTCAGCGTCTCAATTCTGCTACTCCCGCCATTAGCACGACGTAATCCAATACCTCTATCAACGATCAAATGATAGGCACTCTTGAATGTAAACATACCATTTTTCGAATAATGCCATATCACTTGATCCTCATTAGAAGAACTACCCAATGGAATTTGAGAAATCGCTTCCTTATCCTCCGGCCAAAAAATCTCTCCAATTTAATCCCAATTCCACATTCCCGTAGCCGGATTAATAAGTACAACCACTTTAGCATCTACATTGTCCTCCCTGGGCGGCATTAAAATCCGAAAGCCGTACGGTCTGAGCAACCATCTATCTCCCCAAATTTTAACACCTTCACCATTACCAATTCTCCACCGTATTCCTTCTTCAATAACATTGCACGCACCCGCGATGCATCTCCATGTAAAAGAAGCTCGCGCATCAATTTTTGCTTCAAAAAAAGATGAATTTTTGAAGTACCTGGCCTTGTACAATCGAGTTATAAGACTATTTGGATTTATAAAAATTCTCCATGCTTGCTTTGCTAACAAAGCCAAATTGAACGCTTTTAAATCCCTAAATCCCATGCCCCCGTCTCGCTTACTAACACACATGCCTTTCCAATTGAGCCAATGAATCTTATGGTTTCCTTTATCATCCCACCAATAATTACGAATGGATTGCTCCAAATCCGCAATAAGATCATCTGGAAACCAGAAACAACCCATCGCATATGTCGGAATAGCTTGTAGGACCGCCTTGATTAATACTTCCTTGCCCGCACTGGATAATGATTGTTCCTTGAGACCACATAGTTTTCCCCAAATTCGATCTCAAAGGTACGCGAACACCTCCCTTTTGGATTTAACAATGAGCGCCGGCAGACCCAAATACGTCTCATGACATTGTTCAACCACCATATTTAAAATATGCTGAATATCCAAAATAGTTTGCGCACCACAATTCGCACATTTATCTTTTGCCCTGAGGCATGCTCATAAGTCCGCAAAATATTCATAATATTCTTTGCCGCTGATGGTGAAGCCTCACAACATAAGAGAGTATCATCTGCAAATAATAAATGAGAGACGCTTGGAGCCTCATGACAAATCCTTATCCCCGCGATCCAACCCGCCTCCTCTGCCCCGGCGAATTAAGCCTGTCAAAGCTTCTGTACAGAAAAGAAACAGAAAAGAAGAAAGAGGATCCCCTTGTCGGATACCCCTTTCAGGGTTGAAAAAACCACATGGTTCACCATTAACCAAAACTGAATATGAAACAGTCCGAACACAGTTAAGAATTAGTGAAACAAAGCACTTATCAAATCCTAGTTTAAGTAACGCTCGCTCGAGAAAATCCCACTCAGTTCTGTCGTATGCTTTGCTCATATCTAACTTTACCGTCAGAAATCCTTTCCTACCTTCTCTCTTGTTTTTCAGAAAATGGTTAATCTCAAAAGCAGTAAGCACATTATCTGTAATCAATCGCCAGGAATGAAAGCAGATTGAGCATCGGATATAATGGAATTCATCAAAGGCTTTAGGTGATTAGTAATGGCTTTTGCGGCAATTTTAAAAATGACATTACTTAAACTAATAGGGCGAAACTGAGTAATTGACCGAGGATCTTTAAATTTAGGAATAAGCACAATATGAGTAAAATTAAGACTCGGCAAAATTTGATGCTCATTAAGTAATAAAAGACAACAATCAATAACATCAGTACGCACGGTCTGCCAGAACTTTTGGTAAAAAACCGCCGGAATTCCGTCAGGTCCCGAAGATTTTAAAGGAGACATAGAGAAGAGAGAATCAATTACCTCTTTTTCTGTATAAGGTTGCAGCAACGCTTGATTCATCTCAGGAGTAACTCGAGTCTCGATTGCATCCAAAGCCGGTAAAAGATCTGACTCTTGTGGTTTCAGGGAAGTAAAGATTTCCCAAAAATGATCAACCGCAATCCTCTGAATCATACTTTTCTCCTCTTGCCAAATTCCTTGATTATCCAAGAGGCCAGCAATAGTATTGTGTTTCTTTCGTTCAGAAGCTTGGGAGTGAAAAAACTTAGTATTTCTCTCACCTTCTTTCAACCAATGCACTTTCCCTCTTTGTTTCCAATATAATTCCTCCTTATCATTGAGGTCTTCCAATTCTTTCGTAAGCAAACCAACCTTCAGCCTTGCTTCAACCGTAATCTCCCTACCCCGAAGCGCGGCAATTTCAGTTTTTAATTCGGTCACCCGTTTTTGAAAGTTGCCGTTAATATTTTTTGACAACTCCAGTAAACCAACACGACAATGACGTATTTTATCACCAACTTCTCAAAGCCTAAATTGCCTGTAGCTTTATTCCATTCTTTTGAGATAACATTCTCACACCCTTCACTTGAAATCCATGCTGCCTCAAAACGAAACAAACGTCGACGATTCTGCTGCTGTAACCGAGCCCCCTTACCACCCATTTCAATTACTAAAGCGACATGGTCAGAATGCCGCACACTCATATGTCGAACCACTGCATTCGGCATTAAATCCAACCAATTCGAATTAGCACAACCCCTGTATAGTCTTGCCCAAATAGTAGTCAGTGAAGGACAATTATTGCACCACGTGAAACAATTCCCTTCAAAGACTAAATCACTGAGATTGCAATGTGCAAGCGATTCACGAAAGTTTCGCATCAACCACCCTGGTTTCAGAACCCCACCCCTCTTTTTTGAATTAACAAGAATTTCATTAAAATCTCCCGCACAAACGGTAGATTAGAATGTGATCTCAGCGAACACAACATATCCCAATATAGTTTACGTTTAGATGCATCAGATTCACCATAGAACCTAGTAAACCTCCATTCAGGGCCATCATCAGGAAAGATGTGCGCATCAATATGATATTTAGTGAAACTCTGAACTATAACCTCCGATTCCTTATGCCAAAGCAAAGCAAGACCGCTCGACTTCCCTCTACATGCAACTGAAATACCAAACAAATTAAATCTACTCTTAAGCAAGTCAATCTTCCTATCAGAACATTTGGTTTCACTCAGGAAGATGACTTTGGGATTAAATCTCTGGAGTAATTCACGGGCTACGATCGCCCAGACGGTCCCTCAGGACCTGGTTGCCAACCAGAGGGGACAGGCGGCCTAAGAGTCACGACCGCTTGTGTAATAGGGATCTGAATCCGCGACCTCATGGAGGTAATATAAATGCCAGTCTTTTCTTCAGTCAAATGAACCAGAGCTCTGCCTCTAACCCCCAATCCCCAACGTCAAATAGGCATTTTCGGAGAATAGCCTGTTATAGATGCTAGGGCTTCCCTATTTTTACCTTTCGGAACGGGACGTGGAGGTGCCAGGCCCTCATCTCAGTGCCAAAACCGACGATGAGACTTGAAGAAGCATATATCATCGTTCGCAGTAATTTGCCCGAATTCGATTCCCGAAAAGAAAGTCGCAAGAAAAGGTTAGGTTAGGAGGAGCTAGAGCTAACACTAGGGATCAGACAGCCCCAAGTAGCGGATAGACCTCGGAGTTGGGTCAGCCCAAAAAGCGAAGGCTCACCCAGCTAAAGGAAGGAGCTTTGGAAGCTTCCCTTATTATTCAAATCAAAGGAGGTGAGATAGGCAAAACGTAGCTTGCCTTCACCACCAATCTAGCTTTGTATTTTTGGATAGAACCATCAGGGTTGAATTCTTTTATGAAACCCATTTCACCCCAATGGCATCCTTGTGAGCAGGTTTTCCCCTCGGGCAAGCATAAGATAAGATTTGTATAAAAGAGATTTCGTTTCACCGTTTGACTCTGTTGACTCTGAAGCTTGATTTCACACTAACAGGTTTGAAGGAAATTTCATTCACTAACCCTTTCTTACTCCCACTACTTCATCACCTGCGACAGCAGGGACGGATACAGGTACTCGCTTACTTGATTGGCTCAAAACCTTTCTCTTTGTTTTCTAAATTGACGTCACGGACTCCCGAAGTCAGAAGATTCCCTCCTGAGGATAAGATAAAGAGGGGTAGAAAGAGAAAACGCATAAATATCCTCGTGAGGAGGGCGATTGGAAAATCTTCCTCCCCCGGCAAAGTAGTTCCGCTTGACTGTAGTTCCAGACTAAAGCATTCATTGATCTCGGCAGGTCTGCTTAGCAGAACTCGCCGTTTGATCATCTATTTCCATCGTCGTATCCCTAACCTCACAAACTCTCTTAATATCTCTAATCACAATTCCCTGTGCCGCTTTTCTTTTCCCAGCTGTGCTTGCCAAAATCCCTTCGCTCCTACCAGCTCGTGCTTGACGCCCCCTATTAATCTTCACCGTTCTGCTCTTTTTTAATACACTCAGAGTCGCCTCAGAATTTTCAAGAAAATTATTCTGTCCTTTCCACCCTATTGCCGCCACATTGCTATCACCAATATTCTCTGGAGTTATTTGTAAGTCATTGTTAACATCTCCTGGCAACTTAGTTACAACAGCCTTCTCTTTTTGTTTTCCTGTAGTAACAAGTTCGAGGGAATCCATATCCCCCTGACCAGCTTGTGAGCCATCCACCGTCTGCATTGCTGTTTGAAGGTTTGCATACCCAATTCTGATCGCCTCTTCAACTCCAGCATTAACGGTAAGAGTAGTATTTGGCCTCATCATGACTCCCACATTATAACTAGGAGCACCAGAATTTCCTTCGTCCGTTGAAGAAGTTGAAGCAATATTTTCTTGTGCTTGAGATTTACCTTTAGGTCCTCCACTTACCATAGTATTATTGCCATCAATTCAAGTGAAACCACCAGCCGCTACAGTCGGTTTACCCCCACCATAAGAAACAGATTTTCCCCCTCCTCTAGCAGACGAAGTAGTAGCATTTTGTGAAGTCTGTGGCTTCGTTGAAAAACTATTATGCTTTGGACCCCCAACTTCTCGCAACCAAGGGCCATAAGGAAAATATTCTGGATCTATATCAACCCCCAATTCGTACCTGAGTTCACATTCTCGCTCGATATGACCCATCCTTCCACACAAATAACAGTAATTAGGCAATCTTTCATAGGAAAAAGTGACAATCAACTCTTCCCCTGTCGGCCCTCTTATTTTCAAAAGACGCTTGATTGGTTTTGTGACGTCCAACCGCACTCTAATTCTCATGCAAGCACCCCAAGCGCACTCTGGATCAAGCTCCTCAAAAACACCAATCTGATTACCAATGAACCTTGCAAAATCCGAAGTTTAACGAATCAAAGGCAAATCATGAATACGCACATGAAAGCTGCACCAATCAAGATTTAACGTAGCCGGATTATCACGACCTCCTATAGTACTCAAAACTAGAAGATTTTTATCAAAAGACCAAGCCCTCTATCAATAACTCTACGTAAATCCAGTACATGATTAAATTGAAACAAAATCCTATCAGTTCCAATTTTCTCTGTCTCTAAACCCTTAATCGGATTCCAAACGGATTCCATAGTCGTACACAAAGCATCAAAGTTAAAACCTTTCTTGGTGAATAGACGACCCACAAGCGCAAGATCAGCCCTTAACTTTATCGAATTCCACATGTGAACTGGTGCAGAAACAGCCTCTCCCTCATCATCACGTAGACTGAGAGTTTTTCCCAACTGTTCGATCTCCAACTCCATTAAACTACCGAGAAATCTTCTCTGAACCAACTCCAGATGCAATCAAGACTCGCAATTTTCCAAAGAAAAACCGAACACAGACACAACCTGCAATCAGAGAAAAAAAGCAAAAGAAATAACGGACGCAAAGAAAAAACGGGGTAGGGCAAAGAAACTTGCAGACCAAAGTAAAGAAAAGAATAAACCAATCCCTAGAAAATCAAGATACTCAGTGAATTAGATTTAACGTAGCCATTAGAACAGTGCAAAGCGACGAAGAAAAGAGCCAGGAAACCCTAGAGACGAGACCCTCATGCAAAAGGAAAAAGCTCTCATGTGGATAATAACTACTTTTGATGCACATCATACTGATAATGGTTTCCTTCTTTAAAAAAAAGTATAAAATTTAAAAAGAAAAAAAATATCATGTTTTAGAGTCTAGTTCACTTCATGAGATAAAAAAGATTGTGGATCAATGATGAAAAAGCCTTAAAATCAATGTTGATTTTGGGATGATAATAAGGAAGACTAGTTGCTAAGAAATAAGTCTTTGTTTGGTTTGTATTCGAGAATGTACTCTCCATATGCACCGTCACACGCACTATTAGAGAATGGTTATTTAGATAAAATTAAGAAACTAATTGATCACTCCGTGATGCAAAATTCTAGTTTGAGTTTTATTAAAGAAATAATTTAGGCCATCTTTCTTTCAATTGCGGTTCATCCTTTCAAGCCCAAAACCCTTACAAATAATATAATTCCTAGTACTCCCACTAAAGCCTTTGTTGTTAATTTAGCCTTTTATACACGAGCCCATCTACCTACCCCTATAGCCACAAATTAATGTGTTCCCTACCTTTTTTAGAAGATTCATTTGTTTATATATGAAGCTTTTATGAAAAATGAAGATTTGATTGGTGGATGGAGTAGGAGAATGGTTAAATTAAAAATATGTGAAAGAAAAAGGCGAAAAAAAAAAAGAAACAATTAGAAAATCAAGTACCCCAACCCATGAAATCAAATAAAAAGAAATAAGTTTGGGGGTGTGACTCAAAAAAGAAAAAGAAATGTTCTACCAAAAAAATGTAGAGTTTATGAATAGACGAATCTTCTATCTTTTGTGACTTCTTATCCTTCGAGCTTTTAAGCCCATACCCTAGCCTAAAAACTGCAAGCTCATATACATTAGTGGAGAGGGGTGAGAAACTAGTCAATTAAGTAACTTATCCAAGAAGCTCTCGTCAATTTGCACGAGAGAACTGTCTACACCACTGTTCACAATGGAGATGTTCATGCGACAATTTTATTAAACTTCATGTTAGGACTGAGCACATGATTACTTGGATTCATTACTTTACCGTAAGTTGATTACTTTTAGTTTGTCTTAATGTTCTCTTAGTTTGGTTCCGTTTGCTCGAGGACGAGCAATCGAATAAGCTTAAGGGTGTGATGAGTGTGTAAAATCACTAATAAATATCATAGTTTTCCTTATTTGATTATATATTCTTGATTGCTATGCGGTTTTTTTTATGTTTGTTTTCATGTTTCCTAGATTAGAAGTGAACTTGAAAAAAAGAGGCAAGACTTTCAAATTTAATTGGCACTTGTGCAGAAAGAATTAAGAGGCATACAATATACCACTACAACACTGAAGATGTGTAGTTTCCAATGCAAAACGTGGTTTGCAATTTTGACGTCTATAGAATGAATTTTGGCCGAAACGATAAAGCCGTGCAAAGCTGAAATTTTGCTGCAAAATTCACGCGACTTTCAACCGTTGGATCACTACAACAATCATATCATGTCCGTTGATCGAAACAAAGCAAATCTGGTTGTCAAAGTCTTCAAAAGATTAATTATTGATCAAAAATTATGGTAAATGTCTTCAAGTACACCATGAAAGACTAGTTTCTAGCCTTTAGATTAAAATTGAGATGGATGATCAGGATGCAATCTTGTAGTTTTGGTTCTCTTATAAATAGAGGCCAAATTTGCCTTATTTGACGACACCTCTCTTCGCACTAATCATCTCTTTAAGTAATAGTTTCTTCATGGTTATAGTTTTAGCTAGGGGTGTTTGCGGGCGGGTTTGAGCGGGTTGGCATTAAAAATGTGACCATACCTACATTTTCCGGGTTACCAATTTGCTAACCCAGGCGAGTTATGTTAAAAACTCAACCATGCGGGTTGCGGGTTAGGCGGGTTGGGCGGGTTGCGGGCGGGTGGCTGGTTGCAATTGTTAGAAAAATATAGTAATATTTCGGTATAAAATAAAAACATAATCTGCTTTGCGTTCTAAAAAACAACAAAAACAATACCATAACTTAATAAACATACTTGAACCACAACATAACTTAATTAAAATAACAATATAAGGACGTAAACGAACATCTTATCAACGTAAATTATAAAAATATAATTTAAATCGATTCACATTCTAAAATATAACTATCAAACAACATAAAATTAACAAAAAAAAAACTATATTATAACAATATTATGAACAATACAACTATATAACTTTTGAAAACTTTCTTGCTCACCTCATTCCTTAACAAATATATAAACTAGGGGTGTATGCGGGCGGGTTCGGGCGGGTTGTCATTAAAAATGTGACCATACCCAAAATTTGCGGGTTACCAAATTTTCAACCCAAGCGGGTTAAGTTAAAAACTAAACCATGCGGGTTGCAAGTTTGGCGGGTCGGGTTTCGGCGGGTCGGGCGCGTCTTCAACACCCCTAGTTTTAGCAAGTAGTTTGTAATTTTAGAAGAATAGTTTGGAGTTCTACGATGGAGTCATTTTGGTGTTCTAACGGTGGCATCCTTTTGGAGTTCTTTCAGGAGTACTTTTAGGTTTCTTGAAATCAATCTGTAACAATCTCTAAACTCTCTTTATTTTAGTATGTCATGTTTATTTTATAGTGTTATTTTAATTGTTATTATGTGCTAATTAAATTCTACTAGGAATATGATTTAGCCTAGTTATAATGATCTAACTTGAATTAAATATATTGTTATCATGTTATAACCATTCGAGTATTTATTTCTAAACGTAATGCTTAATCGAGTTATAAAGGGGAAAAAAGAAAACATAGAGAAGTTGCTCTGGTAGCAACAATTTTTTCTTTGGCAATATCGTCAGCCCAATATTAAGTGGACCAAATGTTAATCAATCGAGGGTTTACAACAATATCTAAAATATTTTAATAGCATTCAAAACGTAACTGCAGTTATACTCACCCCAAAAATATGAAGATATACATAAAACTGGAAATCATTTGATAGGCAGAAAAATTAGCATATGAACAGATTTAAAGACATGTGAGATATTTAACATACAACGAATAATTTTCGGAATACAAACATATGATGAATAACAACAACAATTACAAGAGATGCAGAAGAATAAATTCGATAAACCTTAATACAGAAAATGCAAAAACTTGTTGAATAAGCAAACGAGTCAAGAGATTCCCCTTTCCCCTTAAGTTCAATATCTCCGGCGTATAGCTTCCGCCCTCAAAAGACACGAACTCCCAAGGTACAACGTCTGGTCGCAAAGAATAGCCTTGAAGCTCAAGACACTCCCCTCAATCACACTTTATGATATTTGCAGAAACTCTTTAGTGTATGATAAGAGTGCAGAAATTTTTTTTGGATGACTTACAATGCTATTGTAGGCCTCTTTATATAGTAAAAGAAAAACGTAACAACAGCAATCACATTAAGAGGGGAATTGAATTCAGTTACAAACTAATGCCATTAAGCTGAAAAACATTTTGAAACATTCAGTTTTTAACACAGTCATTAACCTCTCAAAAAATTTAGTGCGAATTTGACTGAATTTAAATACTTAAATCTGTTTATTATATTTATTTGAGTAAAATAAATAAAATTTCACTAAAAGAATTAGGCTGCCTCCCCGCGACGTGACACGACGTGCCGAGTCGAGACGGACGACGACAACGGTGCGATGCGCCAATCTTCTCAAATTCACTGCACTATCTTGAGGCATGTGTGTAGATAAACACTCTCAAACAACGAACTTTTTCAATGTGAAACATTTTCCACTCACATTTGCCTCTATGCAATTTCATTCACACTTAAAAATTATTTGGGCTCACACAATTGGGCACTCGCTTTGAATTTGAATATTACATTTGGGCCTTATTGCCCAAACTAATTTCTCCAACAGAAAGAATTAAAATTGTATCGTTAAAAACGACAAGTAGCGTTTCAAGTTGTTTGGCGCAAGTCATATAGCTAGAGTTATTACTGTGGCATTCTTATTTTTCTGTTATAAACTAGTTGGAATTTGAGACGTTCAATGTGTTTTTTTATTTAGGGGTACTTATGCGTAATCGTAATTCTATTTGATTAATATATATGAAGCATTTTGCACAATCTCCACTTTACAGAGTTGAAAAGTTTAATTTCCTAGCTTATATGACCATTGACCAATTAATTATTTACATTACTAATTACTATAAGTAAATAAAACGAATTTGAGTTCATTAGTTGATGAGTCATTGAATACATATCCAAAGCGAAAATCTATTCTATCCACTCAAATCCACATGGCAGCATTGCATTGTTCGACAGCTAATCCATGCAATCTGAATACTCACACTCACCTCAAGTCCCCACTGCAGATATCAAACTCCCACCACTACTTTGCTTCTCAATTAATAAGATACTCATTAATCTATCTCTGCTACGTACCACATAGTGAAAGAAGAAGAAAAAATGGCTGCAACTATGTCTGCTGCTGCATCCAGTGTTGTGGGGTTGGGCACTTCCACCTTGTCTTCTCCCACAAAACTAAACCTATCCTCAGGTATTTATATAAATGTAATATATTGTTTTGGATAATTCATTAAGTTACATCTATGTAGCTAGCTAATTAATTATCCATATATGTATTTTTGAATTGTTTGATGACCAGTTACTTATTTTTTTTCTCTCTTTTAGGATTCCTAAAATCCCCCGTGACAGCGAGGAACCCTCTAAGGCTAGCTCAAGCTTCAGGAGGAAAGTTCACATGGTAAAATATTTTTAAAAATATAGAGAAAGTAGAGTAGTTGTTAAAAATAAAAAATAAAAATGCAATTGCTTAGAAATATATACATGTTAATTGATTTTGAAGCTTTGAGAGAGATTGGCTGCGAAGAGATCTGAACGTGATCGGATTTGGATTGATCGGGTGGATCGCGCCGTCGAGCGTCCCGGTGATCAACGGCAACAGCTTGACAGGCCTTTTCTTTTCAAGCATTGGGACTGAGCTCGCCCACTTCCCCACTCCCCCGGCCCTCGATTCCCAGTTCTGGTAATTTATTACAATTTTTATTTTACATGAATTTTGGTGACATTTTCAACACTTATATCCTTATTTTGAATATGTTGACATTTGGTTTAGTACTTTAACTTATTAGCCGAATGCAAACAATAAATACTAAAATTAAAATATGAGTTATGATCAAATTTGAAATTATAAAAAATAGATATATCAAGATTATTTTGATCATTAAGTATAAAAAAAATACACTAAACAAATTACAGAGAGGTGGTGTGCCAATTTTTCATAAGGGATAATTTGGCTATTTATATTTTCACGTGAGGGCAGTTTGTCAATTTTGTACAACACAGGGCGTTAAATTGCCAAAAATCCGTCAAATTAAAAAGTAACATGTATATTTTGCACTTGGCAAGATGCTTCTTTTTAAACGAGAGTACTGTTCACTTACAAAAAACTAGGAGCATTTTGCAAGATAACATTTTTCAGGATAAAATAAAAAACTTTTTTACATAGGCAAATGACATGTTAGTTTGCATAAATAAATTGATTTGTATATACCGCATTGGCTATTCGTTTATGGTGTGCCAAATGACATTTCTCTTTCACATGTTCAGGTTATGGCTGGTCTGTTGGCACTTGGGTTTGTTTATCACCCTCACTTTTGGACAAATTGGGTTTAAAGGAAGGACTGAGAAGTACTTTTAAGATTTGATGAAGGTTTTCTTGTGATCAGTTAAATATGTGTATGATATAATCTTGTAAACTTATGAAGTTTTTATGCTGAATTTCTCCCCGTTCTTCATTACATTTGGGTGATTTCACGAGAAGCATCTCAGTGACGCGGTAAATGATATAGACAGAGTAGTTTACCTAACAATATGGCAAAAATATTGATTTTCTTTTTTATCCTGAATTAAGGCTTAAATAATCTATTAAAATTGAGCCGTTTCTTTCTCGCCCTCTCTCTCCAATTCCGGAATCTTTGAAAACAAAGCAAAAATTGATATAATCAATCAAAAGTACAATTTCAAATAATCAAGAATATAACAATTATCATAGTCAATTTACATTTAATCACTAGCTTGTATGATAATATGAAGGAACTAATGTGAAATATATATGTAACACATGTACAAATATAAAATAAAAAGAAATAATATGAAACCTAAACAAATTACTAATAATTTATTAATTCTAATTTCTTAACTTTTTACTTCTAATGAAGTAAATAATTCGCATTAAATTTTGGAATCTCTTTTTCCAGTTTGCAAATCTTAATTTGGATAATTTTAGCTAATATTATTTTTCTCACGTCGAATTTATATTCTTTGCCATCTCTACTTTGTATTTAAATTTTTAGTAATTTAAACTATACTCAAGTCAGTGGTTAAGAAACGGGACGACAATCAATTCACTAAACTGGAAGTTACAGAACACACTATGGTAAAATATAATTAGGCCTTGGTTATGGATTTCATAGAGTTTTGCTCTGTTACTAAGGACCCTGTCTACAACATCTTCCCAGTAACATAGCACACTACAAGAAAAAAAACAGTTTTAGCGGCGTTTTGTTTAGCTTTCACCGGCTTTTCATAAACACTGGTGCATGATATACTGGCATTTTGCAAAACGCCAAAAAAATGTCAATAGAGCCGCGGCGGTATAGGTTTTCTGGCGTTTATTGGCACCGGTACAATATTAAAGTTTTAACGGCATGTGCAGAAACGCCACCAAATGTTTTTAAAAAAAAAAAACGGCGGTAAAACCTATATCCTAATGTGGATTTATGTCAGAGAAACGGATGTGTGAAGGATTTACTGCGTTTATGCAAACGCCAGTACAAAATGAGCAAATGCCACAAAAACCTCAATTCATGCATTTTGGCTGTAAAATAAATTCTATTTCGTAAATGAAACGATTCTATTGAAACATATTATTACTCATAAGAAATTACATTCCACATAATCATGCAAGATCATCAACCAAAAGACTAAATTAGTAAACGAAATTACAAATAGTACGATCCAACATCATGATCTTACAATTTCCGAAGTCCATTATCACAAGTTCTATTTGTTATCATGTGTAAAATCATAAAATGAGTTCACCGAACATTTCTAAATACACAAAAACTATCAACAAGAGAGGTGAACGGGATAACCTAAGATTTGAGGTCTGAAATCAAAACTATTTCTTGAGAAAAGATTATTCAACTGGTCAATCTTAACAGGTCCAGTTCATGTGTAAAGAAGCAAACTGATGGCTACATGAATCGAGTCGCAGCTGTGTCGGTTAATTTATATCCAGTAAACATCCTTTAATAAACATCTTTAGCCCACTGCAAAAATTACGAGAAATATTACTTTAAATGAAACAAAACAAATGATAATCTCCAAAAGTAAAGAAAAGTATGCAAAGATGAAGAAGAAAGATAGATTCGACATTGAAAAAGAGATGAAAAGATGATTACATTCACTGAATTCTAGATAGATTTTACAGCTGAATACATAGTACTATTTATAGTACACAAAAGGAATAATATGACTAGGAAAGAGGAGAATATAATTGTACTATATAACTAACTTATATTCTCCTTGTATTACATTCAAAACCATCACCAAAACCGTTGCACATTCAGCTTTCTTTTGATACTCTTTGAGCTGCATTCTCAGCTGTATTTGAGCTGATATATTGCATGCTTTCATACTCCCCCTCAAGATGTGAGAGTATCTCAGAAACTCCCATCTTGTGTACAAGTTCTTTAAGTCTTTTGAACCCAAGTGCTTTAGTAAAAATGTCTGCTAATTGAGTACCTGTAGAAACATGAAACAATTTGAACAAACATTGCTGCAATCTCTCTCTCACCACATGGCAATCTATCTCTATGTGTTTTGTTCTCTCATGAAACACAGGGTTAGATGCAATGTGGATAGCTGCTTGATTATCACAAAATAGCTGACCAGATTGCTCATGTTTATATCCAAGATCAATGAGCAAATTCTTCAACCATACTATTTCACAAGTAGTGTATGCCATTGATCTGTATTCAGCTTCTGCTGATGATCTGGATATGGTCTTCTGCTTCTTGGATTTCCATGAAACCAATGCATTCCCAAGGAACACACAATACCCTGTAATAGACTTCCTTGTATCCAAGCATGCTCCCCAATCTGCATCACAGTAAGCTTTGATATGAATGGAGTTGTTACTAGGAAAGAATAATCCCTGTCCAGGAGAGGATTTCAGATATTGGACAACTCTATAAGCTGCTTTCATATGTGTGTGTTTTGGATCATTCATATACTGACTTAAGGTTTGCACTGCAAAGGAGATATCTGGCCTTGTCACAGCAAGATATATCAATTTTCCCATGATCTTTCTATACTCAGTAGGATTATCAATGCTTATCCCTCTTTCCTAAGATAGTTTTAGGTTCTGTTCCATAGGAAAACTCACTGCTTTTCCTTCAGAAAGTCCACAATCTTTGATGATATCCAAAGCATATTGTCTCTGATTCATGGAGATGCCTTTCTCATTCCTGATTACTTCTGTACCAAGAAAAAATCTTAGGGGGCCAAGATCTTTTATCTGAAAATGCTGTCTGAGAGTAGCTTTTAGATCCTCAATAGATGCTTCATTGTCTCCAGCTACTACGATATCATCAACATATATAAGTATCACAGTGGTGTTGCCTTTGAGGTGCCTCACAAACAAGGAATGATCAACATCAGATTGTCTGAATCCTTGTTGAAGTATCACAGAACTCAGCTTGTGATTCCATTGCCTGGATGCTTGCTTGAGGCCATACAATGATTTATGGAGCTTGCAAACAGTGTTCTCCCCCTCAGTAGCAACTCCAGGAGGTGCAACCATGTAAACCTCCTCATCTAGATCACCATATAGGAAGGCATTGTTGACATCAAGTTGGAACAAAAACCAGTTCTGAGCAGCAGCAAGAGCAAGAAGACACCTAACACTGGTGATCTTTGCTACTGGAGAAAAGGTCTTAAAGTAGTCCAGACCTTCTTGTTGATTGTATCCCTTGGCAACTAACCTTGCCTTGTACCTTTCAACTGTCCCTGTAGATGTATATTTCACCTTGAAAACCCATTTGCATCCTATTGCAGTTTTGCCAGGAGGTAACTTTTGTCGAGACCAAGTATTGTTTGCTTGTAAAGCTGACAACTCAGCTTGCATAGCATCTTCCCATAAGGGATTCAGGATAGCTTCTTCATAGGAGGAAGGCTCAGAATGAAGTGCAATAGGTAAAGAGTGATTAACAGAAGGAAAATGCAGAAAAGAAGAAGAAGTGAAAGAGTTACCTGAGTGTTGTGAAGCTGCATCTGGAGAAGTAACTGAGGTAGCATAGGAATGAGCCTGACTGCACTGGTAGTCACCAAGATGATGTGGAGTATGTCTAGTTCTAGTAGATCGTCTGAGAGGAATGTCAGAAATTGAAACAGGTTGTGGAGAAGGTGAAGCAGATGGTGAATGTATAGGTGAAAAATGAGGTGGAGAATGAGGAGTGAGATGAGTGGTATCTTCTGAGATAGGAGCAGAATGATCCACAGGATGTATTGTGTTAGGAATGGAGTTGTCTTCAAGATCTGTAGGAGAAGAAGTGGGAAAGATGTGAGAATCAGGTTCAGAAGGAATATGAGAGAAAGGGAAGTGATCTTCATAAAAGATCACATCTCTTGAAATGAAAGTGTGTCTGTTCTGTATGTCAAATAGCTTATAGCCTTTGATATGTGCAGGATATCCAACAAACACACATTTTTGTGGCTCTTGGTGATAGTTTGTTTTGAGGTTTTGGTAATGTGGTGGCATAACACAAGCATCCATATGTTCTGAGGTGTGAGTATTGAGGATGTTTAGCAAACAGATGAAAGAATGGAGTTAGATTGTCAAGAAGGGGTGTTGGTGTTCTGTTGATCAGGTAAGCTGTAGTTAAGATGCAGTCTCCCCAGAAAACTAGAGGAAGGTTGGCTTGTATTCTTAAGGAACGAGCCACATTAAGCAAGTGGCGATGCTTTCTTTCCACTACTGAGTTTTGTTGAGGAGTGTAAGTACAACTATATTGATGAATGGTTCCTTGTGAAGCAATGAAATCTAACATGTTAAACTCTTTTCCTTGGTCAGATCTTATGGCTTTTATGGCTTTGTTGAATTGTGTTTTGATGTATTGAAAGAAGTTTTTAATGAGTTCTCTGGCTTGACTTTTGTGTATCATGAGAAACACCCATGTAAATCTGCTATGGTCATCTACTATAGTCAGAAAGTACTTTGATCCATTGAGTGAAGCTGTGCTAAAAGGACCCCAAATGTCTATATGAATTAAGTCAAAACAATTAGGTGCCTTCTGTGGTTCTTTTGGAAAAGGCAGTCTATGCTGCTTTGCCATATGGCAAGTGTCACAAACAATAGATTCAAACACAGAAGGGAAACTTTCATTAGAATGATGCAAGAGAGATAATCTAGGTACAGAGGGGTGGCCAAGACGATTGTGCCACAGCTTTGAGGAATTGAAAACAGAAAAAACAGAAGACAAAATAGTAGAACTAGAACCACTCCTTTCAACAGGTTCCATGTAGTATAGTCCTCTCCTTTCCTTAGCTATCCCAATCGTTCTCCATTTGCTTACTTCCTGAATGACACACAAGTTAGACCAAATGAGCAAACAACACTTAAGGTGAAAGACCAACTTGCTTGCTGAGACAAGATTGAAAGAAAAACTTGGTACACACAAGACATTGGTTAAGGTGATATCATTATTGAAATGAACTGATCCACTGTGAGTAGCAACAACAGTGTTGCCATCAGGAAGTTGAACATGAGTGTTGTGTAATTCAATGCATGATTCATAGAGATTTGGATTGCAAACAATATGATCTGTGGCTCCTGAATCCAAGATCCAGGTGCCAGGTTTTATAGAAGCTGAAGATGTGAAAACTCTGGAAGAAATAGAAGAACAGTTGAGAGTTATGTATGTTTTACCTGAGGAATTAGTGTGTATGGATTTAGTAGCTTGGTTAACCTGATTAAGAAGCCCCTGATTCCCTTGTAACAAGCTGCATAACTGCTGAAATTGTTCCTGAGAAACAGGTACCTGAGACTTGTCATTTCCAGGTCCTTGAATCACCTGATTTGCTGCTGAATGGTTGGTTCTGTTTCCTGAGAACCCTGGCCTGAACTTAGCATATTTGTGGTCTAGTGGGTATCCATATATCTCAAAACATGCATCCACTGTATGGTTTGTCTTGCCACACTTGCTGCAGGGAGCTCTCCCTTTATATCCACTTCCTCCAAATCTGTTCCATGATTTGCTTTGGTTTCTCTGAAAACCAGATACAGCTGCAGTAACAGGTGTAGATGTGTTCTGAGCCTTCACATTCATTGCTGCAGTATCCAATACATGATTAGGTTGCACAGAGAGTTCCATATTTGCCTCTTCTTGGAGCACCAAGTTGAAAACATCATCAAGATGAGGCAATGGATCTCTAAGCAACACTTGGTTCCTCACTTGTGAATATGTTTCATCAAGTCCCATGAGAAACTGCATCACATGCCTGGCTTCATTCTTTTTGTGCAAAACAGTTGTTACACCACAATCAGTGTTTGTGCAAACAGAAACTTCCTCATACATAGCAATCTCATCCCAAATAGCTTTCGACTTAGAGAAATACAGACTTAGTGGAGTACCATTTTGTTTTGCACTCACTAGCTGCTGTTCTAGCATATACACACGATTATTGCTAGACTTTGAAAACCTTTGTTTCAATTCCTTCCATACCTGAAAAGATGACTCAGAGTACAAGGTATAGCCTGCTATTTCTGGTGATAAACTGTTAGAAATCCAGGCTAGTACCATATAATTGCACCTCATCCATTTTCCATAAGATGGATCTGTAGTAGGAGGTTGTGGAATGGTTCCATCAATAAATCAAAGTTTGTTCTTGGCTAAAAGAGCTATTTACATGGCACGGCTCCATTGATGGTAATTTTGAGAGGTTAGTGGTTGGTTTACCAGGATTTGTCCTGGATTTTCTCCATGATGGAGATACAGAGGATTAGATGGATCCTCTCCAGTGTAGGAGGCTGCATTGTTTGCAACTCCTTGCACCGTTTGGCTGTATGAGGGATTCTGAGGAGTTCCCATAGATTTGGTGGATTAGATACTGTGTTTTAAACGCGGAAAGGTATGCTCTGATACCATAAAGAAAAGTATGCAAAGATGAAGAAGAAAGATAGATTCGACATTGAAAAAGAGATGAAAAGATGATTACATTCACTGAATTCTAGATAGATTTTACAGCTGAATACATAGTACTATTTATAGTACACAAAAGGAATAAAATGACTAGGAAAGAGGAGAATATAATTGTACTATATAACTAACTTATATTCCCCTTGTATTACATTCAAAACCATCACCAAAACCGTTGCACAGTCAGCTTTCCTTTGATACTCTTTGAGCTGCATTCTCAGCTGTATTTGAGCTGATATATTGCATGCTTTCATAAAAAGCACACTAAATATAACATGGAATTTAACTAAACAAAACAAATGACAACCTCCCAAAGCACACTAAGCGTAACAACAAATTTAATGAAAAAAACTCAAAACACACTAGTATACATCCCAATCTTAGCAAACCATGGTTATAAACCTCACATCTAGACCCATACCCATCATACCATAGAAATTCCACGCAAACTTTCTAGGAGCTGAACATACAAAAAATGATAACCAACTCAGGGAGGTTTCTTATTGAATAAAACTGAGAACAACTTACCATAATAGGTATGGGACTCTTGTCCACTTTCTTGTCGCGTGTTTCTCTTCTAGGTTTATGAACAACTGATGATGATATGAAACTATATAGGTTTAACTAAGCGAAAGATTGACCATAAGAAAATATAAATATAATAAATCAACTATAGTTATCATACTTATAGTTATTAGTAGAGCAGTTAAAAATTAGTCCTAACTTTGATTTTGGAGTTGACTTTTCAAGGCATATAATTCTTTCAATACATTTGAGTACTAATTTTTTAAGCACATTCACTTTCTCTTCCAGATCATTTGTCTTCTTGTTCATCGGATATTTTTCAGATATTCGTGTGGGTGTTGGTCCTCCACCCATTCCTCTGACGTGACCAATGCGGTGCTCACCAAACACTTGTACCATTACTTCAAGTCCTATAACACGTGGATCTGATTGTGATGCCACAGACTTCTCTGCAAAGAATTCTTCAGCCTGTCTGTCTCTTGAAACAAAATGAACACAATAACCATGTATTTTATGCAAAAATGAGTTGTGATTTAACCTTATCATGAAACCAAATGTAGTATATGCTACAATCCCATTTACTATGATAGATAACATTGAAAATATTGCAGCACAACATGGCTACACAACATACCACTTTTTCTGCTACATCATCGTTTATTATTCTACCATCTTTTTTTTTTTGCGAGATGCTTTACAAGTTCCACTTCTCCAATCTCTCTTTTTTTTTCCATTTCCTATAAATGATTAGATCACAAAAGCAGGAACGAAAAAAAATGTTAGGACCATGTAAATGTCCTAATAGTTTGTTACCTTTGCTATGGTCAAAATAGTAATTATTTTATTTTGTCGCAACTATCTGTTCAAACTATGTTTCTTTCATATTGTTTTTAGCTCATGTTTACTTCTTAGTTTATTAATTATCTCAAGTGCTCTTAATTAAGTTGATCGAATAAAGATTTTATTTGAAAAGTGTATTTATTAAGTGGTTTACATTGTACGATTGTATTTACTGTACGTATTATTTATCTCAAGATTTAATACTTATTTCCCAAAAAAGTGTTTGTCTTTGGTTGATTTAATCCGTATTTATTTAGGAGTCTGTTTACGTGTTTAATTAGATTTAAAAAGCTTTTTGTGTTATTTAGTTTCCATTTAAGAGATAGAATTTATTTATGATAATTACTCTATATATATTAAGATAAGGAGTGATCTTCGTTGACTTAAGATCTTCATTGACTTATCTATATTATGGAATGACTATCTTTTTATTCTTGGTTATATATAGTTGATCTTTTAGCTTGGGGAATAGGTTTTCTTATGTGGTCTTATTTCATGATTCATTCATCAAGAAGATAAATATCAATTTCAATCAAGAAGATACGAAAACTGTAAAACGCAGGAGCAGTTGCAACAACTAAGACGGATCAGTAAATTGATTAACCTATAAATAAAAGACTTGTTTCATTTGTATCATTTCACCTTC
Source organism: Misopates orontium (assembly GCA_946800315.1). Taxonomy (NCBI): domain Eukaryota; kingdom Viridiplantae; phylum Streptophyta; class Magnoliopsida; order Lamiales; family Plantaginaceae; genus Misopates; species Misopates orontium. The sequence goes on from OX326946.1 coordinate 22,872,639, forward strand.
GAGCATATTGAAATATAAATCATAATAAAGGTTCACTCTTAGTTTTATTATAGGATAAAATAAGTAATTATTTCAAAGTCCACTCCAAGCACAATCAGAAGAATCGAGCAAGGTCGAAGGGAGTTGGAACGAGGCAGGACATCTTTAGTCAGAAGGAGTAGAATTAGCAAAGTCGTAGCTTATAGGTGTTAACTATAGAAGGAATTCGGTGAGTTAATGTCCAGTCCTGTAAGTGTAAATTCTTTGATACTTTGAAAGAAGTCTGAAGCAAATAGGTGAGAAGCATCGCGGAGCAGGACAGTTGTCCGAACCACGTAAATATCTGGTGTCTTTGTTTATTTACTTCTTCTTACATTAATTATTTCACAAATACCTTTTAGAAGATATTCTTAAAGTAGATAAACAAAAGGGCTAAAAGCATCAAATCCCCCAACCTATGCCCTCTTTTACATATTGCCACCCAACTTATAAACTTTTACATTAACCACCCTAACCTATCTAAAAACGTGTGAACTGCCCTCTGGTCAAACTTCCATCCATTTTTGATGAAACATGAGGAATATTCTGTTAGTCCATCAAAGGTGTAAGGGCATTTTTGTCACATTATTCCCGCCCTTTCACCTTCTATTTTGAATACCTAAGGGGGAAAAATCCCTCATTTTGTGCTGCACAAAATAGAAGAGGGGGCAAAATTAGGGTTTACAAGTTCCATTGATTTCTCTTAAATTGTTATGTTTGAGGGTCGATTGTGGTTCGAATCAGCATAAAATTACATGGGAGTTGAGGGAAGAAGGCGCAAAGATGCCTGAGGGGCGAAATGTGCCTCATTATGGTACGAAATTCTGTTATTTTCTATTATTCCTTTGTATATTGCGTAAAGCTCAATTTTTTTACAAAAAGGTAGTAAAAAAATGTACTTTTGTCGTGTTTTTGTTTCTTATCCCCACATTGTTTCAATTTTCTAAGTTAACTTTAGTGTTTTGGACCACACAGTGGTCCCAAATGTTTTGTTTGTCGCTTTTTGAGGGGTTTTACACTTAATCGACCTTTTGGATGGTTGTATCTTATTTAACTATTACTACATCCCTTTTGCCCCCAAAAACTAAGTTAAACATGTAAAGTTGGTATTTTTTTGAAGATTATAAGACTAACTCAATTTATTCTACAAATGTAGGTGCTCACACTGAATATTTCACCATCAGAATGCACCACCACGGGGAGTTCTTGAACCTGGATAGGCATGTCTATGCAAATGGTAAGGTAGCACATTTTGATTTCTGTGATAGAGGCAAGATGAGCATGTTAGAAATAGAAGACATGGGTGCATTATTGGGATACCCTGAGGGGCTCAGTTTAGAGTTTGTGTATTCTACAACTGATATAAATTATCCAGTAAATCTTTAATTTATGATGAATGATTTGGATGCCAGCAACCTTTACAACTTTATCAATGGAGAAAGGATTTTTGCTATATTTGTTGTTGTCCCTGATGATGTTGATGAGAGTAGCAATACTAGGGAGAGTAGTTTCAACTTAGATAAGGCCTGATGTAGGAGAGAATGAGGAAGTTGACACTATAGGACAAAATGAGGTACTGAGTTTTGATCAGGGAGGAAGAGGGCTAGATAATAATATGCATAAGGAAGAATTGGTGGGACAGAATGATGAAAATGTGTTAGGACAGAATGAACAAGTTGTGGTATGACAGAATGATGAAGATATGTCAGGACAGAATGAGGAAGGTGTGGTAGGACAGAATGAGGAAGTTGTGGTAGGATAGAAAGAGGAAGCTGAAGAAGCACAAAATGATGGAGATGGAAGAGGTGACAATGAGGGGGATGGTAGAGAGCAGAATGAGGAAAATGATGTAGGAGAGAATGAGGCAGATGGTGTAGCATCTAATAATGGGAATGAAGTTTATGATGATTTGATTGAAGACAAGGATAGTGAGGGTAAATATGATAATAACTCTGTGGGAGATGACTCAGAGTTCTCAGATGCATTAGTTGATAGTGATTGTGATGTAACACATGATGAGGTTGTGTATGAGAAGACCTCTGAGGATGCATTCAGGGGGGTGGCTTACATGGTTTAGGGTGCAGCGTAAATATGCCAAGTGATATCTCTGATGTGGTTAGTTCAAATAAAAATCAGTTTGTGTTTGGGGGTTTCCATTTCTTTAATCCTAAACTTGACATGGAAAATCCCACTTTTGTTTCTGGTTTGTACTTTGGTGATGCAGCTACATTCAGAGCAGCAGTAAGACAACAGTTTATAAAGACTGGGAGAGATCTAAAGTTCACAAAAAAATGACAGAAATAAGGTGCAAGTGAAATGTAAACACCCTACATGTCCTTGGACAATATATGCATCAGAAATGGTGGGTGGGAACACATTCCAAGTTAAAACTTATGATGACCAGCATGAGTGTTGTAGTTGAGAGAGTTAAAGCATGCGCATCAAAATACTTGGCCAAAAAACATATGGATGTGTTGAGGGTTGATTCATATTGGGATGTAGACACATTGCAAACGTTCTTGCAGACTCAGAATATATTACTCTTCAGCAGGTTTCAAATGTATAGGTGAAAGGCAAGGTAAGAACCATGACAGTGGGAAGTGAGAAAGAACAATATGGGTTATTGTGGAGGTATGTGGAGAAATGGTCAGGAGCGACAAAGATAACACTATAAAAATCAAAACAAACACACAGAGAATAGGCCTGTATTCAAAAGGTTTTATTGTTGTTGGGGGTGCTAAAGAAAGGACTTCTAGCTGGTTGTAGGCCAGTGATATGCCTAGATGGGTGTCACTTGAAGATCTATTGTGGGGGAATTTCGTTGTCAGTGGTAGGGATTGATGAAAATAACTGCATGTATCCCTTTGCTTACGCAGTAGTGGAAAAGGAGAAAAGAGAGACATGGTTTTGATTCATGAAGCTGCTTATGAATGACCTTCAAATCACTGAAGATAATTGTGAAAGGTGGACAATAATGAGCGACAAACAGAAGGGATTGATTGATGCAGTTGAGCCATTGCTACCATATTTAGACCATCGATTATGTGTCATGCATCTGTACAACAACGTTAAGCAAGCTCATAAAGGTTTGGCATTGAAGAACCTGTTGTGGAAAGCTGCCAGATCGACCAGAGTTGTTAACTTTGAAGCTGCCATGAATGACCTGAAGGCCAAGGACATTGAATCATTCAAGTGGCTTGCCAAAAGGCCTACAAGAGGCTGGTCCAGGTCTTATTTCAGTACACACTCTAAGTGTGACATCTTATTGAACAACACTTGTGAAAGTTTCAATGCTCTCATTCTTCAGGTAACTTCCAGTAAACTTGCATTGTTTTTTGTTGTTTTATAATATTACTTACTGAATGCAACATTATTGTAGGCTAGAACAAAGTCTATTATTGACATGCTAGAGCAGATTAGGCTCATACTGATGAAAATAGTTTATGTGAAAAGAGATCAGATGAAGAAGTGGAAGGGTTTGATTTACCCTAACACCAAAACACTACTGGATGAGCAGCAACGGATGAGTTCAAATAACAAGTTGGTGTGGAATGGGCTAGATGAGTTTGAGGTTGAAGCTGTTGGTGTGAAGTATGTTGTGAACTTGAAAGACAGTACATGTTCATGTAGGAAATGGCAGCTGAATGGGATCCCATGCTCACATGCAATCTCAACAATGTATTTCCTGGTATACAGCCCCATTGAGTATGTTGATGACTGATATAAAACAAGAACATTCATGAAGAGCTGTGACAAGTGTATGAGGATTCTACATGGACCTAAGGAATGACCTCACTCTAGAATGTCCAAATGTTTGCCTCCAATCCCTGAGAGACTGCCAAGAAGGCCCAAGAAAAATGATAGGAAAAAAATACCAGAAGAATTGGAGGAAATGAAGAAGAAATTGAGCTCTGCTAAAACTGATGAAAATGGCACAGGCTGGACCGGTGTGGTATGAAGATGAAGTGTAGATTATGTGGGAGTTAGGGTTACAATGTCAGGACATGTCCTAGGAAAAGATCTCTCCAACCACAACCTGAGGTAGGAGTAGAAGTGCCAGTAGCAAACACAGAAAAAATGCTACTCAGGTAATTAACTAGTTAGTCATTGATGTACATGTAGGATTACTCACACAATCAGAAAATGGCTAAGTTCCTTTGTATGCATATATGCAGGCAAGCAAAAGGAAGAAAACTAAACAACCTAGAGATCTAGCAACAGCAGAAGAAAGAGCTCAGGCCAGTAAAAGAAAGAAAGAATCTCAAAGCACTCAAAATGAGAAAGAACAGGTACTTGCAGTGTGTTGAGATTATTGTGGTTATCATGTTTGGAAGGTTCAATTTGATGTTTAACGTGCAATCCAATAGGTGATCACAAGCCAAAGGGATATAAAGAATGGGAGAGATAATATGTCACAACCAACTGTTGAACCTGTTACCTATAAGGTTACAACAAGGTACTCCAATACAGTTGTTGTTGATATCCAACCACCAAAACAGACAGTTAAGAAGAGGATCAATAAAGGTAAGAGCATAATGGTTGAAGACGGTTTAAAAATTCTTGCAGACAATCTCATGGGTTTGAAGAAGGGAAAAAGCAAAGGAAAAGTGGTGATGGACACTCCGGAAGCCATAATTGAGGCAACGCATAACGTGAGTTGTATTGTTTACCTCAAATTGCAACACATTGTCTCATACATGTACTGATTTGTTGTTGTTTTGCAGCTGAAAAAGATTGCTTTGAAAGAGACGAAACAAAAGGATGCGGCTAAGAAACAAGTTCAGAAAAACACTAATGGTGGAAAGGGAAAGCAGAAGGTTACACATCCTCAAATGGAGGAGCGCAGAGCAACAAGAAGCATGGTCAGCCAAACCAATGAAAGTTTAGATGATGTAAGCAGTTCAGTGAAAAAGAAATTGAATGAGAAGTGAACAAGGCTGACAATGGAAAGTCCAAAAAGAAAGTCTGAAATTGTTGTTTGGTTGTGTTTATTTAGGCTTGGAACACTTTTGACTAGTTGCAAGTTGGTTATTTTGGGTTCATTTTGCAACTTTAAGATTTAGGTAGAGAGACCAAGTGATTTTGAGAGTGCAGTGTATGTTTCACAAGTTGTTAGTTGCAACCTGAACCATTTAAACTTGCATATTTTGTAAACTTGGCTACAAGTGTCCAAGTGAATATGAAGTCTATTTTGGCCCTGTTTTGGCAAGTAGTATATGGTATTTTGTTAATGTTTATGTGTGCTATTGAAATCATTTATGTTCTTATAGATTTGTGTATCCATGTTGATAAGTTAATACATGTTTTACTTCGTAAAAGACTTGACACTTCAACATCGAAATACTTTTTAATATGTTAGGGTGGAACTGTGCAATAAGTCTATTAGTCAGAGGGGACAAACGATCTTTTGAAATACATTAGGAGGCATTGCCACACATTTTCAATACGTTAGGGGGCAGTATCTAAATGTCAGGGGGCATCCCCGCACAATTTCAATACGTTATGGGGTACATTTTAAACTTGAGGGGGCGTGTCCGCACATTTTCAATACGTTAGGGGGTACTTTTTAAAGTTCAGAGGGCATGTTCAAAAGGTTTGGGGTATAGTAAAAAACGTTAGGGGGACAATTCCACACATACGTAATAGGTGAGGTGGCACAGTATATACCTTGGGGGCAACATTTCCCATTTCTAGTAGGTTAGGGTGTTCAGTGTGTTTTTTCCTGAACCTTTCATTAATCACCAAAATTGGTCGGACGAAATTGCCCTTTTTGATGTCACGTGTCTTGCACGAAATGGTATCAAATAGGGAATATTCCGTGAAAAATGGATGGGAGTTTGACCAGGGGGCAGTTCGCACGTTTTTAGATAGATTAGGGTGGTTAATGCAAAAATTTATTGTTTGGGTGGCAATATGTAAAAGGAGGCATAGGTTGGGAGGTTTGATGCTTTTAGCCCTAAAAAAAGCTATTTTGACAGAGTCAATCAATTACTAGATTTTGAACTCGAAATGTTTTATATGATTCTGATTTTGTTTCGGTGTTAGTTTAAACTAAATCAATTGAAGTTTAAAAGGTCTATAATTTCAAGCTTGATGCAAAATAATATTTTACAACTGGCATCAAGAGCCACGTCACCGATACAGTGGTGAACAATTTTGGAGAAATCATTTTATTTTGCAGCTACGAGATCGCACAGCTATGAAAAGATTAAAAAAAATGCTGCTCTCATCATGAAGTTTCTTGAAAAGAAGAAATCTTCTAAAGGCAGTCAAATGAAAATGAATCTCCTACCTGAAAAACTTTGATCTTGTTTCTGCTGCCAGTGACTCAAGGAAAGATTCTCAGAATTTGAAATGCCATAGAGTAGAATGCTAATCTTTTCTCCAATCTACCAATACGATGTTAGAGCTACCTCATCGTGTTGTTCCAACTCTTACACTGATTGACGTTTTAACTTCACTAGTAGACGTTGATACCCTAATCAATCTGATCTCTTTTGTTTAACTGCATAGGAATCTTTTCATAATAGCTTACATTAATCTTGGTATTTTGACAGCGGATGATCAAGGCCTATGAGTGGTACAAAAGAAATCCTCTCAAAGTACATATGCGATCTAAAGGGATCCGTCACATTTGGAGATGGAAAGAAAGGACAAATTATAGGGAGAGGAATGCTTAGTGTCAAAGGGTTCCCACAACTCAAATATGTCTAACATGTGGAAGAACTAAAAGCAAACCTGATCAGTATTAGCCAACTCTATGATCATGATCTCTTTGTACATTTCACAAAAGGACAAGTCTCCAGTGGTCAATGAAGAAGGAAATTGTGTTCTTGAAGGAATGAGGAATGTTGACAACTGTTACACACTCAACACTTCCTATTCCTCAAAAGAAATGATGTGTAAGCTCAGTTCGACTGATACTATTGAACTATGGCATCATCAACGCTTGGGACATGTTAACTACAAGACCCTCATCAAACTGGCACGGTCAATTATCAGAGCACTACTTCCACTTACTTCAAAACCCAAAGGAAAGTGTGAACCATGCCTACTGATCCTTTAGATACATTGTCTGACGACTCCGACTCCGACGACGATGCCCCAAATGATTATGTGGAGGGACTGGATAACCCCCTGCCTGGAACAACTTCAGGGATACAATGGCCATGGATATGTGGAATGAATGGCGTGCTAGTCGTCATTTTAGGAATCGAGAGTGTTTTGAGTTTTTATGAACTCCTTTTAATTACTTTCTCAAATTCAAATTAGTTTTATGTACCTTTAACAATGTTGCTGACAGAGATCTATTCCTAAGTGGGTTGCTTGTAGAAGTTTAATTTCGATATATTGAATATGTTTGTGTGTTGCTAGATTTTACTCCCAAGTGGGTTGCTTGTAGAAGTTTAATTTCGATATATTGAATATGTTTGTGTGTTGCTAGATTTTACGTGATTGATTAAATATTTTATTTACTTTTTCCATTACAGATGTCTTACTTAAAACAACATGCTGATTGGTCTGTGGTTAAAACAACACGTTTCTTACTTAAAACAACACGTTTCTGAAAATTTTGTCGTAGACATGGAAGGGTCTAGCTGCAACTCTATCCCACCTAAAGGTAAAGGCAAAGCAAACAAGAGTAGAAGGTGCAAGCGTTTTTGGACAAGGTTGGAGGAGCAAGCACTGCTTCATACCCTGAAGGAGCTGAAGGCCCGTAGATTCAAGGTAGATAATGCGTTCAAGGCTGGATACTTGGTGCAGTTAGAAGCCTTGATACAGAAGGCCATACCGGACACTGATATTCGTGTTGATCCCCAAGGTCAAAATTGACCGTGTGGAAGAGGACATATTCCAACCTCTACTCCATGTTCGACGACACTAGCGACGAAGCAAAGTACAATGACAAGACATAGATGATCGATGTGTTGTCCGAGGATTGGTGGACCGAGTACACTCGAGTAAGATCCATAGTTACACTTACACGTTGTCACATGGTGATATTTATGAATTGTTAAAGATATTGAACCTCATTTTTCCTTCAATTTGGTGAGAATTGAGTGGTAATTGTATTGTAGTCTTCATTGCTTTTTACTTCCCTGTCATAACTAACATTTGGATTTCAATAACTAATGTGTAGGTTCATCCTTATGTTTCTGGGTATCACATGAAGAGTTTCCATACTACAACGAATGGCCGGACGTGTTTGGGAAGGACAGAGATACTGGCGATGGGGCTAAAGACATATCCACAACTGTTCAAGAGTTGCTAAACAGCCATCTTTCCGGAAAAGATGGTGCCGGTTCATCGTCTCGTCCGAATTGTAGAACACAATTGGAGCAACACCCGATTGATATTGATGCATATGAGTATGTTGGGGATAATGAATTACTAATACTGGACCCAACACAGTTTGATGCAAAACTTATTTATAAGAAAATCAAGAAGGAGAAAGATGTGAAGAAGAGAAAGACACTGAGTGCTTCTGAAACAGTTGCTCCCGAAGTCCCGCCTTACATGGATGAATTCATGAGGAAGTTCCCAAATTCAATTGATCGAATTGCAGAGCTAGTCATAGACCCACGTGCACGAGAGGACGCGACTTCAATACAAAGAAAGGCGCTCTTCACTGCACTCGAACCAATTGAGGATTTTGACGAAGAACAGAAAAATTGGTGCTTGCGCACAAAATAAGCTCACTCACCCGAAGACTCGGGCATCTTCTTCACTATGCCCGAGGATTCGAGACCAAAGTACTTGGAGATGCTTTTGCGCAAGAAATCTGTGAAGTGAGGATGGTTGGTGGGTGTTTGCATTCAATACTTGGCTGGCGGTTTTAAACTCTTTATTTGGGTTCTGTTTAACTTATAACTAGCTACTTTATCTAATTTTTAGGGTGTATGTGGTAGTTACGATGCATATTCTTTACTTTATTTTGAACAACGTGTGTGATTGGTAGGCTGGGATGTGTTAGTTCCCTTTAGACAATATTGGTAGGATGCGTATGCGCATCGTATTTTGACATCACATGTGGGTGTGCATTTTGGGTGTTTCAGCAGTGAATTTGCACACCCAAATTTTTTGGCTGCCATCATACACCAACATTTATATGAATCGTACTTATTTTATTTTATCAATATTTAAAGATGTTATGTATTTCGGGTTTATGTTGCTGATTGCATAACATCATTTAGGGCGTATGTGTACCCCTTCTTCATGTCCTAGCCGCCGTGCGCCATGGAAATGTCGCCCCAGGTAGCAGAGCGAAGAAACTCTACAACTACTGCGACCTTGTCATCATCAGACAAGTCCTGCACAAACAAGATAGCTCGATTACACGAAAATTTTGGAAAGATATACTACAGGGACACAAGCTATGTAAACTACTTACCTCAGCTTTGGCTCGATCATAGCCAGTCTGCTTTGTCACTGCCAATTGCTCCCAGGCTTCGTCGTGCTTGTCCTCCACCGCATTCAGCCGCGCCACCAGGGCCTCATTCTTTCTCTGCATCCTAAGCTTCGTCAAAGCCATATCGTCCTTCAACCACTGCTACTGGTCAAAGTCCTTCGTGACAGTGCGCACCTTCTCCTTGCTAGCAGCCAAGGCATCATTGGACTTCTTTAGCTCTTCCTTGGTGGCCCGGAGCTCCTCAGTCACAATGTCCATAGTCTCCTACAGATCACGAGCTTTCTTCTTAGCTTGATCCTCCAGAATCTTGGACTGTGCAGGAATCCCTCCAAGTGAGCAGTGTACTCATTGCGCGTGTCCATAGAGATGTCAAGATTCTCCACTAGAGTCTGGACGTTCATCAAAGCCTGCAAACAAAGGAAAAGATTACACTTAGTCATTTACATGCCAATAGAAAGTTGAAACAAATGAAGGAAAATAAAGCAACTCACATGCACAATGCTCAGGGAGGTACGGCTACACAAGCCTTCAGCGCCAAGCTCCTCAAAGTACTTCTTCCGATCGAAAGTTGGCATGAAGCCTTTGAGAATTATCATGGCTTCCGTGTCAGAAATCTTGAAGTTCCCTACTTCCATCAAAGCTCGAGACGTGTCCTCCACGTTGATATCAATATCATCGGGCTCGAATGTGTTGGAGGTATCATGTGTAGGGTGCTTCCCTCAACGCCGGTTATTAGAGGAAGAGGGACGTTTATGCCTGTAGGTATTAGCACCTTGTGATCTAAGTGCGGCAACAACAGCCGCAATAGAAGGGAGCAGCACACGAGTGCCACGGGGTGGAGCCGGTGAATGAGAAGGCGTGGCACGAGAAGTTGTGCTGACTTGCCTCTGGATCCATGCAAGGTACTACCACCAGGAGTGGGAGGTACGCCTGGCGATGGAGCAGCAGTAGTCGGCGTGGTGGCAGCAGCAGTCTTGGCAGGGCATTAGGAGTAGGACCAGCATCAGAAGGTGTAGGGTCAGCAGTAGCAGAAGGGGCTGCCTCACCACCACTGGTGCTACCAGGGGATGGAGTGTCCTCTGTCTCCATCATAGCCACGAACTTCTTCTTGTATTTGCTGAGCAACATCTTTTCTGCAAAAGAGATAAAATTTGAAGTATCAGTACAAGAGCAAAAACGACAGTTCACATATGTAAGAAGAACAAGCAATAAACTGTAATGAGTTGTGTACCAAAAACACTGGTGCCATTATAAGGCACAGTAGTATAACCCCCAGCACCAAGAATGGGAGTCTTGGTCAACGAGAAGGCATCAAACCGATGACTCCTCAACATCTCCACAATGCCGTCTGTCAACACGACAGGAGGACAGGGAGGGGCTTTGGCACTGTCCGTCCAATCCCTCCTGAAATTGAACTCCCCAAGGGCGGACTCCTTGATGAAAATCCACTAGTTCTTCCAAGTATGCCCGAAGCTTGACTGGAGATCAGACAGGAAGCTGTTGTTCTTCCTTGCCGTCAGAAAATAAAAGCCTGCGTCTTCTCCCTTTCTTCTACAATTACTAAGGAACATTTGGAAAAAGGAGTCGGGGGTACAAGGAAACTTAAACACCCTCATCAAGATGATGAAGGCATGGATAATACAATAAGTGTTGGGCGTGAAATGGGAAGGAGAAGAAGCCAACCTATCCATGATCTGCCTCACGACGTCATTCAATGTAAACCTAAGGCCATAGGAAAAATAATTATGGAAGTGACGAGTGTATATAAACACTCATAGATATCATAGTTTTCCTTATTTAATTATATATTCTTGATTGTTTTGTGGTATTTTTATGTTTGTTTTCATGTTTTGTAGATTAGAGGTGAACTTGGAAAGAAGAGACGAAACTTTGAAAATACACTGGCACTTGTGCCAAATGAATTATGAGGCTTTCAATATACCTCTAGAAAACCAAAGGTGTCTAGTTTCCAACGCAAAAAGCGGTTTGCAATTCCGACGTCTGTAGTGTGAGTTATGGCCGAAACCCTAAAGCCACGCGAACCTGAAAACTTGCTGCCGAGAAAAATGCGCGAATTTCAATTGTTAGATCACAAAGAAAAATGGATGAATAAAATATCACCACAATAATCACATCTTATCCCTTGATCAAAAAAGCAAGTCTTATGTTCTAGATGTGGTCTTCAAATATTGATTAATGGTCAAAGTCTTCAAAGAGTGATTATTGGTCAAAGTCATCAAAATATTAATGTGTTCAAGCTAGGCCTGTCAAAGTCCGGGTAAGACCCGGACCCGGACCCGCCCAGCACCCGCTTGATAATTGCAACGGGTCTGGGTCTGGGTCCGGGTCCGGACCCGGACCCGTTCATGGACCTGCTCGCGAGACCCGGACACGGAACCGGACCCACAGTTACGGGTCGGGTTCAACCCGGCCCATAAAATATTTTTTGTTTTTTTCTGTTTTTCTCCTTTAGCTAAGATTCTCAATTTAAGAATTCCGATTCAGATTTTTTGTATTCAATTACTTGCATAAAATTATTAATTGACGCTTCTAAAAATTATTGTGTCTTTTTTTCTGTTTTCGAAAACTATACGTGAGTATGAGTATCAAATATAGAGTATGAGTATCAAATTCAATGACAAATACTATACGTAATTAACATTAGATGTAAAAATTATGATAAAATAAAGCGCTTACGGTTTAAACATTACGTCTGTTTTCTATTTCTTAAATTGTTTTTTTGCATTTTAGTCCTTTTAAATTAGTTAATAGTTTACGAACGGGTCCGGGTCCGGACCCGTATATCCGGTCCGATTCCGGACCGGACCCGTCCATGTGCTTTAGGCGGGTCCGGGTCCAAGACCCGGACCCTGACCCGTTGACGCAGACCCGTACCCGGACCCATTGATATAGAACGGGTCCGGGTCCGGGTCTTACCCGGACTTTGACAGGCCTAGTTCAAGCACACCACCTAAGACTAGATCTTAGCCTTTATATTAAAATTGAGATGGATGATCAAGATGCAATCTTGTGGTTCTTGTTCTCCTATAAATAGAGGCCAGAATTGCTTCATTGGAAGACACCTCTTCTCACTAATCATCTCTCAAAGTAATAGTTTCTTTGTAGTTATAGTTGTAGCAACTAGTTTGTAATATTAGAAGAATAGTTTGGAGTTCTACGGGCAAGTCACTTTGGAGTTCTTTTCGGAGTACTTGGAGGTCTCGCGGAATCAAAGTTGTAACAATCTCTAAACTCTCTTTATTTTAATAATGGCATGTTTATTTTATAGTGTTATTTTAATTTTTATTATGTGCTAATTAAACTCTGCAGGGAATATGACGTAGCCTAGTTATAATGATCCAACTTGAATAAAATATATTGTTATGATGTTGTAATCGCTGGAGTATTTATTTCTAAACGTAATGATTCTGAGATTCTGGCCAAATTACGGATGAACTAAGGATCAAAATGAGACCGAGAGGAGATTTTTGTGACAAAGCTTTGAAATAAATATCATGAATTCTTGGATAGAATTGAAATATATTTATTTGTTTTCATGTGGTTGAGAAAATTACCATGAAGTATAAAATACATACTTTTGCAACTAGACTCATTTTTTAGTAGTGAAAGTATAGAATTTACGTATAACTTGAGAAAGAGTACGTCAAACAAGGGGAGTAATTAACCAACAACGGTTTCAAACATAAAAATCATTTCAATATGTTTAACTAAAGTTAGATCAGACTAATGACGGTGAAGTCATCATTCCCAGCTCTCTTAATTTCATCTGTTTACTTATACTTTGTTTTACCTGTCATACTTATTTTACTCTGCCAATATTACTGTTAATCTCTGTTTTAATTGTCATTATTATCTATCTGTTATTCCACTTAGTTACATTGTTATTTTTTTAACTTAAACCTTTCGAAATTTGGATTCTCAAATAAAATTATAGTTGATCAATTTCGGTACTTAACTAATTATTCCTCGTGGGGTCGAAAACTTCACTTATCACTTTATTACTTGTTACGATTTCGTATAATTGCGAATTTACCACAGCAAGTTTTTGGCGCCGTTGTCGGGGAATAAAATTTTTAATATCAATACTAGTCAATTTTGATCTTAATTTGAGATTTTTATTGTTGTTGAAAAATTACTTGCAGTTTTACCTAGTAATTTTTTTTTACCGTGGTCAAAAAAATACATATTTTTTTTTAATAATACTTAAGTTTTAAAGTTAATTTGTTTCAAGTTTTTTTTTACTACTAGTAAATGTTTGTACCATAGGTAAATTTTGTTAGTTTTTTTTAAAAAAAAAATACAAAAAGAAAAAAAGAAAAAAATAAAAATAGGTAAAGATAAAAAATTAAAAAGAGGTAATAGGAGCAAGAGCAGTACTTCTACACTTTTACCGTTGGATTCTGAAATTGATAGAACTTTTCTAAGGCTGCTTAGAAAGAAAAAGGTAAAAGAAAAATGAGTGAAATTGTAGAATTGGAAAGAAAAGTTTTGCGAGACTATGCAGTTCCTACAATATCTGGTGCTTACACAAGTATGCAAATGCTGTCGATTGTTGCTAATAACTTTGAGATTAAACCAGCAATTCTTCAAATGATCCAAACGTCTGTCCAATTATGTGGACTCCCTAATGAAGATCCGAATGCACATATTACTAACTTTTTAGAAATACGTTAAACTTTCAAAAGTAATGGAGTTCCAGGTGATGTAGTCAAGTTGAGATTGTTTCCTTTTTCTTTACTGGGCAAGGCAAAGAATTGGCTGAATTCACTTCCTCAAGGGAGTATCACTTCGTGGGAGGAATTAGCTCAAACATTTCTAGCTAAGTTTTTTCCTCCTACTAAAACAGCCAAAATGAGGAATGATATCACGCAGTTTATGCAGCATGAGACAGAGACTTTGTACGAAGCTTGGGAGAGCTACAAAGATATGTTCAGAAAGTGTCCTCACCATGGCCTTCCTAAATGGTTGCAAGTTCAAACATTCGACAATGGGTTGAGTGGAGAAACTAGAATCATAGTAGATGTTGCTGCTGGAGGAGCTTTAATGGGAAAAACAATTGATGATGCCTATGAACTTTGGAGGAAATGGTGTCGACCAGCTGGTGTGTACGAGATAGATGCAATCACAACATTGACAGCACAAGTTGAAACTCTCACCAAACAGCTGGGAAGTATGAAGGAAAATGCCATTCAATCATGGTTATTATGTGATTTTTGTAGTAATTCTCATTTAACTGCCAACTGTCATTTGGTAAATACTTCTAACAATTCTGCTAAACATGAACAAGCAAACTTTGTGTCGAACTTCAATAGACAGCAGAATAACCCATATTCCAACCACCCGAACCTTTCTTGGAGTAACAACCAGAACCAAATCAGACCTCCCCCTGGATTTCCACTACAGCATGAAAAGAAATCTTCTCTTGAAGATATTGTAACTCAGCTAGCCACCACCACAAGCCAACTAGCCTCTAAAACTGACCAATTCATCAGTGAGACAAGGCACCAATTCCAAAATCAAGGAGCTTCCATCAGAAAATTAGAAGCACAAGTGGGCCAGCGTGCCAAAACTATCGGTCAAAGGTCGCAAGGTGAACTTCCAAGCAACACAGAGACGAATCCTCGGGAGCATGTGAATGCAATTATACTCAAAAGCGGAAAGGTATTATATGAACCAATTTCTTTGCTAAGAGGAACAAAGTTCGACACCAGTGAGGCAAAGGTGAAACTGCACAGAAGCAAAGTCTTGCGGAGATACCACCACCAACTGTGCCGGCAGTGCCATTTCCACAAAGATTGAAGAAAAAGCAAACTAGATAAACAATTTTCTAAATTTTTGGATATATTTAAAAAGCTTCATATTAACATTCCATTTTTAGATGCTCTAGAACAAATGCCCAGCTATGTCAAATTCATGAAATAAATCCTGTCGAACAAAAGGAAGCTGGAAGAACATGAAACTATTTGCTTAACAGAAGAATGCAGTGCTATTCTACATAAGAAGCAGCCACCAAAGCTCAAAGACCCAGTGAGTTTTTCAATTCCTTGTGTAACTGGGACTTCAGTGTTTGAAAATGCACTATGTGACTTAGGCGCCAGCATCAACCTTATGCCTCAATCCGTGTACAAAAGGCTAAAATTAGGGGAAGCTAAACCAACCACGGTGTCCCTTCAACTAGCGGATAGATCAATCAAGTATCCAAGAGGTATGGTTGCAAATGTTTTGGTTAAAGTTGATAAATTCATCTTTCCTGCAGATTTCATAGTCCTAGACATGGAAGAAGACCAAGATATTCCAATTATTCTTAGTCGTCCATTCCTTGCCACTGGAAGAACTCTAATTGATGTGCAAAAAGGAGAACTCACAATGAGAATTCAAGATGAACAAATCACCTTCAATGTCTTCAAAGCTATCAAATTTCCATCAGAGGTTGACAGTTGTTGCAAAATTGACATTGTGGAGAAGCTGGTTGAACAAGTGGTTGAAGAAATTCATGTAAAGAACAGGTTGAAAGCATGTTTAACGAAAGAAGAGATCGTTGAAAATGATGGCAAGATTGAAAGGTATATTTCTACCATCGATGCAAATATTGTTTATCACAAAGGAAATGTTGAGGAACTAGAGAAAGGTAAGGACCTCACAGTCCCATATATTATCAAACCGCCTACTGTAGAACTTAAACAGCTTCCTTCTCATCTCAATTATGCATTCTTAGGAGATAATTCAACTCTCCATGTTATCATCTCATCATATTTAACTGAAGTTGAAATAGACAAGTTGTTACGAGTTTTGAGAGACCATACAAGTGCTATAGGGTGGTGTATTGTTGATATTAGAGATATTAATCCTTCAACTTGTTTGTATAAAATATTGATGGAGGAGAACTACAAACCAACTGTGAAAATTTCATATGATGAAAAAGGGACATTCAAAGAAAATGAAAGTCAATCTGAAAGTCTCTTTATTTTAATAATGGCATGTTTATTTTATAGTGTTCTTTTAATTGTTATTATGTGCTAATTAAACTCTGCAGGGAATATGACGTAGCCTAGTTATAATGATCTAACTTGAATAAAATATATTGTTATGATGTTGTAATCGTTGCAGTATTTATTTCTAAACGTAATGCTTCTGAGATTCTGGCCAAATTACGGATGAACTAAGGATCAGAATGAGAGTGAGAGAAGATTTTTGTGACAAAGCTTTGAAATAAATATCATGAATTCTTGGATAGTAGAAATATATCTATTTGTTTTCAAGTGGTTGAGAAAATTACCATGAAGTATAAAGTACATACTTTTGCAACTAGACTCATTTTTAATAGTGAAAGTATAGAATTTACGTATAACTTGAGAAAGAGTCCGTAAAACAAGGGGAGTAATTAACCAACAACGGTTTCAAACATAAAAATCATTTCAATATGTTTAACTAAAGTTAGATCAGACTAATGACGGTGAAATCATCATTCCCAGCTCTCTTAAATTCATCTGTTTACTTATACTTTGTTTTACCTGTCATACTTATTTTACTCTGCCAATATTACTGTTAATCTCTGTTTTAATTGTCATTATTATCTATCTGTTATTCCACTTAGTTACATTGTTATATTTTTACTTAAAACTTTCAAAATTCGGATTCTCAAATAAAATTAGAGTTGATCAATTTTGGTACTTAACTAATTATTCCTCGTGGGGTCGAAAACTTCACTTATCACTTTATTACTTGTTACGATTTCGTATACTTGCGAATTTACCACAACAGGAAGACAATGAAGCACCCTTCAGGCGGGTTATCCATCCAATCATCTGGGCTCGGAAAGATGATAGGGTAGGTTTCACGAATATCATACGTAGAACGATAGAACGAATCACTATGGATATTCATCGGTCGAATTTTATCAAATTTCAATAAATTTGTCAGACGCGGGGGGGGGGCGGGGGGGCGGGGGTCCAAGTATATACCCTCAGCCGCTAACTCTTGGACAGTCTCCTCAACGATAGCATTATCAGGTTCTACATTAGGGGCGCAGGGGCCTCATATAAGCCCAACGGAGCTGAGGGGGTCGGTTCACTGATATTCGTCATAAACCCCTCGCTATCAGACTCATCCATAATCTCTACATCCCTATCCGACCCTTGGGCGTGGAGGATGCACTATCCCTATCGGAACCACCACTACCCTACGTGGACTCTGACCCTGACGTTTCAAGAACAACCGGGACTTCACTATGACTCGTAGACTCGATATCAGACTCTGACGCCATATGAAAAAAAAGGACAATTAGAAGTTACCGGATCTAGGGTTAAGATCTAGGACTCCCTCTATCTTAGGGTCTCTCTACTCGTAAGATCGGGCTGCAGGAACGAAGATCAGGGACGTTTCAGGGACGTTTCAGGTACTCTGATCTTCGCTTGATGCACAGGTTGTGAGGAACGAGGGGGACTGGGTCTCTGCTAAGTACTGTGATCACGGTCTGAGCTGGGACGTGATGAATGCGGACGACGGTGGGAACGAGCTGGTGGACTGCGGAATGGTTTTGATTGAACAAGCCGTCGTGACAGATCTGATAAAGGGTCAAGCAAAACTTAGTTGAAAGTTTTTATCAAATTTTTAGAAAAATTTTCTAAGTGTAATAACTCGAAACTAGGGTATTATTTTGAGCTTTTTGGAGTTGTTTGGAGGCATTAGCATATCATCCGAGTTATTTGCACATAACTCAGATCGGTCAATTTTGAGTTATTTTTATTCAGGTACGTTTGAGTTACTCGCTACTCTATCGAGTTATTCATGTTCAACTTATCCAAAATACCTCGATACTAGGCTATTCGAGTTATCTACCTTGTTTCGAGTTATGCGGAGGTTTTTTGGGTTGTGTAGTGTTTTCGAGTTACCGAGCTATCGTAATTCGAGCTATTCTGCCAGAGCTCCGTGTTGTTTGCAAAAAATTAAAATAAGAAATGAAATCATTTCGGCGGGTATTTATAGGCGTGGGAAGCAATAAAATTACAAAATTGCCCCTATTCGAGTTATTTCAATTCGAGTTATTGAATAATTCGACCTATTTGCGAAAATCTTTTTGTAAAAGTTTTCTTCGTTATTTTTGTTTCATTTCTTCATTTACGGACATGTTGCACGATTACTGGGGTTTCTTAAGCTATTTTAGTTTGTATGACCAATGTTTGTACACATTACTCTTATAAACTGGGGGACTCCATGATGTACCATATTTCGTTACTGCCACGTCATAATATTCTATACAATACCACGAGCGTATTTCGGATTATTATACCACGTCAGCATCATTACTTTTTAATGCAAAATTACAATTTAAGGCAAAACTCAAAATTAGGCCTAAGTAGGTCCAATTTAGAGCTATTTCAGGGCCCAATTCGAGTTGCACAAGCACAATTCGAGTTGTTTCATAAGTCAATTTGAGTTATTCCAAATAGCTCTAATTTGACTTATTTCAATGTATAATTCTACTTGTACTACAAATCTAGCTGAATAAGGACTCTTACTACTATATAAAGGGGTCACATTCCTCATTCCAAGGTACGTTTTCCTATTTTCTAAGCCCAAAGCTCGAGTTATATAAGTCAAATTCGACCTCTTTGTGAGTCTCATTCGGCTTGCCCCAAAATAGATCTGGTTCGACCTATTTCAGCACGCAGTTCGAGTTATTTTATTGCTCTATTCGACTTGTTATGGCCAACCATTCGACTTATTTCTCTTGCTCAATTTGACTTATTTGCTTAATTTGACTTGTTGCCTAGCACAACAAGATCCCAAATCCGACTTATCCGACTTAAGCATCGGAATGCCTTCGCCGGAGAGGCACCGTCTTATTTTACATGTGGTGTTGAGTGCAGGTTCCGAACTCAAAAACTGCTTAAGGATCCAGCATGGCCTAAAGTAGTTTGACGTGGAGTGTTGTCAGGTGGACACGTATCCAGACAAAAATACCCACATCATATATATATGTGTATATATATATATATATATATATATATATATATGTATATATATATATAGTTGTTATTCTAATTGCCTATGCCAATTCATTAAATTACATGCTTTGTTGTTCTCGTTGTTATAGTAGCACTAGTTATTTGGATTATGAATGTAATCCGACTGCATACTGTTTCTGTGTCTCTTGTTTCTCTTTAGGACATCATTGCCACTGCTGGGGTTGATTCAAATGTTGTAGTTTTTGACAGACCATCCGGTCAAGTTTTATCTACTCTCAGTGGCCATTCAAAGAAGGTCAAGAACTTTTATTTTGGATTTTATTAAATTTTCTAGTAATATTTTCTTCTGTTAAATGTTTCAAGCTCTATTTTCTAATAGAGGTTGTTGTTGCTTTTGTTGCAGAGGGTGAATTTGTAGTTAGTGGTTCTGCTGATAAGGTAAATCAATGCCACTGTAAGAAATTCCTTGCAAATATTAATTCGAATATATTGTTGGCCCTGCGGTCAGCCCGTTAAATATATTGTTCCATTCCTTAAGAATGTCTTAGATTATTTGTAACTGGATGAGGTAAGCTGATTAGAGTTTAGGTGAGGAGTGTTAAAGAGCTCCGCGTTAGGTGAGTGCTCCATTGTGTTGTGTTTGCTCTAAGTTTCTGTGTTGAGAAAATGTCAAGTGTTATCTATCACGATCACATTTACAATTTTTACACTTTCATTGTTTTATAAATCTCCATAGTGCTTTTTTACGCCATTGATTGTCCACTTCTCTATTACAACACGACAGAGAATCAACTATCAGAGGAAAGATTCTTTTACGTGGTTAAGATGGACGTGATTCTAGCTGCACTCACACAAAATAAGACAAAAAAAGATAACTTGGTTTGATGGAAAAGCAACTCAGTAAAACAATCGTAAAGTAAAATTAGATATTTTCTCATAGCCTTTTAGTATTTAGCGGAGGTTTATGCTAATATATTTATCGGTTTATAGCGTTATCCTTTATTAACTACTCCTCGTCTTCAGTTGTTTGACACATGTTGGGTATATTTTTCTGCTACTTTCAGACAGTTCATGTGTGGCAAGGATCTGAAGATGGAAATTATAATTGGAGGCTTATTCTGAAGGATCACATATACTGCTGAGGTAATCAGTTTATGAACATTTTGCGAGCCATAGATATTTGGTTTATGCAATTATGTCTCTCCAGTACCTCTTGATCTGCATCAAACATTTCAATGCTGAATAGGGGCATGATTAGAGATTATTATATTAAGCATATAGTTGGACTGAACACCTGGATGTGTATCATTTTCTAAACAACATTTTTGATTGAAGTTAGTGAAATTTTACGAGTGTTGCTTGTAGGCCTTTATCGGCAGTTGCAGATAACGAAAGATATGACAAAGAAAATTATCTACTTCGGTACTCTACTTCAAATTTTGAACATCTCGAACGGAAGAAATAGATTTGCTTAAATGTGACGGCATTGTTAATATTTTGCTTTGCTGCTGGAACCTTCCATTTGAATTACTACATAGTATTTGTCAGTGTGCATGGTTAACTTGCACTACATAGGCCTTTAATAAAAACTTTATCGTGTTTTATATCTAGTGTTTGTACCCTGTTGTGCCTAATCACTTAGAAAGGCTTTAGCTGTTATCAATTTGGAGGAATTGTCCTAAATTCGCAAATCCAGTTTATCTCTACACATTCTTCATATTTGTTGATCTAACAGGTTCAAACCCGTCACAATCCACGCAACAAATAACTACTTCGTCACCGCTTCTCTTTTCAACAAATGGAGCTTCTTTGAGATTGCTTCTGGATTATGCCTCGCTTCAGGATCTTCAGATGGTTACACATCTGCAGCCTCTCATCATGATGGCCTCATTCTTGGAACTGGTACATCTGGGGCTCTTGTTAAGATTTGGGATGTAAAAAGTCAGGTGCCTCTCCTTTATTTTGGCTTTGTGACTATTTTAAATGGCCCGTTTAGTTTAGTTTTTTGAACCATCAAGTAGTAACTTGAGTTTGTCTTTATGTTAAGGAAAATGTTGCAATGTTTAATGGGCATATTGGGGCAGTAACTGACATATCATTTTCAGAGAATGGTTACTTCCTACCTGTAGGTTTTGGTTCTGATGCGGGGTATCTTCGTATGCTACTCCGATATGCCGCGTCAGACCAAGAATCGTCCAACTGGAACTCGAACAGAAGAATCCTTGGCTTGGTTCGGGATTACCTGCACTCAAACAAGGCACGTGAGACTAGCGGGTGGGCCCCGGCGTAGGCACTCCGATGCTTAAGTTAGTAAGAATGTAGACAATAAAGTCTAGAGAGAGAAAGCTCTGGCTTAGAGAGAGAAAGCAGAACTGAGAATGTGTACCTTTTTTCCATTCTGAAATGGGGTATATATAGGAGTTCAATGGGCCATAGGTGGGCCTGGCCCATGATGTGCAGTCCATAGTAAGGCTGTGAGGTTGCGAGCCTGCATACCTCCGAGCCTGCGAGGCTGCGTGTGTAACGCCCCTGAAATTTGGAAGAAAATAAAAGTATTTTCGAATTTTCATTTTAGTCCTTGAACTTTTTGAAAATATGATTTTGACCACAAAAGTTTTGAAAAAGTTACAATTTAGTCCTACTCCTTTTGAAAAAAAAATTATGATTGACCACAAATATTTTCTTTAAGACCAAATGAGTCATAAAACTTTCAAAGTGGTCCCTTGTAGTTTCAAAATATCCAAGCATTCATTTACAATGGTAAATCTTCACATATTTACATTTACATTTGTAAAAAGGTAATTTTGCTTTGTCTTTTATGCTAGATATTTCTAATATTTTATTCTTATAAAATCCTATCAGATAAGGCCTGGAAACATCTTCATAATTAGGGTGGCCTAGCTTGGATTAAAATAAAAATGAGTAGGGTATGGTAATTAATCCTTGTCTCCCAATTTTCACCTATAAAAGGGAGGCTCTCTTCAACAATTTTCTCACACCTCTCTTCTCCGAATCTTCTCTTCTTTTCTTCTGCAAAGTTCTTCCTCTTGATGTTTAGTTTCTTAAAAAAACTGTTTCAGTCCTTTAAGCCTTCTTTATAGTCCTCGAAAATCCTCAAAACCGAGTTTGGTCAAAACTGCCAGTTTTGGTACAGAAACTTTAGAAGTCCGAAATCCATATCAAAACTTCGAGTCTTTTTCTGAAATTTTTACCACATACTTATTATTGTGTAAGCTAACTTTCATGTTCAGAAACCTTCTTCAAAAGAAGTCGTTTGAGGGGTCTAAAAATTAGAAATACGTACCACTGTCCAGAAAATCCGAAAACAGCTCCTAGCTTTCATGATTTATTTAAAATACCAAACCTTGTCCTATGGATCTGATTTTTAAACTACATAGTCTCCATGATGTTTAAGATTGAACCCCTCAACCAATTTCAGATTACCATATCGTTTGAAAGTCCGATTGAAGGTGAATCTAAGATTGCTACAGTTTTCTGCCTTATATTTTGCATAAACATTTTGATTAACCAATATATGTTGCAAAAGCTACACAAATCATGAAATTGATCATTAATATGGACGCATTCCATACTAATAATGATGTTAGATCAGTTTATCATAATTTAGAATCGTGTTTAATACTTTTCATGGATTTTGCAACATTAAGATGACATATAGTTTATTTTACGGTTGATCTTTCAATATCTTTAACTTTAAGTAAAGTATTGTGTTTATCTTGTGATCTAACCTTCTAATCTAGTATATTAGAATAATAAGTATTCTGGAAATGTTAATTTTAATTAGAGCTACATGTTTACAATTTATTTTAATTGTTAATATTGATATATGCAATATTATGTTATTTAATACTAATAATTATAAGAAAAATAGTTTTTACCAAAGTTATATATGTGATGTAATTTTATTCAAGGGCATACTGAGATATTTGTTCAATGTTAATATCATGGTAAAACTTTTGATTTAATATTATTATGTAATAAGTAATTTACATGAATTTTGTTAAGAATAATTGTTTTAAAAAGGGTTAAATATGCATTGAAAATATATATGTTTGTTAATATGAAATATGTTATTAATAAATTAGCAATTGAGACTCTAATAATAATTTTGTAAATTGATTTAGTCATCAACTTGTTACTTTGAAATGGTAAATCTCATTATTTATAATTTTACGTCATGGTTAAAATTAAAATAGGTAAATGTGGAATTTGTCCCAAATTAACAATAATTAGATATTTAACTAAACTTCTTTAAATATGATAAATATTGAAAATATATGTTTATTGTTGTAAACTTATGAGCAAACAATTGATTATATCTTTTTGATTTATTTAAGGTTATGCAATTATCGACGTTAATCAAGAATTTCCCATACGGTAAAAGGTGAGGTTTGATTTCTGATTTGTTCCAAACCCTGTTTGGCATCCGGCCCTGAGAAACTTGGACATAATAATTGTGATTCTTTGTTTCGAATCTCGAGCAACATTCTATCACCATTTTAATGCTTTTATTTAAAATTGTTAATTCTTTACATAATCAGATTTCTTGCCTATTGTCAAATCAAATCTCATTTAAATCATAATTGGGAATTTTCTTCATAATCATAATTAACCTAATATCATGATCACCCAATCAATTCTTGAATTGTGCAACGAGCAACGAACTATGTTCGGCCTATGTAGCTCAAAAACGAGCAACGGATATTGTCCGGATTACTAGCTCATCTGATAATTCTGTTTCACCCATTGGGACGCCTTTGGGAAGTTGGGCCCAGGGATTGAAAGGATTTACTGCTGGGCAACAAAGGGCTGTCGGTTTAAGTAATTCTGATTAATACCCATTCTGTCTAAACGCCGCTTGCAGTCAGGAGTTGGCTGTGACCCGCGTGTTAGACTGACATGTACTCGAGCATGTCTTCTGTTCTGTTGCGAGGTAGCTCCTCGTAGGGAGGTATACGGTTGAATTTTCGCAGCTAAGGTTGGATCTGTTATATGTAATTGCACAAGTTCATTTTCTCGTTCTTCTGAATACTCCAGTATTATCGTTAAAACCGATAATTTCAGTTCAGTGATGCAGATGTAACTATTCTGGTCATTCTTGTTCGTTTTGTTCTGATCACTGTTTGATTATTGCCATGTTCTAAGAATCTCACTAAGTCATTAAAGACTTACTCCTCTTTTGTTCTATATGTCCCTTTCTCAGAGTAAGATTGGTATAGCAGCACGGATGGAACGAATAATCGACAAGTCCGCTCTTGAAAACTTTGCAAAAATTGTTAAGTGTTTGATTTTTGTATTTACATCATTTTAAAATTGTAAAATGTATTTGTATTCCAAAGACTTCCGCTGTATTTAAAGTAAAGATATTTTATAGTGCTATGGTTTTGATCCTGGTCAGTGAGACCCCTTCCTATGAGCCACAGTTCGGTCTGAGTTGAGTTTGTTAGGTGACCAACACCGGACCAACTCGGATCGGATTGTGACTCGTGGGGCGCGGTCCTCACAGCGTGCCTGCGAGTCTGTGAACTGTTCCAAGCCAGAGACTTAGTTTATTTTGGAGATTACCTATTTTCGGATTTTCGGACGTAACACGTGGCAATTTTGACACGTGGCGATTTGAGAGATTGACAAGTGTCGAGTACCAGATATGGTACATCATTAGTCCCCCCACTTCTAAGTGTGTTTTCTGTAAGAAAACTAAACTTAGAAGTATTCTCTTTTAGCTTGTTGCGTTACAACGTGATTTGTGGCATCTCTTTGATTTGTGGAGGTTGTCTTGCAATTCTTCAATATTTTGGGGGTGCTTTTGAATAGTTTTTGTATACTTGGGGGATGATATTGTCAAAACAAGAGTATTTTGGGGCCTTCCCGTATATTTAGATATTCTGGACTTGTTTTGCAATTGTCCAAAATATGGTGGGACCGAAGTGAAATATTTTGAAACTTTTATGGGTCCTTGTGACAGTTCGGTCTTTGTAGGGACTGGCTTGCAATTTCCAGGAGTCTTCAACTTTATGTAAATATGATGTATTGCTTGGTCAACTCTAGACTTTAATAGAATTGGGGGTCCCACCACTTGTATGTAGCAAAAGCACCTTATTTTTCCTTACCTTTCCATTCAACGGCACGCACATATCATAATTTAATCCAAATACTTCTCTTCCTTAATGTAGGGCCCGCCACTTTTGGTCTACAAAGACCAGTGCACAATATAATTTCCTCTTCATCACTTAGAATTGGGGTATTTCTGCAATACGAATTCCAAAATCGAGAAAATTTCTTAGAACCCAGTAGATATACTTTCCTTCACTTTGAATTAGAAAGGGTATTCATAATTTCCTTCCTCATTATCAAAACAAGTTCTCCAAGATTTCGTTTCTTTTCCTCTTAGAGATAGGATTTCTCTTTTATTTTTGTTTCCTAACCCAATAGATTTTTCCAATTTCACATTGCACAATAAGGCAATTCTGCAGCGGCGGAGATATTTTTGGGCAGTTAGGACGCTTCTTGAACCAGAAAACCCTTCAACCTTCAGCTATAAATACACTCTTCCTCTACCCTTAACAATCGCCAATTTCCAGCAAAAGAACGTTTAAAATTCAAGTGAAGATTCCGAGCAATAGTGCGTGGGCAGTGGTTGAAGGTTGGAGTTACAGGATTATCCTCGGTGAGACCAGCACGGTCGACCCGATAACGACGGTCGAAGCTTAAAGTTGCATATTAAACTCGGTGAGACCAGCACGGTCGATCCGACGACGGCGACAAAAGCTTAAAGTTGCATATTAAACTCGGTGAGACCAGCACGGTCGATCCGACGACGGCGGCGAAAGCTCGAAGTTGCATAGTAAACTCGGCGAGACCAGCACGGTCGATCCGACGACGGCGACAAAAGCTCGAAGTTGCAGCGAGTTGAGGATTTTCACCAAAATCAGGTTCTTCTTCTCCCTGTCTAACGTACTCAATTGCATCATGCCAGAAGGAACGTTGGCGTGGCATTGGCGATGTATTGCCTGGGACCTCTGGTTTTGCAAGACATCCTCGGTGACTTATTGCCCGCAAAACTTGATGAGATTATGTAGCACTAGGAGAGTCAAATTTATATTGAATTTATATCTCAAACTCGTTCAACGTTGTGAAGTATTTTGTTTTATCTCTGTGTTGTTCTGCAGGTTGAGGCTTTAATTGTGGCTAAGTTGTCGAGAGAGAGACCAGGGTTTCGTTGGGTTGAGGGACTGCAGAACGATATTTACATTCCTATTGTACGCTCTTACGAATTCCCACACGTTCCCAAGTCAAAATTTGGTAATTTCTTGTTCCTCTGAGATTTCCTCTATGTAGGATATCATGTCTAGTTCGTCAAAGTCCAACTCTGCCCACCAGCGTGATGATTTGAAATCATCTTCTACACCGTTACTTTCAGAATCGAGGATGGATAATCAATCCTTGAGTTTGGGAGTCACTGTCGAGAATGATGAGGACAATAATTGTGTTGAAGTGACAGAGGGAGAGTCCTTAGTTCAAGTTCCAGTGAGCAAACTACCATATTATGAGATCGTATCTCGAGTAGAGATGGCGGCAAGATGTATTAGGTCGGATTACTTTATTCCCCCATCTTATGAAATTATAATTCCAAAGCCTCATGATAGGATGCATAAACCACCAGAGAGATGTATGACTGTTCACCTTTCCATGCTTCGACTAGGTCTTCGTTTTCCTCTTGTTTCAGCTTTAAGTGAAATAGTTTCTTTTTATGGCCTTAGTTTGAGTCAACTCCATCCCAATGCTGTCTGCACTATTATTTGCTTTGTGCTTGTGATGAAAGCATACAAAGAGTCTCATACTCCTGGAGAATTTCATAATCTTTTTTTTGTTGGAACATCACGTAAGATTGGAGAGAAAGGATTCTATTATATTTCTCCACGAAGTCGCCGTAAGTTCTTAAAGCCTTTGAAAACATCCCTTCACAAAACTTGGAAAAGTGGTTATGTATTTGTTAGACCTCCAGCTGGGGTAGAGTTTGATTTTCCGAGAGAGTGGCATGAAGGTCAAATGAAAATAGATGAAGTAATGCCTTCAAATTTTAGTAATGGTTTCCTGACTAAGTTACCCTCTCGTATTTTTGATCCAAATGATTTGATTGAAGAAGAAGTTCTGAGCGCATGTGGATTGTCTCCCGTACAATTTCCAAATAATATGCCTTTGGGTAGATACCTTTTTTGCTTGTTGGAAGTCTTTATTGTGTTGATTGCATTGTCTTCTGATATTCAAAATTTATTTTTGCAGTGAAACACTTGATGTCGAAGTTTGCATAATATGGTGGTGCAGTGCGAAGAGATGGAGAACGTTCCAATCCTACTATAGGATCTCGAGCTGATGAGAATAGGTCAAGTGGATCGAATGCTCAAAGTGGGAGAAAAGGATCTCGAGGTGATGAAGGTGGCTCGACGGTTGATACAAGGCCAGTGCAACATGATCGACATGTTTCTCGAGCTGAAGATAATATGTTACCGCCATCCAAGTCCTCGAATGATGCTGCAAAGAAAACTTCTAATCCAAAAAGGCCTACAACGGATAGCGAGATGGAGAGTCGTTCTCAAGGGAAACGTCCAGTTTCTGATGTTGAAAGGACCAAAGCTGTGCTCCCGGGATCTTCTCAGGGGTTACCTCGTCGACTTCGTCGTATTGAGCTGGGGAAAATATCTTTGTCGTTGTTTGATGGAAAACTCACTGACGAAGATGCCATGGAGACAGTGTTATCCTCTTGGCCTTCACTTAATCGTGATAAAGTGACTCGGAAGTGGAAGGTTGCTAACATATGTAGGGAGTTTGCCCTGCAGAAAGTTGCGGTATTCTCACAACTTTTTGTTTAAAGTTGTTGCAGAAGATTATTATGTTACTGACTCAATTTTCTTGACTAAAATTGTAGAGTCTGGCTTTGGGTGAAGTGTTGATGCAACTTGCATGTGATGCAGAGGTGACACAAACTAGTGTTGATGAGCAATTGTCGTTTGTAAAAAATGGCAACCACGCCCTTGATGCGAGCTATGAAGAGCTTAAGAAAAAGAAAAAGGAGTCTGATTCCACTTTACGAGAAGTTAGACAATCTTGGGATGCTACTAAACAGGAGCTTGAAGTTGCAAAAGGGCAGGTTGCAGATTTGACTGGTCGGTTAGCTAAACTGAAGAAGGACACCGCTCGAGAAGTAGAGAAAGTGCAAGTTGATGCCAAGCTTTATCTTGAGCAAATCCGAGAGTTGGAGACGGCAAATGTTGAGCAGAAAGAAGCATCTGATAAGATAATTGTTGACTTGAGGCAGGAGCTTGAGAAAATGAAGGCTGACTTAAAGGAAAAAGATGAATTGATTCGAGCTGCTAAAGCGAAGCCTGTAGTTGTAGATGTTGGGTTGAAATTGGATATTGCTAGAGAATTTGTGAAATCTCCCACATTTGAAGAGGCCATGCTTCTGAAAGAGGCAACGATGTGCAGCTTGCTTTTAATCTTGCACTGGATTAATTAACAAACTTGGGAGAACTTCGTGGTTTTGATAGGTCTCGCGTCAATGTGTTTTTGAGGGCTGATCTAACTCGTCATCCTTCTCCTCCTCCTGGGCCCAAACTAGATGGTGATGTTTTTGCTCCTTTGCTATTGGAGAGGGAGCTGTGGGTCGAGAAAAGTGATGATGTCATGCCTGTGGTTCATGAGGACCCTGAGCCAGCTCTAGCCTTTATTCGTGATCAAATGTCTGCTCCTGAAGATCCTCTTCCCTCACCTTTGCCTGGAGAGCTTGTTGGGTTCATGAATCAGTTGGCCACCACTACTGGTTTATCCAATGAAACGCTAGTTACGAATGGTGTTGATGCTGACTTTCGAGTAGAAGACATGATGGATGATGGTGTGGCCCAAGATGAGAATCTTGCTGGTTAGAGTTTCTGACTGAGGATGCACGCTTTTATATTCTTTTATTAGGCCATTAGGCTCGCTTTTGTTGCTTTTTGTTGATGTTTCATTTCTATTGTTGACTCTATTGGATTGCCGATTTGGCTATTTTATTTATCATATTGACTTTCTTGCGCTTTAGACGTTGTTGAATGTGGTACTTGCTTGTTTCTTGGATCTTGTTTTTGAGTTGAATGTAGTAATTGATCTTTAAGAAGCCAGACTTTCTTGAAGTATTTGAGATTTGTGAAGCTAAATTTGTTGAAATACTTGAGCTTTAAAAAGCTAAGTTTCTTGACGTACTCGAGCTTTAGGAAGCTACATTTTTTGAATTACTTGAGCTTTGGGAAGCAAATTTCCTTGATCCCATCTCCTTCAAATTTGTGTGCTGGATAAAACAAGGTTATAGAAGAATAAATAATAGATATTATTTCGGACTGAACTTGAACTCCATCAAGCTGCCTACGTATCCCAAAAAACTAAGTTTTTGAGAATCAAGCCGAGCGTAGTTCAAGAACTTTTATTACAACTGAGTTTGAAGAAATAAAGATAGTAAAAACTAAACTAAGGAGAAATCTTCACACAGAGTCTCCTTAAATAAAAAAGAACATGCTAATTAAAATAAATTGTATCCAAGTTTTGAACTTTCAAGCATAAAATCTTCTAAGGTTTTGAGTGTTCCATGGTCGCTTCAAATCTTTGCCATCCATCGACTGCAGATAATAATAACCCTTTGTCTTTCCTGTCTTTGTTACTTTAAAAGGGCCTTCCCAATTAGCTTCAAGCTTCCCAACATGTCTGCTTGCCTCTACCTTCTTTAACACTAGATCTCCTACTTGGAAATTTCGAAAACGAACTTTCTTGTCATAAGCCCTTGCCATTGTGGTTTTATAAGCATGAATCTTTTGAAAAGTCATCTCCCGCTTGGCGTCAATCAACTGTAAATCAAAAGTGCGTTGTTCCTTGGCAAGAGTCGAATCATAATGCAATACTCAAAAGGAAGATGCACCTATCTCTGCAGGAATAACAGCTTCAGATCCATATGTTAGACAGAAAGGTGTTTCACCAGTAGCTGATCTCGGTGTAGTTCGATAGGCCCAAAGCACACCTGGCAACTCTTCCATCCAATCTCTTCCAATGCCATTGAGTCTCTTCTTTAGAAGTGTTCGATTTGTAACCTCCGTCTGACCATTAGCTTGAGGATTAGCCACTGCTGTGAAGTTTTGTTGGATCTTCAATTCTTGGCACCATTCAGTAACTCGCTTTCCTTGAAACTGACGTCCATTATCACATATGAGTATTCGAGGGATGCCAAAACGACAAACAATGTTCTTCCAGATAAACTCAATAACTTGATGTTCAGTAATTTTAGCCACTGCTTCCGCTTCCACCCATTTAGTGAAATACTCTACTGCGACGATCAACCATTTCTTTTGTGCCTTGACCAATGGAAAAGGTCCAACAATATCGATCCCCCACTGATCAAAAGGATAAGCTATATCAATTGTCTGCATCGGCTGAGCAGGATGATGGGTAATGTTGGCATGCTTTTGGCAACTCTCACATGTTTTAACCATCTCTAAAGCATCTTTCATTATTGTTGGCCAATAAAATCCTTGGCGAAGGATCTTTTGGGCAAGAGATCGACCCCCAGCGTGGTTCCCGCAACAACCTTCATGAACTTCAGTCATCACGTAAGAAGCTTGTGATGGAGATAGACATTTTAGTAGGGGTCCTAAATATGAACGCTTGTAGAGTTCACCCCCGATCAATGTGAAGTAATTGGCCCTATACTTCAGTCTTCTAGCATTTTCTGATTCAGGAAGCTTTCCATCTCGGAGATATTCAACAAATTCATCCTTCCAAGATTCTTCTGCTTCAATTGGGAGTACAAAATGAACAAGTGTAGCCTCCGTTCCAACCTTGATGGTAGGCTGATCAGAGGAGAGCAAAGCGATCCTTCTCTCGCTGGAAACCTCCGTCATGCTAGCAAATTTAGATAACGCATCTGCACGAGTATTTTCAGCTTGCGGAATTTGATGAATTTCAAATGATTGAAAAGCAGCGGCTTGCAACTTTAACTTCTCGAGATGCTTGATCATGGTGAACTTTCTTGCCTCATAAGAACCATCGAATTGTTTTGCTATCAGTTGGGAGTCAGTAAATACAATCAAGTTCATGACCTTAGCTGCAGCTGCCATAGTCAACCCTGCCAGAATGGCCTCGTATTCTGCTTCATTATTCGACACATCAAAATTTAGGCTAATGGCGTACTCAAACTCCATGCCATCAGCTGAGCGGAGGTATATTCCAACTCCACCACCCTTCGATGTAGAAGATCCATCCACATGCAATGTCCAAGTCTCATTAAGAGATTGTACCATTAATACCTCAATTTCTTCCTCTGTAGTCGTATTCTGGCTAAAAGATTCAGCTATGAAGTCTACAATTACTTGAGCTTTAATGGCTGTTCTAGGCCGAAATTCGATCTCATACTCTCCCAATTCAATAGCCCATTTGACTAGTCTCCCAGACACCTCTGGTTTAGATAACACCTGCTTCAAAGGTTTGTCAGTTAGTATTATGATAGGGTGCGTTTGGAAGTATGGACGAAGTTTTTGAGCTGAATGTACGACTGCCGAAGCGAAACGTTCTATTTCCATATAGTTTAGCTCTGCTCCCTTTAATACTTTGCTGATATAGTACACTGGTTGGTGCAATTGTCCTTCAGCTCGAGCCAAGACAGAGCTGATTGTTGTTTCTGTCACTGCCAAATACAAAAAGAGAGGCTCTTTGTCAATCGGTTTGGCTAGTAGAGACGGTGATACCAAATATTGTTTCAACTCCTGAAATGCCTTTTCACACTCCTCGGTCCACTTGAATTTCCTTCCTTTCTTCATTTCTTTAAAGAAAGGTTGACTTTTCTCCGCCACTCTTGCGATAAATCTGGATAGCGTTGTTAGTCTTCCAACTAAACACTGCACGTCTCTATTAGTCTCCAGAGATGGAAGATCAAAGATAGCTTTAATCTTCTCAGGATATTGCCTCAATTCCCCTTTAATTTACCACATATCCCAGAAACTTCCCAGCCTTTACACCAAAAGTGCACTTTTTTGGATTAAGCTTTAAACCATATTGAATCATGATCTTGAAAGCTGCATTCAAATTCTCTATGTGATCCTCTTCTCTAATGCTCTTCACCAAAATATCATCGATGTATACCTCCATAGTGGTACCTATTTGGTTAAAAAACATACGTGCCACCAGCCTTTGAAAAGTAGCACCAGCAGTTTTTAGCCCAAATGGCATTACTCTATAGCAAAATACTCCTCGATCAGTGATGAAAGCAGTTTTCAACATGTCGCTATCTGCCATAAATATTTGATGAAATCCCTGAGAGGAGTCCATCATACTCAACAAAGCACAACCTGCTGTTGAATCCTCCAGTAAATCAATGTGAGGTAGAGGGAAAGGATCCCATGGGCAATGCTTGTTGAGATCCCTGAAGTCAACACAGAGTCTCCACTTCCCCGTGGTCTTTTGCACCATAACCACGTTACTCAACCATTCAGAAAAGCGTACTTCAAAGATGTGGTTAACTTTTAGTAGTTTTTCAACTTCCTCGTCAGCACACTTGCTTCTATCCTTACCCATGTTCCGCTTCTTCTGCCTAATTGGCTTTGCTTCCGGATTGACATTGAGTCGATGCACTATGATGCTGGGATCAATTCCCGTGAGGTCCGAATCAGACCATGCAAATACCTTTGCGTTGCGCCTCAAGCACCTAATTAGTTGGATCTCGATGCTTCCAGATAACTGAGAACCAATCCTAATGGTCTTCTCTTTGTCTCCAGGAAAAATTTCAACTTCCTTAAACTCACTTTGAAAAGTAGCACCAGCATTTTTTAGCCCAAATGGCATTACTGTATAGCAAAATACTCCTCGATCAATGATGAAAGCAGTTTTCAACATGTCGCTATCTGCCATAAATATTTGATGAAATCCCTGAGAGGAGTCCATCATACTCAACAAAGCACAACCTGCTGTTGAATCCACCAGTAAATCAATGCGAGGTAGAGGGAAAGGATCCCATGGGCAATACTTGTTGAGATCCCTGAAGTCAACACAGAGTCTCCACATCCCCGTGGTCTTTTGCACCATAACCACGTTACTCAACCATTCAAAAAAGCGTACTTCAAAGATGTGGTTAACTTTTAGTAGTTTTTCAACTTCCTCGTCAGCACACTTGCTTCTATCCTTACCCATGTTCCGCTTCTTCTGCCTAATTGGCTTTGCTTCCAGATTGACATTGAGTCGATGCACTATGATGCTGGGATCAATTCCCGTGAGGTCCGAATCAGACCATGCAAATACCTTTGCGTTGCGCCTCAAGCACCTAATTAGTTGGATCTCGATGCTTCCAGATAACTGAGAACCAATCCTAATGGTCTTCTCTTTGTCTCCAGGAAAAATTTCAACTTCCTTAAACTCACTGGCGGGCTCAACTTTGTTTTGTTGCAATTTTCGCAATGTGTTCTCCTCAACTTTCCGCCGCTTTTCGGTTATGTCTTCCTCCTCTATTTCTTCTAGCTTACGTGCTTGACCGACTACTGCCACAGTTTTGCTAACTTTTGATGGTCTGCGGTCCAAGGAATTTGTGTAGCATTCCCATGCCACCCTTTGATTTCCTAGTATCTCACCAACACCAGCGGCAGTCGGGAACTTCAACTTTTGATGATAAGTAGAAACCACTGCCTTGAAACGATTTAGAGCTGGTCGTCCCAAGATCACATTATATGCAAAAGGCATATCTACCACCAAGAAATCCACACAAATTGTTTTTCTGCAAGGGTCTGAGCCTAGAGAAGTTGGCAAGCTAATAGTCCCCAAAGGAATAACCTCTCCCCCGCCAAATCCAGATAAGGGGGGTTTAACATGCTCCATCTTCAACTTCTCTAATTCCATTGATCTCAGAGTATCTCGAAAGATAATATTGGCAGAACTTCCGTTGCCTATAAGAACCCTTCTTATTGCAAAATTGGCAATGTCCAAAGTCACTACCAAAGGACAATCTAGTTGATCATCACCATGGCTTCTAGGTGGCAAACCCACAAGATCGGAGTCATAAAAAAATATCTTCGGAGAGGGAGGCTCTACCAAGCCTACAAAGTTTGA
Organism: Misopates orontium; assembly: GCA_946800315.1. Lineage (NCBI taxonomy): Eukaryota > Viridiplantae > Streptophyta > Magnoliopsida > Lamiales > Plantaginaceae > Misopates > Misopates orontium. The sequence goes on from OX326946.1 coordinate 22,907,187, forward strand.
CACTGGTCCATAGCTTGATTGTTGCAGGTAGCGAACATGATCCTTTCGAGAGTTCATTGAATTTCCCCCAGCTGGACCTCCAGGAATTACATTGATGACACCCCTGGTTGGCATGTTATCTCCGCGAGGTCTATCATCCCGCCCTCGAGGCCTTTGTCGTGCTCTATCATCACGCCTAGGAGAGCGCGTCCTTTCCCTTCTTCTATTGTCAAGTCTTTCTTTGGCTGGTCCAGTGCTGTGTTGATATCTTCGGACGAAGTCCAGTAAATATCCATCCCTTATCAAGCGTTCAAATTCATCCTGAAGATCATAACAGTCTTCAGTATCGTGGCCTCCTTGTTGGTGATAATGACAAAACTTAGAGGAACTACGAGTTGCAGCTGAATCCCTCATCTTCCTAGCTTCTTTCATTGGCACACCTTTTGATTGAGCAATAGATAAGATATGCCTACGTGTCGCATTTAAAGGCGTATAATTGTCATATGCCCTTCGTCGCGGCGATCTTCCACGCTGATCTACCTGACGTGTATCTTTCTCATTTCCAGCATACTTCCCTTGTCTATTGCTTTGTTGAAACCGAGTATTATCTCGTGACTTTGAAAAACCTAAGGCATTCCCCTTCTTCATTTTATACATCTCTTCATCATACATATAGTCCTCCGCCAAATCCATAATTGCCTCAAAGGAATCTGGGTGTCTAATATTCAGTGCACTGGCAAAAGCTTCATTCCTCAAGTTTGCATAGAGGACCGTTGACAAAAAGGTTGATGGAGGGGCCTCTACCTTAAGCAGCTCATCACTAAATCTTTCCATGAAGCTTCTCAAGTCTTCATTCTCGTCTTGAGATATAGAATAAAGATGATTAGCGGACATCTTGGCTTTCCTTTTGCTAGCAAATTGATGCTTGAATTTTGACACAAGTGATCATAAGACTTGATGGTCTTGAAAGGAAGTCGTGCAAACCAATCTTGAGCAATTCCACTCAAGGTAGTGACAAAAATCTTTGCTTGCAAATTTTCATTGAAAGTGTTTACCGCCATAAGGTTATTAAAAGCAACCAAATGCTCCACTGGATCTCCTGAGTCATTATACTTTATTGGTAAGATGGGAACTTCACGTTCAGTGACTTCATCAGCAATTTCATCACAAAAGGGGGAGTCTTTCCTTCTATATGATGACCCAGCACCCTTTCTCTTAGCATCCTCGAGTTTCTTGGTGATGGCATTAACTTGTAGTGAGAGAGTAATGTGTGGAAACACTGGTCATACAAACTATAAAATAAGTCAATTAACCGAGAATCATGCAACGAAAGCGGCCTCGGTGTAAAAAACCAACATTTTTGACAAAAATAACCAAACTCGAAAATAGGTTGAATTTTCTATTTTTGGTAACTCGAAATAGGATAGCTCGAAATACCTTCCTGAAGAAGTAACTCGAAATAAGATAGATCGAATTGAGTATTATAGGTCGAAATAGGCTAAAGGTCAAAATGGTGTTTTGTAATTTTCAGATTATTTCGCCTATAAATACCCCACGCAACATTTCATTTTTTTCATTTGTCGCAGCGCTGTAACCCTGAGAGCATAAAAAATAGATCGAAATAGATAATCGAAATAGCCAGTGAGTGAACAGTGACAAAATAGATCGAAAAACACCAAAAATAGCTCAAAAATCCTTGAATTGACTATTTTACCCTTCATAAGTCGAAATAACCCAGATAACTCAAAATAATAGGTCGAAAGGCTTGAGTATTTTGAGTTATTACACTTCGTGAAATTTTTCATTGTTGACTAAACGTGACATTTTCTTGCAGATTTTGCTACAACGGCTCGCCTAAGCCAAAATCGATCACCGAGACGTCCGTCCAACCCGCCTTCACAGTCTCGATCTCGTCCGCATTAAAACTCCTGAGATCACTCATGTCCATTGTCCTCACGTTCATATCAGAACTATCACAATAATCCACGACACTCAAACACTAGGCGTCTAACATCTCCTTACCGACCTCGACAAGCGCAACCTGCCAAGATCCGCGTTCCTGGTGCGCCCAAGTTATTCGTTCCAGCTGCAAGGTCGTACGAACAACGTGATCCATCTGAAGAGTTTTTCGTAGACCTTGACCCGCGTTCTGGTAATCAGTTACCTTGAACTTTTAAAATGGTGCACATTTTCGATAGTGAGTTAACTAGTAACAGTAGCCGTGAGAGCACTAGATCAAATAGGTTAAGGGATGTTGAGTCTAGTAGTGATGACTCGTCTGAAAACTCTTCTTCTAGCACAGATAGAGCCTCGGATAGAGAAGTTGACATTCTAGGTGAAGACGATGATAATTATGTTATTTCTGCTAGGAATAGCATTGTGCCTTTTGTAAATCCATCCTCTAACAACCCTAACTCTGAACCAACCACCAATGCTCCTTCTATCAGTCCCACTATAGTAGACGAGACCATTCAGAAATAAGCCGATGAGGGGGTTAACTTAGATTCTCCTGCTCATAGTCAAGTGCCTAATAGGCTAAATTTCGATTTGCATAATCTGCCTGAGGGGTATCTCACCGTATTCAATGGTTACCTTTAGTGTGGTCTTAGGTTTCCCATTGACCCCGTGCTATCCGACATCATGAATTCCTTGAACTCTTGCCCTTCTCACTTCACTCCTAACGCATATACTCAGATGTATGCCTATGTCATGCTCACTCGTGTCTTCAATTCGTCGTGCTCCTTGAACGGTTTCTGTCAACTGTTCCTTTTCAAGTTCCGCAACAAGGGTGAAGATGCGGGATCATATTATCTGAGTTCAAGGAGGAACAACTGCTTCCTTTCCGACTTGCAGTCGAGTTTTGGTGCTCACTGGAAGAAGCAGTTGTTCTTTGTCAAGGAGTCTGAGCCTCAAGAGTTTCGGTTTAAGAGGCTTTGGACTGACGAGCATCGGTCGCCACCTTGTCCAGCTGCTGTCTACACTCAGATAGTGATTGACATGCTCAAAGAGCATCTATATGATGCATTTGAATTGACCAAGTCCGAAATCTTGCGGGCCGGTGGTTTTACTCATTATCCTACTGTTGAGTCTTCACTTTTTAGTACATTGTTATGCACGTTTACTGTTTCCTGTTTCCTGCTTTGTGCTTTCTTTTATTCTTTATATATCTTCTAACCTCTGAATATTTTTGCTTTGCAGAAAGGATAGTGATGGACAAGACCAAGAAGAGATTGGTTGCTGCAAAGAGGAACGCCAATGCACCGGCGCCTTCTGTCGCTCCTTCCCATTTGGCTTCTACTACTGCTCCCTCTTCTCCGTCGGTCAATGCAGAGCCGTTTCTGCGTGAGCCTACTCCTCCTCACGCCTCATTGACTGAGAGAGTTAGGATACCTCCTGTTGCGGAGGTCGTTAGGCGCGGGAACGAGATGGGTCCTGACCCAACTACGAGGAAGAGACCTTCTACTGTCGAGGATTGCCCCCGTGACACGTCTAACACCTACGAGCCTGGCGAGTTGGACATTGACGTGGAGGAGATAGTGATGGAGTCCATCGAGGACGGTCAGTTCAAGATGACCGATACTGCTGCACCTCGACTGGTGATGGATTTTATGCCTGCTTTTGATCGGCAGAGGTACTTCAAGGAGCTGGGCCATGAGAAGCTGATCAGTCGTATGGCTCTGTCCATGTGCGAGGTTAGTTCGCCTTTCTCTATTTATACTTAGTAATTTGTTTCATCAATTGTGGTAACTGGTCTTTGTTTTATGGAGTTCTTTATCAATGCGCAGACTATGTGAGAGAATTTTGACATAGTGATGGATGCTCAGGGCCAGTATAATGCTACTCTAGAGAGGCATCGTTCTGCTGTGGTCCAGGCACAGAGCCTGGAGAAGAAGGCTAAGGAGGACGCTGCCAAGGCTGAGAAGGACTTGCAGACCATCGTTTGGGAGTTGGAGCGGTCCACTGCCGAGTTGGAGGCTGCTCAGGCAGCGACTGCTGATGTCAGGCGAGAGGTCGATGAATACAAGGTTCATGCTGCGCAGCTGACTCAGGATCTGATGCATGCTAATGCGGAGATCGATGATTGCAATGCTACGGTCCTGAGTCTGAGGAATGGTTCCTTGGCCGCTGAAGAGGCGCGCGCGAAGCTAGAGGCTGAGCTGGCTGTTGTAAAAGCCGTGCTCGTTACTGCTGAGCATGCTGGTGCATGAGCGAGGTAAATTTTGATTTTAGCTCTTTTCTTTCACTTTGCATTTCTCTTGACATGTTACAACTTTAACTTTGTGATTGCATTTTTTGTAGGAGTTTCCCGATGATGACAAGGTGGCAGTAGCTGTGGAGTTCTTCCGCTTAGAGAATTGGGAGGATATTGCTACCATCAAAGGCGGATATGACATGGCGAAGGGCTACATCATGGCCTTCGATGATGTCGTGGCACGAGGTGCTCTCGTGGCTGGATTCAAGAAGGAGGACTTCAACATCTTTGCCTGCCTGAAGGATGGCGATACTGAGGTTGGTGAGACGTCGGGCGCCTCTATTGCTGCTGCTGATCCTGCCCCTGAGCAGGATGCTGGCTCGCCGAAGCATGATCCTTTTGCCCATGTTCGTCCATTGCAGCAGGTGTGGCTCAAGGACCATTTAGCTGATCAACCCAGCACTTCTACTGCTGCTGCGCCTCCCACGAGTCCAAAGGAGGGTGAGTCAGCTTTTGATCCCCAGGTTCTGGAGACTCCTCTAGAGACCAATCTTGCCATGCCAGATGCTTCTGCTACATCTCCTGTGCCGCGTCGGATCTCCCATGTCGACGACACTGGTCCTCTGAATGAGTCATATGCCGATATTTAGGAGCAGAGCCAGGGTGCTGTCGAGTCCCTAGGGTTGAACCTCCGCCCTTGATCTCCTTTATTACTGGCCTGAGTGCCTTCAGTTTTTGGCGTATGTGCCTTTATTTTAGAACGATTTACATTCGTACAATATTTTTGATTTAGTACATTGTTGTTGAGTTTTGCGCATTATTCGTGCTTATCCCTCGTTTAGTACATATTAACTTTGACATTGCTCACTATCTTTTGTCTTGTGTGTTTTAATTGCTGTTTGTTTTGTTACTTCCCCTGTTTACGATATGAATGCGTTTCCCATGCTTGTATGCTTTGTAGATTATAGTCCAAGTACTTGTGCTTGTATCGTGAGTACTTGTGCCCTTTATGTTAACGTTTTTACATAGGGGTTTGAGTACTGGTGCTCAATTTACGAGTGCTTGTGCTTGAAATTTTATAAGTGTTTATACTTATGCGTTTGAGTGCTTGTGCTCAATTTACGAGTGCTTGTGCTCGATTCACGAGTGCTTGTGCTCGAAAATTTATAGGTGTTTATACTTATGCGTTTGAGTGCTTATGCTCAATTTACGAGCGCTTGTGCTAAAACATTTATAAGTGTTTATATTTATGCGTTTGAGTGTTTGTGCTCAATTTACGAGTGCTTCTGCTCGTTAACATGTATGTAGGATGTAGGAAAATATGCAAACTTGAATAAAAATAAGAAATTTTATAAGTTTTGGGACTGAGCTTGAGTAATTTCCGAGTTGCCTACGTATATTGCCGTATATAGGTGGTCAGGAATCAAGTCCCCATAGTTCAGTTCTAAGTATTACAATCGAGGTCCACACACGGAGACTCGTAATTCGTGAAAGAATAAGCAATAATAACATCAAAAGTACGGTCCTATTGTGCCACAAGGCTATTAGAATGCTAGTGTCCTACCTATAAAACCTTCTCAAGTTCTTGACGTTCCAGGGGCGTGATAGAATCCTTCCACCCAACTCTTGCAAATAGTAGTATCCTTTGGCGCTTGCTTTCTCAACCCTGTATGGTCCTTCCCAGTTCCGCTTCAACTTCCCAACATGCTTGGTAGCTTAAACTTTTCTCAAGACCAAGTCCCCCACTTGGAAGTTCCAAAACCGAACCTTGTTGTTGTATGCTTTAGCCATCATAGGTTTGTATGCTTGAGTACGTTGCTAAGCTTCCTCCCTTGTTGCTCCTATTAGTTCAAGGTCCATTTGTCTTGCCCTTAGAGCTTGTTCCTCTTCGTATTTGACAATACGGTAAGTTGGCATCCCAATCTCTGCAGGTATCACTGCTTCAGAACCATATGTTAGCAAATATGGAGTCTCTCCAGTAGAAGTTGGAGGAGTAGTGCGATATGCCCATAGTATACCTGGTAGGTCCTCTGCCCAGTTTCATCCTTCTCCTTCCAACTTTTTCTCCAAGCTTTTCACCAGAGTATTGTTCGTAGCCTTAACTTGTCCATTTGCTTCAGGATGCGTGACAGATGTAAATTGTTTTTCAATCTTCATGTCTTTACACTAGTCTTGAATCTTAAATCCTTGGAACTGCCTTCCATTGTCAAAAATTAAGACCCTTGGTATTCCGAATCGACACACTATATTCTTCCATATAAATTGCTTCACATTGTCCTCCGTTATTGATACCAGTGCTTCGACTTCCACCCACTTGGTGAAATATTCCACAGCCACCAATAGCCATTTTCTACCCCCAGAAGCTATTGGCATATCGTCCAACAATATCTATACCCCACTGATCGAAAAGACATCCATAGCTTACAGTTGTCATAGGTTGTGCAGGCGTATGAATGATCTTCGAATGTAGTTGACAACTTGTGTATTTCCTTGTGTAATCCATCGCATCTTTCATAATAGTTGGCCAGAAATATCCTTGTCAGAGTATTTTCTTTGCTAAGGATCGTCCCCCCGAATGATTTCCACAGCTTCCCTCATGTATTTCTCTTAAGACATGTTTAGCATGTGCTCGTGGCATACATCTTAAGAGTGGTCCTTCAAAAGATCTTTTGTAAAGTTCTCCATTGAACATTGTGAATCTTGGCGATTTGTATTTCAATCTTGTGACCGCTTGTGGATCAGTCGGCACAGTTCCGTTCTGTAAGTAGTTAATGATTTCATCCTTCCAACATTTCTCAACCTCCACTGGCAGAGCGTACTGCAATGCTTGCGTTGGATTTGTCTCGCCCCCTTTGCCAATTGAAGGTTGATCTGCAGCCAGTAAAGTAACTCACATTTCAACAAAGACTTCAGCGGTGCTAGCAAATCGTGGCAAGGAGTCAGCACGCTCATTCTCTGCTCTTGGTATTTGCGAGATAGTAAATGTCTTGAAATTCGACGTAACTTCCTTAAGCTTGTCAAGATACTTGACTATTGCAGCCTCCTTAGTTTCATACCTCCCCTCAAACTGATTAGCAATCAGTTGTGAATCCGTGAATGCCACAAGTTTGGTTATCCCTAATGCCTCATACTCCTTCTTGATTATTAGTAACTTGAAAGTTTAATCTTATAGCATAGTCAAATTCTCTTCCATCTGCCGACCTTAAGTAGACTCCAGCCCCGCCAGCATCAACTATGATGATCTGTCTACATGCAAGGTCCATGTCTCCTTAGCTATCCCGGGCGTATCCCCCTTATCTTCATCCGTCACCATAGCGACGTCCGGTGACTATTCTGCTTCCGAGATAGTTTCTGCCACAAAGTCTGTCAACCTTTGTGCTTTAATAGCGGTCTTTGGTAGATATTCCAGACCATACTCTCCTAGTTCAATCGCCCATCTTATTAGTATGCCTGATGTTTCCGGTTTTTCCATAACTTGCTTCAATGGTTGATTAGTTAAGACAGTGACTGGATGTGATTGAAAAAATGGCCTCAACTTCCGTGCAGTTATCACGAGTGCATATGCTAGCTTTTCAATTTCCAGATAGTTTAGTTATGCCCCATTCAACACATTATCACGTAATAGATTGGCAAATGCTTCCTATCTTCTTCACGAACGAGTATTGTACTCAGTGAGTTCTTTGTTATGGCCAAGTAGAGATATAGCATCTCGTTATCTTTGGGCTTAGAAAATAATGGTGGTGTCGTGAGATAAACCTTTAGCCGGCAAAAGGCTTCTTCACAATCTTCCGTCCAGACAAACTTAGGTGTCTTTCACAGCTTCTTAAAGAAAGGTAAGCTTTTCGCAGCAGAGTGTGAAATAAAGCGGCTTAGTGCCGTGATTCTTCCCACCAAACGTTGCACCTCACAAACGGACTTGGGGGAAGGTAGATCCATTATAGCCTTGATCTTATCTGGGTTAGATTCAGTGCCTCTTTCATTTACCATGAAACCCAAAAATTTTCCGGCCTTGACTCCGTATTGTTCCATGATACCCAAAGCCGCATCAAGATGTTTAACATGATCTTCCACCTTTAGACTTTTGATAAGCATGTCATAGATGTAAACCTCCATGGTTTTGCCAATTTTATGGTAGAACATCTTTGTCACCAACCTATGAAAGGTTGCACCTGCGTTCTTCAAATGAAACGGCATTACTCTATAGCAGAATATGCCTCTGTCCGTGATAAAAGTCATTTTGTATTGATCCTTTACAACCATTAGGATTTGATGAAATCTGCTCTGTGCTTCGCAGAGACTTAGTAATGCGCACCCCGTAGTGGGGTCAACCACGATATCAATCATGGGCAATGGAAAAGGATCTCGTGGATAGTGTTTGTTCAAATCAGTGTAATCCACACACATACGCCATACAGTCGGCTTCTTTGGTACAAGTACTACGTTGATGAGCCATTCAGAGTAACACACTTCAAATATGTGACCCGCAGCTAACTTTGTTTGTACCTCCAATTCTGTAGCCTTGTTCTTTTTGTCACTGAAATGTCTCTTCTTCTGTCAAACAGGCTTGGCATTCGGATTGACATTCAAGTGATGTACCGCAACTCTAGGGTCAATTCCCTTCAAATCTGAGTCAGTCCATGCAAATACATCAAAATTCCTTCATAAGCATTCTAATAATGCCTTCTCAATCTCAGATGGTAACTCGCTACCGATCTTAATGACCTTGTCAGGTTCATTGTTTACCAGAGTGATCTCCTTGAATTCTCCGAAGGGTTTCAGGTATTCAATCTCCATTTGTTTCTTGTAACGCAAGGTAGTTTTGTCTTCCTTCTCCTCCTTAGTTTCCTCTGGCATAAGTTTCTCGTTTGATGAGTCAGGATTGTCTGACATCGTTGTATGATCCTCATGTGTTGCAAGCACCATCTCTGTATCCATATGTTCAATTGTTTTAGGCATTTCTGAGAGATGAATCCCAATCATCGCGATTAGGATCCGTCTTTGCCTTGATTGATTTTGTTGACGTGACTTAACAACTCCAAGAATCACGATAGTTTGTGGTAAGCTCAGCAATTCCTCCAGGAGTGGGAAATTTGATCTTTTGATGTGCCATTGATATGATCATAGTGAATGCAGATATTTCGGGCCTCCCAATCAACACATTATACGCAAAATGAATATCGACAATGAGATACTCCACATTCAAAGTCCTCCTTCGTGGATTTTCACCAAAAGATGTTGGTAGCATAACCTTACCAACAGGTCTGACTTCGCCTCCACCAAATCCTAGTAAAGGAGAATTTACTTCAGTAATCTCATACCTCCACTTCATCTGTTGCAATGCATTCATAAAGATAATGTTGACTGAGCAACCATTGTCCATCATGATCCTCTAGACAGGATGATTTGCAATTACTGCCAAAACTACTATAGGGCAATTCAAGTACTGAGCCTCCTTAGCTTGTGAAGACAGACTCTCATAATCATCATCATTGAATGTGATCCTCATATCTAACTTGTCTATAACAAAAACAAGATCAGTCTCCGGTTGCTTCAAGCGTTGGTTATATATGTCACGAGAAATTCCTTTTCTACTTTTGGCTGAATCGGCTCTAGTTGGACCTGCAGCGATAACATTGATCCCATTTTCATCCCCGTCGTTGGGGTGACCCTTCTTACGCCTAGGTTTATCCTTCTTCTCATGTGGAGATCGACTCCTCTTTCTGCCTCCTGAAGACTTGTCCTCTCGCGGTTCTTTGTTCTCAAGGACATACTCAATGTGTTTCCCATCTTGAATAAGTCGTTCAATTTTGTTCCTCAAGGCCTTGCATTCATTAGTGTAATGACCATGCTGCCTATGATACTTGGAATATTTCCTTGACTCCTTAATCTCATCCTTTTCTTTAAAAGGTCTAGGCGGTTTGAATATCCCTCGGTCCTTCGTGACAGCAAAGATTTCAGCAATATCCTTTCTCAAAGGAGTGTAGTTATCAAACCTCTTAAAAGGTGGTCGATTTCTATCACGATCTTTCCCTCTATCATCATTCCTCCAGTTTCTGTTCTCCTTTCCTCTGGGAGGTTCTAGTAAATCCATTAGACCCTGGTTCAGAGTGTCCTCTTCTATGTCAATAACTCTCGGAGCAAGATCCATGATTTGTTCAATAGTAGTACGTGCCTCCCAGGTTATTACTTCTATCAAATTTTTACTCTGGCACCAATTTTCTAGTACAGAGATAACCAAGTCTGTAGTTGGAGATTGCATGCGACCAATCGCCACATTGAGGCGTTCAATGTACTTCTCCAAAGGTTCATCAGGTTTTTTGTGTATACTGAATAGACAACTTGGAGATCTCTTCTTCAGGCGATAAGTAGCATATTTCTTCATGAACATCTCTCTGAACTGTTCTGATGATCCAATTGTTGAACCATTCTTTGGTTGTTCCCCTAAAACTAAGCGAAATCATCTTTGCCCTTAAGTCCTCGTTGTATCTCAGAATCTGCATTTTTGCATCCAAGTCATCAAAATGCGTTGCAGGATCAGTTGTTCCATCATACTTCTTCATCTCATGAAGAATAGTTCCTTCCTTCAGTGTCAATCTGCTAATCGCATTGCATAATGGACTTCGCTTCTCCTCTGGTGGGATATGTTCAACAATAATTGGTTCTGGCCTTGGTATAACTCTTTCTGGCAGATCCCTATTTCTTCTCGTTGTATCACTTGCGGCCTGTCGGACTTTTGGACCCCTCTGCCTTGAGTTAACTTCACTATCTCTAAAAGTTGCTTGACTAGGAGCTCTATTCCCCGCGGTTTGCACCGAACAAGGATTCCTCCGTTCAAGGGAGGGTGATGGTTTCCTCCGAGTAGGTCTTTTCATCCTTGAATGAGTGTGTTGTCTCAAATCAACACGACGTTGCGTCTGATGAGACCTTGCTTGCTGCGCCGATGTTTGTTGTGCAGTTGGTGCTGGAGCATTCTGCTGCACGGCAGTGTTAGCCAATTATTGTACAATCATCGGTACCATGGTCCGTTGAAAAGCTGTCATGATTTGATCCAATTGAGCAGGATTCAACAGTTATTCCGGGGGAGGCACTGCAGGATGATCCGCTGCAGCGCGTGGCGGATCCAAGGGAGTGTTGGGTTCTGCCACTGATGTGTGTTCAAATGCATCAGTAACCAGATTCTCATCCTCCCTTTGCGATCTAGTCCTTGTAGCTACTCCATTCTTCTCCGTGACTCTACAATGAGCCATTGAATCAGTGATAGTGTTTGTTACTAAGTGCGTATAGTGGTTCCCACAGACGACGCCACTGATGAGGGGTATTTTCGTCTGGATACGTGTCCACTTGCCAACACTCCACGTCAGACTGCTTTAGGCCCTGCTGGATCCTTAAGCATCTTTTGAGTTCGGAACCTGCACTCAACACTGCACGTAAACTAAGCCAGTGCCTTCCCGGCAAAGGCACTCCAATGCTCAAGTCAGATGGGTTGTAATGTGAAATCTCGTTGTGCGAGGCAACAATTCAAAATAATAGGTCAAAATGTACGAAACAGGTTGAAAAAAAACAACTCGAAATGGCACTAATAAGTCGAAATGAAGGTCTTCAAACAGATCGAAATGAAGACTTCAAACAACTCGAAATGCACTCAATATAGATCGAAAGAGAGCTATTACAGACAACTCGAAACGAATGTAAAACAGCTCGAATTCGACTTATATTGCTCGAAATGAATGCTTGAAATATGAAAAACGTACCTAAAAATGAGGTATGGACCCCCCTATATAGTATTAAGAGTCCTTATTCGGCTAGAAGTCCACTCCAAGTAGAATTATTCTTCAAAATAGCTCAAAAAAGAGCTATTTTGGAATAGCTAGAAATGGTTGTCCGAATAGGTCAAATTGGGCCTCAAATAGATCAAACTGGGCCCCAAATAACTCAAGCTGGGCCTGAAATAACTCAAAACGGGCCTGCTTAGGCCCAAAATGGGCTTGCTTGGGCTTGATTTGGGTCTGCTCGAGCCTACTTTTGAGTTTTGCCTTGAATTTTAATTTTGCATTAAAAAATAATGGTGCTGACGTGGCGTGGCATAATATTTCCCGAAATACGCTCGTGGTATAGTATCAGATATTATGACATGGCGGTACCGAAATATGGTACATCAATAGTCAATTTTAATATATGCGTTAAGTTGAATATTTAGTTTGACAAGACTTGGAGACCATACACTTTATATGTGGAGCTTTATTTAGTCTGCAATTCGTGTATTTTTCATATTTGGTTTCATACTTGATGTTATTATTTGATGTTGAAAACTCAAAATTTGGATATGTTATTTTGATATTTTATTTATTAAGATGTAATTGTTTGAAGTTAGACATGTTTATATACTAGTATAGTGCACGTGCTTTGCACGTGTTGCCTTTTTTTACGTTATTAATTGACATTAGTAAGTAGTAATAAGTTTTGTAAGCAAACTATGTCAATTTAGTAAATTAAGTTAGTGAATTAAGGTATTTATTTTTGGTTAAATGAGAAACTATCAACTTAATTGTTTTAACATGGACATTACTTATTTGCAAAAAAAAAAAAAAAACATGGACATTAGTTGATAAGTGACACGATTGGTAATGTATTTTATAGATATGAACAATATGACAAGATTTGAATCTCAAACAGAACAACGTAAAAAGATTAGATAAAAACTATTATTAAGTTGAAATTACTAATAAACAGTAAGTACTCCATCGAAAAAAAATTTGATAATAAATGAAGAATACTGTTTATGTATAGAGATACAAACTATAGGTAGTGGGTCTTTAATTAATCCATACCCCAAGGTTATTTGTGTAATTCTATCTTTATAAAATTTAAAAAGATAAAACTGGATGCAAACATCGTTCACCGGTTTCGACCTGTGGTTAGACCGGTTCAATCAATTGAACTTGTAACCAGTAGAGTCACCGGTTCAGTGTCTGATCCAGTTCTGAAAACACTAGATTTTTGTAGAGTTTTGCTCTCTGTTGTTTTTTGTTGGATATATTGCGTTCTTTTTCTTCTTATTTTAACAAAACTTATAAATTTAATTTTATTGGTTATCTTGGATTTATTTCGTTTTGGATTAGCTCTCCTTATTTTTATATTTATAATTGTAATTTCTCCATATGTTAGTAACTATGGAGTCTCTCCCGTGGGAGTTCGAGGCGTTGTGCGATAAGCCCATAGTATACCTGGCAATTCATCAGCCCAGTGTCGTCCTTCTCCTTCCAACCGTCTTTCAATCTTTAAGTCCTTGCACCAGTCTTGGATTTTAAATCTTTGGAATTTTCTTCCATTGTCGAATATCAACACCCTCGGAATCCCGAATCTGCATATAATGTTCTTCCATATGAAGTTCTTGACATTTGCCTCTGTTATCGATACCAATGCTTCGGCTTCTACCCACTTGGTGTAATATTCCACTGCCACCAATAACCATTTTCGACCTCGAGACGCTATTGGCATGGGTCCAACAATGTCTATGCCCCACTTATCGAAGGGACATCCATAAATCACAGTTGTCATTGGTTATGCAGGCGTATGAATGATCTTCAAATGCAATTGACAGCTTCTGCACTTCCTTGTGTAATCCATTGAGTCTCTCATAATAGTAGGCCAAAATTTCGTTAGCGGAGTATTTTCTATGCTATGGATCGTCCTACTGAATGATTTCCGCAACTACCCTTATGTATCTCTCTTAAGACGTGGTTTGCATGTGCTGGTGACAGACATCTTAAGAGTGGTCCTTCAAATGACCTTTTGTATAGCTCTCCATTGAACATAGCGAACCTTGCCGATTTGTATTTCAATCTTCTGACCGCTTGTGGATCAGGCGACAGAGTCCCGTTCTGTAAGTAGTCAATAATCTCATAATTCCAACACTTCTCGACCTTTACTGGCAACACAAACTCCATAGATTCTGTTCGTGGTGTTACGCTAACCTTGCCAATCGAGGGCTGATCAGTAGCCAATAGGGTCGCTTGCCTTTCGACAAAGACTTCAGCAGTACTCGCAAATCGAGATAAGGAATCAGCGCGCTCATTCTCTGCTCTGGGGATTTGCGAGATAGTAAATGTTTCAAAACTTGAAGTTGCTTCTTTGAGTTTATCTAGATACGTCACTATCGCAGCCTCCTTTGTCTCATATCTCCCCTCAAACTGATTTGCAATAAGTTGTGAATCTGTGTATGCTAAGAGTTTGGTCATCCCCAACGATTTTGCCATTTGATTCCCAGCTAGCATCGCCTCATACTCTGCTTGACTGTTTCTAACTTGAAAGTTCAGCTGTATGGCATAGTCAAATTCTCTCCCGTCTGCCGACCTCAAGTAGACTCATGCCCCGCCTGCATCACTTAGTTTCGTTTGTGACCATGGCGACATCCAAAGTTTGCTCTTCCTCAGAGATAGTTTCTGCCACAAAGTCTGCTAACCTCTGCGCTTTAATTGCAGTCTTAGGTAGATACTCCAGACCATATTCTCTCAACTCAATTTCCCATTTCACAAGTCTGCCTGATGTTTCCGGTTTTGCCATAACTGGCTTCAATGGTTGATTAGTTAAGACAGTGACCGGATGTGATTTGAAATTTGGCCACAATTTTCTTGTTGTGATCACGAGCGCGTATGCTAGCTTCTCAATTTCCAAATAGTTAAGTTCTGCTCCAGTTAATACTTTCCTCACATAGTAGATTGGCAGATGTTTCCTATCCTCCTCACGCACAAGTACTGTACTTAATGAATTCTTCGTTATGGCCAAATAGAGATATAGCATCTCTTTATCCTTGTGCTTAGAGAGTAATGGTGGTGTTGTGAGATAGACCTTCAGCTGGCGAAAGGCTTCTCCACAATCCTCATTGCACACAAACTTGAGTGTTTTCCGTAGCTTCTTGAAGAAAGGTAAGCTCTACTCTGCAGAATGTGAGATAAAGCGACTCAGCGCTGTAATTCTCCCAACCAAGAGTTGCACCTCACAAACGGATTTGGAGGATGGAAGAATCATTATAGCTTTGACTTTGTCTGGATTAGCTTCGATACCATGCTCATTAACCATGAAACCCAGAAACTTTCCTGCCTTAACTTTGAATGTGCACTTCTTCGGAATCAACTTCATCCCATATTGTTTCATGATACCAAAACCCTGGTCAAGATGTTTAACATGATCCTCCGCTTTCAGACTTTTTATTAGCATGTCGTCAATATATACTTCCATAGTTTTGCCGATTTGATGTAGAACATCTTGGCTACCAATTTCTGAAAAGTCGCTCCTGCATTCTTCAAACCAAATGGCATTACTCTGTAGCAGAATATGCCTCTTTCTTTGATAAAGGTCGTTTTATGTGGGTCCTTTACTGCCATGAGTATTTGATGAAAACCGCTATGTGCATTGCAGAGACTTAGTAACGCGCATCGCGCAGTAGAGTCCACCATGAGATCGTTCTGGGCAACGGGAAAGGATCTCGTGGACAGTGCTTGTTTAGATCAGTGTAATCCACACACATCCACCATACAGTTAGCTTCTTTGGTATAAAAACAACATTGTTGAGCCATTCAGAATATCACACTTTGAATATGTGGCCAGCCGCCAGCTTTGTTTGTACCTCCAATTCTGCAGCCTTGTTCTATTCATCACTGAAATGTCTCTTCTTGTGTCGAACAAGCTTAGCGTTTGGATTCACATTTGAGTGATGTACTACGACTCTACGATCTATTCCTTTTAAAGTCTTAGTCAGTCCATACAAATACATCAAAGTTCCTCCGCATTCCAATAATTCTTTCTCAACCTCGGATGGCAACTCACTGTCGATCTTAATGACCTTGTCAGGTTCATTGTCTACCAGTATCACCTCCTTGAATTCACCAGAGGGATTCATCCGTTCAACCTCCATCTGCTTCTTATATCTCAAGGTAGTTCTCCTTTTCCTCCTTTGGTGCCTCCATCGTGAGTTTCTCGTTAGAAAGCTCAAGAGCGTCTCGTTTCATCGTTTGATCCTCCTGTGCAACGAGCACCATCCCTGTATTCGTATGTTAACCGAGTTCAGGCGTCTCAGAGACATGTATCCTAATCATTGGGACGTTAGGATCTGTCTTTGCCTTAATTGGTTTTGTCGATGTGATATAGCAATTCTAGGCCTTCCGATCAACACGTTATATGCAAAAGGTATGTCAACAATGAGATATTCCACGTTTAAAGTCCTCCTCCTTGGATTTCACAAAAAGAGGTTGGCAACATGACCTTGCCAATTGCTCTCACTTCGCCTCCACCAAATCCAAACAGAGGAGAGTTTACTTCTGTAATCTTCATACCTTCCTAGCTTCATCTGGTGCAACACATCCATAAATATGATGTTGACTGAGCAACCATTATCTATCATAATCCTCTTGACAGGAGGATTTGCAATTACGGCAGTCGCTACCATCGGGCATTGAAGTTTGATCCACTGAAAAGTGTGGTTGGTCCAAGGGAGCATTTAACGTGTGCTCAGAAGGCGCTGTAGTCCTGACATCTTCTTCCCTTTGAGACCTAGCCCTTGTGGCTACTCCGTTCTTCTCCGTGACTCTTTGTTGAGCCATTGAATTAGTGATAGTGTTTGTTCTAGAGTGCGTTTAGTGGTTCCCACAGATGGCGCCACTGATGTGGGGTATTTTCATCTGGATACGTGTCCACCTGACAACACTCCGCGTCAGACTGCTTTAGTCCCTGTTGGATCCTCAAGCAACTTTTGAGTTCGGAACCTGCACTCAACACTAAACGTAAACTAAGTCGGTGCCTTCCCGGCAAAAGCACTCCGACGCTCAAGTCAGATGGGTAGGAATGTGAGATCTTGTAGAGCAAGGCAACTAGTCAAAATGGATAAGTCGAAATGTAGCGAACAAGTCAAAATGCACAAGTCTCAAGTCGAAATGAAGCCCTTCAAACAACTAGAAAAGCTTGTAATTATATCTCGAAATAGAGCTATTCTGTCAAGTCGAAATGCTTGCCAAACAACTCAAATTATGGCTATATAACTCGAAATGGATGCTGAAAATAAAGAAAACATACCTGAAAATGAGGTATGGAACCCCCTTATATACTACTAAAAGTCCTTCCTTAGCTAGAATTCTTATCAAAGTAGAACTATAATTCAGCATAACTCGAATTACAGTTATTTTGGAATAAGTCGAAATAGCTGCAAAAATAACTCTAACAGGCCTGAGATAACTCAAAATGGGCCTGAGATAACTTGAAATGGGCCGGAAACAGCTCGAAATGGGCCTAAGATAACTCAAAATAGGCCTGCATGGGCATGATTTTGAGTTTTGCCTGAAATTGTAATTTTGCATTAAAAAATAATGGTGATGACGTGGCATAATATATTCCAAAATACGCTCGTGGTATTGTATCGGATATTATGACGTGGCGAAACCGAAATATGGTGCATCATAACCTAACAATCATTTAGCAGTAGAAGAAAATAAACACTAAGATTTTATTTCATAAATATATCCTCTATTACATTTTTCTAATATTTCCTAACAATTCAAAATTTCATACTAAAAAGAATAGCATTTGATATAGTGATGTAAATGTACCTATCAATGCATTAGCATGTAGAAATGCATACTAGCTCGTATATCATGGACAGGAACAAATAAAATATGGATATAGGTTGTTTGAAGTTGAATTGACACGAGTATTACTAGACTAATGTAAGACACTCGACTTCACTGAAATAACATGAAAAGAGAATGTCCATGCAGCCAAATTAACACAATTCTCATTTAATTCATGTAGTCTACTGCAATTAATTAAAATTACATGTTTGGTGGTTATCATATTATTGATGTAATAAAGTAAATATAATTAAAAGGGTCACGTGGTCTCTAAAAGATAGATTGTTCAATTATTAGATAAATAATAATAAATAGTTTATTTATTTAAAAATTTACATAAAAAAATTAAAAATCACATGAATCTAATAGATATTTCAATAAAATGTTTATTAAGACACATATCACAAGAAATTTTAAAATTGTAATTTGAATATCAGATTTCCACGGAATATATAATTTAAAACAAAAAAGTACTACAATGAAGATTTCATTTTATAATTTCTCTCTTAATATATATTACTCAAAGGAGCTATATTTAGTATATTATGCCGCGTGAAAGATTGCTTGAGATAATTCTGTTTGGTAGAGAGATATTTAAATTAAAAAAAAGATCTCATGAGAGAAATTATAGGGGATAATAGTAACTACCTTCCATCATTATCTAAAATTCCAAAAATCAACACCACTCTCTCTCTCCTCACAAGAGACTCTTCACTATTACTCTATTTCGGTCTTTTCTCCCTCTTTCCTCTCTCTCTCTCTCTCTCATAAAATGAAAATTGTCATATTCATACTCTACTTTTTTGTACTGGAATATGAGATACAAAAATTACCTACTCTACCTGGGAATCCTCTTTCTCTTTCTCTATCATAAGGTTGTAATTTCTCTCAGTGAGGTATTAAGTTTTTTTTTTTGTTTTCTAAATAAACCAGTGGTTCGTTCGAACCATTGAAACCGGTTCTCGGTTTGGGACCGGTTTTTACCGGGTCAGAGCCGTTCTTAACCCAAGTGGTTTTAGACATCCAAAGAGTCTGGAACAAGGCCTGGACACAGATCGAACCGGTTCGAACGGGCGGTCCCGTTCGGTTTTAATAACACTGCTATTACTAGACTAATGTAAGACACTACAATTCACTGAAATAACATGAAAATAGAAAGTCCATGCATCCAAATAATCACAATTCTAATTTAGTTCATGTAGTCTACCGCAATTAATTGAAATTACAGGCTTGGTGGCTATCATATTATGGTTGTATAAAGAAAAGATAATTAAAAGGGTCATGTGGTCTCTAAAAGATAGATTGTTCAATTATTAGCTAAATAATAATAAATAATTTATTTTATCTAATTATTTGCATAAAATAAATTAAAAATCACATGAATCGAAGAGATATTCCAATAAAATGTTTATTAAGACACCTATCATAAGAAATTTTAAAATTGTAATTTGTATATCAGATTTCCACAGAATATATAATTTAAAACAAAAAAGTACTACGATAAGGTTTCATTTTATAACTTCTCTATTATTATATATTACTCAAAGTAGTTATATTTGGTATATCATGCAGCGTGAAAGATTGCTTGAGATAATTCTATTTGGTAGAGAGATATTTAGATTAAAAAAAAGATCTGATGGGAGAAATTAGAGGGGATACTTGTAACTACCTTCCATCATTATCTAAAATTCCAAATATAAACACCACTCTCTCTCCTCCCAAGTGACTCTTCACTATTACTCTATTTCGGTCTTTCCTCCCTCTTTCCTCTCTCTCTCATAAAATGAAAATTGTCGTATCCATACTCTACTTTTTGTATTTGAATATGAGATACAAAAACAACCTACTCTACCTTGGAATCTTCATTCTCTTTCTCTATCATAAGGTTGTAATTTCTCTCGGTAAGGTATTTAGTTTTTTTTTTAAATAAGCCAGTGGTTCGAACCGTTGAAACCGGTTCCCGGATTGGGACCAGTTTTTACCGGGTCAAAACGGTTCTTAACACATCTGGTTTTAGACCGGAAACCGGTCGGACCGGTTGGACCGGGCGGTCCGGTCTGGTTTTAATAACACTGCTCTTACTGGAGTAATGTAAGACACTCCACTTCACTGAAATAACATGAAAAGAGAATGTCCCTGCATCAGAGTTAACACAATTCGAATTTAGTTCATGTAGTCTACTGCAATTAATTGAAATTAAAGGTTTGGTGGCTATCATATTATTGTTGTAATAAAGTAAAGATAATTAAAAGGGTCACGTGGTCTCTAAAAGATAGATTGTTCAATTATTAGCTAAATAATAATAAATAAATTATTTTATCTAACAATTTACATAAAATAAATTAAAAATCACATGAATCGAAGATATACTCCAATAAAATGTTTATTAAGACACATATCATAAGAAATTTTAAAATTGAAATTTGAATATCAGATTTCCACGGAATATATAATTTAAAACAAAAAAGTACTATAATGAAGATTTCATTTTATAACTTCTCTCTTAACATATATTACTCAAAGGAGTTATATTTAGTATACTATGCCGCGTGAAAGATCGCTTAAGTAAATTATATTTGGTAGAGACATATTTAAATAAAATAAAAAGATCTGGTGAGAGAAATTATGGGGGTGATTGTAACTACCGGGTCAGAACGGTTCTTAACCCAGCTGGTTTTAGACCTTCAATCAGATCGGAATAAGGCCCAGACACCGGACGAACCGGTTCGACCAGGTGGTCCGGTTTGGGTTTAGTAACACTGCCATCAACCGGTCAGACTCACGACTCACTCACTACACAGTGTTCCATGCAAAACTGACAAGTGTTAAATTTGAAAAACATTTTAATACCCTAATAACATTTTAACTACTTCTTGAGTCTTCCCTTTTTCCTCTCAGTCGATCAATTTCTTGTTTCACAAACCAACAAGCCCTTTCGAAATCAAGGTACGTCGATCATCTCCTTTGTTGTTATAATTTATTATATTATTGGTATACAAACAACGAATGTTTTTTTAACTGAATCCAAATACATTTGATTTAATTAAAGCTTCTTTTTCGTTATAGCCGAATTCATGTGATTAGGCGCTTATTTTCAGTATCTATATATAATATATAGAGAGAGAGGCAGTTGTTGTGGAAGATGTGTGATATTATAACAGAAAGGAAGAGTACTAATGTCCGTCGTGAGCCTGATCAGTAAGTACAAGTTTCACTTCCTAAGAAAATTGAGAATTTGGTGGTGAAGAAAGAAAAGATTGAGCTTCTCAAAGCTGAAAGCAAGAGAGTTGCATCAGAATATAAAGTATTAGAAGATGCTATGGCTAGGCAGAAGGCCATGGTGGACCCATTGAATACAACTATTGAGGCGCAACAATCAAGATTTTCGCGATTCCAGTTTTCTTTGACGGATGGGCTTTTATGAATTAATCTCACTAACTCTCTCTCTCTCTCTCTCCCTCTCTCTCTCTCTCTCTCTCTCTCTCTCTCCCTCTCTCTCTCACTCTCTCTCTCTCTCTCCTTTTAACTATGTTACTATTCCGACTTTTGTTATAATATATCGTTATTATTTCAATCTAATATGTTGTCTTAGTTGTCATTTCTTATGTATCAAACATTAATTCTTGTGGTGTATCCTCCGCAGGTTACGCTATGGATCTTCACTGCTCGCTCTAACATTCATCTTCCGGTGTATACGAGGGCTTGTTGTATTAGTTCGTGAATGACTAGTACTCTACTAGTTTGAGAATAATTAGTCGCCGCAATCTCTTTTAAGGAGTGACTCTCCTTGTCTATTTTCTTGCGCATTTTTGTCGTACACTTTTTGTGAGGCGCGAAACTAGAACCTCTCCTTGTTCTCTGTTGTTGATCTCATTTAGTAATAATTGAAATTTTAATTTTACTTTTTTTTCTTCTTATTATTGCTTTTAAATTTAAGCGTATCATTTCTTGTATGTTGAGTCGAGTGTTGACTGTTGGGTGCAGGGGTTTGTGTTTTCATATATAACCGCTGTATTTCACTTTTTGGCTAAGCATCCTGAAATAGTAAAATAGAAAATTCAAGTTTGTGGCAATCATTAGTTTGGAGGATTTATTGTAAGCAAATGATCTATATGAATAAGTATGTAAACACATTATATGCACGGATTTAATGACACAATGAAATTTCTGAACAATAGGACACAGTTACAAGATATCTTATTTTCTCATAAAACCAAAGAAAAAGGAAATTAGGAGAAGTACACATTGTTTCCATATTTAAGTCGTACACATTTGTACATGAAATGATCTTTTTAAATAATAAAATATATTGTATTTAATATTCTCCAATTGAAATTTGAAGTACCGTACAGTTAGTTGGAATTCTAGTACATATCATCATATAGGATTGTAATCGTTCGAAATTTATCAACTTGAATAGTGAGCTTTTGCTCTTATGTAGTTGTTACTGATATCTAATATACGAAAATTACATACTCTACCTTGGAATCCTATTTCTCTTTTTCTATCATAAGGTTGTAATTTCTCCCAGTAAGGTATTCAAGATTTTTTTTTTTACTAAGCCAGTGGTTCCAACTATTGAAACCGGTTCCCGATTTGGGACCGGTTTTTACCGGGTCAGAACGGATCATAACCCAGCTGGTTTTAGACCTCCAATCGGACTGGAATAAGACCCAAAAACCGGTCGAACCGGTCCCACCGGGCGGTCCGGATCGGTTTTAATAACACTGCTATTACTAGACTAATGTAAGACACTCGACTTCACTGAAATAACATGAAAAGAGAAAGTCCATGCATCCAAATAAACACAATTCTAGTTTAGTTCATGTAGTCTACCGCAATTAATTGAAATTACATGTTTGGTGGCTCTCATATTATTGTTGTAATAAAGTAAAGATAATTAAAAGGGTCATGTGATCTCTAAAAGATAGATTGTTCAGTTATTAGCTAAATAATTAGAAATAGTTTTTTTATCTAATAATTTACATAAAATAAATTAAAAATCACATGAAAGGAGTTATATTTAGTATATTACGACACATATCATAAGAAATTTTAAAATTTCTAATTTGAATATCAGATTTCCACGGAATATATAATTTAAAACAAAAAAGTACTACAATGAAGATTTCATTTTATAACTTCTCTCTTAACATATATTACTCAAAGGAGTTATATTTAGTATATTATGCCGAGTGAAAGATTGCTTAGGTAAATTATATTTGGTAGAGATATATTTCAATAAAAAAAAAAGATCTGGTGAGAGAAATTATAGGGGTAATTGTAACTACCTTCAATCATTATCTAAAATTCCAAAAATCAACACCACTCTCTCTCTCCTCACAAGCGACTCTTCTTTATTACTCTATTTCGGTCTTCCCTCCCTCTTTCCTTTCTCTATCATAAAATGAAAATTCTAATATTCATACTCTACTTATTTGTACTTGAATATGAGATACAAAAATTACACACTCTACCTTGGAATCCTCTTCCTAATTATCTATCATAAGGTTGTAATTTCTCTCGGTAAGGTATTCAGTTTTTTTTTTTAAATAAGCCAGTGGTTCGAACCGTTGAAACTGGTTCCCGGTTTTTGACCGGTTTTTACCGGGTTAGAATGGTTCTTAACCCAACTGGTTTAAGACCTTCAATCGGACCGGAATAAGGCCCGGACACCGGTCGAACCGGTTCGACTGGGTGGTCCTGTTCGGTTATAATAACACTGCCATCAACCGGTCAGACTCACGACTCACTCACTACTCAATGTTCCATGCAAAACTGGCAAGTGTTAATTTTGAAAAACATTTTAATACCCTAATAACATTTTAAGTACTTCTTGAGTCTTCTCTTTTTCCTCTCAATCGATCAATTTCTTGTTTCACAAACCAACAAGCCCTTTCGAAATCAAGGTACGTCGATCATCTCCTTTGTTTTTTTTTTTAATTTATTTTATTATTGGTATATAAACAACGAATGTTTGTTTAACTGAATCCAAATACTTTTGATTTAATTAAAGCTTCTTTTTCGTTACTATAGCTGAATTCATGTGATTAGGCGCTCATTTTCAGTATCTATATATAATATATATAGAGAAAGGCAGTTTTATGAATGATGGGTGATATTATAACAGAAAAAAAGAGTACTAATGTCCGTCGTGAGCCTGATCAGTAAGTACAAGTTTCACTTCCTAATAAAATGGAGAATTTGGTGGTGAAGAAAGAAAAGATTGAGCTTCTCAAAGCTGAAAGCAAGAGCGTTGCATCGGAAATTAAAGAATTAGAAGATGCTATGGCTAGGCAGAAGGCCATGGTGGAGCACTTGAATACAACTTTTGAGGCGCAACAATCAAGATTTTCGCGATTCCAGGTTTCCTTGACAGATGGGCTTCTATGAATTAAACTCATTAACTCTCTTCTCTCTCTCTCTCTCTCTCCTTTTAACTATGTTACTATTCAGACTTTTGTTATAGTATAACGTTATTATTTCAATCTGATATGTTGGTTTAGTTGTCATTTCTTATGTATCAAACATTAATTCTTGTGGTGTATACTCTGAAGGTTGCGCTATGAATCTTCACTGTTCGCTCTAACATTAATCTTCCGGTGTATACGAGGGCTTGTCGTATTAGTTAGTGAATGACTAGTACTCTACTAGTTTGAGAATCATTAGTCGCCGCATTTTCTTTTAAGGAGTGACTCTCCTTGTCTATTTTCTTGCGCATTTTTGTCGTACACTTTCTGTGAGGCGCAAAACTAGAACCTCTCCTTGTTCTCTGTTTTTGACCTCATTTAGTAATAATTGAAGTTTTAATTTTACATTTTTTTTCTTATTATTGCTTTTAAATTTAAGCGTATCATTTCTTGTATGTTGAGCCGAGTGTTGACTGTTGGGTGCTGGGGTTTGTGTTTCCATATATAACCGCTGTATTTCACTTTTTGGCTAAGCATCCTGAAATAGTAAAATAGAACAATCAAGTTTGCGGCAATCATTAGTTTGGAGGATTTATTGTAAGCAAATGATCTATATGAATAAGTATGTAAACACATTATATGCACGGATTTAATGGCACAATGAAATTTCTGAACGATAGGACACAGTTACAAGATATCTTAGATTCAAGGTACGTCGATTATCTCCTCTGTTTTTTTAAGTTTTTTTATCATTGGTATATAAACAACGAATGTTTGTTTAACTGAATCCAAATACTTTTGATTTAATTAAAGCTTCTTTTTCGTTACTATAGCCGAATTCATGTGATTAGACGCTCATTTTCAGTATCTATATATAATATATATAGAGAGAGGCAGGTGTTGTGGAAGATGGGCGATATTATAATAGAAAAGAAGAGTACTATTGTCCGTCGTGAGCCTGATCAGTTAGTACAAGTTTCACTTCCTAAGAAAATGAAGAATTTGGTGGTGAAGAAAGAAATGATTGAGCTTCTCAAAGCTTAAAGCAAGAGAGTTGCATCATAAATTAAAGAATTAGAAGATGCTATGGCTAGGCAGAAGGCAATGGTGGACCACTTGAATACAACTATTGAGGCGCAACAATCAACATATTCGCGATTCCAGTTTTCCTTGACGGATGGGCTTCTATGAATTAAACTCACTAACTCTCTCTCTCCCCCCCCCCCCTCTCTCTCTCTCTCTCTCTCTCTCTCTCTTTCTCTCTCCCTTTTTACCTATGTTACTATTCGGACTTTTGTTATAATTATTTAATTATTATTTCAATCTGATATGTTGGTTTAGTTGTCATTTTTTATCTATCAAACATTAATTCTTGTGGTGTATCCTCCTCAGGTTGCGTTACGGATCGCTTCACTCTTCGCTCTAATTTGTATCTTCCGGTTCATACGAGGGCTTGTCGTTTTAGTTCGTGAATGACTAGTACTCTACTAGTTTGAGAACAATTAGTCGCCTTATTCTCTTTTAAGGAGTGACTCTCCTTGTCTATTTTCTTGCGCATTTTTGTCGTACACTTTCTGTGAGGCTCGAAACTAGAACCCCTCCTTGTTCTCTGTTTTTGAACTCATTTAGTAATAATTGAAGTTTAATTTTTTTTTTCTTATTATTGCTTTTAAATTTAAGTGTATCATTTCTTGTATGTTGATCCGAGTGTTGACTGTTGGGTGCAGGGGTTTGTGTTTCCATATGTAACCGCTGTATTTCAGTTTATGCGTAGCTCGGGGTGGGACTTAGGATCGGGTAATTGGGTACCCACCCGACACAATCGGGTATTCCCCAATCAGGCCACCAAATTGGGTGAAATTGCCAAACGGGTTGGTACACATACCCAATTTAGATATTGCAGGTGGGTACCGGGTAGGTGAATGCGACCCATTTGGGATTTGGGTACCCATTGGGTATATATTGAAATAACTACACGATTGCTACATACTTTTACTATAAGTTTCAAACGTGTTTTCTAACTTGAAATAACACTTTTAGTTTTCTACAAAATAATACACAAAAAAGAGAGCAAAAACCCTTGTTTTGAGCACATCTCGAGCAAAAAAAGCCCTCAAGTTTAGGCAATTTAACCCCTTTCAGGATTTGGTGGGTACCCAATACTCAGTTCATGGGTACCCACAAGTTTTGGTACCTGACCCATTGGGTACTTGACCCATTGGGTACTTAGTATTTCAGGTGGGTATTTGGTAGCAGTTTTGGATACCCAATGAATTGGGTACCCACCCAAAACTACCCAATACCCAAATACCCGACCCATTCTCAACCCTATGCTTAGCATCCTGAAATAGTAAAATAGAAAATTCAAGTTTGCAGCAATCATTAGTTTCGAGGATTTATTGTAAGCAAATGATCTTTATGAATTAGTATGTAAACACATTATATGCACGGATTTAATGACACAAAGAAATTTTTGAACGATAGGACACAGTTACAAGATATCTTATTTTCTCATAAAACCAAAGAAAAATAAAATTAGAAGAAGTACACATTGTTTCCATATTTAAGTCGTACACATTTGTATATGAAATGATCTTTTTAAATAATAAAATATATTGTATTTAATATTCTCCAATTAAAATTTGAAGGATCGTACATTTAGTTGGAATGCTAGTACATATAATCATATAGGAATGTAATGGTTCGAAATTTATCAACTTGAATAGTGAGGTTTTGCTATTATATAGTTGTTACTGATATCTAACATACGAAAATTACCTACTCTACCTTGGAATCCTCTTTCTATTTTTCTATCATAAGGTTGTAATATGTCCCAGTAAGGTATTCAACTTTTTTTTTTTTAATTAGCCAGTGGTTCCAACCTTTGAAACCGGTTCTCGGTTTGGGACCGGTTTTTATTGGGTCAGAATGATTCTTAACCCAGTTGGTTTTAGACCTCCAATCGAATCGGATTAGGGCCCGGACAGCGGTCGAACCGGTTTGATCGGGCGGCCCGGTCCGGTTTTAATAACACTGCTATTGCTAGACTAATATAAGACACTCCACTTCACTGAAATAACATGAAAAGAGAAAGTCCATGCATCCAAATAAACTCAATTCTAATTTAGTTCATGTAGCCTACCGTTATTAATTGAAATTACATGTTTGGTGGCTATCATATTATTGTTGTAATAAAGTAAAGATAATTACAAGGGTCATGTGGTCTCTAAAAGGTAGATTGATCAATTATTAGCTAAATAATAATAAATAGTTTATTTTATCTAATAATATACATAAAATAAATTAAAAATCACATGAATCGAAGAGATATTCCAATAAAATGTTTATTAAGACACATATCATAAAAAAATTTAAAATTGTAATTTGAATATCAGATTTCCACGGATATATGATTTAAAACAAAAAAGTACTACAATGAAGATTTCATTTTATAACTTCTCTCTTAACATATATTACTCAAAGGAGTTATATTTAGTATATTATGTCGCGTGAAAGATTGCTTAAGTAATTCTATTTGGTAGAGAGATATTTAAATATAAAAAAAAAGATCTGATGAGAGAAATTATAGGGGATAATTGTAACTACTTTCCATCATTATATAAAGTTCCAAAAATCAACACCACTCTCTCTCTCCTCACAAGCGACTCTTCACTATTACTCTATTTCGGTCTTCCATCCCTCTTTCCTCTCTCTCTTTCATAAAATGAAAATTCTCATATTCATACTCTACTTTTTTGTTCTTGAATATGAGATACGGAAATTACCCACTCTACCTTGGAATCCTCTTCCTCTTTCTCTATCATAAGGTTGTAATTTCTCTCGGTAAGGTATTCAATCTTTTTTTTTTTTATAAATAAGCCAGTGGTTCGAACCGTTAAAACCGGTTCCCAGTTTGGGACCAGTTTTTACTTGGTCATAACGGTTCTTAACCTAGCTGGTTTTAGACCTCTAATCGGACCGGAATAAGGCCCGAACACCGGTCGAACTAGTTCGACCGGGCGGTCCGGTCCATGTTTAATAACAATGCTATTAACTAGTCGGACTCATCTCTCACTCACTACTCACTGTTCCATGCAAAACTGACAAGTCTTAAATTTGAAAAAAACTTTAAAACACTAATAAAAATTACATGAATCGAAGAGATATTCCAATAAAATGTTTATTAAGACACATAGCATAAGAAATTTTAAAATTGTAATTTGACTATCAGATTTCCTCGGAATATATAATTTAAAACAAAAAAAGTACTACAATGATGATTTCATTTTAGAACTTCTCTCTTAATATATATTACTCAAAGGAGTTGTATTTAGTATATGCCACGTGAAAGATTGCTTGAGATAATTCTATTTGGTAGAGAGATGTTTAAATTAAAAAAAAAAAAAATCTCATGAGATAAATTACAGGGGATAATTGTAACTACCTTCGATCATGATCTAAAATTCCAACAATCAACACCACTCTCTCTCTCTCTCTCTCTCTCTCTTCTCACAAGACACTCTTCACTATTACTCTATTTTAGTCTTTCCGCTCTCTCTCTCAAGAAATGAAAATTCTCATATTCATACTCTATTTTTTTGAACTTGAATATGAGATACGAAATTATCCACTCTACCTTGGAATCCTCTTTCTCTTTATCTATCATTAGCTTGTAATTTGTCTCGGTAAGGTATTCAGTTTTTTTTTTTTTTTTAAAATAAGCCAGTGGTTCAAATGGTTGAAACCGATTTCCCAGTTTTGGACCGGTTTTTATCGGGACAGACCGGTTCTTACCCTATCTGGTTTTAGATCTCCAACCGGACCAAAATAAGGCCCAAACATGGGTCGAACAGGTTTGACCGGGCGGTTTTGTCCGATTTTAATAACACTGCTATCAACCGGTCAGACTCACAACTCACTCACTACTCACTGTTCCATGCAAAACTGACAAGTGTTAAATTTTAAAAACATTTTAATACCCGAATAACATTTTAACTACTTCTTGAGTCTTCCCTTTTTACCTCGATCAATCAATTTCTTGTTTCACAAACCAACAAGCCCTTTCGAAATCAAGGTACGTCGACCATCTCCTCTGTTTCTTTTTTAATTTATTTTATCATTGGTATATAAACAACGAATGTTTGTTAAACTGAATCCAAATATATTTGATTTAATTAAAGCTTCTTTTTCATTACTGTAGCCGAATTCATGTGATTAGGCGCTCATTTTCAGTATCTACAGGTGTTGTGGAAGATGGGTGATATTATAACAGAAAAGGAGAGTACTAATGTCCGTCGTGAGCCTAATCAGTTAGTACAAGTTTCACGTTCTAAGAAAATGGAGAATTTGGTGGTGAAGAAAGAAAAGATTGAGCTTCTCAAAGCTGAAAGCAAGAGAGTTGCATCAGAAATTAAAGAATTAGAAGATGCTATGGCTTGGCAGAAGGCCATGGTGGACCACTTGAATACAACTATTGAGGCGCAACAATCAACATTTTCGCGATTCCAGTTTTCCTTGACTGATGGGCTTCTATGAATTAAACTCAGTAACTCTCTCTCTCTCTCTCTCTCTCTCTCTTTAACTATGTTACTATTCCGACTTTTGTTATAATATATCGTTATTATTTCAATCTGATATGTCGGTTTAGTTGTCATTTCTTATCTATCAAAGATTAATTCTTGTTGTGTATCCTCAGGTTGCGCTATGGATCTTCACTGTTCGCTCTAATTTGCATCTTTCGGTTCATACAAGGGCTTGTCGTTTTAGTTCGTGAATCATTAGTACTCTACTAGTTTGAGAACAATTAGTTGGCGCATTCTCTTTTAAGGAGTGACTCACCTTGTCTATTTTCTTGCGCATTTTTGTCGTACACTTTCCGTGAGGCGTGGAACTAGAACCTCTCCTTGTTCTTTCACTACAAGAATAACGGCCTAAAGCAACGCCGGTACTGCAACGGATTTGTAATCCGTTGCAGTATTTTGATGTACCAACGTCACCTGACGTTGGTACTACAAAAGTTAAAAAAAAAAATAACCTGCCAACGTTTTCGGACGTTGGCAGGTATTGTGCAGCGCACAATTCAAGCAGCAACGTCACAAAGACGTTGCTGTGCGTGGTTTTCCTTTTTTTTTTTTTAAATTTAAAAGGTACCAACGTCCTCCAGACGTTGGTACCAGATTTTACTATTTTTTTTTTAAATTTAAACGGTACCAACGTCCAGCAGACGTTGGTACCACCTTTGACCCTTTTTTTTTTTTGTTTTTTTATTAAGTCAAAGCAGCAGCTTTGTGTCTGCAAGCTGCAGACACAAAGCTGCAGCCTTTAATAAGGCTGTGGCACGGCACCAACGTCTTCAAGACGTTGGTGCCTTAATGATATACCGAATTCGCAGCTGCGAATTCGGCCATTGCAACACCTTCGGTTTTATTTTTTTTCTCACTAAACCTCCCTTAAAACTCACCTAAATCTCACGATTTCAGCCCCAAATCACATTTTTGTTGAAGGTATGTGTTCAATACCTTTAAATTTATGCTTTTACATGTTTTTTTTTGAATTTAATCGGTTAGATTTTAGTTATTTAGCATAAATATTATGTTTTTGTTGATTTGGTGATGTATTTGTGTTAATTATGTATGATTAATTAAGATATTAGAAGTAATTTTGAACGATTTATGTGTATTATTATTATTTTTTAAATTAATTGTTAGATTTGTGTAATTAGTATTTGTGATTAGTGTATTTATGTTAATTATTTATGCTTAATTAAGGTATTAGAGGTAATTATGTGACGATCTACGTATATTATGTTTGTTTTTTTAAATTAATGGTTAGATTTGTGTATATAATTAGATTATTTGTGATATAATTGTTAATTTTAGGCATATTTGTGTTAATTATTTATGCTTAATTAAGGTATTAATTAATTAGAGGTAATTATGTGACGATCTACGTATATTAATGTTTATTTTTAATTAATTTGTTAGATTTGTGTAATATTATAGCATCATAGTGTTGTATTTGTTAGATTTGTGTAATTATGTGACGATGTATATATGTATATTAAGGTTTAATTTAATTAATCGGTTAGATTTGTGTAATATTATCGCATAATAGTGATGTATTTGTTGATTCGAGTGTATTAGTACTGTTAATTATATATATATATATATATATATATATATATATATATATATATATATATATATGTATGCTTAATTAATTAATATTAGATTTGTGATTATGACAATATAGCTACGTATTTTCTTATGATTTTTGTAGAATTTAATCGATTAACTCTGTATTATATAATTGTGTTTATGGTAGAACGTATTTATGTTAATTAGATATGCTAAAAAGGTTAGTAGCGTTTAGAAATTATTAATTTGACCATTCTAAATATTTATTTATCAGATGGTCGGCTCGTCAGATCAGGGTAGGGGGAAAGGAAAAAAGAAGGTGTCGAAGAACCAGGTGCCATACCCGGAAGGGGTACCTCGAGGATCATTCTCTTCGCAGCCTGATCTCGGTTCGATGGGATCACTTTCAGCGATGATGCCGATGTTTCCCGAAGGATCAAATGAGGCAGGAGCCCGCGCTAGTGGGCCGTTTACCAATCAATTGATGGGTGTAGGATCGACGATGGGGGGTGTATATGTTGGGGGTGGTGGATTTGGTGGGGCTGGTTACGGCGGGGTTGGTTATGGTGGGCCTGGATTTGGTGGGCCTGGATTTGGTGGGCCTGGATTTGGTGGGCCTGGGTTTGGTGGGCCTGGATTTGGTGGGCCTGGGTTTGGGAGTGGATCTGGATTTGGTGTGCCACAAACACCGCTAACGAGGCCACAGCTGCAGATTCAGGGGACGGGAAGTACTGTTGGGCCGTCATCATCGGGCTCACGGGGTTCAGGCTCACGTGGTTCAGGCACACGTGCTTCGGGCACACGAGCTTCAGGCTCACGTGCTCATGGCGTTTCTGAGGAGTTAGCCGAGGATGAGGGGGGTAACAATGATTCAGGAGACGATGGTGGTATTGCTAGGGTTGCAGTGCGAGGACAATCTAAACCTCGCGAGCCCCCGGCAAATCCGGATGACAGGGAGGTACTGGAATTATTCTTTGACGGCTCAATAGAGAACCCTTCCGCCGTGACGACGATTGGTACAAATTTGAGGAACATGATGCAAGGGCCATACTTCACGTACGGCATGTGGCCAGAAGAGGAGAAGGAAATGTGTTGGAACAGATTTAAGGTAAGGAATTAGCTTGGCTTCTATATTTATTAAATATTTATAAATATTTGTTCATTTTTTATTCATTTATGTGACCAACTTTTCTTTATGTCTGTATTAAATGCAGCACACTTACCAGTGGGATCCTGCCATTGAAAATGCAGTCAGGGAATGGTACGATAGGGTCGCCACTGCGAGATTTGCAGGTTCGGTAAACCACGCCAAGAAATGGTGGTTGCGCTGCAAAATTGACCCCACCTATAGTTTGACTCACAGCTGTTGGATTCACGAACATTTTCGGCAGGCATTTTATGATTACTGGGAGCTTGAGCCCACGAAGGGTCGTTCGGAGCAGAACGCCAAAAATCGAGATAAGGGGAAAACAGTAAACTATAGGGGTGGGTCGCGCAGCACGAACAAGCATAGGATAGACCTGGTAAGTAGAAAAATATGATTGGTTATTTTTCAAATATCATCATTGATTTAATAATGTGATCTATATTTGCTTTAATGAATTTTCATATTTTGACAGGCAAAGGAAATGAATACAACGCCCGACAAGGTGCCGTTTCAGGATGTCTTTGTAAAGACTCGTGCAAAGAAACACGACGACGGAACGGTTGAGTGGCCAAACCCTGAGGACAAGGCTAATTACGTGAGTATAATATTTTCTTTCATTAAAGTTGTGTAATCGTCAATAATTGTTGTTGTCGTAATTATACTTATGTTTGTTACAAAAAATATTTTGAATCATAATATGTCATATGCAGGATGCCTACGTGGAACACTGCCTACGAGAACATGGGCCCGATATGAGCCAGTGGCCGGTCTGGGACGTGAGACCGTGGGTGGAAATTGCCGCAGCCGGACATGTAAAGAAGAATAGGGTGGTGGGTCTGGCGAGTTACGGTGAGCCCGAGCGCATAGGATTCAAGGCTCGAAGACATTCTAGGTTCGTTGAGACTGGCTCTAGTAGCTTGGAGCCGCTTCGATCAGAATGTGAGTCACTGCGGGCCGTAACGGCTTCTCAAAATGAGGAAATCGCTGGATTAAAGAATGTGCTCAAATACTTTATGTCACAGATGAATGTGCCGGTGCCCGAGGAGTTGTGGGGGTCAGCGCAACAACAGGGTCAACAACAACAGGGGCAACCACAACAGTTTAACAACTTCCCGGCAGTTTTCCACCAACCATTGCAACCGACGAACACGAGTGTCGGCAGCGGGCGGGCATCAGGGGGTTCATTCTATCGACCACAGTCACATTCTTTCGGTCAGGAGGACGAAGGAGATCAGGAAAGAAGTTCGGGTGGCGGTGATGACGACACTACTGGTTTGGGTGATATGTAATCTGAAGAGGATAGTGTAATTTAGTCTGTTATTTGCTGCTTTTATTTTTATTTGTATAATTATGAACAAACGTGGTTTGTTTTAGCTTGTTTTTATTTATGTTTGCACCTTATATATATTTATGTTTTTATTTATGTTTTTATTTATATTTATAATTTACACTAGTTGTATATATATATATATATACATATAAACGTTACAATTCAAATAACTCAAATATTACAACGCAAGCTTACATATTGCAAATAAACCACTGTTTAAGTAACGAATTCTTACTACACAGGCAAACATATTGCTTAGAACACACATTACGCATAATCAGGGTCGTCGTCGTCACCATCATCATGATCTTCATCCACGTCATCGTCGGCGAACGTGTCGTTATCATCGACTTCCACAATATCATTTACTGCAAGCCTGATAGGTGTATTGTCGATATTGTTGATGTCATCCAATCTTAGCTGAGGTGCGGTGCTATCTTGGTAAATGTCGAGATTAGCCACTGCAGTTGTGTCAACGAGGTACCTCGCTCTTGTCGTGCAAACCGCCCACCATCCTCTCCTACTCGTATTTTTTTGTGAAGGATACAAACTGTAATAGACTTGTTGCGCCTGACTTGCTAAGATAAACGGTTCAGACGCTCCTGTCCCGAGTCGCATTGTTGGATTAATGTCAACAAGGCCATAAGTCGGATGAGTTGTTATTCCATTATACACGTCGTACCAATCACATTTGAACATAACAATTTGTTCCAAGTTTCCAGTGCCCTAGTAATCAAGCTGTATAATCTCTTGAAGCATTCCATAGAAATTACGTGCGTCTGGGTCGCCAGTGTCGCCCTTCACATAAACGCCACTGTTCATTGTTTGCCCACCAGCCCCATATGCTTCTGTATGAAACTTGAATCCGTTAACCGTATAACCATTATAAGTTTTTGCTTTCAAAACAGGACCCCGAGCAAGACCGCGTAATCTAGGATCCACACTGTAACTACCAGACACAACAACTTGTTTGAACCAGTCGATAAATTAAGCTTTACGTATCTGATCTTTATTAGCTTGCGGATATCCTGCGCACATCTATTCATCAAACACACTGTCGCAGAAAGAAGCCGTTTAAAACATCAATTGATATATTAGCAAGAATACATCGTATGGCAATTACTAATCTTACCTTAACCAACACTCGACCTCTGGGCAATTCAACAAGACATATAGATGAGCCGCTTTGCACTCTGCGAGAGACAAATTTCTGTAACTGACACAACGCCCCATTGTTTTCCCTTTACTCTGGAGTACTGATAATTGGTCGTTGGGGTCAATAGATATTGGAACTTCGTTCCTGTTCAAACGGGTTGCTCTTGTTTCAATGTTGCTGTCAAAGTAGAGTGAGGAGAAATTTGCAATTTCTGCGTAAATGTACGCCTCAACAATCGACCCTTCTATGTGTGCCTTGTTACCCCTTGGTCTCTTAAAATCAAACATCCGTCTAACAAAGACAAAAAAAGATTAACTAGTCATATTTTGAACATCGTATAGTTATCAATATAACAGTAACTGGTATTTACCTCTCAAATGGGTACATCCACCTGTACTGTACGGGCCCACCGACCTTTGCCTCCCAGGGAAGGTGTATCGCCAAATGCTCCATGGAATCAAAGAACGATGGAGGAAAGAATTTTTCGAGCTTGCACATAGTCACCACAATCGAACGTTCTAATAATTCCATGTCACTATATCGGATGTCAGGAGCTGTCAAAGCTCTGAAAAAATTACTGATCTCCACTAGCGGCCCCCAGACATTCTCTGGCAAGAAGTCACGAAATGCAATCGGAACCAACCTTTGCAAAAAAACGTGACAATCGTGACTTTTCATTCCCACTAGACGCAGCTGTGGCATTTGAACACAACGCAAAATGTTTGACGCGTATCCATCTGGAAATTTGAGATTGCACAACCACTCACACACTTTAACCTTTTCGTCCTTACTGAGACAGTACGATGCTCTACGTTTGTATAACCTCCCTCCCGGTCCAGTCTGTAGAAACAAAGATCTTCTGCCCGTCAGTAATTGTAAATCTTTGCGAGAGTTCATATTGTCCTTGGTTTTCTCAGGGTCATCCATCACAGTGTTCTTGATATTGTCGAAGAAGTTCTTTTCACAATGCATGACATCTAGGTTGTGGCGGATCAGATTGTGCTTCCAATACGGAAGTTCCCAAAATATACTTCTACGACACCAATTGTGATACAACCCAAAGCCCTGAACAAATTCTCCGCATATACCAAATCCGACCGGTGGAAGACGTTCAACGTGTCTCCACATGTCCATCCCTGATCTTCTTGGTAGAGGTTCATCAGTCTCTATCCTACCTTTCGTGAAGTCAGTTGTGTTTAGTCTCCATGGATGGTCCAGAGGCAAGAATCTACGATGACAGTCAAAGAAAGAAGTCTTTCGACCGTGCTTAAGTTGGAAACTCTTGGTTTCTTCCATACAGTACGGGCAAGATAAACGACCATGTGTGCTCCACTGTGATAGCATGCCATACCCTGGATAGTCACTAATCGTCCATAGCAATGAAGCTCGCATTTGAAAATTTTGTTTCCGAAAACTATCGTATGTTGGCACACCCGAATCCCACAATGACTTAAGTTCATCAATAAGGGGTCTGAGTAATACGTCAATGATCTTGCCAGGACTCTTCGGACCAGATATCATTAAACTTAGGAAAATATATTCTTGCCGCATGCACAGGTCGGGAGGGAGGTTATAAGAGGTCACAAATACTGGCCAACACGAGTAAGGAGCTGAGGAGCTCCCGAAAGGATTAAAACCATCGGTGCAAAGTCCAAGTCTAACGTTTCTCGGTTCGGCAGCAAAATCTGGAAATGTCCTGTCGAAAGATTTCCAGGCCAAACTTGAAGCAGGGTGAATCATTTGATCGGTATCTGCCTGACACTTCAAGTGCCATGTCATGTGCTCCGATATTTTGCGTGATGTGTAAAGCCTCTGCAATCGATCCGTCACAGGCAAGTACCACAGCTTCTTACGTGGAACGAGCTTCTTCTTATTGGTGCATTCCTCGTACCTAGCTTCGCCACAATGGGGGCACTCGGTCCAGCTCTTACTTTCATACTCCCCGTAATAAAGGATACAAGTATTAACACACACATCGTATGTTTTGTACCCAAGTCCTAAACCTTTGATGAATTTCTTGAATCCGTACCAATTTTCAGGCAATCTATGACGATCTGCTGGACTCATTAATCTGCGAGCCGCTTGTAATTGATTGTCAGCAGAGGCGTTTGTTGTGCCATGACGAACCTTGTCGGCAATAAATGATGTTAACCACTGCAATGGTGTTGTTTCCACATCAACGCGTATTGGCACCTCGGCTTCCCGTAGCATATCAAAAAAGTCTCGGGCCTCACGGTTTGGCTCTTCTTCTGTATTTTGATTATAGTGCGTGCCTTCATACTGACCTCCGTATGCATCATTGACCATATCTACGTAACCACTTTCGACATTATCATTACGAGTAGATGACTCTCCTGCGTATGTGTAATTGCCAGAAAAGTTGTTCCTTTCTCCGTGTGCCTCCCATACGTAATAATGAGGAACAAAACCGTACGTCAATAGGTGTCCCTGAATCACATCCCTCTTTTTGCTTTTGCTAAACCCACACCAAGTGCACGGACACTTAACTCTTCGTTGACCTTGAGAAAATGCAAATTCTAGGAATCTGTTTACGCCATCTATGAAATATGGATTGATATACCCCTCATCAACGTTGCCTCGATCGTACATCCAACTCCGATCTTCGTTGTTATACATTTTTTATCTAATTAAAATCAAATTAACAATGCATCAGCACGAGAACTGACTATTTAATCACGAAAGTAAGGCTAATTAAAACTTATCATCATATACTAACAGTGTAAGCAACTAATTACACACATGCATATATATAGCAGACTACTAATCAAATCACGCTTAGATCTCAGTTACTCTAAATATGATGAATAACAGGTATTAATATTACAAAAATCACTAAATTAAGCAACAACATCAACAATATATATATAAAATTAATCAACGAACTACGATAATACTGAAATTGATACCTCTCGTGGAGTAAGCTTTGCTGAGAATTACGTACGCTTTGCAAAAAAATCACAAGCAAGAAATGAAATTTTGCTGAAAAATAGAGAAGAGAAGGGGAAGAAATGCAGTAGATTTTGGATAATGAAATGCAGGTTATGCAGTAGATTTTGGGGTTGTGAAACGAAGGTATGGATAATGAAATGTGTGGAGGAGAGGATATGAAGCTGATAAATCTATTGCAAGGTCCAAATCCCTTGCTGCTGTAAAAACAGCTTTTCTGACACAATTGCATGGGAAAAAGGCCCTTGCAGTAGCCTTTCAGCTTCAGCAACCTCCTCTTCCCTTGCAGGTTTTGTTTTACTTATTTTTTAATATAATAAAGCTGCATTCTTCATTCTTTACATATATATGCATATATATATATATATATATTATATATATATATATATATATTTAACAAAAATAAAGAGTAGTTCAATTCTAATGTAATGTTGAGTTATCAATTATATTCTTAATTAATTCAACAAAAATAAACAGTAAGTTTTCCTGTACGTAGTTGATCAATTCGTATGTAGTATAAATATTATTCATTCATATAATTTCAGTTTATTTAATGAAACTCAAGAATCGTATTTGCGGTCAATCATAAAATTTTCAAAAGGGAAGGACTAAATTGTAACTTTTCAAATCTTTTTGGGGTCAAAATCATATTTTCAAAAAGAGTTGTATTCCTAGTGCGTAGTTCAATTCTTATGTAATAACACTATATATTCATAATAAAATCAATGCTATTAAATCTAATTAATTTAGTTCTTATTTCAACAAGTTCAATTCATTTATTAAAATTTAATTAAGATTAGTTTTGTTTAATTAGTTCAATTCTAATGTAATGTTGAGTTATCAATCATATTCTTAATTAATTCAACAAAAATAAACAGTAAGTTTTCCAGTACGTAGTTGATCATCAATTCTTATGTAGTTTAAATATTATTCATTCATATAAATTCAGTTTATTTAATGAAAATCAAGAATCGTATTTGCGGTCAATCATAAATTTTTCAAAAGGGAAAGGACTAAATTGTAACTTTTCAAATCTTTTGGGGTCAAAATCATATTTTCAAAAAGAGTTGTATTCCTTGTACGTAGTACAATTCTTATGTAATAACACTATTCATAATAAAATCAATGCTATTAAATCTAATTAATTTAGTTCTTATTTAATATTTGTTCAATTGAGTAATTAAACTAATTTGACAAAAGTCAATGTTAGTTATATTTAGTTGATGCTTATATATTTGTAGTTAATTAGGAATTGTCCATTCAAACAAGTTCAATTCATTTATTAAAATTTAATTAAGATTGGTTTTGTTTAATTAGTTCAATTCTAATGTAATGTTGAGTTATCAATCATATTCTTAATTAATTCAACAAAAATAAACAGTAAGTTTTCCTGTACGTAGTTGATCATCAATTCTTATGTAGTTTAAATATTATTCATTCATATAAATTCAGTTTATTTAATGAAAATCAAGAATCGTATTTGCGGTCAATCATAAATTTTTCAAAAGGGAAAGGACTAAATTGTAACTTTTCAAATCTTTTGGGGTCAAAATCATATTTTCAAAAAGAGTTGTAGTCCTTGTACGTAGTACAATTCTTATGTAATAACACTATTCATAATAAAATCAATGCTATTAAATCTAATTAAT
Organism: Misopates orontium; assembly: GCA_946800315.1. NCBI lineage: Eukaryota > Viridiplantae > Streptophyta > Magnoliopsida > Lamiales > Plantaginaceae > Misopates > Misopates orontium. Next base: position 22,946,772 of record OX326946.1, read on the forward strand.
TTAGTTCTTATTTAATATTTGTTCAATTGAGTAATTAAACTAATTTGACAAAAGTCAATGTTAGTTATATTTAGTTGATGCTTATATATTTGTAGTTAATTAGGAGTTGTCCATTCAAACAAGTTCAATTCATTTATTAAAATTTAATTAAGATTAGTTTTGTTTAATTAGTTCAATTCTAATGTAATGTTGAGTTATCAATCATATTCTTAATTAATTCAACAAAAATAAACAGTAAGTTTTCCTGTACGTAGTTGATCATCAATTCTTATGTAGTTTAAATATTATTCATTCATATAAATTCAGTTTATTTAATGAAAATCAAGAATCGTATTTGCGGTCAATCATAAATTTTTCAAAAGGGAAAGGACTAAATTGTAACTTTTCAAATCTTTTGGGGTCAAAATCATATTTTCAAAAAGAGTTGTATTCCTTGTACGTAGTACAATTCTTATGTAATAACACTATTCATAATAAAATCAATGCTATTAAATCTAATTAATTTAGTTCTTATTTAATATTTGTTCAATTGAGTAATTAAACTAATTTGACAAAAGTCAATGTTAGTAATATTTAGTTGATGCTTATATATTTGTAGTTAATTAGGAGTTGTCCATTCAAACAAGTTCAATTCATTTATTAAAATTTAATTAAGATTAGTTTTGTTTAATTAGTTCAATTCTAATGTAATGTTGAGTTATCAATCATATTCTTAATTAATTCAACAAAAATAAACAGTAAATTTTCCTGAACGTAGTTGATCATCAATTCTTATGTAGTATAAATATTATTCATTCATATAAATTCAGTTTATTTAGTGAAAATCAAGAATCGTATGTTTAGTTTGGTTATTATTATTTAATGAGAAGTTATTGATTCTAATAACTTTAATTAATTTTACAATACAAGATTAATTCTAATTAGTCCAGTTCTCATATATGTTATTAGGATCTTATTCATTCAAATAAGTTCACATATATATATAGCTATAAATATCAAGATTAGTTCTATTTTTTTATGTAATTAATAATTATTCAATCAAATAAGTTTTATTAATTAATTAATTTAACCAAGATCAAGATTAGTTCTATATATTTAGCTCAAGTCTCATTTAATTATGATTTACAAGCCATAATTATATATGGATATAATTAAATGATTGAATGAGGAAATATATATAATTAAAACATTTTTCTAATAAAGCTATTGCAAGGTCCAAATCCCTTGCTATTGCTACTTTTCTGACACAGCAGCAAGGGATTCCAACTTCCCTTGCAACAGCTTTGACACAGCAGCAAGGGATTCCAACTTCCCTTGCAACAGCTTTCTGACTATAACCTGTTGCAAGGGATTTGGACCTTGCTACAAAATTTCAGAAAATTTTTGGCGGAAACTTCAAATTTCCCAAAAAATTTCATTTCCCTCCCTCTCCCTTCCACTATACTACTATAAATACCCCACTATATCACTCATCCATCCCACTTCTCCCTCTCATATTATTATCATCTTCTTCTCTCCCCTTCTCTCCTACACTTTATTTTTTTCCTTAATTTATTTTGCATCATCATCAACTTATATATATATTATATATGCATGCATCTTATACTATATATATACATATATATTGTATAATTATAATTAGTGAGATTATTTTATAATTATACATTGTAAAGTTTAGTGTGTGTATGTGTATATATATATCATTATATTTTTAAAATGTTATCTAACATTTCTTAATATTATATATATATACATATATCTATATATATATATATATATATATATATATATATATATATATATATATATATATGTGTGTGTGTGCGTGTGTTTGTGTGTGTGTGTGTATAATTTAGTTATTAGTATTATATTTTTTAACATACTATACATATATATATAATATTGAGGTTTCAATTAATGTATAATGTGAGTGTGTGTATATATATATATGTATATATATATTAAAAAACATTTTATTAAAAGAGGCGGTATTTACCGCGACTTTTTTTTAAAATAAAATTTTTATGTACAGCAACGTCCGGACGTTGCTGCCAAATTTGAAAAAAAAAAAATCGGGCTACTATAGCAACGTCCACGGACGTTGCTGCCATATTTTTAAAAAAAATCCTCCGGGCACTATAGCAACGTCCGAGGACGTTGCTGCAATTAAATGTCCGGACAAAAATGAAATTAAAAAAAAAACTATAGCAACGTCCGTAGACGTTGCTGTGTTTTATCGAAACCAAAAATGAACAAAAATGAAATTAAAAAAAAAAACGTGCTTAAATCAATTGCAACGTCAAAAGACGTTGCAATTGAGCTTGTGTCAGAATGCATAGCAACGTCCTTAGACGTTGCAATTGACCTTTGTGTCAGAACAAATAGCAACGTCTGTGGACGTTGCTGTTAATTGTGTGTGTCAGCACCCTATAGCAAGGGAAATGGGACCTTGCTACAGGTGTGTGTCAGAACAGCAATAGCAAGGTCCTTTTCCCTTGCAGCATGCAAAATACCTGCACCCACGCCACCTATAGCAAGGGATGCTACCAACGTCCACATCCCTTGCTATAGATCAATAGCAAGGGAATTTGGACCTATAGCAAGGTTTTTGGACCTTGCTATAGGCCACATTTCTTGTAGTGTTTGTTTTTGAACTCATTTAGTAATAATTGAAGTTTTAATTTTTACTTTTTTTTTTCTTATTATTGCTTTTAAATTTAAGCGTATCATTTCTTGTATGTTGAGCCGAGTGTTGACTGTTGGGTGCAGGGGTTGATGTTTCCATATATAACCGTTGTATTTCACTTTTATGCTTAGCATCCTGAAATAGTAAAATAGAAAATTCAAGTTTCCAGCAATCATTAGTTTGGAGGATTTATTGTAAGCAAATGATTTATATGAATAAGTATGTAAACACATTATATGCACGGTTTTAATGACACAAAGAAATTTCTGAACGATAGGACACAGTTACAAGATATATTATTTTCTCATAAAACCAAAGAAAAAGGAAATTAGGAGAAGTACACATTGTTTCCATATTTAAGTCGTACACATTTGTACATGAAATGATCTTTGTAAATAATAAAATATATTATATTTAATACTATCCAATTGAAGTTGGAAGGACCGTACATTTAGTTGGAATGCTAGTACATATCATTATATTGGAATGTAATGGTTCGAAATTTATAAACTTGAATAGTGAGGTTTTGCTCTTATGTAGTTGTTACTGATACCTAAGAACGATATATACTTGTCAAAATGTAAAGTTATAGATTGATTATTTTATAAATGTTCTGCTCTTATCGAAGTTATTTTGATATAATGTGGCAATTGTCTATATATTAAGAGCACAATATATTTGAATTTGTTCGTGGTACTAATCCGAGAAATTGAAGCAAAAGGTTCATCAAATAGTGAATGTCTGTGTTGGAAACACGAAGCGGAATATTGACTGGAGGGAGCTTTTGCACCAGGCATCTCAGGGCGTATACGAAAGAGCACAAAACATGGAGAGGGAAATCATTTAGGTAAGTTGAGGAACGATGAAAAATTGCTTTATTCGTGGCCATGGATGGGAATTGTGACAAATATTTTGACATTGCTCCCCTCCCCACTGAAGTGGGCCTACCATCCCGGTCTCAAAAGAGTCGTAATTTTTGGTCTGTGTTTTATCTACGTAGTATTGGTAGTCAGTTTGTTGTTTGACCATATACTCGTTTACAAAAATCTTACTAAAAAGCAACAATAATTCGTTTTACATTTAAAGATAATAGTTTGTAATATATAAAAATGTTTATTCGATTATAATATCAAACTTTTTCTCAGAAATTAGTTTTTTTGTTTTGTTTATAAATTGAGCATCTAGAAATGTTGTGCATATTATTTATATTAAACACACTCACAAATCAATGTTACTATGGCGTTTAGACATGGATGAAGCAACATTACGGAACAAAACTCTTCTCCTTTCATATGATTGTAGTTGTGCATATGTTATTCTGAGATTTACGGTGGGTTTATTCTTGTTGTACTGTCTCAAGTTTCTTTTAAGGAACTAATACATTTATTCTTCTATAGTTAACCTTGCAACTTCAAGTAATTAGTTATCTGTTGTTTTTCATCATATGCATGCTTGTATACCCAGTTTTTGTTCTTTTCAGAAGTATCAGGCGCCAATATTACAGATAGAAGTGCTAAATTGAACTAGAATCCGGACACCAAATATCTTATTCACTTTTGAATATCCATTATCCATGGCATGAGCCATGAAAATCGCTTTAATTATGTAATTTGGAGTCCTGCTTCTTAATTCAGCGGATTTTCTACGTTGTCCTCAAGAAGATTTCTTCAATTGATTGTTTCTTTTCTTTGTTTATTATTTCGTTAATTTATGAAAACAGGTTATAATTTGGGTGCATGAGTTGCTTATGGATGTTGGTTGCCCTGAAAAATTTGATTTAAGTTTGTGAATTTTGAAAGGTAGTCTTGTAACCTTGCCTCTGATGGATACTTTTTGTCTTTACATTCAGTAAATTGTATCCTCTATCATAATGAAACCATGTAACCAGCAGATTTACATCCTTCAGGTCTCAATTCGACATGAATTTGGTCCTTTTGCACAAAATTGCGATTAAAATTGGCATAGTTGATGTAATGTTGCTGTAGATAACTAAAGTGAGATAGATAAAGCTTGTATAGTTTGATATTAAAATCAAGTAACCATTACGCATTGAAAGCAATAATGTTTGATCTCATTAGCAAGGATTCAGGAAAATCTTGAGGAAAAGAATGCAGAGAGAAGTCTTTAGTTTCTATAGAATTTGTTGGCACCTTCATTTTTGTGAGGTTTCTCTGCCTTTTCACTTTTGTTGTTCGTGGATTCTGTTTAATTGATTTGGTTTTCGGCCCATCCTTTTTCACGTGTTGGGTACAATCATAATATATCACATTGATTGCAATTTACTGTCCCCATTAATTCATCGCTCGATCTCCACCGTCTCCGATCGTGATTATGTTGTGTGTGTGCCCTAATTTCTCCGGTAAGTTTACGACGAATTTTTGAAAATTACAAGAAACTTCTTTTGTTCTTGATAATATGTACTATATTCAGATAATTCAACAACAATCCTGTTTATCCATTAAAAACTTCCAAATACAACGCAGCGGTAGGAAAATAAAATAAAGTTTAGGTAGCATTGAGCACCCATAAGGACATAAATTAAATTCTTGGATTTTTTATTTCGCAAGTTGTTGTCCTTTCATTAATATTCCCTTCTTGGGCTATCAAGTCTTGAATTTTTACCTTGTACTGTAGATGTTGCAATCAGGAAGATGATCCATTCACCCGAGCCTCAAAAGTTCAAGAATCTGAGAGGGTACATGCTTTTTTCTTTCTCTCTTTCTCCTTCTGCATTCTAATAGTTTGTTTGAGGGTGTTCTTTCTATGATATTTTTTTACTTTTTGCTAGTATAGAAAACCTGTTGATGTGTCCTCTGACGCAGTCAGGAAAGCGAAAAACTCTGACCGGAGTTGGGGGGGGGGGGGGGGGGGGGTCTATTGGTCACCCTGCAAGAAAGATGATAAATTATCCTCTGGTTTTGGCTGCTCCAGGAGCTCCAGCAAATAGGGCTAGAGTATTATCTGGGAACTCAATAGACGATGCAAGTACATAAGGATATGGGGATATATCATGGAGCTGAAAGTTTGCAATGAGTTTCTTCTGTATTTTCTAAATATCAATGCGATCGATAACTCTGTTTTACTTCTGCTTTTTTAACTAGGACAACTGAAGCTTCAAACTTCTTGATTAATGAAAAGAGATGTTTGCACATTAAAAAAATGGCATCTTTGAAAAAACACAGATTGCTGAAACATTGTTGTGGGAAACAATTTTTTAAATGCTTAGCCAAATTTTTTAGACCACTCTGTTTCCAGAGAAACCATAATTTAATTATCCGAAACTTGCTAATACATGGTCGCTGCAATGTATTATGTAGATAACTACACATACATGTTCTTAATAAGGAAAAGAGCTACCAGGTTGGTAACCGCAATGTTCATTACTTCGCAGTTATAGTCTCTGGATGTTCCTTTCCAATAGGTAATGGGAAGATTAAATCACATCTACAGCTCATATGTGCGTGAAATTTATGATGGCCAATTATTCGTAAAACTAAAGAAAGGTTTAAACTATCCTGCTATGGATCCTTGGGTACGGTAATTATCTCCATTCTTTTCACACAAAAAAGCAGTTGAACTTATAACTATTCACACCAGGTTTTTGTTTCCTATCTCTTTCGTGAACCCTGATTATGCTTCATTTTTACCAAAGAAATACTGTGATTCATGGTTCCCATGATGTATAACATGCTTCTATGTGATCTGGTCCTTGTTCCACTATCAGGGAACTGGTGATCAGTACGTGGTCAAGAGCAAGGTCAAACGGGCGTTAGTATGCTCTTGAATTGGTCTTTGATATTTCTTGACTAGAGTAGGCCATTAGATCTCATGGTCTTAATATTGTCATGTCGTTGAAAATATTGTGATATTAAATTATAATAAAACTGTGACGCTAGTTTGCTCACGAGAAAGAATTGTCTACATAGATCGAGTAGGAATTTGTAGAAAACAACCTTTCTTGTTTTTGAAAAAACAGTGTTTTCTGTAGCTTTACCATAAAATGTGTTTTAATGCAAATTGACAAAAATGTTCTAATTGACACTAGTTAAGATGTACCTTTAAATAAAAGCACAACCACTTTTTTTTTGGATTTTTAATTAATGTAGAATATATATTGGCAGCCACCCACCCCGCGCCAGGGTCACCCCCCATTCCATCCCAATCAACAACTCATCTCTCTTTAATCGTAGTCCCAAAAAGCAGGGACTATGTGAAGAGGAAGGGGACAGACTCATTTTTATAGTTTTGTTCTTCTAATTTTGGGAGAATTGATGGTTTTCTTCGTTTACAAAACCTCAAATCCTACAAATTAGATTTTGGCCCTTTCAGCTATGGCATGGTTTTCTTCTGCTTCTGCTTCGTAATCGGTTTTGAATTAACTCGACGTCACGACAACTACGGTGGAGGAAGACTAGATTACTTACAGCACAGTTCGATATGCATATAGTAGACCTTAAGCAAGCCTTGATTTCTCAATCTACATTTTATGTCTATATCAGAAACTAACTTCGCTATAAATGCAGAATCTGCCCAGTAACTTATCACTTTTCACGTTTCTACCCCGTTTTCGTTTGGGTCGGGAAAAAGTCCCGTAACTTTCAAAAAACCAAGCAATTTATGCCAACCCCGGGCCCGAATGGGCTTTCGTGTTCAAAGTGTGTGTCTTATCCTACGTCGCTGCCAGGTTGGACGTGACATGTCAAAGTTGCAGAGCATATTTTGCAATTCAGTTTTAAAAGTTTAAATAAACTCATAATTATTATGGAAAAATAATGTAATCTATCTAACATATTTATTAACTTATTTATTATTTAAAATATTAAAAAATTTATTTTAATATTTAAGAATCTAATCAATGAATTAAATTGGTTCTTTCTTTAAAAAAATCTATTAACTTCAAATCAGTTGGTTCTCTTCAAATAATTGAAGTTTTTTATTTGTAAAAACTAAAAACTTGTTAAGGAACTTGTGAGTTATTTTTAAAAATTAAAGTAGGTAATAAAAGAAAAATATGTATTTTTTATATTTTTATATATTATAAATTTTAATTTAATGGAAACTTGTCTTCCCTAATAGAACCACCCATGTCACATCACCCCTCCCCCCCCCCCCCCCCCCCCCCAAAAAAAAAAAAGAAATTGTGACCCCATTCCACTCCCCTCTCCACCCTAAAAGCACCAAGTTCACTTGATTGTGGCTAGGTAGGCGTATGTAATAAATTTATTTCTTTTTCTTTTTTTATTTAAATTTTGAATTTGTTTTTGCCCCAATCAAGTAAACCTGGTTGCTTGGAGGGTGAGGGGGGGGGGGGGGGGGGGGGGAGGTGGTTGGGGTTCCAACAAGTGTTGGAGGGTGGGGCGGGAGAGGGGTGGGGATTTGGTTGGATTTATTAAGGAAGACAACTTTCTCTTCGTAAAACTAATAATATGTAAAAATGATGAAAACAATACAATTTTTTATTCTTTTACATACTTTTAAAATAGAAATATAACTCACGAGTTCTTTGACAAGGGCTTAGTTTTATAAAAAAAACTTTTAATTATTTGAAGAGAATCGATTTGAACTTAATAGTTTTTTTTTAAAGAAAGAAGCAATTTAATTCATCGATTAGACTCTTAAATATTAAAATAAAGCTTTTTAGTAATAAACAAGTTAGTTAATTATATATTAAATTGATTAAATTATTTTTCTAAAATAATCATGAGTTTATTTAAATTTTTAAAGCTGAATTGGAAAATATGCCTTGCAACTTTGACATGTTACGTCCAACCTGGCAGCCACGTAGCATGAGACACACACTTTGAACACGAAAGCTCATTCGGGCCCGGGGTGGGCATAAATTGCTTGATTTTTTGAAAGTTACGGGACTTTTTCCCGACTCGAACGAAAATGGGGTAGAAACATAAAATGTGATAAGTTAATGGGCAGATTCTGCATTTTTGCCTTAATGTTTCTATTTGCTTATTATACTGATTTTTGGCACATTAATACTGAAAGTATTCACCGATTGTTCTCATTTGTTTAAGGAATATTGTCAAAAGGCCTCAAATAAGTTTTAAGTTCTTAGAATTCATGCACAGAGGTAAAAGCTAGAAAGACTTATATTGAGATTTATCATTTGCTAATAATGAATAAACATAAGTTGTTTATAAAAATTTACTCCATACAATCAACGATGTTAAGGTATAGCTAACTTGTAACGAAAAATCCAGGATAAAAAGGTTCTATGCGATCGGAATCGTAATGACCGTCAAAAACAATGGATTGTACATGACACACTTTGTCATAATCTTCTCCTTGTTGACCATCCAGATTTTGCAATCTGGTCATGAATTCTTGCGGCATGCTATTAATTTGCAATTTTTGGAGTTTAGTTAAGAATTTTAGACCATCAGGAATCATCTCCAACTTTTTGCAATCATATATTGTGAGTGTAGAAAGTCTTGGGGCTGCTCCTTCTTCCACCACCAATTCCTTTAAATTCGGCATAGTCTGAAATAAAAGATACCTGAGCTGTGGAAATCCAGAGGCATGAAAAACCATTTTACTCCCCACGAATGCGCATTGTAAATTAAGCGTTTTCAGCATTGGAAACTTCCCGAGTATTTCCATGGGGTCATCCTCAATTGTAGACCATTGGAGTGTCATATAAACTAGATTGGGACATAGTTGATGGAGTTCACAATTGGGAAACCTGGCTATTGGGCCATCGATTTTGACACGGCTGAGTGAGGGAGACACCAACAATTTGCTCAAAATAATTTCACCTTCTCCAGAACTAAAATCGCAATTTACAATGGTTAAAATGCTCTCACGTAGGTTATTCCGACTAGTACTGATGTGATCAACAATCACGGATAAGGTGTGCATAGCAAAAATATAGGCTTTAAAGCGTCGAAGACTTGTCAATTTTGTGATATCTCTGACATAATAATATACACCATTGAAATTTTCTATAGTTTCCAACTCATTCAACCCATCCAGTCTCATTCTTTGGCCTTCATATTGTTCTTCAGCAGGTTTACTATATTTGAGGGATAAATGCTTCAGTCTCTTAATCTTATGAATGATGTCTGGAGCTATTTTGGTTGTTTTTGGCATAAGATCAAGTTCCAGAGTTTGAAGACGTTGCAAATTGCTAATAGAAGACGGCAACTCATCCAAAATACAATCTCTCATGCCCAAATATTTCAAATGGACTAACTTATTACCTATTTGGCTTGAAAATATTCCATTGCCTAGATCACAATGGGTCAATAAAAGAATTTTAAGTGAACTAAATTGGTCCAGATTGGAGATCAAGTGGTGATAACCCACGTCATGCACCTGATACCAGTCTTTTAATTTGTTGTTCACCAAAAGACATCGCAAGTTGGGAAGATTTTGTAGCCCGTGGAAATCATCCCCCACGTCTCCTTGAAAATGAACGGCCAACCTGCGAGGTCTAACAATTGAAGAACCATAGGCCTTAGGGAAATCAAAATCAAAAGTCTCCAGAAACCCTTCGTCTTTTGCCTTTGAAATGCAAAGCTCTCGCATCAGATCATGTAGACGACACGACTCAAACCTGATTCTATACGAAAACTCGACAAGTTTTACTTGAACCAAGCACCTTGACGCCATCTCATTCAAGTACCGTTCTGCTACGTTTATGAGATTTTCGTCTCTTCCTTGAGTTTCATTGTGAATCATGCCTTCGGCAATCCACTGTAAGCACAACAATTCAGCATCTAATTCTTCATCCTCCGGATAACATCCTAAATACAGAAAACATGGCTTTAAGTAGTAAGGCAACACCTCATAACTCAAGTCCAACACCTGTGCTACTCTTCTCTCTTTTTCAGAGCCTTCTCCATATTGTACATATGTATCGAAATTGTCATTCACTTTCTTCCATTCACCCAAAGACTGTTTATCGCGTAAAATTCCTCCCATCACCGAAATAGCCAACGGTAGGCATCCACATTTATGTATAACCTCTCTACCGATTTTTTCAACCTCTTGAACTTCCCTTGAAACCACTGGTTATGAGCCAACAAGAAGAAAAAAGTACAAAGAAAGAGAAATTAATTATGTGCTAATGTCGATTTGAAGTATGCATGTTATAAAATGCTGCTATTAGGATGGTGAACTATATGCTATATGGCATATGATATAGGCAGCGCAAAGTTTTTAAATCCATAGCAAAATTTCACTATTGATTAATATACCGTTTGCACATTAATTGTCCAAATTTCATCTTCTTTTATAATGTATGTCAATCTTTGAAAAAATTAGCAAATATATCTTGTTTCCTATTAATAATATGAAAATATTATTTTTTGTTTTCTAAGCATTTGAAATTATGGCTTAACATTTTCATTATGTACATCGACACAGTACATAAAATTTCATTCCTTTTACGCATCCATGGCAAGGAACAAATGGAGTTCCTTACACGTTACAAAGAATCCCATGCTTCAACGGCGATGGTTTTTGAAAATCTAGCCACTTCATTAAACTCTTTCTTTTTACAACTGCACAATGCGCACCTTCGCTCATGTAAGTATTTATGAAAGTGGACGATGAAGATGTAGTAAGTATAGTTATCGACGAGGTGTATGAAATGCCAAGAAAGACAACTTAGTTCTACTTAATTAGAAGATTCTTTCAAATATTTACTCTTGTCCAAACTCATTAAACTTTGCGAGGAAGAATTTTTTTTTCCATTCAAGATTTGACGTCTCTATCGACAGAGAACTAAATAACCATTTCACAAATACTAAAAAAATTCAGACTCAGTTCTTTGCAGCAAATTTGGACCCAAAAACTCATTGGAAAAATCTACAGAGTTTGTCTTGTTGTGGAAAAAGAATACTAGAAATTTATCAGACTAGGAATGAATCTTCTGAATTTAGGAGACTTTATTAAATTTTTGTTTATGATTATACATAAAGAAGGAAATTTCGTCAACCATTAATAAGTGAGAAGATCTTTGTTGTTGGAGTAGAAGATAATAAGGATTCACAAAAGAAGATGAATTAGTTTATAGATTTAGAAAGGATAAAATAGTAAATAGTATAAATTCTGCTACGGATTTAGGGATTCTACTTTGAATACATAACTCCGAAAATATATCTGTATATCATAAACTACATTGTCCTATGTAAAATGAAATCTACAAAAGGTGAGATGACTAGGAGTTAATAATATATTGAAACTGAGGACAAGCTTATGTCTTAGGTTTTGACCGGTGTTTTTAGAACCGGACCGGGGCTTTGAACCGGCAAGACACCGGTTCAAGGTTCAACCGGTTTAACAGTTGGTTCGAACCGGTCAGATATATTTTAATAAAAAATTAAATAACTCATATATATATATATATATATATAGTGAGACATTCAATTTATTACCATCTATTATTTAGTTAACTTTGACATCTATAATTGTGTCATATGATTTTATAGGATATAAAAGTGTCGTCAAATCAATCTCAAGTTTTTTTGTGTTCTTTTCTTAATATGTATTGGTAATAAAATATTTAATTTTAATTTCTAACTTTCTCTTCATAAATTTTCTTATCAAAGTAAAATATATACGTATAACATATATTAAATAAGATATGTGGGGTATAATATATTTCAGTATAACAACACAAAGAACAAAAGTCAGTATAATATTAATTATCAAAAAAAAAGTCATTATAATATTTAATGTGTATTGCTTTTGCACGGCCCTTGATCTTCCTTCTCTCAAAAGTCAAAAGTCAACACTACATTTAAAATCTAAAATACTAAAATTCTCTGTACAGGATTTGTCTCAGGTACAGCAGGGGGCACAACAGCCCCCTCACCCACATGTTTGTGTGAGGGGGTTGTTGTGCCCCTGCTGTACCTAAGACTAACCCCTCTGTACACCTTATTGTCTTCTCCCCCAAGCCTGAACTTAGGCAACAGCAAAAACCTCCACAGACCAAAACTAACATTCAAATTGAAATATGATTCAGCACAACCCCAACTCAATTTTAGTCCAGGTGAAGGGTAAAATATGCAGAGTCTTCTGGAGAGTCAAAAACCTCATTTATCAACAAATAAAAAAAAAAAAAAAACTTATGGGACGAAAAACCGGGTGGCGAGCCGGAGGCGGCGGCGGCGAGCCCAATGGCAAGCGGGGCGGCGAGTGGGGGTGGGGCGAGCGGGTAGTGTTTTTCTTTCTGCTGCTGTGCGATTTGGGGGGAGGGGGTGGTTTTGTTAGGGTTGTCTTAAATTATATAAATTATATTTCATTTTCTGTTATTTTCGTTTATTTCTATTTTAGGAAATACTTTAAATATCGGTTGTTACCGTTAGCTTCAAGTTTTCGTTTGTGGAAACTCTCGTTAGTTTTTTTGTTAGTTCGTTTCTTATTTATAGTTGGAGCGTGTTGCTCATCTTCTCACTTTTTCTTTTTGCAGATTACACCTTGTAATCAAAACACTCGGTAATTTTCAATCGTTGATAATGAAGTTTTTCACTTTCTCAATATGGTATCATTCACTGGGAATTTTTGATTGATTCGATCTTGTTCTTCGTTTTTCCGCTGCTATTTCACTTGCTGAATCGATTAATCGGTTCAGATTTTGATAATTTTTCTGCAGATTTTGGTGTTTTTGCCCTAATTTGCCCTAGTTCTTCTGTGATTTCAAATTCGTTGAATTTTTAATCGATTTTACCGATCATTATGGCTACTAACTCTGATTCTGTTCGCAAGAATCCTAGTAAGGATTCACAATCTGCTTACTATCTCGGATCACATGATTCGACTGGTTCTGTGATAATTGGTGAGATTTTTAATGGTGACAATTATGTGTCTTGGACCAAAGGAATTGAGATTGCTTTGAATGTTAAGAACACGATTGGTTTTATTGACGGCTCATTGCTTATGCCTGATGATTCTGATCCTTCACTGAAAACTTGTTGGATTAGAGCAAATAGTCTGGTTTTATCTTGGTTATTGAACACTGTTTCCAAAGAGATTAGGCATAGTTTGTTGTATTTTTCAAGTGCAAGGGATGTTTGGATGGAACTTAAAACTCGTTATAATCGATCTGATGGATCACGAGTATTTCAGTTGAAAAAGGCTATTGCTAATATCTCTCAAGGGGATCTCTCTGTCACTGCATTCTACAATAGTTTTAGGACTTTGTGGGATGAGTATGTGAACAAAAGGCCTATCATTGCTTGTTCTTGTGGTCTTTGTGTTTGTAATGTGAATAAGGATATGGTGGACTTGCAACAATCTGATTGCGTTCTTAGTTTTTTAGTTGGTTTGAATGACTCTTACAATGTCATTCGCAGCCAAATCTTGTTAAATTCTTCTCTGCCTTCAATCTCAAAGGTATATGCTATGTTGTTACAAGAGGAGAATCAGAGGTCTCTGCATCAAACCATTCCTAATTCTGATCCTCTTGCTATGTTTACTCGTGCTAAATCTACTCAAGATGGCACTCAAAAGTCTTTTAATCCTTAGAACTCTCAGAATAAGTATTCCAAGAATGCACAGAATAAGGACAAGAAGAAGCTCAAGTGTACCCATTGTGGTTTCAATAGGCACACTGTTGACAGATGTTTCCAACTTATTGGGTATCCTCCAGGCTGGGATGGACCCACTGGAAAGCGAGTTACAAATCAATCTGCTAATATGGCCTCTTCTAATGAGACTAATGTTGTTCTTGACTATTCTAACTATGCAGATGCTGATAAGCTTCTGTTTGAACAGTTCATGGCTTTCAAGAAGTCTCAGAACTCTGCTCTTTCTACTTCTCAGCTTGTTGGAACTTCTTTTGCTGCTACAGTAACTGCTGGTATAAGTCTTTCTACTTGTAATAAAGTTTTTTCTGCTGTTCATTCTGAATTTTCACATCCTAAACCTTGGATATTAGACACTGGTGCTACTGCTCATATGCTAGGGGATTCTTCTTTGTTTAAGGATAGTTCTCAGCATGCTCATATCTCTATTTATTTACCAAATAATCAGAAAACTTTAGCTACTAAGTCTTCAGATATTTGGTTAACTAAGCTCTTGCTATTACAACAAGCTTTATATGTTTCAGATTTTTCTTATAATCTGATTTCTGTATACAAATTGGCTAAAACTTATGGAATGGAGTTTTTTTTCTCTTCTCATGGTTGTGTTGTGCAGGAACCAATCACGAAGAGGACGATTGGTTTTGCTAGAGCTGTCAATGGCCTGTATCTTCTAGATTTACATACTTTTGACTCTACTTGTAATGCTGTTTTGCCTATCTGTAATTCTGTTGTTCATTCTTCCTTATGGCATTCAAGACTTGGACACATTTCATCTGATAAAATCTCTTGTATCCCTCATATCAATAATAATAAAATTACTATGATTGATCCCTGTGATATATATCATTTAGCTAAGCAGAAAAGATTAAAATTTCCTGTTAGCACTTCTATTTCTGTTGCATCATTTGATCTTATACATTGTGATGTGTGGGGACCATTCAATGTTACCTCTACTGAGGGTTTTAGATTCTTTCTCACGATTGTTGATGATTACACAAGATGCACCTGGATCTATTTTCTTAAAACAAAAGCTGAGGTTCAGAAATATATCATTCAGTTCTACACTCTAATTGAAACTCAGTTTTCTGTGAAATTAAGAGTATAAGAACTGATAATGGGACAGAATTTATTCTGAAAGGGTTTTATAAAACTCATGGGATTATTCACCAAACAAGCTGTGTTGAGACCCCTCAACAAAACGGCTTAGTAGAGCGCAAACATCAGCATTTACTTCTTTAAAATTTCAGTCTAACTTGCCTTTGAAATACTAGAATTACACTGTTGCTGCTGCTTATATTATTAATAGAATACCTTCTGTTGTTCTTCAAAACAGAACTCCGTTTGAGGTTTTGTTCAATAGACCTCCTGATTATAACATACTAAAGGTTTGTGGATGCCTATGCTATGCATCCACTCTCATTGCCCATAGACACAAGTTTGATGCAAGGGCTCAACCATCAGTTTTTCTTGGTTATCCAAGAGGAACAAAAGGATATTTGTTACTAAATTTGAACACTTCCAATATTTTCATCTCAAGAGATGTGGTGTTTTATGAGACAAAATTTCCGTTTAAGGATAGTGTCACTATATCTTCCTCCTCTGGTGGCATTTCTTCTTGCACAGATACTTTCATTAATTTGCAGGACTCTGTTGTATCTCCATCTGATGAGATACCACCTCAAGCTCCACAACTTCAACCTCCTGCAGAAATACAAATTCCTGATGTTCAATCAGAGGTTCATACTCCAGAAATTCCATCTCACCAGGGATTTCAAGACACTGCTAGCACAGAAGAAGCTTACCTTCCTTCATTTTCACCAGATTTAGCACCATCTAATGATGTCCATTCTAACTTACAAGCTGCAGAAGGCATCAATGAAGGCACTATTGTTCATGCTCCTCCACTACTAGATTCAAGTAACTTTGAGCCTTTACCTATTTATGTTGAACCTAGAAGATCTACTAGGAATACTTCTATACCTGCTTATCTACAGGCCTATGATTTTAATTTACCTTCTTCCTTACATCATGCTAATTTTACCAGATCTTCTGCTTACAATAAATATCCTATTCAGTCATTCATTTCTACTGACAGATTAGGTAAAGCTCATAAGGTTTTTACTGTTTCTATTACTCTTGCCACTGAACCTAAGTCTTACACTCAGGCTATTAAACACCATGAGTGGCAATTAGCCATGAGAAAGGAGATTGAGGCATTAGAAAACACTAACACTTGGATTTTGACATCTTTACCTCCTGGTCAGAATGTAGTTGGGTGTAAGTGGGTATATAAGATTAAACATAAGTCTGATGGCACTATTGAAAGGTACAAAGCTAGGCTTGTTGCTAAAGGGTATATTCAGGAGGAGGGCCTTGATTATTTTGATACTTTTTCCCCTGTTGCTAAGCTAACAACAGTGAGAGTTTTGCTTGCTCTTGCTGCTTCTAAGAACTGGTTTCTAGAACAGCTTGATGTGAACAATGCTTTTCACCATGGAGATCTAGATGAAGAGATTTATATGAAACCTCCCCCTGGATATTGCAAACCTAATGATTCAAGAGTTTTTCTTTTAAAGAAGAGTCTCTATGGCTTGAAACAAGCTTCGAGACAATGGTACACTAAGCTAACTACTTGTCTGATTTCTTTTGGATATAAACAATCTATCTCTGATTGTTCTCTGTTTATTAAACAAAATGGTACTTCTTTTACAGCACTTTGCATTTATGTTGATGACATCATACTTGCTGATAATGATTTGCATGAGATTAACAGTTTGAAAGCTCATTTAGATGACAAGTTTACTATTAAGGACTTAGGCAATCTGAAATACATATTGGGTATTGAAGTTGCTCGAAGTAAGAAGGACATCACTCTTTGCCAAAGAAAATATGCTTTGGACATCTAAAAAGACTCAGGTTACACTGCTTCTAAACCTTCGAAAACTCCTATGGACTCTTCTACTAAACTCAAGGCAGAAGATCCTCCTTACCTTGAGGATCCAACTGCATATAGGAGACTGGTGGGTAGGTTGTTGTATCTTACCATAACCAGACCTGATTTGAATTTTAGCATACAATGTTTAACTCAATTTATGTCTAAACCTTGTGTATCTCACCTTGCTGCAGCACACAAGGTATTGAGATACATCAAAGCAAGTCCAAGAAAAGGTCTATTCTATCCTGCTAATTCTGAGATTCAATTGAAGGCATTTTGTGATAGTGACTGGGCTGCATGCCAAGATTCAAGAAAGAGCATCACAGGCTATGCCATCTACATAGGCAACTCTCTCATTTCTTAGAAGGCCAAGAAGCAACCCACTGTTAGCAGGTTATCCACTGAAGCCGAATACATAGCTGTTGCAACTACAACTTGTGAAGTGATCTGGCTTGATCAACTTCTCACAGATCTTTCAGCTGCTCAAACAAGAAAACCTTTGTTGTTCACTTATAGTAGAAGTGCTCACTACATTGCAATCACTCCTGTTCATCATGAGAGGACAAAGCACATACAAATTGACTGTTTTTTTGTGAGAGAGAAGGTCCATGAAGGCAAAATACAAGTGGTGCACATCTCAAATGAACACCAAATTGCAGACATCCTCACTAAACCATTGTCCTTACACCCTTTCCTTACAATGATGTCCAAGATGGGTATTGTTGATATCAATAGGCTGGAACATTTTTGGGGCTGAAATGTAATTTACATGTTTTTTTTTATAAAAAAAACGGGTTGATCACCGGTCCGGTTCACAGGTGAAAACGCCGGTTCAACCCAGTTACAGAAAAAATGGTTCAACGGGTGCGTTCGGATCGGCTTTGCGACCGGGTCGCGGTCTGGCTGGCCGGACTGGCCAGGCCTGTCCGGTTTTAATAACCCTAGTTTTGACTATGTAAATTCGAAACAGAAAATGAAAATTTCAAATTAAAAACAGATCATCCAAAACATTGATGACGTATAATTTTATTTAACATTCACTTTCGATACCTAGAATAAACTATTCACAATAAAGGAAAAATTTTGATGTCAACCATAAATTCAAGCAGATTAAATGAGAAGGAAAGGCCAAAACTAGGGGTGACAAATGGATCAACCGGACCGGATCCAAGTCTAAATCCATGTGGATCTGATCCATTAGGATTTGGATCCAACTGGATCCATATGGGTGGATCTCAAATTGATTCAACTTGGATCGGATCCGGGTCCGGATCCATGTGGATCCGCGGATCCAAGTAGTACTATTTTTGGATCCAATCATGGATCCGAACGGATCCATTTGTGGATCCACTGCAGATCCGTAGTCGGATCCATGTAATTCCATTGTTGGATCCAAGTGGATCCATCTTGGTAGATCCATCTAATCCACCAAATCAACCTCTACTCAACCCAATTTTCCCATCCACCAATCTATCTCACCAACTTAAATTTAATAATATATATCATTATTCTTAGTTCTTAATTAACAAGACATTAAACGCTTAGAAAGAAAAAAAAATTGTAATTTAACACTCAACTACATCACGATATAAATGTGCAAGCTAGTGTTTCACATAATTTAACTTTTTCTTTTAATTTTAAAATATGCAATGCTCTTTTGAGATGTAATTACTAAAAATATATATATATATACACATAAAATATTTATATATATATATATATATATATATATATTTGAGAAAAATATAGAAATAATGAATACTTCTATAACAAAAGTATTATTATTTTTTATAATGTTTTTAATGAAGTTGAGTTTTGAAATTTGGAAGACTTTCTCGAGCTTTTGATTAAGGATTAGAAATATTATTTAGATTCTTTTAATATATGATTGAGAATAATTTTTGCCTCTTTACAAATTGAGGTTAAAAATTACAAAATTATAAAACTTAATAATGAGAATAAAAATGCCAATCAACCGTATATTGTACATATCTTTAACTTTAATTGATAGTTACCAAATTAAAGCACGAGATCTTCTTCTCATAATGAATAGTTACGTTGTCAAATTATTTTACGTAATTAAAAAATTAAAATCACAGTAAACTAAAGTTATATCTTAAAAGTATACAAATGCATAAAGACAATGAGATAGTGGCGCGAATAAAAAGCTAAATGTCAAAAATTGCTTTAAATTGAGTTAGATCTAGACATGGACTTGGATGGATCCACACGGATCCAAATGTGGATCCATCCGGATCCACTCACGGATCCACCCAGATCCATGATTGGATCCAGCCGGATCCACTCACGGATCCACCCAAATCCACCTGGATCCACGTTTGGATCCACACGGATCCACAATGGATCTAGGTCCACCTTGGATCCACCGGATCAACTTGGTTTCGGATCCATGGTGGATTCTGGGTGGATCGGATCCGATAGATCCACAACGGGTCCGGTTGGATCCATGGATCCGGATCCATTTTGCCACCTCTAGCCAAAACAAGTGTTTCGAACGACAGTGATATTGAAGTGTTCGACAATTAAGTGAGACTATGCTCAAAAGAGGTGTGTAACTGGAATGCACGTACCATTGAATACAATGCAAGAAAAAGACTAAATTATAAATTAAGGTATTACAACTCAAGTGGTTATAAGCTCCATAAATTAAAAGAGATTATGGTCAACTTTTTCGTTTCAAGATTCGGTCATTTGCATCAAACTAATGGCAAAAGATTCATAAAGTTATAAAATACCCCTTATATCACTACTTAAAATTGTATAGCCTCACAAACTAACAAAGATATTTAGGTTTAATCACACGCGTGCATGTTGCAAATACTGGTGTCCTAAATCTAAAGTGACAGATTCATGTCTATGTCAAATACAGTTATAATTGCGCGATGCGCACTGTAATCTATTATCTCTATGACTGTAATTTGAGTGGGGTATCAATTTCAGTATAATATATATCAATCTCTAAGTACGGAAAAGTATAATAAGACAAAAAACTGACCTTGGACATAATCTTCGGGCAAAGCAATTTTGGAAAGTAACTCCCAGCCTTGATCTTCAGTTAGAAACTTAAGCCTGTAAACACATTCATCCGCAACAATCTTTTCATTTCGAGTTGTCAACA
The DNA here is from genome assembly GCA_946800315.1 of Misopates orontium. NCBI lineage: Eukaryota > Viridiplantae > Streptophyta > Magnoliopsida > Lamiales > Plantaginaceae > Misopates > Misopates orontium. The sequence goes on from OX326946.1 coordinate 22,967,078, forward strand.
AAACATTACAAGTCGCCTCCACAACTGGAAAAACTGCACTTAGGATATCCCAATGGTCAATTTGCCAGATATCATCAACAACAACTAAACATGTTTGTTGCATTTGGACATGGTGAAGTTCCACCACCAATTCCCTCTCATCCATCTCCATGATATCTTTCTTAGTGGGAAGTTGTTTCAATATTTGTTGCAAAACATTTTTGAATTGAAATTGTTGAGTTATACATACCCATGCACGAGCTTCAAAATAACCCTTCACATCCTCGTGTTGGTATATTTTTCTTGCGAGGGTGGTCTTTCCCAAACCACCCATCCCACATATGGAAATCACTCGATTCAATCTACCACGATCCATGAAGAGTGACACCAGTCGTTCGATGTCTTCCTCCATGCCAACAAAATGCTGCTCGACTTGATGGGCGTAAGTTTGCCTGATTAGCCATTTTTGTTGTTGATCATCCACAGAAGAACTCAACGTGTCTTGTGCTTGAATAATAGCCTCCAGTCGTTTGGTTAGGCTGGCCATTCGAGATCTAATGGCTGAGATCTCTTTGCCAATGCGGCGCACGCTTACGACCTCACCCAAAATGCAACCGTATCTTTTGACCTTATTTCTTAGGCCTTTTGCTTCTCTTTTGGACACAACTTTGATATCATATTTTTCAAGCACGTCCTCAGCAGTGTAGGCAAGATCTTTGAGTTCAGAAACCCAGTTGCGTACGATGTCAGAGTCGTACCTGTCGCGCCTTTTGTCGGCATCTTTCAGGAAACTGTGCATGGTGTTGAGCTCCCTTTGCACTTCCTCTACCTCATCTCTTACGCTGAATATAAACTTGCCTTCGTCAACCAGTAGGCTGCCAAGTGTTTCTAGAGCTAGGGAAAGAGCAGCATCTGCCATTTTGATGGAGAGTTGTGTATAAAGTCAGAGCAAATTAAGACTTTTAACAATTAGAACTTGCTTTTACAATTGATCAATAATTCAGCATCTTTAAATAGCCACATAAGGTAGCAACTTGCAACTTTTTTATTCTGGAAACGACGTGTAAATTACAGCATGTTGCCGTAGTTGGCGCTTGCCGACCTTCGTGATATATAATAGAGTTACAACAGTTCAGTTTTTATATGACTTAGTATCAAAGACTTTTCATTATGTATGTTAAATTGTTAATACTATTGATGCCTCCTACTCACAAGAGTGCAAGAATTATTTTTAAAATTTAGTACTAACATGTGAACTTAGACTATTAACAATTAAAAAATCATTTCATACTTTGGTATATAACAATATACATATAAAAATATAAGATAGTTGATAAAAATTAAAGTTTTATATATTTACGGATATGTTTATATATTTATATAATATTTTCATAAGCGCAGTTATCATAAAAACTCTTTGAGAAATTTAATTCGATATCTGTTATACTTATATGTCCTTTACATTGAACGCTAGTTTGTAGAACAAAACTAAATTCACATAAAAACGTGAAAGTTCACTGACATTGTTCTCACTGCTACTTATCGTGCGTGGGCACGATTCCGGGTGCTAGCACTGATCGTGCGTGAGAAAATGTAAACGTTAATAAATTATACAGTATTTAGGAACATTTCACAATAATGGTAATAATTTAATATGATATATGGTGCTCACTACAAGAAATGTGGCCTATAGCAAGGTCCAAAACCTTGCTATAGGTTCAAATTCCCTTGCTATTGATCTATAGCAAGGGATGTGGACGTTGGTAGCATCCCTTGCTATAGGTGGCGTTGGTGCAGGTATTTTGCATGTTGCAAGGGAAATGGACCTTGCTATTGCTGTTCTGACACACACCTGTAGCAAGGTCCATTTCCCTTGCTGTAGCGTTCTGACACACAATTAACAGCAACGTCCATAGACGTTGCTATTTATTCTGACACAAAAAGTCAATTGCAACGTCCTTAGACGTTGCTATGCATTCTGACACAAGACTCAATTGCAACGTCTTTTGACCTTGCAATTGATTTACGCACGTTTTTTTTTTTAAATTTCATTTTTGTTCATTATTTTTTTTCGATGAAACACAGCAACGTCTACGGACGTTGCTATAGTGTCCGGACACTTTTTATTTTTCAAATTTGGCAGCAACGTCCACGGACGTTGCTATAGTGTCCGGACAATTTTTTTTCAAATTTGGCAGCAACGTCCAGGGACGTTGCTATAGTGTCCTGATTTTTTTTTTTCAAATTTGGCAGCAACGTCCGCGGACGTTGCTGTAGATAAATATTTTTTTATAAAAAAAGTGGCGGTAAAAACCGCCCCTTTGTAATAAAATGTTTTTTAATATATATATACATATATATATATATACACACACTCACATTATACATTAATTGAAACCTCAATATTATATATGTATAGTAAGTGTTAAAAAATGTAATACTAATAACTAAATTATAAGATACACACACACACAAACACATGCACATATATAGATATATATATATATATATATATATATATATATATATATATATATATATATATATATGTATATATATATATATAGTATTAAGAAATGTTAGATAACATTTTAAAAATTATAATGATATATATACATACACACACTAAACTTTACAATGTATAATTATAAAATAATCTCACTAATTATAATTATACAATATATATGTATATATATATAGTATAAGATGCATGTATGCATATATAAAATATATATATAAGTTGATCATGATGCAAAATAAATTAAGGAAAAAAATAAAGTGAAGGAGAGAAGGGGAGAAGAAGATGATAATAATATGAGAGGGAGAACTGGGATGGATGAGTGATATAGTGTGGTATTTATAGTAGTATAGTGGGAGGGAAGGAAATTTTTGGGGAAATTTGAAATTTCCGCCAAAAATTTCATTCTGAAATTTTGTAGCAAGGTCCAAATCCCTTGCAACAGGTTATTGTCAGAAAGCTGTTGCAAGGGAAATTGAGATCCCTTGCTACTGTGTCAGAAAAGTAGCAATAGCAAGGGATTTGGACCTTGCAATAACTTTATTAGAAAAATGTTTTAATTATATATATTCCCTCATTCACTCATTTAATTAGATCCATATATAATTATGACTTGTAAATCATAATTACATGAGACTTGAACTAAATATATAGAACTAATCTTGATCTTGGTTAAATTAATTAATTAATAAAACTTATTTGATTGAATAATTATTAATTACATAAGAAAATAGAACTAATCTTGATATTTATAGCTATATATATATATATGTGAACTTATTTGAATGAATAAGATCCTAATAACATATGAGAACTGAACTAATTAGAATTAATCTTGTATTGTAAAATTAATTAAAGTTATTAGAATCAATAACTTCTCATTAAATAATAATAATCAAACTAAACATACGATTCTTGATTTTCATTAAATAAACTGAAATTATATGAATGAATAATATTTATACTACATAAGAATTGATCAACTACGTACAGGAAAACTTACTGTTTATTTTTGTTGAATTAATTAAGAATATAATTGATAACTCAACATTACATTAGAATTGAACTAATTAAACAAAACTAATCTTAATTAAATTTTAATAAATTAATTGAACTTGTTTGAATGGACAACTCCTAATTAACTACAAATATATAAGCATCAACTAAATATAACTAACATTGACTTTTGTCAAATTAGTTTAACTCAATTGAACAAATATTAAATAAGAACTAAATTACTTAGATTTAATAACATTGATTTTATTATGAATAGTGTTATTACATAAGTTGAACTACGTACAAGGAATACAACTCTTTTTGAAAATATGATTTTGACCCCAAAAGATTTGAAAAGTTACAATTTAGTCCTTCCCCTTTTGAAAAATTTATGATTGACCGCAAATACGATTCTTGATTTTCATTAAATAAACTGAAATTATATGAATGAATAATATTTAACTACATAAGAATTGATCAACTACGTATAGGAAAACTTACTGTTTATTTTTGTTGAATTAATTAAGAATATAATTGATAACTTAACATTACATTAGAATTGAACTAATTAAACAAAACTAATCTTAATTAAATTTTAATAAATTAATTGAACTTGTTTGAATGGACAACTCCGAATTAACTACAAATATATAAGCATCAACTAAATATAACTAACATTGACTTTTGTCAAATTAGTTTAACTCAATTGAACAAATATTAAATAAGAACTAAATTACTTAGATTTAATAACATTGATTTTATTATGAATAGTGTTATTACATAAGAATTGAACTACGTACAAGGAATACAACTCTTTATTTTTGTTGAATTAATTAAGAATGGAATTTATAACTCAACATATAATTACATTAGAATTGAACTAATTAAACAAAAATAATCTTAAATTTTAATAAATTAATTGAACTTGTTTGAATGGACAACTCCTAATTAATTACACATATAAGATTCAACTAAATATAACTAATCTTGACTTTTGTCAAATTGGTTTGACTTAAACAAATATTACATATAAGAACTAAATTACTTAGATTCAATCTTGATTTTTATTATGAATAGATGTTATTTGAATGCATAACTTCTAATTACATAAGAATTGAACTACGTACAAGGAAAATTACTCTTTATTTTTGTTGAATTAATTTAGAATATATTTTATAACTCAACATAATTACCTTAGAATTGAACTAGTTAAACAAAACTAATCTTAAATTTTAATAAATTAATTGAACTTGTTTGAATGGACAACTCTTAATTAATTACACATATAAGAACCAACCAAATATAACTAATCTTGACTTTTGTCAAATCAGTTTAACTTAATTGAACGAATATTACATAAGAACTAAATTACTTAGATTTAATCTTGATTTTTGTTATGAATAGATGTTATTTGAATGCACAACTCCTAATTACATACGAATTAAACTACGTACAAGGAAAACTACTCTTTATTTTTGTTAAATTAATCAAGAATAGAATTAACAACTCAACATTACATTAGAATTGAACTAATTAAGTAAACCTAATCTTAATTTTTAATAAGTTAATTGAACTAGTTTGAATGGACAACTCCTAATTAAGAATATAATTGATTAATTAATTAAGAATAGAATTGATTAATTAAGAATAGAATTGATAACTCAACATTACATTATAATTGAACTAATTAAATAAATAAATAAATAAATAAATAAATAAATATATATATATATATATATATATATATATATATATATATATATATATATATATATATATTTATATATATATAAAGAATGAAGAATGCAGCTTTATTATATTAAAAAATAAGTAAAACAAAACCTGCAAGGGAAGAGGAGGTTGCTGAAGCTGAAAGGCTACTGCAAGGGCCTTTTTCCCTTGCAAGCAACTGTGTTAGAAAAGCTGTTTTTACAGCAGCAAGGGATTTGGACCTTGCAATAGATTTATCAGCTTTATATCCTCTCCTCCACACATTTCATTATCCATAACCTGCGTTTCTTCCCCAAAATCTACTGCATTTCTTCCCCCTCTCTTCTCTATTTTTCAACAAAATTTCATTTCTTCCCTGTGATTTTTTTGCAAAGCGTACGTAATTCTCAGCAAAGCTCACTCCACGAGAGGTATCTATTTCAGTATTATCGTAATTCGTTGCTTAATTTTATATATATATTGTTGATGTTGTTGCTTAATTTAGTGATTTTTGTAATATTAATACTTGTTATTCATCATATTTAGAATAACTGAGATCTAAGCGTGATTTGATTAGTAGTATGCTATTTATATGCATGTGTGTAATTAGTTGTTCACACTGTTAGTATTTGATGATAAGTTTTAATTAGCCTTACTTTCGTGATTAAATAGTCAGTTCTCGTGCTGATGCATTGTTAATTTGATTTTAATTAGATAAAAAATGTATAACAACGAAGATCGGAGTTGGATGTACGATCGAGGCAACGTTGATGAGGGGTATATCAATCCTTATTTCGTAGATGGCGTCAACAGATTCCTAGAATTTGCATTTTCTCAAGGTCATCAAAGAGTTAAGTGTCCGTGCACTCGGTGTGGTTTTAGCAAAAGCAAAAAGAGGGATGTGATTCAGGAACACCTATTGAAGTACGGTTTTGTTCCTCATTATTACGTATGGGAGGCACACGGAGAAAGGAACAACTTTTCTGGCAATTACACATACGCAGGAGAGTCATCTACTCATAATGATAATGTCGAAAGTGGTTACGTAGATATGGTCAATGATGCATACAGAGGTCAGTTTGAAGGCACGCACTACAATCAAAATATAGAAGAAGAGCCAAACCGTGAGGCACGAGACTTTTTTGAAATGCTACGGGAAGCCGAGGTGCCAATACGCGTAGATGTGGAAACAACACCATTGCAGTGGTTAACATCATTTATTGCCGACAAGGTTCGTCATGGCACAACAAACGCCTCTGCTGACAATCAATTACAAGCGGCCCGCAGATTAATGAGTCCTGCAGATCGTCATAGATTGCCTGAAAATCGGTACAGAGTGAAGAAATTCATCAAAGGTTTAGGACTTGGGTACAAAACATATGATGTGTGTGTTAATGTTTGTATCCTTTATTACGGGGAGTACGAAAGTAAGAGCTGGACCGAGTGCCCCTATTGTGGAGAAGCTAGGTACGAGGAATGCACCAATAAGAAGAAGCTTGTTCCACGTAAGAAGCTGTGGTACTTGCCAGTGACGCCTCGATTGCAGAAGCTTTACACATCACGCAAAATATCGGAGCACATGACATGGCATTTGAAGTGTCAGGCAGATACTGATCAAATGATTCACCTTGCTTCAAGTTTGGCCTGGAAATCTTTCGACAGGATATTTCCCGATTTTGCTGCCGAACCAAGAAACGTTAGACTTGGATTTTGCACCGATGGTTTTAACCCTTTCGGGAGCTCCTCAGCTCCTTACTCGTGTTGGCCAGTATTTGTGACCCCTTATAACCTCCCTCCTGACCTGTGCATGCGGCAAGAATATATTTTCCTAAGTTTGATGATATCTGGCCCGAAGAGTCCTGGCAAGAACATTGACGTATTACTCAGACCCCTGATTGATGAACTTAAGTCACTGTGGGATTCGGGTGTGCCAACATACGATAGTTTTCGGAAACAAAATTTCCAAATGCGAGCTTCATTGCTATGGACGATTAGTGACTATCCAGGGTATGGCATGCTATCACAGTGGAGCACACATGGTCGTTTATCTTGCCCGTACTGTATGGAAGAAACCAAGAGTTTCCAGCTTAAGCACTGTCGAAAGACTTCTTTCTTTGACTGTCATCGTAGATTCTTGCCTCTGGACCATCCATGGAGACTAAACACAACTGACTTCACGAAAGGTAGAATAGAGACTGATCAACCTCTACCAAGAAGATCAAGGATAGACATGTTGAGACACGTTGAACGTCTTCCGCCAGTCGGATTTGGTATATGCGGAGAATTTGTTCAGGGCTTTCGTTTGGATCACAATTGGTGTTGTAGAAGTATATTTTGGGAACTTCCGTATTGGAAGCATAATCTGATCCGCCACAACCTAGATGTCATGCATTGTGAAAAGAACTTCTTCGACAATATTAAGAACATTGTGATGGATGACCCTGAGAAAACCAAGGACAATATGAACTCTCGCAAAGATTTACAATTACTGACGGGCAGAAGATCTTTGTTTCTACAGACTGGACCGGGAGGTAGGTTATACAAACGTAAAGCATCGTACTGTCTCAGTAAGGACGAAAAGGTTAAAGTGTGTGAGTGGTTGTGCAATCTCAAATTTCCGGATGGATACGCGTCAAACATTTCGCGTTGTGTTCAAATGCCACAGTTGCGTCTAGTGGGAATGAAAAGTCACGATTGTCACGTTTTTTTGCAAAGGTTGGTTCCGATAGCATTTCGTGACTTCTTGCCAGAGAATGTCTGGGGGCCGCTCGTGGAGATCAGTAATTTTTTCAGAGCTTTGTCAGCTCCTGACATCCGATATAGTGACATGGATTTATTAGAACGTTCGATTGTGGTGACTATGTGCAAGCTGGAAAAATTCTTTCCTCCATCGTTCTTTGATTCCATGGAGCATTTAGCGATACACCTTCCCTGGGAGGCAAAGGTCGGTGGGCCCGTACAATACAGGTGGATGTACCCATTTGAGAGGTAAATACCAGTTACTGTTATATTGATAACTATACAATGTTCAAAATATGACTAGTTAATTTTTTTTTCTTTGTTAGACGGATGTTTGATTTTAAGAGACCAAGGGGTAACAAGGCACACATAGAAGGGTCGATTGTTGAGGCGTACATTTACGCAGAAATTGCAAATTTCTCCTCACTCTACTTTGACAGCAATATTGAAACAAGAGCAACTCGTTTGAACAGGAACGAAGTTCCAATATCTATTGACCCCAACGACCAATTATCAGTATTCCAGAGTAAAGGAAAAACAATGGGGCGTTGTGTCAATTACAGAAATTTGTCTCTCGCAGAGTGCAAAGCGGCTCATCTATATGTCTTGTTGAATTGCCCAGAGGTCGAGTGTTGGTTACGGTAAGATTACTAATTGCCATACAATGTATTCTTGCTAATATATCAATTGATGTTTTAAACGGCTTCTTTCTGTGACAGTATGTTTGATGAACAGATGTGCGCCGGATATCCGCAAGCTAATAAAGATCAGATCCGTAAAACTTATTTTATCGACTGGTTCAAACAAGTTGTTGTGTCTGGTAGTTACAGTGTGGATCCTAGATTACGCGGTCTTGCTCGGGGTCCTGTTTTGAAAGCAAAAACTTATAATGGTTATACGGTTAACGGATTTAAGTTTCATACAGAAGCATATGGGGCTGGTGGGCAAACAATGAACAGTGGCGTTTATGTGAAGGGCGACACTGGCGACCCAGACGCACGTAATTTCTATGGAATGTTTCAAGAGATTATACAGCTTGATTACTGGGACAGTGGAAACTTGGAACAAATTGTTATGTTCAAATGTGATTGATACGACGTGTATAATGGAATAACAACTCATCCGACTTATGGCCTTGTTGACATTAATCCAACAATGCGACTCGGGACAGGAGCGTCTGAACCGTTTATCCTAGCAAGTCAGGCGCAACAAGTCTATTACAGTCTGTATCCTTCACAAAAAAATACCAGTAGGAGAGGATGGTGGGCGGTTTGCACGACAAGAGCGAGATACCTCGTTGACACAACTGCAGTGGCAAATCTCGACATTTACCAAGATAGCACCGCACCTCAGTTAAGATTGGATGACATCAACAATATCGACAATACACCTATCAGGCTTGTAGACGATGATATTGTGGAAGTCGATGATAACGACACATCCGCCGACGATGACGTGGATGAAGATCATGATGATGGTGACGACGATGACCCTGATTATACGTAATGTATGTTCTAAGCAATATGTATGCCTATGTAGTAAGAATTCGTGAACTTAAACAGTGGTTTATTTGCAATATGTAAGCTTGAGTTGTAATATTTGAGTTATTTGAATTGTAACGTTTATATATATATATATATATATATATATATATATATATATATATATATATATATATATATATATATATAAAACTAGTGTAAATTATAAATATAAATAAAAACATAAATATATATAAGGTGCAAACATAAATAAAAACAAGCTAAAACAAACCACGTTTGTTCATAATTATACAAATACAAATAAAAGCAGCAAATAATAGTCTAAATTTCAGTATCCTCGTCAAATTACATATCATCCAAGCCAGTAGTGTCGTTAGCACCGCCACCCGAACTTCTTTCCTGGTCCCCTTCGTCCTCCTGATCGGTAGAATGCGACCGTGGTCGATAGAGTGGATCCCCTGATAACCGCCCGCTGCCGAAACTCGTGTTCGTCGGTTGCAATGGTTGGTGGAAAACTGCCGGGAAGTTGTTAAACTGTTGTTGTTGCCCCTGTTGTTGTTGCCCCTGTTGTTGTTGGCCTGACCCCCACAATTCATCGGGCACCGGCATATTGAACTGTGACATAAAGTATTTGAGAACATTCTTTAAACCTGTGATTTCCTGCCGTTGAGAAGCTGTTTCGGCCATCAGTACCTCCACGCGACTAGAGCCAGTCTCAACGAACCTAGAATGTCTTCGAGCCTTGAATCCTACGCGCTCAGGCTCACCATAACTCGCCAGACCCACCACCCTATTCTTCTTTACACGTCCGGCTGCGGCAATTTCCACCCACGGTCTAACGTCCCAGACCGGCCACTTGCTCATATCTGGCCCATGTTCTCTCAGGCTGTGTTCCACATAAGCATCCTACATATAACATATTATGATTCAAAATATATTTTTGTAACAAACATAAGTATTATTACGACAACAACAATTATTGACGATTACACCACTTTAATGAAAGAAAATATTATACTCACGTAATTAGCTTTGTCCTCAGGGTTTGGCCACTCAACCGTTCCGTCGTCATGTTTCTTTGCACGAGTCTTTATAAAGACATCCTGAAACAGCACCTTGTCGGGCGTTGTATTCATTTCCTTTGCCTGTCATAATATGAAAATTCATTAAAGCAAATATAGATCACATTATTAAATCAATGATGATATTTGAAAAATAACCAATCATATTTTTCTACTTACCAGATCTATCCTATACTTGTTCGTGCTGCGAGACCCACCCCTATAGTTTACCGTTTTCCCCTTATCTCGATTTTTAGCGTTCTGCTCCGAACGACCCTTCGTGGGCTCAAGCTCCCAATAATCATAAAATGCCTGCCGAAAATCTTCGTGAATCCAACATCTGTGACTCATACTATAGGTGGGGTCAACTTTGCAGCGCAACCACCATTTCTTGGCGTGGTTTACTGAACCTGCAAATCTCGCAGTAGCGACCCTATCGTACCATTCCCTGACTGCATTTTCTATGGCAGGATCCCACTGGTAAGTGTGCTGCATTTAATACAGACATAAAGAAAAGTTGGTCACATAAATGAATAATAATGAACAAATATTTATAAATATTTAATAAATATAGAAGTCAAGCTAATTCCTTACCTTAAATCTGTTCCAACACATTTCCTTCTCGTCCTCTGGCCACATGCCGTACGTGAAGTATGCCCCATTGCATCATGTTCCTCAAATTTGTACCAATCGTGGTCACGGCGGAAGGGTTCTCTATTGAGCCATCAGAGAATAATTCAAGTACCTCCCTGTCATCCGGATTTGCCGGGGGCTCGCGAGGTTTAGATTGTCCTCGCACTGCAACCCTAGTAATACCACCATCGTCTCCTGAATCATTGTTACCCCCCTCATCCTCATCTAACTCCTCAGAAACGCCATGAGCACGTGAGCCTGAACCTCGTGTGCCTGAAGCTCGTGTGCCTGAACCACGTGAGCCTGAACCCCGTGAGCCCGATGATGATGGCCCAACAGTACTTCCCGTCCCCTGAACCTGTAGCTGTGGCCTCGTTAGCGGTGTTTGTGGCATACCAAATTCAGCTCCACTCCCAAAACCAGGCACACCAAATCCAGCTCCACTCCCATATCCAGGCCCACCAAACCCAGCTCCACTCCCATATCCAGGCCCACCAAATCCAGGCCCACCCAATCCAGGCCCACCATAACCACCCCCACCATAACCAACCCCGCTATAGCCAGCCCCACCGAATCCACCACCACCATAACCACCCCCAACATATACACCCCCCATTGTCGCTCCTACACCCATCAATTGATTGGTAAACGGCCCACTAGCGCGGGCTCCTGCGTCATTTGATCCTCCGGGAAACATCGGCATCACCGCTGAAAGTGATCCCATCGAACCAAGATCAGGCTGCGAAGAGAATGATCCTCGAGGTACCCCTTCCGGGTATGGCACCTGGTTCTTCGACACCTTCTTTTTTCCTTTCCCCTTACCCTGATCTGACGAGCCGGCCATCTGATAAATAAATATTTAGAATGGTCAAATTAATATAAAAGGGATACACGACAATATATACTATCTATTCATTTACTAAATTGACTAATTAAGTATATATACATCTGTTACGTCTAAATTATACAAATCTCCGCTAATTTTTCTAATCAATGTATTACAATTAAGTAAGCTCAATACTCATTGTGATATATATACTATTAAATTAAAGTATTCAACAATTAATCACGTACGGACGTGTCACAAAATAACTACATCTTCTACATATATCTCTATCTATATCAAGCATCAATAATTACACCATAGCATGTTCATATAAACAAGTTTAACCAAAATATATTTCCCATATTTTTATTACAAATATATAATTTCTCAATGCTACTAACCTTTTTAGCATATCTAATTAACATAAATACGTTCTAACATAAACACAATTATATATGTTATATAATAGAAAGTTAATCGATTAATTTCTACAAAAAAAAAAAGAAAATACGTAGCTATATTGTCATAATCACAAATCTAATATTAATTAATTAAGCATACATAGATATATATATATATATATATATATATATATATATATATATATATATATATATATATATATATATATATATATATATATATATATATATATATATATATAATTAACAGTACTAATACACTCGAATCAACAAATACATCACTATTATGCGATAATATTACACAAATCTAACCGATTAATTAAATTAAACCTTAATATACATATATAGATCGTCACATAATTAATTACCTCTACTACCTTAATTAAGTATAAATAATTAACATAAATACACTATCTAATCAACAATTACATCACAAATACTAATTACACAAATCTAACCATTAATTCAAAAAAAAAAATAATACACATAGATCGTTCAAAATTACTTCTAATATCTTAATTAATCATACATAATTAAACAAATCTAACAAATACAACACTATGATGCTATAATATGACACAAATCTAACAAATTAATTAAAAATAAACCTTAATATACGTAGATCGTCACATAATTACCTCTAATACCTTAATTAAGCATAAATAATTAACACAAATATGCCTAAAATCAACAATTATATCACAAATAATCTAATTACACAAATCTAACCATTAATTTAAAAAAAAAAAACATAATACACATAGATCGTCAAAATTACTTCATCAAATCGACTAATATCTTAATTAATCATACATAATTAACACAAATACATCATCAAATCAACAAAAACATCATATTTATGCTAAATAACAAAAATCTAACCGATTAAACAAAAAAAAAAAAACATGTAAAAGCGTAAATTTAAAGGTATTGAACACATACCTTCAACAAAAATGTGATTTGGAGCTGAAATCGTGAGATTTAGGTGAGTTTTAGTTAGAAAAATAAAAACCGAAGGTGTTTAGCAATGGCAAATTCGCAGCAGAAAACTGCTGCGAATTTGGCATATCATTAAGGCACCAACGTCTTGAAGACGTTGGTGCCGTGCCGCAGCCTTAATTAAGCTTGCAGCTTTGTGTCTGCAGCTTGCAGACACAAAGCTGCTGCATTGATTTTTAAAACAAAAATAAATAAAAAAATAGTAAAAGGTGGTACCAACGTCTGGAGGACGTTGGTACCTTTTAAATTTAAAAAAAAAAAGTAAAACCACATGCAGCAACGTTTTTATGACGTTGCTGCTTGAATTGTGCGCTGCACAATACCTGCCAACGTCCGAAAACGTTGGCAGGTAATTTTTTTTTTTTTTACTTTTGCAGTACCAACGTCAGGTGACGTTGGTACATCAAAATACTGCAACGGATTATAAATCCGTTGCAGTACCGGCGTTGCTTTAGGCTATTATTCTTGTAGTGGCTAGATCCTAAAAGTATATTTCACAATATACGAACGAACTCAAACCAAATATAAAGTGTACTTTATAAACATCTTAATTATTTGTAGCTTATATATTTCAAAAAAATAGTAATAAAAAGAATTGTATCAACTCCATATTTTAAAAGTATATGCTTTGGTTATAATCATTAAGGAACTCAAAATAATATTTGATACTAAATAAAGACACAACTTATATTTATAATTTCTTAAAATACGTAAAGATGAAATAATTCACGCGGTCAGCTGGCAGAAGCTGTTGGGTAAAGGAGCTGAGGCTGCCCCCCTCCCTGTATATATATACTTATAAAATGTATTTATATAAACTAGAAACTGTGGCACGCGGAGCCCCGCGTAAAGTAATTTATATTGTAAAGTATAGATGATCATATTCAAGTGTGAAAAAAAAATCTGGAAGAAAAGAAAATGCAAGAAAAAAGATTTGCTTAGATGAAAAGAGTTTGAATAAATGGGAAAGTGAATCAACATAATTAAAGTAGAATGGAAAGAAAAGTAATTTCCATTAAAAGAATATGAATTATATGGAACTAAATCATCATTCTTAGTAAATGGTATAATTAATTTTGTCTAAATTAAATTGTATGGTTAAATTGGAAAATTAATAATAAGATGTTATAGTGGAACATAAGTTATAAGGTTAAACTTGGAAATCAAAAGTTTGGTGTTACAAATACCTCTTCATTTATATGTTAGTGTAGATGTTATATGTGTAGTATAGGTATATATATTATATATAAGATACACTTTATGAATATAAGTTACACATATTATATATTTTTATAGAGTTACATACATAATTAAATATTTTTAGCTATAATTTCATATAATACGAAGTTAGTTTATTTACTTTTCTGTTTATTTTTTTTATTTATGCACTTTCAATGTTTAATTTTACCAATTATTTAACTTGTTATTTGAGTTTGTAAATATTATCTCAATTCACTTTTATACTTTACATGAAATAATAAATAAAACATATGATGCCCAGTATAACGCATCATCCTAATATGATAACATTTTGAATGAAGAATGAAGAGTGCCCTAGCAAGCTTTATTTATATATTTAAATTCTTTTATAACATTCGAGCGTATAACATCTTAGCAAAAATGGTTATAGCAAACTTGCTAACTAAATTTCTTGTATATTACATTAGTGATATATAAAAAGTAATATTATATTAATATTCTTACCAACTTCGGTACTGGATTAAAAATACCTAAGAATGAGAAATTGGCAATAAACTCCTGTGTGAAAGTATCAGGGGCAAAACTCTTTTAAAAGAATAATCGAGCACACCCATACTTTAATAGACAAAATTCACGAAATAAAAATAAGCAAAAAGTCTCTTTTATTGTGAGAAAAGAGAGGGGGAGGGGTCTTGTCATCTTCTTTTTGTCTAAAATTATTGTGTGGACCTTATTTTTCTTAAATAATTATGTATTCATGGTGAACTATAATTTTTACAATAAAAAAATTAGTTAAAGAAATTTTATACGTTAATAAAAAAAAGTTTTCGCGCCTTGTTCGCCCCCCCCTAATCCAAATTCTTAGCTCCGTCCCTGGTTGGATGTAAGTCCGCGGCGGAATCCGACACCCTTTGGGAGTGTTTTCTGCCGTCGGATCACCAACATATCATCAAGGGATCAACTTCTTCGGTGGTCTACTCCTCCAAAAAGGAACTCTACTTCGAACTTTGTGATTACCATATCCTTCTTAATGGGGAATCCATCGATGCTACCTGGCTCGTATTGCGGGTAGCTTGTGATGGAATTTGCAATTAAAACCCTTAGAAACTCATATAATACTTTAGGCCCCCAGAATTTATAAAATGTAGTAATTTTAGTTCTACATAAATTATACAGTTAATAAATTTAATATTCAATAATTGAGAATGTTAAAACATATTATATATTTTCTTATTCTTTTGCAAACACTTATGTTTTTGTTTTTACACTTAAGAACAAATTAAATTAATTCCTTTTGCAAATTTGTGCATAAAATTACCATGATTAGTAAAATAAAAGATACCAACAAAAAAATGATAAAAAACTATACGTTTAACAGAATTTTCCTCATCTTCCTATTTTGAGATACTTTTTGTTTAGATTTCTCTTTGATTATATCATTTTTATGTTGGTATCTTTTATGTTTACTAATCATGGTAATTTTTATATTAATTTTAGCAACTAAAAAAAATATTTAGTTGTGTTGTTATGTGTAAAAACAAAAGTACAAGTGTTTCATAAAAGCACAAGAGAATATATAATTTGTTGCAAAAGTGTAAAAGATTTTTAATTATTAATTACATGTATTAACCTATTAACTGTATAATTTACGTAGAACTAAAATTACTACATTTTATAAATTCTGTGGACCTAAAGTATTATATGAGTTTCTAAGAGTTTTAATTGCAAATACCATCACAAGCTACCCGCACTACGAGCCGAGTAGATCGATGGATTCCTTAATGGGGTAAGCTGGTAATTCCAAAACCGTTGAAAGTATTTCTTCATATATTTTCTAATTACTAGAGTTGGAAAGTTTCTTGATTGTTTCTTTTTTATGACCGAGTTGTTGGTAGTTTACAAAATTACTCAGTCATTATTTAATTTTATTCCCGTGAGATATATAGGGCTAAACTTCGAAATTTGTGCAAGTCATTTGGACCCTATGGCTCTTCAAAGAGGCATTGAGAGTCCATATTTTAAGTTGGGGCTTTTGTCAGGACAAAAAGCCAATAAATTATCTTGTCATATAAAAGTAGTTCATTAACCCGAATTAAATTGTATTTTTTTTTAGTCAGAATCGGAAGATGTTCTTCATTTATGTCAAAATGGCAGCTTTGCATATAACGTTTGGATGAGGATTTACAAGTGGTTTGGGATATATACGGCTATTAACATGGGTATGCTGAATCAGTTTTGGCAAAATCTAGAGATATACCGAAAGAGCAAAGGTAAAAAAGAATGGGATTGTATTTGGTTCATAACAATATGGACTTTATGGACCACGCACAGTAAAATTATGGGATAATATCAGTGACACCCCCTGAGGTTTGATGAAATATCAGAGACACCCCTTGAGGTTTGCATAATATCAATGACACCCCTCTCATAAATACAGCTATGAATTTTGTATAAAATGACATCTTTATCCTTTAAATCAACATTATAATTTATTTTTTAAATAGAAAGACAAGAATAAGGTATAGTTGTGGAATCAAATTGCTGGTAGGTGTAGGATTTTTTTTACATATAACCGCCGAGTGTTTTCGCACAACAGTAAACAAGACTTTTTTCTCCCTTCACGATATACAAATATTGTGTATTGCTGTTTCATATATTTGTGCTTATTGCATTTTCGCTGTATCGTAAGGGTTTCACTGAAATAATCCTAATTTAAAATACTTTAATTTAGCAAATGTATATCCGCTTTGTGGAAGCATCCTTTCTGTGCAATTTCTTTTTTCTTTTTGCCTTGCTGGCAAACTGTTCTAGACTTATCTTTCTCTTTTTGCTCATCTCTCGATAATTTCATTGTTTTATCTTTCTTTACCGAGCTAATGTGTTGCTCGTCTATCATTCTTATATTGAATTATGTGGCAGGACAAAAGAACCTATATGGAATGACGACTTTGCTCTAATATCAAGTAACCACCGATGCAGAGTCTTCGGGTTAAAGTAAGTTGTTGTGGAAAGTCTTCTCTTCTACTTCGGGTTATTTTTGCTAGTATTCGAATAACACATATTTATGGCATTCTTATCAGTAAGGGTATATTTGTTGTTACAACGTTTCTGTATTTGTAATCTGCAGTCGCGGAAAATTGCAGAGGCAAGTTATGTCGAGTCGGGGCTCACAAGTGCGGAAAAAAACTGATGAAGATGCAAAGGCTGGATCAGTACCTAATAATACCATACAAGAATCTCTACCCGATATTAAGAAAGTGACAAGATCTATTACGCCATACCAACTCTGTTTTGGGTGCCGTGACGGACTTTATAGGAAAGAGTGACATTTAATGAGATGGAAAAGGGGTTTGTCTTGTGCACAGCAGGGGGCACAACAGCCCCCACACACATGCACGCGGCCCCATGCTCATGGCGCCCGCGTGGGCCCCGCACATGTGTGAGAGGGGGCTGTTGTGCCCCTGCTGTGCACAAGACAAACTCGATAGAAAAGTGAGGTTTCTAAAAAGATTATGGCACTTTTCTCAACAGATTGCCATGGAAGCACGACCAATGGCTAGCTAATGCTATGGGGCATCCATCCAAACATTAATTAAATCGGAATGATAAAATATGCTTTTTGGATAATGCTTCCACAGACACCTAGAAAGTAAAATTAAACATTTCTGATGCTCTTTCTTATATTTTATTGATCATGCTCTTTATAATAGATATAGGTGGCAATTTGGCGGGAAATATACCGGTTATAGCTTTCAGGGGAACCAAAAAAGTGAGTTAGATATATTAGTGCCTTAGTGGTTATATTATAATTATATATATATATATATATATATATATATATATATTTGAATGTTAGTGCAGAAACCTGTTTCCTGGGGGAAGTACTGATATTTGGTCCATCCAGTGTAGGATCTGCGGACAGATTTAATCCTAGTTCCCGCTGGGTAATCAGCTGCTTTATAAAAGATAGTTTCCTCTTCTTATGCGTTCCTTTTTTCTTTATTCAGTTTTACACTCTTTCAATCATTTCTTTGTAGTTGATGTAGATCTATTAAGTTTTGAGAGAGTACCTTTTGGCGCAACTTCTTATGTTGTTGTACCCTTTACCTTTTCGCTTCTATCATAATAATTAATGTTAGCAACTCCTGTGCTGCCTCATACAGATTAAATCCGAAAAGGATCGGTGGTGATTTAAGAAAGAAGTTACAGGTTACATTAGTTTTCTGAGTGCATATGAACTTAAATCAATTAGGCTTGGACTCTTTGATAAAGAACCATTGATTTTTCCACAAATGTCCAAATCAGGTTTGCTAATCAGTCAGGAAACTATTGTTTTTATGGGCACTTAAGAAATAAAACCCTACATCTTCCCTGGTTCTCCTAAACTTAATAAGGAATATTTGGAAGAAGGCATCGAGGGTGCAAGGCTAGTTGAATACCCTCATCATAATTGCAAAGGCGTATATAATAGTGTATGTGTTGGGAGTAAAGCGAGAGGGGCATGAAACTAAGGCTCCCATTAGTTGCTTTAGTACTGGAGTAAGTGGGAATCTCTACCCACAAGTAGATAACCGTTGAACACGATCATACATCTTTGAGGAGCATTATTCATTCTATTGTCTGGCCCGGGTAGGGTAAGTGTCAGGAATATCATAAGTCTTGGGGTAATAATCGAGGTCATGGGTTAGAATGGATGGAAAAAAAGTCAAAGTTTGCAACATTAGCCGGAGAATGGATCATGTGTGGAGAATCTAAGTTATAACCTCAACAACTAATTCTTGAACAATTTCCTCTATAATTGAGTCGTTAGCCTCTAAAGGATTAATGGGAATGGTAATTGATGGAGTTTCTTCTATATGGACAGTTTGAGAGGTTACGGGTTCCCTAACATTTCTAACAAATTCTTCGGTATCAGAACCGATAATATCAACATCCTTATTTGAACCTTGTCTTGAGGAGGCATTCCTACTATCACTACTAGATGAGCTACTATTAGACGATGCTCTGGCGGACCTACCACTACAATTATCCTTGTGACAACTTAAGCCAGATTATTCGGAGTCGAAAGTTGAAGCCATTGCTAATAAGATAAGAATCAGGAGTTACCAGCACGAGGATTTAGGTCGATGTATTGTTCTTCGTGTGCTTCACGTCTTTTGTAGGAACAAATATCCTTGGAGCTCCATGTACTCATAACTTTTTGGGGCGATTATTTTGCGAATAGCTAGGAGGTGATGCTCGTGGTAGACTTGCACATCGTAAGTTACCGTGATAGTTTTGAGAATGCTGTCGAGAAGGCTGCGAAGTGTGTTGATGACCTTTTGATAAGGATAAATGATTTCAGGATTGTGAAGGAAAAATGGATATACGTTTCTGCAATCGACGATGGTGAAGATGAGCCCTTGTGAATAATCTAAAAATGCAAGATGAAACGATGTATTAATGGTCAAAATTGGAAAATAACTTCAAAAAATTTCGAAAACAATTCTAAGTACAACAACTTTTGTACAATTCGAGTTATGTCAACGAGTTTTTTGAGTTATTTGTGTAAACAAATAGAAAGTGAGACTTTCCTGTTGTTCTGGTAAATAACTCGAAAATAAGGTATTTTGAGTTGATTGGTCAAACCTTAGGCAGGTTCGAGTTATTTTCCTATTCAAGTTGTTAGCTATTCAAGTTGTTGGATGGGGTGTCTAAATGAAATGGCGAACAAAAATGAGAAATGACTGCATTTCACGGACTATTTATAGGCGGAGACAGCAGAAATATTACAAGTTTCACACTTGTTCGAGTTGTTCTTTCTCTTGTTCGAGTCGTTCGCGCTATTTGAGTTGTTTCAATAGAATAATTCTCATTCGATCTGGTTTATGCGTTGTTTGAGTTGTTTTAGAATTTTTGACTTATTTGGAAATTTGGTTGAATTTTTGAACGCTTTACAGACTCGTTGCACAATTACCGGCTTTGTGACATACTTAGAGTTTGTATGACCAGTGTTCAACAACATTACTCTTACAAAATAGGGGACTCCATGATGTACCATATTTTAGTCCAGCTACATGATACAGTTTAGTACCAATGATACGATGTCATAAGTGCATCTCGTACTACATTATGCAATGTCAACACTATTATTTTTTAATGCAAAATTACAATTCAAGGCAAAAACTCAAATCACGCCAAAGCAGCAATCGAGTTGTTTGAAGGCCCAATTCAACTTGTTAGGCCCAGTTCGAGTTACTTGATGGCTCAATTTGAGTTATCTAAAGGCTCGGTTTGAGTTGTTCAAGCATAACTCAATTTGTACAGAGCAGCTCTAATTCCATTTGTTTGGAATCCTAATTGTACTAGGACTCCAATTTTAGCTAATTAATGAAGCTTATGCCTATAAATATAGGCCCAAATTATCATTATGAGGTACGTAATCATCATTTTATAGCTTATAGTTTGAGTTGTATTAATTGAATTAGACTTATTTGGCAATCATGTTAGACTTGACAGAATAGCTCTAATTCAACTAAAATCATTTCCCAGTTCGAGTTGTTTTGAGTGTTCAGTTCCACTTGTTCTCATACTCGTTTCGACTTGTTCAAGTCTCTATTCGAGTTGTTTGCTTAATTCGAGTTGTTCAATTCGAGTTGTTGTTTTGCACAACACAGTCTCATATTTCTATTTATATGGCTTAAGCATCGGAGTGCTTTGGAGAAGTTAATGCCCTATTATTTAAGAATTATATTTAATCTCCACCACATGCTGTACCACGTCATCGTACAGCGGCTGCACCTAATAATTTTTCCCTCAAGAGCGCCCCGGCTTATTTCATGTGTGGTGTTGAGTGCAGGTTCTGAACTCAAAAATTGCTTAAGAATCCAGCAGGAAATAAAAGCAGTCTGACATGGAGCGTGGATGAATGGATACATAACTAGACAAATATACTCCACATCATCATCAGTAATATGATAAATTATATGATTAGTTCAACACTAAAAAGTAAGTATTTACCTAGATATAACATGCTTTTTAATACAATGAACTACTATGTCAAATCCAGATTTGAGTGCTTTTCATACCAAAATTTAAACAAAACACCAGGTACAATAGACATCTTTAAAACTATATACCATTTTTATGGTTATAGAGTTAAGTAGCAACATCTTATCAAATGCCGATGCTACAAAAAAATAGCAAAAAGACAGTAGCTCAGATTCTTTTGAGCTACTTTTATCGTTGTTTCTCCATCATGTTCACTTTGGTTATAAGCAATGCATTCTTATTAGACAAGTCATATATCTTAGAATCATAAGCACTTGGGAGAAATTGAATTGTATTCTTCCGTTCCAAAGAAACTCAAATGTCAAAACTCATAACCAATATGTTGTGGCAAGTAGAAACGAGTCGCAATATAAGTTTGGAGACAATGTGATTCTTAGCAATTCCCCATTCTTTTAAGTTATGGGACTCAATACTATTTACAAACTCTTATCAAGAAAACTTTACGAAATGAACCAATTCAATAAATCAAATCGCATACCAAAAGAGGTATGTTACATGCTGATGACAACTCATGAGACAACAATGTGATTCGAAGGATAGACAAAGCCAAAGTTCAGCAATATAAAGAATACTCATGACCTTATCCCAAGAGTCTTTTACCCCGTATTGCTTCAAAATTCAAAAGTCTATTTTAACTTGTGGGTAATTACAATATGCAAACATCCACCAAGTACTCCAAAGGACTGGATAAAACACCGCTCCATGAAATTTGGTTTATCCACCACTCCATTCACCTCATTCCCCTAACTTGAAAGCAACAATATCTAATCTCTACAATAATCATCAACCCTCATGTCCCAATGAAGCTTCCCACCCACTAACTGTAATTTGTAATGGATATGTAAATCAACAAAACAATAACAATAAATAAAGTAGCAACATTATCAAAAGTTTAATTTATCAATGAAGATAGTCAAACTGCACTTGTCAGAAGGATTAAGTTTACCTTAAGATTCTAGTAGAAAGTCCTAAAATTACCCAGAACATGATCCAAAACATGCACAACAATTAAATACAATTTATAAGTTGAATATTCAATTGAAATAAATAAACAATATACATCATGAAAAGTCGCCATTAGATACAAAAGACATACTTCTAAAATCAAGTAGTGCAATAATCCTGATAGTCTGTAGTTGCAATAATCTTAAAACAACAAACTGATTAGTTGTAGCTAAAAACTAAGAGACATCCAGCACTCTACGTAAAGAACACAATGTCAAATTAAGTAAACGGCCATAAATATGGAAGACAGACTAAAGCTTTGTTACTTATGGAATTATAAGTCATACTTTCTTTATGATTACAGAACTTTTAGCGTAAATATAATGCAATGACAAGTATAAAGTAACCATGAGTACGTACACTTCACAATCACCACTACAAGAATACAAGGCAATGGCTACAAAAATATGGTGAGTGATTATAATCTGTAGCCATGTAGCTACTGAATTTAAATTAATAGAGTCCAAAAAATTTGTATCCAGCAATGGTGAGAAAATAATCACTCACTATTGGACGAAATGGTGACAAAATAATTTGTAGCCATGTAAAATAAAACAAAAAAAAAAATACAAAAATAGGCAATAACATCCGATTATTCGGATGCCACGTGGTGTCAGAACAATCTGACACCATGGCAGGCATCCAAAAAATCGGATGTCATGGTCTAAAGGACCAGATCATGCCGTGTGACATGATCTGGTCCACAAAAGCGTGGTGTCCGACTTTTTGGACACCACGCTTTTGGAATTTTTTTTTAAACCGTGGGGTCCTATTTTTCAGACACCACGATTTTGGATTTTTTTTCTAAAAACCGTGGTGTCCGATTTTTCGGACACCACGAGTTTCAATTTTTTTTTTTTCTTTTTGTTTTTTCAATTCTATTAAACCGTGGTGTCCGAAAAATCGGACACCACAGTTTTTTATTTTTTTTCATTTTTATTAGGATAATTATAGTAAAAGTGATGGATTTTGTTTTAAAAATTAGGAAATGTTAAGAAATACTATGGAATTCAGGATAAAACTAAAATTTAGGATAACATAGGAAATTAAATTTGTAGTTTGATTAAATGGCATGATTACATTAATAATTAACACTTTCATGACAATCATTGTATAATTAGTAATTAAACTATAAATTTCATTGTAACAATTAAAAAAATAAAAATAAAAGTCGCACGGTAACAGTTACAAATAAAAGCGGTAACAATTACAAATAAAAAAAAAAGAAAATTACCGTTTAAAATTTCGTATCAAATGGTAATTTATTACAAATAAAAAAAAAAGAATATTACCAATTAAAAAAGAAAACAGTAACAATTGAATTAAAAATTTAAAAAAAAAAGATATCGTACTATAAGTAACAAATTTAACAAAAAAAAAAAGAAAATTACCGTTTGATTCAAATTTGAATCAAACGGTAACATTCAAAAATAACAAATTAGAAAAAAGTAAACACTTGTCATGGCGTCCGAGCAATCGGACGCCATGACATGGTTTTTCTTTTTTTTTTTTAATCAATTGTCTCCGAATTTTTATTTTTATTTTCTTTTTCCCCCCTTTTCTTCTTTCCCCCCCCATTTTCTTCTTCCCCACCATCTCCAAAACTCGGGCCTAATCCCAAACCCTAATTTTTTTTAAATCCACTCTAATCCTCTCCAAATTCAACAATAAATTGAGGTATGTTATTGTATAATGTTTGGAGAACACTATTATGCCAAAAAAATTTATTTTCTATGGTTAAATTGTATGTTTTAGATTTCTTTATTTTTTGTATTTATTCTTATAATTAGTTGTATGCATTTTATATGTTGATATTGTTGTGTTTATGAATGTTGTTAGCAAAATATAGTATTTGTTGGATATTTGCTTGTTTTTTAATTTTTATTTAATATTTAGCATTTTATATTTGTTTATGCAATTAGTAGTGTTAATTAGAATGTTAAGCATGCATGCATGTCTTAATTATTTGTTATTAGAAAATTAAAGTGTAATTAGGACCACATTATGTGTACTCATTTCATAATAAGTAGTAATTAGGATACTTTCACTTTAATTAGGATAGTTTTGGTAAAAGTGATGGAATTTTGTTATAAAAATTAGGAAAAGTTATGAAATATTATGGAGTTTAGGAAAAAATTAAAATATAGCATAAAATAGCAAAATAAAATTTGTAGTTAAATTAAATTACATGCTCACATTACGAATTAACACTTTGATGAATTTTATTGTATAATTAGTAATTAAACTATAGATTTTATAGTAATTAGAGTAAAATTAATTAGTAATTAAGTTTAGGTAGGTAAATCATGATTCTACATGTGTACTCATTCTATAATTAGTAGTTATTAGGAGAATTTCATTTTAATTAGGATAGTTTTAGTAAAAGTCTTGGAATTTTGTTTTAAAAGATAGGAAAAGTTAAGAAATATTATGGAATTTAGGATAAAACTGAAATTTAGGATAACATAGAAAAATTAGATTTGTAGTTTAAAAAAATGCCTCATGATTATATTAGTAATTAACACTTTTATGACAATTATTGTATAATTAGTTATAAAATTATCAAATTCATATTAATTTGGTTAAAATGAATTAGTAATTAAGTTTAGCAAGGTGAAACATGATTATATATGTGTACTCATTCTATAATTAGTTGTAATTAGGACAGTTTTAGTAAAAGTGTTGGAATTTTGTTATTAAAATTAGGAAAATTCAAGAAATAGTATGGAATTTAGGACAAACTTAATATTTAGCATAAAAATAGCAAAATTAAACTTGTAGTTAAATTAAATGTAATGATCATATTAGTAATTAACACTTTTATGAATGTTATGACATAATTAGTAATCATGTGTATATTTTTATTGGAGCGTCAAATATAATATATGATGTTTATTAACAATTATTTGTGTTAATGTATAATAGACGGGAGATAGACGACAGATCGATCCCTCGCAACAGAGGCAAGGCAAGGGCAAAGGCAAGACAAAATCTGGCGGCACAACATCTAGACAACCATTGGTCACTGCACCGTATACCATGCCAAATCATAGGGTGTTTGAGGCGATGAGACAGAACCCCAATAGTACGTCGCAGGACGGAAGGACAGGGGCATATACTGGCTTGCTGTAGATGACGCCAAATATGGTTCGCAAAATGCTGCAGGGGGCATCGAACCCGATGCAGGGGATGCTGGCCCATGCAGGCAGTATGCAGGGGATGACAGGGCCCGTAGGTGGGATGCAGGAACGGTAGGTCTCACAGGAGGTATGCAGGGGATGGCAGGCCTCACGGGCGGGGTGCAGGGGAACTTAGGTCAGTCAGGCGGCCAGTTAGATCCACGACAGTCCACGTCGTTCCACAGTTCGGGAGGACGACCTCAGGCAAATAGATTTGTTTCACCTCGCTGTTCGGCATCAGGAGCTGCTGGAGGTAGCCTACCATCAGATGCCGATCGTCAGTTATCGGGATCAGCGGGTGTGGCTTCGACAGGCAGCGTGAGTGCTTTACGTCGAGACACAGAGGGGATCCATTTGGGGGATGATGTGGAGCAGGGGGGTGATGGGGTGGATGGTTCGGTAGGAAACGAGGAAGCGGGTGCCGGTGATGATATCGAGGAGGCGGCTGTGACGAGTTTCAACTCCTGCTCATAAGTAAACTGCACAAAAGTTAGTAGTCTCACTCGTAATATTGGCCTTCGCGATCGACCCTTCTATTCTCGCTTTATTACACGTTGATCTCTTCAAAACTAGCATGCACCTGATACGAAACATATCCAATTTATTAAATATATATACTTCACTAACTATAATTATAGAAATGAGTAATAACCCAAAACTTGTTACCTCTCAAATGGGTACATCCACCTATATTAAACCGGTCCGCCGACCTTCGCTTCCCACGGTAGATGAATCGCCAACTGCTCCATCGAATCAAAGAAGGCTGGTGGAAATATTTTTTCCAAGTTGCACATCGTCTCCACTATTGACACCTCGAGCGTGGCCATATTGGGTTTTCGAATTTCAGGAGCGCTCAAAGCTCTGAAAAAGTTGCTAGCCTCCACAAATGGACCCCAAACACTATCCGGTAATAAGTCACGAAATGCAGGAGACAACGATCTCTGCATGAACACGTGACAGTCATGACTCTTCATCCCAACTAGTTTAAGTTGGTCCATATGAACACATCGTGAAATGTTAGAAGCATAACCATCATGGAACTTCAAACCCCGCAACCATTCACACACCAACTTCTTTTGCTCTTTACTCAAGCAGTACTTGACTTTCTTCTTCATAACTCTACCATTTTGGCTCAGCCCCAAGAACAACTCCCGTCGGCTCATTAACAACTCCAAATCTTCCTCGCATTCAAGTTATCCTTAGTCTTCTCTGGATCATCCATCACCGTGTTTTTGATATTATCGAAGAAGTTCTTTTCCCAATGCATTACGTCTAAGTTGTGACGTATCATGTTAGTGCACTAATAAGGCAGTTCCCAGAATATACTTCTCTGGTTCCAATTGTGCTCTTTTCCATAACCTTGAATGACGATATTTTTCTGGCCGAATGGAACATCCGGCAAGCACTCTACCAGTTCCTGCATCTCTTCCCCGAATCTTCTCACCAAGGGCAAAGACTCTTCTGTCTTGCCCCTTAGGAAAACAGTGGTGTTGTCCCTGAAAGGATGGTCAGCTGGCAAGAAACGCCGGTGACAGCCCCAAAAGTAGTTCTTCCTTTCGTGCTTCAGCTGAAATGCGTTGGTCCCCTCCATGCAATATGGACATGCCAACCTGACTTGGGTACTCCATTGCGAAAACATGCCATACCCTGGGAAATCAGTGACGGTCCACATAACAGTTGCACGCATTATGAAATTCTGCATCCTAAAGCTGTCGTATGTCTCAACCCCGACCTCCCACAGTGATTTCAGCTCATCAATCAGTGGTCGAAGCAAAACATCAATGTTCTTCCCCGGGCTTCTGGGTCCAGATATCAACAAACTTAAGAAGATGTATTCTTGCCTCATGCAAAGATCGGGCGGAAGATTATACGGCGTGACAAAGACAGGCTAACAAGAGTACGGAACGACATTATTCGTAAACGGGTTGAATCCATCGATGCAAATGCCAAGTCTAACATTGCGAGGCTCATTGGCAAAATCTGTCTGCGTTGCATCAAAGGATTTCCAAGCTTCTCCATGTGCAGGATGGATCATTTGATCACTTCTCCGATAGTTCAAATGCCACGTCATGTGTTCTGCATTCACGCGAGACATGTAGAGTCGTTGCAGACGTGGCGTCAACGGCAGGTACCACAGCTTCTTGCGACCAACCAACTTCGCGATGTTATGTGAATTCAGCCTCTCTTCGAACCTGCCTTCATTGCATTCAGGACACACCGTATACTTACTGTCTACGTTCTCGCCATAAAATAAGAAGCAGTTGTTAACGCAAACATCAAATATTTGGTAGCCCATCCCCAATCGGTTCATATATCTCTGCATGCTATACATACTATCTAGCATCCTCTGCCAATCTTTGGGACTCAGCCATTGGCGAAACAGTTGTATGTTCTTCTCGCACGCCACATTAGGGATAGAGTGGAGAACCTTGTAATTGAGAAATTCAGTGACCCATCCCAATACTGTGTTTCCCTCGCCCGCTCGTATGGGCTCCTCGACCTCACGCAACATCTGGAAGAATGCTTGTGTCTCCCTATTCGGTTGTTCATTTCTAATCTCAAATTCATTTATATTATCGAATCGACCAGCAAATGCATCTTCGGCCATCTCTTTTTGTCGATCCCGTAAGTTATGCCCAATCGACTCCTCATCCATGTTTTTATCGTACCCCATATTTGTATCAAACCCCTCCTCGCGCCTTCGAATTTCACCGTGCCTAATCCATACGTAGTATTGAGGCAAAAATCCATACTTGTAAAGATGAAATCGAATACCATCTCTACCACCAAATTTTCTATTGTAACACTTAATGTAAGGGCACCTAGCTTTGCCATTCCGTAATAATTGTGTTGCACTAAATGCGTGGTCTAGAAAAATTCCCACACCGGCTTAAAAAACAGGATTCAAATACCCATCATCACCATGATTTAATCCGTCGTACATCCAACTTCGGTCTTCGTTGTTATACATTTTATAACCTATTACAAACACAAAAAACTATCCTTAATTATTAAACAATTACGTGTGGGGGTTGTCTATTATTAAAATGAAAAAATAAATATATCACTACAACATTTATCTATATATGTACATATGCAACACTATTTAACACTTAGTTACAGTTAAAATGCACTAACGAACTATTTGTAAACATACAAAGAATATACCAATGATGATCATATATATATATACCACAGAAAATTAAACTATTGTATTTGAATAGTTAAATTGCATGCTAAAACATAATAATTTTAAGTAAATAAATAACTCAAATTTAAGCAAGTCAAATCAAGCCAACAAAACACAGTAAATGTATTAAAATTACCTTCTAATTGTCAAGAATTGTGAGCCGTGGAGTGATGGAGGTTTGTTGGAGAGTTTGTTTGAAAATAAATTGAAAGATGGAGGTTTTTGGGGATGAAAACGGGTGAAAATGGAAGAAAATGGGGGAAATGAGGGGAATAAGATAAGAAATCTGTGATATTTTGTGATAGCTGTATAGCTTCAAAAAAATCACTCACCATAGATAAGCAATGGTGACTGATTTATTTCTTTCTAGGTGTGGGGTCAAGAAAATCACTCACCAATGCTTTAAAGTCTATGGAGTCAAAAAAATCACTCCCCATGTTCAGACATGGTGAGTGATTTTTTTGACACTACAAAAGCACAATCCATGTGATATCAATGGTGTCAGATTTTTTTGACCCCATTGAGGGCACCATCCTTGTGATAGCAATGGGGTCAAAAAAATCCGTCACCACAATTTCATATATCTATAAATATACCCCATTTTTCACAAACTTCATCTCTTCATCTCCTCTCCCTCAAAAATCTGAAAATCCTCCCCTCTCCCTCAAAAAATCCGAAAATCATATCCTCTCCCTCAAAAAATCCGAAAATCATCTCCTCTCCCTCAAAAAATATGAAAATCTCACTCTAAAATCCGAAAAATCCTCTTTTTTATCACTTTTTTTTGGGTGTTATATTAGTTATGTATTGTTTGGGTGTTTATATAATATATATATATATTGATTTGTGTGTATATACTACATATATCATGTTTATATATATATATTTGTGTGTGTTGGTATATTATTAATTATATATGTATATCTAATAAAATGGAGGGAAAAAGCCAACAAAATTGGAAAAATTGAAAATTTGGCAAAAAAGTGCGGTCAATCCGCCACCAATTTTTTTTTTAAAATTTCGGATTGTGGTGACTGAATAATCAGTCACCACGGTTTTAAAAAAAAAATTAAAAAACCATGGTGAGTGATTATTCACTCACCACGGTTTTTTTTTTTAAATCGATTTTTTGGACGCCACGCTTTAATTAAAAAAAAAAAAAAAGGCGTGGCGTCCATGAATCGGACGCCACGCCTTTTAAAAAAAGAAAAAGAAAAAGGGTGGCGTCAAAATAATCGAATGCCACCTTTTTTTTTATTTTTGCTTTTCTTTTAATCTAATTGCATGGCTACAAATTCATCTGACACCATGTCATGACTACAGATTATTTTGACACTACGTGGTGAGTGATTCTTTTGACACAATTGTTGGTGACTAATTAATTTGTAGCCAATGCTGACATAACTTTATGCCTACGAGGCCAATAGTAACAAAAGCTGGTTACAAAATTTTTTGTAGCCATTGGTCAATGCTCACTGAAAATATAGCAATGGCGAGTAATTGTTTTGACCCCATTGCTACATTTTCTTGTAGTGCACTTTGTTTTCCTGAACTTTGGCTCTCCACAATCTTCACAATCTTATATTTGTTTACATCTAGATACTACAAAATTGAATTTTCTTAGGGAAAAATGAAGAGAATAGAAATAATTAGCACCCTTAAAACGTTAACAGAAACTATATATATATATATACATATATATATATATATATACATATATATATATATATACATATATACATATATATGCATATATACATATATATACATATATACATATATATACATATATACATATATATGCATATATACATATATATATATATATATATATATATATATACATACATATAAATAACATATTTGAGTAAACAGATTAAACTCAACAACAACTTGTCATTAATATGGTTCTTCTATTTGACAATTTTCTACATATGAGTTCAATAAATTGTATCAAATAATGTTATCTTAAGATTATTGTAGCAAGTGTTAAAGTCAAGTTGTAAAATCATCCAATATAAGACTATCTGACCCATCCCTACGAAGCCAAACTAGGCAATTCGTTCTCATGTAAGTTTGTATCAGAAGAAAGAAACTCAGAAGCATTATAATTCCTTGCATCATTCTCGTCGACATCATTTGAACTTTCTCCTAATTGATATTCATCTCGCGGATTCATTTTCAGAACAATGTTCAGAGAAGATGAATCTTTCACGTAGAAAACTTGGTGAATTGGTGAAGGGAACACGAAAGACTGACGGCTTATATGTTCCCAAGTGTGAATCAAGTCTAAGAAGTCTATAACCGTAAAACCCAATTTATCCTTATAGTTTGCATTGTTCTTATGTTTAAACTGTTAAATTATACAGTTGGAACAATGTAGCAATCCGGACAACTGTCCTAATCCACAAGGCTTTCACCTTCTAAAATAAACCTCTTTCAAAGTATCAAAGAATTTACACTTACAGGACTTGACTTTACTTTACGAACTCCTTCTAGTTAAAACCTATAAGCTACGACTTTGCTACTTCTTCTCCGCCTGAGTGAAGATGTCCTGCCTTGTTCGAACTCCCCGTTGATCTAGATGAAAGCTACATACATAATTTCAACTTAACATTAAATTCTATAATGAAACCTAAGAGAACTTCAACCAATATTAAAAAATAAAAATAAACTCAACGACTTGAATCCTAAACTTGACTCCTATTTATAATAGTCTTCATAGTCTTGAATGAGGACGATCTTCAAATGATAGTGATAATCTGTTCCCTGCAAAACCAAGATTTTCTAAAGAGAAATGGTAAGATTTAATTAATCAGAATATTTCCAAGAATAGTTTAAATCAGGTTATTCATAGAATGTAATTCTATGCATAGTTAATCTAATAAAACGCGTAAGATTAATTCATATTAATAATAAAGACTCCTTAAGATTTAAAACCTCTTGCCAAACAATAAAGATATACATAATCACTAGGATAATCAGATAAAGAAATAAGTCTAATCCTAATCAAATACGACAAGGATAATAATTATGCAATCTTCTAAGAATCCTAGTATATCTTATCTTTCCTTAAATCTTTCAAGAGATAAAACTTAGAATCAAAAGAGCTAATTACGTGTTGATCTCAATACAGTTGAATAAAATACAACTAGTCATAAGAATCTCTTAATCAAGTCGTAATGAATCAATTCAAAAAGACCGAGAGATAACCAAGTAAGTCGTACCCAAAAGTACTAACTTGTTCACACATGGACGTTTAAAAAATATAAGACAATTTGATAGTTCAAACATCATTAGACCGAATCTTGGTCCTAACAATCTCCCCCATTGGCTTATGTTGGCAAAACACCATTTTTAAACTAAACTTGAAGCTGTGTTAAAAGAAAGAACAATCCATAACACAATTCCAACAGATTATAAAAGTTTACAGAACCAAAAAAAAGGTGCAACATTAGCAACAACATAACACAGAAAAGTTCAAAATTGTTCAAAAATAAGAAGATAAAAATTAAGCTCCCCCAGACTTCTTTGTTCTGCCCATTTTGCCAAAATGAGTCAATGATTATCTAGATTGGGAGAAACAAATATCTCCATGGATTTGGTCAGTCTCTCCAGAAATCCATTAATCTTGACCAACTCGTTCTTGATCCTCAAGATCACAGAGTCATCAGGTGTGCCCGCTGTGCCACCATAAGAAGGGCCAGATTGTTCAGCTCGAGGGGCGTGAACTGTTGGAGTAGCTTCTACTTCTCCAGGGTTGATAACTCGGATAGTTGTTTTGATGATGAGAAGAGCATTAGTAAGCAACTCTTTCTTCTTTATGATATCCATTTGGGATATCAGAATGCGGTAGATGAGAGAGATATCCAAGTGTCATTTTTATGGGCATATCAAAGGCTTTCATGTGGATCCGTTCAAAAATTAGCTTGCCAAGATTAATTGGTGCACGAGTGCCAATACAGAACATAATCGAACCAATGATTTTGGAGATAGTGGTTATATGAGATGTAGGTAACCAATGTGAGCAGATAATAGTATGCACAAGTTTGTACCTCAAAGTGAGATCACCTCTCATGATAGAGGATTCAGGCCAGAGATTTTGTTTGCCGCCAGTGAGTTATGTTGCAACCTCATGCATATCCAGTTCCAATTGCAGTTTAGATTTTGTATGGGTAGTCATGGCAGGAGTGCCCATTATTGCATTGATAATGTCAGGATTGAACTCAAAGAAGTGCTTCCTTACATACACTAGATATTTTTGGGTTGAAGAGGGATGCCCAAGTTGAGGAGATAGATTGGAGTAGAACTCATAGACCACTTCACGAACATAAGGCTTCAATTTCCGAAAGGATCCTAGAAACTGTCTTTTCTCAAGAAAACTATTGATATCAGTGGAGTTATGGGAATGCTCTTAATATGGGTGATCATACTGCCAAGTACGACTAGCAACATTATTCAATTTTTTTGCAAACTCAGTCATATAGAATTTGGAAGAGTAAGCGACAATAATATTTAACGTGTCTAAAATACGTATAACAAAAGAAAAATCCACAGACATAGGGGCGTCAGAGAGCATACCAACCTCATTCTCACTGGATGATTCACTAGAAGAGGAGGATGAAGACGAAATAGCACGTGGTTTCTTTGGTGGTGGAGTGTTGTCAAAATCAGACTCGGATTCAGACTCCTCTACTACAGATTCATCAGCAACTGGTGCAGTGGATGACTCTAGTGGTGTAGGAGTTAGTGACTTTTTCCTTTTACTTAACGGGTTCCAAAAGTACGTGAAGAAGTAACAGGGGTTTGAATAGCCTGTTCCACTGGTACCTTTGTAGCAGCAATTTGGACAAGGGTGCTAGCTACCTCCTTAGATTTGGAGGGTTCCGGACAGAGGAAAAGCATTAGTACCCTTCTTGTCTTTCCCCTTTTTGGGAATAGCAGATTTCGCCATAGATTTTGATGTTGCTTCTGGTGATGCAACACCTTTCTTCTTTTTGGAGGTGGTGGGACTGGTACCAAGAACGTCCAGTTCAGTCGGATTATCTGACGATATTGGTGTGTCGTCGCCAGAGATTTTCAACTCTTCTCTAGATGTGATCGAGAGTAACATCGTCAATGGTAATCAGACTAGGAGGTTGTTGCAAATATTTGCGAGCAATCTTCTTTTGACTCGTGATGGAAGAGTAGTGAACAGAAAGAAAGAGAAGAAAAGCAAAGAGTGGTAAAATCTACAACAAATTCTTTTGAACGAGTTAGTCAATAAAAGCAGGAAGTAATAAGATGAATAAAGGAAGATTGAGAATGGTAAGAAAATTTAAAAAGGAGAGAGAGAGAGAGAGAGAGAGAGAGAGAGAGAGAGAGAGAGGACGTAATAACCACACCCTGATAGAATACCCAATCAGACTAAAGAAGGAATTTTATCAAAGGTGAAATACTAGGCTGGGAGAGAAACAAGTAAAGAACAAAATAAAGAGATAATCTTCCAAAAAAAAAATGTAGCTTGCAAAGAAATTTAAAAAGATTCTGGGAGTAAAAATTTCAAAAATGATCTTATCAAGATATGTACGATACGCAAAAGAGTTTGAAACAAAATTCAAATCATGTCAAGAGATCTGCGTGCAAAGAAGAGATCATGAACTAACAGATTCAATTTCATACCTAAGTAAAAAAATAAATAAAGAAAAAAAATATCACATAGCCAAGTAATTCAAGAGTTGTTAATGCGCATGCAATCAAATGCCAAAATTTGGTAGCTTTCACTCAACACTTTATTTTATGAATGGTAGCTCTTTTCAATTTGGTAGACACGTGAAATATGAAACTGATAGCTTTCACACATTCAATTGTTGAGTGATGGTAGCTTTTTCCAATCAAAGAATCTTTTTCTTTGGGTTAATAATGCTTTTGTTTTTGCATGTGGTTGTTTTTCATGACAACATGCTTCTGTTTTTGCATGTAATGCAACACAGATATGAAAAGCTTTCATCATGATTGAATCATGATTTACTAGTTGAAGTACTGAATTTTTGTCCTATTTGTTGAATAGGATACACATTAAAGCTACTACCGCGGATATAACAATCAAGAGGGAATTAGACAGTGTTCAATATTTTCTTACATCATAATTTTTAGTGAAGTAGGATAATCATCAAACCTTTTAAAACATAAAGGCTTTACTCATGCATCAAAATGACATTTTCAGTGAAGAGAGTCAATCTCCAATGCAGTCAACAAATCTACACAAGATCACCAAGAAAATCAAAACTCACAAATGTTTTGGGAGAAACTGATTTTGAGAAATATTTTGGAAGATATCACTTTTTACATGACTTCAGTCCTGAAACAACAAAGTCGAGTATCCACCAGCCCTCAACTCATTATGTGATACTTTTGTTGGGGTTGTCTGATTAATTAATTAAGCTGATTTGGAAGTGAGTTGTAACTGTGTATCACCCTGTTGCAACTTACACACTTTGAAGCAATTATCAGTACATCTCGTTCCTCACTCCCTTTTCATTCTTGACTAGACAAGCACTTTGATTAAAGTTAACAGTCCTATTCATATTACATAACTGACTTACACTAATTAAATTTCTTTGGAAATTCTTAGCAAAATAGACATCTTTAAGAGTAGGACTTCCTTTGATTTTTAGACTTCCGTTTCAAGAGATGACACAAAAATGTCCATCTCTGCTTACAACAAATCCAGGGGCAGTTTGAGCAAAGTTGGTGAAGCTACTTTTGTAACCATTAAACATGCATTGAGCTACCACTATCAATGTAGCATGCGTCAGAAACTTTTTCTTGCACTCTAGAGACAACAGAGAATGCGTTAAAATTGGAATTTCTTACTCTGTTGTTTTGTTGTCTGTTTCTTGGATAAGTTGCAACTGGTCAGTTTCTGTATTCTGAGTGTGTTTCCACACAACATGTTTCTCTATTGCAAGCTTCATACTCTCTTGGTGGTTTGACACGATGATATCGCAAGAGTTAATAGAAATTAGGTCGAATGTGACCTCTGACTCTACAGTGATGACAAACTGGTACAAACTTAGACATGTTCCTGTTCTTAGAAGACCACGTGTCTTGAGCTTCACAATTAGTCTGATTAATGTAAGTAATTTAACCTTCATATTGTCGAGTCACAGGGGGAGAGATATTGTTCTTGACAAACTTACTTTCTTTCAGAACATTGTTGTATGTAAATCCCAGACCTGTTAGATCACAATTTGGTCTTTGCATATCAAGAGCATGATCAAGTTTCTCAGTTCCCGAATTCATCATTTGATACTCTTCTGAACTTCTCCAAATGTTGCCTGGTCTTCACTCAGTTTTTGTTCTACTAGAATAGTAGACGCCTTTGATTCCTTCAAATCTTTCTGAAGTTGATCTTTTTCATGTTCCAATGTAGCATTGGTCATCTGAAGCTGTTCTTTGTCTATTCTTGATTGATCTCTCTCGATTTCAAGTGTCCCATTGATCATTTGAACCTTTTTTTCTCTTTCTTTAACTGAACCTTTCAATTTCAAGTGCGACATTTATTCCGAAGAGATTTCTCAATTTATCTGCAAGTTCCAAGAAGTTTGACTTATCTCGATCCATATCACATTCTCCTTGTTCTTCATCTGACTCACATTCTGAATCACTCTTTATATCTGATTGTATGGCTTTTTGAACAGCTCAAATCCCCATGGATGCATTAAGTGCAATGTTTGCCCATTCTTCAATATCTTATTCACTTTGATCAGTTTCACCTTCACTCCAAGAGGTGACCATTGCCTTACTTGTGTTTTTTAAGTTACCACATTCAACACGAATGTGTCCACACCATGAACATTTCCTGCATTAAATACATTTACTCTTCCTTTGAATTTCAAGATCATTAGCAGCGGAAGAAAAAATAGACTCAAAGTTGGAAGAGTTTGTATTTGTCCTTTCTTTTTCCATGTTTTTGAAAACTTACGTAAGTTTTGCGAGAGGAATGCAACTGCTTTTTCATAGTCTTCAGAACTTTCTGTCTTTCCTTTTGCTTGAGTTCAAGCTATGTTCTTAAAATCGGACCGGACGTTCAAGTGGCAACTTAACTGGTTATTAATTTTATATGTTCAACTGGTTGAATCGTCGGTCGAACCGGTCTTAGTATATTTGACTATATGTTTAATACTTTGACGTAACAATTGAAAACCAAAATTGCAGACATATTTCAAGTAATACACCATAATAAAGAGGAAAAATAAATATTAATAAAATAAATTTGTCTCAGAAACAAAAGCCAAATTAGACCTGTTTTAAAAACTATTGTTACCGATATCAAATAGTTTTAAAAATTACAAATTTAAAAGAAAAAAATAGGTTTTATGTTTTAACTCTTGAAAATAACATTTAAACGACTATAATAAAAAATACTATATGTCAGGATATATAATAAGTATGGAATATATTAAATAATTAAACTTCAGTATATACTACATAGTGCTTGTATATGAGTCCTAATTACTATATTCTAGAAGTACTCGTTTGCAACTATTCGAAATTGTAATTTGATCCCTGTTCAATTCAATTCAGATTTCAGGCTTCCTAATTGGGAATGGTTTGAATCTTAATGCACAAATCACTCCATCTCAATAAAGGTGGTGAAGGAGTGACGATAAAGAGACGAAGGCTTACAACAAGATTGAAGAACACAGCGGAGCGCGCGGGATGAAGATTGAAGAAGATGAATAGATTCTCAGATCTACACAAACTTTCGGTTCAAATCTAAGCCGCCACTTTGGAGCGCATAACCGGGTCACCAGCTGGCCGGTTCTCAGTGCTTTCCTCCGCTTCCCTCACCTTCCAGCTCAAACAAGCGGTGTTGGCCGGTGTGACCACCGATTTGCGGCTGGACCCGGCGGACTAGGCAGTCCGGTCCACTTTTAAGAACATAGAGTTCAAGCAATAGGACTTGGGGATTCCTCAGTTTTTTATTTTCAGTTTGAAAGTTGATAGAAATCCCATAAGTTCTTCAAGTGTCATGTTCTCAATATCTTTTTCTGCTTCAATGGCTTCAATCTTCATGGCAAATATTTATGGTAATGATCGG
Organism: Misopates orontium; assembly: GCA_946800315.1. Taxonomy (NCBI): domain Eukaryota; kingdom Viridiplantae; phylum Streptophyta; class Magnoliopsida; order Lamiales; family Plantaginaceae; genus Misopates; species Misopates orontium. The sequence continues at coordinate 23,005,172 of OX326946.1, forward strand.
AGAGCCTTTAGTACCAATTTGGACTTACTGTGCTCTTCACCTGCAATGAAAGCTTCATTAGCAATGTGATGCACCTTTGTATTAAATTGAGTTATAGTTTCATCTTCCTACATTGTCAATCCTTCAAATTGAGTGTTGGGAATTTGGCGCTTGGACCGTTTAACTGCTGCAGTCCCTTCATGTGCAATTCTGAGTGCATCCCAAGCATCTTTTTCTACAGTGTGTTTGGACACAAGTTTGAACTGATCTATGTCCACTCCATTCTAAACAGGTTAAGGGAAATTGAGTTATAGTTGGCCTCAATGTCTTCAGTATCTGTCCAATCAGCTTCTTTTTTCTCCTTTTCATCTTTATCTTTTGGTGAATTCCAACCTTTTATGATGGCTTTTCAAGCTTTCTGATGACTTTCTTTGAGATAGGGCTTCATGCACAGACTCCAGTAAGAATAGGCAAAGAAAGGCCTTCAGATGCAGACTCCAGTAAGAATAGTTAGTCTCATTAAGGGGAGTTGGTCGAGTTACTGACGCGCCCTCCCTAATTTGATTCCACATTGCTGCAAAACAAGATCTGGTTCCCAGAATCTTTCACTAGTATAATACTGAAGTGGCTCTTGATGCGAGTTGTTAGATCTTTAATCACAGATTATCCAAAATCAATTCCTTTATTGTTCATATGTTTAAACTATTAATTGTACAATTGGAACAATGTAACAATAGTGAATATATAACACCAGAATTTTGACGTGGTTCGGACAACTTTCCTAATCCAGGAGGCTTTCGCCTTCTAAAACAAACCTCTTTCAAAGTATCAGAGGATTTACACTTACAGGACTTGACTTTAACTTTACGAACCCCTTCTAGTTAAAACCTATAACCTACATCTTTGCTACTTCTACTCCGTCTCAGTGAAGAAGTCCTGCCTTGTTCAAACTCCCATTCGATCTAGCTGGAATCTTTATATAGAATTTCAACTTAACTTTAAATATAAAATAGTGTTATAAAATGAAACCTAAGAGAACTTTAGCCGATAAAAAATATGAACAAACTCGACGACTTGAATCCTAAACTATGACTCCTATTTTATAATAGTCTTCATAGTCTTGGATGAAAACGATCTTCAAATGATTGTGATAATTTGTTCTTTGCAAAACCGAGATTTTTTTAAGACCAACAGTAAGATTTAATTCATAAGAATATCTGAAAGAATAGTTTAAATTAGGTTAATTCATAGAATGTAATTTTATACATAGTTAGCTTAATAAAACGCGTAACATTAATTAAGATTAATAATAAAGACTCCTTAAGATTGAAAACCTCTTACCAAATAATAAAGATATACACAATCACTTAGGATAATCAGAGAAGGGGATAAGTCTAATCCTAATCAAATACAACAAGGATAATAATAATTCAATCTTCTAAGAATTCTAGTATATCTTATCTTCTCTTAAATCGTTCAAGAGATAAACCTTAGATCAAAATAGATAATTACGTGCTTATTTAAATACGGTCGAATAAAATACAGCTAATCATAAGAATCTCTTAATCAAGTCGTAATGAATCAATTCAGAGAGAGCGAGAGATAACCAAGTAAGTCGTACCCAAAGTACTAACTTATCCACACATGGATGTTTAAACAATATAAAACAATTTGATAGTCTAAACACCATTGGACCAAATCTTGGTCCTAACAGCACTATTCTTAATCATGGCAGCCCAATCCCCACGAAATAATACCACCCTAAAATTTCCAAAATAATCCAAATCTATGATACCAATAATCTTCCCATATTAGTCAACATCTCCATCCATAGGATTGGTGTCTTTTGCAGACGCATAACTTCTAGTTAAGAAAGTCATTATAATACAACTATATTCTCAGACTTTATAGAAAACTCTTCATCCTTGGTACGAAATCAAAGCCCATTGTAAATGTATCCCTTGTATCTTTTAGCTATTTTGTAAGGACCATTACCCAAAATCTTTATTTTGGATGTTACAACTTCATCATCCAAATTGGAAATTTATAAATACAAGAACATCTTGTCAGTACTTAGTTTGAATTTTTTTTATAAATAACTTAAATGCATGCTGGACCAAAATACTTACATAGGTTTGAAACCACTTATGGAACTCTTCATTCATTAACCCATTTTACCCTCGTGGTGGCAATCTACTTGGTCTATGTCTTCTTTTAATAGTCCTCAAAAACTCTCTAATACAAAAGAAACATAATATATATGAGATTTCAGTTAACAACTTATTTGATTGGAAGATCAAAATGTAAATAAGTTACTTGCGATATTTATCAACTGATTTATGATGATCCAACACAAATATATGTGCTTGTTCCCATGTTAAGTCGTCTAACTCAAAGGCCTCAACTTTTCCTATGGTCCTGTAAGCCAAACGAAAAACATAATGCGCTCCTTCAAGGTGTGAAATGTCTGTGTTCCGTTTTGGCCAATTCAGCCTAATCTCTACACCCAGAAGATATCTCGAGAAAATAATCTAACATTCTTCTGATAGACGCCCTTTTGCTATTTAGTCTTCTGGATATGCTCTACTTTTTACGTAACCTTTAAAGTGTAAAGAAACCTAAAAAACACTTGGGTTATACTACAAGACAATTGAAAATCATCAAGTTAATAAATGATATAAGACATGAATTACAACCTATCAATCGGAGCACGGGTAATGAATGAGTCCCCCAAGTCTTGCCTCACTAGCTACGTGTATTAACAAATGAACTGATATAGTGAAGAAAGAATGGGGGGAAATCCTCTGTAATTGACAAACAACCATTACTGCCCGTTGCTCTAGTTGGTCAATATCTTCAAGACTAAAAATGGTTAAGCAAAGTCCTTTGTATATGCTACAGTGATCGATGAGGACAACAGTGACTTGTTCACACATTGTCGACCTTAAACCTACGGGAAGAATGTCTTGCAACAAGATATGATAATCATGGGACTTTAGATCTTGAAGTTTACATTCTTTAGAGTTGACATATTTTGATTTGTTAGATGCATAACCATCAGGAACTTTAAGCTCTTTCAAAACCTCGCAAAATATGTGCTTCTCTTTTTTGGACATTGAATATATTGCGGGAGGAAGACGTAATTTACCATCATGTATGGTTTTTGGATGCAACTCATGGCGTATACCCGTTTCTAACGAGTCTAGGCGAGCTTTAAGATTATCCTTTGTTTTCCATGCATATCTGATAACTGTTCCCACATAATTTTCAATAATGTTTTTGCCCACATGCATCACATCTATATTATGATGCAACAAATTAAATTCCCAAATATTGCAACTGAAAGAAAATGCTGTTCTTTGTCCTGAACCCACATCGTCAAGACCATCCCCTCATTTTCATAATTCAAATTAATGTCCCCAAAAGTCTTTCTGACGAACTCCAACTATGTTTTTGTTGAAAGGTATTCGTATTTGTGTATTAGAGTCAATATTTTAGAAAAAACTCTATTGACTTTGGAACGTGACACTGACATAAAATATAGATTTTAGAAACTAGTTCTTCTTTGCAATTAACTTCATTATTGTTTCATTGTGACTCATGTGTTTTAAATACTTCCCACAAAGGCTCTCATATCCGTCAAACTTAATATAACTTCATTTCAAGTAAACATTATTACTTGCATTCTCTATAGCTTCTATCATTTAAAAAATGAAAACTATGAAGTTAAAAAATAAAATATTTCTAAGACAGATATACAATATATTTTACAAATGAAAATTAAGTAGGACTAACTCGGATACTTAATAAAATAAATGTTGTAGTTACTTTAATTGAACGGGTGGAAAGTTTAGGTATTGTAGCTGAAATTAAGAAGAAAAATAAATACATAAATAAACAAACTGTTATAAACTTAATAACTAAGAAAAGAACCTATCGCTGCTAAGAAAGAAATCTACTTTCCTATTAAGAAATGTGAATATCTATCTTAATGGTTAATTACAACCTCATATTGTAATTACTTTATTTGCAAAATCACCCACAGCTCGGGCTTACTCCTCAATTGTATTACACACTTGAAAATGGTTAAATCAACGAAGTTGTGTCTGTATGAAATTCTATAGTCCTTTGTTGTTGTAATCTTTTATATTTCTTTAATTTTATAATACATTATCAGCACTAGAAGCTCTTGTCAATAACAAATACCTATTTGGCTCCAAAAAAAGATTAAGGCTTTCGACACGAGAAAATCTTCTCAACAACAAATCCCAAATTTGATTGCCGAAAAAGATTAAGGTACATAATCTTTATTACATCTGATTTCTTTATGGTTATCTGCCCTTCTTGTAAATAAGAAAGGCTCTGCCTTCATTTATAATTTTGCGGGCTTTGTAACTTGATGTGGGGTGTTTTCGTCTGGATACGTGTCCGCTCTCCAACACTCCACGTCAGACTGCTTTAGTTTCTGCTGGATGCTTAAGCAGCTTTTGAGTTCAGAACCTGCACTCAACACCACACGTAAACTAAGCCGGTGCCTCCTCCTGCGAAGGCACTCCGACGCTCAAGTCAGATAGGTCGGAATTTGAGGTATTGTCGTCAAAGACAATAGCTCGAAATTATAGGTCGAAATTACTCAAATAGGTCGAATTTGAGCTCTATAGGTCGAATTAGCACACCTCGAAATGGTATTGAGAACCATGATGAGGAAACCCGAATAGATCGAATTACCCTCAAATAGCTCGAAATACACTCTATATAGATCGAACAAGAGCTATTGCAATATAGCTCGAATTATTGCTTTATAGCTCGAATTCGATGTATATAGCTCGAAATTAAATGCTTGAAAATGAAAACGTACCTTATAATGAGGCATGGGACCCCCTTATATAGTAATAAGAGTCCTTATTCGTCTAAAAGTGCAATCCAAGTAGAACTATGACTCAAAATAGGTCGAATTAGAGCTATTTTGAAATAGCTCGAATTGGTCCTTCAAATAGGTCGAATTGGGCCTCAAATAGGTCGAATTTGGGCCCATATAGCTCGAACTGGACTCTTGGGCTTCAAATAGATCGGATTTTAGCCCATATAGCTCGAATTGGGCTCTTGGGCTTCAAATAGATCTTATTTGAGCCCATATAGCTCGGATTGGGCTTGATATAGCTCGAATCGGGCCTTTTCGGGCCCAAATAGATCTCACTTGGGCTCAATTTGGGCCTACTTGGGCCGATTTCCGAGTTTTGCCTTGAATTGTAATTTTGCATTAAAAAATAATGGTGCTGACGTGGCATAATATGTCCCGAAATACGTTCGTGTATTGTATCGGATATTATGACGTGGCGGTACCGAAATATGGTACATCATGGAGTCCCCCAGTTCGTAAGAGTTATGTGTACAAACATTGGTCATACGAACTAAAAAGAAGTCACATAACCGAGAATCGTGCAACGAGATCGGCGTCGGCGTAAAAAACCCAAGAATTTGACCAAAAATATCAAAATTCAAAAATAGGTCGAATTTACTATTTTTGGTAACTCGAATTAGTATAGGTCGAATTCATCTTCGAAAAAGACAACTCGAATGCCAGAATTTTTTTTCCGTAAAATAGCTCGAATTTGACGTAAAATAGCTCGAATTCCATATTGGTCGAAATTGCCCTCCAAAAAGATACCTCGAATTTGCCGGAGAAATTTCCTGAAAATAGGTCGAATTTACAAATAGGTCGAATTTAGGGGCATTTTGGTAATTCCCGCATCATTTCGCCTATAAATACTCCACTCCCAACTTCATTTTCTCATTTCGCGCCTAAGCATTCCTCCAGAGCTCTCGAGAAATAGCTCAAATTTATAGCTCGAAATTACCAAATTTAGGAAGTGCGCTGAAATAACTCGAAATTGCTCCCAATTTAGTAAGTTTAGCATTATAGCTCGAAAAACCTCCAAATAGCTCGAAAAACCCCTCAAATAGATCGAAATTGGACAGAATAGCTCGAAAAATCCACCACTACTTATATCCTTTGGTGAGTTTCTGATAGCTCGAAAATATAGCTCGAATTTCCTCAGGAAATTCGACCTATAACACTTAGAGAAAATTTTTCAATTTTTGAAAAATTTTGAAAATGCTAAAATTTAAATTTTTTGCGCAGATTTGTTTCACGACGGCGCGACTTCGACGTAACCGGTCTCCACGTCGTCCATCACCACCACGATCTCACCAACGGGCCTACTATAACGCACGTAATCCATCACGAGATTCTTCATATCGGAATCCTCGTGAATCAAACACAAGGCGTCCATCATCCCCAATTCGTCCTCGGCAACCAGAATCTGCTCGAGTCCGATTACCTGGCGCTCCAAAGCTTTTTGCACATGCGCAGAGGTCCTACGAGCAAATCCACCCGAACGAAGAAGTTTCTGTAGATCTAGACCCTCGTGCCGGTAATCTTTCAACCTAAACTTCTTTATGACGCGAGTTATTGATCTTGAGTCTTCCAGTAGTAGTAAGGAAAGTAGTAGTGAGTCGTCTAAGGCTAAGGAAAATGCGTCAACTAGCGGCAGTAGTGACGACTCCAGTGATGAGACCTCATCTAGCAATGAGAGAAATAGCAATGATAGGGCATCCGATATGGAGGTAGACGTAGACATCCTAGGAGATGACGAGGATGAACCAAACCCTCTCCCCATTATGCCTTATTTACCTCTTGCTGACAATGTTCCCATACTTGCCGCAAACTCTCCTGAACAACTTGCTCCGCCAAACTTGATTAATTTTGATCAGTTTCCTTCTTCTCTTCCTTATGATATAGCTTACTATCGGGATACCTATGACATCCCTGATACCTATGAGATTATCGTTCCTGGGCCAGATGATAGGATAAACAGCCCGCCCGAAGGGTGTCTCACTATATTTAGTAGCTATCTTCATTGTGGTTTACATTTTCCCATTGTCCCTGTTGTCTCAGAAATCATGTCCTCGCTCAATTCCTCTCCTTCACATTTTACCCCCAACGCATACACACAGATGTATGCTTATGCGATGCTGACCCGCGTGTTTGACCTCCCGTGTTCTGTAGCCGGTTTTTGGCAATTATTTATAGTGAGATTCCGTAACAGAGGTGTAGACACCGGGTTTTACTATTTGAGCTCGCGAAAGAAGCAATGCTTCCTATCTGATTTACAGACGAGCTTCGGGGCTCATTGGAAGAAACAGTGGTTTTTCATCAAGGAATCCAAGCCTCAGGAATTCCGATTCAAGCGGCTTTGGACGGACGCCCGTCCATCGCCGAGACGGCCCGATCCTCCTATCTATACCCTGACGGTGATTAAAAACTTGAAAGAACATCAATTTGATGCTTTTGAGTTGACCACCACCCCAGTGTTGCGGGCCGGCGGGTATACTTATCGTGCGGGTGTTGAGCCTTCTGTCTTTGGTATAACATTATGCATGTTTTTGTTCTACGTATTTGTTGATTTTACGTCTTCCTTTGTTGTCTTCTAACCTTTGCATTTTGCGATTTTCAGAGCGCATCGTTATGGACAAGACGAAGAAAAGGCTGGCCGCTATGAAGCGTGGCGCAAACGCTCCTCAATCCTCAGTGCCCATTCCTGAGAAGACCCGCCGTCGTGGTGCGAAGACGGCTGACACCAGTTTTAGGGGCGACAGTGCTCCTACTCCTTCCACCGCTGCTGTCTCGACTCGAGGGTCGGGACGTGGTATAGGTTCTGCTCCGGCCCTTGTGCCTGCTCCAGCTCCAGTGCCTGACACTCTTCCTTCGCAGTCGACTGCTGAGGCTGCTCCTAGATCACCACCTGGCGGTTCTGAGCCGATCCTTCCGGAGCTTTCTCCTTCACCAGCACCTTCGACTGGAAGAGTGCATCTGCCCTCTGTTGCTGAAGCGGCTTGTCGCTTCAATGAGGCTAACCCTGAGTCAGCAACCAGGAAGAGGTCTTCTACTGCTGAGGAGATCCGACGGGGTAAGCGCGTTACGCAGGATAGGGTTTATGATGGTGACGATCTCGACATTGACGTTGAGGAGATCGTGCGAGCTTCGGTCGAATCAGGGCAGTTCACACTGAAGGACACTACTGCCCTTTGACTAATCAAAAGATTCATGCCTGACTTCGACCGTCAGCTCTATTACCAGGCGATGGGCCATGAGAAGCTAGTCAGCCGCACTGCCTTGTCTCTGTGCGAGGTATGTGTATTTATAAGCTTTCCTTGATCTCTGTTTTGTACCTGTACTTGAATATCACTGACTTTTTCCATCTTTTGTAGTTCTTCGTCAATTTTCAGACCATGGCCGAGAATTTCAACATGGTCATGACGACTCAGGATCAGCAGAGAGCACTGATGGACAAGCACCTCTCTTCAGCCTTGCAAGCTCAACGACTGGAGAAACAAGCCAAGGAGGCGAAGGCTGAAGTTGAGAAGCATCTTACCGTCGCTGTTGACAAACTGAAGGCAGTGCAGGCCGAGCTGGAAGCCCTGAAAGCAGCTAAAGCTTCCGTTGACAAGGAGCTTCCGAGGAGAAGCGACTATCCAGTCAGCTCACCACAGACTGCCAGCATGCCACGGCCCTTGTTGACGATCACGTTGACACCATCCGGACGATGAAGGATGCCGCTGCTGCTGCTGAGACAGAGCGTTTGAGACTCGAAGCTGAGCTAGCTGATGCCCACACTTGCCTGACGACTGCTGAAGAGGATGGCTACAACAGGGCCATGACTGAGGTATTCCTATTTCTCTTTTCGTGATTTTGTATGTTTTGTACTTACTTTATCCTTACTTGGTTCACAGGAGCTCCCTGATGAGGACAAAGTGATGGTAGCCATCGAGTTCTTCCGCTCGGTTACGTGGGAGCAGATTGCAATGGAGAGGGGCGGCTTTGATACGACCAAGGGCTACAACATGGCCCTTGATGACATCATGGCCCGAGGTACCCTCGCTCCTGGGTTCAAGAGGGAGGATTTCAATGTCCTCAACTGCCTGAATGAGGATGACACGGAGGTCGGTGAATCCTCGAGTGCTGCTGCTGCCGATCCGCCTCCTGTTGAGCCTGCTGCTACTGTGGACGGTGACGAGCCGAAGCATGATCCTTTCACCTCCTTCTATCCTCTCCGGCAGGTATGGCTTTTAGACTTTGCCGACGAGCAGCCATCCACGTCCACTGCCACTGCTGGTGCCGGTGCTGCTCCAGATGAGCCCCTAGAGGAGGGTGAGATGGGTTTCGACCCTCAGGTCTTGGATCAGCCTGCTGAGGGCGATCAGCCTATGCCTGATGCTACTGTTGCTGCTCCTGCTCCTCGTCAGATTTCCCCTATTGATGACACTGGGCCCCTGAACGAGTCGTTTGCGGATATCCAAGAGCAGAGCGAGGGTGCCGTGAAGTCTCTTGGGCTGAATTTGCTACCTTGATCTCTCAGACTGGCATGCGTGCCCTTATTTTTGGCGTCTGTGCCTTATCTTTAGTATTTTTGAACATCTTTTCATTCCGTACAGTCTATTAGCATCAGTACATTCTCTCCGTGCAGTATATCTTGTTAACATTTGCGCGATTTTAGCGCTTATCCCTTGCTAGTACAGTTTTGACTTGAAAAGTCTTTTGAATGTCTTTACTTTGTCTCGTTACATCTTCACTCATATGTGTCTACTTTTTAAGTTTAAATTTGTTACTTTCTAAAACACTTAAGTTTTATGAACAAGTATGTGTGAGAGTGCGAGAACTTGTGCTCGACTCTACGAGGCTTGTGCTCGTTGTGCGAAGCTAATGTTCGCGCTTGCAAAGCTAAGTTCGCGGGAATACGAGAACTTGTGCTTGATTCCACGAGGCTTGTGCTCGTTGTGCAAAGCTATGATTGCGCTTGCGAAGCTATGTTCGCGGGAGTACGAGGTCTTGTGCTCGACTCCACGAGGCTTGTGCTCGTTGTGCAAAGCTATGTTTGCGCTTGCGAAGCTATGTTCGCGGGAGTACGAGGACTTGTGCTCGACTCCACGAGGCTTGTGCTCGTTGTGCAAAGCTATGTTTGCGCTTGCGAAGCTATGTTCGCGGGAGTGCAAGGACTAGTGCTTGACTCCACGAGGCTAGTGCTCGTTGTACGAAGCTAAGTTCGTTTTGATTAAGTTTTTAAACTTAAAGTATGTAGACAGTATGAGTTTAACTTCGTGTATCTTGATAGATTATAATCTTGCGGGTAAATAGTAGGCAACGGCTAAACTTGAATAAAATAAGAGATTTTATTAGTTTTGGGACTGAGCTCGAGTAACTTCCGAGTTGCCTACGTATCCCGCCGTATATAGGTTGGCTAGGAATCAAGTCCCCGTAGTTCACTGCTAACTATTACAATGAGAATCCACGTAGAGGGACTCGTAATTCGTAAAAGAATAAGCGAATGAAGTATTGAAACTACGGTCCTATCGTGCCACAAGGCCATTAGAAAACTAGTGTTCTAACTATAGAACCTTCGTAAGTTCTTGACGTTCCAGGGGCGTGACAAAGTCCTTCCACCAAATTCTTATAAGTAATAATATCCTTTTGAGCTTGCTTTCTCTACTCTGTAAGGTCCTTCCCAGTTCGGCTTCAACTTTCCAACATGCTTGGTAGCTTCAACTTTTCTAAGTACCAAGTCCCCCACTTGAAAGTTCCTGAAACGAACTTTGTTGTCATATGCTTTCGCCATCATAGATTTATACGCTTGAGTACGTTGGTATGCTGCTTCCCTTGTTGCTCCGATCAACTCCAAATCCATTTGTCTTGCCCTTAATGCCTGCTCCTCATCATATGTAACAATACGATACGTTGGCATTCCAATCTCAGCGGGTATCACTGCTTCAGATCCATACGTCAATAAGTATGGAGTTTCTTCTGTAGAGGTACGAGGAGTTGTGCGATATGCCCATAATATTCCTGGTAGCTCGTCCGCCCAGTTTCCTCCTTCTCCTTCCAGCCTTTTCTCCAAACTCTTCACTAATGTGTTGTTAGTGGCCTCCACTTGCCCATTTGCTTCAGGATGCGTAACGGATGTAAAACGTTGCTCAATTTTCATGTCTTTGCACCAGTCCTGAATCTTAAAACCTTGGAACTGCCTTCCATTGTCGGAAATTAAGACCCTTGGGATTCCAAATCGACAAACGATGTTCTTCCAGATGAACTGCTTCACATTAGCCTCAGTAATGTTTACAAGTGCTTCAGCTTCAACCCACTTCGTATAGTACTCGACTGCCACCAATAACCATTTTCTACCTCCCGTAGCCTTAGGCATTGGTCCAACGAAATCTATTCCCATTGATCAAACGGACATCCATAACTCACCGTTGTCATAGGTTGTGCAGGTGTATGAATGATCTTCGCATGCAATTGACAGCTTCTACACTTCCTAGAGTAATCCATAGCATCTCTCATAATAGTTGGCCAGAAATATCCTTGTCGGAGTATTTTCTGGGCCAAAGATCGTCCTCCTGAGTGATTTCCGCAACTTCCTTCATGAATTTCTCGTAAAACTTGTTTTGCCTGTGACGGAGATAGGCATCTTAAGAGTGGTCCCTCGAAAGACCGTTTGTACAGTTCACCATTGAACATAGTAAATCTTGCAGATTTGTACTTGAGCCTTCTGATCGCTTGAGGATCATTAGGTAAGTTCCCGTTCTGAAGATAATCAATAATCTCATCCTTCCAACATGCCTCTATCTCTACTGACAGAGCGTAGTCCAATGCTTGCGTTGGTTTTGATTCAACTCCTTTGCCGATAGAGGGCTGCTCTGAAGCCAATAGAGTCACTCGCCTTTCAACAAATACTTCGGCGGTACTTGCAAATCGTGACAAAGAGTCAGCACGTTCATTCTCCGTTCGTGGGATCTGCGAAATAGAGAAAGTATCGAAGTTTGATGTCGCCTCCTTCAATTTTTCGAGATACTTTACTATTGCAGCCTCCTTTGCCTCATATCTTCCTTCAAATTGATTAGCAATCAATTGTGAATCCGTGAATGCAACAAGGTTCGTTATACCCAACGATTTTGCCATTTGGATGCCAGCTAGCATAGCCTCATATTCCGCTTGATTGTTCGTTACTTGAAAATTTAGCCTTATTGCATAGTCGAATTCTCTACCATCCGTTGATTTTAGGTAAATTCCTGCACCACCAGCGTCGTTTGTGGACGATCCATCTACATATTAAGTCCAAGTTCCCCTTGCAACTACAGGTTTGTCACTATTGACCTCTTCCGTTACCATTGCTACATCAAGCGCTTGCTCCGCCTCTGAGATAGTTTCAGCCACAAAGTCCGCTAGTCTTTGTGCTTTGATCGTTGTTTTCGGCATATACTCCAAGCCATATTCTCCTAACTCGATCGCCCACTTCACCAGTCTCCCAGATGTCTCCGGTTTTGCCATAACTTGTTTGAGTGGTTGACTAGTTAAGACAGTAACCGGATGTGATTGAAAGTATGGTCTTAACTTTCGTGCAGTTATCACAAGTGCGTATGCTAGCTTTTTGATCTCCAGGTAATTCACCTCTGCCCCATTCAACACTTTGCTAACGTAATAGATAGGCAAATGTTTCTTGTCTTCCTCACGCACCAGTACTGTGCTTAGTGAATTCTTCATTATGGCCAAGTAAAGATATAGCATCTCATTGTCCTTGGGCTTAGATAGTAATGGTGGTGTCGTAAGGTACACCTTCAATTGGCGAAATGCCTCTTCACAATCATCAGTCCAGACAAACTTAGGTGTCTTACGTAACTTCTTCAAAAAAGGTAAACTCTTTTCTACAGAATGCGATATAAACCGACTAAGTGCCGTGATCCTCCCCACCAAGCGTTGCACCTCTTGAACAGACTTGGGTGACGGTAGATCCATTATAGCTTTAATCTTGTCAGGGTTAGCTTCGATTCCTCTCTCATTGACCATGTATCCCAGAAATTTTCCAGCCTTAACACCAAAAGTGCACTTCTTGGGATTTAGCTTCATCCCGTATTGTTTCATGATACCAAAAGCCTCTTCCAAATGTTTTACGTGATCTTCCGCCTTTAGGCTTTTGATAAGCATGTCATCAATGTAAACCTCCATAGTCTTGCCGATTTGATGGTAAAACATCTTGGCAACCAACCTCTGAAAGGTTGCTCCTACGTTCTTCAAACCAAACGGCATCACCTTGTAACAGTATATCCCTCTGTCAGTGATAAAGACCGTTTTATGTTGATCCTTTACTGCCATTAGTATTTGGTGGAAACCGCTCTGCACATCACAAAGACTTAGCAACGCACACCCTGCTGTAGAGTCAACTACGAGATCAATCCTGGGGAAAGGGAAAGGATCTCGTGGGCAATGTTTGTTCAAGTCGGTGTAGTCCACGCACATCCTCCATACAGTTGGCTTCTTTGGAACAAGTACAATGTTGCTTAGCCATTCAGAGTATCATACTTCAAATATATGGCCTGCAGCAAGCTTTGTTTGTACTTCCAACTCCGCAGCCTTGTTCTTTTCATCACTAAAGTGTCTCTTCTTCTGTCGGATGGGTTTAGCATTTGGGTTAACATTCAGGTGATGTACCGCAACTCGAGGATCTATCCCCTTCAAGTCCGAGTCCGTCCATGCGAATACATCAAAGTTTCTTCGCAGGCATTCCAATAGTGCCTTCTCAATCTCCGGAGTCAACTCGTTCCAATTTTAATGACCTTGTCAGGCTCATCACTCGACAGAATCACCTCCTTAAACTCTCCAGAAGGTTTCAAACGCTCCATCTCCATCTTCTTTTTATAGCGCAACGTCGTTTTGTCTTCTTTTTCTTCCTCCACCTTCTTCGAGGAGTTCTCAATACTGGGAGGAGTAGGATCCTCTTGCATCATCTCTTGGTCCACTTGCGTAGCAAGTACCAGCTCCGTATCAACTTGTTTTCCTATTTCAGGCGTCTCCACTGAATGTATGTCAATCATCGCAACATTTGGATCCGTTTTTGCCTTGATAGGTTTAGTCGATGTAACATAACAACTCCAAGAATCACGATAGTTTGTAGTGAGTTCAGCAACTCCGCCAGTCGTTGGGAATTTGACCTTTGGATGCACCGTAGAAATGATCATAGCAAATGCCGTTATCCCAGGCCTTCCAATCAGCACGTTATATGCAAAAGGTATGTCAACGATAAGATATTCCACATTTAGTGTTCTCCTCTTCGGATTCACGCCAAAAGATGTTGGCAACATGATCCTTCCAACGGGTTTAACCTCACTTCCACCAAATCCCACTAGTGGTGAGTTAACATCAGTGATCTCGTATTGTCCAAGCTTCATTTGTTGTAAAGCATCCATGAAGATGATGTTGGACGAGCATCCACTATCAATCATTATCCTCTTTACCCCGTGATTTGCAATCACAACGGAAACCACCATAGGGCAATTCAAGTATTGCGCTTCCTTAGCTTGTGAAGACAAGCTGTCAAAATCGCTATCGTCGAATGTGATTCTTGTATCCAACTTGTCCACTGCAAAGACAAGATCTATCTCAAGACGCTTCAGTCGTTCATTGTATATGTCTCGTGAGATGCGTTTTCTACTTTTGGCCGAGTCTACGCCAATAGGTCCGCCAGCAATCACATTGACTCCATTCTCGATATCATCGTTCCCATTACCCCTTTTACGCTTTGGTTCATCCTTCTTCTCATGTGGAGATCTATCCCGCTTGCGTCCAGATGACGCCTTCTCTTGATGTGACTCTCTATTCTCAAGGATGTACTCAATGAGTTTCCCCTCTTGAATGAGTCGTTCAATCTCGATCTTTAGGGCCTTGCATTCATTCCCCCTCGACTTTCTTCATTAACAACTAGCTCTAAAGCCAGCTAACAACTAGGTAAAATGCCCATTCGGCCTGTGGAACTTACAATATTTCTTCGACACCTTTTTCTCCTCCGTCTCTCATAACGGTTTTGGGGTTCTCAGCAACCCGCTATCTTTCTCAATGGCGTAGATTTTGCCAATTTGTTTCCTCAGTGGAGTATAATTGTCAAACTTCTTAAAGGGTTGTCGATTGCGATCACGATCTTTGCCCCTTAACTCCTTCCTCCAGTCTCTATCTTTATTCTCCTTGCCCCCATGAATTCTTGGCGAGTCCATTAACCCTTGATTCATGGTTGCCTCCTCAACTTCAATGACCTTACTAGCGAGGTCCATAACTTGCTCAATGGAATCAGGTGTGTTCCATGTTATTACTTCAATAATCTTCTTGCTCCGGCAACGATACTCCAATACAGAGATGACCAAGTCAACATTGGGAGCATTCACTCTACCAATCTCCAGATTCAAACGCTCGATATACCTTCCCAAAGGTTCATCAGGTCCTCTATAGATATTAAACAGCGTGCTTGGAGATTTCTTCTTTATCCGATAAGTAGCAAACTTCTTCACGAACATGGTCCTAAATTGTTCAGATGATTCAATTGAACGCGAGTGTAAGTTTTTGAACCATTCCTTTGCTGGACCTCTCAGATTAAGCGAAATAAGTTTCGCTCTCATATTCTCTGCATACCCCAAGACCTGCAAATCTCCATCTAACTCATCATAATGTGCTACTGGATCGGTATTTCCATCATACTTCTTCAAAACAGGAAGATTAGTTCCTTCCTTCAACGTCAAATTACTGATCGCCTCACAAAAGGGGTTTGGCCTCTCCCTTAGTGGAATATGTTCTGCAACAACAAGTTCCAATCTTGGTTCAACTCTCTCAGGCAAGTCCCTATCTCTTCCGGCAGTTCGACTTGCTGCAGGTCGATGGTCAGGAACTCTTTGCCTAGAATTCACCTCTCCATCCCTTACTTCTCTATCTCGACCAGTTGCTCGACTGGGAGCTCTGTTGACATTAGTCCTCACTGAACGAGGATTCCTCCTTTCAAGCGAGGGAGATGGATCCCTTGGCCTTGTCATCCTAGTTTGCGTATAATGCCTTGAATTATCATGACGCTGGGTCGGATGAGTCCTTCCTTGCTGCGGTGCCGCAGGCTGTGCTGCTGGTTGTTGTGCTATTGGAGCCTGAACATTCTGTAGAACAGAAGTGTTAGCCAATTGCTGCACAATCATTGGAACCATAGTCCTTTGGAATGCTGCCATGATTTGATCCAACTGAGCGGAATTCAATAGCTGTTGTTCCGTGGTAGGAACTTCAGGTTGATTCGCTACGTGAGTTGGAGGATCAAGGGGAGTGCTGGGTGCTGCCACTGATGTTCGCTCAGAAGCATCAGGTGCCCGATTATCATCCTCCCTCTGTGATCTAGTTCTTCCTGCCATTCCATTCTTATCCGTTGCTCTCCGTTGAGCCATTGAGTGTCCGTGTTTGTTACTAAGTGCGTATAGAGGTTCCCACAGACAGCGCCACTGATGAGGGGTGTTTTCGTCTGGATACGTGTCCGCTCTCCAACACTCCACGTCAGACTGCTTTAGTTCCTGCTGGATGCTTAAGCAGCTTTTGAGTTCAGAACCTGCACTCAACACCACACGTAAACTAAGCCGGTGCCTCCTCCGGCGAAGGCACTCCGACGCTCAAGTCAGATAGGTCGGAGTTTGAGGTATTGTCGTCAGAGACAATAGCTCGAAATTATAGGTCAAAATTACTCAAATAGGTCGAATTTGAGCTCTATAGGTCGAATTAGCACACCTCAAAATGGTATTGAGAACCGTGATGAGGAAACCCGAATAGACCGAATTACCCTCAAATAGCTCGAAATACACTCTATATAGATCGAACAAGAGCTATTGCAATATAGCTCGAATTATTGCTCTATAGCTCGAATTCGATGTATATAGCTCAAAATTAAATGCTTGAAAATGAAAACGTACCTTAGAATGAGGCATGTGACCCCCTTATATAGTAATAAGAGTCCTTATTCGTCTAAAAGTGAAATCCAAGTAGAACTATGACTCAAAATAGGTCGAATTAGAGCTATGTTGAAATAGCTCGAATTGGTCCTTCAAATAGGTCGAATTGGGCCTCAAATAGGTCGAATTTGGGCCCATATAGCTCGAACTGGACTCCTAGGCCTCAAATAGATCGGATTTTAGCCCACATAGCTCGAATTGGGCTCTTGGGCCTTCAAATAGATCTTATTTGAGGCCATATAGCTCGGATTGGGCTTGATATAGCTCGAATCGGGCCTTTTCGGGCCCAAATAGATCTCGCTTGGGCTCAATTTGGGCCTACTTGGGCCAATTTCCGAGTTTTGCCTTGAATTGTAATTTTGCATTAAAAAATAATGGTGCTGACGTGGCATAATATGTCCCGAAATACGTTCATGTATTGTATCGGATATTATGACGTGGCGGTACCGAAATATGGTACATCATAACTGTTTAATTTATGTTTACCCTTATTATAAATTCGAAAGGCTCTGCCTTC
Organism: Misopates orontium; assembly: GCA_946800315.1. Lineage (NCBI taxonomy): Eukaryota > Viridiplantae > Streptophyta > Magnoliopsida > Lamiales > Plantaginaceae > Misopates > Misopates orontium. Next base: position 23,022,519 of record OX326946.1, read on the forward strand.
ATTTATAATATTGTGGTCTTTATTAACTGATTTTTTTTATGTTTATCTACCTTTATTATAAATAAGGAAGGCTCTACCATTATTTATAATATTGCGGTTATAACTGTTTACTTTACGTTTGTCTACCCTTATTATAAATAAGAAAGGTTCTACCTTCATTTATAATATTGCAACCTTTAAAATATATATGACTAATTATATGGAAGGCTTTGCCTCCTCCTTGTTATATTGTTGTTAAATATTTACTTGGAAGGCTTTGCCTCCTCCCTGTTATATTGTTGTTACATATTTATGTTACATATTTACATGAAAGGCTCAGCCTCCTCCTTATTACTGCTAATTAATTATATTAATGGATTCTCCGAGATCCTGCAGATCTCTAGAATAGTTTCAGACAGAGATATGACCTCCAGAAGACGGTCACTCTCCCAAAAGCTCGATATGATTAAAGACTTCGTTAATTGCAAGATTTTAAATCCGTTGCAATATTTGAAACCAGCTAATGATATAAGTCATGTGGAGAAAATGTTACCAACGGTGATATGTAAGAAAAAAAAAACATACTCAACTTTTAATACCACGAATTTGCTCCTGCAGTAGCCATATCGTGCAAAAAGGCTTTCAAGAAATTCTCTCAACTGATTTCATGCCTACTTGTGGCTGAACAAATTAATGAATCACATCCAATGGTTTCACCGCATTCTCTGAAGTGAATGTTGTTATTTGATAATTTTAGCCACAATTCTTAATATTGACGTGGTTGTGGACGTTGGCATGAACGTGTTAAAGGTTGCCATGTTAATTTCAAAGTTGAATATAGCCATCTTAAACGAGCGAATAATGTCACTAATGTGATATGAAAGCTCATTGGGTACTTGTTATACATCAAAATATCTTGTTAACCTCTATCGAGCATCAAAATGAAGAGGCATAAATACCAAAATAAATGAATCCAAGATTCAAATGACCATCCAGTTTGACAAGATGTGAGACCATCCAGTTTGACATGACACATCTCGATGTTTCCAACTCTCGTGACCACCCTGAAGGTGGGATTGAATATATGGAATATACCAATAATAACCGAGTGCTTCTTGTTTATTCATTGTCATATCAATATAACATATGCTTTCAGATTTCATTAGAATGGCTTGTATATTCAATACACTTTTATTGTATAAACTCTCACTTCATTTTGTTTTTATGAAGAGAAACATGAATATTGATATGACAACATCCTGAAAGAATGATGGAGATTCCTGTCTGGCAGACATCGATACAACTCACTCCATATTCAATGATAGAAAATATTTCTCCCAGTTGACAATGAGGGAGACAGGTGTCAATACGATATCTGGTAGTACAAAAATAATTGATGGCTCCGGAAAAGCATACATAGTACTACCAAGAGGAACAAAATCGACAATTGAAGATGCATTATTTTCCCAAAATTCTCATAGAAATTTATTGAGTTTTAAAGATATATGTTTGAATGGATATCATATTGAGACAATGAATGAGGGAAATAATGAATATCTTTGTATTACCTCTATTATTTCTGGTAAGAGGTTTGTAGTTAAAAAATTGTGAAACTTGACATCTGGATTATACTACACTAAAACAAAAGTGATTGAAACTTATGCTACGGTAAACCAGAAGTTTACCTCGGAAGTTTTCTGGTGACTTTCAAATTTGGCATGACCAGCTAGGCCATCCCGGGTCAATAAAAAATTGTTGAAAATTCAGTTGGTCATCCATTGAAAAACCAGAAGATTTTTCAATCTAATAAATTTTTCTGTGTTGATTGCTCACAAGCCAAACTAATTATAAGGCCATCACCAGCCGAAATTGGGTTTGAGTCCCCTAAATTTCTTGAACGTATTCAGGGTGATATATGTGGAACAATTCATCCACCATGTGGATCTTTTAGATATTTTATGGTTTTAATTGATGCATCAACTAGAACTAGATGGTCACATGTGTATGTATTGCCCACCCGGAATCTAGCGTTTGCAAGACTACTTGCACAAATAATTCGCTTGAGAGCATAATTCTCTGATTATACGATCAAGAAAATTTGTCTTGATAATACTGGTGAATTTTCGTTCCAAAATTTTAATGATTATTGCATGTCAATTGTAATAGACGTTGAACATCCTGTAGCTTATGTTGACACATAAAATTGTTTGGCGGAATCATTTATTGAACGTATCCAATTGATTGCAAGGCCATTATTTATGAAGTCTAAGCTCTTGACCTTTGCTTGGGGACATGCCATTGCACATGCACCAACACTCATACGCATCAGGCCAACCAGTTAAAATAGTTACTGCGCCATACAATTGGTTTACGGTCAGAACCAAATATTTCCCATCTGAGGACCTTTGGATGTGAGGTATATGTTCCAATTTATCCACCACAACGCACAAAAATGTGTCCTCAAAGAAAATTGGGAATTTATGTTGGATATGAATCTCAATCAATAATTAAATATTTGGAACCATTAACTGGAGATTTATTTATCGCAAGATTTGCCGATTGTCATTTTGATGATTTACTTATCCAACATTAGGGGGAGAAAATAAAAAACTGGAAAAGACTATCTCTTGGAATGAATCATCACTATCTGTGAGATCCTCGTATAAAACCCAGTGAACTTGAAGTTCAAAAAATAATTCATTTGTAAAATATAGCAAATCAAATGCCTGATGCATTTACTAACCCAAAGAGAGTAACTAAGTCTTATATACCAGCTGCAAATGCTCCAATTAGAATTGATGTCCGTGAAGGACAACCTGTTATCACTAATGAGTCTACGGCACGCCAGAAGGGTGGTAGACCTATTGGTTCCAAAGATAAAAATCCTCGAAAAAGAAAAAGGAGCAGATATTGACGATGGTCAAAACAAGGAAGCAATGATTACTATTGAACCTGTTGACATAGACGATAAGGTTCCAGAAGAACATCAGGCGTCTGAATCTACCAAAAATGATGAGATCTCGATCAACTATGTCAATACAGGCAATAGATGGAACCGAAGCGATATAAATGTCGACGAAAACGAGGATCTTGAACCTACATATATTGAAGAATGTAGGCATAGAAATGATTGGCCTTTGTGGAAAACGCAATCAACGCAGAGTTATAGTCTCTTGTAAAACGCGAAGTATTTGGATGTGTCGTTGCACACCAAATGATATAAAGCCCGTGGGATATAAATGGGTATTTGTGCGAAAGCAAAATGCTAATAATAAAATCGCGAGATATAAAGCACGACTAGTAGCACAAAGGTATACCCAAAGACCGAGCATTGATTATGAGGAGACATATTCTCCAGTGGTGGATTCAATTACCTTAATGTATTTGATTTGTATGGAAATATGTAAAAAGCTTGAAATGCGATTAATTGATGTCTTTACAGCTTATTTATATGGTTCTCTAGAAAACGACATTTATATGAAAATCCTTGAAGGATTTAAGTCGCCTCAAGTACAAGCTTTAAATTCTCAATAGATTTATTCAGTCAAACTGAATAAATCTGTGTATGGCCTAAAACAATCTAGTCGTATGTGGTACAACCGTTTGAGTACATTTTTGTGAAAATAATGTTATATAGATGATCCCATATACCCATTTGTTTTTATAAAACAATCCGGATCTAAATACGTAACTATTGTTGTTTATGTTTGATAACGGTAGTTAGTATTTTACAAAGGAAAAGGTACAAATATAATATAAACGGGAGACAACGAGCATTACCAATGTACTTCTAGGGTGTGGGACGCCAATCCCGACCCGAGGAGAGGTTTGCGTGATTTACAGCTGGGCCTAGAAATGTTTCAAGTTGCCTAAGTATCCCACAAAGGAGAATCAGGCCAATGTAGTTCCTTTGTTGTGTGGAAGAGATGATACACCTAGTGGAAAGTGTAGTATTTTGCCATTATCTTTGTAGGTCTTGTGTGGCATTCTTGTGTGGTGGAGTTGGATAAGAGACCCCTTTACAATGAGGAGGAAAGACCCTTTGACCCCTTTACAATGAGGAGGAAAGACCCTTTTTATAATGGGTCTTAACACTTGCATGAAAGACAAGTGTGAGATGGGTCAATGACAAGTGTGGGGGTTGGAAGTGACAAGAGTCTATTATCCATTATCAGAAGCCCCCCAGTTTCAAGTGCAATAGAGTACTGCAGTTGAAACTTGGAGTCTGGTTTTGTCTATACGATCCTCCATTGGTTATTCGATAGTTAGCTTTTGACGTCGTGTGTCAACTTCTGTACGACCTACATGGATTTCAGGGGAGAGTTGTGCGACGAGGACTTAATGATCACGCAAGTTTAGTGAAGTAACTCGTTTGTCGATTTTGGTCATAGAAGACCAACTGAGATTGTATGTAGTGGATTGACTAAGTGGTTTCTAACAAATAGGGGTTGTAAAAGACCTTGGCATATGTTTCTTACTTGATATCAAATTCAAATTGCTTGCGTCTAGAACCTTGACTTTCATGGTTGTTTGTCAGGGTCTTAAAAAACATTGGGCTCGAGGCAGCCCACTTGAGCACTTGATGTGACGTTAGTGTGTGTGCATGTCTCGTCTACTGTAGTTGATAATTGTAAGTTTGACTAAGGCGACTGTGTGTGGATAATATTTCGTACACATTGTTGCCGTTGCGACAAATAATTGATGGTGCTTCGAGAACTTCTCAAGTATAAAAGCATGTGTTGGTATCCCTATCTCGCATAAGTTTCAAAGCGATAGTGAATTTTGATGACGCTCTGGTTACTGTGCATTTGGCTCTGGAAGCTTTACTATTTGGGGTTGCTGCGACGGCACGTGAGTGTTTAAGCATCTATCTTGTTTTTACGGCAATTTTTCAGATTGCCCTTCTGGCATTTTACTATAGTTTGTTTAGATTTAGATGATGTGCTTGTTACCTTTTTCTGTATTTTCTATCGCGAAACTAGGGGTGTTCATGGTCCGGTCCGAAACGGGTAACCGGACCGGACCGGGCTTAACGGTTTGCCCAAACCGGACCGTTTCCAAACGGTCCGGTTAACGGTTCGCAAAAAAGTGCCTAACGGGTAAACTGGGTTTTAAAAACCCAAACCGTTAAGCTAACGGTTAAACCGTTAACCGTTAATTTTTTTTTTTTTTTTTGTAATTGTTAAAAACGTTAGTAGAATAATGCGTTTTCAGTTTTTAGTTTTGAGCATAAAATTAAATCTGGCTTTTACTAATTACAAAGAAAAAAAAAAAACAAAGAGAGAACAAAACACTTGTGAGAACAGAAAAAAAAAAACGCGCTGCCTCACTTCTCTCTCAAATCCGCCTCCGCCGCTGCCTCAAATCCGTCGCCGCCGCCGCCGCTCTTCAGCCCTACACTACCGGCCTACCACCCAGGTAAGAGATTCGATTGTTTGCTGTAGATTCGAACTAGGGTTCTAGGATTTTCGAATTAGGGTTTAGGGTTCTAAAATATATATTTTCTTCTCCATGAAGCTGAAGCAGAAAAATGAGCTAAAGAATCAGCGATTCTCTGATTATTGCTTGCAGAAGCTAGTAATCTTAGGTTAGTACACAATTAAGTGATGTTAATTTAGGGATTTTGGTGAAATCTCACCTATTCCAGCTTAGTTTAGGTGATTTTATTGGATAATATATTTTTTTTGAGATTTTATTGGATAATATTATTATTTTTTAAATAGGAAAAAATGTTAACGGGTTAGGCCAAAACCCGTTAACCGGACCGTTAACTAACGGTTAAACCGTTAACCGGACCGTTTCAAACGGTCCGGTTAACGGTTTGGGTTTTTAGGCTTAACGGGTAAACTGGTTTCCAAAAAACCGGCCCGTTGGGTCAAAAAACCGGACCGTGAACAGCCCTACGCGAAACTGATGTAACTGTTCAACTTTATGAATAAGAAAGTCTTCGACGATACTTTGTGTTAAATGGAATGATTCGATCGTTAATTTTACGTATAAAGGAGTTTGGATAAATATTTTTCCATGGCTTCATGTTATTTTTCTCGGGCTTGTAGTGTGTCGAGAGATGCTCGGGCTTGTAGTGTCGGGCTTACGCTGTCTGCCGATTTAGCTAAGTGTGTCAAGGCACGCTCAGGCTTTAGAGAATCGGGCTTTTCTAATTTGCCTATTTAATTTATAATGTGCCAAGGCACGCTTAGGCTTTAGAGAATCAGGCTTATCTAATTTGCCGATTTAACTTGTAATATGCCTAGGGTTGCTAAAGTAGAGCAATTAAGTATCCTAATTTTGATTTTGGCGTTGACTTTTCAAAGTATATAATTCTTCCGTTACATTTGAGTATAGATTTTGAAGCACATTCAGTTTCTCTTCCAGATCATTTGTCTTTTTGTTAGACGGTATTAATTCAAGTTCATGAGATATTTGTGTGGGTGTTGGTCCTCCACCCATTCCTCTAACACAACCATTCTGGTGCTCACCAAACACTTGTACCATTACTTCAAGTCCTATAACATGTGGATCTGATTGTGATGCCACAAACTTCTCTACAAATAATTCTTAGTCTGTCTCTGTAAACAAAATGAACACAGTAACCATGTTTTTTCTGCAAAAATGAGTTTGTGATCTAACCATATCATGACACCAAATTTATTATATGCTACAATCCCATTTACTATGATAGATAACATTGAAAATATTGCAGCACAACATGGCTAAACAACATACCACTTTTGTTGCTACATCATACTTTATTATTCTACCATCTTTTTTTTAGCAAGATGCTTTATACAGTTCCACTTCTCCAATCTCTCTTTGGTTTTCCATTTCCTACTAATGATTAGATCACAAAAGCAACATAGAATAAAAAACACATATTAAAAGATATAAATTGAAATTTTGAAGTTCAAAATCAACAAAAAGATATTATTTTCACCAATTCAAACTACAAATTCGCGATAGTCTTGCTTCCAGTGGTATGCTCACTTGTTTGTTTAGATCGACTTATCTTATTTGTAATTTCTTTAGCCTGCAATATTTAAAACTATTCGTACTCAATTAATAGAAATCATGAATTGAAGTAAGGGGTCATGTATACAGGATTACCATTCCTTTCTCCGACTTCCAGTAGGTCACGAGAACTTGCCAATCAAGAGGAGAAACTCTCGGCAGAACATCCATGGCATTTTCAATCACCAACTTCTGGGGATCATAATATCTGGCTTTTAGGTCGCCTTTGTGATCTTTCCATCTTATGCCAAGAGTCTTCATTAAAAATTTTCAAGCAAATTAGGATATGAAAATTTCTGCTGCGAAACGACATCCATAAAAAAAAAAAATTGTTAGAATTTAGTAACCATATATTGTAGCATCTTTACTACAAACTTGTAATAAAATAATTTATAAAATATGTGTTATTACCTTGATAAGAGATATCACATCCATCTTTGTCATTTTGGCACAAGAAGCCAACTTTCATGGCCTAGTGGACAAAGCTCACGATTTCTTACAATAACCCAAAAACCTTGTGAAAGTAGTAGAACCAGGGTCCTAGTTAGCTTGTATTCTCATTCTCATTACTGGGTTGACTCCAAACATCTAACATTTTAGTTGGACCTCTTTTAGCTCTAGACCTAGATGGCTCTCCATGTTCTACACCATGACTCGCACTAGAGGACTCTCTATTTTCGTCATGTGATGAAGATACTTGTGATGTCGCCTCGATTGAGGGATTTGCGCCAATGATAATTCGGTTAAGTTTTTTCTTTTGCCTTGTCATCTGTAATATGAGAAAATAAATCATTCATTAGTTCAACACTAAAAAGTAAGTATTTACCCAAATCTAACATGCTTTTTAATACAATGAACACTATGTGAAATCCAGATTTGAGGGCTTTTCATTCTGATGCTAAAACAAAACACCAGGTACAATAGACATCTTCTTTGAAACTATATATCGTTTTTATGGTTACAAAGTTAAGTAGCAACATCTTATCAGATGCAGATGCTACAAAAAAAATAGGAAAAAGACAGTAGCTCAGATTCTTTTGAGCTACTTTCACTATAGTTTCTCTATAATGTTCACCCGGATTATAAGCAATGCATTCTCATTAGACAAGTCATTTATCTTAGAATCCTAAGCACTTGGGAGAAATTGAATTGGATTCTTCCCTTTCAAAACAACTCAAAAGTCAAAACACATAACCAATATATTGTGGCAAGTAGAAACGGGTCGCAGTATAAGGTTTGGAGACAATGTGATTCTCACCAATTCCCCATTTATATAAGTTATAGGACTCAGTACTATTTACGAACATTTATCAAATGTTTTTTACCAAGGTGAACCAATTCAATAAATCAAATCGCAGGCTAATGAAACTCATGAGACAACAATATGATTCAGATGATAGACAATGCCAAAGTTCAGCAACATAAAGAATACTCATGACCTTATCCCAAGAGTCTTTCACCCCATACTGCTTCAAGATCCAAAAGTCTATTTTAACTTGTGGGTAGTTATAGAATATGCAAACATCCACCAAGTACTCCGAAGGACTGGACAAAAACACCCTCCATGAAATCTGGTTGCTCCACCACTCCATTCACCTCATTCCCTAACTTGAAAGCAACAATATCTAACCTACAATAATCATCAACCCTCCTGCCCTAATGAAGCTTCCCACCAACTAATTGTAATTTTGCAATGGACATGTAAATCAACAAAACAAGAACGATAAATAAAGTAACAATATTATGAAAAATTTAATTTATCAATGAACATGGTCAAACTGCACTTGTCAGAAGGATTAAAATCTGACCGCATTCAGTGGTGTCAAAAATAGTTGACACCACGTACGAATGGCCCAGATCATGCTCAAGATCTGGGCTGTTCAAGCGTGGTGTCAAATTATTTTGACACCACCTTATGCGGTCAGAAAAATCTTACTGCATTCAGTGGTGTCAAAAAAATTTGACACCACGTATAAACGGCCCAGATCATGCCTTGGGCTGTTCAAGCGTGGTGTCAAATTATTTTGGCACCACGTCATGCGGCAGCTTTTTCTGACCGCATAGTGTGGTGTCAAAATAATTTGACACCACACATCAACGGTCCAGATCATGCCCAAGGCATGATCTGGACCGTTAATTAAACCGTAGTGTCAAATTATTTTAATACCACGTTTATTACTCTATGGGGTCAATATTTTTTGACCCCATGCAGTTTTTTGAGGGACAAAGTATTTTGTCACCATTGTATGCTATGGTGACTGATTATTTTTCCTTCAGGCGTGGTAAATGAATATGTTGTCTCTATTTTGTGCTACAAATTTTCTTGACCCTGTTGATTTTAATTCTCTTTCTACATGGCAACAGGTTATAATCACTTACTATCTTTCACTCACTATTGCAATGTTTTCTTGCAGTGCATGTAATAAATATTTACAAGTCTTATCGGTTGGAGGCATCTGAAAAATAGGAAAGAGAGTAGAAAAAAGAAAGAATAATTACGGCATGTGTTGGAGGCAGAACACTTGTCTATCAACTCAGAGTGACTAATATATATTCACCTCATTTCAATTTAGAGTTGTTTGCATTTACATTCAACAACTCATGCATATATACCTGTATACGCTCACTTGCTAGGGTTCCGTGAATTAATCTCATCTTAGAGTGTATAATTTGTAAGATATATTTTTCTTTGTTTCTTCAGATTTTAGCAAAAATCTTTATGTTAACAGATTAATTCTTGCATCATCCATTGTTATATGTTATTAATTTATCTATGTTTTAATCTTCACCATTTCATGAAAAAAAATATTGCATCTTTCAGATTAGAAGACTAAATTCAAGTGATAATCTATTTGCCACCTTTGATGTTTGTTACTCTTTATTGCTTAATCAAGTATACATATATGATTGTTACTAAAGCTTCTTATTCGTTTTGAATTCAAATGTCAATCCGGGCACAACTTCTTGTATCCAATAAATTGTAGATCTCAGCCTATCTTCAATTTTTGAATATTTCTCTTTTTAAAGTTCGAGGACTGGATTTATCTGTGTTTTCTTACTTCACACTAGCCACCAAGGCGCACGCGGAGACCGCGTGCAAAGCGTTCTTTGATAAAAAGAGTGTAACTTATTTTAACGAACTCTTTGTGCTAATTGTTTTATGTTACAAAAGAATAAAAAAAAATAGAACTAAATTTACCTCTATTATTTTTAGGATATACAATTAAGAGTAGTTGGTAAGAGTAGTTAATGGTTTAAAAAGGTTACTGGAGTTCCAAAAACTATTGATATAGACTTGATATAAGCATAGCCATATTTAAGTAGTTAGTTTAGATTCTAAATTGTACACCGTCACTTTTAGCAATCTTATATTTGTAGCAAATCCTATTTAACTTACATAATATACTTAATTTTACTGTATAAAAAAGAGTATGTATAAACTCAATTTTAAACTGCACTTCAAGACAACAATAAAGATTTGATTTATATATTAGTTTCTACATATTGCTCACATCAAAATTTATTCTAAACTTAATTAAAATCATTTGAAAGCACTTGACCACAAAATTAAGCTCGAGCATTAGAATATCTATCTCATAAATTTCAAAAGTAAGCAATATATACTAAGCTTGAGTGTTAGAATATTTATCTCATAAATTGCAAAAGTAAGCAATCTATATTGTTATAAAAATGAGTGAATACACTCATTTACAAACCTTTGGCCAGATGAACACTTTCAAATTTAGAAATATCATATGATAAGTAATTAAAAATTCAGCGAGCGTATTTAAAATATTATGAGGTTAATGAGAAAAAGAACTGCTGAACGCCAATGACGATTAAGTTTCTATGATATGTGGTTGGAATATATCGAAGTTTCTTTAGCCTTGGATTTCCCACATAGATTGAATTTGTAAGCAAAGCACCACCTGAATGACATAATAAATGTAATTAAAAAATACTAAATTATCCAAAAACACGTTACAAATGACAATCTCTTGAGAAAGTACATAATCTTCCAAAAGAAAGAAAAAGAAGAATTTAGTTAGAAATTTAAGTAACCAATTCCCCTTCCCTTCTCCAAAAAAGTACCAAAAAAGTATTATAAATCCCCTATCGACGTATAATAGCCAAAGACAGTCAAGATCTTCCATACAAACGTACATTATTATATTTCTTCCTCTGGTGTTGAATGGAATTTATCGCTGATGAGTTCCAATTTCTTGATAAGTGTACAAATGCATCCGCACTTGACAGAAATCTTCAATAAGAATGATCCTTTAGATCTGCAAGACTGCATCCTATACAAATTAATTTAACTTTTGTACTATGTTGAAAGTAATAATTATCGCTACACAAAAAAATATTTTAGAATACTAAACAAAGATATTAGAAACACTAAAAAACACTAACCTGGCCCCGGCATTGTAATGCAACTGCTGCAATGGGGAAGTTGTCGGGTTATAAACCTTGACCGAATTCTAACAGAATAACTTGACTGCAATGAGGAAAAAAAATTATTGTAGCGGCCTATCACATGCTAAAATGAACAAAATATTCTCCAAGAACCCAATCACTTACCGAGTACTTCAATAAAAACTCTTAAGACAACCAAAACAAAGAGATCCATGAAGTAAAAGTCAGCACATATAAGTTACAGATGAAGGTGGACCCTCAACTTTTATTTCAAAAAATTGAAAGAGAACATAGCCTTATAACCAAGAATTTTAGGCCAATGCACACTCCTACTCATTGGAACATAAGAAGGGATATAAATCAGAGCCTAACTGAAGAATAATGGATTGAAACTATGACGCATAAAACACCCAACTTATTAATTCGTCAAACTAAAATTTGGTTGCTTCATTTATGGCGTCTCAGGAAAAATTCAATATAAATTAGTTCTAACTTGTGGTCTCTGGAAATTGATGCTAGAGATTAAAAATGTTATAAAGAGTTTTTGTCATTTAAAAATAAGAAAAATTATTAATTAATTCCTTAGTTAAGTCTTAGGATCTTTACCTTGGCAAATTGCATCCATTAGGCTGCCGCCCCCCATTCTGAAAGAAAGAATCAGGCGTTACCGAACACTTGAACTGCAAAATACAATATAAAAAGATTCATAGAAAGCCACAATAAAAATGATGGTAACTTCAACAAATCAAATTTCGAAATTTTCCTAACAGAGAAACCAATAAAAGGTGATGGAAGTATTACTTTAGATTTTTGGATGACAAATGGAATGTGGTGCATCTTAAATTGTTAATCATCCGACATGCATATATACACCGAACTAACATCCCACTCAAAATATTCCATAATCACACACTATATCCATTAATTGTATGAAGTATGAAGACAAAAAATAGCACTCTCTCTTGCACTTTTCATTGATCATGAATAAACTCCACAACCATCATCAAACTTGTGGTGGCAGTTTCATATTTTGTGAGTTTAATTGCAAAACAATTTGAATGAGAGTCGGAGAGTGGGGTTGTACGGTTATTTACAATTGGAATTGGAAGTGGAAGAGTACAAAACTTTTGGATAAAATATTTTGAGACTAAAATCTAGTAACAGATAAATAGTTTTCCTCTTTTTTTGCTCTTAATATTTATAAACGGGGAAGTTGAGAAAGTGGGGGAAGTGGAGAAGTTTTTGGTCAAATAAGAACTTCATTTTCCAATTTTATCCCATTTTTCTCTGCATTTATTGTGTTTTTAAAAATGGCAATTAAGGAAAGCCAAAAATATGGACAGACAACTACCTAAAATTTCGGTGTTTTAACAATCCTAACCTTCGTATGTTCTTTGAAATAAAAATAGTCAAATTTACTAAGGGTATTTAAGGTAAATAGTCACAAATAACTGCATCCTTAGACACAAAAATAAGTTTCTTTAATATAGTAATAGATTACAGATGCAAATTTTGGTTTCTAAATAAGCTAATTGGATTTGATTTCAGTTGCAGAGTCTAACATCTAAAATATGCGGAAGTATAGATCTCGTGGACTTCTTTATAAGAGACATTGCTTTTTGTATCCTATCACTTTTACATGATCCAACCGACATTGTTCGTGCTTCTACCGTATCACGAACTTGGCGTCGATTCAGTGAGTTGAACTAATTGATTTGGTTTTTAAAAAAAAATATATGTTGGATCATGCTGGATTAGTTCGCTTGGTTATTTATCTGCCAAAATGTTCTTTTCGCTGATTTTCTTAACTAGAACTGATAAGAGTATGGTTTACGATATGTTAAAAATACGACTACATTTTTGTTTCCCATGCACGGCGCATTAATTGTGTCATGTTTCAAATTTGTTTTGATAAACCCGCATATCATACTCTTTTGGCACATTCCTATATAATAGTAGTTTCCAATCTGTTTAGTTGTCAACAAAAAAGAAAACGAGAAAGGAAAAGAAGTTCCACAATTTGAGTTCTTTTTACTTAGCAACATTGAGGCATTACCAAAAAGTTTGCTATCATTTCGTAATTTCTTTGTGTATTATTACGGTAATCCGAAACGGCCTTTCCAAAAAGTTATGTCTAAGAAAGGCTCGTATGTTAACCAACATAACATCTACGGTTGAAAAAATAGATTTTGAACTAATTGTGTATCTAAATACCAGTAGCTTGGAAGTTCTTGTGAGGGAGCACGAGATATATACATCTTTTCTTCGCGCTCTTTCAAAGTCAGCGATTTCACCAAACAATTGCATAGAATGTATCATTAATGCTTCTAGCACAAATCAGCATCTGGAAGACAGTGTTGTTCAGGTTCTACTTAAGGGTGATTCCCATTGGTCAAGCAAAGGGCAAAGTGATCCCAATGTCCCTGAGAGGACTATATTCCAACTAAATTCTAGAGTTTGCATAGTTAATGAAATCAACGTACGGGCTTGTGGAGGTGATTTTCTCAGCCCTCAACTTATTTCTTACTTCATTTAATATCATTTTAATAGATTTCTTTATCTGCTTGCGTATCGCCTGAATAATCCAGTACGACTTGTTTACGTGGTTGTATAGCAAATTGGGGAATGGAAGTCCTGTGTACTGAGCCAGCTCTATACGGTTCATGATGGGACATCCTAGATAAAGCACGGATTTTAAGGTTAATATAAAGAGTTTGACTCTGCAACAGCTAGAGGACAAATATGTATGGACCTATATGTCACCCACATTTCCTATGACTCAGGTAATTTATAAAGTGGTTATCTCACAGAATTTTGGAGCTTGTGTTTATTCTCTTTTTTTCTCATTACGTTTAATGTTGCAGCCTTTTCCTTAAGGGATGAGTCTGTTGTAATTAAGAAGATTTTGGGACAGAGAAACCAATATCTGCTTAAAGATACCGATCTGATTGAAGTGTAGGTTCGCTCGCGATTTGTATGCGTGAATGTGTAGCTTGTTCGCTTTCTTCTTCTCCATTTCTAGCTTGCTATAAATCTACATATGTAGTGAATAACAACACAATCTAAACCAACAAGATCAACCTTGATCTGTCGCAATTCACCAACTCAAAACCGCAAGATGGTCAAGCACAAACTGATGATAAAAAAACGAACTAATCTGTGCAGATAAACCAACAAGATGAACACAAAGATCAAACACACTCAAAACGAAGATTTACTTGGTTCCAATAAGATCTCAATATGAACTCTATTCTACATCCAAGGGAGTGATCTATTCTATTCAAAGTGAGAAAGTTTTTCTAAGATTTACAAGAGAATGAATGTTGTTGCTTGCTCTATTTTCTGATGATTCTAAGCTATATATATATATATATATATATATATATATATATATATATATATATATATATATATATATATATATATATATGCTAGTGTATCTCGCCTATACATACGCAGTACACATGCTTACAAATCGGTGAAAACTCGCTCACACAACTAACTAACTACCTCACGTAGCATGCTGTGAAACAAAAGCTTTTCTCCGCCAACTTTCTATTCGATTTTGTTAGTTAATCTAGTTGTTTGAACAACAACTTTCAACATTCTCCACATTAGTTCATCAATTCTCATCTCCTGTCAAGAACCAGTCTGCTACTCCAGCCCTCAGGCTCCATTCAGTTCAACTGAATCAAGTCCAAGCAATACTTGAACTTTGTGCTTGGGAGTTACCTTTGTAATCATGTCTGAAGAATTGTGCTCAGTGTCAATCTTCTTCACTAACACAACTCCTCTAGCTACCAATCTGGCTTTGTATCTACCATATTCAAAACCAGAAATTCCCTGCTTCACTTTATATATCCATTTACAGCTTCCCAGCTTTGCTCCAGTAGGTTTCTTTACTAATTCCCAAGTGTTGTTTTTCATAAGAGATTTCATCTCTTCTCTCATGACTTCCAACCATTTCTCCTTCTCCTTGCTTGCTAAATCAGCTCTCTAGTGCTTTGGTTCTTCCTCCAAAACTTTACTAGCAGCTACAAGTGAATAAGCTAACAAGTCAACATAACCATACCTTTCAGGTGTCTTTAACTGTCTCCTTGTTCTATCTCTTGTCAGCATATATTTCCTTTCTTCCTGTTGTTCTGGTGTTCTAGCTTGTTGAGGAGTTTGTTCTGGTTCTGATTCTTCATCAGCATCATTCACAAGCCATGTTCCAGCTTGAGTATCAGTGTTATTGACTCCACCTCAAACTGAATCCTGTCAAGTGTATCATTATGTTTGTCTGTCTTCTTTGTAGTTTATATGGCTTTCTCTTTACCAAGTTCCATTCTCCTTCATTAAACACCACATCTCTATGAGTTTGTGCAGATCGTGCTTTCATTGATAAAACCTTTATTTTGAAACTATTTGAAACAGAGCAAGACATGGCATGCAGTCAGAGTAACTCTGAAAAAACAGGTAATTTAACTTAACAATAACTTTAACTGAAACTTTAGTCACTTATGATGATGAGCGTCCCTGTTTATTTGCTGATGCAGACCACCCTTATAACCCTTTCGAGAATCATTGCCTTATCGCCCCGTGTAAGAAGCTACCTTAAAATTAGACATAAGCACATGCCATGGTACATGTGTGAAAGCTACGACCCAATAGAGATAACAACGACCTCCCATTGTTTCTAAGAGGGAATGGGCCATGAGGCATGAGACTCAACCGAGAAAGCCCTCTGCTGCCCAGTCTTACCCCCAAGCACACCCAAGCCAATGTTCAATCCAACTAACTGAACAATACGGAACAGAACAGACGGAACATCATTCCTCATAAGTGAAGCAAATACTTTTTATAAACTTTTTTATGTGTCACATGTTCTGATAAAATAGTTGATAACTGAATACATACATTTTATAGTCATGCATAGATATATATGCATCCCTCCAGTTTTTCAAAAATAAGTAATAGGTTTGTGAACACTCACCTAAAGTCCAGCTACAGGAATATAAATATGCACAAAGTTAAGCCCCCTATACCTATTAGTCAAGCAAACTATTCAATTCAAAACCATTCAAATCAATCTTAACCTAAGCAAAATGAAAATCTGGGTAATGCATTCGAATTCTAACTTATATAAACCCACGTAAAGACTGAAGTATACCAACTATTCTGGCTCACACACGACTATTTCTAGGTTTTAAACAAAGCAACATACCATTCATAATCATGTATACTCACTGTTCTTAATTTTATATATGCTCAAGAACATCAAGTTACACACGTAATACATAAAATATAAACAATGGAACCATGACAATTTGTCATACAAGACAAGAATTGGAAATTCAACACCATCATCCGTAATTCTGCGATTTGACATACATTCTAAATGATCTTGTGTATATATATGTACTATTCAAGCTGATTAGCCTAATTCGATATTGCATCAGATTTAACCATAAAAACTAATACAACAAAAATCAATTCATGATAGGTTTGAGGTTTGGAACTTTGGTGATCAGCCGTGACTCCAATTCAATTACTAAACAAGTATTTGCTATTAAACAAGACATCAACTATTAAAGAGTTCTAAAGAAACAAGAATTCTAAAACAATTAAAATTCTAAACATAGGAGATTCTCCTAATAAAAAAACAATGAGATTCTAAAGTACATAATATTTTATGACTAAATCGAATTGATTTTTTTTGATAAGAATGTAAGAAAAAGAATAGAGATACGAAAAAATTGGGGTTCTACAATCCATCCCCTTAAAAGAATTTGGTCCCCAAATTCTAGTTTAGAAATCAGTTTATTTTGGAGAAGGTAACGATGATGAGAAAATAAAGATTTAGCATGTGAAGCAAGCAATCAAATCATATTGACGTACTATAATTAAACGAACAAAGTGAAGGATTTGGTTAAAGTTAACAAGATAACTTAGCACACTTAAAATTTTAACAGGTACAAGTTGGTAAAGCATTCAAAAACTATGAAAGCGAATACAACCGTAGTGAAGCTGACTACACAATACAAGGTGAATCAGTTGCATTGCGATATTTTAAAAATAAATATAACAAGCAAGTTAGAACAGAAAGGATTCCATGTTTAAATTTATAACATCTATTACCTGAAATATTTAGCTTTCTTTATTCAACTTATTGTCGATCTTTACCGTATAAGAACTAAAGTATAAACCTTATCAAACTACCAATGAACACAAAACACATATTATAGTTTTAGTAAGAAAAACAATATTGAAGGTACACTAATCTTTAGTGGTCCAAATCTTCGAAAATTTACTCATTCACATTATAAGCGGTATGTACATACATGAAATAACAAATACTACACATTCATGTTCTAGACTAAATATTCTTTTTTTTAACATCAAATTTTCCTCCGTATTTGTTTATGGTCATGAAGGCATAGATGAATTCCGGTTTATAAAAGTACAATCATTAATTTATATATTTATTTAGATTTCCCTTAAGCATAGGACTTCTCAAAATCCACAAATATATATACTCAAATTTTTGAGCATAGACATGTTGATTTCAAACTGGGGTTTCACACAATAAATTAATATTTATTTTATTATGCATGTCACAACCCAAATTTTCAAGCCTAAATTGAGACAACTATTCAACACAAAAGCACTGTATCCAATATCGAGAACTCTCGAAAATGTCAAAATGAAATCTACCTCGATAAGATTCTTACAAAAATCAATATTTTGTACAAAAGTCTAAACGATGAGTCCATCTCAAAACTAATTATATCACAGTCTACATATACTTGTGTTCACCAACTCTATCACCAACAACGCCCCAATTGTCTCACCACGTTGACACCTAGCTCTGAAAGGAAGGAAGAAAAGGAAAACATTTTATGAGACAGTGAATGCTCGTAGTGTGTGAGGTGTAATAATTTTCTTTAAAAACAAAACATTTTTAATGCAGAGGCACATCACACAATACTAGGCACATCACACAATACAAGTTCACACCCAATGGTTGACAATATGGAGTTGACAAAATGTCGCTCATTTACAGATATCAATCTCCATTTCAATTTCAATGCTAATATCGTCCCTCCTTATTGCCACATACAAATTTCCCTTATCGCCTTGTCCAAGGAGCTACCTTGGAAAGAAATCAGCATGCCATGGTACATGCATATCAATTGATCCCAAAAGACACTAACGAACCTCCCGCAGTGTCTACAAGGAAGGGCAAAGGGGACACGAAGCTCGACCGACGAGTCCTCTGCTGCCTAGTGGCACTCCGCGCATACCCAAGCCAATTGGATCCATCATCTATAACCCTTTGTGTTCATCGAACCTGAATGTTTGTTTTTCTTTAAAGTGCAAAACTCATAAAATGCAACATTTCATTCAATAAGCAGAACTTCTATTAAAGACACGAATGACCGTTTAGGCAGATAAAATCTTTTCTTTAAAAATATTTCACTGATAACCATGCATGATTCTTTAACGTTTCTCACACTATAATACAATAGCTAATATTGAGTACATACTTATACATGTATTCCTTCCATTTAAAAAATAATAGAGCTTTAGTTGGAGCACTCACCTGGTTTGGCGATTACAGCAGAAGCTAATCCAAGCCACCTAATTAAGCAAAATTATTCAAACTCTAAGTAACAACAATTCAGATAACCACTTTGCCATGACCTAATTCTAATGCATGAAGTTTATATATTATTTTAATAATAGTAAAGATAAAAATCTACTTGACTCAAACTTTAAAATCCAAATTATGTAATAATTAAAATAGATTTTTCACATGCTAGAGTGGGATTAGTTATTAAAATAAGCAAGCATATCTTAATATCACCATGTATACCTTAGAATGTTTTTAGAATCTCTAAATCACCTTACCTCTAGTTGAAAGTAAATTACAGCAATTACACTTTGGTTTCATTATAAGAAAAAATACGCTAGATTCTCAAATGACAACTCCGGTAACTATTATACCATTTCAAAAAAGTAAAAAATAAAACAACAGAAAGGATTAAGCTTAAACTAGTTTATGGTAAATTATATCCAGAGTTTCAATCAACTATTAAGTTAACTTTTAGAGTTGAAAACCCAGGTTTACAAATTATTATAACTTCAACTTCGGGCTAATAATTAATGGTAAAAAGAAGAATAGAAATAATTCATACAGTAAGACTACTTTTAAAATATGCATGCACGAACACAATTAAATTCCTTGCATCCAAACTTTTATATAATATTATAATCAACTAATGTTCCTAATTAAGCCTAATGATGTAATGACATGGCAGAATGTAATCATTACATATATTCATTAATAACATGGCAGAATGCTTTTCAATTTCCAATGAAATCACTGATACCAATTGTAACAGCCCCAAAATTCAAGCCTAAACAAAATTATACAAGAATAACTAAACTATTTAAACAAGAGATACTTGACATAATACTGGGAGTCAAACTAATAATTACAAAAGAATCTCACATGCATTACTCTAATCTATAACCCGAACTGGTTAACTCCAGACACCTAAGTCTTTAAGTTCTTGCCCTGAATTTTCAGAGTCTGAAAGGAAGGAAAAATACAAAACTAATGAGATAAAAACCTCAGCGAGTGTCCATGAGTGTGTGCAGATCGTGCTTTCATTGATAAAATATTTATTTTAAAAAGATTTGAAACAGAGCAAGACATAACATGCAGTAAGATTAACTCTAAAAAAGCAGGTAATTTAACTTAACAATAACTTTAACTGAAACTTTAGTCACTTATGATGATGAGCGTCCCTGATTATTTGCTGATGCAGACCACCCTTATAACTCTTTCCAGAATCATTACCTTATCGGTCCGTGTAAGGAGCTACCTTACAATCAGACAGAAGCACATGCCATGGTACATGTGTGAAACCTACAACCCAACAAAGATAACAACGACCACTACAACAAAAATTACTTATAGTGGCATTTGAAAATGTTATTAAAAGAGTAATATAATGACATTTTGACATATAGTGGCATTTTTTTAAAATGTCACCTGTAGCGATGTAGCTAAAAGTATTAATGTCACTAATTTATCATTAAGTGACAAAAACTAAAATGTCACAATAAGTGAATAGCATGATATTATGAAATGTCATAAAAAATACATTATTTGACATGTAAAAATGTCAATGTATATCATTTTACTAACACTTTAAAATAACACAATAACTAGGTATAATGACATTATGAAATGCATTTAGTAACATTTGGCACTAACATAATATGTATAAATAGTGTCACAGAAAAATGTCACCAAATGTAACTAATGACACTCCCAAAATATCACAATTAGTATTAATCTTGACACTTCTTAATGCCACCATACACTAAAGAATCTAATAAGAAATCGAGCAACCAAAACCATGTTGGTTGCCAAAATTATAATAATGCATATCATTATAATAAAGATTTCTAGAACCAAAAAATACACCATTCCATAAAACAAACAAAAAATAGGAGAAACAACTTTATTGATATTCAATATCTCGAACATGAATTAGAAAATGTACAATTGTTTAATAAAAGAAAATGTACTACTCAACTATTAATAATTTATCAAAATACAAAATTAAAATCATTAAAGACTAATTGCGTTCTGAATCTCAAAGGTTCATCGCCATCACGTCTACTCCAAAATCCACTTTTAGATCAGGGCTATCCATGTATACAACGTAGTTCATACTTTTCATCTTCATTCGGACGGAATTGCGTATTAAGCTAAGGGTCGGAGTTCATTGTCCTTTGAGTTCTGTAAGGAGTAGTAAAAATTTGCTGGACCACAAAGAAAAACCACATCAAGGTTATGACTGAACGTGTTTTAATTCACCAAGCAAAACAAAAACTATAAAAATCCATAAAAATTGAAAGTAAGATGATCAAACATTTCTAACAATTGATAAACATAAAATTAAGACAATTCTACATCAAGTTTATCTAAATATATTTATATATATAACAAAAGTTCATCAACAATCTAAAAAAAACAAAGAATACATTTTTACATACCTTAATTCAATTTGCAAAAGAGAACTTCTCCAAAGTGCGTGTTTCACGTGGGAATGCACTTGAGAATGAAGAAACAATTTGATACTCACTATAATCTTTATAAGTTTTTGTTATCCCGTCCAAATTTTAATAGTACTCTTTCTCTGTGAATTTTAGATTTTGGAGAGTTGGAGGGAAAAGTAAGACGTAGTAATCTCCTCCAAGAATCAAGTTTTAAAAGTAATCTCACCCATAACAAAAGATATGACAAATACTAAGTGATAAGGTTGAAAAAGTTATGGCAACATAATCAAAAATTACCAAATTTATCTCCATTATTATCTTGTGCTACCAAGATTACCTCCATTCCATTCTTAAATTGATTATTGATATATATAAAAATTAGTGAAAATAGTTTTATTGGTGAAAGTGTAAATATCAATTTTCTAAATATGGTTGGTTTTTACAACTAACACTCCTTAATTATAGCAATTAAACAACCTCTCTCCCCTCTCTTTCATTTAGAACGTTATTCTCCATATATATTCATATGGTAAGATCTTTTCAAACCACTATATGTAATTAAGTACTTAATCATCGTTCTTTATATAGTTTAATACAATGTAAAAAATTGACTCATGAAGCACAATTAAATTTTGTATATCCAACTTAGCATAAACAAATAAAAGTATAAATTTTTTAAACAAAGACTGCTTAATTTGCTGTAATATTTAAAATTGGAACTTCGTAATTCAATAATATTAATTAATGAATAGATTAAAACTTTCATATAATATGTTAGTTTAGACCAAAGTGAAAATAAATAAAAAGAAAAACTTAAGTTAGGTATTGAATAAATCAATTTTTCATTTGATGATAATGATCAACTAATTGAAGTATGACAAACTATCACCAAAATAACCAACAAGTACTTATATTATTTGTGCATTTCCTAATTATTAAAATAATATCATACGATGTCATCATATTAGTTTATATAAATAATCTAAGATTAAATGTCATTAGTTACTATAAATTAATGTTACTAATGAATTATTATTTGTGGCAATTTCTAAAAATGCCATTCAATTAAATTATTGTGGCATTAAAAAAGATGGCATTAACATAATGTCACTATATGTTGTTGGGTAATGTGGCATTTTTTAAAAATGTCATTATAATATTTTACAGTGACATTCTAAGAGCAATGTCACTAATTATTGTAAGTTAATGTCACTATTATGTAAACTATTGTGGCAATTTTAATAGTGTCATCAAAGTAATTTATAATGACATTTAGAAATAAATGTCAGTAACATAGTGTCACTATAAGCCATTTTTCTTGTAGTGGACCTCCCGTTGTTTCTAAAAGGGAATGGGCCATGGGGCATGAGACTCAACCGACAAGCCTTCTGCTGCCCGGTCTTACTCCAAGCACACCCAAGCCAAAGATGGATCCAACTAACTAAACATAACGGAATAGAATAGAACAGACGAGACAATATTCATCATAAGTGAAGGAAATACTTTTCATAAAATTTAACGTGTCACATGTATTGATAAAACAGTTGATAACTAAATACATATATTTTATAGACATACACAGATATACATGCATCCTTCCAGTTCTTCAAAAATAAGTAATAGGTTTGTGAACACTCACATGAAGTCCAGTTCAGGAATAAAAGTATGCACCAAAGTTAAGCCCCCTACCTATTAGTCAAGTAAAATATTAAATTCAAAAACATTCAACTCAATCTTAACCTAATCAAAATGAAAATCTGGGTAATGAATTCTAATTCTAACTTACATAAACACACGTAAAGACTTAAGTATACCAACTATTCTGGCTCACACACGCCTATTTCTAGGTTTTAAACAAAGCAACATACCATTCATAATCATGTATACTCACTGTTCTTAATTTTATATATGCTCAAGCACATCAAATTACACACGTAATACATAAAATATAAACAATGGAACCATGACAATTTGTCATACAAGACAAGAATTGAAAATTCAACACCATCATCCGTAATTCTGCAATTTGACATACATTCTCAATGATCTTATGTATATATATATACTATTCAAGCTGATTAGCCTAATTAGATATTGCATCAGATTTAACTATCAAAACTAATATAACAAAAATCAATTCATGATAGGTTTGAGGTTTGAAACTTTGGTGATCAGCCGTGACTCCAATTCAATTACTAAACAAGTATTTGCTATTAAACAAGACATCAACTATCCCTATTAGCTTATAGTGAATCCAACAACAAAGAACAAAGTATTTGCTGATAAAAAAAAAAAAAAAAACAACAACAACAACAACAAAGAACAAAGAACGACACTATACCTGCGAATAAACTTTTGGAAATGGCGGCTGGACAGATGAGAAGGAAAATAGGTGTAGTTTTTTTTTTTTTTTCTTTGTGTGATTAGATAAAATCCTTTTCCAGTAAAAGAGAAGTCTGATATTTACTTATGAGAACGTATGGGTTTAAGAATTCTAATTAAAAATCTACTATGATAAAGAGTTCTAAAGAAATAAGAATTCTAAAACAATTAAAATTCTAAACATAGGAGATTCTCCTAATAAAAATACAGTCAAATTCTAAATTACATAATATTTTATGTCTAAATCGAATAAATTTTCTTTAATAAGAATGTAAGAAAAAGAAATACAGATACGAAAAATTGGGGTTCTACACGACTTCCATTAGGTTGACTCATGTAGGGATCAATATATTTGGTGCTCTTTCAATGCAACAGTGTATCTCGAACGGATGTTAGTTTGCACCATAGTCTCTTGCTAAAGTTGTCACAGCTTGATTAATGGATTTGTGGAATCTCCTAAAAGTGTTTCACATTGTATTTTTTCAAGCATCAAATTTCTATCACAAACATCATTATAACCTTCCTCGGAAGAGTCATTATTAATCATAAACAATTCAACATATAGAAATGTTTCTCAAGTAAAATTAAATAAAGTGAGTGCCGTCTATATCTCCAAATAGAGGTGGAGCTCGGGGGCATTCTGCCCTGTTGTTCCCCAAGCCGCAGGGCCCTCACCGCATATCCCACTCTATATATGTTTTATCTACTACAATTATATGTATTTTATTAATATTATGGCTAAATTTAAATTGTGTGATGAACAAAATTTATATTTGACAAGGTATATACCAAGCTATTGACTAACAATAAAGATACTGTTGGTATTCAAGTGGATATGAACACTTTCTATGTATTTTCCTAAATAATAATGTTCATCTCCAGTTATGAAGTACTGATAAATTTCATAGATTTAAGTTTATCCCAAATAACTAAGTAGTTTTGTAGACTAAAACATGCACTTTCTCTCAGCTCACCAATCTAACATTTTTCCTTTCCTTCCCTTTCGGTAATAACATCTTTCACTTGTGTAATTTGGAGTCAAGCTATTGCTTATCCTATCACTATAAAAAATCAGGCTCAAGAAAACTAAATTTCCAGTTTCAGAGTCGAGATATTATTGATGCGACATTTTTGTGTATTGATGGTAATATTTTTGCAATTTATACAGGTATTGATTCATTGCCTGGTATCTGGGGAGGATAACTAATTTCAGTCATTTCGGCCGATTAATTTTTGGTGTGATCTGGAAATTTATTTTTGCTTTACTCTTTTGTGTAAGGTGGTACTCAACATTCTAGTGTGGAATGGCTTTATTTAGCGCGGTTTTGGAATTGGATAATTTTAAAAGTAGACCTATTTTGTTTATGTTATTGATAACAAATCTTTTCAATTTTTTTCGGTCCCTTACAGCTACTAATTTATATTACCGCCAACTATCTTATTCTCTAGTTATAGAGGGGTACAGTTCAAGTGCAGATCTATACAATTATTTTTCAAATCAACCTTCATCTTTTATTCAAAAACCTATAAAATTTAAGATTGCACATTACATTATTAACAGGTACAATCTCCTTGAGCGTTAATCTTCTAATTTAGAATATGGAATTTTGTAGCCACAAAATATTCCCCCTCTATTTTCGATCGCAAGTACTTTTGTGTTAATCTTTGAAAATCTCTTCTAATGTAACTCATGAATTTTTACTTACTTTTGAGGAAGAAAAAGAATAAATATTTGTTTTATGCGCAACTTCAAATTTTCACTTGTCATTTGTCAAGTTTACCTTTTATGTTTTTCATTCACCTCACGTTTACTAAGTCTAATATTACAGAAGCGTTTATGTTTTTTTCCTAAGTTTTTCTTTTATGTTTTTTTAACTTACTGAAAAAGATTAAGGTTATTTCAAATCCTATTTTTAATGTTTCTTTTGTGTTTGCGTGGGTGTTTTTTTTTTTTTTTTTTTATTTGAACATATGTGTTTCTCGTGTAACCCTTTGTAATTTGGCAAGGTTTTTCCTTCAGAAGGTCGGCCAGTCAATGGCTCCATGAATATGAGCTTGCAAACCCATGGTCTACCCTCTTACAATCCTTACTAAACAACCTCGTCATAATTGTTCGCGTCAAGTCAGCCTGCCTTATACTAGGTAGATCGATCAGAAAGAGCACTTTGTTACATTACTAGCTCAGCCATGGTTTTGAATGAAAAGTGTCGATCAATTTCCATACGTTGTTTAGCTTTGGACTTTGAAAATACCATGCAAAAATATTAATATCACATTTTTATTCTAACTTAAGTTATGCACCGATCGTCATTGCCTGTCCTAAACTACATTGTTTTAAATTTCTTAAGATATTGCCATACATACAAATTCTATTTTATTTATTTGTAGTGTCACACAAAGTACGTATGTGCAGCAACTAAAAATCGGAATCAGCATTCTTTCAGTGTCATAAATATTTGTTGTAATTTAGCTTAAAATATTCTCTCACTCACTTAATTATTCAATCTATTTAAAGGTTGGGAGTAGTCTACGTTATTCAAAGTATGAGGCAAAAAGGAGTAACTGGTAATGATTACAGAAGAGTTGATATACGATAGCTCATGTTCTAAAATATGAACTGCATTCACAGAAATAAGATTAATGCCAGTGATAATGTCAACGGAATTTGTATTACCTTGCAACAAAAAAAAAACTTCCACCTAAATGCAATTTAAATAAATATACGGTCTACCAAATTGAAAATTTCAACTAGCTACACGACTTCCTTTAAAATTAGAGATGGTTGGTACCAGTTTTGGATGCACCTACTGTTTCCAATGCTCTGGAAGGTAGAAATTAATATAACACCTTCTTCCCCGAATTTATACTATCCCAACGCATTTCGCCATCTTCAACCTATAAACTTTTTCGGCAAAAATGCAGAATCTGCCCTTTAACTAGTTGCTTTTCATGTTTCTACTCTGTTTTCGTTCGAGCCGGGAAAAAATCCCGTTACTCCCTGATTTTCAAGCAATTTATGCCCACCCCGGGCCCGAACGGGCTTCAGTGTTAAATGCGCGTGCCTCGTCCTACGTGTCATCCAACGTGGATAAACCGCCATTTTCCTAAATGACACGTCGGATGTTTAATTTTCTCGCTTTTTACGATTTTTATCCCTAAAAACGTT
Source organism: Misopates orontium (assembly GCA_946800315.1). Taxonomy (NCBI): domain Eukaryota; kingdom Viridiplantae; phylum Streptophyta; class Magnoliopsida; order Lamiales; family Plantaginaceae; genus Misopates; species Misopates orontium. The sequence goes on from OX326946.1 coordinate 23,049,529, forward strand.
TTCACGCTAATTACACTGAACTAAAACATTCACTACAAGAAAATGGGGCTAATGCAACGCCAATACTGCAACGGATTTATAATCCGTTGCAGTATTTTAATGTACCAACGTCTACTGACGTTGGTACAGCAAAATTAAAAAAAAAAATACTTATCTGCCAACGTCAGTAGACGTTGGCAGGTATTGTGCAGAGCAGCAACGTCCTATGAACGTTGCTGCTGCTGTTTTTTTTTTTTTTTTATGTTTTAAATGTTACCAACGTCTGTTTTCGTATTTTTTTTTTTAAATTTTTTTTGTTTGACTGCAGCAACGTCTATGTAGACGTTGCTGCCAGCTGAAAGAAAGGCACCAACGTCCTGGACACGTGGGTGCCATGCATTGCATGCCAGCTGCTGCTGCAGCTTTGTGTCTGCTGCTGACACAAGGCTGCAACAGCATTAATCGATACGGCACCAACGTCTCCAGGACGTTGGTGCCATATATATATGGCAAATTCGCAGCAGATTTCTGCTGCGAATTTGCCATTGCTGCTTCATTCATAAAAAAAAAAAAAAAAAATCGCTCGTTTTAATTCCAATTCACACAATTTCAGCTCCAAATCTCTTCTTTTTTTAAGGTATGTGTTCAATGTCTTCAAAATTACGATTATACATATTCTTTTTTTAGTTTAATCGGTTAGATTTTTATTATTTTACATAAATATGATTTTTTAGTTGATTTGATGATGTATTTGTGTTAATTATGTATGATTAATTAAGATATTAGTCGATTTGATGAAGTAATTTTGACGATCTATGTGTATTATGTTTTTTTTAAAATTAATGGTTAGATTTGTGTAATTAGATTATTTGTGATGTAATTGTTGATTTTAGGCATATTAGTGTTAATTATTTATGCTTAATTAAGGTATTAGAGGTAATTATGTGACGATCTATGTGTATTATGTTTGTTTTTTTAAATTAATGGTTAGATTTGTGTAATTAGATTATTTGTGATATAATTGTTGATTTTAGGCATATTTGTGTTAATTATTTATGCTTAATTAAGGTATTAATTAATTAGAGGTAATTATGTGACGATCTACGTATATTAATGTTTATTTTTAATTAATTTGTTAGATTTGTGTAATATTATAGCATCATAGTGTTGTATTTCTTAGATTTGTGTAATTATGTATGATTAATTAAGATATTAGAAGTAATTTTGAACGATCTATGTGTATTATTAATTTTTTTTAAATTAATGGTTAGATTTGTGTAATTAGTATTTGTGATGTAATTGTTGATTAGATAGTGTATTTATATATGTTAATTATTTATACTTAATTAAGGTAGTAGAGGTAATTAATTATGTGACGATCTATATATGTATATTAAGGTTTAATTTAATTAATCGGTTAGATTTGTGTAATATTATCGCATAATAGTGATGTATTTGTTGATTCGAGTGTGTATTAGTACTGTTAATTATATATATATATATATATATATATATATATATATATATATATATATATATATATATATATATATATATATATATATATATATATATATATATATATATATATATATATATATATATATATGCTTAATTAATTAATATTAGATTTGTGATTATGACAATATAGCTACGTATTTTTATTTTTTTTGTAGAATTTAATCGATTAACTTTGTATTATATAACATATATAATTGTGTTTATGTTAGAACGTATTTATGTTAATTAGATATGCTAAAAAGGTTAGTAGCATTGAGAAATTATATATTTGTAATAAAAATATGGGAAATATATTTTGGTTAAACTTGTTTATATGAACATGCTATGGTGTAATTATTGATGCTTGATATAGATAGAGATATATGTAGAAGATGTAGTTATTTTGTGACACGTCCGTACGTGATTAATTGTTGAATACTTTAATTTAATAGTATATATATCACAATGAGTATTGAGCTTACTTAATTGTAATACATTGATTAGAAAAATTAGCGGAGATTTGTATAATTTAGACGTAACAGATGTATATATACTTAATTAGTCAATTTAGTAAATGAATAGATAGTATATATTGTCGTGTATCCCTTTTATATTAATTTGACCATTCTAAATATTTATTTATCAGATGGCCGGCTCGTCAGATCAGGGTAAGGGGAAAGGAAAAAAGAAGGTGTCGAAGAACCAGGTGCCATACCCGGAAGGGGTACCTCGAGGATCATTCTCTTCGCAGCCTGATCTTGGTTCGATGGGATCACTTTCAGCGGTGATGCCGATGTTTCCCGGAGGATCAAATGACGCAGGAGCCCGCGCTAGTGGGCCGTTTACCAATCAATTGATGGGTGTAGGATCGACAATGGGGGGTGTATATGTTGGGGGTGGTTATGGTGGTGGTGGATTCGGTGGGGCTGGCTACAGCGGGGTTGGTTATGGTGGGGGTGGTTATGGTGGGCCTGGATTGGGTGGGCCTGGATTTGGTGGGCCTGGATTTGGTGGGCCTGGATATGGGAGTGGAGCTGGGTTTGGTGGGCCTGGATATGGGAGTGTTCCCGGATTTGGTGTGCCTGGTTTTGGGAGTGGATCTGGATTTGGTATGCCACAAACACCGCTAACGAGGCCACAGCTACAGGTTCAGGGGACGGGAAGTACTGCTGGGCCATCATCATCGGGCTCACGGGGTTCAGGCTCACGTGGTTCAGGCACACGAGCTTCAGGCTCACGTGCTCATGGCGTTTCTGAGGAGTTAGACGAGGATGAGAGGGGTAACAATGATTCAGGAGACGATGGTGGTATTACTAGGGTTGCAGTGCGAGGACAATCTAAACCTCGCGAGCCCCCGGCAAATCCGGATGATAGGGAGGTACTTGAATTATTCTTTGATGGCTCAATAGAGAACCCTTCCGCCGTGACCACGATTGGTACAAATTTGAGGAACATGATGCAAGGGGCATACTTCACGTACGACATGTGGCCAGAGGAGGAGAAGGAAATGTGTTGGAACAGATTTAAGGTAAGGAATTAGCTTGACTTCTATATTTATTAAATATTTATAATATTTGTTCATTATTATTCATTTATGTGACCAACTTTTCTTTATGTCTGTATTAAATGCAGCACACTTACCAGTGGGATCCTGCCATAGAAAATGCAGTCAGGGAATGGTACGATAGGGTCGCTACTGCGAGATTTGCAGGTTCAGTAAACAGTGCCAAGAAATGGTGGTTGCGCTGCAAAGTTGACCCCACCTATAGTATGAGTCACAGTTGTTGGATTCACGAAGATTTTCGGCAGGCATTTTATGATTATTGGGAGCTTGAGCCCACGAAGGGTCGTTCGGAGCAGAACGCTAAAAATCGAGATAAGGGGAAAACGGTAAACTATAGGTGTGGGTCTCGCAGCACGAACAAGCATAGGATAGATCTGGTAAGTAGAAAAATATGATTGGTTATTTTTCAAATATCATCATTGATTTAATAATGTGATCTATATTTGCTTTAATGAATTTTCATATTATGACAGGCAAAGGAAATGAATACAACGCCCGACAAGGTGCCGTTTCAGGATGTCTTTATAAAGACTCGTGCAAAGAAACATGACGACGGAACGGTTGAGTGGCCAAACCTTGAGGACAAAGCTAATTACGTGAGTATAATATTTTCTTTCATTAAAGTGGTGTAATCGTCAATAATCGTTGTTGTCGTAATAATACTTATGTTTGTTACAAAAATATATTTTGAATCATAATATGTTATATGTACGATGCTTATGTGGAACACTGCCTGAGAGAACATGGCCAGATATGAGCAAGTGGCCGGTCTGGGACGTTAGACCGTGGGTGGAAATTGCCGCAGCCGGACGTGTAAAGAAGAATAGGGTGGTGGGTCTGGCGAGCTATGGTGAGCCTGAGCGCGTAGGATTCAAGGCTCGAAGACATTCTAGGTTCGTTGAGACTGGCTCTTCTAGTCGCGTGGATGCACTGATGGCCGAAACAGCTTCTCCACGGCAAGAAATCACAGGTTTAAAGAATGTTCTCAAATACTTTGTGTCACAGTTCAATATGCCGGTGCCCGATGAATTGTGGGGGTCAGGGCAACAACAACAGGGGCAACAGCAACAGGGGCAACAACAACAGTTTAACAACTTCCCGGCAGTTTTCCACCAACCATTGCAACCGACGAACACGAGTTTCGGCAGCGGGCGGTTATCAGAGGATCCACTCTATCGACCACGGTCACATTCGACCGATCAGGAGGATGAAGGGGACCAGGAAAGAAGTTCGGGTGGCGGTGCGGACGACACTACTGGCTTGGGTGATATGTAATTTGCCGAGGATACTGAAATTTAGACTGTTATTTGCTGCTTTTATTTGTATTTGTATAATTATGAACAAACGTGATTTGTTTTAGCTTGTTTTTATTTATGTTTGCACCTTATATATATTTATGTTTTTATTTATATTTATAATTTACACTAGTTTTATATATATATATATATATATATATATATATATATAAACGTTACAATTCAAATAACTCAAATATTACAACTCAAGCTTATATATTGCAAATAAACCATTGTTTAAGTTCACGAATTCTTACTACATAGGCATACATATTGCTTAGAACATACATTACGTATAATCAGGGTCATCGTCGTCACCATCATCATGATCTTCTTCCACGTCATCGTTGGCGGATGTGTCGTTATCATCGACTTCCACAATATCATCGTCTGCAAGCCTGATAGGTGTATTGTCGATATTGTTGATGTCATCCAATCTTAACAAAGGTGCGGTGCTATCTTGGTAAATGTCGAGATTAGCCACTGCAGTTGTGTCAACGAGGTATCTCGCTCTTGTCGTGCAAACCGCCCACCATCCTCTCCTACAGGTATTTTTTTGTGAAGGATACAGACTGTAATAGACTTGTTGCGCCTGACTTGCTAGGATAAACGGTTCAGACGCTCCTGTCCCGAGTCGCATTGTTGGATTAATGTCAACAAGGCCATAAGTCGGATGAGTTGTTATTCCATTATACACGTCGTACCAATCACATTTGAACATAACAATTTTTTCCAAGTTTCCACTGCCCCAGTAATCAAGCTGTATAATCTCTTGAAGCATTCCATAGAAATTACGTGCGTCTGGGTCGCCAGTGTCGCCCTTCACATAAACGCCACTGTTCATTGTTTGCCCACCAGCCTCATATGCTTCTGTATGAAACTTAAATCCGTTAACCGTATAACCATTATAAGTTTTTGCTTTCAAAACAGGACCCCGAGCAAGACCGCGTAATCTCGGATCCACACTGTAACTACCAGACACAACAACTTGTTTGAACCAGTCGATAAAATAAGTTTTACGTATCTGATCTTTATTAGCTTGCGGATATCCTGCGCACATCTGTTCATCAAACATACTGTCACAGAAAGAAGCCGTTTAAAACATCAATTGATATATTAGCAAGAATACATTGTATGACAATTAGTAATCTTACCTTAACCAACACTCGACCTCTGGGCAATTCAACAAGACATATAGATGAGCCGCTTTGCACTCTGCGAGAGACAAATTTCTTTAATTGACACAACGCCCCATTGTTTTCCCTTTACTCTGGAATACTGATAATTGGTCGTTGGGGTCAATAGATATTGGAACTTCGTTCCTGTTTAAACGGGTTGCTCTAGTTTCAATATTGCTGTCAAAGTAGAGTGAGGAGAAATTTGCAATTTCTGCGTAAATGTACGCCTCAACAATCGACCCTTCTATGTGTGCCTTGTTACCCCTTGGTCTCTTAAAATCAAACATCCGTCTAACAAAGACAAAAAAAGATTAACTAGTCATATTTTGAACATTGTATAGTTATCAATATAACAGTAACTGGTATTTACCTCTCAAATGGGTACATTCACCTGTATTGTACGGGCCCACCGACCTTTGCCTCCCAGGGAAGGTGTATCGCTAAATGCTCCATGGAATCAAAGAACGATGGAGGAAAGAATTTTTCCAGCTTGCACATAGTCACCACAATCGAACGTTCTAATAAATCCATGTCACTATATCGGATGTCAGGAGCTGACAAAGCTCTGAAAAAATTACTGATCTCCACGAGCGGCCCCTAGACATTCTCTGGCAAGAAGTCACGAAATGCTATCGGAACCAACCTTTGCAAAAAAACGTGACAATCGTGACTTTTCATTCCCACTAGACGCAACTGTGGCATTTGAACACAACGCGAAATGTTTGACGCGTATCCATCTGGAAATTTGAGATTGCACAACCACTCACACATTTTAACCTTTTCGTCCTTACTGAGACAGTACGATGCTCTACGTTTGTATAACCTACCTCCCGGACCAGTCTGTAGAAACAAAGATCTTCTGCCCGTCAGTAATTGTAAATCTTTGCGAGAGTTCATATTGTCCTTGGTTTTCTCAGGGTCATCCATCACAGTGTTCTTGATATTGTCGAAGAAGTTCTTTTCACAATGCATGACATCTAGGTTGTGGCGGATCAGATTATGCTTCCAATACGGAAGTTCCCAAAATATACTTCTACGACACCAATTGTGATCCAAACCAAAGCCCTGAACAAATTCTCCGCATATACCAAATCCAACCGGTGGAAGATGTTCAACGTGTCTCCACATGTCTATCCCTGATCTTCTTGGTAGAGGTTGATCAGTCTCTATTCTACCTTTCGTGAAGTCAGTTGTGTTTAGTCTCCATGGATGGTCCAGAGGCAAGAATCGACGATGACAGTCAAAGAAAAAAGTCTTTCGACCATGCTTAAGTTGGAAACTCTTGGTTTCTTCCATACAGTACGGGCAAGATAAACGACCATGTGTGCTCCACTGTGATAGCATGCCATACCCTGGATAGTCACTAATCGTCCATAGCAATGAAGCTCGCATTTGGAAATTTTGTTTCCGAAAACTATCGTATGTTGGCACACCCGAATCCCACAGTGACTTAAGTTCATCAATTAGGGGTCTGAGTAATACGTCAATGTTCTTTCCAGGACTCTTCGGGCCAGATATCATTAAACTTAGGAAAATATATTCTTGCCGCATGCACAGGTCAGGAGGGAGGTTATAAGGGGTCACAAATACTGGCCAACACGAGTAAGGAGCTGAGGAGCTACCGAAAGGATTAAAACCATCGGTGCAAAGTCCAAGTCTAACGTTTCTTGGTTCGGCAGCAAAATCGGGAAATATCCTGTCGAAAGATTTCCAGGCCAAACTTGAAGTAGGGTGAATCATTTGATCGGTATCTGCCTGACACTTCAAATGCCATGTCATGTGCTCCGATATTTTGCGTGATGTGTAAAGCCTCTGCAATCGAGGCGTTACTGGCAAGTACCACAGCTTCTTACGTGGAACAAGCTTCTTCTTATTGGTGCATTCCTCGTACCTAGCTTCGCCACAATGGGGGCACTCGGTCCAGCTCTTACTTTCATACTCCCCGTAATAAAGGATACAAATATTAACACACACATCGTATGTTTTGTACCCAAGTCCTAAACCTTTGATGAATTTCTTGACTCCGTACCAATTTTCAGGCAATCTATGACGATCTGCAGGACTCATTAATCTGCGGGCCGCTTGTAATTGATTGTCAGTAGAGGCGTTTGTTGTGCCATGACGAACCTTGTCGGCAATAAATGATGTTAACCACTGCAATGGTGTTGTTTCCACATCTACGCGTATTGGCACCTCGGCTTCCCGTAGCATTTCAAAAAAGTCTCGTGCCTCACGGTTTGGCTCTTCTTCTGTATTTTGATTATAGTGCGTGCCTTCAAACTGACCTCTGTATGCATCATTGACCATATCTACGTAACCACTTTCGACATTATCATTATGAGTAGATGACTCTCCTGCGTATGTGTAATTGCCAGAAAAGTTGTTCCTTTCTCCGTGTGCCTCCCATACGTAATAATGAGGAACAAAACCGTACGTGAATAGATGTTCCTGAATCACATCCCTCTTTTTGCTTTTGCTAAAACCACACCGAGTGCACGGACACTTAACTCTTCGATGACCTTGAGAAAATGCAAATTCTAGGAATCTGTTGACGCCATCTATGAAATAAGGATTGATATACCCCTCATCAACGTTGCCTCGATCGTACATCCAACTCCAATCTTCGTTGTTATACATTTTTTATCTAATTAAAATCAAATTAACAATGCATCAGCACGAGAACTGACTATTTAATCACGAAAGTAAGGCTAATTAAAACTTATCATCAAATACTAACAGTGTGAACAACTAATTACACACATGCATATAAATAGCATACTACTAATCAAATCACGCTTAGATCTCAGTTATTCTAAATATGATGAATAACAAGTATTAATATTACAAAAATCACTAAATTAAGCAACAACATCAACAATATATATATAAAATTAAGCAACGAATTACGATAATACTGAAATTGATACCTCTCGTGGAATGAGCTTTGCTGAGAATTACGTACGCTTTGCAAAAAAATCACAGGGAAGAAATGAAATTTTGCTGAAAAATAGAGAAGAGAGGGGGAAGAAATGCAGTAGATTTTGGGGAAGAAACGCAGGTTATGGATAATGAAATGTGTGGAGGAGAGGATATAAAGCTGATAAATCTATTGCAAGGTCCAAATCCCTTGCTGCTGTAAAAACAGCTTTTCTGACACAATTGCATGGGAAAAAGGCCCTTGCAGTAGCCTTTCAGCTTCAGCAACCTCCTCTTCCCTTGCAGGTTTTGTTTTACTTATTTTTTAATATAATAAAGCTGCATTCTTCATTCTTTACATATATATATATATATATATATATATATATATATATATATATATATATATATATATATATATATATATATATATATATATATATATATATATATATATATATATATATATATATATATATATATATTTAACAAAAATAAAGAGTAGTTTTCCTTGTACGTAGTTTAATTCGTATGTAATTAGGAGTTGTGCATTCAAATAACATCTATTCATAACAAAAATCAAGATTAAATCTAAGTAATCTAGTTCTTATGTAATATTAGTTCAATTCTAATGTAATGTTGAGTTATCAATTATATTCTTAATTAATTCAACAAAAATAAACAGTAAGTTTTCCTGTACGTAGTTGATCAATTCTTATGTAGTTAAATATTATTCATTCATATAATTTCAGTTTATTTAATGAAAATCAAGAATCGTATTTGCGGTCAATCATAAATTTTTCAAAAGGGGAAGGACTAAATTGTAACTTTTCAAATCTTTTGGGGTCAAAATCATATTTTCAAAAAGAGTTGTATTCCTTGTACGTAGTTCAATTCTTATTTAATAACACTATTCATAATAAAATCAATGTTATTAAATCTAAGTAATTTAGTTCTTATTTAATATTTGTTCAATTGAGTTAAACTAATTTGACAAAAGTCAATGTTAGTTATATTTAGTTGATGCTTATATATTTGTAGTTAATCAGGAGTTGTCCATTCAAACAAGTTCAATTAATTTATTAAAATTTAATTAAGATTAGTTTTGTTTAATTAGTTCAATTCTAATGTAATGTTGAGTTATCAATTATATTCTTAATTAATTCAACAAAAATAAACAGTAAGTTTTCCTGTATCAATTCTTATGTAGTTAAATATTATTCATTCATATAATTTCAGTTTATTTAATGAAAATCAAGAATCGTATTTGCGGTCAATCATAAATTTTTCAAAAGGAGAAGGACTAAATTGTAACTTTTCAAATCTTTTGGGGTCAAAATCATATTTTCAAAAAGAGTTGTATTCCTTGTACGTAGTTCAATTCTTATGTAATAACACTATTCATAATAAAATCAATGTTATTAAATCTAAGTAATTTAGTTCTTATTTAATATTTGTTCAATTGAGTTAAACTAATTTGACAAAAGTCAATGTTAGTTATATTTAGTTGATGCTTATATATTTGTAGTTAATCAGGAGTTGTCCATTCAAACAAGTTCAATTAATTTATTAAAATTTAATTAAGATTAGTTTTGTTTAATTAGTTCAATTCTAATGTAATGTTGAGTTATCAATTATATTCTTAATTAATTCAACAAAAATAAACAGTAAGTTTTCCTGTATCAATTCTTATGTAGTTAAATATTATTCATTCATATAATTTCAGTTTATTTAATGAAAATCAAGAATCGTATTTGCGGTCAATCATAAATTTTTCAAAAGGGGAAGGACTAAATTGTAACTTTTCAAATCTTTTGGGGTCAAAATCATATTTTCAAAAAGAGTTGTATTCCTTGTACGTAGTTCAATTCTTATGTAATAACACTATTCATAATAAAACCAATGTTATTAAATCTAAGTAATTTAGTTCTTATTTAATATTTGTTCAATTGAGTTAAACTAATTTGACAAAAGTCAATGTTAGTTATATTTAGTTGATGCTTATATATTTGTAGTTAATTAGGAGTTGTCCATTCAAACAAGTTCAATTAATTTATTAAAATTTAATTAAGATTAGTTTTGTTTAATTAGTTCAATTCTAATGTAATGTTGAGTTATCAATTATATTCTTAATTAATTCAACAAAAATAAACAGTAAGTTTTCCTGTACGTAGTTGATCAATTCTTATGTAGTTAAATATTATTCATTCATAAAATTTCAGTTTATTTAATGAAAATCAAGAATCGTATTTGCGGTCAATCATAAATTTTTCAAAAGGGGAAGGACTAAATTGTAACTTTTCAAATCTTTTGGGGTCAAAATCATATTTTCAAAAAGAGTTGTATTCCTTGTACGTAGTTCAATTCTTATGTAATAACACTATTCATAATAAAATCAATGTTATTAAATCTCAGTAATTTAGTTGTTATATATATTTAGTTGATATTTATATATTTGTAGTTAATTAGGAGTTGTCCATTCAAGCAAGTTCAATTAATTTATTAAAATTTAATTAAGATTAGTTTTGTTTAATTAGTTCAATTCTAATGTAATGTTGAGTTATCAATTATATTCTTAATTAATTCAACAAAAATAAACAGTAAGTTTTCCTGTACGTAGTTGATCAATTCTTATGTAGTATAAATATTATTCATTCATATAATTTCAGTTTATTTAATGAAAATCAAGAATCGTATGTTTAGTTTGATTATTATTATTTAATGAGAAGTTATTGATTCTAATAACTTTAATTAATTTTACAATACAAGATTAATTCTAATTAGTTCAGTTCTCATATGTTATTAGGATCTTATTCATTCAAATAAGTTCACATATATATATAACTATAAATATCAAGATTAGTTCTATTTTCTTATGTAATTAATAATTATTCAATCAAATAAGTTTTATTAATTAATTAATTTAACCAAGATCAAGATTAGTTCTATATATTTAGTTCAAGTCTCATGTAATTATGATTTACAAGTCATAATTATATATGGATCTAATTAAATGAGTGAATGAGGGAATATATATAATTAAAACATTTTTCTAATAAAGCTATTGCAAGGTCCAAATCCCTTGCTATTGCTACTTTTCTGACACAGTAGCAAGGGATCCCAATTTCCCTTGCAACAGCTTTCTGACAATAACCTGTTGCAAGGGATTTGGACCTTGCTACAAAATTTCAGAATGAAATTTTTGGCGGAAATTTCAAATTTCCCAAAAAATTTCATTCCCTCCCACTATACTACTATAAATACCACACTATATCACTCATCCATCCCACTTCTCCCTCTCATATTATTATCATCTTCTTCTCCCCTTCTCTCCTTCACTTTATTTTTTTCCTTAATTTATTTTGCATCATCATCAACTTATATATATATTATATATGCATACATGCATCTTATACTATATATATATACATATATATTGTATAATTATAATTAGTGAGATTATTTTATAATTATACATTGTAAAGTTTAGTGTGTGTATGTATATATATATCATTATAATTTTTAAAATGTTATCTAACATTTCTTAATACTATATATATATATATATATATATATATATATATATATATATATATATATATATATGTGCGTGTGTTTGTGTGTGTGTGTGTATCTTATAATTTAGTTATTAGTATTATATTTTTTAACACATACTATACATATATAATATTGAGGTTTCAATTAATGTATAATGTGAGTTTGTGTATATATATATATATATATATATATATGTATATATATATTAAAAAACATTTTATTACAAATGGGCGGTTTTTACCGCCACTTTTTTTAATAAAAAAATATTTATCTACAGCAACGTCCGTGGACGTTGCTGCCAAATTTGAAAAAAAAAAATCAGGACACTATAGCAACGTCCCTGGACGTTGCTGCCAAATTTGAAAAAAAATTGTCCGGACACTATAGCAACGTCCGTGGACGTTGCTGCCAAATTTGAAAAATAAAAAGTGTCCGGACACTATAGCAACGTCCGTAGACGTTGCTGTGTTTCATCGAAAAAAAATAATGAACAAAAATGAAATTTAAAAATAAAACGTGCGTAAATCAATTGCAAGGTCAAAAGACGTTGCAATTGAGTCTTGTGTCAGAATGCATAGCAACGTCTAAGGACGTTGCAATTGACTTTTGTGTCAGAATAAATAGCAACGTCTATGGACGTTGCTGTCAATTGTGTGTGTCAGCACACTACAGCAAGGGAAATGGACCTTGCTACAAGTGTGTGTCAGAACAGCAATAGCAAGGTCCATTTCCCTTGCAACATGCAAAATACCTGCACCCACGCCACCTATAGCAAGGGATGCTACCAACGTCCACATCCCTTGCAATAGGTCAATAGCAAGGGAATTTGAACCTATAGCAAGGTTTTTGGACCTTGCTATAGGCCACATTTCTTGTAGTGATTACTTAACCAAAAAACACAACACAACAGTCGAACAAAAAAATCTAAGTCGAAAACCCTAAATACAAAACCCTAAGCCTTTTCGAGTTATATCGCATATCGAGTAACCTAACCATAGTTATTAGCGCTGAAGGTGGTAAAATCGTACGCGGATCATGCCGGTTGTGCTTTCGAAGCAACACATTGATCTTGCAGTTCCTTTTTATCGTAAGTTTGTTCGTTACACGTATTTTTTTAAATGATTTACTATTTGGGTTTATGTGAGTATTTTAATGTTGTTTATTGATGATGTTACCTTTTAGAGAAGCTACACAGTGGGTGTGGTGGGGTTGTGTCGGGTGTTTATGGTTTTTATATTAGACTTGTCTCCTTTTGTGGTTTTTTAATACATATCACGAGCATATGGTCCCCTCATTTGAGTTTTCTTTATTGTCATATATAACTTTAACTTTATTTTTGTCGTTTTAAGATATTGTGCTAATATATAGCTTTTTTGAACTGTTCAGCTGCATTTAACAAGAGGAGTTTCACTCTCGTGATACATCATGGAGGTCAGTTTCCTAAAAAGAAGCCCTTCGATGTATATATTGGGGGAACAGTTAGTAAGTTTGACTATATCACTTTTGATGAGATGAAACATACTGCTTTAGAACAATGTTACGCTATGGTTTGATGGGTGGGAAGAGGTTTTATGTCAAACTTAAGGGTGGTTTTAAGCTTGTGCAAGATGATAAACAGCTTCTTGAGGAGAGTAAGCATTGAGATCCATACAGAGAGTTTTATCTCTATGCAGACATTGAGAATTATAGTTTTCCTGGTCATGTGGAGATTGTTGGTCTTGTTATATTTGACACCAATGTTAATGATAATGTCACTGTCGGAAAAGAAGTTAAAGGGAATCATAATGACATGGTGTCAGAGGAAGAGAATTATGCAGCTTTTGAAAGTGAAGAAGATTATGCATCTTCTTTCAGTGAGGAAGAAAATGGTAGTGCTGAGGAAGGAGATGAATTGGCTACTGAAGATATTGTTGAGGGAGGACAAGCAGTTGCATCTGAAAGTAGAGAGGAGGATAATACCGGTGGTGAAGAATAAACCTTTTATGTGGGAGAGGAAGAAAATGATAGGGTGGGCGATGCAGAAAATACTAAGGTGGGAGAGGAGGAAGATGAAAGGGTGGGAGACATAGGTGAAGATGTAAATGGTCTGGATGTTGGTAGTGGGAGTGAGGAAGAGGATAGTACTTACATTGCTTCAAGTGAATGCAGGGATGAGGACAGTAGCTATATTGCTTCAGCTGAATTTAGTGATGGTATTGCATATGAAAGGATGGGGTTGAATGGTGTTGAGGAAAAGTTAGAGAATGAGGGTGAAGAAAATGCTAGGGAAGGAGTAATAGGTGAAGATGGCACTGGTGTGGGAGTTGATAGTGGGAGTGGGGAAAAGGACAGTAGCTATATTGCTTCAAGTGAATACAGTGATGAGGACAGTAGTTACATTGCTTCAAGTGAATTTAGTGATGGTATTGCAGATGAAAGGATGGAGTTGAGTGGTCACGAGGAAGAATCAGAGACTGGGAGTGAATAAGATGTGGTGAATGTGGAGAGAAGGAGATATGATTTTAAGAATTCAGAAAGCGAGGAAGATGAAGAATATATCATTTTCAACAGTGAAGATAAGTTGGATCCAAAGTTTGAGCTTGGGATGTTGCTCACTAATAAGGATCAGAGAAAACATGCAATTCAATCCCATGTTGTGAAAACTAGAAGGAGTTTGAAGGTTCAGAAGAGTGATCTAGGTAGAATTTATATAAAATGTTGTAAAGAGGAATGTCCATGGAGATTGCATGCTAGAAAGTTAAAAGATGAAGACACTTTCCAGATTAGGGAATATAAGCCTGATCACACACGTGGGAAAACCAGATTTGTTAAAAATTTGAAGTCAAGTTGGCTATCTGACAGATTTCTACACTTGTTCAACTCAGATCCAACTGGAAAGACAGGGGGTTTTATGTTGGATGCTATTAAGGAGTTACAAGTTGATATGTCAAAGCATAAGGCATATAGGGGTAAGAAGAAAGCTTTGGAGAAATTAGAGGGTACACCAGCTTTTCAATATTCAAAACTGTGGGATTATACTGTTGAAATCAGGAAATCAAATACAGGAAGCACTGTGCTTCTTGGAAGTGTGTCTCAAGAAGCAAGACAGACATTTGATTGCATGAATATTTGCTTTAAGGCTTTGAAGGAAGGGTGGAGAATGGTTGTGGACCATTTATAGGGGTGGATGGTTGTCACTTGATGGGTCCCCACAAAGGTATCTTGTTGACTGTTGTGGGTGTTGACCCTTCATATGCCATTTTCCCAATATCATATGCAGTTGTGGGTGTTGAGAATTTTGTTAACTGGCAGCGGTTTTTGGGTATTCTGAAGCAGGATTTAGGTTTGGAGCATCATGATCACATCACCTTCATGTCAGATAAACAAAAGGGATTGATCCAGGCTTTTGGTGATGTTTTTCCTCATGCCACACATAGGTTTTGTGTTAGGAATATTATCAAGAATATGTATACTGTTGGGTTTAGGGGGGAGGATTACACTGATGCTGTGTGGAAGTATGAAAATGCTACAACAACAGGGGAGTTTAAAGCTACAATGTTAGAATTCCATAGGTTCAGTAGTAGAGCTGCAACTTGGTTCAATGACAAGCATCCTGCTCATTGGAGTAAATCACATTTTGGAGTAGAACCAAAAAATGTGATGTAATTTTGAACATTGCTATGAAACTTTCAATGGCATCATTTTGTCTGCCAGAGAGAGGCCAATATTGACCATGTTAGAGTGGATTCGAAAGTACCTAATGCAGAGGCTAACCACACAGAGATGCATGTACACGCAAATGGAAAGATAGGAAGCCAGCTGGACAATCAAAGCATCTTGTCCCCAGAATACAAGAACTTCTGGACAAGGCTGTAGAAAAGTCATTAGATTGCATCCCTGCAAAATCAAATGACATAAGTTACCAGATTGTAGTCTAGGATGGTTCTCAACATCGAGTCAACATTTTTCCTAAGCCTGTTTGCACATGTAGGAGGTGGCAGTTGAGTGGAATACCCTACAAGCATGCAGTGGCTGCTATTTTAAGACAAGGATGGGATCCTTCAGATTTTGTGGATGGTTGGTATAATGTGGAGACATATGAGAAGGTTTATGAGTATGCCATCTATGGTGTTCCAGCTATTAATATATGGGGGGAGACAGAGTACATTCCACCTTTACCTCCTAATTTTGGAAGGCAAGCTGGTAGGCCAAAGAAGGCTATGAGAAGAGGACCAGATGAAGGACCTGTGATAAAGACCAAGAAAAGGAAGAGGGGAAAGCCAACCAAAATGAAGAGAAATCAGAGTACTGTGAAATGCAGTGTGTGTGGACAAGAGAGGCATAATGCAAAGACATGTCCATTGAAAAGATCTGGTGAGACATCAACTGCTGGCAACATCAGGAAGAGAGGAAAGAAGGCAAAGGTAAATATAGTTTTCTATTTTCTTCTTGTTACAAATACACTTTGTGCTAAAACCTATATTCATAAATAGGTTACTGAAGTTGGTGAGAGTTCTGGCATGGGTGGTATTGTAACTGCACCCACTGAGGTGGTCCAAGCTGAGACAAATAGAGATGATGCTTCAGAAAAGAGAGGTGCAAGAAAGAGGCCACTGCAGAAGGGGAAAGGAAGAGTTGGTGCTGGTTCATCTTCTAACCAGGTACTCTTTTAATTACAACAAGTATTATGTGCAACAATTGATGAAGAAAATAAGTGATTTCTATATTAGGTTAATGATCAACCTGGAGATGAAGGTCTTGAAAGTTTACCAGTGGATGAGTCAGGATGGGTAAATGAGCTGCTAGGGATTAAAAAAAACAAGCACCTCCCACAACTGACTCACGGCTTACTGAGTGTCTGCAACAAATTCCAACTGCAACGATGAGCTAAAGTGTGTGCATAAATGGCACCCAGGCGAGTCAAACCAGTCCAACTCCGGTGAACATTCAAATTCAGGTGTCAGCCCCAACATTCATGCATGGAGGGAGAAAGTATGTGAAGATGTCTAAGCTGGAAAGTGTCGTTGGGGAGTTGAATGATGAAATCAGAAAGAAGAATGGGAAGGGAAAGAAGAAAAAGTGACAATGTTTGGATGTGAAACACATTTTGAGGATACATTTTGTCAGGCTGTTGAAACAATGTTTATTTGGTACATTTTGTGCTTTTTGTGCTCCACCAAATTATGGCAGTTTGTGATCAGTGGTTTAGTACTATGATATGGTACATGGATGATTATTATGTCCATAGATGTTGTATGGCATCATCCTTTAATTTATGCATTTGGAGGATTGTAGGTTCACAACTGTGGTATTTTGATGAATGCAATTGTTCCTTTAACTTATATATTTCCAGTATTTTGACATCCTTATTAGTGCTATTTTGATGATTGCAATGTGCATTTCATATTATTTGTTGGTCATTGGTGAAGTTGTGTATACAATCTGCATTTCATACTGACGTGAAGAACACAAAATAACGCATACATTCATTAAGGTTCATCTTAAAACACACATGTTCACGAGTTGCACCAGATCCATTTAACACAAAATTGGAAATAAAACACAACAACACTACCTTAATTGAAATGACTCATAATCTCCTAATCACCATATATTATACCACTAATCACCTACAACAACAATTAAAATCCTAATCACACATACAAGAAAAACATCATCCATGAAATTGTAATCCATGTTCCCAACTTCTTATTATCCAGCTCTAACTTCTTATTCTCGAGGTGCTGAGAATTATTCTTAGCTTCAAGCTCATTCTGTTTCAATTCCATGGCCTTCTCTTTACTCTGCAGCCCTTTCTCCCACTTTTCCAGATATTCTTGTTTTCTTTTGAGATCCTTAAACCTCGTTTGTAGTTGTCGTTTGGAGGCTTCGCTGGCTTCAATTCTCCGACGAAGATTTGGGATCACAATGTTGGCCCTTTCACATAACAGTTCATCCATCCAACGAAAGAAACCACAACCATCACTCCCAGAAATACACCATAGAATTGTCGACCTGGGTTCTCGTCTGTTAGCGACAAGCGCACTCTCGCGCTCTTACGACAATAACATATGAGGTCAGACATTGTGGAAGTTTCGGACATTGTGTGTTGAGTAGGAATTAGGAATTTAGGAATTTATGGATTTTTCGAATTTGGGAATTTTGAAGACAAAAATTAGGCATTAGGGATTTAAGTAGCTTCAAAACGCGGGTAAAAATCGTAAAAAGCGGGAAAATTAAACGTCCGACGTTTCATTTAGGAAAAGGGCGGTTTATCCACGTTGGATAACGCATAGGACGAGGCACACACATTTAACACTGAAGCTCGTTCGGGCCCGGGGTGGGCATAAATTGCTTGAAAATCAGGGAGTTACGGGATTTTTTCCCAGCCCGAAGGAAAACGGCGTAGAAACATGAAAAGCAACTAGTTAAAGGGCAGATTGTGCATTTTGGCCAACTTTTTCAAGCTAAAGTACTATTCAAATGGCAGAACGTGACCAACGATCCATAGTGCTTGCCCTAGAATGCCCAGGCGGTCCGAATTCTAGACAACGTCATAGTCAACGTTCTAGACCTGAATCAAGCTCCTCATGTTCTAGATCCGTAGAATGTCCATCCTTTCCGAATCTTGTTACTGTGAATGCTGGCGAGGTTAATTCCAACATTTGATTTTCTTTTTTATTATTTTTTCTTGACACTAGTTACTACAAAACTTATATCATTGTCCGTATGCAGAGAATTATGTATGATTGATAGCGCATATTATGGTTCAGATGTTACGTTTTCAAAGATTATTCAGCATGACATTGATCATCTCATTAATTGTGTGTATGGTGTAGTTCTTTTTCAAAATACATTTATTGTACTTAAATATAAAATAAGATCTTGCGATCAAATCATATATCTACTGTATCTCACCCGGAGATAAGTAAGGATCGAGTATTGATACTAGTACTAGTACAGGATGTACATCTTGAAATTGTTAAATCGTGCACTCTTTCCAATACAAGTACGATACACACATCTAAATTTGAAAAGTAGGTCAACTTCTGCGTATTAGTTGTTAGTAAGTATAGTAGGTGAATATATATGTAAGGATTTTTTGCGAAATGGATTCTTTTAAAAAATTTAGAAGAACACATATTGCACAAATAATCAAAATAGTAATATATTTTTGTTACTAAGTGAACTTGCCTATATACGTTGTACGTGTATGTGTGCGTTCATGTATTTTACTGTGTTTTCCGTAGTTATGTTCACAAGTTCATGCATTACATTTTTTTTTTTGTGGATAATTCTTGGTTTTATGTCAATGCATTTTTCGGCAGAGTTGTAACTCTTCAAGCGCAAACTCCCCTAGAACAAGAGGAAGTCTTTTAAATCAGCCATTAAGATTAACAAGAAATTTGAAAAATATTTAAAATTAAAGATGGAGGTATGTATTTTTACGCTTTACAAAAGTGCGACACATAATGGGTGTATACGCATATGTGCTATACCCTAATATTTTAATTGGAGGTCTTATTAGCTTGTATAGCCTAGGTAAAACCTAAAGACGATTGGAGAACTTTTTCTACATCTTGGTGTATCCACAGAGAAAATTGATTTCAACCTAACAAAATACTAGTTGTTCAATAGCTCTCTTCTCCTATGTGGATTTTATTGACAAAAGCACCATATCTCATTCTAATAGTTTTGATGGACATACTAATCAACTTATGAACTAACATTAGATGATGGGTGCACTATTCTGTATGAAAATTTCAAGCTTCATTAAATCACTTTGTATTTGAGCTATACACGTTGTATCTCGTCTTTGTATGACGTAGTAAGTTGAAAGCTTTTACTTCTATCTTTGGAGGTTTTAATTAATTTTTTTTTATTACGAGATTTTCAATGACTATATTATGAGAAAACCTATTTTCTAATGTTTAGGACATTGTGGAACGTATAAGGCAATACTTCGAAGGACGTGATAGTATCTGGTCGGGATATCCAACATCATCACTGAAGGGTCATATTTCAAGGCGAAATATCTAATCCGACAGTCAAAAGACAAGGTTTAGATAGCTTGGTTGAGGTAAGACATGTTTGCCCATTTAAAATTACGTTCTAGGTAGAAATTTGGTTCCCATTTTACTTTCTGGATAATTTTCATTACAGTATAGTTATTGGCAAGGAGTGTGCCAGAGTACAGTTTTGAAACTATCTGGCGCTGGAAGGGCTTCAAATGTATGCTTCATTTGTTCTAGCCTAAATGAATGTGAGGTGAATATTAATGGAAAGTAAAAAGAAGTGTCTAAGCGATCTATATTTCAATAAGATTTAGCATGGCTTGCATTACTTAGATCGTCCAATATTCTTCATAACATAATGAGAAGTCTTAGTTACTTTGAAAATATTATTTTGAGAGGGAATACACATTTCTTATCGTGCTAGACTTTTTAAGTTAATGTAGATATTTTGAGGAACTATGAATAGAATTACACAAAATGCCGATGATATCCATAATTGATTTTACGGACTTCTTACATGTATAGTTCCTTGCCCGAATTAGTTTATGCAAGCTTACATATGGATTCACTGAGGTAATCTAATGTTGCTTTTCAGGGCATTCATAAAATTGCTACGCTCTCTGGCTTTTATGACGTTTCTTTTGGAAGACCTGTACAGTCAAATGGTCTTATGCTTAGCTTTTATGGATCAAATGGACATGGATCTAGTGGTTACGTGGTTGGCCCATTAATGGCCGTCACAGACGCTGAGGTTAGATCTTTTTTTTTTTTCTTCATATTTGTGCTTATATTTAACTAAATCGCTAAAAGAGGGTATACAAACTACTTCATAACCTAATTTCGTTTCGTTCATGCTTTTGTTGGCTTGGAATTCTTGTCATCCCATTCTTATGTCTTGTATTATTACGGCCAAAGAATTATAAGTAATACAAGTTTTAAGGAACTCGAACCATGTCCGAATTTACTTAATACAAACCTTTGTTCTTCCTAGCCTAATAGTTTAAACACACTTATGAAACCCTAAACTTGTTTATCCATTCCGCACATATTCACATTAACACCCTTCTCAATCATTCAGATTGTGTGATTTAGGAGCCAACTTATAATAAGTCAAGGTAGTTATAAACTGGTCTAGACTCCATCCGAAAGAGCACGAAAATCAATACTTGTTGTCTCAACATTCCATCTACAAAAAGCACAACTAATAGATCTCGTGCTATGAGGAACTCGGCTTCCATTAGTTTGACTCATGTAGGGATCAATATATTTGTTGCCCTTTCAATGCAACAGTGTATCTCGAACGGATGTTAGTTTGCACCATCGTCTCTTGTTTAAGTTCTCACAACTTGATTAATGGATTTGCGGAATCTCCTAAAAGTGTTTCACAATGTATTTTTTTCAAACATCTAATTTCTATCACCAACATCATTATAACCTTCCTCGGAAGAGTCATTATTAATCATAAACTATTCAACATATAGAAAAGTTTCTCATGTAAAATCAAATAAAGTGAGTGCCATCTAGGTCTCCAAATAGAGGTGGAGCTAGGGGGCATTCGGCCCTGTTGTTCCCCAAGCCGCAGGGCCCTCACCGCATAGCCCACTTAATATATGTTTTATCTACTACAATTATATGTATTTTATTACAGCTAAATTTAAATTGTGTGCAAAACAACATTTATATATGACAAGGTATATACCAAGCTATTGACTAAAATTAAAGATACCGTTGCTATTCAAGTGGACATTAACACTTTCTATGTATTTTCCTAAATAATAATGTTCATCTTCATAACATAAATTTCAATGATTTAAGTTTATGCCAAATAACTAAGTATTTTTGTGGACTAACACACTTTCTCTCAGCTCACCAAACTATCTAACATATTTCCTCTCCTTCCCATCGGTAATAACATCTTGCACTTGTGTAATTTGGAGTCAAGCTATTGCTTATCCTATCACTATAAAAATCAGGCTCAAAAAACTAAATTTCCTATTTCAGAGTCGAGATATTATTGATGTGACATTTTGTGTATTGATGGCAACATTTTTGCAATTTATGCAGGTATCAATTCATTGGCTGGTATCTGGGGAGAACTAATTTCGGCCGATTAATTTTTGGTGTAATCTGGAACTTTATTTTTGCTTTACTCTTTGTGTAAGCTGGTACTCAACATTCAAGTGTGGAATGGCTATATTTAGTGACGTATTGGAATTGGATAATTTTAAAAGTAGACCTATTTAATTTGTTTATATTATTGATAACAAATCTTTTTAATTTTTCTTGGTCTCTGACAGCTACTAATTTATATTAACGCCAACTATCTTATTCTCTAGTTATAGAGGGGTGCAGTTCAAGTGCGGAGTTATACAATTATTTTTTAAATCAACCTTCATCTTTTATTCACAAACCTAGAAAATTTAAGATTACACATGATATTATTAACCGGTACAATCTCGTTGAACGTTAATCTTCTAATTTAGATTATGGAATTTGGTATTTTTGCGAAGAAAGAAAAAGTTCATAAAAGCAAAAAAAAAACAAAAGTACGGGTGAGATAGTGGGTATGTTATAGCCATAAAAATATTCCCCCTCTATTTCGATCCCAAGTACTTTTGTGTTAATCTTTGAAATCTCTTCTAATGTAAATTCTGAATTTTTGCTTACTTTTGAGGAAGAAAAAAGAATACAAATTTGTTTTATGCGCAACTTCAAATTTTCACTTGTCATTTGTCAAGTTTACCTTTTATGTTTTTCATTCACCTCATGTTTACTATCAAATATTACAGAAGCGTTTATGTTTTTTTCCTATGTTTTCCTTTTATGTTTTTTTAACTTACTGAAAAAGATTATGATTATTTGAAATCCTATTTTTAATGTTTCTTTTGTGTTTGCGTGGGTGTTTTATTTTTTAACTTTGCACAAATGTCTCATGTAACCCTTTGTAATTTGGCAAGGTTTTTCCATCACAAGGTCGGCCAGTCAATGGCTCGATGAATATGAGCTTGCAAACCCATGGTCTACCCTCTTACAATCCTTACTAAACAACCTCGTCCTAATTGTTCGCATCAAGTCAGCCTGCCTTATACTAGGTAGATCGATCAGAAAGAGCACTTTGTTACATTACTAGCTCAGCCATTGGTTTTGAATGAAAAGTGTGGATCGATTTTCATAAGTTGTTTATCTTTGGACTTTTAAAATAGGGATAATAGCGTTAAACCCCCTAAACTATACCCCCTGTTGCACTTTTCCCCCTGTCCTTTTATTTTTTGCGACTTGCCCCCTAAACTATGGATAAATAAGCACTTTGCCCCCCGAGTCCAAATCCAACGGCAAAAAATGTTGACACGTATTCAAATCCAACGGTGAAAAAGTGACTCAGGGGGCAAAGTGCTTATTTATCCATAGTTTAGGGGGCAAGTCGCAAAAAATAAAAGGACAGGGGGCAAAGTGCAACAGGGGGTATAGTTTAGGGGGTTTAATGCTTTTATCCTTTAAAAAATACCATGCAAAAATATTAATATCACATTTTTTTCTAACTTAAGTTATCCACCAAGTGTCATTGCCTGTCCTAAATTACATTGTTTTGAATTTCTTAAGATATCGCGATATTCTATTTTATTTATCTGTAGTGTCACACAAAGTATGTATATGCAGCAACTAAAAATCGGAATCAGCATTCCTTTAGTGTCATAAATATTTGCTGTAATTTAGTTTAAAATATTCTCTCACTCACTTAATTATTCAATCTATTTAAAGGTTGAGATTAGTCTACGTTATTCAAATTATGAGGTGTGAGGATTGATTCACAATTGAAGACTAACAGAATCAACTTAAAACTTGAAAATTTGGTGCACGTTTTGGGCGGGAAAAACAGTTAGAGAGTTTGTTAGAAGTTGAGTTAGTTATGCTGTTATTTTGAGCTGGTTTTGCAGCCGAATTGTAGCGCATGTTAGCACACGTATATAAGCTGACATTAGTCTAGATTCAGTGCATCAGAACACAAGTTTTATCAGCTCAAATACTCTGTAATTCACCTCTGTTCATTTGGATAAAAATCTACAGAAACTCCTTGGATGTAGGATGTGATCTTGTTGTTGATCATAGTGCGAACCAAGTAAAATCGTGTGTCTCTTGTGTGTGATTGTTTGCTTGTTCTTTGGTTGATTGATTTATTGCATTTGTTGGTGAATTGCACATCAAATTGAATGCAAATTGATCGAGTTTCTTAACAAATTGGTGCGGTGAACATGGATCGTGTGATCATGGCGTCTAGAAAGTTTGTTGTGGAGAAATTCACCGGTCAAAATGATTTTGGCTTGTGGCGATTGAAAATGCGCGCTCTATTGGTGCAACAAGGTCTGTTAGATGCACTAGATGAATCAAATATCGACAGAGACATGGATGAGAAAGCAAAGAAGATGATGCTTGAGAAAGCTCACAGTGTGATCATTCTGAGTCTGGGGGATAAGGTGCTGAGACAAGTGTTCAAATAGCGATCTGCAGCAGGTGTGTGGGTCAAGCTTGAGAGCTTATACATGACTAAATCTCTGGTAAATTGCCTCTACTTAAAGAAAGCTTTTATATTCTTTCAAAATGCAAGAGGATAGATCAATAGAGGAATAGATGGATGAGTTTAACAAATTGATCTTAGATCTAGAGAATATTGAAGTATCTTTAGATGAAGAGGATCAGGCTTTGTTGTTGTTAAGTTCTTTGCCTAAATCTTATAGCCATTTCAAAAAACTCTCATTTATGGTAGAGAATCTCTGAGTTTAGATGAGGTGCAATATGCCTTCAACTCTAAGAAGTTGAATGAGAGGAAGGATAAGAAAGGATCTGTGAATGGTGAAGGTTTGATTGTAAAGGGCAAGAATCACAAGAAAGGAGGCAAGTTTGATAAAAACAAGGATAAGAATCCTCAAAATGATGGCAGCAAGGACAAGAAATGTTATCATTGTCACAAGGAGGGTCATATCAGGAGGTTTTGTCCAGAGAGGTTGAATAAGAAGGGAGCTGAGAAGCAGAAACCTTCTGGTGATGCAGCTACAGCACAAGACAGCTATGAATCAGCTGATGTGCTTATGGTGTCACAAAAGAACCCTGGAACAGAATCTGTGATGGACTCAGGGTGTTCATTTCACATGACACCAAAGAAAAAATGATCAGTACATGCTTACAAGGGATAGAACAAGGAGGCAAACAAAAACACTAGTCAGGTATGGTTATGCTGACTTACTTGCATATTCCTTAGTTGCCGCAAGTGAGGTTTTGGATGAAGAACCACAGCATTATAAAGATGCCATAGCTAGAAAGGATAAACATAAATGGTTAGAGGCCACGAAGGATGAAATGAAATCTCTGATGGTGAATAACACCTCGGAACTGACTCAGAAACCTCCTGATGCTAAGGTTGTGAGTAGTAGATGGATTTTCAAGAGAAAACCAGGTATACCAGGTGTAAAAGAAGGGAGATATAAAGCAAGGTTGGTGGCTAGAGGTTTCATACAAGGGGAAGGGATAGATTACAATGATGTATTCTCTCATGTGGTGAAACACAGATCAGTCATGCTTTTACTCTCACTACTTGCTAAGTATGACTTAGAACTGGAAAAACTTGATGTTAAAAATGCATTTCTGTATGGAGAACTTGATGAAACTATTCTAATGAAACAACATGAGGGTTTTGAGGTTAAAGGAAAAGAAGAAATGATCTGTAAACTGAAAAGATCATTTTATGGTTTGAAGCAATCTCCAAGACAGTGGAATAAGAGGTTTGATGAGTTTATGACTCAAGTTGGACTCATGAGAAGCAAGTATGACAATGGTGTCTACCTTAAAATCACAGCAGAAGAAGATTTTCTCATTGTACTTTTGTATGTAGATGATATACGGATTGCAAATAACAGTGTGAAAGAGGTGGACAAAATGAAGAAGAACTTGAATAGTGAATTTAAAATGAAAGATCTTGGTCATGCAACCAAGATTTTGGGTATAGAGATCAAGAGGAATAGGTCTAAATGAGTATTATATTTGTCACAGAAGACCTATTTGATAAAATTACTTGAGAAGTTTGGAATCACAGATGCAAAAGTAGTGAGCACACCCTTATCTCAACAGTTCCAATTAAGTAGTGAGCAATCACCTATAACTGAAGAGGAAAAGGAACTCATGTTGCACATACCCTATGCTAATGCAGTAGGATCACTGATGTATGCCACGGTGTGTACCAGGCCTGAACTTACCTATTCAGTGAGCATTGTGAGCAGGTTTATGTCAAATCCAGGAAAACCACATTGGAAGGCTTTGAAGTGGATCTTGAGATACATAAAGGGAAGTATAAACAAGGTTTTGGTTCATGGTGCAGCAGTGAATCAGAGTTCAAAGGTTGAAGGCTTTGTGGACTCTGATTATGCAGGGTGTTTGGATACAAGGAAGTCACTAACGGTTATGTGTTCACAGCTTCTGGCACTGTTGTGAGTTGGAAAGCAAGTTTGCTGAAAGTGGTAGCTCTTTCAACCACTGAAGCTGAGTACATTGCACTGACTGAAGCAGTGAAAGAAGTCTTATGTCTTGAAGGAATTGGCAGGGAGCTGAGGTTCCAAGAGGAGGCAATCACAGTGTTTTGTGATAATCAAAGTGCCATTCACTTGACCAAGAACAAAATTTATCATGAGCGCACAAAGCATGTAGATATCAAGCTACACTTTGTGACGGAGATCTTACCTAAAGAGGCTGTCAAAGTGAATAAGATTCACACTGATCAAAATCCCCCAGATATGATCACTAAGGTTTTTCCAAACACGAAGTTTAGCTACTATTTGGAGTTGATCCATTTGATGGATGCATAGCCTGGAAGAGGCTGGTGAAGTGGTGCAAGGTTGAGATTCAACTGGTGGATCAAGGTGGAGAATTGTGAGGATTGATTCACAATTGAAGACTAAAAGAATCAACTTAAAACTTGAAAACTTGGCACACGTTTTGGGCGGGAAAAACAGTTAGAGAGTTTGTTAGAAGTTGAGTTAGTTAGGCTGTTATTTTGAGCTGGTTTTGCTGCCGAATTGTAGCGCATGTTAGCACACATATATAAGCTAACTTTAGTGTAGATTCAGTGCATCGAACACAAGTTT
This sequence comes from Misopates orontium, assembly GCA_946800315.1. NCBI lineage: Eukaryota > Viridiplantae > Streptophyta > Magnoliopsida > Lamiales > Plantaginaceae > Misopates > Misopates orontium. The sequence continues at coordinate 23,076,643 of OX326946.1, forward strand.
TATCAGCTCAAATACTCTATAATTCACCTCTGTTCATTTGGATAAAAATCTGCAGAAACTCCTTGGATGTAGGATGTGATTTGTTGTGGATCAGAATGCGAACCAAGTAAAATCATGTGTCTCTTGTGTATGATTGTTTGCTTGTTCTTTGGTGGATTGATCGATTGCATTTGTTGGTGAATCGCACATCAAATTGAACGAAAATTGATCGAGTTTCTTAAAATGAGGCAAAAAAGGAGTAATTGGTAATAATTACAAAATTGATTAATGCCACTGATAATGTCAACGGAATTTATATTTACTTGCAATAAAAAAATATATTCCACCTAATGCAATTTAAATTAATATCCGGTCTACCAAATTGAAAATTCCAACTAGCTACACTACTTCATTTAAAATTAGAGATGGTCGGTACCAGTTTTTGATGCACCCACTGTTTCCTATGGTCTGGAAGGTAGGTTTTAATTTATTAAAGACAAAATACCCAACAAACGCTTTAACTGTAAATACTTGATTACTTACCTTCACACCCATTAATATTAACACCTTCATCCTCGAATTTATACTATCCCAACGCATTTCGCCATCTTCAACCTGTAAACTTTTTCAAGCTAAAGTACTATTCAAATGGCAGAACGTGACCAACGATCCATAGTGCTTGCCCTAGAATGCTCAGGCGGTCCGAATTCCAAACAACGTCGTGGATAACGTTCTAGACCTGAGGCAAGCTCCTCATGTTTTGGATCCGCAAAATGTCCATGCTTTCCGAATATTGTTACTGTGAATGCTGGCGACGTTAATTCCAACAATTGATTTTCTTTTTTTTCTTGACACTACTTACTACAAAAGTTATATCATTGTCCGTATGCATAGAAATATGTATGATTGATAGCGCATATTATGGTTCAGATGTTACGTTTTCAAAGATTATTCAGCAAGTCATTAATCATCTCATTAATTGTGTGTATGGTATAGTTATTTTTAAGAATACATTTATTGTAAGTAAATATAAAATAAGATCTTGCAATCAACTCATATATCTATTGTATCTCACACGGAGATAAGTAAGGATCGAGTATTGATACCAGTACTAGTACGGAATGTACATCATAAAATTGTTAAATTGTGCACTCTTTCCAATACAAGTACGATACGCACATCCAAATTTGAAAAGTAGGTCAACATCTGTGTATTAGTTGTTAGTAAGTATGGTATGTGAATATATATATAAGGATTTTTTTTGAAATGGATTCTTTTAAAAAAATTTAGAAGAACACATATCGGAAAAATAATCAAAATAGTAATATATTATTGTTACTAAGTGAACTTGCCTATATACGTTGTACGTGTATGTGTGAGTTCATGTGTTTTATGTGTTTTCCGTATTTATGTTCACAAGTTCAGGCATTACATTTTTGTTGTGGATAATTCTTGGTTTTATGTCAATGCTGTTTTCGGCAAAGTTGTAACTCTTCAAGCGCAAACTCCCATAGAACAAGAGGAAGTCTTTTAAAAGAGCATTAAGATTAACGAGAAATTTGAATAATATTTAAAATTAAAAATGGAGGTATGTATTGTTACGCTTTACAAAAGTGCGACACAGAATGGGTATATACGCATATGTGCTATACCCTAATATTTTACTTGGAGGTCTAATTAGCTGGTATTGTACCAGCCCAACTTTTCAAGCCTAAAAGAAACAACTCGAGTGTCTGAAAGTAAACATAAATACCCAAATCAATCCATAACAACAATCGCTACACGTCCATCTACGTAAAAAAAGGTCTGGTAAAAGTAAATCTAACTTAAACTACAACAATCCAATAATAAAGCTATGAAGCTCAACTCCAGCTCTCTGACCAGAACGCCCACAAAGTCTCATCGGGCTTAACACCTAGGTGTGAAAGGAAGGAAAAAGGAAAACATTTTATGAGACAAAAATCACAGTAAATGCTTGAGGTGTGGGAGGTGTAGTAATTTCTTTAAAAATAAAACATATTTAAATGTGAATGCACACCACAATACTAGTTCACATATAATGGTTGACAATATGCAGTAGACACAAAATGTCGTTCTTTTACAAATATCAATATCTAGTTCAATTTCGACTTCAATATCGTCCCTCCTTATTGCCACATACTAATTTCCCTTATCGCCCCGTTCAAGGAGCTACCTTGTAAACAAATCAGCATGCCATGGTACATGCATACCAATTGATCACAAAAGACACTAACGAACCTCCCGAAGTGTCTAGAGGAAAGGGGCAAGGGGGACACGAAGCCCAACCGGCTAGCCCTCTGCTGCCCGGTGGCACTTCGTGCATACCCAAGCCTATTGGATCCATCATCTATAATCATTTGAGTTCATGAAACCTCAATATTTGTTTTACTTTCAGTACAAAACTCATAAAATGCAACATTACATTCAATAAACAAAAATTCTATTCAAGACATGAATGACAGTTAACGCAAATATAATCTGTCCTTTAAATATTTCATTGACAACAATGCATGATTCTTCAACGTTTCTCACACATATAATACAATAGTTAATACTGAATACATACTTATACACATTCCTTCCAGTTTTAAAAAATAATAGAGCTTTAGTTGGAGCACTCACCTGACTACACAGCTACATGAAAATTATGAATATACCAGAAGCCAGTCCAAGCAACTAGTCCAAACAACCTATTAGGGCGAAAGAAATGTTCTCAATATTACATCTATTTGACAATATGAAGATGGAATTCACCGCAACCTAGTCTTGTTAATTTCTTATTTTGCTAAGAACATACTACTAAACACAATTCAAATTTACAGTTTAGTTATTGGCTTTTACTAAATGAACAGTTATTATATTTGAGTTTACCTACTTTAAAACAGGAGAATACTATTAGAAACCTAGTTCTGATAACATAGTTATAAATTCTTGTATAAGCTAAATAAGTTTTATTTCGTGTTTCCAGCGAAATTCATTTGAAATGATACTGAACAATTTAATTTAACTAAACTTACATACATAATATGTCATATACATACGTATAAACAAAATTGTCAAAAGATGGAAATTTGCACCACTATAGAATAAGGCCAGAAAGTAATGGCTGTCATAATACAAAAATTGTAATTTTAATATGCAAGTATATTTTACTAAGCAAGTGAACCGTGTCTCCAATATTACATTATAAACCCTTCCCAAATATATATGAAATGGGCATCATAAGTGCTTGTAGGCTCAAACCAATTTAATAATATAAACTAATTACAAACATGAGAAAGCTTCACAGGGCATCAAAACGGTTGAGAAGGAATATATAATATTTTATATACAAAATATGCTTTGTTTAGAAAATAAATTCATCGCTAAAGTTATAAAATATATTTGTTTTCCTTGGGTAGACCGAGAGCAACCTATCATCCAATAATAAAACATGCATTGAAGCCTTTAACAAGGTGTATAAAATTGGAGGAGCAAAACAAAAGATTAAGAAATTGGGAAAGCTTCTACCTGCGGAAAGAGGGAAGCGGCGCCTAGAGCACTAAAAGAGACAAATACGTATGATGGAAAAGAAAACCCTCAACTCTCAATTAGTATTCAAAGGCCTAATAAGTCAGTTTCGTAATGTACAAGTTGGCTATCGGCCCTTATAAAAGAAATCTAAAGCACTTAGATCCATGTTAGGAACTAAATATATATATATATAATTGAACCAGGTTCTTAAAAGTTAATATCAATCATCTAATGGCTCAATTTCATAAAATTACACTTTTGTTAATTAAGAAGACTCCAAACTAAATTAGCAACATCTCATTTTTTTAATTATTTAAAAAACAATTAAGGTATTACAGGTATAGCCTAGGTAAAATCTAAAGACGATAGTAGAACTTTTTCTGCATCATGAAGTATCCAGAGAGAAAATTGATTTCAACCTAACATAATACTAGTTGTTCAATAGCTCTCTTCTTCTATGTTAATTTTATTGACAAAAACACCATATCTCATTCTAATAGTTTTGATGGATATACTAATCAACTTATGAACTACCATTAGATGACTATTCTGTATGAAGATTTCAAGCTTTACTAAATCACTTTATATTTGAGCTATGTACGGTGTATCTCGACTTTGTATGACGTAGTAAGTTGAAAGCTTTTACTTCTATCTTCGGAGATTTCAATTAATTTTTTATTATTATGAGATTTTCAATGATTATATTATGAGAAAACCTATTTTCTAATGTTTAGGACATTGTGGAACGTATAAGGCAATACTTCGACGGATGTGATAGTATCCGGTCGGGATATCCAACATCATCACTGAAGGGTCATGTTTTATCGGCACAAGGCAAAATATCTAATCCGACGGTCAAAAAAAAAGGTTTAGATAGTTTGGTTGAGGTAAGACATGTTTGCCCATTTAAAATTACGTGCTAGGAAGAAATTTTGTTCTCATTTTATTTTCTGGATAATTTTCATTACTGTATAATTATTGGCAAGGAGTGTGCCAGAATCTAGTTTTGAAATTATCTTGCGCTAGAAGTGCTTCAAATGTATGCTTCATTTTTTATAGCCTAAATGAATGTGAGGTGAATATTAATGGAAAGTAAAAAGAAGTGTCTAAGCGATCTATATTTGAATAAGATTTAGCATGGCGTGCATTACTTAGGTCATCCAATCTTTTTCAGAACATGATGAGTACTTTGAAAATATTATTTTGAGAGGGAATACACATTTCTTGTCGTGCTAGCCTTTTTAAGTTAATGTAGATATTTCGAGGAACTATGAATAGAACTACACAAAATGTCGATGATATCCATAATTGATTTTACGGACTTCCTACATGTATAGTTTCTTGCTCGAATTAGTTTATGCAAGCTTACATATGGATTCACTGGGTAATCTAATGTTGCTTTTCAGGGCATTCATACAATTGGTACCCTCTCAGGCTTTTATGACGTTTCTTTTGGAAGACCTGTACAGTCAAATGGTCTTATGCTAAGCTTTTATGGATCAAATGGACATGGATCTAGTGGTTACGTGGTTGGCCCATTAATGGCCGCCATAGACGTTGAGGTTAGATCTTTTTGTTTCTTCATATTTGTGCTAATATTTAACTAAATCGCTAAACGAGGGTATACACACTACTTCATAACCTAATTTAATTTCGTTCAAGCTCTTGTTGGGTTGGAATTCTTGTCATCCCATTCTTATGTCTTGTATTATTACAGCCAAAGAAATATTAGTAATACAAGTTTTAAGGTACTCGAACCCTTGGCCGAATTTACTTATTCCAAAACTTTGTTCTGCCAAGCTTGATAGTTTAAACACACTTATGAAACCTTAAACTAGTTTATCCATTCTGTACATAATCACATTAACACCCTGCTCAATCAATCAGATTGTGTCTAGGAGTCAACTTATAATAAGTCAAGGTAGTTATAAATTGATCTAGACTCCATCCAAAAGAGCATGAAAATCAAAACATGTTGTCTCAACATTCCATCTACAAAAAGCACAACTAATAGATCTCGCGCTATTAGGAACTCGACTTCCATTAGGTTGACTCATATATGGATCAATATATTTGTTGCCCTCTCAATGCAACAGTGTATCTCGAACGGTGGTTAGTTTGCACCATAGTCTCTTGCAAAAGTTCTCACAACTTGATTAATGGATTTGCGGAATCTCCTAAAAGTGTTTCACAATGTATTTTTTCAAGCATCAAATTTCTATCACCAACATCATTATAACCTTCCTCGGGAGAGTCATTATTAATCATAAACAATTCAACATATAGAAAAGGTTCTCAAGTAAAACCAAATAAAGTGAGTGCCATCTATACCTCCAAATAGAGGTTGAGCTTGGGGGCATTTGCCCTGTTGTTCCCCAAGCCGCAGGACTCTCACCGCATAGCCCACTCTATATATGTTTTATCTACTACAATTATACGTATTTTATTATGGCTAAATTTAAACTGTGTGCTGAACAAAATTTATATATGAAAAGGTATATACCAAGCTATTGACTAAAAATAAAGATACCGTTGCTATTCAAGTGGACATGAACACTTTCTATGTATTTTCCTAAATAATAATGTTCATCTCCAGTTATGAAGTACTGATAAATTTCATAGATTAGAATTTATCCCATATAACTAAGTATTTTTTTGGACTAACACACTTTCTCTGAGCTCACCAAACTATCTAACATTTTTTCTCTCCTTCCCTTTCAGTAATAACACATTTCACTTGTGTAATTTGGAGTCAAGCTATTGCTTATCCTATCACTATAAAAAATGAGGCTCAGGAAAACTAAATTTCCAATTTCAGAGTCGAGATATTATTGATGTGACGTTTTTGTGTATTGATGGTAACATTTTTGCAATTTATGCAGGTATTGAATCATTGGCTGGTATCTGGGGAGGAGAACTAATTTCAGTCATTTCAGCCGATTAATTTTTGGTGCAATCTGGAAATATGTTTGTTTTACTCTTTTGTATAAGGTGGTACTCGACATTCAAGTGTGGAATGGCTTTATTTAGTGCGGTTTTGGAATTGGATAATTTCAAAAGTAGACTTATTTTGTTTATGTTATTGATAACAAATCTTTTCAATTTTTCTTGGTCCCTCACAGCTACTAATTTATATTAACGCCAACTATCTTATTCTCTAGTTATAGAGGGGTGCAATTCAAGTGCAGAGTTATACAATTATTTTTTGTTTCCTTTTTAGTTGACAACTAAAACTGCTACATAGAAAAACTACTATAATGGAATGTGCCTAAAGGCTGCGAAACACGGCTATATCAAAATTAACTTTGAAAATAAATGTCCTATGTACACTTTCTCTAATTTTTCATATGGCGCAATTAATGTAACATGCATTGCAAACAAAAGTATAGTCGTGTTTATGATCTATCAGATTCAAGATGCATGATGTTGATTCCAGACTGTTGAAAGAAGTCGGGTTTGTCCCAGAGTTGAAAAGAAACCTGATATCTCTGGGAGAGTTAGATAAGAAAGGTTTTATGTTCAAGTTCAAAGATGGTATTCTGAAGGTACTAAAGGATTCAATGGTGGTCATGAAAGGTTATAGAAACAATGGATTATACACTCTCTATGAAAAAGTTGCTCAGGAAACTGTATCAGCCATAGCAGGGTCTGAAATCACAAAAACTGATCTATGGCATAGGAGGTTGGGGCATATAAAGAGGGATAACAGAACTCTCTAAACAAGGATTGTTTGGAGTTGACAAGTTGGAGAAGCTGATTTTTTGTGAAAATTGTGTATATGGCAAAGCTTTCAGAGTAAATTTTGCCACAGGGGAACACAATACCAAAGCAAGGCTTGATTACATCCATGCAGATCTCTGGGGTCCTTCGAGAACTGCATCACACTCTAGAGCCAGGTATTTTCTATGCCTTGTAGATGACTACTCGAGGAAGATATGGATTTACACTTTGAAAAGTAAGGACGAAGAGTTTGCAACCTTTAAATCTTGGATAGTCTTGATAGAGAATGAAACGGAAAGAAAGAGGTTAAGAACAGTTAATGGCCTTGAGTTTTGCTCAGATAACTTCAATAAATACTGTAGAGAAGTTGGTATTAGCTTTAGACATAAAACAGTAGTTTATACACCTCATCAAAATGGGCTTCCTGAATGACTCAATAGAACCATCCTAGAAAGGGTAAGATGCATTCATCACAGTGCATCACTACCTAAAGTTTTTTGGGCAGAAGCTGTGGTAACGACTGCATATCTGATAAATAGGTGCCCTTCTACAGCCTTGAACATGAAGACACTTGAGGAAATATGGTCTAGGCATGCACCTGATCTTAGCATGCTCAGAGTGTTTGGACGCAAAGCATTTGCACACATAAAATAGGACAAACTAGAGCAAAGAGCTCTAAAGTGTATGTTCATAGGTTATCCTGAAGGAGTGAAAGGATACAAGCTATGGTGTTTGTAGTCTGGCCATAAAAGGTGCATAATCAGTAGAGATGTGGTAATTAATGAAGGAGAAATGAAACTTGGTAAAGAGAAAGCCACATAAACTACAAAGAAGACAGACAAACAAAATGATACACTTGACAGGATTCAGTTTGAGGTGGAGTCAATAACACTAATACTCAAGCTGGAACATGGATTGTGAATGATGCTGATGAAGAATTAGAACAAGAACAAACTCCTCAACAAGCTAGAACACCAGAACAACGGGAAGAAAGGGAATATATGATGACAAGAGATAGAACAAGGACACAGTTAAAGGCACCTGAAAGGTATGGTTATGTTGACTTGTTAGCTTATTCACCTGTAGCTGCTAGTAAAGTTTTGGAGGAAGAACCAAATCACTAGAGAGCTGCTTTAGCAAGCAAGGAGAGGAAGAAATGGTTGGAAGACATGAGAGAAGAGATAAAATCTCTTATGAAAAACAACATTTGGGAATTAGTTAAGAATCCTACTGGAGCAAAGCTGGTAAGCTGTAAATAGATATATAAAGTGAAGCAGGGAATTCCGGGTGTTGAATATGGTAGATACAAAGCCAGATTGGTAGCTAGAAGAGCTGTGTTAGTGAAGAAGATTGACACTGAGCACAATTCTTCAGACATGATTACAAAGGCAACTCCCAAGCACAAAGTTCAAGTATTGCTTGGACTTGATTCAGCTGAATTGAATGGAGCCTGAGGGATGGAGGAGCAGCCTGGTTCTTGACAGGAGATGAGAATTGATAAACCAATGTGGAGAATGTTGAAACTTGTGGTTCAAACAACTAGATTAACTAACAAAACCGAATAGAAAGTTGGCGGAAAAGGCTGTTGTTTCACAGCATGCTACGTGAGGTAGTTAGTTAGTTGAGTTAGCTAGTTTTCAACCGATTTGTAAGCGTGTGTACTGTGTATGTATAGGCGAGATACACTGGTATATATATAGCTTAGAATCATCAGAAAACAGAGCAAGCAGCTACATTCATTCTTGTAAATCTTAGAAAAACTTTCTCACTTTGAATATAATAGATCACTCCCTTGGATGTAGAATAGAGTTCATATTGAGCTCTTATTCGAACCAAGTAAATCTTCGTGTTGAGTGTGTTTGATTGCTTTGTGCTCATCTATATGTTGTTGGTTAATCTTCACAGATTAGTTCATTTTTTGATCATCAGTTTGTGCTTGATCATCTTGCGATTTTGAGTTGGTGAACTGAGACAAATCACAGTTCATCTTGTTGGTTTAGATTGTGTTGTTATTCACTACATATGTAGGTTTATTGCAAGCTGGAAACAGAGAAGAAGAAAGCGAACAAGCTGCACATTTACGCATACAAATCGCGAGTGAACCTCCACTTCAAACAGATCGGTATCTTTAAGCAGATATTGGTTTCTCTGTCCCAAAATCTTCATAAGTACAAGAGACTCCTCCCTTAAGGAGAAGGCTGAAACATTAAATGTAATGAGAAAAAAAGAGAATAAACACAAGCTCCACAATTCTGTGAGATAAACACTTTATAGATACCTGAGTCATAGGAAACTCGGGTGACATATAGGTCCATACATATTGTTCCTCTAGCTGTTGCAAAGGAAAACTCTTTATATTGACCTTAAAATCCGTGTTTCATCTAGGATATCCCATCCTAACCCGTACAGAGCTGGCTGAGTACACAGGACTTCCATTCCCCAATTGGTTGTAGAACCACGTAAACAAGTAGTACTGGATTATTCAGGCGATACGCAAGCAGATAAAGAAAGCTATAAAAATGACCTTAAAGGAAGGAATAAATAAGTTGAGGGCTGAGAAAATCACCTCCACAAGCCCGTATGTCGATTTCATAAACTATGCAAACTCTAGAATTTGATTGGAATATAATCCTCTCAGGGACGTTGGGATCACTTTTCCCTTTGCTTGACCAATGGGAATCACCCTTAAGTAGAACCTGAACAACACTGTCTTCTAGATGCCGATTTCTGCTAGAACCACCAATGATACATTCTATGCAATGCTTTGGTGAAATCGCACACTTTGAAAGAGCGCGAAGAAAAGATGTATATATCTCGTGCTCCCTACAAGAACCTCCCAGCTACTGGTATTTAGATACACTATTAGTTCAAAACTATTTTTTCAACCGTAGATGTTATGATGGTTAACATACGAGCCTTTCTCAAACATAACTATTCGGAAAGGCCGTTTCCGATTACTGTAATAATACACAAAGAAATTACAAAATGATAGCAAACTTTTTGGTAATGCCTCAATGTTGCTAAGCAAAAAGAACTCAAATTGTGGAACTTCTTTTCCTTTCTCGTTTTCTTTTTTGTTGACAACTAAACAGATTGGAAACTACTATTATATATGGAATGTGCCAAAAGAGTCTGATATGCGGGTCTATCAAAACAAATTTGAAACATGACACAATTAATGCGCTATGCATGGGAAACAAAAATGTAGTCGTATTTTTAACATATCGTAAACCATACTCTTATCTTTTCTAGTTAATAAAATCAGCAAAAAGAATGTTTTGGCAGATAAATAACCAAGCAAACTAATCCAGCATGATCTAACAAATATTTTTTTTAAAAACAAATCAATTAGTTCAACTAACTGAACCGACACCAAGTTCACGATACGGTAGAAGCACAAACAATGTCGTCTGGATCATCTAAAAGTGATAGGATACAAAAAGCAATGTCTCTTATAAAGAAGTCCACGAGATCTATACTTCCGCCCATTTTAGATGTTAGACTCTGCAACAGAAATCAAATCCAATTAGCTTATTTAGAAACCAAGATTTGCATCTGTGATGTGAAGTAAGAAGAAACAGATATATCAATCCTCAAACTTTAAAAATAGAAATATTCAAAAATTGAACATAGGCTGAGATCGACAATTTATTGGATGCAAGAAGTTGTGCCCAGATTGACATTTGAATTCAAAACGAATAAGAAGTTTTAGTAACAATCATATATGTATACTTGATTAAGCAATAAAAAGTAACAAACATCAAAGGTGGCTAATAGATTATCACTTGAATTAGTCTTCTCATCTGAAAGATGCAATATTTTTTTTGCATGAAATGGTGAAAATCAAAACATAGATACATTAATAACATATAACAATGGATGATGCCAGAATTACTCTGTTAACATTAAGATTTTTGCTAAAATCTGAAGAAACAAAGAAAAATATATCTTATAAATTATACACTCTAAGAAGAGATTAATTCACAGAACCCTAGCAAGTGAGCGTATACAGGTTATATGCATGAGTTGTTGAATGTAAATGCAAACAACTCTAAATTAAAATGAGGAGAATTTATATTAGTCACTCTGAGTTGATAGACAACTGTTTTGCCTCCAACGCATGCCTTAATTATTCTTTCTTTTTTCTACTCTCTTTCCTATTTTTCAGATGCCTCCAACCGATATGACTTGTAAATATTTATTACATGCACTGCAAGAAAACATTGCAATAGTGAGTGAAATATAGTAAGTGATTAAAACCTGTTGCCATGTAGAAAGAGAATTTAAATCAATAGGGTCAAAAAAAATTATAGCACAAAATAGTGACAAAATATTCATTTACCACGCCTGGAGTAAAAATAATCAGTCACCATAGCATACAATGGTGACAAAATACTTTGTCCCTAAAAAAAATGCATGGGGTCAAAAAAAATTGACCCCATAGAGTAATAAACGTGGTGTTAATATAATTTGACACTACAGTTTAACGGTCTAGATTATGCCTTGGGCATGATCTGGACCGTTGATGTGTGGTATCAAATTATTTTGACACCACACTATTCGGTCAGAAAAAGCTGCCGCATGACGTGGTGTCAAAATAATTTGACACCACGCTTGTACAGCCCAGATCATGCCCACCACTGAACGCGGTCAGATTTTTCTGCCCACAAAACGTGGTGTCAAAATAATTTGACACCGCGCTTGAACAACCCAGATCATGCCTTGGGCATGATCTGGGCCGTTTATACGTGGTGTCAATTTTTTTTGACACCACTGAATGCGGTTAGATATTGTCAGTCAGCTAGCCGCCACCATAAGCCAACTAGCCTCTAAAACTGACCAATTCATCAGTGAGACAAGGCAACAATTCCAAAATCAAGGCGCTTCCATAAAATAATTAGAAGCACAAGTGGGCCAGCTTGCCACAACTATCGCTCAGAGGTCGCAAGGTGAACTTCCAAGAAACACAAAGACGAACCCTCGGGAGCATGTGAATACAATTACACTCAAAAGTGGGAAGGTATTACATGAACCAATTTCTTTGCCAACAGGGACAAAGTTTAAAACAAGTGAGGTAAAAGATGAAACTGCCCTGAAGTACAATCCTGCAGAGATGCCACCACCAAGTGTGCCAGCTATACCATTTCCACAAAGATTGAAGAAAAGCAAACTAGATAAGCAATTTTCTAAATTTTCGGATATCTTTAAAAAACTCAATAATAACATTCCATTTGTAGATGCTCTTGAACAAATTCCATTTGTAGATGCTCTTGAACAAATTCCCTGCTACGTCAAATTCATGAATCAAATCCTGTCAAACAAAAGGAAGCTGGAAGAACATGAAATTATATGCTTAATAGAAAAATGCAGTGCTATTCTACATGAGCAATTGCCACCAAAGCTCAAAGACCCATGGAGTTTTACAATTTCTTGTGTAATTGGGACTTCAGTGTTTGAAAATTCATTGTGTGACTTAGGCGCCAGCATCAACCTGATGCCTCTATCCGTGTACAAAAAGCTGGGATTAGGGGAAGCTAAACCAACCACGGTGTCCCTTCAACTAGCGGATAGATCAATCAAGTATTCAAGAGGTATGGTTGAAAATGTTTTGGTTAAAGTTGATAAATTCATCCTTTCGGCAGATTTCATAGTCCTAGACATGGAAAAAGACCAAAATATTCCAATTATTCGGCCGTCCATTTCTTGCCACTGGAAGAACTCTAATTCATGTGCAAAAAAGGAGAACTCACAATGAGAGTTCAAGGTGAACAGATCACCTTCAATGTCTTCAAAGCAATCAAATTTCCATCAGAGGTTGACACCTGTTGCAAAATTGACATTGTAGAGAAGCTGGTTGAACAAGTGGCTGAAGAAAGCCATGTAAAGGACACGTTGGAAGCATGTTTTACAAAATAAGAGCTCGTTGAAAATGATGGCAAGATTGAAAGGTATATTTCTACCATCAATGCAAATATTGTTAATCACAAAGGAAATGTTGAGGAACTAGAGCAAGGTATGGACCTCATAGTCCCATCTATTATCAAACCGCCTACTCTAGAACTTAAAACTCTTCCTTCTCATCTCAATTATGCATTCTTAGGAGATAATTCAACTCTCTATGTTATCATCTCATCATATTTAACTGAAGTTAAAATAGACAAGTTGTTACGAGTTTTGAGAGACCATACTAGTGCTATAGGGTGGTCTATTGTTGATATTAGAGATATTAATCCTTCAACTTGTTTGTATAAAATACTAATGGAGGAGAACCACAAACCAATTGTGGAAATTCCATATGATGAAATAGGGACATTCAAACTTAATGAACAAAAACTGAAGCATTACATTGGAGGCGAGTTTGATTGACAAAACACCTCTATTACTCTACAAAGTCCCACATGAGCCCAATCTGAAAGTCAAGTTGACAACTTTAAATCAAGCGTTGTTTAGGTGGCAACCCAAAATTTGTCTAGGGAATCTAACATTAAAAGACCCTATTTGCCAGTTTATAAGAAAACTGGATAAGAGGAAAATTCTCGACTCTTAGAAGGTGTTTAAGCCGTTTCTGAACGTAAAATCAGAGGAAAATGTGAGCCACAATCACAACTACCATGCATAATATGTTTCTTGATTTTCTTTGACTCTGTATTTATTATCATAATGCTTTTTTACTATGGATTGTTGTCTTTTCTAGATAATTGTGTGAAACAAGAACTTGTGAAACCAATCGACCATCAAAGAATTGGCAGTAGATTTTTGGTATTTTTCTTGCAAACAATTTCTATTTGTCAATACTTCTGACAGGTATGGTCGTTTATTTGTCTTGTTTCTCCATATTTCTAGACATTGGGGACAATGTCAAAGTTAAGTCTGGGGGAGGGTTTACATTGTGTTAGTAGCGTGTTTATTTACACATAATAACTACTTTTGATGCACATATCATAGTGATAATGGTTTCCTTCTTTAGAAAATAAATGTTTTAGAGTCTAGTTCACTTCATGAAATTAAAAAGATTGTGGATCGAGCATGCTTTAAAAGCAATGTTGATTTTTTGATGATGATAAGTATGATTAGTTGCTATGAAATAACTTGTTGTTTAGTTTGTATTCGAGCATGTACTCTCCATATACACCGTTACACAGTTATTGTACTTTGTCTATTGAGCATTATTGGAGAATGGTTATTTGGATAAGATCAACCTTACAAGATCCACTGAACTTAAGAACCTAATTGATCACTCCTCGAGGCAAAATTCTAGTTTGCGTTTTATTAGAGATATGATTTAGGCCATCTTTTCTTTGAATTGCGTTTGTGCCTTTTAAGCCCAAAACCCTTTACAGTTAAAATAATCCCCAGTACCCCCACTGAAGCCTTTGTTGTTAATTTAGCCTTTTATTCATGAGCCCATCTACCTACCCTTGTAGCCACAAACTAATATGTTCCATACCCTTTTTACAAGATTCATTTGTTTATAGATGAAGCTTTCAAGAAAAATGAGGATTTGATTGGTGGATGGAGTAGGAGAATGGTTGATTAAAAGGATGTGAAAGAAAAGGCGAAAAAAAAATCTGAAAATCAAGTACACCAACCCATGCAATCAAATAAAGAGAAATAAGTTTGTGGGTATGACTCAAGAAAAAATATTGAGAAAAAAAAAGAAAGAAAATAGAGTTTCTGAATAAATGAATCTTCTATCTTTTGTGATTTCTTATCCTTCGTGTTCTTAAGTCTATAACTTAGCCTAAACATTACAAGCTTATAAAGTCCTATTGATCTCTGATAAATATCATCTATATTAGTGGAGAGGAGTGAGAAATTAGTCAATTAAGTCAGGTGATCCAATTTGGAAAAGCTCATTCTCATAAACTTATCCAAGAAGCTCTCGTCAATTTGCATGAGAAAACTATCCACACCACTGTTTACAATGGAGACTTTCATGTGACAAATTTATTAAACTTCATGTTAGGACTAAGCACATGATTACGTTGATTTATTACTTTATCATAAGTTGATTGTGAGGCTCTGAGGTAAATCCACGATTGAATTAATGAAGTGTTGTAAACTCGTTGTTTGTGTCTATTTTAATTTGACTTCATGTTATCTTAGTTTTGTTCCTTTTGCTCGAGGACGAGCAATTGAATAAGTTTGGGGGTGTGATGAGTGTGTAAAATCACTCATAAATATCATAATTTTCCTTATTTAATTATATATTCTTGATTTTTATGTGATATTTTTATGTTTGCTTTCATGTTTTGTAGATTAGAGATGAACTTGGAAAGAAGAGGTGAAACTTTGAGAATTCACTGGCAATTGTGCGGAATGAACTATGAGGCGTGCAATATATCGCTAGAAAGCCAAAGATGTCTAGTTTCCAACGCAAAAACCTTTTTGCAACTTCGACATCTATATAGTGAGTTATGGTCGAAACACTAAAGCCGCGCGAAGCTGAAATCTTGCTGCAGAGAGAGAAACGCTCGATTTTCAGTTGTTGGATCATAAAGAAAAATGGATGAACAAAATATCACCAAATAATCACATCTTATCCCTTGGTCAAAAATCAAGTCTTATGTTATAGATGTGGTCTTCAAATATTGATTAATGGTCAAAGTCTTCAAAGATTGATTATTGGTCAAAGTATTCAAAAGATTAATGTGTTCAAGCACACCATCTAAGACTAGATCCTAGACTTTAGATTAAAATTTAGATGGATGATCAAGATGAAATCTTGTGGTTTTTGTTCTCCTATAAATAGAGGCCAAAGTTGCCTCATTTGAAGACACCTCTCTTTTCACTTATCATCTCTCTAAGTAATAGTTTCTTTATAGTTATAGTTGTGAAGAATATTTTGGAGTTCTACGGGGGAGTCACTTTGGAGTTCTTTTCATAGTACTTGGAGTTCTCTCGGAATCAAATCTGTATCAATTTCTAAACTCTGTAACAATTTCTAAACTCTCTTTATTTTAGTAATGGCATGTTTATTTTCTAGTATTATTTTAATTGTTATTATGTGCTAATTAAACTTTGCTGGGAATATGGCGTAGCCTAATTATAATGATCTAACTTGAATTAAATATATTGTTATGATGTTGTAATCGTTGGAGTATTTATTTCTAAACATAATGCTTCTGAAATTTTGGCCAAATTTTGGATGAACTAAGGATCAAAATGAGACCGAGAGGAGATTTTTGTGACAAAGCTTTGAAATAAATACCGTGAATTCTTGGATAGAATAGAAATATATCTGTTTGTTTTCATGTGGTTGAAAAAGTTACTATGAAGTATAAAATACATACTTTTGCAACTAGACTCATTTTTTAGTAGTGAAAGTATAGAATTTACATATAACTTGAGAAAGAGTACATAAAACAAGGGAGTAATTAACCAACAATGGTTTCAAACATAAAAATCATGTCAATATGTTTAACTAAAGTTAGATCATACTAATGACGGTAAAATCATCATTCCCAGCTCTCATACTATCATCTATTTAATTATACATTGTTTTACCTGTCATACTTATTTTACTCTTTCAATATTATTGTTAATCTCTATTTTAACTGTCATAATTATCTATCTTTTATTCCATTTAGTTATATTGTTCTCTTTTCACTTAAACCTCTCAAAATTCGGATTCTCAAATAAAATTAGAGTTGATCAATTTCGGTACTTAACTAATTATTCCTCGTGGGATTGACAACTTCACTTATCAATTTGTTACTTGTTACGATTTCGTATACTTGCAACTTTTACCACAACAATATTCATCTCACGGATTCATTTTGAAAGCAATATAAGAGATCAAAGAAGATGAATCTTTTACGTAGAAATCTCAGTGAACTTGTGAAGGGAACACAAACGGCACATGACTTATATAATCCCCAGTCTGAATCAAGTGTGAGAAGTCTATAACTGTAAAACCCACTTTATCCTTATAGTTCGCACTATTCTTGCTTATGGCCGACCAATCCCCACAAAATAATATCAACCTAAAATTTCAAATCTATAATATAAATGAGCTTCCCATAGTAATCAACATCTCCATCCATAGGATTGGTGTCCTTCGCAGAAGCATAACTTCTAATTAAGGAAGTCACTAGAATACCACTATTCTGAGACTTCATATAAAACTCTCAATCCTTGGTATGAAATTGAAGCCCGTAGTAAATGTATCCCTTGTATATTTTAGCTATTTTGTAAGGACCATTAGCCAAAATCTTTATTCCGGATGTTACACCTTCATCATCCAAATTGAAAATGAGGGGTGTTCACGGGCGGGTTTGAGCGGGTTGTCGTTAAAGATGTGACTATACCCAAAACTTGCAGGTTACCAATTTATCAACCCAAGCGGGTTAAGTTAAAAACTAAATCATGCGGGTTGCGGGTTAAGCGGGGGGCGGACGGGTAGCGGTTTTAAATTGAGATATAGTAATATTTTGGTATAAAAACAAAAACTAATCTACTTTGCGTTTAAAAAACGACATAAACAATACTATAACTTAATAAAAATATTACCATAACATAACTAAAATAACAATACAAGGATGTCAACGAACATTTATCTACGTACTTTAGTAAACAAACAATTTAAACTGATTCACAACCCAAAATAAAACTATCAAACAACATAAATTAACAAACAAAAATTATACTACAGCAATATTATGAACATACAAATATATGACTTCCGAAAACTTTATTTGCTCCCTTCATTCCTCTTCAAATATACAAACTAGGGGTGTATGCGGGTGGGTTTGGGCGGGTTATCATTAAAAATGTGACCATATCCAAAATTTGCGAGTTGCCATTTCGTCAACCCGAGCGTGTTAAGTTAAAAACTAAACCATGCGGGTTGCGGGTTCGGCGACTCAGGTTTTGGCATGTTGGACGGATTGGGCGGGTCATGAACACCCCTGTTGGAAACCTATAAATACAATAACGTCTTGTCAGTACTTAGTTTCAAAAGTTTCATAAATAACTTAAATGCATGTTGGACCAAAATACTTACATAGGTTTGAAACCACTTATGGAACTCTTCATTCAGTAACTTAGTTTACTCGCGTGGTGGCAATCTATGTGGTTTATGCCTTCTTTTAATAGTCCTCAAAAACTCTCTAATACAAAAGAAACATAGTATTTATGAGATTTGAGTTAACAACTTAATTTCTTGGATGATCGAATTGTAAACAACTTACTCGCAATATTTATCAACTGATTTATGCTGATCCAACACATATTTATGTGCTTGTTTCCCATGGTTCTACCAACAGTACGAAAAAAGATAATGCGTTCATTCAAGGCTTGAAATGTTCGTTTTCCTTTTTGGCCTATTGAGCCTAGTCTCCACACCCACAGGATATCTCGAGTAAAGAATTGAACATTCTTCTGATAGACGCCCTTCTGCTATTGAGCCTTCTGGATATGCTCTATTTTTTACGTAACCTTTAAAAATGTAAAGAAACCTAAAAAAAAAATTCAAGTTATACTACAAGAGAATCAAAAAACATAAAGTTAATAAATGATATGAGACATGAAACCTCTCAATCGATACATCAACTGATAATGAATGGGTCCCCCGAGTCTTGCCTCACTAAGTGTATTAACAAATCAACTGATATAGTGAAGAAAGAAGGAGCGAAAATCCTCCGTAATTGACAAAGAACCATTACTGCACGTTGCTCTAGTTGGTCAATATCTTCAAGACGTAAAATGGTTGGGCATAGTCCTTTGTATATGCTACAAAGCTCGATGAGGACAACATTGACTTGTTCACACATTGTCGACCTTAGGCCTACGGGAAGAATGTCTTGGCAACAAGATACGATAACCATGGGACTTTAGAGCTTGAAGTTTACATTCTTTACAGTTGACATATGCAAAACCATCAGGAACTTTAAACTCTTCCAGAACCTCGCAAAACATGTCTTTTCTCGTATTTGGACATTACATATCTTGCGGGAGGAAGACGTAATTTACCATTAGGTAAGTTTATGGATGCAACTCATGGCGTAAAATGGTAAGTTTATGGATGCAACTCATGGCGTATATCCATTTCTACCAAGTACAGGCAAGCTTTAAGATTATCCTTTGTTTTCCATACATCTCCCATAATTGTTTCCAGACAATGTTCACTTATGTTTTAGCCCACATGCATCACATCTATTTTACGACGCAACAAATTAAATTCCAAATATTGCAACTGAAAGGAAATGCTCTTCTTTCTCCATGAACCCACATTAACAAGATTATCTCCCTCATTTTCATATTTCAAATCAATGTCCCCAAAGTCTTTTTAGCGAACTCCCAACTATGTTTTTGTTGAAATGTATTCATTTTTGTGTCTCGGAGTCAATATTTTAGAAACAACTCTATTGACTTTGAAACGCTACATCAACATAGAATATAGATTTTAGAAACTAGTTCTTCTTTGCAATTAACTTCATTTTTTTTCATTGGGACTCGTGTGTTTTAAATACTTCTGACAAAGACTCTCATCTCCGTCCAACTTAATATAACTTCATTTCAAGTGAACATAATTAATTGCATTCTCTATAACTTCTGTCATTTAAAAAAAAAAGGAAAATTATGAAATTACGAAATGAAATATGTCTATGACAAATATAAAATATATTTTAAAATAGAAAAGTCCGTAGGGGTAACTCAGATACTTAATAAAATAAGTAATGTAGTTACTTTAATTGAACGGTAGAAAGTACGTAGGAATAGTAGCTGAAGAAAAATAAATAAACAAAGTGCATTTGTACTTTGTAGGTCTTTCGAACTTCGAAGCACATAAGGATTTTATGTTAATAATTCTGTCCAACCCCATATGTCTGACAAAATACTACAGCCTCATTCAATTGGTTGCTTTCTCGCCTTAAGTGAGACGAGAATTGGACGATATGAGCCGGCAATGCTTACACGCCAAGCAACATATATTACATGGTTTAAAGTCAGCTTACCACGTCTAATCGTCAAATAGATGAAAAGGTTAAAATTAGTTCGTTAATAAACAAACACTTTCGATGTAAATGCCAATAAGATACTTCCCAAAAATAAAATAAATGACAATAAGTTAAAAACACTTGAAGACCGACATTCGGACATCTGTCCGCTGCATGCAAGCAACGTACACGTGCTTTGTCAACCCTTTGCACGTGACATTCACGTTCCCTGGTACAGAACAACCGAATTAAGCTTGAACATCACAAGAACAAAACGAAACCTTAAACCAAAGGGATAATATCAGATACTTGAAGCGGTGTCTCACTACAGAA
The DNA here is from genome assembly GCA_946800315.1 of Misopates orontium. Lineage (NCBI taxonomy): Eukaryota > Viridiplantae > Streptophyta > Magnoliopsida > Lamiales > Plantaginaceae > Misopates > Misopates orontium. The sequence continues at coordinate 23,097,150 of OX326946.1, forward strand.
TCTGTGCTTTCCTTTTTCCACAGAATCAATCAAGCACATATAAATATGAATATAAAGATGGAAGATGGACATCATAAAGAAGAAACGGGTAAAGCTAGTCCAGTTTTGAGAAATAATAATAATAATCCAATGGAGATTTCAATAGCAGAAGCGTCGTCGTTGTTTCCGGGGTTTCGGTTTTCGCCGACGGACGAAGAGCTGATAAGATATTATTTGAAGAAGAAGCTTGAGGGCTCTGATAAGGAAGTTGAAGTCATTCCTGAGGTTGATATTTGTCGTCATGAGCCTTGGGATTTACCAGGTTAATTTGTCTTTCCTTTTTTTCTCTCTTTGATCTGTCTATAGTATGAACGTAAAAAATATTGGAGCTGGATAGTTTTGTTATTTTTTATCTTACATTGTTTGGTAATTATGCTGTTTTTTTACAAGAGCTTACTCGATTTTGAGCTATTATTTATGGGGTGAGCGGAATAAGATATATATTTTTTTTTTCCGTATTTTCGCGCCGTGGAACTTATTGTATGTAACATAATTGTATTAAAATCAAAGGCGTATCTGCATAATGCCCCCGCCCCCCCCCCCCCCCCCCCCCCCACCCCCCCCACCCCCCCACACACACAAAAGCTTTTGTGGAACAATTTGATTTATAATTTCTGAACATTTTGCTATAGTTTATTAGTAGTTTATTAACTTTATATTAACTTTTGTTCGTTGAATTTGGCATCACGGGTATTAGCACATTTATCAATAGGTAATAGGTTATAGGGTATTTTTCTTTTTTGAAAGGCTAAGGGGATATTGCGACGGGGGCCATAGGTTGGAGGGTTTGCTGCATTTAACCCTACAAATAAATTTTCTAAAGTAGTAAATGTGTTAGATGAAGGGTAAACCTAATAATATGTCAGATGGTTCTTAATAGTAAATGTGTTAGATGAAGGGTAATAATATGTAATAAGATGTATCATGGTTCTTAAGAGTAATATAAACTAGATGATTATTTGCTTTATTCGTGGTTGATAGCTTTAAGATTGTCCCATAAATTTGCTCCAAAAGGATTAAGATCGAAAAATGGTTTCAAAAGAAGCACAAACGTAGATCTTATAAAACCATAATTTATATTTGCTAATTAATTATACATCTGGTGAATCGATGGTTTTTGTTCTTCAATTGTTTAGTTGTATATGCAAGGAAATATGTATTAATAGAGTGGTTGTTTTCTCATTTCTTATTGCGGTCATTAAAAGCTGAAACCAAAAGCCACAAGCCCTAAGGCAGGCCATGATGTTCCAGTTCACCTCTGTTTGTAGAGTGTCGTAGGGTAAAAAGAAGAATCTCGTGCTCATGGTGTGTATTGAACCTGAAACTATTCTCGACAAAGATAATGAAAGAAGTATATATTGTACGTACTAATATCATGTACCTTATGAATTATCAGAAAAAATGGATTTCTTTGATTGAGGTTTGGAGGTTTCTCAAAGAACTTAGGCCAAATACTTTTTATTTACAGATTTCTACAAAAGAAGCTATGCAAGAATGTATTCTCTTGCCTAAGTTTCCTTTCCCATCTTACACAGTTGAGGAGACACAAAAAGATTGAGAACTAAGGCAGTGTTGATCTGCCTTTTGCTTTTTGTATTTACTAACTATTTCACTTCATGCCCAGACAATTCTAGGAAGAGCGCTCTTAGATTGCCAACTTTTCTTAGTTAATGGGACATAATTGTCGACCTAAGTCACATAATCCACCAGAGGGCACTGCCGCACTGAATCCACCGGAGGGCACTGCTGCACCGGTGATCCGGTCAGGATCTGGCAAATACAGGGCAAGTGCGTCAATCCATGGCGAACTAAAATTCTTATTTCACGCACAAAGAATTGAGAATTCCTTAGGAAAAGAGAAATAGGCAAAAAAAAAAAAACGAAGGAAAAATGAGATACAGATAGAAGATGCTCTGCCCCTTGAAGCGTCACTGGAGGATGAAGAAAGAATTAGAAGAAGAAGATTGAGGAGAAGGAGGAGGAGGTGGTGGCGGAGAAGGGACCATAAATATCGCAAGAAACTTGATAAATAATGATTAGAAAATACTTTTATAGATAAAATAGATAGAAGAATGTAAATCAATAAAATTAGAAATTATAACAATAATGTTGTAAGGCATTCAAATATAAATGTATAACTATCAATTGTCTATATGGCTTTATGATCGTGCAACCATGATATTATTTTGCAATAGTTTAATAATCTTATTTATTTATTTATTTTTGATAGACACATTGGCGCACACACATGTGCATTCGCACCTGCCTTATGTTACTTAGGTTTTGATCAAATAATTACAAGACTAAAGACCCCAAATAATAGAATCAAATTTTACATGTGCCCTTAATGGGTATTAGTTTCGATAAGGGGCATATATGATATGTATTATGAGCTCCAGGAGACTCCAGGTAATAGTTTCTGTATTTTAATTTGATGTTAAGGCCAAGTATCTGTCTGACTGCTGACAGAGCTGTATTGGAAATTTTAGCAACCTGGGAAAGTTTAAAGTTATAGATATTTTGATTCGACATGTAGCCTTCAGGTTGCTTAGGGCTTAACGTCTGCAAACCTGGGTTTCTTAAAAGAATAATTAGAAGGACGAGAAGGAATTTTAGTTTTGGGGTCAAATTTTTGCATGATCTAATTAACCTAAGTCTTCAGAGTGAACTTGCCTTTTTTTCATGAGCCCTTCAGTATGTACTTGCATGAACTAATTTTAGGTTCATCTTTTTAGCTTTTTATCTTTTAGTGGTTGATATCTGAAACATTTCTATGTCATGTAAAAGGCTAGTGCATTAACATGTGATAGACTGATGGCAAAGTATTGGCCGATTCATGCCCCTTAGTCTATGTAGGAAAGCGCCGTACATGACACTGTTATGGGCTGTATAAAATGGAACTGAGATACACTTCTGTAGTTTATAGAAACTGCGACGGGACTAAAACCATTGAGGTTCCTAACTAAGTTGTGTTCAGAAAGGTGGAGGGCCTAATTTCCTCTTAACGTTATGGACTTGTATCCGCAGCTAATGTGGAAAAAATGTCATAGGAAGAGAAAGCTAATCTAATTTCTTTTTTCTGGTAAATGGATGTAGGTCTTACAATCAGACTTTTAACTAAGTAGCAGGGAAAAATATGCGGACATTGGCTAAAGGATGCAGTATAATATAGCTATGACAGATTGAATTAGCCATAGTTTACAATGGACTAGAATTTGAAGTATAATCTCTTGTCTAGATTGAAATTTCTTGCAAGATAGCAGGTGGACATGGTTTGGATGCAGATGATTTAATTAACTGACCATGTGAGTATTGGAACAAACGAACTATGATGACACTATAAATGGAGTTAAAAAGGTCTGTAGAATGTAGGCTAATTTTCATATATCTTGCAATGAATTTCTGAAAAAGAAGAATATGCAAAAACAGTTCCAGACAGCCTCCTTTTAGCATATTTTTTTTGAAACATTATCAAAATGTTATGTTGTTTAAAAAGTCATTACTGTTATGTTTGGGCCTGACTAGTACTTTTCTTTGAAATCAGCAAGATCAATCATTCAGTCGGACAATGAATGGTTTTTCTTTTCGCCGCGTGGAAAGAAGTATCCAAATGGCTCTCAAAGTAAAAGAGCTACTGAATCTGGTTACTGGAAGGCGACAGGAAAGGAACGCTCGGTAAAGTCGGGTTCAACTATAATCGGCACAAAAAGGACTTTAGTGTTCCACACAGGTCGAGCACCAAAAGGGCAGAGGACGGAGTGGATAATGCATGAGTATTGCACATGTGAAAAATCCCAGGTGAATGATGTTGTCCTTTTCAACCGACGCTGAGACCAATTTATTCTGACGGTTTCCAATATGAATATTTGTGCTGATAACTAGTGTTCCTCAATAATATATGTAGGATGCCATGGTGGTATGTCGCCTCCGAAAGAACAGCGAATTCCATCTAAATGAGAATTCAAGAAGGAATCCTCACGATCAAAGGGATTTGGCAGTGGTAGATAATAATAATACAGCGGCTTTATCTGGTGGGGAACAGTCAGGCATGGTTGAAGGGGAAAAGTTGGCTGATGGCTATTCAAAGGAGTGTAGTAGTAGTTCAAATTCGCATTCGGTAGAACAGGTTGATAATGGCTCTGAGTCTGATGAGAAACTACCCAATGGATTGTCTCAGCACGAGTCTTCAAGCCACAACAAGGTTTGTTTGCCTAATGACTTTTTAGAATAGAATATCTTTTGAGGTTTATTACGAGAATACCATGAGTTTTAATCGAACAATAATAATATTTTAGAAATAATTATTAACCCTCCATTTCCTGAAACGTCACGAGTGGGTGGTTGCTGAAATGGATAAAAATAGTGAAATCTCAATTCTTGAGTATATTAGTTAGGGGGTCTTGAAAAAAGTTCATTGAATATCCATTATTTCAAAATATGGTACTTAATTTTGTTTCATGGATTCTTTTCCGCCTCCAAATCTTTGCGTTTTTCACATGTTTCTCCTATTCACTACAACATTTTTATCACGGCTTCAGTACACTGTGACCTGAAGGAAGGTTTTAAATTTTTGCCAGAGGCCATGTAAATGTTTTTTATAATTTTTAAAACATGAGGGAGCATTGTAATTTGAGCAACCCTTACGCGATTTGTTTCAGTACAGCCAGTACAGCCTCTCCTTTTTGATTCTTACACGTGCTCTGATCTGTTTGTGTTTTTGCTGTAGAACTATGCCGAGGAGGAGGATTGTTATGCTGACATAATGAAGGATGATATAATAAAATTGGATGATGCAACCCCTGGACACTTGCCAATGAAGCTAGGCGATTCAGCTCAGGCTACTATATCCAAGCTTCCTTTTCAGGGGACAGCAAATCGACGACTCAGATTGAGAAGGATAAGACGGGAATCTTATCAAGCAGGGTATTTTCAAAAATATAGATTGGAGAGGAGGAATCGGTCTATTTCAGATGTCTCTGGTTTGAGCCGTCAACAAGCACTTTCAGTCTTGATTGACCACTTTCAGACCACAAGGAGGAACAGACTTCCGTTGATGTTCTTGTTTCTGGTTGTGTTAATCTTGTTGGTATCTTATTTGTTCTTCATGCATGGGAGATATTTCATGGGCAAGTAAGCTTCTATACTTCGAGGTTTGAATGATCGTCTCGTATCAACTGGTATGGTTATCTTTCTTCAATCCCGATGTGAACGTAAAGATCGGCCAATATAGAGTTTAATGGTTATCGTCTCACGAGAATGAAAAGATTTCGACGAAGCTGAATCGATTTTGGATCTTTGAAAACTGCGTGGTGACTTATATTAGAATTTACAATGGTGTGGATTGTGTATTTATCAGAATAGGTTACCTTGTGTAATTTGATAGTTATTAGTGGATTCGTTTGTTTGCTGACTTATTTTTCCATCTCCATTCATATATTTTGCTTCGAATTTATAAATTACCTAGCAGAAGACACAAAAAATGCAGATTCTTTTATTTTGTTTTGTTCTGCTCCTTTTCCCTTTCTTTTTTGGTGTTGCTTCGAATTTATACGATATATTTTGTACAGATTTATAATGCTTCTCGCAGAGGTTCCAGTCCGAAGTTTGAGCATGATGGATCGCATCAGTGGTAGTACGGTGAGCTGCTGTATATCTGTTGCTCGTGATGTGCGGCATTCGATCAATACTTAGTAATTGTATCTTGTAAAGTCTTAGTGATCTTAGCTATTTCATTGCTTCCATATTGAGCATAGGCACTGTAAGAGTTGTTAATTGACCTTTCATTATTTACTAATGGCAATTTAAGTTTTGAACAAGATATGAATAAATTTGGTGAAGGCAGCAGCAGTGACAAGTTGAAGCAGTAGAGCTTTAGGTGGAGACGAAGTTGACATGGTTAGGTTGGACTTGCCACTGTACCAAATGTACTGGAAGGAAGGGACAAGCCAAGGGAGAAGCGACTGGAAATGGCGAGCGAATTCTGGCCGAAGCCACAAGGAAAAGAATGAATGGACATGGAAGAGATGCGGGCCGCTGTAGAAATGAGGAAAACAGTGAGGGGAAGGGAACTATATTCAGATGTTGGCAAACTTCTTTATTTATCAAAAGGAAGCAAACTTCTCACATAACAATTCTTGAATGGCATAGGAATGCTATTCAATTTTCATGTCATCGAATGGACAGCCGCTGATTTTAAGATAAAGTGCAGGGAATAAATTGTTACCATGAGGGAAAAAGGAATCATCTAGAAAGCTGCTATTTTCTAGTAGCATGGTTCGATGGCGTCCGAAACGAGAGCTAAGCTTGATCTCTACTCTATGAGAGGGGTAATCAGCTCAAATATTTAGGGATGAAATTCTATTGCGAGCCCAAAAGTTAGTCGATAAGGGAGATCTCCGTATGCCCTATGTGTGCATCTTTGTGACCCTGCAATCTTGATGAACCTGAGAAAGTAGGAAAATACTAGATCAGTATAAGTGCTCAAATAGCAGAAAATTGAAGACAATGAGCAATGATTATCCAGCGACAATAATTGAAAGAGAAAAATGAAAAATCAAAGGCATTAAGTTTTAGAAACTGCATGAAAAGATAAAATGGGACTCAGAAGAGGCGCAGGAGAGATGTAGTTACTCAAAAGATCTGGGCTATGATAATTGGACAGCCTGGGAGTGGAGTCCAATGGACGATGCCAGGCGGCTCAGGAGAGCAAGCACAGGGTTCTCAATCATCGAGGGTGGTTGGGCTGTCGAACATTAATAGCTGGAGCAACCAAATTAAGATGATTGTGATAATATGGTAGTTGTAGGGCTATCAAACCACCCCTAGCCGTCAGATCTAGCGTCCAGCATCTTGAGGATGAGCCTAGTGGTTGTACATCCAGTAGCATTGTTGATTAGCCACTTCAACCACCTCAAGAATCATTTGCAAGCCATAAGATTTGTCTGGATCAAGACTTTTCTTCGATAATTCAATAGATTCTCAAAAGGATTTGTGGTGTGGGTTTAAGCTTATAATTAATAAGTTTAGTTGTGGGTTGAAAGATTGAGTCTATAAGTTGAGTGGATTTCATTCAGTTATTCATCACTCCCTTGAGTTAAAAAGAGAGTGAATTGAGAGTGATCACCGTGTGTGATTTCTGAATTGTAATTTGATATTTGTGTTGAGTAAAAGTGTGTTTACTGTTTATCCAACAAGTGGTATTGTGAGCTTGGTTAAGATTCTAGACTCCATGCACATGACGTGTCTTAGTTGAGAAACGCTAAGTGTAATACTAAAATATGTTATATCAGTAGTCTCCCAATTTGTAGTGGATTTAGTTAGAGGAGAAATGCATTGCGAATTTTGTAAAAAATTCCATATTTTCTAGAATATTTCATATTTTGTGGAACATTCGAGATTTCGATCTCATATGAATTGTCTATTTTATTTCTGAGAGTCTTCTTGTCAAGTGTGTCAACAGGAACTAGTCGTCCCCTAATTCATATTGGATTTAGTGGAGGTAAATGTTGTGCGAATTCTGATAAAGAATTTTAATACTTGTTGAAATTAGAAATCTAAAATCAACTAAAACACGACATAAATTTATTTGGCTGCAAATATGACTTAAACGAACAGTTTAGGGTGTGATATGAGAAAGTTTTGGGGGTTTTTCACCTAACCACTTCTAGGATTCGAAAAGACGAGCGTTTTGATATATTATGGGCCTAAAACAGAGTAACGGTGACAAAGTTATGGCCTTTTTCGGGAAGGCCTATATTTTACCACGGGATTTGAAATATATAAATAAATAATTGAAAGTTCTAAAGTTAAAACTCTCATCTTCTCTTTTTTCAATTGGGACAAAACTAGTAGAGTCCTTATTTCACTTGGACACAAGTAATTTGTCATCAACATCATCTTCTCAACTCCTTATAAAAATAAGTTTTCAATTATAAAGTCTCCCTTATCAATTTTTCTAAAAAGAGGAGCAATTCTAACAATAGTCACCACTTTTCTTGGTTCGAGGATCTTCTTGCAGCTATTTCCATTCTAAGGGAATTGATTATTTTTGCATATTTGATATTATAGTTTGCAACTATTTTTCATTGAATTTAAGCAGGTTTCTTCGTTGCTTTCGGAGAATTTTGTAATTCAGTACTTGAGCTATCATCAGTGTCGACGATGATTCATTGTTGCTTTTGCCCCGGATTCTGGAGAATGTAGGGGTTTCTCCAAAAAAAAAAAAATTGAACTGTGTTGTGCTTTTTTCGAGAGCTCTTTAGCTTTTGTCGAGAGTTTTTAAGCTTTTTCCTAGTGTTTCTAAGCTCTTTTCGGACATTCTTAAGCACTTTCGAAGCGCACAATTGCATTCTCGCATGTTACCAACATAGTGTCGGATAGCCGCCGACCGGGTGTTGCTTCACCACCGCCTCCGATGAGGGGCGGGTGTCGTTGTTGGGCTGTTGGTGAGGAATCCTAGCCCAGCTAGGTTTCTAGATTTGCTGCCCAGTTCCTTGATCTGGATAGGAGCCCAAACTCCTTGATTTGCTAAGGGGAGCCCATTGGAATTGAAGCCTAGCGCAGTTAAGTGGTTGGTTGGGTTACTCAATTCCAATCCATAAGGAATGTAGAAGAAGTATTGGGCTCTGCTGGAATGAGCCTAGACGTCTATGCTGAATCAACAGTTCAATCTCATTCTTGAGGTCAAACAATCTTTAGTTTCATGATCCATTTGCTGGTGATACTTACGGTATTGTAAAGAAGCCTGAATACCGTCGTTTCTTCTATTTTTCTTGGTTCTTTCAACCACCCCTTTGATCGGATCACCGAATAAATTGCCGCGACATCCATGTTCAATGGTGTGTAATAAGTGTAGCATCGTGGGGGGTGATCTTTCTCTGTTCTATCATTTTTCTCTTTCTGCCAAGGCTTGTCCCTAAGCTTATCCATGTTCTTGAAATCATCTTTTCCCATCATATGATTCATCTCCTCAAGGACCATCTCTCTCCGAGATAGCTCATTAATACGATCTACCATATCAAGCTCTTCCTTAATCAGAGCATTAGAAAAACTCCTATTCTTCAGACATGCGAGTAAAACAGTTCGCACAAATATTGCTGGTAGCTCATCCATCTTTAACAGCTCAGAGTTGAACCCAGCCATGAAAGTACGCACGTCTTCTCTATAGAAGTTTACTTTTTTTCTGACTGGAAAATTGGTTTTTGAACTTATTCCTCAATTCGTCATATGATTCAATTGTCTTAGCAGGAATTCGTCGCATAAATCATTATTGAGCAACTCCTTTTTGAGCGATCGCAAACATTTTTTCTTGCAAGTTCTTGTTGTAGCCGTGCATAACCATTATCCTATCCAAGGCATACAAGTGTGCAACAAGATCAGTTGTTCTATCTTATTTTGGTATTTGAGGGATTTTCTCCCCCTTTGCCAATAGCTCACCTTCTATCACATCAGAAAAGGGTGAGAGACTATACTCCACTATTGTTTCTCCAAGTCTCTTCTTCGCTTGTTCAAGTTGTTGGTGAAGGTGTTCCATTCTATGGGACAACTCCTGAACTTTTTTCTTTGACTGTTCAACTTCATCATCTTTGTTCTTTTCATGGTCAGTCCCGCCGGCTCTACCATAGGACTTAACTTCGTCAGTGCAATTTTGTCTGATCTTCGAGGACAATCATCAGGCCTTGCTCCAATATTCATTTGGTCTGTAACGTTGGGTAGTTCCCTGGCATGTGCTAAGCTAGGAGAGTAACCCTAAGGAAGATCTCCAACAATTCTCGGTTGATTAGGTTGACCTAGCACAAGTCCGGACAAAAGGGTCTTGTTCGCTTCAAGCGCCGCTTGAACACCAGTGATAATTTGCGCCAGATGTTCAGGTGGAAGTGCAGCAACAACAGTGGCCCAGTGCTGCCGAAGGTTGCGTTGACGGAAGATGGAGTGGTGTTCCCACTTCATGTGATGTTTCATCTTGATCTTCTTTCACTTGCGACTGAGTAACTCCTCTTTTGGACCTAGTCATCATAGTGTTTCTTCTCGAGTATGTTAAGAGGTTTTTCACAGAAGGCGCCACTGATGTGGGTATTTTTTGTATGCATACTGAATACTCCACGTCAGAATAATCCACGTCTTGAATCAGCTTCGAGTTCGGGTAACCTGCACTCAAACACAACACGTGAGCTAAGTCGGGGGTTGACCTGGCGTAGACCCTTTGATGCCTAAGTCAGTAGGTGAAAAAGGATCGATCAAGCCGAGGCTCGATCGATGCTGCAAGTAATGACAGCGACAACAACTCTGGAATAATAATCAAAATTATGTACCTCAAATGAATTCAGATGGGGTATTTATAGGAGTTTTGGTGGGCCTACTAATGGGTCTTGGCCAAGATCTGACCCATTAATGTTGTAGTAAACTGATCACATCATCAATATTATCTAACTTGAGGAGTTATCAAGAGTCATGTTGTTCTAGCTCTTGAGGTGGTGATCAGTTTTTGCCAAATAGCTTAGCCAAAATATAGCACCAAGTGCCTTAGCCAAAATATGGCATATCATAGTGATTAGCCACTGCCAATTCGCCTTTGGCAAATTATGTCAGCAACACTTCAAAATTATTTATGACGCTTAGGCGTCAAATCAGTTGATATTTTATCATTCAGATGGACTCAATGCTCATGACGTGTCTTAATTGAGTAACGCCAAGTGCAATACAAAAATATGATATATCAAACTCTATAATTAAGTAATAGTTATGATTGGGTTAATGCTTAATGGGACGCAAGCCCCGCTTGTTTGGTATCTACAAATTTGAGAAGTAGACAAACCACTGAAAGTTTTGGAAATGTACAAATATCTTTTTATGTTGAACACGATATGCTAGTAAGAAAGTTGTTTTTCTCTTTCTTCTTGGAGATCTTTTATTGATTCTTTTTAAAAATCTTTAATTTAACCCTTTTATTCAAAATTTCAAAAATAAAATGTCTAGAACCTAAATTTTCACACTACATTAACTGTTTACTAACTAGTACATTTTAGCATTTCGAAATTCCTTCTCATTTTGTACTCTATAATCATGTTTTTTTTTTTTTTCATACTCAGGTTTGTAAATTAAAAGGAAATAAAAAACCCTTTATGTATATAACAAAGTGTATTAAACTGAAAAGTTAACGTTTTATGGGCAAATGAAACAATTCGTTATTCTATTATAAGGATAGTTATTATTGTGTTAAGATATTCAAATGTTATATCTCAAGTAAAAAGAATGAAAAGGTATAATCAAATGCAAAATTTATTGTTTTTAGTTTCAAAATAGAATAATAAAACACAAATTATTAAAAATCTTTTAGGAAATTATGAGTTTCAGAGTAACCTCTTGGGGCGGACTTTGGCATTGTAAAATAAAATTAACTATTACTCTACTTTGTACAAAAGAAATATTATTCTGTTATCCACACTACAAAAAAAAAAAAAGAATAAAAAAAAACAAGCTTTAGAAACGGGCAACGCCGTTTCTAAAGCTCACTTGCCTGTTTCTAAAGCTCAATAGAAACGGGCGGTCCGTTTCTAACGCTCGTTTCTAATGCCTCCGTCTCTAATGACTATTAGAGACGGAACAACGTTCCCGTCTCTACTTTTAGAAACGACGAGGCCGTTTGTAAAAAAAAATATTATTACAAACGGGCAAGCCGTTTGTAAAGAGGGAGGAACACTAGAAACGGGTTGCCCGTTTCTAAAGAGTGGTGACCTTTACAAACTGGCAAGCCGTTTCTAAAAAAATAAATTCCAAAATTTACCCCTAGACTCTTAGAAACGGTAAAGCCGTTCCTAAAAACCAAATTCCAAAAAAAAAAACACGGGCAGGATATTAGAGACGGGCACCCCTGTCTCTAATAATCTGAGAGTATTAGAGACGGGCACCCCGTCTCTAATACTGTAAAAAAAAGAATTAAAAAAAAAAAATTGGCAGAAAATCTGCCAATATTAATAAATCATTAACAATATAATTTGGTGATTAATAGTGACATATTTTTTTGACAATTACTCTTAATTACCTACATTATTTGTTTCATAACGATGATAACATAGTATAAGTTAGATATGAGTGTTAATTATGTTATAATAAATATAATATAAATATTTTTTGACAAAATTAAAAAACAATACACAATAAACTATAAACTATAGCTATAAACTATATACTAGAAGATTAAGATAATTATAAACTTATATACCTATAATTTAGAAAAAAAAATTAAAGAAAGAAGAGAGAATCTGATAGAGAGATGTGTATGTGTATGTGTTTGATGTTTGATGTTTGAGAAAATGAAGGAGAGGAGGAGTACTTATAGTGAAAGTGAGACTATTAGAAACGGCATTCCGTTTTCTAAAAGTTTAAAAAAAAATTCGAAATCCCGCCAAAACATTTAGAAACGGCTTTCCCGTTTCTAATAGTTTTCAAAAAAAATTTGAAATCCCGCCCACACCTTTAGAAACGGCTTTCCCGTTTCTAAAAGTTCTCCAAAAGTTTCGAAATTCTGCCAAAAGATTTCGAACAATTTTGAAAAATTGCCAAAACCTTTAGAAAGGTTATCCAACAATTTTTTGGAATTTCACAAAACCTTTAAAAACGGCTTTCCTGTTTCTAAAGGTTTTCCAACAATTTTGAAAAATTGCCAAAACCTTTAGAAACGGCAAAGCCATTTCTAAAAGTTTTGCAATTTTTAGAAACTTTTAGAAATGGGTAACATTAAATTTAAACCATTTGCATAAAACACGGAATAATTTCCAATAATTTCACAAAATAGTTACCACGTAGCAATTATATCATTAATTATTCACAAAACTCTAAGTATCTCCAAATTAAGGGTAAAACTACAATTATTGTGCGACTATTTACATAAAACATGGACAAATTTGCATTTATTTCACAAATTAAAACAGTTAATTGCTATTAATTCAAAAAACAAGGACGAAACCGCAACTATTTTGCAAAATATGGACAACATTTCATATATCTCATAAATGAAAGGCTAAGCTATAAGTATCTGCAGATTGAGGGCAAAACTATAACTATTTGCATAAATCAAAGACTAAACTCGTATTAATTCACAAAATGGGGTAACATCTGTAATTAGTTCACAAAACGGAAATAAATTTGCAATGCCATCACTAAATTGAAACCATTTGTAGAAGTTGTGGACAAATTTGCGATTATTTCATAAAACACGGACTAATTTTCAATAATTTCACAAAACCAAAAACTAACTTGCAACAATTTCACTAAACTGGGACTACACTGTAATAATATCACAAAATAGCCGCCACATTGCAATTATATCATTAATTATACACAAAGCTGTAAGTGTCTACAAAATTAAGGGCAAAACTACAATTATTGTGCGATTATTTGCATAAAATAAGGACGAAACTGCAGCTATTTCACAAAATACGGACAACATTGCATATATCTCATAAATGAAAGACTAAGCTATAAGTATCTGCAGATTGAGGGCAAAAAGGCTAAGCTCGAATCAATTCCCACTGAGCACATTATGGACCTTGCTCGTTGAGTTAGTGACATGGAAGAGGCCGCTTTGAACCAGGGTCTAATGGATTTACCAGAACCTTACAAAGGTAAGGAGAACAGAAACTGGAGGAATGATGATAGAGGCAAAGATCGAGATCGACGTGGATCACCTTTTAAGAGGTTCTATAACTATACTCCGCTGAGGAAGGATATAGCAGAAATCTTTGCAGTAACACAGGATCGTGGGATATTCGAGACACCCAGACCTTTCAAGGAAATGAATGAGATCAAGGAGTCAAGGAAATATTGCAAATACCACAAGAAAAACGGTCATTACACCTTGAGTCGTTCTATTTCGTGGGATCGAAATAGAACGACTCATTCAAGGAGTCAAGGAAATACTTGGATAAGAATTCTAGCTAAGGAAGGAACCATAGTAGTATATAAGGGAGGCCCCAAACGTCATTTACAGGTACGTTTTTCATATTTTAAGCATCCATTTCGAGTAATATAGATCGAATTCGAGTTGTTTGGCATTCATTTCGACTTGACAGAATAGCTCTAATTCGAGATATATTTACAAGCCTTTTGAGTTGTTTGAAGATCTTCATTTTGACTTATTGTAGACTCTTCATTTTGACTTGTTTTGCTTCATTTCAACTTGTTTTGCCGCATTTCGACTTGTTGTCTTGCACAACGAGATCTCATATTCCGACCCATCTAACTTGAGCTTCAGAATGCCTTTGCCGGGAAGGCACCGGGTTAGTTTACGTGTAGTGTTGAGTGCAGGTTCCGAACTCAAAATTTGCTTAAAGATCCAGCAGGGACTGAAGCAGTCTGACGTGGACTGTTGACAGGTAGACACGTATCTAGACAAATGTACCCCACATCAGTGGCGCTGTGTGTGGGAACCACTAAACGCACTTAGGAACAAACACTATCACTAATTCAATGTCTCAGCGAAGAGTCTCGGAGAAAAACGAAGCAGCCACCAGGGCTAGGTCTCAAAGGGAAGAGGAGAACAGAGTTACTGATGCTTCTGAGCACACATCAGTGGCGCCGCCAAATACCCCCTTGGACCAACCACGCGTTGCAGCGGACCTACTGCAATGCCTCCCTCGGAACAACAACTGCTGAATCCTGCTCAGTTGGCTCAGATCATGACAACTTTTCAACAGATTATGGTACCAATGATTGTGCAACAACTGCCAAACACTGCCTAGCAGAACGACCCAGCACTGAATGCACAACAGACATCAGAACTACGAACAAGGTCTCATCAGACGCAACGTCATGCTGATTCGAGACAGCAAACCCATTCGAGGATAACTAGGCCAAGCAAAAAGTGAATCATCTGCGTCGCCTGAGCGCAAGAACCCACGTACAGTGAGGGCTGGAAGGCACGAAGCCACGAGTTGGGAAACTATTAGAGATGGAGAGGTCAACTCAAGGCAGAGGGGTCTAGAGGTCCATCAAGCCGCAAGCCACACGGCTAGAAGGAACATGGACCTGCCTGAACGAGT
The DNA here is from genome assembly GCA_946800315.1 of Misopates orontium. Classification (NCBI taxonomy): domain Eukaryota; kingdom Viridiplantae; phylum Streptophyta; class Magnoliopsida; order Lamiales; family Plantaginaceae; genus Misopates; species Misopates orontium. Next base: position 23,112,227 of record OX326946.1, read on the forward strand.
TACACCAAGGGCAGAACCAGTAGTTCCTAAACACAATCCACCCGTGGAGAAGGCAACTCCATTCTATGGTACAATCAGCAGACTGACACTGAAGGAAGGAGATACTCTTCCGGAGATGAAGAAATATGATGGAACAAGTGATCCTGGAACGCATTTCGATGACCTTGATGCGGAATTGCAAATTCCGGGTTACTACCAGGGCCTAAGGGCAAAATTGATTGCAATCAGCTTAACGGGGACAGGCAAAGAGTGGTTCAAGAATGTGCCACCACGCACAATTGAATCATTTGAACAATTCAGGGAGATGTTCATCAACAAGTTTGCGACTTATTGCTTGAAAAAGAAAGAACCAAGCCATCTGTTCAATGTTCATAGGAAACCTGAGGAAGGCTTTGGGAAATACATAGAGCGACTGAATGTGGATATTGGTTGGGTACAGTCTCCAACCGCAGATTTGGTTCGCTTTGTACTGCAAAACTGTAGCAAGAGCAAAAAGCTGGTAGAAGTACGAACGTGGGAGGCGCCTACAACCATTGAGCACATTATGGACCTTGCTCGTTGAGTTAGTGACATGGAAGAGGCCGCTTTGAACCAGGGTCAATGGATTTACCAGAACCTTACAAAGGTAAGGAGAACAGAAACTTGAGGAAGGATGACAGAGGCAAAGATCGAGATCGACGTGGATCACCTTTTAAGAGGTTCGATAACTATACTCCGCTGAGGAAGGATATAGCAGAAATCTTTGATGTAACAAAGGATCGTGGGATATTCGAGACACCCAGACCTTTCAAGGAAACTAATGAGATCAAGGAGTCAAGGAAATATTGCAAATACCATAAGCAAAACGGTCATTACATCTTGAGTCGTTCTATTTCGTGGGATCAAAATAGAGCGACTCCTCTATCTATCTTTCGAGGATTTGTCGTCTCGTGGTTCTTGATTCTCAAGGACAAACTCAATGAGTTTCCCATCTTGAATGAGTCGTTCTATTTCAAGGCCTTGAGGAACGAAATAGAATGACTCATTCAAGATGGGAAACTCATTGAGTTTGTCCTTGAGAATCGAGAACCACGAGACGACAAATCCTCGAGAGATAGAAAGAGCAGCCGCTCTCGACATGAGAAGAAGGATGAACCAAGGGGTAAAAGGGGTAATCCTAACGATGGTGACAAAAACAGGATCAATGTGATTGCAGGAGGGCCAACTGGCGTCGATTCAGCAAAAAGCAGAAAGCGAATTTCTAGATAATATACAATGAACGTCTGAAACGGCCAGAGATTGATCTTGTTTTTTGCAGTTGACAAATTAGACATGAGAATCACGTTTGACGAAGATGACTATAAGAATCTATCTTCTCAAGCTAGCGAAGCTTAGTACTTGAACTGCCAAAATGGTAGTGACTCTCATAATTGCAAATCATCTCGTCAAAAGGATTATGATAGATAATGGTTGCTCAGTCAACATCATATTTATGGATGCGTTACAGCAGATTAAGCTAGGAAGGTATGAGATTACAGAAGTAAATTCTCCTCTGTTGGGCTTTGGTGGAGGCGAAGTGAGAGCAATTGGCAAGGTCATGCTGCCAACTTCTTTTGGTGAAAATCCACGGAGGAGGACTTTAAACGTGGAATATCTCATTGTCGACATACCTTTTGCATATAATGTGTTGATTGGAAGGCTTGGAATCGCTGCATTTACTATGATCATATCCACAGCTCATCAGAAGGTCAAATTCCCACTCCTGGCGGAATAGCCGAGATTACCACAAACTATCGTGATCTTGGAGTTGCTACGACACATCGACAAAACTAATCAAGGAAAAGGCAGATCCTAACGTTGCAATGATAGGGATACATGTCTATGAAACGCGTGGACTTGGTGAACATATGGATACAGAGATGGTGCTCATTGCATAGGAGGATCAAACGACGAAACCAGACACTCTTGAGCTATCTAGCAAAAAGCCCATGATGAAAAACCAAATGAGGAAAAGGAGAACAAGACTACCTTGCAATATAAGAAGCAGATGGAGGTTGAACGGATGAAGCCCGCCGGTGAATTCAAGGAGGTGATACTGGTAGACAATGAACCTAACAAGGTCATTAAGATTGGTAGCGAGTTGCCATCTGAGGTTGAGAAAGCAGTGGAATGCTTGCAAAGGAACTTTGATGTATTTTCATGAACTGACTCAGATTTAAAAGGAATTGATCCCCGAGTTGCGGTACATCACTGAAATGTGAATCCAAACGCCAAGCATGTTTGATAGAAGAAGAGACATTTCGGTGACGAAAAGAACAAGGCTGCAGAATTGTAGGTACAAACAAAGATGGCGGTTGGCGATATATTCAAAGTGTGATATTCTGAGTGGCTCAGCGACGTTGTTCTTGTACCAAAGAAGCCGACTGTTTGGCGAATGTGTGTGGACTACACTGATGTGGACAAACATTGTCCACGAGATCCTTTTCGTTGCCCAGGATCGATCTCGTGGTGAACTCCACTGCTGGATGCACATCACTAAGTCTCTGCGATGCACACATCGGATTTCATCAAATACTAATGGCAGTAAAGGACCAACATAAAGCGGCCTTTATCACAGACAGAGGCATATTCTACTACAGAGTAATGTTGTTTGGTTTGAAGAACGGAGGAGCAACTTATCACAGACTGGTAGCCAAGATGTTCTACCATCAAATTGGAAAAACTAGGGAAGTCTATGTTGACGACATGCTGATCAAAAGTCTGAAAGCAGAGGATCACATTAAACATCTTGACGAGCCTTTTGGGATCATGAAGCAGTATGGGATGAAGCTGAATCCGAAGAAGTGCACATTCGGAGTTAAGGCAGGAAAATTTCTGGGTTTCATGGTTAATGAACGTGGTATCAAAGCTAACCCAGATAAGATCAAAGCTATAATGGATCTTCCATCCTCCAAGTCCGTTTGGGAGGTGCAACGCTTGGTGGGAAGAACTACGGCATTGAGCCCCTTTATTTCACATTCCGTAGAGAATAACTTACCTTTCTTTAAGAAGCTACGGAAGACACCTAAGTTTGTGTGGACGGAAGATTGTGAAGAAGCCTTTCGCAAGCTAAAGGTCTATCTCGCAACACCACCATTACTCTCTAAGCCCAAGGATAACGAGATGCTATATCTCTACTTGGTCGTGACAAAAAATTCACTATGTACAGTACTTCTGCGCGAGGAGGATTGGAAACATCTGCCAATCTATTATGTGAGCAAAGTGTTGAATGGAGCAGAACTTAACTATCTGGAAATTGAAAAGCTAGCATACGCGCTCGTAATCACAGCACGGAAGTTGAGGCCATATTTCCAATCACATTCGGTCACTGTCTTAACGAATCAACCATTGAAGCGAGTTATGGCAAAATTGGAAACATCAGGCAGACTTGTGAAGTGGGCAATTGAGTTGGAAGAATATGGTCTGGAGAATCTACCAAAGACTGCGATTAAAGCACAGAGGTTAGCAAATTTTGTGACTAATGAAACTAAGGGAGATACGTCGGGGACAGCTAAGGAAACTTGGACCTTACATGTAGACGGATCGTCCAGGGTTGACGCGGGTTGGGCTAGAGTCTACTTGAGGTCTACTGATGGAAGATAATTTGACTATGACGTACGACTAAACTTTCATGTTACAAACAATCAAGCAGAGTATGAGGCGATGCTAGCTGGGATTCAAATGGCAAAATCATTGGGGAGAGCTCTACAAAAGATCGTTCGAAGACCACTCATAAGATGCATGTCACGGGCACAGGCTAAACACGTCTTCAGAGAGATACATGAAAGGTAGCTGTGGAAATCATTCAGGATGACGATCCTTAGCACAGAAAATACTACGCCAAGGATATTTCTGGCCTACTATTATGTGAGACTCAATGGATTACATAAGGAAGTGCAGAACCTGTCGATTACATTTGAAGATTATACATACGCCTGCTCAACCTATGACCACCGTGAGTTATGGATGTCCATTTGATCAATGGGGAAAAGATATTGTGGGACCCGTGCCAATAGCATCTGGAGGAAGAAAATGGTTATTGGTATGGTCGAATGTTACACCAAGTGGGTAGAGGCCGAAGTATTGGTGTCAATAACAGACGCTAACGTCAAGCGGTTCATATGAAAGAACATCATATGCAGATTTGGGATTCCAAGGGTCTTAATTTCTGACAATGAAAGATAGTTCCAAGGGTTTAAGATCCAAGACTGCTCCAAGGACTTAAAGATTGAACAACGGTTTACATCTGTTACGCACCCTGAAGCTAATGGACAAGTAGAAGCTACCAACAACACGCTGGTTAAGAGTCTGAAGAAAAGGTTGGAAGGAGAAGGACGAAACTGGGCAGAAGAGTTGCCAGGTATACTATGGGCTTATTGAACTACGCCTCAAACTTCCACTGGAGAGATTTCATATTTGCTAGCATATGGTTCTGAAGAAGTGATCCCAGGGGAAATAGGAATGCCGACCTAACGCATTGTTACATATGATGAAGAGCAAGCTTTGAGGGCAAGACATATGGATCTCAAACTAATAGGGGCCACAAGGGAAGAAGCCTGCCAACGTACACAAGCGTACAAATCTATGATGGGAAGGCATTTAACAGCAAGGTCCGGTTTTGGAACTTCCAAGTGGGGGACTTGGTCCTTAGAAAGATGAAAGCTACTAAGCACGTTGGGAAGTTGAAACCAAATTGGGAAGGACCTTACAGAGTGGAGAAAGCAAGCACAAAAGAATACTATTATCTACAAGAGTTGGGTGGAAGGATTCTCTCACGCTCGTGAAACGTCAAGAACATGAGAAGGTTTTATAGTTAGGACACTAGCATTCTAACGGCCTTATGGCACAGTAGGACCGTAGTTTTGATGTTATTATTACTTATTCTTTCATGAATTACGAGTCTCCGCTTGTGGACCTCGATTGTAATACTTAGCACTGAACTGCGGGGACTTGATTCATGACCACCTACATACGGCAGGATACGTAGGCAACTCGGAAGTCACTCGAGCCCAGTCCCAAAACTTATAAAATTCCATATTTTATTCAAGTTTGCTTCACTGCCAACACATTACTTACATCGTGCATATAGATTAAACGAGCACAAGCACTTAAGCTATGAGCACAAGCACTCAACCTATGAGCACAAGCACTCACAATATGAGCACAAGTACTCAATCAACAATTTAAAAGCATTCATTGTATAACACCCAACTACAGCGTAAGGAAATAAAAGCAATAAGGCAAGCATACAGTATCATTCAAAACACATAACCTAAAAGCACTCAAACAGTGTTAAAAAATCTTTATGTACTAAGATAAGGGATAAGCGCAACTAAGGTGCGAAGTCAACAAAAATATACTAAGGCAAGTAATAATGAAAGCAATGTAATAGTTGTTCAAAAATAAATGCACAGACGCCAACAACTGATAAACGACACGCAGGCCATGCAAGAAGAACATCAAGGGTGGAGATTCAACCCCAGCGACTCGATCGCACCTTCGCTCTGCTCCTGTAGCTCCAAAAAGGACTCACTCAGGGGAGCTGTGTTGTCGAGCGGGGAGATACGGCGCGGCACAGCAATCACAGAAGCGGACTCATCAGTGACCCCTGGCGCCAGAAGATCCTCGAGAGGAGTGTTCAGGACACTCACGTCAAGCACCATCTCGCCCTCCTCCAGATCGGGGGCAGGCGGAGCAACAATGGAGGGGCCAGGCTGGGCAACAAGATGGTCTTTCAACCACACTTGCTGCAGAGGAAGGACAGAAGTGAAGGGGTCGTGCTTTGGAGTACCAGCATCCTCAGCAGTAGCAGCAGCAACGTCCGTCTCTTCACCTCCTTCATCTTCATCTTCTTTCAGGCAGTCGAAGATGTTGAAATCTTCCTTCTTCAAGCCGGCTACAAAACCACCCCTCTTCTCGAGATCCTTCAAGGCCATGATGTAGCCTTTGGCCATGTCATAGCCACCTCTGATGGTTGCAATCTCTTGCCAGGTCTCTGAGCAGAAGAACTCAACGGCCACCGCCACTTTCTTATCATCAGGCAAGTCCTACAGAAGGAAACGAATGTAAAGCAATTCATTACAGGAAAGAAAAATGAGAATGCATATAAGGAAAATTTTCAGACTTACCTCACTCAGAGCCCAATTGCACCCGTCCTGCTCTGCAGTAGCAAGCGCAGCCTTCAACGCAGCAAGCTCAGCTTCCACCTTAGCGCGCTCCTCCTCAATCGCAAAAGCACTGTTTCTGTACCTCAGGACAGCAACATTGAGATCGTCGATATCCTTTTTCACCTTCTTCAGGTCCTGAGTAAGCTGCGCAACCTGGGCCTTGTACTCCTCGGCCTTGCGCTTGGCTTTGGCAGTGGCCTTGTTCGCCTTCTCAAGCTCCTGTTCAGTGCGCTGCAGGTTCTTATCTGCTTCACGCGCCTCAGCCTTAGCTCGGGACTCAAGAACCTTGGCCTGAGCTGCCACAAACCGGTGCCGCTCCAGTAAAGTTGCAAACTGCTCCTGGGCATCCATAGCCATATCGAAGTTCTCCATCATAGTCTGCACATTGATGAAGAACTGCACAATAGTAGACGACTGAGTTAACACAAGCAAATTAAAAATTCAAATACAATTATGAAACTCACACTCACCTCGCATGTAGCCGATGCAGTTCGGCTACAGAGCCTCTCGCGTCCCAGCTCCTGATAGTACCTCTTCCAGTCAAACTCTGAAAATAAATCCCTTCACAAGGCGCAGAGCAGCAATGTCAGTCGTTTTGAAGTGACCGTCATCAATGGTCGCCCGAGGGATCTCCTCCACATTGATGTCCAAATCGTCGAGATCATAGGTATTCATTGTATCATGAGCGGGACGCTTTCTGCGACGACGATCCTCAGAAGTAGAGGGGCTCTTCTATGCTGCAGGATCCAAACCCATCTCGTTCCCCCTCCTCATGGCATTCATCACAGCATGGATCCGCACTCTCTCACGGCGAGGCATGAGGAGGAGTCATATCTAGCACGGATGGCTCAACGGGTGCCTGAGGAGAGGAAGGAGCAGTAGTCGAAGCCGATGGAGCAGGAGCAGCAGATGGCGTACCTCTACTGTGGCTCGATTCCCTAGTCGAGCCAAAAGCAGTAGTGGGAGAAATAGGAGCAGCCGGAGCCCTGGAACCGGAACCAGCAGCCGAAGCCTTAGCACCTCGACGGCTCATCTTCTCGGGGATCACCGCTTTAGTAAGAGGAGCATTGGCGTTCCACGTCGCCGCAGCAAGCCTCTTCTTAGTCTTATCCATCACCATGTTTTTCTGGAAAACAAAACAAGTAGAGATTAGAAGTTGTCAAGAAAAAACAAAAGCGTAAAATACATAAAAACAATAAGACATGCATGACTGTATACCAGAACGTGCAAACTCGGCAGCAGGAAAATGCATAAATACGCCGGCCCGCAGAATTTCAGACGTCGTTAACTCAAAGGTATCAAACTGATTCTCTTTGAGCATGCCAATCACTGCCTTGGGATAGACAACTGTTGGGCAAGGCAGAGATCGACGACCATTGGCCCAAAGTATTTTGAATTTGAACTCATGGGGCTTTGATTCTTTTACAAAGAACAGCTACTTCTTCCAGTGTGTTCCGAAACTGGACTGAAGATTGGACATAAAGCAGTTGTTCTTCCTTGAGCTCACAAAATAGAACCCGACATCTTCACCTTTCTGTCTGAACTTGATGAGGAACAGTTGCCAAAAACCGTTTTGGGTGCACGGAAGGTGGAAAACACGGGTTAACATAATCAACAAGTACATAAGGGTGTAAATGTTTGAGGTAAAATGAGAGGGGCAAGAGATGAAGGAGTTCATCAATTGTGCTACCATCGGATCAATTGGGAATCTCAGGCGGCACTGTAGATATCCGTTGAAATAATTGAGGCACCCTTCGGGAGGATTATTTATCCTATCATCGGGTCCGAGAACTATGATTTGGTACGTGTTTGGGATGTCAAAGGTCTTGCGATAATAATCAACATCATGAGGTAAGACTGAACAGTGCAAATCAAAGTTCAACCTATTTCGAGTTGGACTAGGAGCGGGAGATTCCAAATTGACTCCTTCATCTACTAACTCCTAAAAGGTCTCCTCGACTATCCTATTCTCAAGGTCAATAGGAGTGATATCATCAGCATTTAGGGTGTGGCAATATCAGAGGGAGGATCTACGGCAGGCGAAGCAGTATCCCTCACAGAAATAACATAATTATCTACATCGTTGCCTAATATGTCTACCTCCCTATCTGAGGCTCTATCCAAACTACGTGAAGACCTATCAGACGAGTCTCCACTACTTGACTCACCCGCTCTTGACCTATTTGACGTAGTGCTTTCATCACTACTACCGCGAGTAGACTCACTATCTGATGCAGACGTCATTAGAGATCAAGGTCAGTAGTTACCAGAGCGGGGGTAGAGGTCGATTAAACGTTCTTCACTAGGGTCGCGTCGTTCGTAAGGCCTTTGAGCCAGAACGAAGATCTTTGAAGCTCTCGGTGCATAGATTTAAGCAGGTTGTTGATTACGGGAAAAGTATGGCGATGCTGGTCGTACTGGATTTAAACGTCGCAGATTGCTGTGATAATTGTGATGCGCCCGTGATGCAGACGGTCGTGATTGGTGATCTCGAGAGTTGTAGTGGGGACGCGAGCGAGACTGAGACGGTGGAATGGATGAGCGGCTGTGTGATCGATTATGGCGTAAGCGAGGCGTTGTAACAGATTTGCACAAAAAAGGTCACGATTAGTTAACACATAAAAATTTAAAAATATTTCGAAAAAAATTCACAAGGCAATAACTAAAAATGGATAAGTCGAACAACGAGGGCGCTTTTCGACTTATTTATTTCGAGCAATAGATGAAACTGAACTGGGGCAATTTCGAGCTAAGAATTCCGAGTTGTTTGGCAAAAAACACTTATTTCGACTTACGAGGGGTAGACCAGTAATTTCAACGCTTTTCGTGTTATAAATCTCATTGTTCACTGATAAGCTTTTCGAGTTATTTTTTCTGCTCTCTGGGTTGCAACGCTCGCGAGAAATGAAGAAATGAAGGATTTTAATTTAAGGAATTGCCACTATTTCGACTTATTCGCCTATTTCAACTTATTTCCCTTGTTTCGAGCTATCTAAATTGGAGTTACTATTTCGGGTAAATCATTTCAAGTTGTCCATTTTGACTTACCAGATTTAGTAAGTTTCGACTTATTTTTCTTCGAGTTATTTTTGGCAAAACCGTTGGTTTTTTCACACCAAGGCCATTTTCGTTGCACGATTCTCGACTCGTTGAAGTAATGACCAATGTTTCTAGACATTACTCTTACAAACTGGGGGACTGCATGATGTACCATATTTCGGTACCGCCACGTCATAATATCTGATACAATACCACGAGCGTATTTCAGAAAATATTATATCACGTCAGCACCATTATTTTTTAATGCAAAATTACAATTTCAGGCAAAACTCGAAATTAGGCCCATCATTTCGAGTTATTTCAAGCCCAATTCAAGTTGTTTGAGGTCCATTTCGAGCTATTTGAGGCCCATTTATACTTGTTTGGGCATCTATTTTGACTTATTTCAAAATAACTCTATCTCGAGTTATTCTGAATTATAATCCTACTTGGATAAGACTTCAAGCTAAGGAAGGACTCTTAGTAGTATATAAGGGGGCTCATACCTCATTTTCAGGTACGTTTTTCATATTTTAAGTATCCATTTCGATTAATATAGATCGAATTCAAGTTGTTTGACATTCATTTCAACTTGACAGAATAGCTCTAATTCGAGATATATTTACAAGCATTTCGAGTTGTTTGAAGATCTTCACATTCAATTACGACTTTTTTTGCTTCATTTCGACTTGTTTTGCTGCATTTCGACTTGTTTTGCTGCATTTCGACATGTTGCCTCGCACAACAAGATCTCATATTCTAACCCATTTGACTTGAGCGTCAGAGTGCCTTCGCCGGGAAGGCACCGGCTTAGTTTACGTGTAGTGTTGAGTGCAGGTTCCGAACTTAAAAGTTGCTTAAGGGTCCAGCAAAAACTGAAGCAGTCTGACATAGAGTGTTGACAGGTGGAGACATATCCAAACGAAAATACCCCACATCAAATGATTAAAATATTTATATAGTATTTGATCAAATAGGCTTTAGGCTTAACAGAGTACGTAAGTTTCATGGATACGGATACGACACGAGACGGACACGGGGACATAGATTTTTTAAAAAGTACATGATACGTAGAATATTTTATACTAATAATTTAATTTATATATCAAACATAATAATAAAATAATATTTGAGTTCACTCACAAACTAATATATCTACATATTCAATTTCAAACACCACAAAATTATGCAAGCAAAAATGAAAAGATCCATAATCCATCTAAAATCATAGCACCAAAGTGTAAATTCAGGAATGACACTAATATTAAAGAGTTATACAATAACAATAAGTGAATATTTAATTCAAGCTCCAATAACATCATTATAACTTTTTCGTTGTTCAACTACTTCATTTCTCTTTTCTTTGTCTCAACGAAACAGAAGCTCCCTTTTTTTTCTCTGTATGTTATTTCTTTCCTTTGAAGAACCCGTAGCATTATGTATCATTTAACTTGAGTAATATTTGCAAAATTAAGTCCTAATTATTTGATGTTACAAAATAACCCAATCTAATTTTTAAAAACTAACAAACTGCCCCCTCAATTACTGATACGCGTATCGGATACGTCTTAGGAGCGTATCCCATACGCGTATCCTAATTTTAAAGAATTAAAAAGAAATGGATACACCAAGTGGGTTTGAACGTCGCGGATTGCTATGATAATTCTGCTGCGGACGTGATGGGGACGGTCGTGATTGGTGATCTCGGGAGTTGTAGTGGGGACACGAGCAAGACTGGGACGGTGGAATGGATGAGCGGCTGTGTGATCGATTATGGCATAGACGAGGCGTTATAATAGATCTGCACAAAAAAGGTCACGATTAGTCAACACAGAAAAAATTTAAAAATTTTTTGAAAAAAATTCACAAGGCAATAACTCGAAATAGATAAGTCGAACAACGAGGGTGCTTTTCAACTTATTTATTTCGAGTAATAGATGAAACTGAACTGGAGCAATTTCGAGCTAATAACTCTGAGTTGTTTGGCAAAAAACACTCATTTTGACTTACGAGGGGTAGACCAGTAATTTTAGGGGTTTTCGATTATACCACACTGTTCACTGATAAGCTTTTCGAGTTAAGCTATTTTGACTTATTTTTTCTGCTCTCTGGGTTGCAACGCTTGGTCGAAATGAGGAAATGAAGGATTTGCGCGGAGTATTTATAGGCGGAAATGATTTTTATTTACAAAAATGCCACTATTTTGACTTATTCAAAATAACTCTAATTCGAGTTATTCTAAATTATAGTTCTACTTGGATAAGAATTCTAGCTAAGGAAGGATTCTTAGTAGTATATAAGGGGGCTCCATACTTCATTTTCAGGTACGTTTTCTTTATTTCAGCATTCATTTCGAGTTATATAGATCGAATTCGAGTTGTTTGGCAAGCTTTTCGACTTGACAGAATAGCTCTAATTCGAGATATACTTCCAAGCATTTCGTGTTGTTTGAAGATCTTCGTTTCGACTTATTGTGAACTCTTCATTTCGACTTGAGACTTGTGCATTTGGACTTGTTTGCGACATTACAACTTATCCATTTTGACTTGTTACTTCGCACAACAAGATCTTACATTCCAACCCATCTGACTTGAACGTCGAAGTGACTTCACCGGGAAGGCACCGGCTTAGTTTACGTGTAGTGTTGAGTGCATGTTCCGAACTCAAAAGATGCTAAAGGATCCAGCAGGTACTGAAGCAGTCTTACGTGGAGTGTTGTCAGGTGGACACGTATCCAAATGAAAATACCCCACATCAGTGGCGCCGACTGTGGGAACTACTGAACGCACTTAGGAACAAACACTATCACTGATTCAATGGCTCAACGTAGAGTCACGGAGTAGCCACAAGGACTAGGTCTCAAAGGGAAGAAGATATCATGACTGTAGAGCCTCCTGAGCACACTTCGAATTCTCCATTGGACCAACCACGCGTTGCAGCGAAACCAACTGCAATGCCTCCCCCAGAATAACCACTGTTGAATCCTGCTCAGTTGGCTCAAATCATGACAGCTTTTCAACAGACGATGGTACCGATGATTGTGCAACAACTGGTGAGCACTGCCCTGCAGCAGAATGCCCCGGCATCAACTGCATAACAGACGTCGGCACTATAGACTAGGTCTAATTAGACGCAACGCCGTGCTGAATCGAGACAGCAAACCCATTCGAGGATTACTAGGCCCAGCAAAAGGGAACCATCTGCATCGCTTGAGCGAAGGAACCCACGTTCAGTGAGGACTTGAAGGCATGGAGCCCCGAGTCGGGCAACAGCTAGAGATGGAGAGTTCAACTCGAAGCAGAGGGGTCCAGAAGTCCAGCAAGCCGCAAGTCACACGGCTGGAAAAATAGGGACCTACCAGAACGAGTTGCACCAAGGGCAGAACCAGTCGTCGCTGAACACAATCCACCCATGGAGAAGCCAACTCCATTTTGTGATGCAATCAGCAGACTAACATTGAAAGAAAGAGCTAATCTCCCATAGATGAAGAAATATGATGGAACGAGTGATCCTGGAACGCATTTCGATGACCTTGACGCGGACTGCAAATTCTGGGATAATAATAAAATGATTGTCAATAATATTTGAGTTCACTCAAATACTAATATATCTACATATTCAATTTCAAACACCACAAAATTATGCAAGCAAAACATGAAAAGACCCATAATCCATCTAATCTTAAAGTACCAAAATGTAAATTTAGGAATTACACTAACATTAAAGAGTTACACAATAACAATAAATGAATATTCAATTCAAGCTCCAATAACATCATTATAACTTCTTTGTTGTTCAACTACTTCATCCCTCTTTTATTTGTCTCAACGAAAAAGAAGCTCCTTTTTTTTTCTCTGTATGTTATTTCTTTCCTTTGAAGAACCCATAGTGATGTACCATATTTTGGTACTGCCACCTCATAATATCCGATACAATACCACGAGCTATTTCAGGACATATTATGCCACGTCAGCACCATTATTTTTTAATGCAAAATTACAATTCAAGGCAAAACTCGGAAATCAGCACAAGTATGCCCAAATTGAGCCAAGCGAGATCTATTTGGGCCCAAACAGGCCTATTTCAAGCTATTTCAAGCCGTGTTTGAGCTATCTAGGGCCAAATTCGATCTATTTGAGGCCTAGAGGCCCAATTCGAGCTATCTGGGGTCAAATTCGATCTATTTGAGGCCCAGTTCAACCTATTTGAAAGCCCAATTCGAGCTATTTCAAAACAGGTCTAATTCGACCTATTTAGACTTATAGTTCGACTTGGATTGCACTTCTAGCTGAATAAGGACTCTTATTACTATATAAGGGGGTCCCATGCCTCATTCTAAGGTACGTTTTATTTTTCAAGCATTTAATTTCGAGCTATATAAGTCGAATTCGAGCTATAGAGCACTAATTCGAGCTGTTTGCAATAGCTCTTGTTCGACCTATATAGAGTGTATTTCGAGCTATTTGAGGGTATTTTGACCTATTCGGGTGCCTTCATTGTGGTTCTCAATACCATTTTGGGGTGTGCTTTTTCGACCTATTCAGCCTAAATTCGACCTATTTGGAGTATTTCAAGTAATAAATTCGAGCTATTGTCTCTCACGACAATATCTCACATTCCGACCTATCTGACTTGAGCGTCGGAGTGCCTTTACCGAAGAAGGCACCGACTTAGTTTACGTGTGGTGTTGAGTGCAGGTTCCGAACTCAAAAGGTGCTTGAACATCTAGCAGGAACTAAAGCAGTCTGACGTTGAGTGTTGGAGGTTTGACACGTATCCAGACGAAAATACCCCACATCAGTGGCGCCGTCTGTGGGAACCTCTATACGCACTTAGTAACAAACACTAACACTCAATGGCTCAACGGAGAGCAACGGAGAAGACTGGAGGAGAAGGAAAGACTAGATCACAGAGGGAGGATGATCGGGCACCTGATGCATCCGAGCATACATCAGTGGCAGCACCCAGTACTCCCCTTGATCCACCAACTCATACAGCGAATCAACCTGTAGTTCCTCCCACGGAACAACAACTATTGAATTCTGCTCAGTTGGACCAGATCATGTCAGCTTTCCAAAGGACAATGGTACCAATGATTGTGCAACAATTGGCTAACACTTCTGCTCAGCAGAATGTTCAGGCACCAATAGCACAACAACCAGCAGCACAGCCTGCAACAGTGCAGCAAGCAAGGACTCATCAGACCCAGTGTCGTGATGATTCAAGGCATTATACGCAGACTAGGATGACAAGGCCGAGGGATCAGTCGCCCTCGCCTGAAAGGAGAAATCCTCGTTCAGTAAGGACTAATGCTCATAGAGCTCCAAGTCGAGCAACTGGTCGAGATAGAGAAGTGAGGGATGGAGAAGTAAACTCTAGGCAGAGAGGTCCTGATCATCGACCCGCAACAAGTCATACTGCCGAAAGAGACAGGGATTTGCCAAAAAGAGTTGTCCCAAGGCCGGAGCCTGTTGTTGCTGAACATATTCAACTAAGGGAGAAGCCAACTCCTTTCTGTGAGGCGTTCAACAAACTAACATTGAAGGAAGGAACTACTCTTCCTAACTTGAAGAATTATGATGGAACTACTGATCCAATAGCACATTATGATGACTTGGATGGAGATCTGCAGGTTCTGGGATATGGAGAGGATATGAGGGCAAAACTGATATCATTAAGTTTGAGGGGCCCTACAAAAGAATGGTTCAAGAACTTGCTTTCGCGTTCAATTGAATCATCTGAACAACTCAGGAGCATGTTTGTAAAAAAGTTTGCTACTTATCGGATAAAGAAGAAGTCTCCGAGTACGTTGTTCAATATCTATGGAGGACCTGATGAACCATTGGGAAAGTATATAGAGAGGTTGAATCTGGAAATTGGTAGAGTGAATGCTCCCAATGTGGGCTTGGTCATCTCTGTGTTGGAGCATCAATGCCGAAGCAAAAAGTTGATAGAAGTGATAACTTGGAATGCACCTGATTCCATAGAGCAAGTGATGGACCTCGCTAGTAAGGTCATCGAAGTTGAGGAGGCAACCATGAATCAAGGGTTGATGGATTCACCAGGAATTCATGGAGGTAAGGAGAATAGAGATAGAGATTGGAGGAGAGAATCTAGGGGGAAAGATCGCGATCGCAACCGACAATCCTTCAAGAAATTCTATAATTACACTCCATTGAAGAAACAAATTGGAGAGATTTTTGCCATTGAGAAAGATAGCGGGATACTAAGACCCCCTAAACCTTTCCGAGAGACGGAGGAGACAAAGGTGTCAAGGAAATATTGCAAGTTCCACAGGCAAAACGGGCATTTTACTAATGAATGCAAGGCTTTAAAGAATGAGATTGAACGACTTATTCAAGAGGGGAAACTCGTCGAGTATGTCCTTGAGAATAAAGAGTCACGTGAAGAAAAGGCGTCATCTGCACGTAAGCGGGATAGATCTCCGCATGAGAAGAAGGATGAACCTCGGCGTAAGAGGGGTAACGAGAATGATGATATTGAAAACGGAGTCAATGTGATTACTGGTGGACCGACAGGCGCAGATTCAGCCAAAAGTAGATAACGCATTTCGCGAGATATATGCAATGAACGGCTGAAGCACCCTGAGATAGACCTTGTCTTCGTAGTAGACAAGGTGGATACAAGGATCACATTCGATGATAGTGATTATGATAGCTTGTATTCACAAGCTAAGGAGGCGCAATACTTGAATTGCCCTATGGTGGTTTCTGCGGTGATTGCGAATCACGCAGTGAAGAGGATCAAGATTGATAATGGATGTTCGTCCAACATTATCTTCATGGATGCTTTGCAACAAATGAAACTTGGTCAATACGAGATCACTGATGTTAACTCACCATTGCTGGGATTTGGTGGAGGTGAAGTTAAACCCATTGGAAGGATTATGTTACCAACATCCTTTGGCGTAAATCCAAAGAGGAGGACTCTGAATGTGGAATATCTCATTGTTGATATTCGTTTTGCATACAATGTATTGATTGGAAGGCCTGGAATAACGGCGTTTGCTATTATCATCTCAACGGTGCAACAAAAGATTAAATTCCCAACGCCTGGGGGAATTGCTGAACTGACTACGAACTATCGTGATTCTTGGAGTTTCTATGTTACATCAACTAAACCTATTAAGGCAAAAACGGATCCAAATTTTGCGATGATTGACATACATCCGTTGGAGACGCCTGAAATAGTAGAACAAGTTGATACGGAGATGGTGCTTGCTACGCAAGAGGGCCAAACGACGATGCCGGACGATCCTAATCCTCCGAACAATGAAAATGCCCCGGAGGAAGGCGAAGGAAGAAAAGGAAGACAAAACGACTCTGCGTTACAAGAAGAAAATGGAGATTGAGCGTGTAAAACCTTCCGAAAAATTTAAGGAGGTTATTCTAATTGACAATGAGCCTGACAAGGTCATTAAGATTGGTAGCGAGTTGCCTTCTGAGATTGAGAAGGCATTGCTGGAATGCTTAAGGAGAAATTTTGATGTATTTGCATGGACGGACTCGGACTTGAAGGGGATAGATCCTCGAGTTGCAGTACATCACCTGAATGTTAACCCTAATGCTAAGCCTGTTAGGCAGAAGAAGAGACACTTTAGTGATAAAAAGAACAAGGCTGCAGAGTTGGAAGTACAGACAAAGCTTGTTGCAGGCCACATATTTGAAGTACAATACTCTGAATGGCTAAGCAATGTTGTACTGGTGCCAAAGAAACCAACAGTGTGGCGAATGTGCGTGGATTACACTGACTTGAACAAACATTACCCACAAGACCCTTTTCCTTTGCCTAGGATTGATCTTGTGGTTGACTCTACAGCAGGGTGTGCTTTGCTAAGTCTTTGCGATGCACAGAGCTGTTTCCATCAAATACTAATGGCGGTGAAGGATCAGCACAAAACGGCTTTTATCACTGACAGAGGCATTTTCTGCTACAAAGTGATGCCGTTTGGTTTAAAGAATGCAAGAGCGACCTTTCAAAGGTTGGTTGCAAAGATGTTTTACCATCAAATTGGAAAGACTATGGAGGTTTACATTGACGACATGCTTATCAAAACTCTAAAGGCGGAGGATCATGTTAGACATCTGGAAGAGGCTTTTGGTATCATGAAACAACATGGGATGAAGTTAAATCCCAAGAAGTGTACATTCGGCGTTAAGGCTGGGAAGTTTCTGGGCTTCATGGTAAACGAGCGAGGTATTTAAGCAAACCCAAACAAGATTAAAGCTATAATGGATTTACCATCTCCCAAGTCTGTTCGCGAGGTGCAACGATTGGTAGGGAGAATCACGGCACTTAGCCGTTTCATTTCACATTCTGCAAAAAAAAAATTTACCTTTTTCCAAGAAGTTACGTAAGACACCTAAGTTTGTCTGGACTGAAGATTGTGAGGAGGCCTTTCGTCAGTTGAAGGTCTATCTTACGACACCACCATTACTATCTAAGCCCAAGGACAATGAGATGCTATATCTCTACTTGGCTATAACGAAGAATTCATTAAGCACAGTACTCGTGCGTGAAGAAGACAAGAAACATTTGCCTATCTATTATGTTAGCAAAGTGTTGAATGGGGCAGAGTTGAATTATCTGGAAATCGAAAAGCTAGCATACGCACTCGTGATAACTGCGCAAAAGTTAAGGCCATACTTTCAATTGCATCCGGTTACTGTCCTAACTAATCAACCACTGAAATAAGTTATGGCAAAACCGGAAACATCTGGCAGACTGGTAAAGTGGGCGATCGAGTTAGGAGAATACAGCTTGGAGTATATGCCGAACACTGCAATTAAAGCACAAAGGCTAGCGAACTTTGTGGCTGAAACTATCTCAGAGGCAGAGCAAGCGCCTGACGTAGCGATGGTAACAGAGGATATTAAAAGGGATACATCTGGAGTTGCAAAGGAAACATGGACTTTGCATGTAGACGGATCATCCACAGTCGATGCTGGTGGCGCTGGAGTCTACTTAAAATCGGCAGATGGGAGAGAATTTGACTATGCTATAAGGCTAAATTTTCAAGTTACGAATAATTAAGCTGAATATGAGGCTATGCTAGCTGGCATTCAAATGGCAAAATCGTTGGGGATAACGAAACTTGTTGCATTCACGGACTCACAATTGATTGCTAATCAATTTGAAGGGAGATATGAGGCGAAATAGGCTGCTATAGTAAAGTATCTCGAAAAATTGAAGGAGGCGACATCAAACTTCGATACTGTCTCTATTTCGCAGATCCCTCAAGCGGAGAATGAACGCGCTGACTCTTTGTCACAATTTGCAAGTACCGCCGAAGTATTTGTTGAAAGGTGAGTAACTTTATTGGCTGCAGAGCAACCTTCTATTGGTAGAGGAGTTGAGTCAAAACCAACGCAAGCATTGGACTATGCTCTGCCAGTCGAAGTTCAGGCATGTTGGAAGGACGAAATCATTGACTATCTTTAAAACGGGAACTTACCTACTGATCCGCAAGCGGTCAGAAGGCTCAAGTACAAATCTGCAAGATTTACTATGTTCAATGGCGAACTATATAAACGGTCTTTTGAAGGACCACTCTTAAGATGTATGTCTCCATCTCAGGCAAAACAAATCTTACGAGAAGTTCATGAAGGAAGTTGCGGAAATCACTCAGGAGGACGATCCTTAGCACAGAAAATACTCCGTCAAGGATATTTCTGGCCAACTATTATGAGAGATGCTATGGATTACTCTAGGAAGTGCAGAAGTTGTCAACTGCATGCGAAAATCATCCATACACCTGCACAACCTATGACTACAGTGAGCTATGGATGCCCATTCGATCAATGGGGAATAGATATTGTTGGACCAATGCCAAAGGCTTCCGGAGGTAGAAAATGGGTATTGGTGGCAGTCGAGTATTACACAAAGTGGGTTGAAGCTGAAGCACTTGTCAACATCACGGAGGCTAATGTGAAACAATTTATATGGAAAAATATTGTTTGCCGATTTGGAATCCCAAGAGTCTTAATTTCCGACAATGGAAGACAGTTCCAAGGATTTAAGATTCAAGACTGGTGCAGAGATATGAAAATTGAGCAACGCTTTACATCCGTAACGCATCCTAAAGCAAATGGGCAGGTAGAGGCCACCAACAACACATTAGTGAAGAGCTTGGAGAAAAAGTTGGAAGGAGAAGGAGGAAACTGGGCAGACGAGCTGCCAAGAATACTATGGGCATATCGTACAACTCCTCGAATTTCTACTGGAGAAACTCCATATTTATTAATATATGGATCTGAAGCAGTGATACCGGTAGAGATTGGAATGCCAACTTATCGCA
Organism: Misopates orontium; assembly: GCA_946800315.1. Lineage (NCBI taxonomy): Eukaryota > Viridiplantae > Streptophyta > Magnoliopsida > Lamiales > Plantaginaceae > Misopates > Misopates orontium. Next base: position 23,131,769 of record OX326946.1, read on the forward strand.
TTGTCACATATGATGAGGAGCAGGCATTAAGGGCAAGGGAAATGGACCTGGAACTGATAGGAGCAACAAGGGAAGCAGCTTATCAACGTACTCAAGCGTACAAATCTATGATGGCTAAAGCATATGACAACAAGGTTCGTTTCAGGAACTTTCAAGTGGGGGACTTGGTACTTAGAAAAGTTGAGGCTACCAAGCATGTTGAAAAGTTGAAGCCAAATTGGGAAGGACCGTACAGAGTGGAGAAAGCAAGCTCAAAAGGATACTACTATTTACAAGAATTGGGTGGAAGGACTTTGTCACGCCCCTGGAACGTCAAGAACTTACGAAGGTTTTATAGTTAGAACACTAGCATTCTAATGGCCTTGTGGCATGATAGGACTGTAGTTTCAATACTTTATTCGCTTATTCTTTTACGAACTACGAGTCCCTTTACGAGGATTCTCATTGTAATACTTAGTAGTGAACTACGGGGACTTGATTCCTAGCCAACCTATATACGATGGGATACGTAGGCAACTCGGAAATTACTCGAGCTCAGTCCCAAAACTAATAAAATCTCTTATTTTATTCAAGTTTAACTGTTGCCTACTTACTACTTGCATGCTTACAATTCACAAGCATAATTAGAGTCAAGCTCATACTGTCTACAAAACATAAGTATAAAAACTCAATCAAAACGAATATTAGCTTCGTACAACGAGCACAAGCCTCGTGGAGTCGAGCACAATTCCTTGCACTCCCCTGAACATTAGCTTCGCTAGCACGAACATTAGCTTCGTACAACGAGCACAAGCCTCGTGGAGTCGAGCACAATTCCTTGCACTCCCCCGAACATAAGCTTCGCTAGCACGAACATTGGCTTCGTACAACGAGCACAAGCCTCGTGGAGTCGAGCACAAGTCCTCGCACTCCCGCGAACATTAGCTTAGCTAGCACGAACATTGGCTTCGTACAACAAGCACAAGCCTCGTACAGTCGAGCACAAGTTCTCGCACTCCCAACGCAAACATCAGCTTCGCATATACTTGTAAATAAAACTTAAATGTTTTAGCAAGTGACAGAATTATAAATATATGCATAAAGAAGTAGACACGTATGAGCAAACAATCACCAAGACAAAAGTAACGACATTAGAAAATTTCTAAAGTCAACTATACTAAAATAGCAATGGATAAGCGCTAAAATCGCGCACAAGTCAACAGAGATACACCGTATGAATGGAAATAAACCGTACTAATGCAAATATATTGTACGAAAAGTAAAGATGTTCAAAATAGTACCTAAGGCACGGACGCCAGAGATACGAGCACGCAGGCCACTCAAAGCAATCAGGGAAGCAGTTCCAGTCCCAGCGACTTCACAGCACCCTCGCTTTGCTCCTGAAGCACAGCAAACGACTCGTTCAGCGGCCCGGTATCATCAATGGGAGAAATCTAACGAGGCGTAGGAGCGGGAACTAGGGCATCGGGCATAGCCTGATCGCCCTCCGACGGATGCTCTAGGACCTGAGGGTCGAAAGCCATCTCACCCTCCTCCAGTGGCTCGTCCGGTGCAGTGGTAGCAGCAGTAGAAGTGGATGGCTGCTCGTCAGCAAAATCCGAAAGCTAGACCTGACGGAGGGGATAGAAGGACTTGAACGGATCATGCTTGGGCTCGCCAACTTCCTCAGCAGGAGCAGGATTAGCAGGAGCAGGGTCAGCAGCAGCAGTGCCCGAGGATTCACCAGCCTCAGCATCGTCCTCGTTCAGGCAATTGAGGACGTTGAAATCCTCTTTCATGAATCCAGGAGCAAGCGCACCTCGGGTAACGATCTCATCAAGGGCCATATTGTAACCCTTGGTCGTGTCAAATCCGCCCCTCTCCAAGGCAATCTGCTCCTAGGTAGCCGAACGAAAGAACTCAATGGGTATCTCTACCTTTTCATCATCAGGAAGCTCCTACAAACCAAGAAATAAAGAACGTAAGGACATGCTACAAAATATTAAAATACAATAAAAGAAGTTGAAGAATAAAAGAATTACCTCATTCATGGCCCTATTATAGCCATCCTCCTCAGCAGTCGCGAGGCGAGCCTTCACATCAGCTAGCTCAGACTCGAGCTTTGCGCGTTCCACCTCAACGGCTGCAGCAGCATCCTACATCGTCCTGATGGTATCAACATGGTCATCGACGAGGGCAGTGGCGTGCTGGCAATCGGTAGTAAGCTGAAGGCAAAGTTGTTTCTCCTCGAGGAGCTCCTTATCAACAACAGCCTTAACCGCTTTCAGGGCTTCCAACTCGGCCTGCACCGCCTTTAGCTCATCGACCACTGCCACAAGGTGCTTCTCAACCTCAGCCTTAGCCTCTTTGGCCTGCTTCTCTAGTCTTTGAGCCTGTAAAGCTGAGGAGTGATGCCAGTCCATCAGCTCCTTCTGCTGGGCCTGAGAGGTCATGACCATGTCAAAGTTCTCCGCCATAGTCTTGAGGTTAACGAAGAACTGCAAAATACGAGAAAGAGTCAGCATAAGATATGACGAAAACAAAAACAAGTATAAGACATGATTCAAAGAAACCATGTAAATACACTAACCTCACATATTGACAATGTCGTCCTGCTAACCAATTTCTTGTGCCCCATCGCCTTGTAATAAAGCTGACGGTCAAAGTCAGGCAAGAATCCCTTCATTAGTCGAAGAGCAGTAGTGTCCTTTATGGTGAATTTTCCCGACTCGACCGTAGCACGCACGATCTCCTCCACATCGATATCAAGCTCATCACCCTCAAAGGCGTTTGATTTGTCGTGCGCATGACGCTTGCCCCGTCGAATATCCTCAACGGTCGAAGATCTCTTCCTGGCTGCCGGATCTGGTCCAGACTCATTGGCACGGCGCACGACTTCAGCAACAAAGGGGAGATGCACTCTTCCAGTCGAAGGTGCTGGTGGAGGAGAAAGCTCAGGAATAATCGGCTCAGAACCGATGGGTGGCGATCCGGGAGCAGCAGCGGAGGTCGATTGTGATGGAGCCGGTGAGGATGTAGGACCAGAACCCCTACCTCGTCCCGACCCTTGTGTTGAGACAACAGCAGTGGAAGGGGGAGCGAGAGCGTTGCCGCCTCATGAACTGGTACCAGCCGTCTTCGCACCCTGGCGACTAGTTTTCTCAGGGATGGGGGCCGAGGCATGAGGGGTGTTTGCGCCTCGCTTCATAGCGGCAAGCCTCTTCTTGGTCTTGTCCATCATGATGCGCTCTGAAAACAACGAGTAATGCAAAGGTTAGATAACAATAACAGGAAAGTTTAATTTCAACAAGTAAGAAAGACAAACACGCATAATGTTACACCAAAAACAGAAGACTCAACGCCTGCACAATGAGTATAACCGCCGGCCCGCAACACCGGGGTGGTGGTCAACTCGAAGGCATCAAACTGATGCTCCTTCAGTCCTTAATCACTGTCTGAGTATAGACAGGAGGAGCGGGACGCTTGGGCGATGGGCGGGCGTCGGTCCATAGCCTCTTGAATCGAAATTCCTGTGTCTTGGATTCTTTGACAAAGAACCACTGCTTCTTCCAATGCGCCCCGAAGCTCGACTGCAACTCAGATAGGAAGCACTGCTTCTCCCGTGAACTCAAGTAATAAAACCCGGCGTCTACACCTCTATTGCGGAATTTAACTAGAAACAGTTGCCAGAAAGCATTTACTGAACATGGCAGGTCAAAGACACGGGTGAGCATCACGTAAGCATACCTCTGTGTGTATGCGTTCGGAGTAAAGTGTGAAGGACAAGAATTGAGGGAGGCCATGATCTCTGAAACGATAGGGGCTATGGGAAACTGGAGACCACAGTGGAGGTAACTACTAAAAACAGTAAGACACCCCTCTGGCGGGTTGTTCATCCTATCCTCTGGCCCCGAAATGATGATTTCATAGGTATCAGGGATATCATAAGTGTCGCGGTAATAACTTATGTCGTGGGTAAGGGGAGAAGGAAACTGATCAAAGTTAATCAAGTTTCGTGTAGGAACAGAAGTATAAGTAGGCTGGGGCACATAGGGCGCGATGCTAAGAGGGTTAGAGCTAACCTCATCATCTCCTAAGATGTCTACTTCCATATCAGAAGCCCTACCGTTGCTAGAAGAGGTCTCTTCAGTCGAGTCGTTACTGCTGTCGCTAGTCGACTCATTCTCCCTAGACTTAGAAGATCTACTACTATCTTCGCTACTACTACTTGACGACTCAATATCAATAACGCGAGCCATAAAGAGGTTCAGGTTGAAAGATTACCGGCACGAGGGTCTAGATCTACAAAAACTTCTAAGTTTGGGTCGACTTGCTCGTACGATCTCTGTGCGGGAACAAAAAGCTTCGGTGCACCAGGAACTCGGATTCTGGCAGGTTCTGATTGTCGAGGTCGAGCTGGAGATATTGGACGCCTTGTGTCTGAATTGCACGGATTGCGAGACGCAGACCCATATTATTGGTTGCCGGAGTTGTAGTATGGACGTTGGTGAGATCGAGGTGATGATGGACGTCGTGGAGACCGTTACGTCGAAGCCGAGCCGTCGTGAAAAAATCCGCAAAAAGACAAGTAGTTAGCATTTTACAAATTTTTTCAAAAACTGAAAAAAATTTACAAGTGCTATAACTCGACATTAATTAGGTTTCTCGACCTATTATTTCGAGTTATTTAACGCAGCACCACTCACCACAATTTAACAAGTTTAAAGGGGAAATTTCGAGCAATTTGGGAAATTTCGAGCTATTTGGGACTTTTTCGAGCTATTTTGAGACTTTTTCGAGCTATTCAGCGAACTTACTAAAAAAGGCAAGTTCGAGCTAAAAATTCGATCTATTTTTTGAGGGCTCTGGCTGATTGCTTTGGCGAGAAATGAGGAAATGAAGCTCGCAGCGGGTTATTTATTGGCGAAATGATGCAGTAATTACAAAAATGCCTTCAAATTCGACCTATTTTCAAATTCGAGCTATTTTTCGGAAATCAATTTCTGAAATTCGAGTTACCTTTTCGGGAGGTAATTTCGACCTATACTATTTCGAGTTACCAAAAATAGTAAATTCGACCTATTTTCGAATTTTGGTATTTTTGTCCAAATTTTTTGGTTTTTTACGACAAGGCCAATTTCGTTGCACGATTCACGGTTACGTGACTTCTTTTTAGTTTGTATGACCAATGTTTGTACATGATGTGGGGTATTTTCGTCTGGATACGTGTCCACTCTCCAACACTCCACGTCAGACTGCTTCAGTTCCTCCTGGATGCTCAAGCAGCTTTTGAGTTCGGAACCTGCACTCAACACCAAACGTGAACTAAGCCGGTGCCTTCTCCGGCGAAGGCACTCCGACGCTCAAGTCAGACAGATCGGAATATGAGATCTTGTTGAACAAGGCAACAAGTCGAATGAACTGGGTAAAATAGGTCGAATGAACTGAGAGCTATAAGTCGAATAAGCAGAAAGCAATAAGTCGAATGAGAAGGCCAAACAAGTCGAATGAACTGAATCAAACAAGTCAAATGAAACAGAACAAAACAACTCGAATGAGAGCCAAAATAGGTCGAACTTGAGCTATTGAAGAACAACTCGAATGAGCTTGGAGAATAGGTCGAGGTCGACTTATATAACTCGAACTTAGAGCTTAGAATAATGTAAAACGTACCTTAGAATGAGGAATGAGATCCCTTTATATAGGCATAAGAGTCCTTATTCAGCTAGAAGTGCACTCCAAGTAGGACTATGAGTTGAATAAGTCAAACTAGGACTCTTGTGGAATAGCTCGAATGACCTTTGCCAAATAGCTCGAATGACCTGCAAGAAAATAGCTCGAATGGCCTTGAAACAGCTCGAATTGGGTCCAATAGCTCGAATGACTTTGAAATAGCTTGAACTGGGCCAAATAGCTCGAATGAGGGCCAAATAGGTCGAATTGGACCAAATAGGTCGAATTCCGACCTATTCTTAAGCTTTGCGTAGTCACACGGTTTTTGTTATATCTCCTTGTGTAGACATCCGAATGTAGATCCGCTTTTTGATTTGGAAAATAGACTTCAGAGGGTTTTCAGGCATATATGACTCGTTTAATTCCGAGTCTAATTCATAGGTCGAAACCACTTGTCGAAATACAGCTCCAGGATCTTGACTTCGACTTATTCTCCAGCTTTGCGCAGCCTCACCGTTTTTGCTATATCTCCTTCTCTAGACCTCGGAATCTCAATCCGCTTTTGATCTGGAAACTAGACTTGAGGGAATTTCCAGGAATATAACATTCATCGAATTCGGACTTGAATTGATAGCTCGAATTCACTAGTCGAAATCCAGTTCGGGATTAACTCTCCAAAACTTCCTCTCATCCCCATTGAATGATGAATATGACTCCTTTATATACTACTTAGAGTCCTTCCTTAGCTAGAAGTACATTCCAAGTAGGATTATAAGTTCTCCTCCCCTTTATATACTTCTTAGAGTCCTTCCTTCGCTAGAAGTCCATTCCAAGTAGAATTATAAGTTGACTTGGGCCCTGAATAACTCTAAATTGGGCCCGCATAGGCCTAACTTTGAGTTTTGCCTTGAATTGTAATTTTGCATTAAAAAATAATGGTGTTTTCATGACATAATATTCCAAAATACGCTCGTGATATGATATCGAATATTATGACATGGCGATACCGAAATATGGTACATCATGGAGTCCCCCAGTTTGTAAGAGTAATGTGTGTAAACATTGGTTATACAAACTAAAATAGTGTAAGAAACCCCGGTAATCGTGCAACGAGTCCGGCCATGAAGTCCAAGGACTCCGACAAACTCCAACGGATGAAGGATGACTTGGCGATGCGGCTTGGGCACAAGCGGCTACTTTCGAGCAGATCGGCTATGATAGTGCTAAGGCTGAGGTTTGCTTTCCGTCCTATCGCTTTGCCGTAGTCTTTGCTCTTATTTGTTTTATTAATACTTGCTTTTTCTTGCCTTGTTGCAGGGCTTGTGCACTGATGACAAGGTTGCAGTTGTGGTTGAGTTCCTGCGCTCTTCCACTTGGGACACCATCTGCACTGTGCGCGGGGGCTTTGACTTAGCCAAGGGGTATGACTACGCCTTAGATGATGTGGAGCGCAAAGATGGGTTTGCTCCTGGTCGCAAGAAGGAGGAGTTCGACATCCTTCAGCGACTTTCGGAGGAAGTGCTTGACTCTGATGATGATTACGTCCCAGAGAATGAGGGCGTTGATCGTTCAGAGACTTTCTAGAGGATAGGGCGGATGAGAGACATCTGGCTCCGCGATCATCTGAGAGCTCATGCGAGGTCCAAAGCTAGGAAGGAGGCTGCTTCGCGTGCTGTTGCTGTCGCTTCTTCCTCTAGAGTGCCTTCCACTAGGGTGCCTCCGAGCGAGCTTCTTGAGGAGGGAGAGCTTCCGACGGCCCCTTCCCCTGGCGATGTGCCCGAGCCTGCTCCTGCTCCGACTCCTGTGCGACCTGAGGATGACACGTCCCCATTGAGTAATTCAATGGAGGAGATTGCTTGACAGAGCCGAGGCGCCTTGAAGTTAGTAGGTCTCCGATTGAAGAAGTAGCGGAGCAGTTTGTGAAGCCAGCCTGTGTGCTATGACTTTTGGGCCTGCGTGCCGCTATCTTTTCCCGTATATTTGAACATTTAGTTTCTATTATGTTGATGATTTGTTTGGTATGTTCTTTTTGACATTGCGCCCTTGTTGCGCTTATCCCTTTTGATTTAGTAGATATTGAATTTTTGCATTGTCTTGTGTCTTTTGTTGCTTGTATGTTTGTGCTTTCCATGCTTTGTATGTTTTGTAGACTTTGTATCCATCCTCTTGGTGAAAACTTTTGTACTTATGTTGTGAATGTGATGATCCATCTCAGGATCTTTTGAGGAGGCTGCGAGACACAATGCTCGTCTTACGAATAGGCTGCGAAGTACAATGCTCGTATTACTTAGAGTGTGCGAGGCACAATGCTAGTCTTACTTACAGTCTGCGAGGCACAGTGCTCGACTCACGGACGGTCTGCGAGGCACAATGCTCGGCTTACGGACGGACTGCGAGGCGCAATGCTCAGACTTACGAATATGTTGCGAGGCACAATGCTCGTCTTACGGATAGGCTGTGAGGCACAATGCTCGGCCTACTTAGGGTCTGCGAGGCACAATGCTCGTCTTACGAACAGTCTACAAGGCACAGTGCTCGACTTACGGACGGTCTACGAGGCACAATGCTCGGCTTACGGACGGACTGCGAGGCGCAATGCTCGACTTACGAATATGTTGCGAGGCACAATGCTCGTCTTACAGATAGGCTGTGAGGCACAATGCTCGGCCTACTTAGGGTCTGCGAGGCACAATGCTTGTCTTACGAAGATATTGCGAGGCACGATGCTCGACTTACGAAGATATTGCGAGGCACGATGCTCGACTTACGAAGATATTGCGAGGTATGATGCTCGACTTACGAAGATATTGCGAGGCACGATGCTCGACTTACGAAGATATTGTGAGGCACAATGCTCGACTTACGATGTTATTGCGAGACACAATGCTCGTCTTACGAAGTTGGTCCAATCACGCTTGTGCTTCTCAAGTTCTTGACGTTCCAAGGGCGTGACCATGTCCTTCCGCCCAACTCTTGTAAGTAGTAGTATCCTTTAGCGCTTGCTTTTTCCACTCTGTACGATCCTTCCCAATTTGGCTTCATTTTCCCCACATGCTTGGTAGCTTCAACTTTCCTTAGGACCAAGTCCCCCACTTGAAAGTTCCTGAAACGAACCTTGTTGCCGTATGCTTTAGCAATCATGGATTTGTAAGCTTGAGTGCGTTGGTAAGATTCCTCTCTTGTTGCTCCTATTAATTATTTGTCTCGCCCTTATTGCTTGTTCTTCATTGTATGTGACAATGCGGTAGGTTGGCATCCCAATTTCTGCGAGTATCACTGGTTCCGAACCATATGTTAGCAAATATGGAGTCTCTCCGGTTGAGGTCCGAGGTGTTGTGCCATATGCCCATAGTATCCCTTAGCATCCCTGGCAGCTTCTTTGCCCCATTTCCTCCTTCTCCTTGCAACCTTTTCTCCAGTTTCTTTTCTCCTTAGCTTTGTACGGTTCAGGTAATCCCTGAATTGTTCAAATGATTCAATGCGTGGAGGCACGTTCTTGAACCACACTTTAGCTGTCCCCGTTAAGCTGATTGCGATCAATTCCACCCTTAGGTCCTTGCAATATTCCCGAATTTGTACTTTCGCGTCTAGGTCATCAAAATGCATCCCAGGATCACTCGTTCCATCGTATTTCTTCATCTCAGGAATATTAGCTCCTTCTTTCAATGTCAGTCTGCTGATTGCATTCCAGAACGGAGTTGGCTTCTCCACTAGTGGGATATGTTCGGCAATGATCGGTTCCGGCCTTGGCGCAACTTGTTCTGGCAGATCCTTGTTCCTTCCCGATGTATGACTTGTAGCTTGTCGGACTTCTGGACCCTTCTGCCTTTAGTTAACTTCTCCATCTCTAATAGTTGCTCGACTTGGAGATCTTTTCCCTGCAGTCCTCACAGAACGAGGATTCTTACGCTCCGGGAAGGGTGACAGTTTCCTCCGAGTAGGTCTTTGTCATCCTTGATTGAATGTGTTGTCTCGAATCAGCATGGCGTCTTGTCTGATGAGACTCTGCTTGATGTGCCGAAGTTTGTTGTGCCCTCGGTGCTGGGACTTCTCCATCTCCAATAGTTGCTCGACTTGGAGATCTGTTCCCTGCAGTCCTTCTTGACTGAGGGTTCCTGCGTTCTGGGGAAGGCGACGGATCCCTCCGCATTGATCTTGTCCTCCTTGATTGATTATGTTGTCTTGAATCAGCACGACCTTGCGTCTGATGAGATCTAGCTTGCTGCGCCGATGTTTGCTGTGCAGTTGGTGCTAGAACATTCTGCTGTAAGGCAGTGTTAGTCTGTTGTTGCATAATCCTTGGTTCCATGATTTGCTAAAAAGCTGTCATGATCTGATCCAGTTGAGCAGGATTCAACAGTTGTTGTTCTGGGGGGAAGCATTGCATGTTGATCCGTTGCAACGCGAGGTGGATCCAAGGGAGCATTAGGTGGTGCCACTGAAGTATGTTCTGATGCATCAGGTACTCTGTTCTCGTCCTCCCTTTGTGATCTAGTCCTTGCAGCTACTCCATTCTTCTCCGTGACTCTGCGATGAGCAATTGCATCAGTGATGGTGTTTGTGATCTAGCTTGTTGCGTTGATGTTCGCTGTGCAGTTGGTGCTGGAGCATTCTGCTGCAAGGCAGTGTTGGCCAATGTTTGCACAATCATTGGCACCATGGTTTGTTGAAAAGCTGTCATGATCTGAGTCAGTTGAGCAGGATTCAACAACTGTTGCTCCGCAGGAGGCACTGTTGGTTGGTCCGTCATAGTGTGTGTTTGATCCAGAGAGGCATTGGGAGCAGCTACTGAAGTGTGCTCAGAAGCGTTAGCAACTCGATTCTCATCCTCCCTCTGTGATCTTGTTCTTCCAGCCATTCCGTTCTTCTCTGCGGCTTTGCGGTAAGCCATTGAATTAGTGATGGTGTTTGCTTCTAAGTGCGTTTAGTGGTTCCCACAGACAGCGCCACTGATGTGGGGTATTTTTGTCTGGATACGTGTCCGCTCTCCAACACTCCACGTCAGACTGCTTCAGTTCCTCCTGGATGTTCAAGCAGCTTTTGAGTTCGGAACCTGCACTCAACACCAAACGTGAACTAAGCCGGTGCCTTCTCCGGCAAAGGCACTCCGACGCTCAAGTCAGACGGATCGGAATATGAGATCTTGTTGAACAAGGCAACAAGTCGAATGAACTGGGTAAAATATGTCGAATGAACTGAGAGCTATAAGTCGAATAAGCAGAAAGCAATAAGTCGAATGAGAAGGCCAAACAAGTCGAATGAACTGAATCAAACAAGTCTAATGAAACAGAACAAAACAACTCGAATGAGAGCCAAAATAGGTCGAACTTGAGCTATTGAAGAACAACTCGAATGAGCTTGGAGAATAGGTCGAGGTCGACTTATATAACTCGAACTTAGAGCTAGAATAATGTAAAACGTACCTTAGAATGAGGAATGAGATCCCTTTATATAGGCATAAGAGTCCTTATTCAGCTAGAAGTGCACTCCAAGTAGGACTATGAGTTGAATAAGTCAAACTAGGACTCTTGTGGAATAGCTCGAATGACCTTTGCCAAATAGCTCGAATGACCTGCAAGAAAATAGCTCGAATGACCTTGAAACAGCTCGAATTGGGTCCAATAGCTCGAATGAATTTGAAATAGCTCGAACTGGGCCAAATAGCTCGAATGAGGGCCAAATAGGTCGAATTGGACTAAATAGGTCGAATTCCGACCTATTCTTCAGCTTTGCGCAGTCACACGGTTTTTGTTATATCTCCTTGTGTAGACATCGGAATGTAGATCCGCTTTATGATTTGGAAACTAGAGTTCAGAGTCTTTACAAGCATATAAGACTCGTTGAATTCGGAGTCTAATTCATAGGTCGAAACCACTTGTCGAAATACAGCTCCAGGATCTTGACTTCGACTTATTCTTCAGCTTTGCGCAGCCTCACCGTTTTTGCTATATCTCCTTCTCTAGACCTCGGAATCTCAATCCGCTTTTTGATCTGGAAACTAGACTTGAGGGAATTTCCAGAAATATAAGATTCATTGAATTCGGACTTGAATTGGTAGCTCGAATTCACTAGTCAATATCCAGCTCGGGATTGACTCTCCAAAACTTCCTCTCATCCCCATTGAATGATGAATACGACTCCTTTATATACTACTTAGAGTCCTTCCTTAGCTAGAAGTGCATTCCAAGTAGGATTATAAGTTCTCCTCCCCTTTATATACTACTTAGAGTCCTTCCTTCGTTAGAAATCCATTCCAAGTAGAATTATAAGTTGACTTGGGCCCTGAATAACTCTAAATTGGGCCCGCACAAGCCTAATTTTGAGTTTTGCCTTGAATTGTAATTTTCCATTAAAAATTAATGGTGTTGTCATGACATAATATTCTGAAATACGCTCGTGATATGATATCGAATATTATGACGTGGCGATACCGAAATATGGTACATCAATACACATTACTCTTTCAAACTGGGGGACTCCATGATGTACCATATTTCGGTACTGCCACGTCATAATATCCGATACAATACCATGAGCTATTTCGGGACATATTATGCCACGTCAGCACCATTATTTTTAATGCAAAATTACAATTCAAGGCAAAACTCGGAAATCGGCACAAGTAGGCCCAAATTGAGCCAAGCGAGATCTATTTGGGCCTGAACATGCCTATTTCAAGCTATTTCAAGCCGTGTTTGAGCTATCTAGGGCCAAATTCGATCTATTTGAGGCCTAGAGGCCCAATCGAGCTATCTGGGGTCAAATTCGATCTATTTGAGGCCCAGTTCGACCTATTTGAAAGCCCAATTCGAGCTATTTCAAAATAGGTCTAATTCGACCTATTTAGACTTATAGTTCGACTTGGATTGCACTTCTAGCTGAATAAGGACTCTTATTACTATATAAGGGGGTCCCATGCCTCATTCTAAGGTACGTTTTATTTTTTCAAGCATTTAATTTCGAGCTATATAAGTCGAATTCGAGCTATAGAGCACTAATTCGAGCTGTTTGCAATAGCTCTTGTTCGACCTATATAGAGTGTATTTCGAGCTATTTGAGGGTATTTCGACATATTCGAGTGCCTTCATTTTGGTTCTCAATACCATTTCGGGGTGTACTTTTTCGACCTATTCACCCTAAATTTGACCTATTTGGGCTATTTCGAGTTATAAATTCGAGCTATTGTCTCTCACGACAAGATCTCACATTCCGACCTATCTGACTTGAGCTTCGGAGTGCCTTTGCTGGAGAAGGCACCGGCTTAGTTTACGTGTGGTGTTGAGTGCAGGTTCCGAACTCAAAAGCTGCTTGAGCATCCTGCAGGAACTAAAGCAGTCTGACGTGGAGTGTTGGAGGTTTGACACGTATCCAGACGAAAATACCCCACATCACGTAGCATTATTTATCATTTAACTTAAGTAATATTTGCAAAATTAAGTCATAATTATTTGATGTTATAAAGAACTCCCATCTAATTCTTAAAAACTAACAAACCGCCCCCTCAATTACTGATACGCGTATCGGATACGTCTTACCTAATTTAAAAAAAAAGAAAATATATCTAGCGAGTATCGTATAGATACGTATCTGATATTGCATTTGGTGATTTTTTTCAAATATCTGTGTATGCTAGTGGAGTACCCATTGAGATATTAATTAGAAAAGAACAATACAAATCCTATGAATGATGATGATATTAAGTAGGAAACATATAAGTGATATTTTTTTTGGTGAGTACATATAAGTGACTAGCCATTGTGTGCACGCGCGGACCGCGTGCAATGTGTTCTTAGGTATTAAAAATGGGCTTGTAATTAATAGATTAAGTAGGGTTGATTTATTCTATTGCCAAAAAAATTCATGGTAAAAGCTGTAAAAAGAGGTAGTTTGTGGAGAAAAACTAAGAAGAAATAAGAAGATGAAGAAGTTTAAAATTTTGAATTTGTTTAATTAGGAAAGAGGTGGTGAACGTGATATTCTGATTGAATCAATCTCCCTAAATTTTAGGAGGTGGTTTTGGATGATGGTTACAAATATTTGGGTAGTTAAAAGATCGGTGTTGTGGTGTACTAAAATAATTACAATATTAAGCTCTTAGAAACTAAATTTAGATGATTAAATAGGGGCAAATTTGGAAAACACTTTATTTGTACAACACAAAACCTGTTTGTTTATATTAATAACTAGCAACCAAAGCGCACGCGATGACCGCGTGCAATTCGTGGTTTAATGTGAAGAATATGTAATTGTAACGTTTTATTTTTATGTAATTTATGCTATTAAAAGAATTAAAATTGTTTGAGAAAGTTCAAAATTTACATTAGTTATTGGAGTGATATTGTTGAATCAGTCTTAGTGAGAACATTTAAATTTGATCAACCTTCTAGAACTCTAAGTCTTTTTTATTAGAGCGGTAGACTCAAAGAAACATTAGCCTGATAGAGAATTTGACAAATTGTTCAGTGGTTGCTTTGATAGAGTGTATGGTTCATAAATAAAACAGTTAATATAATTAGTAACTCTTATTGGTATTGCTACATAATAATATCAATATCTAACTTCTCTATAAGACTATGATAAATTAATAACTTGAACAAATTATAAAACAAATAAATGCACTAAAAAATATTCATCTGCATTAACTTTGTCCGCATTGCCAAGCTCAATTGAAGCATTCATCCAAATCCCAAATTGCTCCAAAAAGTTAATCCATTTTGTGACCAACACTTTTCCAAGCATATTGTTTATGTTGTTGAATAATGAATCTTGCAAGGAGACCTCATCATCACGTGTATCGTTCCCTAATTCATGAACAGTAAATCAAATAAACATAGTTGTTATATACATATACAAACTAACTAAAATACATACAGTTTACAAAAAAAAAAAAAATGAAAATAGTTTTCAAGTGAACTTCCCATATCAACTCAAAGTTATCACAAATCACACACGGTGTACTCTCGTGCTCCAGGGGCATTCGTAAGATCGTCCCCTTTTAGCTCACACATGATGTGCTAGCCTAGTATAAATGTGCTTGAATTCTTATACTTTGAGAATAAAAAAACAGGCATGGTTATTCAGTTTGTCTTTTATGTATTAGCATAAAGTAAAAGCAAGATAAAGGAGGCAAACGCAATGATATTGAGATTTATATATTAACGTTTCTGAAAAAATAATAAGCAGAAGTAGCAACCAAATAATTTTGTGAATTTTGTGAAGTGCAGAGGTAGTCTAATTGCAAGAATGAACTACTAAACCAAATATTGATCATTAAATCAAAACTCAGAGCTGCCCATTACATAGGGCCAGTATCACTTATTTGAGCAAAGCTTGGATCAGATTGTTTGGGCATGAAACATGAACCACAGAGAAGCATTGGTCTGTCAGGATCAGCTTTGAGAATTAGTCCTAAATCACAAAAAGAAAAGACAATATATCTTTACAACTCAGACAGTAAGGAGTCGTCTAGAAATTACGGATAACCACCGATGTCAACAATGAGCAAGAGTGATTCCAAGTGAGCGACCAAATCAAGTTTTACAATTCAAACATGTTAAACCGAGAAATTCAAATAAAGTTTCAAACAAATAATATTCCTTGAACTCACCAAATGAACATATTCCATTTCCTAAATAACTCCATGAAATTCAAAATATCTTATAGTAGAAACCTAAATATCAGTCTGAAAATCAATGGCGTACCTACAGCTATGAAGTATCAAAGAGTTAAAAGAAACTAAAACAAAGAATATGCCCAAAAGCTTTAGTGGGAGGATATTGCGATTTCCTGGGGAGTTTGGAGCAGTGATTCAGTAATTAACAATCTTTAGATAGATCATTGTAGAGCGCCTTTGATAGAGGGTAGAATAAACCGTAGTTGTCGCTCGAATCCAATGCCTCTTCCCAAATACACCAAAGAACAATAGTTAACTCACTATGTATTGAAGCAATGAGCAAGTTTTCAAGCAAAGTTCCAAAGCTGCAAAAAGTAAATAAAAAGGTAAGTCAACATCGAATAAGAAAAAAAAAGAAAATATCCAACTTTGTGCACAAAAATTCCATTTAGAATAGTCAGGATGAAATCTCTTTACAAACTAATCTCCATCTTAACAACCTCCCTTTTCGTATCTGCAATTTTGAATTTCATCCCTAATTGAAAAACTCGCATTTAACTCATCAAACAACAAACCTCAATGGGTGCAATGGTGAAGAGAGCTCGCATTTTATGAGATCACAGAAGGGCACGTCATTGCACTCCCTCAAATCTATCCCTCTTTCTTTCAAACTCAACGAATCAGAGAAGCAAAACTTTTGACATGACATAGGAGTACAAATCTAATCTGCACGCAACTATCTATTAAAATTATAGATTAGTGTAGCATAATGAAAATGCACATAGAAAAGTGCAAAACTTATAGTCTATTCATAACAATGGAAAACATTTAGATGGAAGTACATACACAGCCTCGAGTGATCATTTATGCAATTATATGTAATGAGAATTGCTTATAGAGTAAATAGTTGAACTCTAGAAACGGAAAATCTTCAAGAATAATTTACTGATGTAGAGCTCAAAAAGAACAATGCATGTTAAGTTACTGATGCAAAGACAAAAAAGTACAATGCATGTTCATGTATTCAATGTCTCTTTGGCAGAAAATAATAGAATATTGTCCCAGATTGCAATCTCCACCCCACTTCCAGATTTATTCAATTAGTTTCAACCACACATAGCCACAAAATTGATCTCAAACATTATAGAGTATAACTTAGTAATGGCAGAAGTAGTCTAATCAAAATCAAGAAATTAAATTACACAAAATTGGGAACGTTGGACGGACATGAGCACTTGATACTTTAGAGATTAAGTTAGTATAAGGGTGAGTATACCATGAATTTCCACACAAATCCTGTACTCAAGCAAAGGTTGAAATATTAAATTGAACAAAAGTACCTCAAGTGGATAACTTTGAAGAGAATGAGTTCTGCACATTGCCAATTTCTGCAAAGAAAGTAGAGATAATTGTGATTTTTGCTTGAGGGTACAGTAGATACTGCGATTTAAATAGCAATGAGTACAAACACCCACACATTTAATTAAATATGCACCAAGAGAAAACATCTAAGAGTCTATTAATAAAAGTTTAACATAAAAAGGGTGGAGGTGTACAATGTACCCAGTATTAAAGTTTGTACATGTATAAACATACCATTTAATTGCGAACAGAGCAAAAAATGACATGAAAGACAAAGCACTCATGCTGAATTGGGCAGAATTTGGATTTATTCAGAGTTAATGCATGAGGCATAGGATCATATGAGAACTGGAAAAGAATGTTTTCAGAGAATTGGGTAATAAGATAAATATACATGACGGTGTTTTTACCTGAAAAAAGAAAGAATTTGGTTGAGAATGAAGCACCAAATAAAATGAAAGGTAAAGTGTTAATAAATAGGTTTAATGCCCACAACGCGCTAGAATCTAATTTCTGCGGCAGATGCTACGTAAACTCACCTGCCCTAAATTTTACTATCAAAGGCAAAGAACAAAAATCCCAGATTTGATTTTTTTGTGTCTGACAGATTCAGAGTAAGAAAGAAAAGCAGATTCTAGAATTTAGATTATGAGAAACTACCATTTAGATCGTGGGCTTGTAGTGGGATTTAAATTTTGCAGAGGGTGCTTCCGGAGAACGTGGGGGTGAAGTGAGGAAAAATACAATTTACTCCTGCGAGTCAGATTTTTTGCAAGGGTAAGCAGTGGGGATAAATTAGGCAATCCCAAAAATTGGACCGAGAACTACCACATCTCAAGGGATTTTACAATTTTGCCCCCACTTTGTTCTGATCGAAAACTGAAACCAACTTTCTTGAGGGTATTTTCTGTAAAAAAATTAAAATAACTGCATACCTAGACACAAAAACCTCTTTCTTTAATATAGTAATAGATCTTTCTTTAATATAGTAATAGATAATAGATAATAGATATTAGGAAACATATATTATATAAATGTAAAAATTAATAATTGAGAAGAAAGTAAGAAGTGCATAACAACATAACTCTAAGAGAGAGTTGGACTCTGTCTGTCTGTCCCCTTACCCATTCCCGCGGCTTCCTCCGCCCGCCGTCACTCCTCCGATATTTATATTTCTCTTCTAAATGCTTCAGAATTGTAATTATTATTAGTATTAGCATTCTCGTCAATGGCGTGGAGAGCGTTAGGGCGAAAGGTCGCTTCTTTCTCTTTTTCTCCCATCAAATTTATTTGCCCTAAATTTAAACTCTCTCTTTCCCAGTGTTTGCTTCATCAAATTTTTCCTCTTTGTATTAAATTTTGTCACACACATCTTGTTGATAATTAAGGGTTTTTTCTTTTTTTAATTTTATTTTTGGGATCTTGTTGCAGGGTGTTTGTGCTAGTGTTAACAAAGCATTGGCATTGACATGTAGAGATTCAACTGCATCAGCCTCTAAATCTAGACTCCAAGATTCCGCCAGAGCACTGTCCACTTCAATCAGAGATTTGCAAGGTTTCAATTTTATGTCATTTTTATCTATATTTGCTTGTTTATTCGTAATTCTGTGCTGTATTGCTTCTTTATTGTCAAAATTCCGTGTTGTATTACTTCTTTATCGTAAAACCTTCTTTCCAGTTTAATAATAATCCTTTCTGATTTATGTTTATTCTAATAACGTTACGATTAAGTTGTTATAAGGTAGTACTACCCCTCTATCACATATCTCGAGCTGAGTATAGTATCCTATTGTGATTTGATAAACATGCAGTATACAGCGGTGTGTTTGGTTGCAAATTTTAAGTATTTTTTATATTCTTTGATTAATCTAATGAGATTAAGGATAACAATGATCAGTTGCAGTTTATGTGAAATTGTGTTTCAGGGCATTGCTGCTCTGCAGGGGACATCGATTCTTCAGTCAATAGACGCTTAACGAGGTAAGTTATTTTGCAGGATCAGTTTTTCCTTATTGCTGCATCTCTCTTGAAATTTTTTCATCAGTAAACGATGGATAGCAACAAGATATTTTGGTTTTCACTTATATTTCAAATCTTGTTGTGTGTGCGACATCTGTGTCAATTGTGAAACCGGTACAAGACAGTAATTCATAACATCTTTAGGCATTTCAATTAAAATGGAAGTCTCGAGGCTTACTGATTCAGGAGCAGGGCTTTTCGTTTTCAGTTGGAAAGATGATGCAAGGTGCCATCATACCCTAGGGTGGATGCAATTTGATTTGATTAGTTACAGGAATTTGATAGTTTACGTGCTCATAATACAATTACATTTGTTTAATGAGCCGAATAATTTGGGAATAAGTTAGTCGCTTGACTTTAACTTCCATAACAAAACTTGCACTGACCCAGGCAAAAATAGTAACATTTTCTTAAAGAAGTTACGGCTAGAACGTTTACGGATGCACATTAAATTGAATTTTGCGTTACTTTTGCCGTGTAACATATAAATTTGAATAACTTACCCGAAATAATGCGTGATGTACGTGACAGTCTAAGCATTTTTAAAATATGTATTATTGATGGCTCTCGAACAAAGCAAGAACGCAAGTTGAATGAGCATCTAATGGGTTGCATAAAACAGTATTACAAGAGGTGTACATCTAGTGATGACTGTTTATGCATTTCTTTTTCAGTATCCGTATATATTTCCTAAATCTTGCTTAAGTTTTGTTGACAATATAACAAAATGTGTCAAAACTAGCACAGGGAAAGTTGATATCTTCTCCTTTTATTATGTCTTCGATGTTCCACGATTATCTCTCAAACTATGATGACATCCTAATATCACCATGTTCTGCCTTTTCAATTTCAATTTTGTTTTACTTATCTTAATAAGAAATGGAGTTTGCATATGGGTGTTGATCTCCTGTGCTTTCGACAAGAGAACACGTTTCGATGCTGTATTCTGCTTTATCAGCCTGTAATATTTATCAGATGCTGAGTGTTTTAACTTCAGTGAGTATATGGGAATAATGAAAATTGTTCAAGGGCATAAGGAGTGTGCTGGAAATTATTAAACAACAACAATGAAGCCCTCGAACCCAATTAATTGGGTTAGGCTTCCATTTGCATTTGGGTGTTCATTTCCTGTGCTTTCTACAAGAGAAAACGTTTTTGATGCTGAAATCTGCTTTATCAGTCTGTTGAATATTTATCCGATTCTGATGTTTTAACTTCAGTGAGGATATGGGAATAACGAAAATTGTGAAAGGGCATAAAGAGTGTGTTGGAAATTATATAACAAACAACAACAATGAAGCCCTTTATCCAAATTAATTGGGGTAGGCTATTGATTAGATGGTATTTAAGTAATAAAATTAGAAGAAGTGATTGATGAAGTAACTGTGGCAAATATCATGATAAAGAAGTTCATTTTGGAATGAACTTTTTCTTATGAAGGATCTCATAAATTTTACTTGCGCTGTAGTTTAGTGTTTTACTTTGAATTAGAGTGTAGACTGAAAAAAAAAAATCTCAACATCCGGCTGTTTGGAGAAACATAAACTTATGTTTACAGCATAATGTGTTAATTAAAGTAAAAAACTGTTACATTCTCCCCTTGATATCTTAAGTTATTTATTTATATTTTATTGAATCTGGCTTGCCATGTTACCTTTATCTAAATGAGACATTCTGTTACATATTTATGTATTGACGTATGCCCATTTAAGAAGCTAATTACCTGCACCAGAAACAAATCTCTAGCTACAACGACTATTCGTGGCAGAAATCATAGAATTTACTCTTTTTTGAGGTGCTTTATTTGTTAGAATGTATTGTTTTGTTCTTCTTTGCTGCACTCATAGTTATTTCTGTACCGGTCCTAACCTACATTCTCTCTTCAACTTTTGTGTTTGTCACCTTGTAAACCGAGAAATATGTCGAACCATACACCTCTGGAAAATGACATTAAACTTATGCCTACAAATGATTTCTTCAAATAAAATATTGTCACATGGCTCATTATCATCTATAGAAAACTTTAAAGCATCATGACATTACTTTCTGATATTCAGGTTCCTGTCAGGCTGAATATTGTGTAAAATCCTGTGAAATGCCTATTATTGCCAGCACAAGTAGTCCTTTCACAAACAGTAACACAGATATCAGAGCGTGTCGATAATTTCTTCGAGCAATTATTAGTGTAGAGTTTCTCCATAATTAAGATGATTATGCTGAGACAGTATTTAATTCTGTCAGGACATATATGTTCTAACTAAGGAGGTTAACAACTATTAAAGATTATGCTAAATGTGTTGGCCTACATATATAATGGCACATCTTGGTTACACATTAATAGTGGAAGACTGTACTCTGATATAATCAATTACTATCAAATTTACTATATATCAGAGTAAAGAAAATTATGATTTGTGAGAGAACTAGTGGTAATGAGTTCCCACTTTATAATATTCGCCAAACATTGTTGATACTTCGATTAAAGTTTTGAATATCTTTCCCGACGTGTTTACTTGTGTCGCCACAGTTAAAGTTTTGAAGATCTTCCCGACACTTGTACTAATTAATTTCACTACTTAATATTTCTATCGTTAGTGAGAGCTACTGATTACACTATCACGGATTTACTACTAAAATAAGATGCCCCCTATCTCGACTTCGGTTCTTGTTTCCTTCATGTTTGAGTTTAAGCACCTTAGGTTCTTGTAGAAAGAGGTGATTCTCCTGAATATGGCATACAATTTATGAGTAAAAGAAGAAAGAGAATATATGGAGAGCTATATCGATTTTATAGATGCCTGCATGGTTCTGTAACTCCGAATAATCCAAAGCCTCAGTAATATATGAAAAAATATTCAGCTGATGATGAGTACCTAAAATGAGAATATGTTCAAGTATAATGGCAGCAGAAGGATATGCTTCTGAAACGTATGTATTCTCTAGAACTGTTCCTTTCCTCAAAAGCGTATCCGACTCTTGAGCTGGAAAGTATGAAGAGCGCAAGTCATGAAAGCATTTCACTGACACGGTAGAGGGCCATGTCTAGCAATTTAGCCCAATTTAGCAGTCAGTTTTATTTCTTATCCTCGTAAAGCTCTTAACTTGTTTCATACCATCTCAAGTACCCTATTGTTTGATTGCATCTTTCAAATTGTCCAATATAATATTAGACAGTTGTATTAATGTCAGTTGATAATTTGGCCTAAAGAGAATGCTGAGTAGCTTGAAGGCAGTTCATTCTGAACTTATATTTATTTTTATTGAATATGCTGGTAATTTTTCAACAAAAGTGTACCATTTTATCTCTTTTTATTTTTTTATCAAATTCTATATTGACCTGCATTGAGATGTAAGCATGCTCTTGTCCGATAAGAGTAGCATTGCGTAAGGGTACCTGAGAAACGGCACTGCATATCTTGTGCTCCATTATTTATATACACTTGAAGAAAGCTTATGTTATTTGTGCAATATTTGGTCAGGATATACATATTTCATCCATATTTGCACTTGTGTCCCTTGTAAATGTATAAAATTTCATACTGTTG
The DNA here is from genome assembly GCA_946800315.1 of Misopates orontium. NCBI lineage: Eukaryota > Viridiplantae > Streptophyta > Magnoliopsida > Lamiales > Plantaginaceae > Misopates > Misopates orontium. Next base: position 23,153,960 of record OX326946.1, read on the forward strand.
TGTTCTATTGATGGGCGTCTAAACTTGCGCATTATCGATTAATTAAATTTTTACTTGGGTTTCACTGTATTCGTTTAGATGTTTCCACGCAAGTCCAGAACTTCTGATGAGGCGAAGGGACGACGATTTATCAGGTCTAAAGACTTCCAAGAGAGTAAAGGATCAAAATAAAGGGAAGTTCTCAAAGAAAAAGAAGGAGACAAAACCAGCAGTTGAAACTCCTTATGTTCCTCCAAAACTGAGAAGAGCTGCAAAGTCTTTGCCGGATAAAACAATTGAGATCTTTGAAGGCATGACGATCGGAGAGCTTGCTAAGCGTTGTGGAGAGTCTATGGCTTCAATTCAGAATATTATAGTAAATGTCGGGGAAAAAGCCGATTCAGAATTTGACTCTCTCAGCATTGACATAGCGGAACTGGTGGCAATGGTATTCCCTAAAATTCATGTGATTGTTTATTATTATAGTATGAATTTGCATATAATGTATCAATGTGACACATCTTTTGCAATTTTTTATAGAAATTGCTGTTTATAAGAAAAGAAAGCAAATGGAACAACATTGTTTTAAAGATTGCACTAGCTATCACTATGATATGAAGACCTGTTGCACATTTGAAAGTCCTTTGATTAGATTATTGATGACATATTTAATACCACGACTAGAAACCCACAGCTGGCAAATGCCAGGCTAAATTTATTCTGAACCCACGAGTTTATTAGCTGTAGTTGATTGAAATTGGAAGCAAATCAATTTTTCTTGTGAGCAGTTGCTATCTTGTAGATGATGTTTTTTGCAGTGTACCAAGCTTTTTCCATAAACGAAAAAACTCAAGAGGGGAAAGAAATCAAATCAGATATCGTGTAGTTTGTTAACAGGTTTCCTTTGTATCCTTTCAGGAAGTTGGGGTCAATGTCCGTAGGCTGCACTCAGTTGAAGGCGCTCAAATCTCCCCTCGTCCTCCAGTTGTCACTGTAATGGGTCATGTTGATCACGGCAAGACATCTCTATTGGATGCTCTTAGACAAACAGCATTGGTGGCTAAGGAAGCTGGAGGAATAACACAGCATCTAGGTGCTTTTGTTGTAGGCATGCAGTCTGGGGCATCTATCACCTTCCTCGACACTCCTGGCCATGCCGCCTTTAGTGCAATGCGAGCAAGAGGTGCAGCTGTTACTGACATAGTTGTACTTGTGGTGGCAGCAGATGATGGTGTCATGCCTCAAACTCTCGAAGCAATGTCCCATGCAAAATCAGCTAACGTCCCTGTCGTCGTTGCAATTAATAAGTGTGACAAGGGAGACGCGAATCCTGAAAGAGTAAAGGTTCAGCTCGCGTCCGAAGGGTTGGCATTGGAGGAGATGGGGGGAGATGTTCAGGTTGTTGAGGTTTCTGCAGTGAACAAAACTGGACTGGATAAGTTGGAGGAAGCTTTACTTCTTCAAGCCGAGTTAATGGATCTTAAAGCACGGATAGACGGTCCTGCCCAAGCTTATGTGGTCGAGGCGCGGGTGGATAAAGGACGTGGTCCACTGGCTACTGCGATAATAAAGGCGGGAACTTTAGTTTGTGGACAACATGTTGTAGTAGGCGCTGAATGGGGAAGAATAAGGTGTATCAGGGATATGGCAAGAAAAGCTATTTCAGGAGCGACACCAGCCATGCCTGTTGAGATTGAAGGGTTAAAGGGGCTACCGATGGCGGGTGATGACATTGTAGTTGTTGATTCCGAAGAAAGAGCAAGGATGCTTAGTGAAGGAAGGAAAAAGAAAATCGAGAAGGATAGACTCATGAAGCTGGACTACGAGAGACAAAAACTGGAGGATGAGGAGCTGAAAGCAAAAGAGGAAGCAGATGATGATGAAGAGGAGAAATCTAAGAGGGTTGAGGTGCCAATCATTGTAAAAGCTGACGTGCAAGGTACCGTTCAAGCAGTTGCAGATGCACTGAAATGTTTGGACAGTCCTCAGGTCGTCTTTATTTCTTAAAAACTTCAATCATTATTTTCTTTAGGTGTATATTTTTCTGACTAATATTTATTGTTTATTCTTCCCAGGTTTTTGTGAAGGTCGTACATTCTGGAGTCGGGCCCGTTTCACAATCAGACGTTGATATGGCACAAGCCTGTAGTGCATGCATTGTCGGATTCAACGTTCGGGATCTCCCTAGTTCAATCAGTCTCTCGGCCACTCAAGCCAAAATAAAGGTACATATAATCTTTTACAATTAGACCTCTTATGTTGTGCCAGCTCGAAAGAAGTTGAGTGATGGAAAAAGTTTCAGATGAAAGAGGCAAATTATCTAACTCCAAATATTCAATTGTTCTAGATCAAATTGCACCGCGTTATCTATCATCTTTTGGAGGACATTGGCAACTTAATTGTAGAAAAGGCACCTGGTACACTAGAAACCAAAGTTGCTGGAGAAGCTCAGGTGTTGAACATATTTGAACTCAAGGGGCGGAGCAAAGCCAAGGGAGATGATGTTAAGATAGCAGGGTGTCGTGTGATGGACGGCCGTCTCACGAAGTCATCAACATTTAGACTTCTTAGAAGTGGAGAAATTGTGTTTGAAGGCTGCTGTGCATCTTTGAAGCGAGAGCAGCAAGATGTGGATGCTGTGGGCAAGGGCACGGAATGTGGGCTCGTGATCAAAGATTGTTTGGATTTTCAGGTCGGGGATGTTATCCAATGCCTGGTGAAAGTGAATCGAAAACCCAAGTTTATTTCGTCGGAGAGCGGGGCGGTTCGGATTGAATGCTAACTGTATATATCCACCCCAGATGTTTGGGCAGTTTTGTTGTAGTCTTGCGAATAAATTATAGATATCAATTTTTCTTTTTCGCAGGGTTTTTGAGTATAAGTTAAGACGTGACATGAAGTACCAGAGGCGTAGTAAATTGATATAATACGAAAATGTATTACATTTTAATGAAATTATACTGTTCTGCAATGCAAATATACAATTCCGGTTTTCTTGAATTTGTTAATGTGCTGGTAAACAGTGGAGATGGGGAATACAAGTCTTTTAGCAATATTGATGACAATCTTATGTTAATTTTGGAAATTCTAGGAGATGGTTGACGTCTGGGAGTGTTATGGAGAAATTCTAGGAAATATGTTTTATGTCTGGGAGTGTTATGGAGAAATTCTAGGAAATATGTTTTATGTGAAGTGTGTTCTTTTAGGTTTTTCGGATGTAATATGTGTTTCTATTGTATTGTGTTTTCAAGGTGTTTCATATGTATGTGGCGGCTGTTTGCAAACTCTTCTGCGGAAGTTCATAATTTTTTTACAATTCTTAAAACAACTTTAAATCACAAATTGTAGGCGTTTGAAAAACAATCTTTCTTAGTGATATAGTGTTTGCAAAACCACCAAATTTTCTTCCATTTTCTTCGTATTTTGTGCTTGTGTTTTGTTGTGATCTTTCTGGTATGTAAATGATATTTATAAGAAAATTTAAATAAGCGTGTCGAAAAAGCTAGCGTACCAAGAAAACTTTATAAAGATAATTTTCTTTTAAATTAATAAACTATTAAATGGCTTCTTTAGCTATCTATCTTTCATGCTTGAAATGTTATCTATTGCAGATATTTCGTGTCTAAATCTTATTTCTTGACTAGGGGAAAACGATTCACATCATTTTTATGTGATCGCGTATTAACATCTTAAACTTTGATAAGTAAAATTTATGTCTACACTCATAAATTTCTTTTGAAAATATTGTGCATAATATTCCAATATTATTTCATCACGTTTAGAAATGAAAAAGTGGAAATCTTTGCTTATATGATTATTCTTCATATTTTCAAAGGAATATAATCGCATATTTTCCGTCTCGATTTATAGTTTTGATTATTTATATCATTGATTCAAATATTGAATGTAAAAATCCTTGTAACCATTCAATGGTGTAAATGCCTTAGTATAAAGTTTTAAACGTCTCTCGATTCTTTCAAAGTTTTGCATACAAATAGTTTTCCTTACCTATTTATGTTCTACTATTATTTGAAACAAGAAATTTCATCTTCATAAGATAAATGCTTTCATAGATGAATAAATAATTTCTCACTAAAATTGCATTATTTTTTTTCGGTTCACTATACCGTTCAAAAAAAAAAGAATATTCAAAATTTAAATTTTTTTTCCCCACTACCAACGGCTATAAACGGCTATATTGGCCAAACACTCTTCTATAAATTAAAAATTTTACCCCACAAAGCTCACACTCATCATTTCTTATCTATCTCTACCGAAAAATATGAGATCTTCTCTTGTTTACCTATTTATTGTTGTAATTTTAGTTATTTGCAATTTTATTTTTTTGGTAAACGATGAAGAAACACCATACAAAGTTGCTATTGTGTTTACGGGGTTAGTAACACTCATTCTATTTTTCGTTCTCGTATTGAATTTGGCAATTCTTTAGATAAAATTGTAATATTACATTTTGAATAACAATGGTCTTATTTTAAATTGTGTTGGTATTTTGTGTTATCTCCATTTTTGAAGATTGAAAAGTTCGACTCTAACACGCTCAACATCAATTGAAGTTCTATGCTTTGTACTCATGATGTTAATCACGTTTTGATTTGCATATACTTTCCTCAAAACGTTAAAACTATTAATTTTCTTCTTCCAACGGAAGGGCTTTACGATCGTACTTAAGTATTGATCTTGATGGTTGAAATTTAATTTGAGGGAGTAGTTGGAAATATTTCTCTTTTGACACGTGAGTTTTAATTGGGCTCAAAAGATCGATTTTAGGTTGTTGATTACAAAGAGATAGTCATATTGGATAATTGATGGGTTATTCAACCTCATATAAAGGTTATTAGGTTTAAGAAGTCGATATTAGGCTTGCAAATGAGGAGAGAAATTTCAAATATATTTGGGTTTTAGAAACAAATATGATGATTGGAATTTTGGGAAAAGAAATTTGATAAAAGACTTTGGGCTTTAGGACAATGCTTTGCAATTTGGGTTAATCGATGCCTTAGTATGTTGATATATTTGGGATATAGTACTTAAGCAAATCATGGATACTTATAGTAGTGATATGACAGTTAAAAGAAAAGGGATGATAATGGTGATTGAAGAATATTTATGAGTTTCGAGAAAATAGTTTTACAAAACTGCAGAAGAAAATGTGGATTACTCGGAGTACTTGGGTTTGAATCACTTAAGGAATGAAATTATTTTGGGATTGAATTAGTAGTAAGTTTGAATAAGATGAAGTTGATATTTTTTTGTTCAATTAGATTCTAAGATGTTATTGATCAAAGATTCCAAGAGGTGAGTGCCAAAATTTTTTTTTACTACGAAAATGTTTTAGGTGGATCACAAGTTGGAGGATATTACATAAGAGTCGGAATACGTAAGGTGGAAGTATTTTCCATTTCCCTTCGAAACAGTTTAGGTATGAATCTGGTGACCAGATTCTTTTAAGGAGGGAGGATCTTAGCGCCCCTGAAATTTGGAAGAAAATAAATGTATTTTTAAATTTTCATTTTAGTCCTTGAACTTTTGAAAATATGATTTTGACCCCAAATTTTTTGAATAAGTTACAATTTAGTCCTTCACCATTTGAACAATTCATGATTGGCCACAAATATTTTCTTTAACACCAAATGAGTTATCAACACTTCCTAAGTGATCCCTTGTAATTTCATAATATCCAAAGATTCAATTACAATGGTAAATCTTCACATATTTACATTTACATTTGGAAAAAAGTAACTTTTGTTTTGTCTTCATTAATAATAGTAGATATTTCTTGTATTTAATATTATAAAAATCAAATAAGAGATAAGAGATAAGATTTATGGAAAACTCATCATAAATAGGGGTGGTCCAGTTAAAATAAAATAACATTATGGTAGGGACTTTTCACATTTTTCACACACCTATCGTCTCCAAATTTTATCTCCTTTTCTTCTGCAAAAGTTCTTTCTACTGATGCTTAGATTTCTTCAAGAATTGTTTCAGTCCTTTAAGCCTTCTTTATATTCCTTAAAAATTCTCAAAACCGAGTTTTGTCAAAACTGGCAGTTTCGGTACAGAAACTTTGGAAGTCAGAAAACCATATCAAAACTTCGAATCTTTCGATAAATTTTGTACCACATACTTCTTATTGTGTAAGCTAACTTTCATGTTCATAAAACTTCTTCAACCGAAGTGGTTTGAGGGGTCTAAAGGTGTGAAATACGGACCACTGTCCAGAAAGTCTGAAAGTAGCTTTTAACTTTCATGATTCATTTAAAATGCCAAACCTTCACTTCTTGAACTGATTTTGAAGCTACATACTCTCCATGATCTTTAAAATCAAACCCCTTAACCAATTTTAGATTATCATATCGTTTGAAAGTCCGATTAAAGGTAAACCCGAGACTGCTACAATTTTTAACCTTAGATTTGCGTTAATCTTTTGTTTAACCAATTTATGTTGCAAAAGCTATCCGAATCAAGAAATTGATCCTTAATACGGACTCATTACATACTAATAATGATGTTAGATCAGTTGATCATAATTTACAAACGTGTTTAATATTTTTCATTGATTTTGCAACATTTAGATGACATGTAGTTTATTTTACGGTTGATCTTTCAATTTCTTAAACTTTAAGTGAAGTATTGTGTTTTTCTTGTGATCTAACCATCTAATCTAGTATATTAGCATAATAAGTATTCTGGAAAATTTAATTTTAATTAGATCTACATGTTTACAATTTATTTTAATTGTTATTAGTGATATATGCAACATTATGCTATTTAATACTAATAACTACAAGAAAAATAGCTTTTACCAAACTTATATATGTGATATAATTTTATTCAAGGGCTTATTGGGATATTTGTTCAATGTTGAGATCATGGTAAAACTTTTGATTTGAAATTATTATGAATAAGTAATTCACTAGAATTGTGTTAAGAAATATTGTTTTAAAAAGGTTCAAATATGCAATTATACATAAGTATATATTAATATCAAATATGTTGTTAATAAATTAGAAATGGGGACTTTAATTATTATTTTGTAACTGATTTAGTCTTCTACTTGTTACTTTGAAATGGTAAATCTCATTATTATATTTTTACGCCATACTTAAAGTTAAAATAGGAAAATGTGGGATTTATCAAAAATTAACAATAATTAGATATTTAATTGAAATTCTTTAAATATGATAAATATTGGAAATATATGTTTATTTCTGTAAATTATGAACAATCAATTGATCTACATTTTTTTTTGATTATTTAAGGTTTGACAATTATCGACATAAGTGAAGATTTTCCGTACGGTAAAAGGTGAGGTTTGATTTATGATCTGTTCAAACCCCGTTTGACACTCGGCCATGAGAAACTTGGACATAACAATTGTGATTCTTTGTTTCAAATCACGAGCAACATTCTATCCCTATTTTAATGCTTTTACATTATATTCGTTAACTCTTTACGTAATCAGATTTCTTCCCTATTGTCAAATCAAATTTCTCATTTAATTCATAATCGGAATTTTCTTCATAATCATAATTATCCTGATACCATGATCACCCTATCGATTCTTGAATTGTGCAACGAGCAACGAACTATGTTCGGCCTAGGTAGCTCAAAAACGACTAACGAATCCGGCTTACTAGCTCATCTGATATTTCTGTTTCAACCATTGGGACGCCTCTGGGAAGTTGGGCCCAGGGATTGAGAAGATTTACTGCTGGGCAGCAAACGGTTGTCAGTTTAAGTATTTCAACTTAATACACATTCTGTTTAACCGCCGCTTGCAGTCAGGAGTTGGCTGTGACCCGCGTGTTAGATTGCCATGTACTCGAGCATATCTTATGTTCTGTTGCGAGGTCGCTCTTCGTAGGGAGGTATACGGTTGAATTTTTGGAGTTGTTGGATCTTTTATAAGTAATTGCACAAGTTCATTTTCTCGTTCTTCAGAACATTTCAGTATTATCGTTAAAAATCGATAATTCAGTTCAATGATGCAGTTGTAACTATTCTGGTCATTCTTGTTCGTTTTGTTATGATTTACTGTTTGATTATTGTCATGTTCTAATAATCTCACTAAGTCATTAAAGACTTACTCCTCTTTTGTCCTATATGTCCTTTTCTTCGAATAAGATTGGTATAGCAGCATGGATGGAACGAACGAGTGTCAATTACGAGTTTTGGAAACTTTGCAAAAATTGTTAAGTGTTTGATTTTATGTAAGTCATTTTGAAATTGTAATATTTATTTGTATTCCAAAGACTTCCGCTGTATTTTAAGTAAAATTATTTTATTTAGCTATAGTTTTGATCCTGTTCAGTGAGGCTCCTTCCTATGAACTGCAGTTCGGTCTGAGTTCAGTTTGTTAGGTGACCAACACTGGACCAGCTCGGATCGGATTGTGCCTCGTGTGGCGCGGTCCTCACAGTATGGTATCAGAACTTTGGGCTTAAAATTAAAATAAATCTTTATAAAAGAGAGGATTTTACTAAATCACTTTATTGATAATAAATCAATTTATTACATAAAAGGATTTTTGATTGACGATTTATTTCTAAAATTAAAAGAATGACTTGAGTGTCGTATCAATTTTATATTTTCCACTGTTGCTAGCACTGCCTTCTTGTTTTGATACTGTCGGATCTAAAAAAGGTACACAAGCTTCCATTTTGTCTATTAACTCTTTAGCACTTTTATCTGCAAATATCAATGCATGATCCATCGGCTTGACAACCCCATGAGTACAACAATCATGTAATAATATATATAGCTTATCATAAAAACCATTCACGTTTAACAATCTGACGGGTTTCTGATGCATGTTTAAATGAGCCCATGAATTTACGAAAAATATTCCTTCAAGTGTTTTTAAACCTCCAGGCAGTGCTATGAAATCATCTGCATTGTAAACCTGCCATTTACTCATGCATGTTAGTTACCTTAATTTCATCACCTAAAGTTGGACCTCTGGGATTCACGTCAAATAAATTCTTTGGTATGATTCCTAAGACCTTACCTTGAGTCATAAGTGCACTCCTCACCACACACTCCATTAACCCAGAACTCCCCCAAACACCAATTTGATTTTCTTAGTAGCTAACAATTTTCCAAGACCGCACGCTTCCCTTATAAACTCTGGATCTTTTCCAAAACTTGAACGGCCAAAAACACAAATGGTCTGAAAATTTCGGGATGATGAATTCTCCATCTCGATTTCTTTTCTTCCTCTTAATATTGTGTGTGTATTTGTGCTTGTGTTTTGTTGTGATCTTGCTGGTATGTAAATGATATTTATAAGAAAATTTAAGTAAGCGTGTCGAGAAAGTTAGCGTACCGAGAAAGCTTTATAAAGATGATTTTCTTTTAAATTAATAAACTACTAAATGGCTTCTTTAGCAATCTATCTTTCATGCTTGAAATTTTATCTATTGCAAATATTTTGTGTCTAAATCTTATTTCTTGACTAAGGAAAAACGATTCACATCATTTTTATGTGATTGCGTATTCACATCTTAAACTTTGATATGTAAAAATTATTTGTCTACACTCATAAATTTCTTTTGAAAATATTGTGCATAGTATTCCAAAATTATTTTATCAAGTTTAGAAATGAAAAAGTGGAAATCTTCGCTTATATGATTATTCTTCATATTTTATTTTCAAAAGGATCTTCAAATGAAAATATATAATCTTAATCGCATACTCTCAATCTCGATTTATAGTTTTGATTATCATTGATTCAAATATTGAATTTAAAAATCCTTGTAACCATTCAATGGTGTAAATGCCTTAGTATAAAGTTTTAAACGTCTCTCGATTCTTTCAAAGTTTTGCATACAAATAGTTTTATTTACCTATTTATGTTCTACTATTATTTGAAACAAGAAATTGCATCTTCATAAGATAAATGCTTTCATAGATGAATAAATAATTTCTCACTAAAATTGCATTTTTTTTTCGGTTCACTATACCGTTCAAAAAAAAAGAATATTCAAAATTTAAATTTTTTTCCCCACTACCAACGGCTATAAACGGCTATATTGGCCAAACACTCTTCTATATATTAAAAATTTTACCCCACAAAGCTCACACTCATCCTTTCTTATCTATCTCTACCGAAAAATATGAGATCTTCTCTTGTTTACCTATTTATTGTTGTAATTTTAGTTATTTGCAATTTTATTTTTTTGGTAAACGATGAAAAAACACCATACAAAGTTGCTATTGTATTCACGGGGTTAGTAACACCCATTCTATTTTTTGTTCTCGTATTGAATTTGGCAATTATTTAGATAAAGTTGTAATATTACATTTTGAATAACAATGGTCTTATTTTAAATTGTGTTGGTAGGTTGTGTTATCTCCATATTTGAAGATTGAAAAGTTCGACTCCAACACGCTCAACATCAATTGAAGTTCTATGCTTTGTACTCATGATATCAATCACATTTTGATTTGCATATATTTTCTTCAAACCGTTAAAACTATTAATTTTCTTCTTCCAACGAAAGGGCTTTACGATCGTACTTAAGTATTGATCTTGATGGATGAAATTTAATTTGAGGGAGTAGATGGAAATATTTTTCTTTGGACACGTGAGTTTTGATTGGGCTCAAAAGATGGATTTAGGTGTTGATTACAAAGAGATAGTCATATTGGATCATTGATGGGCTATTCAATCTCATATAAAGGTTATTAGATTTAAGAAGTTGATATTAGGCTTGAAATTGAGAAGAGAAATTTCAAATATATATGATTTTAGAAACGAATATGATGATTGGAATTTTGGGAAAAGAAATTTGATAAAAGACTTTGGGCTTTAGGACAATGCTTTGAAATTTGGGTTAATCGATTCCTTAGTATGTTAATATGTTTGGGATATTGTACTTCAGCAAATCATGGATACTTATATTAGTGACATGACGGTTAAAAGAAAAAAGGATGATAACGGTGATTGAAGAATTTTTATGAGTTTTCAAAAAATAGTTTTACAAAATTGCAGAAGAAAAATATGGATTACTCAGAGTACTTAGGTTTGAATCACTTAATGAATGAAACTGGTTATTTTGGGATTGAATAGTAGTAAGTTTGAATAAGATGAAGTTGATATTTTTGGGTTCAATTAGATTCTAAGATGTTATGGATCAAAGGTTCCAAGAGGTGAGTGCCAAAAATTTTCTACTATGAAAATGTTTTAGGTGGATCACAAGTTTGAGGATATTACATAAGAGTTGGAATACGTAAGGTGGAAGTATTTCCCTTTCCCTTTGAAACAATTTAGGTATGAATCTGGGGACCAGATTCTTTTAAAGAGGGAGGATTGTAACACCCCTGAAATTTGAAAGAAAATAAAGTATTTAAAATTTTTTATTTTAGTCCTTGAACTTTTGAAAATATAATTTTGACCCCAAAAGTTTTGAAAAAGTTACAATTTAGTCCTTCATTTTTTGAAACATTTACGATTGACCACAAATATTTTCTTTAAGACCAAATGAGTTATCAAAACTTCCTAAGTGGTCCCTTGTAATTTTAAAATATCCAAATATTCATTTACAATGGTAAATCTTCACATATTTACATTTACATTTAGAAAAAAGTAACTTTTAGTTTGTCTTCATTCATTTAATAATAGTAGATATTTCTTGTTTTTATTAATATTATAAAAATCAAATCAGAGATAAGAGATAAGATTTTTGGAAAACTCATCATAAATAGGGGCGGTCAAGTTAAAATAAAATAACATTATGGTAGGGACTTAATTTAATTCTTTGTCTCCCATTTTCACCTATAAAAGGGAGGCTCTCTTCAACATTTTTCACACACCCCTCGTCATCGAATTTTCTCTTCTTTTCTTCAGCAAAGTTCTTTCTATTGATGTTTAGATTTCTAGAAAAATTGTTTCAATTTCAAGGCAAAACTCAATATTAGGCCCGTGCAGGCCCAATTTGGGCTATTTCATGGCCCAATTCGAGTTGCACAAGCCCAATTCGAGTTGTATTCATGCCCAATGTGAGTTATTTTTTTAGATCAATTCGAGTTGTTTCATAAGCCCAATTCGAGTTATCCAAATAGCTCTAATTCAACTTATTTCAACTCATAATTGTACTTGGATTACAATTCTAGCTGAATAAGGACTCTTAGTAGTATATATATGGGTCCCATGCGTCATTTGTAGGTACATTTTCATAATTTCTAAGCCTTAAGCTCGAGTTATATAAGTCGAATTCGAACAATTTTGGAGTCTCATCCGACTTGACGAAAATAACTCTGATTTGACCTATTTCAGCACGCAGTTCGAGTTATTTGAGTGTGTAATTCGACCTGTTTTAGCCGCTCAATTCGACTTGTTCTCTTGCCCAATTTGACTTATTTGCTTAATTCGACTTGTTTTATTCGATTTGTTGCTACGCAAAATGAGAACTCATATTCCGACTTATCTGACTTAAGCATCGGAGCGTCTACACCGGGAAGGCACCGGCTTAGTTTACGTGTGGTATTGAGTGCAAGTTTTGAACTCAAAAGGCTTAAGGATCTAGCAGGGACTCAAGCAGTCTGACGTGGAGTGTTGTCAGGTGGACATGTATCGAGACGAACACATCACAATCATTCTCAATACAATCACATAATACGCAAGAGTGAACACGAATGTGATTTCTTCAATCATTAGCATGCCAATGATCACTAAAACGACCATTAAAAGAATAATTATTTTGAAAGAAACCATCTTTGCCAAAAGAGAGAAATATGACGAATTTTAGTTGTGAAATTTGTGTTATGGAATTTGTGTATTCTTAGAGTACAAAGTGTGATTATATCCGTTATAGATCCGTTACATAGCCGTTGGAAAATAATTATTTTATTAGTTTAATTAGCATGATGAACGGTAAAATAATTTTAATGATTAATCACATTATCAAAGATAAGTTAATTATATTAATTAAAGGCACAATTTAATTTCTGCCACATTATTATTTTACAAACTTTCATGGGCTGAAGGAATAACAAGTAAAATAACAATAAATAATTTCCGCCACATTACTATGTAAAAACTTTCACGGGCTTATGGAATGATATCATAAATAACATAAAGTAAGAAGTCAAACCTCCCGAATTAAATGTTAGTAATGTGTTAGCAATCCTTTTTAGCTTGTTATTAAATTCACGCAAGCATCAACGAATAATTAGAATTAATGTCATACAACTACAAACATATAAGTAGTTTTTTCATCTCATCATAAAATCATAGATAGGAGGCATAGCCACCTTGTCTGTAATAATAATGATAGATAAAATATATAGATAGAAAAATTTTAAAACGTAGAAATATTTAGAAACGTACTTGCGTAGGCTTGGCTCGGCTCGATCGAGAGTGATCGTGCTGATAACTTGTCTTGAATAATGCGAATAAAGCTAAAATAAACTTAACTTATAATAATATTTTCTTCTTCAATATTTTCAAATGAAATGAACACCTATTTATTGGAAACATATTCAACTATACTGCTACAAATTTTTCATCACATTAAATGGATGAATTATTTTCAAAAACTATTACACTACAAGTTGGCTAATAATGTGTTCTTCAATTATTGATTGCAAGTTGGATGGCTAATATGAGTATTTATATAATAAATTAAAAACTACTTAATTGTAGGAAAAGTCAGTAGAAAAATTCAAAGGAAAGAGAAGAATTTGCTATAGTTTGATAATAAATACAAAATTGTGAGGCCCCAAACTCTAAAGTCTTATTGAAGTCCAAAATCGATATGTGATTTCAAACTTCAATAATATTGTAGAGGGTCCCACTGAACGGAATCAATTAGAGCCAAACAAACTTATTTATTGCAGCGGAAAAATCTCAAAGTTTACAATAGTAGTTAATTATTACAAACCACAAGTCTTAAGACATAATTATTCAAACACACAAGCAAACGATATCTCAGATACATTTTGGTCTGAGAGACCAAATATTCTTATTAAAATCCATAAAGCTTTAAGTAGAATTCGCGATAAGCCAAAGATAGTTGATCCAGCAAGGTGTTATCACTCTTGTTCTGAGAATGGACAGAAAATAAAAGAGGTCTAAGTCTTAGAGGACTTAGTGAGATTTTTAACAATAATGACAGATTTATTGAAACGAAAATTTTGAGGTTATCTGCAAGATTTTAGAACAAAAAGATAAAAAATATAACGAGATTAATATGAACTTGTGCAATTACTTATAACAGATCCAACCATAACATCGGAATTCAACCGTATACATCCCTACGAGGAGTGACCTCGTAACAGAACAGAAGACATGCTCGAGTACATGCCAGTCTAACACGCGGGTTACATCCAACTCCTGACTGCAAGCGGCGCTTAGACAGAATTTGTATTAATTTGAATTACTAACCGACAACCCGTGTTGCCAAGCAGTAAATTATCTCAATCCCTGTGCCCAACTTCCCAAAGGCGTCCCACTGGGTGAAACAGAAATATCAGATGAGCTAGTAAGCCGGATAAAATACGTTGCTCATTTTTTAGCTACATAGGCCGAACATAGTTCGTTGCTCGTTGCACAATTCAAGAATTAATTGTTTAACCTCAGATTTGTTAATACATTTTCATAAGGATGTGATAATGGATTAAGAGTATGTTTAGTTCAACAGTATTTTAGCTAGTGAATTATGAAATGAGATAACAGGTGTGTAACGAGTAACGTGATAAAGGTTGATCATGACTGGAAATAAATATTCACGATTGTTCTGTCCAAAAATTTCAGGGCCAAATGCCAATAGGCCTGGAATAAACCACATGAATCTCACCTACTTCGAATACTTGATTTTCTGGCAAAATTCGACCCTCTCCTAAATAAATTTAAAGGCGTTAACAATCTTTAAAATAATAAAATTTTTTTCTTTCTAAATTAAGATAATTTATTAATTCTTACATTATCACCATAATTCAGTAACCAAACAAATGTTTCAGGAAAATATAGAATTGACATACAAGTATCACTTTTGTCATCTAACATGTTCTAATTGTTATCATAAATTATAAATTAGTGTTCGTAAGCTTAATATAATCATAAAAGTCACAAGGTTATTTAACTCATCAAAATAAATCATTGTACAATTTAAGTATAATATAAGAATCAAGTTAGATGACCTAGTGACTAAAGTAACTTATAGGAAACTAAAGTAAACATGAAAATATGTTATTAATACATAAACTATTAATATGCTATTAAATTCATAACAGAAGATAACACAAGATCACAATTAACAAACAATAACTTTTAACATTCCTTAAGATGTTAACAACATGTATATATTATCAATTTGATAGTTATCGTCCAGATTTTAGTAGTAATTTAAGAAACAAAATGAATGCGCACAGTTAGGGCTGAAAGCTGTAACAGTTCGAGAGTTACCTTAAATCGAACGTCCAGAAATGGTTAAAATATGAATTTGGTTGAGTGGTTTTGTTAAAGACACTATCAAGAGTCTTTGTTTCAAATATTAGCTTGAAAGATGAAGGTTTGATATTTATTTTGGGGCTGGCAAGTTTCGGGTTGAAACTGTAATTTCTTGCGCAGTTTCGGGACTAGGGATTTTTCTCAAACATTTTGAACTAGACAACTTCTGGAAATATTTTTCTTAGCTAGAAGGCTTGAAAAGAAAGACTTTTTGTGAAGAGAGTGAAGAGAGATCCAGAAGGTTGAGGTGTGTGAAAAATTGTTCAAGGAAGCCCTCCTTTTATAGGTGAAAATGGGAGATAAGGAATTAAATTGAGTCCCTACCCTAATGTTATTTTATTTTAACTTGACCACTCCTATTTATGATGAATTTTCCAGAAATCTTATCTCTTATATCTGATTTGATTTTTATAATATTAAAACATAAGAAATATCTACTATTATTAAATGAATGAAGACAAAGCGAGAAATTACTTTTACCTTAATGTACTTTTAATTATTATAAGATATAAATATCTACGGGTAAATGTGAATATTTACCATTATAAAGGAATATTTGGATATTTAAACATTATAAAGGACCATTTTGAAAGTTTTAAAGACTCAATTGATCTAAAAGAAAATACTTGGGGTCAATTTTAAGATTTTAAAAAGTTGAAGGACTAAATTGAAATATACTCAAATACCATTTTTGAGTTATCAAATTAAAATATTTTAGGGGTGTTACAATCCCCCCTCCTTAAAGGAATCTAGTCCTCAGATTTCTAACCTGTATTGTTAAAGAGGTACGGGTAATGCATCTGCATATCTTGTTCAGGTTCCCAAGTAGCTTCTTCAATTTGATAGTTTCTCCATAGGACTTTCACAGTCGAAATCTTTCAATTTCTAAGTTCTTGAAACTTCCTATCAAGAATCTTGACTTGTTTTTCTACGTAGGACAAATCACTCTCAAGTTCAATACTATCGGAAGTGATGATATGAGACTCGTCAGGATAGTACTTCTTCAACTGAGATACGTGGAACACATCGTGGATTCGTGTTATATTTGGAGGAAGTATTAGCCGATAAGCCAAATTTCCAATCCTTTCTGAGATCTCAAAAGGTCCAACATAGCGTGGACTTAGTTTTCCACCTTTGCCAATTCTTTTGAACCCTTTTCGAGGTGATACTTTGAGGAAAACTCGATCTCCAACCTCGAACTCTAGATCTCTTCTTCGCTTGTCGGCTTAGCTCTTTTGTCGATCTTGAGATGCCTTGATGCGTTGTTTAATTTTCTAGACCTTCTCTATAGCATTTTGAATAATTTCATGTCTCAACGCTCGATCAATTCCATCAGACAAGTTTCGACTTTCCTCCAAGTCCCAGTGAATAGGTGACATGCATTTTCTGCCATACAGGGCTTCATATGGAGCCATTTGAATAGAGGCCTGATAACTGTTGTTGTAGGCAAGTTCTACCAAAGGTAAATGTTTATCCCAAGATCCTCCAAAATCAAGTACACATGCCCTCAACATGTCTCCGAGGAAACAAATTGTGCGTTCTGATTGTCCATCTGTTTGAGGGTGAGATGCGGTACTAAACTTTAGTTTAGTTCCAAGGCTTTCTTGTAATTGTTTCCACAGTCTTGACGTAAACTTGAGATCCCTATCAGATAAAATGCTTTTTGGAATCCCATGCAATCTGATAATCTCCTTTTTGTAGAGCTCGGGCAGAGTTTCAACTTTATAGTGGTTACCAACGGGTAAGAAATGGGCGGATTTTGTGAGTCTGTTCACAATAACCCAAATACTATTGTATCCACCTCTAACTGTTGGAAGACCAGTTACAACGTCCATGCTGATTTGCTCCCACTTCCAATCGGGTATGGGAAGGGGTTGCAATTTTCCAGCAGGGTGTTGATGCTCTGCTTTTACGAGTTGACATGTCATGCATCTTTGTACAAAATCAGCAGTATCTCGTTTCAATCCATTCCACCAAAAGTATCTCTTTATGTTTTGATACATTTTAGTGCCTCCCAGATGAATCGTGTACCTTGACTTGTGAGCTTCTTCTAGCAGTTTAGCTCGTAGTCTCTGCGGTATACATATGCGATTTTTATACATCAATAACCCCATCGAACCAATGTGAGAACTGGGATTTTTCTTTGATTCTATCAAAGACTTTTGTTTCTGAGTTTCTTCTTCTTCTTGTTGAGCGTTCAAAATTTCTTTTTGAAACTCTGACTGAATTGTCAATCCTGCCAAGCGTGCTTGTGACTGAATCTCAATATATTCTTTTCCCACCCTTAAGTGGTCTAATTTAGCTTTTCTGCTCAAAGCATCTGCCACTACATTTGCTTTTCCAGGGTGATAAAGAATAGAGCAATCATAATCTTCAAGAAACTCTATCAATCGTCGTTGGTGCATATTCAAATCTTTTTAGGTGAATATGTATTTCAAACTTTTGTGGTCTGTATAGACTTCAAAAGTTGTTCCATACAAATAGTGTCTCCATTTTGCTATAACACAATTGCTTCCAACTACAAATCATGCGTGGGGTAGTTTTTCTCACTTGGCTTCAACTTTCTTGACGCGTATGCAATGACCTTCTCATTTTGCATTAGAACACATCCTAAACCTTCCTTTGATGCGTCTGTATAAATTACAAACCCTTTTTATCATTCCGGCAGTGCTAGGACTGATGCAGAGGTCAATCTCCTTTTCAATTCCTGAAAACTTGCCTCGCACTTCTCGTCCCATTGAAAAGGTTGATTCTTTTGGGTTTGTCGTGTGAGCGGTGCAGCCAAGGAGAAAGAGGATATAATGGAAATCTAGGCTCAAAATCGGTACCCGAAGTACCCGCCGATTCGGGTACCCAAAATTGTTGCACTGGTCTTGAATATTACCCAAAATTGTTGCACAGATCCCGAATATTTTCCACCAGCTGGAGCGGCTACACGTCCGAGAATACCCGAACCCGCGGATAGCCGAATCGTCAAGACCATTGGTGGAATGATAAGTTATAAAATGGAGATATAGGTCGTGGTTCCTTATTTAAAACAAATAATTGAGACCAAGTCGTGAGTCACGTTCCATCCTGTCCAATCTCTAAAACTTCCAAAAAATAATAATGATGAATATTAACTAGCACCAAAGAGAGACAGCTTTAATTAAGCCTTTAACGAATCAAATCTCAATCACATTTTCCAATTTCCACCTCTCCCAACCAACCAAAAACCCACTCCAATCTCAATTTGATTCCGATCCGAATCAGAAAAAAATGAACGACGCAGATGTATCGAAGCAGATCCAGCAGATGGTCCGATTCATTCGGCAAGAAGCCGAAGAGAAGGCCAACGAGATCTCTGTCTCAGCCGAAGAAGTATCTTTTTCGTCTTCAATCTCCGATCTATATATATATATCCACAATTATGTATTAATCTTCTTTTCATTTTTTGTTTGTTTTGTGACAGGAATTCAATATCGAGAAATTGCAACTAGTTGAAGCCGAGAAGCGAAAGATCAGACAAGAGTATGAACGCAAAAATAAACAAGTTCAAGTCCGCAAGAAAATGTATGTATCTATCACTCTTTTAATTCATAATCATAATTGTTGTTGTCACTCGCTTTCGATTTTATATGGAGTTTTTGATTCTAAACAATTCCTGTTAGTTTTAGTTCCTTAGTAGCAAGGTTTGATATACCGGAAATGTGTTTGATGTATGGATGAGATGGTTCTTTAATTTATCCTAATATCGTCTGATTTTGGATGTCATCTGAAGAAAGTCACTGCTGTTGTTGTAGTGAGTACTCGATGCAACTGAATGCTTCTCGAATCAAGGTTCTTCAAGCTCAGGATGATTTGATCAATTCCATGAAGGACTCTGCATCAAAGGATCTTTTGAATGTTAGCCATCACCATCATAGCTACAAGCATCTCCTCAAGGATCTTATCGTTCAGGTTCACAGTCATTATCCCTCATTTATGGTGTGTTAGCAATTTACGTAAAAAGGTAGGATTCTATTACTCAAAGCTGTATCTTTGTGTTTCAGAGTTTGCTGAGGTTGAAAGAGTCGTCCGTTTTACTGCGCTGTCGTAAAGATGATGAGCACTTGGTGCAGTCTGTCTTGCACTCAGCAAAGGAGGAGTACACCGAGAAGGCAAAGGTTCATCCGCCTGAGATTATAGTTGATCATGTTCACCTTCCACCTGCTCCTTCCCATCACGACGAACATGGGCGTTTCTGGTAAATGACATTGCTTACTACTATCACATTGTTGTAGTTTATGAGCTGTTGGAAAATGTTAAATGTCAAATGTGCCCCAGTGAGAGCTCTCTTGGTAATTGTGTTGTGTGTTGGCCTGGATTACTTGTGCTCTACAATTGGCTGATCTTTTGCCTGGAATTGCTGAAATCTTATGACTTAATATCTTCTCCATGTTTTATTTCAGTTCCGGAGGTGTAGTGTTGGCTTCTAGGGATGGGAAAATTGTGTTTGAGAACACTCTTGATGCTAGACTGGATGTTGTATTTCGTAAAAAGCTGCCAGAGGTACACCGCTACGTATTCCCTTGCATTTGAAACCTTTTCTTTACTATAGAAAGTTGCAAAATATATTCAATGAAGTTTTTAACTCATGTTTGGCAATCATTTCTTAACACTTCATGAGCATGAAAAATATTCTCATCCTTTTCGAGTCGGCTTACCAGGAAGCCTGTGTCTGTTACAGCTTCTTTCATTGCATGTATGATATACAATCAAATTCATTCTAATTAGATAATATGCAAAACTGCCAAGTTAGTTATACATCTCGTCACTTGGATTACTGCTTTCCTGGGATCTATTGACGTTCAAAAGAATATGAGCATTATAAATACGCTTGAAATGTTAAGGCGTACGGTTTGAGGGTTATATAACTGTGACTGAACATTAGGAGATAGGGATTTTACTGCTGACGTGATTTAGGGACTGCATGGATGTCCTTAAGAACCCATGTAGTAAAATATATGTTTAAGAATTAATGAAAGAGAAAGAAGTAAGATGAATTGAAGTGCAGTAAGAAAATGCTCGAAGTGTTACTGATGCTTTTCCAACTTATTAGAGTTGTATGGTTCTTTATACTTTCTAAAATTTTATTGTTAACTATTCAGGATATATATAACTGTTGTATCATTCTAGAGTAACTTGATAGGTACTCAGAGATCTTGTCATGATCATCTCTATTAACATATGATTTGAAATTTGTTGCAGATACGCAAGAACCTATTCGGTCAGGTTGCCGCCTGAAAGCATTCTGCTTTGCTATATTATGTGTTTGAATCCTGTGAGATTCATGGGCTAGCTGTTCTTATCCGTTTTGCTCAATTTCTTATTATGTTTTGTCGCATATTCTTGTCTTATTGCTTGAGCACCTGTCGTGCCATTAGTAAGGTGTGCCTGTAGCCCTGCCTTACTTCAGTGGTTATGTTGAATTGCTGCTTATGTGATTTTATTTGTTCCTCGAAACTTTCTATTAATCTGAATTTCAGATCTGTAAAATATTTGTAACCTGCTCAGACGAAGTATTTGTTGATTGAGATAATAAATGAGATTGAGACAGATGGTCTTTTAATTCTGCAAGAAAATTCTAGTATTTTTCTCGGTGTTTTGGCATGCCTTCGATTTGTTTCTTCCTTTCTCAATCACGAACCTAGAAGGTGTTGCTTATTTACAGCTTGCAGCTTTTTATGTAGTCGTAGAAAACTAGCGTAGATGATCAGTATTATGATTAAATATTACATTCCAAACTTGCTACAGATACAAATGATGCCATGAGAATTGGATGCTAATCAAGTAATAGTTTCAGCGAAAAACACGATCCCACACTTAGATTAAGGTTTCAAATAGATCAGATGGTAAACAAATGCATTAGAAATAAGTCAGCTTGCTTTTCTTGAATATTGGAAGAAGTCAAAATGGTTAGGACACGTGAATTCATGGAAACCCACCAGAATATACAGAATCCGTGTAATATATTGCCATGGGAGCTCGACATCTGGATAGCCTTCTGTCATCTCCTTCATGCATATCGAGCAACAGGGGTGCTCCTGATCGTCATCCTAATAAATTTTTGGAATACTAGTTTTAATTCATGGGCAGAGAAATCGTCTTTACCCTCTTATAGGTCTCCAATAATCAACCTTAAGTAGGCAACTTAATAATCAACCCAAGCAATAAGTATTAGAATGACATTTTTCTCTTTTTGACTTACAATAAGACATAGGACGTGTTTGGATGGATTTACAAGGTCCCATTAATAGAATAGTGAGCCCTTATAGCGCGGTCGGATGCCCATTCATCCCGGTTGTGTTTGCATAACTACGGTGTTTGCATAATGTTAATCCGACCTAATATGTTTTGGGAATACTAGTTTTAATTAAGGGTTAGACGCATATAAATCGTCTTACTCGTCTTATAGGTCTCCTATATTCAACCATATGTAGCCAGCTTAATAATCAACCCAAGCCAATAGTCCAACTTATAGTAAGTATAAGAATCTTTTTTTTTTTTTTTTTTTCAAATTTTACTTATAATAAGACATTGAACGTGTTTGGATGGCTTTACAAGGTCCCATTAACAGAATAGTGAGCCCTTATAGCGCGTTTGGATGCCCATACATCACAGTTGTGTTGGCCCGTGATATATGGGCCACCTTCCTCTTTTTGACTGATTTCGGGTTGCTACTTTACCCCCTGTGGTTGAACCGGTAAGTGAACCGGACTAAAAAGAAAAAGAAAAATTAGCCCAGACAAATCGAAGAAGACGAAGAAAGAAAGGACAGGTTGCCCCTGTCGCCGCCCCCGACCACTGCTCTCGCCGCCCCCGATCCATCCGCTGCCAGGCATGGATTAAAATTTCGAAGAACAATCGTACGAAACCCCTAAAATATTTAGGTTTTGCATCCAGACAAAAAAGAAACACACCACAATCTCAAAATTCAGAAAATTCGGTCGAAATAATTGAATCTCCTTTTTTCTGCCTAAACAGTACGAAATCTAAGATTTACAAAAGATTCCATAGTTATCCTCTTAATGGCCAGTGTAGTGTTTGTGGTTCACTGTTCTTCCGCACTTGCTCTTTATTTTATAGTATTTTAATAAAGAACAGAATAGCTGAAAATTAGAAAAAAATATTTACTTATCTATTTTTAATATATCCTTTCCTCTTTTAAATACTAGTTTAAAATGAAAGAAAAAAATATCTTCTTAATTTACTCTATATATCAAATATAGCAGGAACTTATATTTAATAATTATACTATTATTTATATTCTCCTGAATGTGATAAATAAAAGTTATAGTAATTACAAACTCCCGAATAATAAATACAATAACTGATGGCTTCCCTGTTTTCATTTTATTTTTTGATTTTTGTAATTTTTTGTGTGATACCGATTAGAAGCTTTTCGAAACTTTTATGAAACTCAATAATTCGAAACTCACCTTCGAACCGAACATAAACTTTGATCTATGTTGCTAAGTCACAAATCAAATTTTTTTTTTTTTTAAGCTTTCTGTTGTTATTCTTATTTGTTGATTATCAAATGCAACAACTTGTATATAATGCTTAGAAATTGATTTGGATATATAGTATGTGATTGTGGATTTAGATGTGCTATATATGATTTAATATTGTGATGCGGTTTGTAAAAGTATTTAATTATCTAGGATGAGTTTTCCGAAATTTTTCTTGCAATATACATTCACCGGTTCGAACCAGCGGTTAAATCGGTTGAACCTTGAACCAGTAAACACTGCTTTTTGTCCCCCAAAAAGTGTTGAGTTACAACCAACATCTCCACCCAGAGAAACATAAAATGTTCTCTCAAAATAGTTCTACAATTACCATTCGAATAAGAGTTGCAAACAAAACTCACAATTTCTCCCGTGCAGCCAAATCAAAATTGGGGTTAGGGTTTATAATTCTCCCTTTATTCTACCTCCAGTTTTGTTTTATTTTCTGTATAAATCTGCCACACATGCAGATTGGAGAAACGTTCTTCCGGTCTTTCATGGTGATTTCTCGATCTTGTCTATTGGAAAACGTTTCTACGACCATCCATGGTTGTTTTCAGTGTACAAATTTTTGATTTGGAGGTGAGTATAAGGTGGTTCTATCTGAGAATGAAAGATAGAGTTAATTTTGAGTGCAGAAGATGAGTCGTGAAGAAGAAGAACAGGGAATTGAGTGCAAAAGAAAATTGAATGAATAATTTGTTTAATAATTACGGAAAGAAGATAAAAACTCTGCTTAAGAAATTGAATGCGAGGCCACCGCCCCACTATTATTTAAAAAAGGTAAAATAATTACAAAGTAGTATTAAACATCTTTGCGGAAGAAAATACAAATTATCTCCAAACTAGAGTACGAGAATAAAATTGAGTCTTTATGTCATCTCTCTCCATTAGAGGAAAAAACTTGGTTTTGCTCGGTTCTAGTTCGCTACGCCAGGCTTGATCACTTTTTTCTATTGTGATGTGGAGTATTTTCGTCTGAATACATGCCCACTTGTCAACACTCCATGTCAGACTGTTCTAGTCCTACGAGATCCTTAAACAGCTTTTGAGTTCGTAACCTGCACTCGAACCACATGTAAACTAAGCCGGTTCCTTTTCCGGCGAAGGTACTCCGATGCTTAAGTCAGATAAGTCAGAATTTGTGATCTCATTGTGCGTGACAACAAGTCGAAATGGACAAGTTGAAAAGGTGCAAACAACTCGAAAAACACGTGCAACAAGTCGAATTGAGAGTTCAAAACAAGCTGAACTGAACTCTCAAACAACTCGAAATGCGTGCCGTTATAAGTCGAATTAGAGATGTTATGTCAAGTCGAAATAACTACCAAATAGGTCGAATTCGTTCTATATAACTCGAAATAAATACTAAAAATTATGATTACGTACCTTAAAATGACGAGTGAGACCCATATATATACTACTAAGAGTCCTCCCTTAGCTACAATTGTTGTTCAAGTACAATTAGAATTCCAATAACTCGAATTAGAGTTATTTCGGAATAGCTCAAAAAGCTGCCTCAAATAAGTCGAATAGGCCTAAATAGCTACAAATGGGCCTAAAAAAACTTGAACTGGGCTTTGAATAACTCAGACTGGGCTTTGAATAACTCAAAAATGGGCCTGATTTTGAGTTTTGCCTGAAATTGTAATATTGCATTAAAAAACAATAATGTTGAGGTGTCATTACGTAAGCCGAGATGTGCTCGTGGCATCCAAGGAAACGTATGACGTGGAAGGACCAAAATATGGTACATCTGGAGTCCCCTAGTTTGTAAGACTAATGTCGAGGAATGTTAGTCGTACAAACTATTAGAATCACCAACAAATTGGGAATCGTGCAACGAAAGCGTCCTAACTTGATAAAACTGCAGGCAATCTTCCAAATAACTCGAAAAAGAAATAAGTCAAAGAGATGTGTAATCCTCGAAATGAGACAACTCGAACGGAAATAACTCGAAATGTGACAACTCGAACGGAATAACTCGAAATCGACGAATAGCTCGAAATCGACAAATAGCTCGAAATTGCCACTATTCCGTAAATAAAAACCTTTTCCGCCTATAAATACTTCGCGAAAATCGGTCATTTTCTCATTTCTCATTTGTGCGGCCTCCCAGAGAGCCTGAAAAATAACTCAAAAAACAATAACACGAAAAGCAATCCATCAGTTAGGTAAAATCCGATAACCCTGTGAATAGACCGTTATACCCCTGATATGTCGAAAAGTGCTATTTCGATGGATAACTCAAAAATTCTATCAAACTTCTCCTCTCCATAGCTCGAAATACATAAGTCAAAAATCACCAAAGTGAACACTTGTACTTTTCGACTTGCGATTTTGAGTTGTATACTTAGCAAGTTTTTTCCCGAGTTTTTGTACTAAAAAAATTTTTGCCTCAGAAAAATTTATTTTAGTTGTACGTATTCGTAGATATTTGCTTGAGAATAACTTTGTGTTTTATGTGCAAATCTTATTGCAACGGCTCGTCTTCATCATCTTCGATCTCGTAACCGCCCATCCAACTCCAACTCCTAAAATCATCAGTCAAGGCCATCTACATCGCGCCCGTATCAAAATTATTATAGCAATTCACGACGCCCTAATTCAGCATGACCAGTGTCGCCGTATCATCCAAGAGATCGACGTCCAGTAACTAGACATGCTGATGTGGGGTATTTTCGTCTGGATACGTCCACTTGCTAACACTCCACGTCGGACTACTTTAGTCCCTGTTGGGTCCTTAAGCAGCTTTTGAGTTCAGAATCGGCACTCAACACTATATGTAAACTAAGCCGGTGCATTCCCGGCGAATGCACTCCGACGCTCAAGTCAGCTGAGTCGAAATGTGAGATCTTGTTGTGCGAGGCAACAAGTCGAAATGTAGTGAACACGTCGAAATGCACAAGTCACAAGTCAAAATGAAGAGTTCACAATAAGTCGAAATGAGCGTTTTCAAACAACTCGAAAAGCATCCAATTATATATTGAATTAGAGCTATTCTGTCAAGTATAAATGGTTGCCAAACAGGTCAAATTCGGGCTATATAACTCAAATAGATGCTGAAAATAATGAAAACATACCTAATAATGATGATTAAGGCCTCCTTATATAGTATTAAGAGTCCTTAATTAGCTAGAATTGTAGTTAGAGTACAATTAGGAGTTGAAATAACTCGAATTAGAGTTATTTTGGAATAACTTAAAATGGCTGCTCAAATTGCTCTAACAGGCCTAGAATAATTCGAATTGGGCTTGAATAACTCGAATTGGGGCCAAACAAGCCGAATTGAGACCAAACAGGTCGAATTTTTACTTTTTCTTCAGCTTTGCGCAGTTTCACCGTTTTTGTTATATCTCCTTCTCTAGACCTCAAAATCTCAATCTGTTTTTTGATTTGAAAACTAGACTTCGAAGGTCTTCCAGAAATATAAGATTCATTGAATTCCAAGTTGAATTCATAGGTCGAAACAACAACTCGAAATAATAGCTCGAAATTCACTCTTCAGAACTTCTCCTCCCCTTTTATGTTGTGTCTTGGGGTATATATAAATATTGGATGGGCTTGGGCCCATATGTTGAAATGCAAGTTGGATTGGACCATGGAACAACTCAAAATTGGGCATGCATGGTCCTAATTTGAGTTTTGCCTTGAATTGTAATGTGCATTAGAAAATAATGGTGCTGACGTGGCATAATATATTCCGAAACACGCTCGTGGTATTGTATCGAATATTATGACGTGGCGGTAGCAAAGTATGGTACATCACATGCTCGGGGTTCCCCCAAGATATTCATCCCTTCACAACGATCATAAGAAAGACGCGACTCTAGCAAGGAACGAACAATTGACCTCAACCCCCATTTTGGTAACTACTGAACGTCTTCTGTATTACCAATGACGTCTTCATCAGATAATGAGTTCAACTAGCGGTAGTAGTCATGAGAGCAATAGGTCAAATAAGTCAAGAGCGAGTGGGCCGAGTAGTGGAGATTCTTCTGATATTCTTCACACATCTCAGATAAGGCATCAGATAGGGAAGTACACATCTTAGGCGATGATGTAGATGACTACGTGATATCTGTTAGGGAGACTACCCCTACTAATACTGATGTACCATATTTCGGTACCCGCCACATCATAATATTCGATACAATACCACAAGCTTATTTCAGAATATATTACGCCATGTCAGCACCATTATTCTTTTATGCAAAATTACAATTCAAGGCAAAACTCAAATTAAGCCCATACAGGCCTAATTTAGAGTTAGTTTAGAGCCCAATCTACCTTTTATTTTGATCTATGGGCCCAAGCCCATCCAAACATCTACATATACCCCAAGACACAACATAAAAAGGGGAGGAGAAGTTCTGAAGAGTGAGTCACGAGCTGTTATTTTGAGTTGTTATTTCGACCTATAAATCAATGCTTGGAAAGCCTCTGAAGTCTAGTTTCAAAATCAAAAAGCGGATTGAGATTTCAAGGTCTAGAGAAGGAGATATAACAAAAACGGTGAGACTGCGCAAAACTGAAGAACAAGTCGAAATTCGACCTGCTTGGCTCCAATTCGACTTGTTTAGCTCCAATTCGACTTGTTTGCCCCGAATTTGACTTGTTTGGCCTGTTTGGCTTCAATGCGAGTTGCACAAGCCCAATTCGAGTTATTTCAGGCTCAATTTGAGAAATTTCAGCCTAATTCGAGTTATTTAATAAGTCTATTCGAGTTATTCTAAATAGCTCTAATTCGAGTTATTTCAACCTGTAATTCTACTTGGACTACAATTCTAGCTGAATAAGGACTCTTACTACTATATAAAGGGGTCCCAATCCTCATTCCAAGGTACGTTTTCATAATTTCCAAGCCCTAAGCTTGAGTTATATAAGTCGAGTTTGACCTATTCATAAGTCTCATTCGACTTGTTCAATGAAGAGTCGCGGAACAGTGGCGCCGTCTGTGGGAACTACTAAACGCACTTAGGAACAAACACTATTCTTGATTCAATGAAGAGTGGGGGAGAAAAACGGTGCAGCCACCAGGGCTATGTCTCAAAGGGAAGAGGAAGGTAGAACTCCAGAAGATGCTTCTGAGCACACATCAAATGCACCCTTGGACCAACCACGCACTACAACAGAACCTACGACAATGCCTCCCCCCCAAATAACTACTGTTGAATCCTACTCATTTTCAAAAGACTATGGTACCGATGATTGTGCAACAACTGGTGAATACTGTCCCGCAGCAGAACATCCCAACACCAATTGTGCAACAAACGTTGACACTACAAACAAGGTCTCATCAGACGCAACGACGTGCTGAATCGATACAACACACCCACTCGAGGACAACAAGGCCCTGCAGAAGGAAACCATCTGCATCGCCTGAGCGTAGGAATTCTTGTTCAGTGCAAACTGGAAGGCATGGAGCTCCAAGTTGGGCAACTGCAAGAGATGGAGAGGTCAACTCTAGGCAGAGAGGTCCAGTAGTGTGCCAAGCCGCAAGTCACACAGCTGGGAGGAACAGAGACCAGCCAGATCGTGTTGGACATATGGTTGAACCAGTGATTGCTGAACACAGTCCTCGGTTGGGGAAGCTAACTCCATTCTGCGATGCGATTAGCAGACTGACACTGAAGGAAGGAGTTAATCTCTCTGAGACGGAAGTACAACGGTACAAGTGATCCCGGAAGGCATTTCGATGACTTGGACAAGGAACTGCAAATCCTGGGATACTACAAGGGCCTGAGAGCAAAATTGAGTGCAATAAGCTTAATTGGAACGACCAAAGAATGGTTCAAGAATGTGCCAGCGCGCACAATTGAATCGTTTGAACATTTCAGAGATATGTTCGTCAATAAGTTTGCTACTTATCAGTGGAAAAAGAAGGCACCAAACCATCTTTTAACACCCGCAGAAAGCCTGATGAAGGCTTGAGAAAGTATATAGAGCGACTGAATGTGGAGATCAGTCGAGTACAGTCTCCTACAGCCGATTTGGTTAGCTATGTACCGATAAATTGTAGCAAGAGCAGAAAGCTAGCAGAAGTACTGACCTGGGAGGCGCCTACAACCATTGAGAGCATTATGGACATATCTCGACGGGTTACTGACATGGAAGAGGCCGCTCAGAACCAAGGTTTAATGGACTTACAGGAAACTTACAGAGGTAAGGAGATCAGAAACTGGAGAAAGGATGACAGGGGCAAGGATAGACAATCACCCTTTAAAAGGTTTGATAACTACACATCGTTGAGGAAGGATATTACAGAAATCGTTGCCATAGCAAAGGACTGCGGCATATTCAAAACACCAAAATCGTTCAAGAAAACTGAACAAATGAAATAATCGCGAAAGTATTGCAAATACCATAGGCAGAACGGACATTACACTAATGAATATTAAGCACTAAAGAATGAGATTGAACGACTCATATAGGATGGAGAGCTGATCGAATTCATCCTAAAAAATCGTGAGGCACGATAGGAGAAATCATCTCAAGACAAAAGGAAAAGTCGTTCTCCACGGGATAAAAAAAGATCGAGGATGTCGCAAAAAGGTTGATCCAAACGTCTCTGATAAGTCGGCGGTGAATATGATATCAGGCGGACTAATCTGAGATGAGGAAGTTGGTATCAGCTACTCGAATTAATCAATCTTTGGACGATGCAATCCAGGCCAAACCTGAATTCATGGATGTGCAGAACACGAAAAATACAGGTAAGACACTGATCATTTCTAATGTCTTGTTGGCACAGTAGGGCCGTAGTTTGGATGTTATCATTACTTTTTGTTTCACGAATTATGAATATCCGCATGTGGACCTCAATTGTAATCGTTAGTACTGAACTACGTAGACTTGATTCCTGACCATCCAGACATGGTAGGATACGTAGGCAACTCGAAAGTTACACGAGCTCAGTCCCAAAACTAATAAAATTTCAAATTTTATTTTGTCCCTCTGCCAATACAATAGGCAAGTACGATACTTGCGTATGTTGCACTATGCAACTCATAAACTTGGTCACAAGCATCAAGCCAATCACAAACATCCGTAATCACCACCTCAACAAAGAGCGCTTACGGAGCATATGATGAGCACAACCCACAACAGACCCTAAGCCACAAGCAGCTTAGTTGGTAAATACACAAAGTCCAAAGTCAAGAAGCTTGGACGTTAAATAAATGAGTTATGAGCACTAGTCTCAACTCATGAAGCTTTTAACACCCTAAGCCACAAGCAGCTTAGTTGGTAAACACACAAAGCCCAAAGCCACAAGCAGTGTCGGCGTTACAAAAATAAGATATGAGCTCTAGTCTCAACTCAAGAACAACACAAAGGCCAAAGACACAAGCAGCTTGGGCGTCAGAGAAATGACATATGAGCGCTAGTCTCAACTCACGAAGAGCACATAGCCCAAAGCCACAAGTAACTGCCCCTGTTGGAGAAAAGAGATATGAGCACTAGCCTCAACTCATGAAGCTTTTAATACCCTAAGCCACAAGCAGCTTAGTTGGTAAACACACAAAAGCCAAGCAGCTTGGACGTTAAATAAATGAGTTTTGAGCACTAGTCTCAACTCATGAAGCTTTTAACACCTTAAGCCACAAGCAGCTTAGTTGGTAAACACACAAAGCCCAAAGCCACAAGCAGCGTGGGCCTTAAAGAAATGAGATATGAGCACTATCCTAAACTCACAAAGCATATAACCCTAAGCCAAGCAGCTTAGTTGGTAAACACACAAAGCCCAAAGCCACAAGATGAGCAGCCTCAGCTCATAATGCATACAAAACCCTAAGCCAAGCATCTTAGGCAGTAAAGATCAACTCCGTAAGCCAAGCAGCTTAGACAATAAAGATCAACACTGTAAGCCAAACAACTCAGCCGATGAAAATACAAGACCTTAAGCTCATGAGTTTAGCTGACCATGAAGCTAAGTTGGTAAAGCCTTTCAAAGATTTGACTTTTTTTTTGGCTTAATTTTTGACTTAAAGTGTTCCTTTTTGTGGACTCTTTCCTGGATTACGGACTCATTGCACGATTACTGGGATTTCTTGAACTATTTTAGTTTGTATGACCAATGTTTCTTGACATTACTCTTACAAACTGGGCGACTCTATGATGTACCATACTTCGGTATTGCCACGTCATAATATTCTATACAACCACGAGCGTATTTCGGAATATATTATGCCATGTCAGCGCCATTATTTTTTAAAGCAAAATTACAATTGAAGGCAAAACTCAAATTAGGCCCATGGAGGCCCAATTTAGAGTTATTTTAGAGCCCAATCCACCTTATATTTTGACCTATGGGTCCAAGCCAATCCAAATATCTATATATACCCCAAGAAACAACATAAAAAGTGGAGGAGAAGTTCTAAAGAGTGAATCCCAAGCTGTTATTTCGAGTTGTTATTTCGACCTATGAATTCAACTTCAAATCTTATGAATTTTATATGCTTGGAAATCCTCTGAAGTCTAGTTTCCAAATCAAAAAGCGGATTGAGATTTTGAGGTCTAGATAAGGAGATATAACAAAACCGGTGAGACTACGCAAAGCTGAAGAACAAGTCAAAATTCGACCTGTTTGGCTCCAATTCGACTTGTTTGGCCCAAATTCAACCCGTTTGGCCCAAATTCGACCTGTTTGGCTTCAATTCGGGTTGCACAAGCCCAATTTGAGTTATTTCAGGCCCAATTCGAGCTATGTTCAAGCCCAATTCGAGTTATTTAATAAGTCTATTTGAGTTATTCTAAATAGCTCTAATTCGACTTATTTCAACTTATAATTCTACTTGGACTACAATTGTAGCTGAATAAGGACTCTCACTACTATATCCAGGGGTCCCGATCCTCATTCCAAGGTACGTTTTCATAATTTCCAAGCCCTAAGCTCGAGTTATATAAGTAGAGTTTGACCTATTCATAAGTCTCATTCGACTTGTTCCACAATAGATCGGATTTGACCTATTTTGCAAGTAGTTCGAGTTGTTTTAGCTATCCAATTCGACTTGTTTTGGCCAGCTTATTCGAGTTATTCTCATGTTCACTTCGACTTATTGTTTAATTCTACTTATTCACTTATTTCTACTTGTTTCATTCAACTTGTTACCTCATATAACAAGATCTCATATTTCGACCCATCTGGCTTGAGCATCGGAGTGCCTTCGCCGGGAATGCACCGGCTTAGTTTACGTGTAGTGTTGAGTGCAGGTTCCGAACTCAAAAGCTGCTTAAGGATCCAGCAGGGACTAAAGCAGTCTGACGTGGAGTGTTGACAAGTGGACACGTATCCAGACGAAAATACCCCACATCAAATACAATCCTTTCTACTCCTTCCGCTTGTGAGACAGCTGACGTGTCCATTACCGCTAGTCCTGAAAATAAGATTGTAGAAGAGACTTTTTAGGAACTAGTAGACGGGGGTATCAACCTTGAGTCTCCCACCCCGAGTCCTTTGCAGAGAAATTTGTTAAACTTTGATTGACACCCTTCCATTTTTCCTCATGACGCCGATTATTATCACCACTCTTATGATATCCTGACAACATACCGAATCATAATCCTGGTCGAGATGATAGAATGAATAATCCACCTGATTGTTGTCTTGAATGGATATTTATTGTGCGGATTGAGATTCCCGATCACCCCAATAGTGGAACAATTAATGAACTCCTTAGTGTCCCGTCCCTCGCATTTCACCCACAATACATACACGATTATGTATGCCTTTGTCATGCTGACCTCAATCTTCAATCTTCTGTGCACCCCAGATTCCTTCTATCAGATGTTTCTTATTAAGTTTAGAAAGCGGGGTGAAGATGCCAGGTTTTATTTTTTGAGTGCTCGAAAGAACAACTGCTTCCTGTCCAATCTCCAGCCCAGGTTCGGAACACTCTAGAAAAACCAATGGTTTCTTGTCAAAGAATCCAAGCCCATGAATTCAAGTTTAAAAGAATCTAGGTTGATAGTCCTCGATCACCGCCACGCCCTCATGTTGTCTTTCTAAAGGCAGTTGTTGATATGCTGAAAGAGCATCAATTCGATGCGTTTGCTTTGACCACCTCCGATGTTCTTCGGGCCGGCGGATATACCAACTTACCTGCGGTCGAGTTAGACCTTTGGTATATGGAGATGCGTTATTGATAGTTGTTTGCTTTACTCCATGTCTTTATTTATCAAATAATTTCTGACATCTATTCTTCCTCTTGCAGAAAAACTGGTGCTTGACAAGACCAAGAAGAGGTTGGCTTCTGCATTGAACAACGCAAACTCTACTCCTTCCGAGACGGTCACCCCTGAAAAGGTGAGCAGTCGAGGAGCAAAGGTTTCTACGCGGGCACGAGTTCCAGAGCCCCTTCTGTCCCTCCCGCTGCTGCTGGTTCTGCCAGGGCGAATACCCGAAGTCAGGCTACCCCATCTACGTCACCTGCTCCTCCTCCAAGTCCTGTTGAGCAGTTCGTTATGGATGTGATGCCTCCTCCTGTTGCTTCTAGTACCAGAGTGTGCATTCCGGCTGTAGTCAACATTGTAGCTACTGGGAATGCGATGGGCTCAGATCCTTCAAGGCGGAAGTGTCCATCAACTGCTGAAGATCGTCGTCAGGGCAAGAGCCCCACTCATGACACTTCCAACACCTACAACCCTGACGATCTGGACATCGATGTGGAGGAGATTCCACATGCCTATGTCGATGACGGACACTTTAAGATGTCTGATACTACAGCCATGCGCCTCTTGAAGGGCTTCATGCCGGGGTTCGATCGCAAGAAAATACTATGAGGATCTTGGGCAGAGCAAGTTGTGCAGCAGGACTGCACTGGCTACTGCTGAAGTAAGTGTTTTGTTTCTAGCACTCGGTTTTAAATTTTGTCCTATTCACTCGATTAATATACTCTTTTCTTGCAGTTCTCTGTCAATGTCCAGACCATGATTGAGAACTTTGACATGGACATGGATGCATAGGAGTAGTATGCCGCCCAGCTGGAGAAACACAGAACCGCTGCGGCTGAGCTAAGTTCTCGAATCCATAGCAAAGGCTAAAACTCGCGAGGTAGAGAAGAACCTTGAGGCTACTGTCGAGGAGATAGAGCGTGTGGTGGCTGAGCTGGAGAAAGCTAAAGAGGCAGTCGCCGTTGCTCAGCGTGAGGCAAAGGAGTACAAGGCGCAGACGACCCAACACTCCTTTGAAAACAGGAAGGCGAACAAGGAGATTGATGATCTCAATCTCGCCCTGTTGAGGAATCGGAATACCGCCACTGCGGTGGAGGAGGTGCGTACAAAGCTGGAGGCTGATTTGAATGCTGCCAAGGCTGCCCTTCTCACTGCCGAGCAGGATGGCTAGGAAAGGGCCATGAGGGAGGTAAGTCTCCAAGTTACTTGTGGTATCTATTTTTCTCTTTGCTCCGGTTCGTATTGTAACGTGTGTTTGTTATTTATATAGGAGTTGCCTGATGAAGACAAGTAGCGGTCGCTATAGAGTTCTTTTGCTCACTTGGGAGGAAGATCTTCACTATCCAAGGGGGCTATGACATGAGCAAAGGTTATAGCATGGCTCTCGAGGACGTCGTGAAGAAGGGGGCGTTTGCTGCTGGTTTCAAGGGCAAAGACTTCAATATCTTTGACCGCTTGAACGAGGCTAATGACGATGAGGGTGGCGAGGAGGGTGAGACCCCAGTTCCAGAGGAAGAAGTAACTCCGAAGCATGATTCTTTTACTTCATTCAAGTCTCTGTAGCAAGTGTGGCTGAAGGGCCATCTTGCACACAAAGCCGACACTTCCACTTCTGCACCTCTGCCCCGCACTGACTTGGAGGTGGGCAAGCTGTCGCTGGATGTCAGCCTCTTGGACACGTCTCTCGAGGGAAGTCTTCCCGTGCCTGGTGCTGATTACATCACTAATCGAGTATCTACTACTGTTGCTAATGCACCGAGGGTCTCCTTTGCTGAGATCCAGGCGCAAAGTCAAGCTGTGGTCAAGACCTTGGGTTTGAATCTCCTTCCATGATCCTATCCTGCACGGCCTGCGCGTTGCTTATCTCTGTGGCGTTTGTGTCCATGTCTATACAGCTTACATTGCGTTTACTTGTGTTTGACTTAATTTTTTGCTACTAACTTTGCACCTTAGTTGTGCCTATTTTACATATTAGTTCAGAATTGAACACTTATATCATGTTCACATTTTGAATTCGTAATTCCTTTGATTCAAAATGGAATTGCTTTATAATAGAGGTATTATGTGATATGAGTGCTAGTGCTCTTTTTCGAGTGCTTGTGCTCATTTATTGCGAGTGCTCGTGCTCGTTTTTTGAGTGCTTGTGCTCATTTATTGAGTGCTTGTGCTCGTTTTGTCAATGCTAACTTGATGCTAGTGTTCAAGTTTATAATTGCTTTGTGAAACTTTTGCAAGTATCGAATTACACGATATATTAATAGAGGATCAAATTTTCCACAAGGCAGTTAGAATGCTAGTGTCCTAACTGTAAAACCTTCTCAAGTTCTTCAGGTTCCACGAGCGTGATAGACTCCTTCCAGCCAACTCTTGCAAATACTAATATCCTCTTGTGCTTGCCTTATCCACTTCGTAAGATCCTTCCCAGTTTGGCTTCAACTTCCCCACTTGCTTAATAGCTTCAACCTTTCTGAGGACCAAGTCCCCCACTTGGAAGTTCCAAAACCACACTCGACTGTCATATGCTTTTGTCATCATGGATTAATATGCTTGTATCTCTGATATGCTTCTTCTGTCGTGGATCCTATCAATTCAACATCCATTTGTCTAGCCATCAAGGTGTCGTCTTCTTCATAAGTGACTATGCGGTAAGTCGGCATTCCAATTTCCGCTGGTATGACTGCTTCAGAATCATATGCCAGCAAGTATGGAGTCCCTCTTGTCGAGGTTTGGGGCATAGTGCGATACGCCTATGCCTGGTAATTCTTCTGTCCAGTTTTATCCTTCGCCTTCCAACCTTTTATCCAGACTTTTGACTAGTGTAGACTTTTGACTAGCGTGTTATTGGTGGCTTCTACTTGTCCATTAGCTTCAGGGTGTGTGACAGATGTAAATCTTTGCTCGATCTTCAAGTCGTTGCACCAATCTTGAATCTTGTAACCCTGAAATTGCCTTCCATTATCCGAGATTAAAACTCTTGGTATCCTGAATCTGCATATGATATTTTTCCATATGAATCGCTTTACGTTTGCTTCCGTTATTGACACCAATGCCTCAGCTTCTTCCCACTTGGTGTAATATTCAAGTGAGACCAGTAACCATTTTCTTCATCTAGACGCAATTGGCATGGGCCCTATAGTATCTATGCCCCATTGGTCGAATGGGTAGCCATAACACATAGTTGTCATCGGTTTAGCATGTGTATGAATTATCTTCGAATTTAACTGATAACTTGTACAATTACTTGTGTAATCATTGCATCTCTCATTATAGTAGGAAAAAAATATCCTTGGTGGAGTATTTTTTGTGCCAACGATCGTCCTCCAGAGTGATTTCCACATCTACCTTCATGTATCACGCTTAAGACATTCTTTGCCTGTGCTAGTGACAGACATCTAAGGAGTGGTCCTTCAAACGACATTTTGTATAGCTATCCATTGAACATAGTGAACCTTGCTGACTTGTATTTCAATCTTCTGACCGCTTGCGGGTCAGTCGGTAAGGTACCATTTTGTAGATATACGATGATTTCATCTTTCAAACACTTCTCAACTTCCTTTGGTCAAACAAAATCTACCGCTTCTATTCGTACTGCACCGCCAAGTTTCACAATTGCGGGCTTGTCCATTGCTAGTAGTGTCACTCTCCTTTTGACGTAGACTTCGGCAGTACTTGCAAAACGAGACAAAGAATCTGCGCGCTCATATTTTGCTCTAGGGATTTGCGAGATAGTGAATGTTTCAAAACTTGCAGTAGCCTCCTTCAGCTTATCCAAATACATAACTATCGTTGCTTCCTTCCCTTCGTATCTACCCTCGAATCGATTTGCAATCAGTTGTTAATATGTGAAGGCCATTAATGTCTAATGATTCCCAACGATTTTTCCATTCCAATTCCTGCTAGCATCGCCTCGTTTTTCGCTTGATTATTAGTGACTTCAAAGTTTAGCCGGATTGCATAGTCCAATTCTCGTCCGTCGGCTGACCTTAGATATACTCCAACTCCTCCTGCATCCAGAATGGAAGATCCGTCCACATGTAAGGTCCAAACCTCTTTAACTATTCCAGACGCCAATCCCTCGGTTGTGGTCGTCACCATAGCTACTTCCAACGGTTTCTTAGGCTCCGAGATGATTTCTGCCACAAAGTCTGCAACCTTTGTGCCTTAATAGCAGTCTTAGCTTGATACTCTAGGCTGTATTCTCCTAAATAAATAGCCCACTTGACTAGCCTTCTAGATGTTTCTGGTTTTGCCATGACTTGCTTCAGAGATTGATTAGCCAACACTATTACCGAATGTGATTGGAAATATGGTCTTACCTTCCTTGTTGTAATCACTAGAGCATATGCTAACTTCTCAATATCTAGATAGTTAAGCTCTGCGCCTGATAGTACCTTGCTCACATAGTAGATTGGCAAGTGTTTTGTATCCTCCTCCCGAACAAGTACCGTGCTTAATGAATTCTTCGTTATGCCCAAGTAGAGATATAGCAACTCGTTGTTCTTGGGCTTAGACAACAACGGTGGTATGGTGAGATAAACCTTTTTAGCTGGCAAAAGGCTTCTTCACAATCTTCAGTCCACACAAACTTTGGCGTTTCCCTTAGCTTTTTAAAGAATGGTAAGCTCTTCTGTGGTGATTGTGAAATAAAGCGGCTTAGTGTCGTTATCCTGCCTACTAAGAGCTGCACCTCTCATACAGATTTGGGGGATGGGAGGTCCATTATCGAGTTGATTTTGTCAGGGTTAGCTTTAATGCCTCGCTCATTGATCATGAAACCCAGAAACTTTCCTGCATTGACTCTAAACGTGCATTTCTTCGGATTCAACTCCATCCCATATTGTTTCTTTATGGAAAACGCCTCATTGAGATTCTTAATATGGTTTTCTACCTTCAAGCTTTTGATTAACATATCGTCAATGTATACCTCCATCGTTTTGCCAATTTGATGATAAAATAACTTAGCCACTAGCCTTTGAAAGGTTGCTCTTGCATTCTTTAAACCGAAAGGCATAACTCGGTAGGAGAATATGCCTCCGTCAATTATAAATGTCGTTTTATGTTGGTCTTTTACCGCCATCAGTATCTGATGAAACCCGCTCTGTGCATCACAAAGACTTAGTAATGCACATCCTGCCGTTGAATCTACCATCAAGTCGAGCGGGCAATGGGAAATGATCTCTCGGACAATGTTTATTGAGATCCATGTAATCTACGCACATTCGCCATACCGTCGGCTTCTTAGGTACCAAAACGATGTTACTGAGCCACTCTGGGTATCGTACTTCAAATACGTGACCAGCCGCCAATTTTGTTTGTACCTCCAATTCTACAGCTTTATTCTTCTCATCACTAAAATGTCTCTTCTTATGTCTGACAGGTTGAGCATTTGAATTTACATTTAAGTGATGACAACGACTCGAGTTTCTATTCCTTTCAAATCTGAATCAGTCCATGCGAATAAATCAAAGTCCTGCCTTAGACATTCTAGTAAGGCTTTCTCAATCTCTAACGACAACTCGCTGCCAATTTTTATGACATTGTGAGGTTCATTGTCTGAGAGTATAGCCTCCTTGAATGCGCCTGAAGGTTTCATCCTTTCTACTTCCATTTGCTTTTTGAACTGCATGGTGGTCTTATCCTCTCTTTCCTCCTTTTGCGTGTTTGTTGTTGTAGTGACATTCTTATTTATCGGCTCCGGAGAGTTAGAATTTGTCAATTGATCCTCTTGGTCGACCAGAACCATCTCAGTATCTTTTGGCTCCCCAAGATCAGGTGTTTCACAGATGTGCATTCCAATCATTGCAACGTTAAGATCTATCTTTGCTTTAATCATTTTAGTTGATATGACATAACAACTCCAGGATTCACGATAGTTTGAAGTTATCTCAGCTACTCCCCCAGGTGTAGGGAATTTAATCTTCTAATGAGCAGTAGATATGACAATTATGAATGCAACGATTGGTGGTCTTCAGATTAACACATTATACACAAATGGTATGTCAACTATGAGATATTCCACGTTCAAAGTTCTCCTCTTAGGAATTTTAACAAAGGAGGTTGGCAACATTACTTTGCCTATCACCCTCACTTCACCTCCCCATCAAAGGTGAGTTTACTTCAGTGATCTCATACCTT
Source organism: Misopates orontium (assembly GCA_946800315.1). Classification (NCBI taxonomy): domain Eukaryota; kingdom Viridiplantae; phylum Streptophyta; class Magnoliopsida; order Lamiales; family Plantaginaceae; genus Misopates; species Misopates orontium. The sequence goes on from OX326946.1 coordinate 23,193,254, forward strand.
CCCAGCTTCATTCGCTGTAACGCATCCATGAATATTATATTGACTGAACGCCCATTATCTACCATAATCCTTTTTACCGGATGATTCACAATCACGACATTTACTACCATTGGGCAGTTCAAAATACTTAGCCTCATTAGCTTGTGAAGATAAATTCTAAAAATCGTCATCGTCAAACTTGTCTCTCATATCTAACTTGTCAACTGCAAAAACAAGATCAGTAACCGGACGCTTTAGATGATCATTTTATATATCTCTAGAGATTCTTTTTTCTGCTCTTCATTGTATCGGCCCCAGTTGGTCCACCTGAGATCATATTGACTGCCGACTCATCTCTGTCATTTGGATTCCCCTTTTCTCTCCTTGGTTCGTCCTTCTTGTCATGTGGGGAACGACTTCTCTTTCTATTTCGGGATGATTTTTCTTCACATGATAACTGATTCTCTAGGACGAATTGGATCAGCTTTCCATCTTGTATGAGTCGCTCAATCTCATTTTCAATCCTTTGCAGTCGTTTGTGTAATGCCCATTTTGTCTATGATATTTGCAATATTTCCTTGATTCCTTCATCTGGTCTGTTTCTTTAAATGGTTTGGGTGTTTTGAGTCTTCCACGATCCTTAATTATTGCAAAGATTTTTGCAATGTCCTTCCTTAGTGGTGTGTAGTTATCGAACCTTTTAAAAGGTGATCATATTTCCTTGCCACTGTCATCCTTTCTCCAATTTCTGTTCTCTTTGTCCCTGTTACTTTATGGGAAATCCATTAGACCCTGATTCTGAGCGGCCTCTTCCATGTCAGTAACACGTCGTTATATATCCATAATAATCTCAATGGTTGTAGGTGCTTCCCATGTTAACACCTCCACCAGCTTTTGCTCTTGCTAGAGTTCAGGAGCACAGAGGTAACCAAATCTATTGTGGGAGATTGCACATGCCCAATCTCCACATTTAGTCGCTCTATATACTTTCCCAAACCTTCATCTGGCTTTCTGCGGATGTTGAACAGATGGCTTGGTGCCTTCTACTTCTATCGATAAGTAGCAAATTTCTGAACGAACATGTCTTTAACAGTTCGAATGATTTAATTTTGCGTGTTGGCACGTTCTTGACCACTCTTTGGCTACACCTTATTAGCTAATTGCAATCAACTTTGCTCTCAGGCTCTTGCAATATCCCAGAATTTGCAATTTCTCATCTAAGTCATGAAAATGCTTTTCGGGGTTACTGGTTCCATCGTACTTCTGCATCTGAGGGAGGTTGACTCTTTCCTTTAATGTTAGTTTACTAATCGCATCACAAAATAGAGTAGGCTTTTCCAAGCGTGGACTGTGTTCTGCGATCACTGGTTCTAACCTTTGTCTAATATGATTGGGTTGGTCCCTATTTCTTCCAGTCGTTCGTATGTGACTTGTGACAGGATGCACATTAGATCCTCTTTGCCGAGAGTTCACCTCTCCATCCCTTGCCATTTCCGACTAGGGACTCTGTTCCTTCCATACCTTTCAGTATGTTGTGAACGAGGGTTCCTGCGCTCAGGGGCAGATGGTTCCCTACCGTTGGGCCTGGTTACCTTGACTTAGCGTGTTGCCTCGAATCAACTCTATGTTGGGTGTGTTGAGACATTGAGTGTGGAGCAGATGGTGGTTGTGAAGTCTCCACTTGAGCATTCTGTGGTAACACGATGTTTTCCAGTTGTTACGCAATCATTGGTACCATAGTCTGATGACATAATCTAAGCCATTTGAGCAGAATTCAACAATGGTTGTTCTGGTGGTGGCATTGTTGTTTCTTCTGCCCCAACACATGGTTGATCCAGGAGAGCATTTGAAGTGTGCTGAGAAGCATCTGCAGTTCTGGCATATTCTTCCTGCGGGGACCTTGCCCTGGTGGCTACTCCATTTTTCTCCGTGACTCTTCTCTGAGCCATTGAGTTAGTGAGTGGTGTTTAGTTCTCAAGTGCGTTCAGTGGTTCCAACAGACGACGCTACTGATTTGGGGAATTTTTGTCTGGATACATGTCCACTTGCCAACACTCCACGTCAAACTGCTCTAGTCTCTGCTGGATCCTTAAGCAGCTTTTAACTTCGGATCTGCAGTGAACACTACACGTAAACTAAGCCGGTGCCTTCCCGGCAAAGGCACTTCGATGCTTAAGTCAGATAAGTCAAAATTTGAGATCTCGTTGTGCGTGACAACAAGTCAAAATGAACAAGTCAAAAAGGTGCAAACAACTTGAAAAGCACGTGCAACAAGTCGAATTGAGGGTTCAAAACAAGTCGAACGGAACTCTCAAACAACTCAGAATGCGTGTTGTTATAAGTTGAATTAGAGCTATTCTGTCAAGTCAAAATAACTGCAAAACAGGTTGAATTCGTGTTATAGAACTCGAGATGAATGCTGAAAATTATGATTACGTACCTTAAAATGACGAGTGGGTCCCATATATATACTACTAAGAGTCATCCCTTAACTAGAATTGTTGTTCAAGTACAATTAGGATTCCAAATAACTCGAATTAGAGTTATTTCGTAATAACTCAAAAAGGTGCCTCAAATAAGTTGCACAGGCCTAATTATCTCAAAATGGGCATGAAACAGCTCGAACTGGGCCTTGAATAACTAGAAAATGGGTCTGCATGGGCCTGATTTTGAGTTTTGCCTGAAATTGTAATTTTGCATTAAAAAATAACAGTTACGTAAGCCAAGATACGCTCGTGGCATCCAAGGAAACGTATGACATGGCAGGACCAAAATATGGCACATCATGCTGCTTAATAGTGATTGATGTGTCTTTGTTTTTGTTGGGTTCTTTTTGCTGTGTTTTTTTCTTTTGGTTTCTTTCACATCTAGGGTTTTCTTTTTTGTCTATGTTCATTTTATTCCATTTTGATTCCTTTCTTTCTCCTTGTATTGCTGATTTTTTGGTGCAGGTTGCGTGGTGTTCTGATTGAGATCTTTAGAGACTTGCTTCTCGCTTGACTGATGGACGTGCGATTATAGGCCTGTTGGTTTAATGGATACAGAAATCGTGTGGTTGGAAAAGGCACTTTTCCTTACTGAATGACGAGGTTTGTCAGCCGGTTCCGGATAACGTTATGGGTGGGGTGAATTTGCAGGCTGATCCGGTTTTCATAGGGCATATTATATCAAAAAAGGGGGTTGATTTTGATGCTATGACGTCGACGATGAAGAAGGATTGGAATCCAGGACGGGGAACGGTAACAACGCGAGTGGGTACTAACCGTATTTGTTCCAGTTTAATCATGGATGGGATAAAAAGTGAGTTGTAACGGTTGGTCCGTGGTCTTTTGATAAGAATCTGTTAGTCTTGAATGCTATTGAGGGAGCTAGTAATCCATCGAAAGTTTGCCTTGACTGGTGTAGTTTTCACGTTCAAACTCATGATTTACCACTTATTCGCCAAACTAAGGAGATGGCGATATTCGTTGGAAATTGTTTGGGGGTGTCTGAGGAACTTGAGCCCCAGATTGCATGGGGTGCTTACATGCGCATTTGGGTAAACCTGAACATTACCACGCCACTTAAAGGGGCTCTTAAACTCCGCGGCCAAAACATAACTGAGATGGTGGTCTTTATTCATATGTGAAATTGCCAAACTTTTGTTACATTTGTGGTCGCTTTGGGCCATCTTGAGCGTAAATGTGAACTTCGACACGAATTAGGGTTGGATGTGGATCTGGAAAGTATGCCCGTATGGCCCATGGTTAGTTGAAATTGTGGGACAACGAAGAGATAATTCAAGCTGACCTCAACAGCAAATGCCATCGGATCATAATTCCACGCCGCATGCCAGAAATGCCTCATAATTGGACTTAGGAGGTGAGAATGGTCCTGAACGCGATGAACAGAGGAATAATTTTGAAACTGGTCAATCTGAGAGTTAGGGAGTTAACTTGAACAACATAATTAACAATTTATCCAAAGGCAATCTGATGACCTTTATGAGAAGCAAGTTTTTCAAGTGGGAAATTCGGCGGATGGCATTGAAGTGATCCACGCACAGGTTAGGTCGAGACAAAGGAATCAACGTGATTTTGTTCCTCGAGTTGGAGATAGCACACAGCTTGGGGGTAATATCTCAGATACCAGCATTTTTGCAGACATTACTAGTAGAACAGGCGATAGTAGGCGGCAAAATGAAAATCATCTTACTATGCACGGAAGGCTAGAGAATGATACCATATCCCACGATTTTGAATAGGATAATGTCCAACCGATATAGATTAGTGAAGCAGGTCTGGTAGTTGTCCTGATTTTATAGAGCCAACAGAAAAAGCAACCGAAATGGCGGGTTACGATCAAGCGCACTGACGAAAAACCTAAAGAAAAAAGAACGGGAGTCCAGAAGGCTAATACTAAAATCAAATCAGGGGAATATTATATCAGATGGCAAGAAACAATGTTTGGTTAACGAGGGACAAGATTCACCTCTGAATTTAACGGCGAGCTCTGCTGCGCAGCCTGCTGCGACCAATGAGTCTTCTTGTGTGGAACTGCTAGGGTCAAGGGAGTTCGAGAGATAGGTGAGTTAGTCCGGCATAAAAACCCCGAGGTCATTTTTCTTAGTGGAACCAAAAGTTCTACGAGGAAAGTTCATCACCTTAAATGCAAATTTAATCTCTCTGGTCTTGCGGTTCTTCTGTTGGTAAATCAGGATGGCTCGCTTTGTTGTGGATAAAAGATTGTGCGGTGCATGTTGGAAGTTTCTCAAAATATCACATTGATGCCAATATCTATCTGGATACTATACCTGAATGGCGATTCACCAGGTATTATTTTGAACCAAACGCTTCTAAGCGCACCACTTCGTGGGAGATCCTTAAAAAGTTGAGCAAACCGTCCAACATGCATTGGCTTTGTTGCAGTGATTTTAATGAGAGTCTCACTAATGAAGAAAAGAAGGGATGAGTTGACAGACCGGTGTATTTGATGTGCAATTTCCGTGATACTCTTGAACATTGTGAACTTGGTGATTTGGGTTTTGAGGGCAAGCCGCTTACATGGTGCAATAATCGGTTGACTTTGGATACGATTTGTGCAATGTTAGACAGGGCTTGTGCTACGGTGGAGTGGCAAAATATCATGCCAACAACTTTTGTCGAACATGTACAGGTCCGTTACTCAGGTCATATGGCTCTTGTCCTTCAGTTTAGTCAGAAGACTAGGGAGATCGAGAGGGGCAGAAAGAAAAAAGAATTTTTGTTTGGAGCTATGTGGTTGTCTAGTGAGGAATGCGGGCAGATTATTGAGGAGGGGTGGAAGCGGGAAATCGGGGGTACAGGTTATACAACACTCTGGTCTAAAACTGCATATTGTAGAGTTGGCGGTTTGTGGTGGGCTGGTAGAGATATGGGTGATTTTAAGAAGAGGGTGGCCTATTTAAAAGCTAGAATTCAGAGTGCACAAAATCAGCCAATTACTGACACAACTCGAGATCAAATTCGGACGTTTGCAAAGGAGTTGGAGGAGTTGCTTGATAGGGAAGAGATTTTCTGGAAACAACGTAGCAAAACACAATGGTTGAGGGAAGGTGATAGGAATACCTCTTTTTCTCATACACGTGCAACTATCCGTAAGCAAAGGAATACAATTCAGGGTTTGATAGATGGTCAGGGTGTTCGACAGGAGAAAAAAGAAACAATGGAAGGGATTGTTTTCCACCACTTTCGTGAGATTTTTAAATCAATTAAACCAAGAGAGTCGGATACTGAACTTGCATTGGAAGCTGTCTAGCTGCGAGTCACTACGGGAATCAATCAAGCACTATTGCAACCATACACTGAAAAGAAAGTAACTAATTCGGTCTTTTCTATGTTCACCCTCAAATCCCCAAAACTGAATGGTACTCCTACGTTGTTTTATCAAAAGTTTCGGCATGTTGTGAAGGAGAAAGTTGTCCAGTGCTCCCTCTCCTTTCTTAACTTCCATGAGTTTTTACCTAAAATCAATTATACTCACATAGTCTTAACTCCTAAAGGCCAGGAGCCAAAATATATGTCACAATTCCGTCCATTAGTCTCTGTAATGTCATCCATAAAATAGTTGTGAAGGCGATAACAAACCGTCTTAGAATTTCGATGCATTCGATTATCTTGAGTGTCAATTTGCTTTCCTTTCCTAAGCAAAAAATCACTGATAATGTCCTCGCAGCTTTTGAGATTAATCACTATTTAAAAAAGATAAGGAAAGGTAGAAAGAGTTTTATGGTGTTAAAACTAGATATGAGCAAAGCCTATGATCGAGTAGAATGGGGATTCCTTCAGAGAGTGTTTCTTATGTTAGGTTTTGACGAGCAAGTTGTCTCTTTAATTATGATTTGTGTTAAGACTGTCTCATATTCTCTTTTAGTAAACTGTGTGAGCAATGTGGTTCTTTTTACCCGGAAAGGGGTCTCCGAAAAGGAGATCCACTTTCGCCGTTTTTTTTTGTTTTGCTCTGAGGCATTGACAAGACATATTCAAGAGGCAGACTGGGAAGGGATTATCTGATGAATTAAGATTTGTAAAGCAGCACCGAGTGTTTCACATTTGCTCTTTGTGGATGACACTTTTCTTTGATGTGAAGCAACTGAGGGGGCATCACAAAAGGTTATGTAGATCTATTTATGAGAATAAATTTGGAAAAGACCACAGTTCTTTAGCCAAAATTGTGGAGAGGAGATGCGGAATGTGGTGCAACTTATTATGAATATGAGAATTGATGAGCACCATGCCAAGTATCTTGGGCTACCGAGGGTCATTGGAAAATCTAAGCATGAAGTCTTTGCAACCGTACCTCGGATATATTTTCAGGATGGAAGGAATGCTCACTCTCGCTGGCCTGGAAAGAAGTTTTGATCAAAGCAGTCACCTTATGTTATGGGCTGTTTTAAACTCCCTGACAGCCTTCTTTTGGAACTTGAGGGTGTGACTCGGAACTTCTGGTGGGATGACTCAAAGAAGTGCATGACCTATATTACATGAATTAAAATGAAAAGAACCAGATGCGAATAATCATCTAAAATTCTATTGTGTTTTCTTCCACTCTTTCTTGACATGAGCGCCTTGGAAACCGTTCAGTTAACCACATGACTTTTTACATAAGATCATTCCTAGTAGTTCATTGAACTCCTTATGTGATACTTGCCACTTTGGTAAGCAAAATTGAATTTCATTTCCCACTGATCCTCACAGTGTTGATTTATCTTTAACTCTCATATATAATATGGGGCCCTCCTTCTCCGACGCTTCTCTTAATAGTTCATGGTTTTGTTAATTATAGTCGATGATCATATTTGTTTCACTTAGTTTTTTCTATGCAAAATAAAAATCAGACAGAGGGGGATCACTTAATCAATTTTCAGTTATGTTTTAACTCACTTCAGTAAGAATATTAAGTGCATTAGATTTAATCAAGGGTGTGGGTTCAAATGATACAGTGTTTCTCTTCCTAATCTAGCACCTACTTGTTCATCAGAACTCAACCAAAGTGAACATTCCTGATCTGTTTGTGTCTTATACAGAAGTCCAATACACCACATTGACCTCCTTCTTATCTCAAGAATGTTCACCACAAGCTTGATTAGACTTCAACATCTCTTGAATCACACAACTATTTACTAAAGTTTTCTATATGAGCTCATTGCATGCTTTATATTCCGACATCAATTATTTGCGCATTTATAGTATCAACTTCTTTTTTTTTGCGCCTTATTATGTTTATTTTGTTATCTTGTAGGTTTTGAGTCAAACATTGTGATGTGGGGTATTTTCGTCTGGATATGTGTCCACTTGCCAACACTCCACGTCAGATTGCTTTAGTCCCTGATGGATCTTTAAGCAGCTTTTGAAGTCGAAACCTGCACTCAGTGCCACACGTAAACTAAGACGGGGCCTTCCCGGCGAAGGCACTCCGATGCTTAAGTCAGATAAGTCAGAATATGAGATCTCATTGTGCGTGACAACAAGTCGAACAGAACAAGTCAAAAAGGTGCAAATGACTCGAATAACAAGAGAAACAAGTCGAATTGAGAGGTCTGGACAAGTTGAGCTGAAGTCTCAAATAACTCGAACTGCATGCAATTATAAGTCGAATTAGAGATGTTCTATCAAGTCGAAATGAGATGCCAAACATGTCAAATTTGGACTATATAACTCGAATTGAATGCTGAAAGTTATAAGTACATACCTTAAAATGACGAGTGAACCCATATATATAGTAATAAGAGTCCTCCTTCAGCTAGAATTGTTGTTCAAGTACAATTAGAATTCCAAGTAACTCGAATTAGAGTTATTTTGGAATAACTCGAAAAGGACCTTCAAACAAGTTGTTAGGACCGCAAAGTCCGACACCTTTCAAACTCGGTTGAACAGTCAGGACTGCCAGGTCCAACTAGATTTTATTTCCTTGTTTGCAAAATTATTTTAAAGGAAAATTCGGTTTTATTTACTTTGATTTATTTACTTATTTATTCACACGGTTTTATATGGTATTTATCTTGTTATTAGACGCGTGAATATTTAGGTGAGTTTGGAAAGATTTAACTTGATCTTATAGTATCTTATCTTATGGAAAGTTAATCTTTATCAAACTCTTTCCTATATCCTTTAGTAATCTATTCCTTGTGGAGTTCTTCTTTGTCTTTGATGTGCAGAATATACGAAGATCATGAAGATCTTATCAAACGGAAACAAAGACGTTGCAAAAGGAAGGATCGCCTTATCACGGAAAGATTCGGATATATTTGGAAAGATCCTGTCTCGACTGGATATGGAGACTAGCCGAGATTCAAGGATATCTTTCAGGAGAGCTATCCTATAAATAGTAGAAATCCTAGGAATCAATGTAGAACACTCGTGTAACAAAATATACATCTTTAGGTGTTCTCTTTTATTTTGATTTCTTAGTTTTCGCCCTCTTGAGTTACATCAAGAACGTGAGAAGCCGACAAGAGTTGAAGGGAGTTCAACGGGAAAGGATTGCGCCAGTTAGAGGGATCTATACGTACGTGCAGTTCGCTTGGAAGCATTCTCATAAGAAGATCATTACGGGAGTCTTGGTCTTACGGGTCAAACGGAGTAGACGCGAAAAAGGTTCCGGTGGTATCAACATTAGAGGGATTCGGTGTTAGAGTAAAACCAGTTGGTGTAATAACTTTTGTCCGTTGAAAGAAGTTTGATTCAGGCGAAAGCCTCGTGGATGTAGGACATAGTCTGAACCACGTTAAAATCTGCTGTCTTACTTTATTGTCTTACTTACCTGTCTAGACTAGGTACCGCAACTACTGTTTATAACGTAAAGTATTAGACCTAAGATCTATCAATTGGCATCAAGAGCCTATCACCTACTTACATTGGTAAGATTCTGGTTTTATTTAGATCTTGCAGATTTGATGGCACAAAACGTTGAGGGATCATCATCATCAAAGCCGCTCATACTGGAAGGTCCGCATGACAGCTTTCATCAAAAGAGAAAATCAGAAAGCGTGGAAAAGCATTCTCAAAGGATGGTCTCCACCACTAGACAAAGATGGAAAGCCGAAGCTAGAGCTCGACTGGTCTGACGCAGAAGATCTTGACGCGAGCCACAACTCCATTGCAATCAATGCAATTTTAAATGGAGTCGACCTAAATCAGTTCAAACTGATCTCCAAGTGTGAATCGGCCAAAGATGCATGGAACGCCCTCCGCGTTGCCCATGAAGGTACCCCATCCGTGAAAAGATCCAAAAGACAAATCCTTGGTACACGGTTTGAGGAACTCAAAATGGAGGATCATGAAACAATAGCTCAATACAATGCTAAACTTAGAGACATTGCTAATGAAGCCTTCCTCCTCGGTGATGAGTACAGTGAGTCCAAACTTGTTTAGAAAACTCTTCGCACTTTTCCCTCAAGATTCGATATGAAAATTGAGGCGATTGAAGAAGCAAGAGACGTGGAAAACTTGTCACTTGAAGAGCTCATTGGTGCCCTCTCAACTTTCGAGTTGAAAAAGAATTTGATTGGAGTCACTTCAAAAGGTGTTGCACTTAAAGCTGAAATCAAAGACAAACCTCAAAGTGACGACAAGGACGAGTTCGAGAAATCTGTCGCGTTTCTCTCCAAAGGACTCCGAAAGTTTTCCAAATGGAAAAACAAAGGTACGAACACTTTCCCTTCTAACTCTGATAACTCCGAAAGTTTGTATGATCTTAGCTACAAAAGAAGAGGAAAAGGTGTTCAATGCAGGGAATGCCAAGGCTATGGTCACATACAAACTGATTGTGCAAATCTTCTCCCGAAGAATAAAGATAAAGCCATGGTGTGCACCTGGAGTGATGAAGAGTCATCTGAAAGTGAAGATGAAACAGGAGAAAAAGCAAATATTGCACTCTCCTCTGTCATCAGACCTGACTCAACACCTGTCGCGACTGACCAAGACAACTCCGAAACTGCTTCTGAGATTAAATCGATTACATCTATATGCAGTGATGACGAGTTAGATTGTTGTATTGATGAATCTGAAGAAAGAACATTTTTTGTATTTTCTTCTATCCTTAATCATGACTCACCACCTGTCTTGACTACTCAGGAAAACAGCGAAGATACTGAGGACGATAATTCCCCTGATCCATTTCGGAAAATCAGAATCCTTAGAAACATTTTGTTTTCAGAGATACGCAAGAACGTTGATCTAAATAGACAAGTCATGGCCCTCAGAAATAATGTACAAAACATAAAAGAATCTATCACCATTTCTGAGGATTTGGAATCACACTTTCAAGATGTTCTTAAGGTTCTCAATAAGACTGTCACAGACAATCAGAACAAAGTTTCTGATCAAAGTCCTAGTCCCATTTTTAATCATGCTGGTCTTGGTTACCACCCACCGATCGGTCTAAGCAGGGAGATTCCTAGTATATCTGATATGGATAATGATAGCTTAGCACGTGATCCTAATTTCACACAGCCTCATGTTTTTTGCAGGTCCAGTCAACCGAACAGGCCCAGTCCCGTTTGGTGGTCACGACGGATGCGCAAGTCAAGCAGAGCCTGTTATCATTGTGGTGGTCAAGGACATATTCGTTCATGCTGTCCTGACTTACAACAGAACTCATCAAGGAACACAGCAAAGAAACCTGTTGGACCACGAGTCCCGACATCTCGGAAGACTCCACGAAAAGCAGTGTTTAAAGACTCCGATGAAGATTCTGAACCAACGAATCACATAAGGGTGAAATGTTCTAATCATAAAAACATTCATTTTGCATTTTCTTCTGTTGAAAACGCCTCACCTGATTGTTGGTATCTTGACAGTGCTTGCTCACATCACATGACAGGGAACAAAAACCTTTTGACCAACTATGTTTCTGGTCCAAGTGGAACAGTTCAGTTCAGTAATGGTAAAAAGGGTCAAGTGGTTGCAAAATGAACACTCATTCTTAGCGGGTGTCCTATACTTAATGATGTGTTCCATGTTGATGGACTTGAGCATAATTTGATTAGCATAAGCCAGCTATGCGATCAAAAGTTGGTTGTCACGTTTACACAAGATGAATGTCATGTATCTGATAACCAAAGGTTTTGTATTTTTTTCAGGAAATCGGACTGCTGAAAATTGCTATACTCTAACGCAGTCACGACTCCCTACAGAACAGTTCACAAACTATGTCTCAAACAGATCTATCTCTCCATTTGTTAGTGAACTAATTTGTTTTTATGGTTCGCAGATCAGTCAAGGAGTCAACAGATTGGTCATAGATCAATCCAAGTCCGTTCAATATCCTACCAAGGACCTTGATCTTGAAACTGCAGAACAGTCGATGATTCCTGTCGCAACTCCTACATGGGTTGTCAATGAAACAAGAGGCAACTTCATAGACCTCAGTTTCTCCACTTTTGGAATAGGAAGTCATCTCTACCTAACTATGCATAATCGTGTCATATTACTTGATATTGGTTGGGTTGATCACATGCTTAAGAATTGTGTTTTTGTGCAAAGTGATGTGTTGGTCTTTAGTAACCACAACTGTGCTATTATCATTGCTCATAATCCTGTTAAGCACTTATGCACACAGCACACGGATATATGGCACCATCTCTTATGTGATTTAGGTGATAATGAATGTGCTGTCATTAAGCATGTCGCGACTCGAAGACAAACTGCTATTATATTTATGAAGAAAATTGTTTCACAAAGCTTTGAGACCCTCAGAAAGTCTCTCAGCATTTGTCTCCACTAAGCGCTGGTCGCGTGCCCGATTTAACTGAGATGTTTTTATTTGTTGGACTAACTGTCATGACTTACTTGCAGACCTGTTGGACAGCCGGTTCTGGAGCGTACTTAGAACTGCATTGATACACAGTGCACATCATTCCCTCAGTTAAATCAGTGAAATCGAAGGATTTTGCAACGGGCAACTTTTGTTTTTATTTTGTTTTTATAATCTCTTTGACATGGACATTGTCCACTTTTGCTACCTCATCACTTTAAAAACAGAAGAATTGAGCTGAAAAGAAAAGTATGAGTGATCAAAAGAGTTGTGAAAAGAAAAGAACAAAGAGAGCATGAGCCAAAAGAAAAAGTGCTTCAAAAGAAAAATATATGGAGGAAAAAGCTGCCTAAATTTAATGAATATGAGTGAAAGCATTCAATTCATATTTCACGGTCATCACAAAATTGAAAAGAGCTACCATATTCTATATAAAGTTATGTGCGAAAGCTACCTCTATGCAAAAGGCTCAAAGTGTGTGTACAAGGTGCAATTGTATTGTTTGAAAAGAGATATCTTGCAAAACGATTTTTGCCCCTTTCAAATTCTCTTCCCTTTCATCTGTTTATCATGTGAGAATTCACACACACACACATTTTAATGTATTCATCAGGTTCATGAGTATGCTTCAGTCTCGACCTATTTTATACTCAGTCTTATAGTCTGTCATGACAGGGTGTCTCGACATCTACTTACACCAGTTGAATCGGTCCTCGGTAAGTTATGTGAGTAATTTGCTGAGTTACTTTCTGTTTGTTTCTTTTAATTTGTGTTTTAATTTGTTTTAATTTTTATTAAACAGGTGCATTTTTATTTTATTTTGTCTTTAAAACGCGATATGTTTAATTTCGGCATGAATTTGTTTCCCGCCTATGCTTTGCCGCATTTTAAATTTCATAGAGATTGAGTTGCGTATCTTGTTGGAATCTTTCCTTGATGAGTCTTGGTAAGAGTCCTATCACTTATGGGAAGTTGTGGATAATGATTATGGAAGATATGACATTGATTTGATTTCATCTATTTATATATCTTACCTTTGCATCATATCTCACGCCATCCTACTATCTCTCTCTCTCTCGTGTGTTCATATTTTTTTTGGTGTGTGGATTTGTGTTTATGTCTTCTTTCTCACCTACATTTATCAAGAAAATATTTAACATGGTGAAATCTAAGTCATCAGGTGAATCGTCTCAGTCGACCCCACCAGTCGACCCTGACAGTGCATCCACCACGGGCAACGAGTTGTCCCAAGTCTTGCAGCCTCAACCGCTCAAAATCCGAATTCCGGCGGACTTTGTTCCACCGCCATCTTCCACGGCACCACCGCAAGACACCACACCACCGCCACCGGCAACAGAGTCACCACCCCGTGCCACTTCTCCTCAGGCACGCGAGTTCTCTCCTCCTTTGGACGACTCGCACTCTGTTCCCATGCCGGACGACACTTCGCCGTCACCTGCACCTGTTCCTGCATCCTCTCGCTGCCACACCGCCGCGGCTAAAGGGAAGCAGAAGGCTCAACCTCCTAAGCGCACACCATCTGCTCGCCAAAAGTCAAAACCTGTTGCAGAGGGTGTCGCGAGCCGAGTCGGGACACGCAAGAAAGTTCTTGTATCCAAACGTCCCCGATCCGCTCCTGCTGCCTCGGACTCTGCTCCAATCGAGCTCTCTGACTCAGATTCTAGCCCTGTCCGCAAACAGCAGAAACGCTCAGCTCAGTCTTTGTCTGATCAGGACAACCAGTCAGGCGACCAGTCGGCCTCTGAGGAAGGCAGTCATGACCAGGCTGAAGAAGAAGCTGAAGGAGATTTTGCAGTCCCTCCCCGTGTTCCACCGTCCGATGAGCCTTTCAGGGTGAAAAAGGCATTTTCCGACAGGTTCTACACATCTCAAGCCAAACTCAGGTATTCTCGTCTCACTGGCCGCATTCCTGTTCGTGAAGTTCAACTTCATGATGATTCTTATGAGGGTACGGGTATTATTGAGTTTTTGGAAGGGAGAGGGTTTCTTGAATCCACTCGCAGGGTACAACCGTTTGTAACCCAGATTGTGCATGAGTTTTACGCCAATCTGGATACTCAACTAGGCGTTCCGGGCTCAGCCAAGGAACATTCAACATTTGTCCGGAAGTTCATCTTGAAGATCAGTCCGCAAATTCTGAACATGCAGTTGGGTTCTCCTGACGTACAAACCGGTCGCGACTCCGAGTTGGAACTGGAAGCAGACATGGATGCAGTCGCGTCAACCATAACCGGCCAACCCATGAAGTGGCCAAAGAATGGAAATCTACAACGAGGTTCCCTTCCTCCATGGTATGGTCTGATCTACGGCATAATGGTAAGAAATTGGTACCCTATGTCCCATACTTCTACTATTAGTCCGTTAACTGCTTCTGTCTTATTCCGAATTGTTTCGAATGCTCCCATTAATCTTGGGAAATTGGTCTTTGAGCGTTTACAACTTGAAGCATTCGACCACAAGGTAAAGATGACCTTAGGCTATCCATCATTGGTCTACCGCTTGCTCACATCTCAAATGGATATCCGGGTCTCTAAGGACAAGATGACGAGCCGCCCTAGCCTTATCATGCCCCGAGTCACCTTGTTCAAGCTCTACTTGGTTCTCCGATCCGGCGACCTGTCCCAACTGCCACGGATAACGAAGCTGGACCGTCTGTTCCCCAGGGCAGTCTCGACAACTTACAGTCGCAACTTGCCCAGGTCATGACACTGTTGGAGTCCATAAACGAGTCACTTGCCCAATTAGCGGCAAAGCCTTGACTAGTTCTGGCAAAATGGGGGAGTTAACAGAATATGTAGAATGGGGGAGATTTCTACTGGCTGCTGCTGTTTTATCTTGTTATTTATTTTATTTTGTTTTGTTTTTATTCCGCTTAAGAACAATGTTTTAACTGCTTATTTTATTATGTTGTTTTACGGAGTGTTGCACCGCTGTTGCAACACATTTTTATTGCTGTCGAGACTCGTTAGTTGATTTATGTGCCTATCTCTTACTAACTTATTTTATTTCAGCATGTCTACATTTTCCTTGGGATTTAAAAGTGTTTTTGCCAAACAAGTCAATTGGGGGAGATTGTTAGGACCGCAAAGTCCGACGCCTTTCAAACTCGGTTGAACAGTCAGGACTGCCAGGTCCAACTAGATTTTATTTCCTTGTTTGCAAAATTATTTTAAAGGAAAATTCGGTTTTATTTACTTTGATTTATTTACTTATTTATTCACACGGTTTTATATGGTATTTATCTTGTTATTAGACGCGTGAATATTTAGGTGAGTTTGGAAAGATTTAACTTGATCTTATAGTATCTTATCTTATGGAAAGTTAATCTTTATCAAACTCTTTCCTATATCCTTTAGTAATCTATTCCTTGTGGAATTCTTCTTTGTCTTTGATGTGCAGAATATACGAAGATCATGAAGATCTTATCAAACGGAAACAAAGACGTTGCAAAAGGAAGGATCGCCTTATCACGGAAAGATTCGGATATATTTGGAAAGATCCTGTCTCGACTGGATATGGAGACTAGCCGAGATTCAAGGATATCTTTCAGGAGAGCTATCCTATAAATAGTAGAAATCCTAGGAATCAATGTAGAACACTCGTGTAACAAAATATACATCTTTAGGTGTTCTCTTTTATCTTGATTTCTTAGTTTTCGCCCTCTTGAGTTACATCAAGAACGTGAGAAGCCGACAAGAGTTGAAGGGAGTTCAACGGGAAAGGATTGCGCCAGTTAGAGGGATCTATACATACGTGCAGTTCGCTTGGAAGCATTCTCATAAGAAGATCATTACGGGAGTCTTGGTCTTACGGGTCAAATGGAGTAGACGCGAAAAAGGTTCCGGTGGTATCAACATTAGAGGGATTCGGTGTTAGAGTAAAACCAGTTGGTGTAATAACTTTTGTCCGTTGAAAGAAGTTTGATTCAGGCGAAAGCCTCGTGGATGTAGGACATAGTCCGAACCACGTTGAAATCTGCTGTCTTACTTTACTGTCTTACTTACCTGTCTTACTTATCCGTCTAGACTAGGTACGTAACTACTGTTTATAACGTAAAGTATTAGACCTAAGATCTATCACAAGTCGAACAAGCCTTGAAATAACTCGAAATAGGCCTTTGACAACTCGAATTGGGCCTCAAATAACTCAAAAATGGGCCTGCATGGACTTGATTTTGAGTTTTGCCTGAAATTGTAATTTTGCATTGAAAAATAATAGTGCTGATGTGTCATAATGTAGAACAAGATGCGCTCGTGGCATCCTATGAAAGGTATGACGTGGCAGTATCAAAATAAGGTACATCATGTAGTCCCCCAGTTTGTAAGAGTAACGTCGAAGAACGCATGTCATATAAACTAAAATAGTCTTAAGAATCCAAAAACCGTGCAACGAAACCTGCTAAAATCCACTCAGTTGACACCAAACAGGCAAATAACTTGAATTCAGATAAGTCGAAATGAGCCAGAAAACTTGATAGAAAACAACTCGACATAATTATGTAGGACAAAACAAGGAAACAACTCGAAGTAGTGGGCAATTCCGTAAATAATTAGCACCCTCCGCCTATAAATAGTCTGCTAAATGCGGTCATTTCTCTTTTTCCATTTGCATTTCCCTCCAGATAGCACAAAAAACAACTTGGAAAGCAATAAGTCGAAAAGTTGCATTGAGCATTCAGGTATAACAAGAACGTCGTGAAATGACCTATATGCCCTTGATAAATCGAAAGGTGGAATTTTGATCCATCCTCCCATAAATCGAATATATAACTCAAAAAAAGCATGAAAAGATTTCCACACGTGTTTTCGACAAATTTGTTTGAGTTATATACTTAGCAAAAATTTTGAGGATTTGTATGCAATAGAATTTTCCGAAAACTTTTCCTCTTATATCCGCTTGTCAACTAACACGTCTCTTGGTGTTATATTGGCAAATTTATCACAACGGCTCGCCTACATCATCATCAATTGCAAATCCGCCCATCCATACCACCGTCACGTACCCGTTATCATTCCAACTCCAATAGCCGAGCTCAGCAATCTAAACCGTCCTCATCACATTCGTATCAAAATGACCACAATAATCTACGTCGTCCCAATCCTGCTCGACCAGTATCACCTTACTATCCACGGAATCATCGTCCAGCGACTATTTGTGCTCCAAGTGCTCCAAAAATCTTCATCCCTGCACATCGGTCTTACGAAAGGCGTGACGCCAACGAGAAACAAACTATTCACTTAAACCTACACGCTGGTAACTATTGATTCTCATCTGTTTTACAAATGACGCCTTCTTCCGATAATGAGTCCACTAGCGCTAGTAGTCGAAAAAGTAATAATTCAAATAAGTCAAGTGCTAGTAACAATTCTTCGAGTAGTGGAGATTCTAGGTACTGACGTAGACGATTATGTGATCTCTGTTAGGGAACCTGCCCCTACTAACACTGTCACCCGTACTCCATCCTCTCTTGTAATAAATGAAGCACCTACCTCCACAACTCTTGAGAATAGGATCGTAGAAGAGAGACCATCTTGGAATTAGCCGATGAGGGTATAACTCTTGAGTCTCCCGCACCTAGTCCTTCATATTCAAACAAGTTAAATTTTGACTAGTACTCTTCTATTTTGCTGCATACCGCTGAGTATTATCGTCAATCGTATGATATTCCTCCAACATACAAGATTATAATTCGTAGACCAGGTGATAGAATGAATAATCCTCTTGACGGTTGCTTGACCGTATTTAACTGATATCTGCAGTGCAGACTGAGGTTTTAAACCACCCTCATAGTTGAACAGCTAATGAATTCACTCCTGACCTGCCCTTCTCACTTTACCCCCAACACATACACTGTCATGTATGCTTTTGTTATTTTGACGAGGGTCTTCAACCTACCTTGCACCCTCGATTCCTTCTACCAAATATTTTTCATTAAGTTTGGAAAATCTGGGGAAGACGCCGAGTTTTACTTTTTAAGTGCCCGGGAGAACAACAATTTCTTGTCTGATCTCCAGTCGGGGTTCGGACTCGTATGGAAACATCAGTGCTTCTTCCTTAAAGAGTCCAAACCTGACGAGGTCAAGTTTAAGAGGATGCGGGTATATAGTCGTCAGTCATGGCCTTGCCCTCCTACTGTCTTTTTCTATATGGAGGAGAATCTGCAAGCCTTCATCGACGATGGTCACTCTCAAGATGTCTGATACTAGAACCATGCATCTTTTGAAGGGATTTCTGCCAGGGTTCGACCAGAAGAAGTATTTTGAAGAACTTGGCAAGAGTAGGTTGTGCCGTAGGACTGCATTGGCTAATGCTGAAGTTATATCGTACCTTTTACTTTTTTTGAACTTGCTTTAGGTTTACCTTTTATGGATTGAAGTTGTATGATCCACTGCAGTTCTTTGTCAATGTCCAAACCATGATTGAAAACTTTGACATGGCCATGGACACACAAGAGCAGACACAGCACACCTGGCGAGATTCAAAGTAGCTCCGGCACATGCTCAAGTTCTTGAAGGCAGGGCTAGGAGAGACTCGCGAGGTGGAGAAAGACCTTGAGGTTATGGTTGGAGAGATGGATTGTGTGGTAGCAGAACTTGAAAAACCCAAAACATCTTCCATTGTTTCCAAACTTGAGTCGCAGGAGTTCAAAACTCAAGTGACCCAACTTTCCCTCGAGATCAGGAAGGCAAACAAAGATATTGACGACCTCAAGCTGGCCTTGGTGAAGAACAAGAATGTTGCCGCTGCCGTGGAGGAGGAGCGGAAGAAACTTAAAGCTGAGCTCGGTGTTGCTAAGTCAGCACTTGCTACCGCCAAGCAGGATGGCCATGAGAGGACTATGAGGGAGGTTGATCTTTTCTCTGCTTGTATTATCAATCTAATTTTTGATTTCTGCGGTGGTTAATGTATGTTTGTTATTTCATAGGAGTTACCTGACGACGAAGAGGTCGAAGAGGTTGCCATTGCTATAGAGTTCTTCCGTTCGGATACTTGGGAAGAAGTCTCAACTATCCGAGGGGGCTATGACATGAACAAGGGTTATGTCATGGCTCTTGAGGAAGTTGAGAAGAGAGGAGCATTCGCTGCAAGCTTTAAGCGCGAGTACTTCAATATCTTCGATCGCTTGAAAGAGGCTGATGATGGGGGAGACAAGGAGACTGAGACCTCGGTTCCATATGATGATGGGAAACCAAAGCACAAATCCTTCGTTGCCTTCAAGACGCTGCAATAGGTGTGGCTAAAAGATCATCTCGCAGATAAGGCTGGCCCTTCCACTTCTACTCCAGAGCCGAAAAATGAGTTGGAGGAGGGCAAGATTTGCTTGGCTGTGAGCGTTCTGGACCATCCTCTTCAGGGCAGTCTTCCCTTGCATGGTGCTGAAGACGTTGCCGATCCAACTTCCAGGGTTCCTGTCACTGCGCCCAGGGTTCGTCCTCAAGAGGACACCACCCCTCTGAGCGAGTTCTTTGCTGAGATTAACGAGCAGAGCCGATGAGCAGTCAAAGCCATGGGATTAAATCTCCTTCCGTGATCCTCTTCTACGGCGGCCTGTATGTCGTGTATGTTTGGTCCGCGTGCCTGTATCTGTACAATTTGCACATTGCTTACTGTAGTTTTTGACTTAGTACTTTACTGTTAACTTCGCGCATTACTCGTGCTTATCATTAAAATTCCAGTACATATAGTTGCGACTGTGATGCTGTAGTTAGTCTTGCACTTTGAGTGTTTTTTAAATTTACTATCTCTTTAGATATCGATTATCTATTGTATGCAGATACTCTACCATACGGTGTTTGTGCTCACTTTATGAGTGCTTGTGCTCGTTTTACGACTGTTTTTGCTCGCTTTTATGAGTGCTTCTCACTTTTATGAGTCCTTGTGCTTGTTTTATGAGTGCTTGTCCTCACTTTATGTATTCTTATGCATAGCGCAATATGTGCAAGTGTTGACTCACATAATGTATTGGCAGAGGAATAAACTAATATAAAATAGGAATTTGAGTAGTTTTGGGACTGGGCTCGAGTAACTTCAGAGTTTCCTACGTATCCTGCCATATATAGGTGGTCAGGAATCATGTCCCCATAGTCTAGAGCTAACTATTACAATCGAGGTCCACATGCGGATACTCGTAATTTGTGAAAGAAAAAGTAATAATAACACCCAAACTATGGCCCTCTGTGCCACCAGGCGTTAGAATGCTAGTGTCCTAACTGTAAAACCTTCTCAAGTTCTTCACGTTCCAGGGGCGTGATAAACTCATTCCGCCCAACTCTTGCAAATAGTAATATCCTTTTGCCCTTGCCTTCTCTACTTTGTAAGTTCATTCCCGATTTGGCTTCAACTTCCAACATGCTTGGTGGCTTCAACCTTCCTCAGGACCAAGTTCTCCACTTGGAAGTTTCGCAACCGTACTCGACTGTCATAAGCCTTAGCCATCATTGATTATATGCTTGTGTATCTGATTTGCTTGTTCCCTTGTGCACCCTATAGATTTCAAATCCATCTATCATGCCCTCAGGGTGTCTTCCTCGTCATAAGTTACTATGCGGTTAGTTGGCATCCCAATGTCTACCGATATAACTGCTTTAGAACCACATCTCAGCAAATATAGTGTCTCTCCCGTCGAAGTTCTGGGTGTTGTGAGGTAAGCCCATAATATGCCTGGCAATTCTTCCGTCCAGCTTCGACCTTCGCCTTCTAACCTTTTCTCCAAGCTCTTCACCAATGTGTTATTAGTTGCTTCAACTTGTCCATTAGCCTTAGGGTGCGTAACATATGTAAATCTTTGTTCAATCTTTATGTCTCTACACCAGTCTTAAATCTTGTGTCCTAGAAACTACCTCCAATTGTCCAATATCATAACCCTAGGGATCCCGAATCTGCATATGATATTTTTCCATATGAACTGCTTTATATTCGCCTCCATTATTGATGCCTCAGCTTTGACCCACTTGGTGTAATATTCGACCACTACCAATACCCATTTCTTCCCTCCGGCTACGATTGGCATGGGTCCCACAACAAAAGTACCTACATGGACTAGGTCCATAACTAAGTTATAGACCTTGTGGTCCAAACTTAACCATGTCATTTCTAAATAAAATAAATTAAGAATTATTCTGTAATTGATAACCCAACTCAACATACCATGGTTAACCCTCATTCTTCCAAAAGAAAAGTGCGTCTCCTACTGCTTGTTCAACCAAAACAGAAAAGGAAACTTTCTCAACGGTGATAGGAATCTAAATTTTTTCCAATGCAAGTTAGTCGAGAAAGAAAAACTATAATAACAATTAAAAGTAACATGTCTTTCGTCTCTTTTGAAAAAATTCAAGGGGGGCTTTTGAAAATAAAAGAATAAAGACACATAATTTAGCAAACAAAAAAAACAGTTTTACAAACACTTGTTGAAAACATTTGATGTGACGGTAATAGGCTTTTTATACCACAATATCATATTTGAAGACCCAGGAATGTTGAGAATACCCATTAACTATTGACTTTACTTTTTACCTTCATGCCTCTGTTTTTTTCTTAATGAGTAAACCAATTCCAATTAGATTTTAGAACTAGGTAAAAAGTTATAGTTGGTGAGCCTCATGCTTTGTTTGTATTTTAAAAAACCAAAAATCATCCTATAACTTGGCATCGCATAAATCTTGTCCCGAACTTGACATAAAAATCAATTTCAGCCCTCCGGCCTTGGAAATTACTATTACTTGACCTGAGTGGTCACGTGACCCCAGTTTGTAGGATTTAGGGTTTGGAATTGTAACACGTGCAGTCTCCACATGTAGAGACACCCGGCAAAATCCCATTTTCCCGTAAATCACACGCCTGTTAAGTGATGTGTGGTAATTTAAACACGTGGGATTTAGGGCTTGGAATTGCAACACGTTCAGTCTCCACATGTAGAGACACCCGGCAAAATCCCCTTTTCCCCGAAATCACACGCCTGTTAAGTGACGTGTGGTAATTTCAGGCTCTAAATCCCAAGTCGGCGTCACGTGATCCCTCACGTGTTAGAATCCGGCGTGTTTTAGTAATTTCCAGTGTCGGAGGATTGAAATTGAATTTTATGTAAAATTACACGATCAAATTTATGCGGCACCAAGTTGTAGGACGATTTTTGAATCAAGGCCAAGTTAGAAGACTAATGTTGAAATTTTCTCCCGACGTATGTATTATCTTCAAATGTAATTGACAACTTCTGCACTTTCCCGTGTAACCCATTGTGTCCCTCATTATAATGGGCAAAAGATATCCTTGATGGAGTATTTTTTGCGCCAACGGTCGTCCTCCGAAATGATCTCCATAGCTTCCCCTATGTATTTCGCTTAAGACCTTCTTCACCAGTGCTGGTGACAGACATCTAAGAAGTGGTCCTTCAAACGACCTTTTGTATAATTCTCCATTAAATATAGTGAGCCTCATCGACTTGTATTTCAGTCTCCTAACCGCTTGTGGGTCAGTCGGTAAAGTACCATTGCAGATATTCGATTATCTCGTCCTTCCAACTCTTTTCAACTTTAACAGGTAGGACAAAATCTACGGTCTCTATTTTCTCAATGGTGCTAGCTTTTGCAATGGCCGATTTGTCTATCGCAGATAAAGTCACCCTTCTTTCCACATAGACTTTGGCAGTGCTTGCAAATTGAGATAACGAGTCGTCACATTCATTCTCTGCCCTTGGAATTTGTGAGATGGTGAATGTTTCAAACAATGTCGTCGCCTCCTTCAAACTTTTCAGATACATCACTATTGTCGTTTCTTTTGCTTCATATCTATCCTCGAATTGGTTGGCAATCAGATGTGAATCCGTAAAGGCCATCAGTCTGGTTATCCCCAATGATTTTACCATTTCTATGCCTGCCAGCACGGCCTTGTACTCTTCTTGAGTATTGGTGACGTGAAAATTCAATCGGATAGCATAATCAAATTGACGACCGTCAGCCGACCTCAGATATACTCCAGGTCCTCCTGCATCAACAGTGGAAGATCCATCCACATGTAAGGTTCATACCTCCTTAACAATGTCGGACGCCAAACCTTCCGCTGTGGTCATCACCATGGCCACCTCCGACGCTTCCTTTGACTCTGAAATGATTTTCACCACAAAGTCTGCTAGCCTCTGGGCTTTAATAGCAATCTTGGGTTGATACTCTAGGCCATATTCTCCCAACTCGATGGCCCATTTGACTAACCTCCCGGACGTCTCCGATTTTTCCATAACTTGCTTCAAACGTTGATTCGTCAAGATTGTTACGGGATGTGATTGGATGTATGGTCTCAATTTCCTTGTTGTAATCACCAAAGCGTATGCCAACTTCTCGATCTCCAAATAATTGAGTTCGGCCCATGTGCTCAACGAATTCTTTGTTATCGCCAAGTAGAGATATAACATCTCGTTATTCTTGGGCTTATATAACAATGGGGGCGTGGTGAGGTAAACCTTTAGTTGACAAAAGCCTTCCTCAGAATCTTCAGTCCACACAAACTTCGGCGTTTTCCTTAGCTTTTTAAAGAACGGTAAGCTCTTCTCTGCTAATTTTGAAATAAAGTAGCTTAGTGACATTATTCTGCCTACTAGACGCTGCACCTCCCGTACTGACTTGGGGGATGGGAGGTCCATTTTAGCCTTGATCTTGTCTGGGTTAGCCTCAATGCCACGCTCATTGACCATGAAACCCAGAAACTTTCCTGTCTTGACGCCCAATGCACACTTCTTCGGGTTCAACTTCATCCCATATTGCTCATTATGGCGAACGCCTTGCTAAGATGCTCAATTGTTCCTATGCCTTCAAGCTCTTGATTAGCATGTTATCTATGTAATACCTCCATTGTTATACCAGTGTGATGGTAAAAACATCTTGGCTACCAGGCTCTGAAAAGTCGCTCCTGCATTCATTAAACCGAAAGGCATTATTCTGTAGTAGAATATGCCTCTGTCTGTTGTAAACGCCGTTTTATGTTGATCCTTCACCACATGAATATTTGATGAAAACCGCTCTGCGCGTCGCAAAGACTCAATAACGCGCAACCCACCGTTGAATCTACCATCAAGTCTATTTTGGGCAAGGAGAAAGGATCTCGTGGGAAATGCTTATTCAGATCCGTGTCATCTACACATATTCGCCATATCGTTGGCTTCTTAGGTACTAGTACGATGTTGCTTAGCCACTTCAAGTATCATACTTGAAATATGTGGCTAGACGCCAACTTTGTTTGTACCTCCAGTTCTGCAGATTTATTCTTCTCATCACTGAAATGTCTTTTCTTTTGTGTAACAGGTTTAGCATTTGGATTCACATTCAAGTGATGTACTGCTACTCGAGGGTCTATTCCTTTCATATCGGACTCAGTCCATTTAAATACATCAAAGTTTCCCTTAAGCACACCAATAATGCTTTCTCAATCTCCGGTGGCAATTCTTTGCCAATCTTTATGACCTTGTCAGGTTCAAAGTCTGAGAGTGTTACCTACTTACTTCCTTGAATTTGCCCGAAGGTTTCATTCTCTCAACCTCCATTTTCTTTTTATACCGCAAGGTGGTCTATCCTCCTTTTCCTCCTTGGGTTTCTTCACTGTAATTGGGCCATTCTACTTTAGCGGTTCCGATTGGTCGGGATTCGACAACTGATCATCTTGAGCGACCAACATAATCTTGCTATTTTCCTGATTACCACCTTCAGGTGCTTTGCAGATGCGCATTCCAACCATTGCAATGTTAGGATCCGCCTTAGCTTTAATTGATTTTGTAGAAGTGACATAACAACTCCAAGCTTCACGATAATTTTTCGTGATCTCAGCTACTCCCCCTAGCGTTGGGAATTTAATCTTCTTATGACTTGTAATATAATGATAGTGAATGCAACAATGGTTGGCCTTTGGGTTAACATATTATACGCAAATGGTATATCTACTATCAGATACTCCACATTCAAAGTTCTTTGTTTGGAGTTTTCTCCGAAGGAAGTTGGCAACATCACTTTTCCAATTGCTCGCACTTCTCCTCCTCCAAAACCCAAGAGAGGCGAATTTACCTCTATGATTTCATATCGTCCCATTATCATACGCTGCAATGTATCCATGAACATGATATTGACAGAAGATCCATTATCCACCATGATCCTCTTCACTCTTTGATTAGCAATCACCGCACTCACTACCATAGGGAAATTCAGATATTTGGCTTTTTGAGCCTATTCAGTCAGATTTCCCAATCATCATCATCAAAAGTGATTCTCATATCAAGTTTATCTATCACAAAGAGTAGATCACTACTCGGACGCATCAAACGGTCACTGTATATGTATCTTGATACTCTCCTTTTGCTTTTCCCCGTGTTGGCCCCCGTTGGTCCGCCTGAGATCATATGGACTGCCGATTCTTCAAGGTCGTTAGGATCAACCATCTTGGAAGATCCTTGATTCTTTTTATCCCACCGAGAACGACTTTTCTTTTTATCACGAGATGATTTCTCCTCTCGTGAGTCCCAATTTTCAAAGACAAATTCGATCAGCTTTCCGTGCTGTATGAGTCGTTCGATCTCATTCCTCAGTGCTTTGCAGTCATTAGTATAATGTCCATTCTACTTATGGTATTTGCAATACTTTGGTGATTCTTTCATCTGTTCTTTCTCCTTCAACGGGCGAGGTGTTTTGAGTATTCCACGATCTTTGACTATCGCAAAGATTTCTGCAACATCTTTCCTCGCTGACGTGTAATTACCAAACCTTTTAAAAGGCGGTCGTCTCTCCTTGCCTCTGTCCTCCTTTCTCCAATTCATGTTCTCCTTACCATGTTTTCTGTGAAATCTACCAGACCCTGGTTTCGAGCGGCTTCTTCCATATCAGTAACCCGTGGAGATATGTCCATAATAATCTCAATGGTCTTGGATTCCTCCTAGGTTAATACCTCTATCAACTTTTTACTCTTACTACAATTCATCGAGTTTATTAAATTCGGTGTAGGAGATTGCACATGTCCTATATCGACATTAGGTCGTTCTAGATACTTTCCCAAGCCTTCATCATGCTTTCTCTGGATGTTGAACAGATGGCTAGGTGCCTTCTTCTTCTGTCGATAAGTGGCAAATTTCTGAACAAACAAGTCATTGAATTGTTCGAAAACTTCAATTGTGCGTGGTGACACGTTCTTGAACCAATCCTTTGTTGTACTAGATAAGCTTATGGCAATCAACCTCGACCTCAAGCTCTTGCAATCGCCCAAAATTTACAACTCCCTCCAGATCATCAAAATGTTTTGCGGGATCACTAGTCCCATCATATTCTTGCATCTCCGGACGATTAACTCCTTCTTTCAATGTCAAACGCCTAATCACATCACAAAGTGAAGTGGGCTTGTCCACGCGACGATTGTGTTCTACAATCACCGGCTTGGTCCTTTGTTCAACATGGTCGGGCTGATCCTGATTCCTCCCAGTCGTCTGTATTTGGCTAGCAGCAGGTCGCATATCGGACCTTCTTTAGTTTGAATTCACTTCACCATCCCTTGCCGTTGCACGACTCCATGCTCTGTCCCTTCCATTCCTTTCAGTACATTGTGAACGAGGGTTCCTACGCTCAGGCAACCCGGATGGTTCCCTACTGGGCCTTGTTGCCGATGAATGAGTGTATTGTCTCAAATGAGCCTGGCGCTAGGTCTGATGAGACCTAGAGCGTGGAGCAGATGTTGGTTGTACTGTCTCCATTGGAGCGTTCCGTGGCAACACAGTGTTCGCCAGTTGCTGCACAATCATGGGGACCATAGTTTGTTGAAAAGCTATCATGATCTAAGTCAATTGAGTAGGATTCAACAATGGTTGTTCTGGAGGTGGCATTGCCGTTTCCTCTGCCCCTCCCCGCAATTGATCTAGGGGAGCATTCGAAGTGTAATCAAAAGCATCACCAGCTATGGCATCTTCATCCCGCTAAGACCTTGCCCTGGTGGCAATTCCATTATTCTCTGTGACTCTCCTGTGAGCCATTTGAAACAGTGATGGTGTTTGGTTCGTAAGTGAAGTTAGTGGTTCCCTCAGACGGTGCCATTGATGTGGGTATTTTTGTCTAGATTCAAGCATGGACTGGAGAAAGAAAAGAGCTGTTACTGGAGTCAAAGATCAAGGCCAGTGTGGTAAGCATGCCCAAATTTCCTAAAGAAGTTTACTGATCAACTTCCAATTGAAATAATATATCCTAATTCTTGTTCATGTTTGAAAAAAAAAATTAAAAATATTACAGGATGTTGCTGGGCATTTTCGGCAGTTGCAGCCACGGAAGGTATCAACCAACTGAAAACCGGAAAGTTGTCTCTTTGTCTGAACAAGAACTTGTCGACTGTGACGTAAAAGGTGAAGATCAAGGCTGCAATGGAGGTCTAATGGACGTCGCTTTCATATTCATAATACAGAACAAAGGACTCACAACTGAATCTAACTACCCATACGAGGGTACCGATGGCACATGCAGCAGCCAACAAGAAAACTCACCTGCAGCAAAGATCTCTGGATATGAAGATGTGACGGCAAACAGCGAGTCAGCGTTGCTGAAGGCAGTAGCGAATCAACCGATTTATGTGGCCATTGATGCAAGTGGAATGGCATTTCAGTTCTACTCCGGTGGTGTTTTTACAGGAGATTGTGGGACGGAGCTGGATCCTGGTGTCACGGCGGTTGGATATGGAACGAGTGAAGATGGAACGAAGTATTGGTTGGTGAAGAACTCGTGGGGCGAGAGTTGGGGTGAGGAAGGATATATCAGAATGCAAAGGGATGTTGATGCTGAGGAAGGGCTTTGTGGAATCGCCATGGAAGCTTCTTATCCAACTGCTTAAAATTTGCAAACTTCATTTTCACTATGATTTGATCAAATATCTGCCTAATACCTAAATGCTAATGATAGTGTGTGCCACTTCAATGTATATATTACGCTTTAAACAAAGAAAGTAAACTCTTTCCGTTTGATCTCGTCTAGCTTTCTGAATTCCTCTGTTCTTCAACTTCTAGCACCAAATTCTCAAAATGAAGCAATAGATTTAGTGAGAAGATAAAAGAAAAAAACATTCAAATCACATGCTGCTCATAAGTACAGAACTTATGATGTCTAGTGCTTTAGTTATTTGCTCTTTGATGCCAGATTACACGACTTGTGGACTATTTTGGTGATCTAACAATCGAAGCACCTAAAAAATTCTAGCCTATTTGCTAACTGTTTGCACGAAGAAAATGTTTCAGGAACTTGATCGACGCGGGTGCTTTGCAATAATTTTCAAGAGCCATAAGAATGGTATTGATGGATCACAATTCTTCTTTCGCTCTTTTATATAGGTACGATTCGATAATCCTTTTATCGTAGCAGATTTCAACTCTGCATTGATGTTTAGTTTATTGTTATAACAGAAAAAGTTCGTTGAAGCCTGAAATTTTTTCTCAGCACGAGACATGCTGCTAACTCAAGTTAGTATTGAAAACTGAAGATTTATGGAGAATTCTTTGTGGGCTTCATGTGCTGCTAACTCAAGTTTGTATATGCATTAAACTTGAAACCAGAATGAACGACTTTTCAGATTCTACAGCAGTTCTTTAGATATAGAACCATGTATATATATCTAAGCCAACAATGTAGTGAATACATGTTACTTATATGCGGTGCATGGACTAAGGAGTGATTCTCTTATTTTCGTGACTGAAACTGTTTTTTGAATACTAAGATAATACAATTACACACTTACAGTGTAAAAATTATTAATTTATACTTTGAATCAGACAAAAATAAAAAAAAACAGGAATTATATAAACCAAATAAAAGTATAAAATAGTCAAACCAAGCATGAATAAAGCTTTGATTTTGATGTATATTTTAGCGGGTGTGATTAGAAATGTTGGCAAATTGTGGACAACTTTTCGAGATATTTTGGGATTTTTATTTTTCGTAAAAGAATGTAATCCAATGTATAAGTTCTCAACATTTCTAATCACACCCGCTAAAATAAAGCTTTGATTTTGATGTATATTTTAGCGGGTGTGATTAGAAATGTTGGCAAATTGTGGACAACTTTTCGAGATGTTTTGGGATTTTTATTTTTCGTAAAAGAATGTAATCCAATGTATAAGTTCTCAACAGAGATAGCTAGGTTTTGTTCTTCGTGTTAAGTATGTAATATGCCTGTAAAAGATGGATGATGTGCTCGTTTCTAACTTATTTGACACAGAAAATAACTACCTTCAAATATCGAGTAACTTGATGGTTATGTTATTTTTAAGTGGGAGATGATTCTGTAGTTTTTATTAGTAAATATTTCCTGTAAAACTTGAAAATAGCTAATAGTTCTACTAATAAATCAATTTCTTTTTTCATTGTACTTAGTTGATGAACCGAAAGTTTATATCAAAACACTTAGGACAAAAAGTTACTCTTTAGGTAAATAAAAATAAAATATGGTACTAAGATTTCAGAAAAATCTCAAAAAACTGAAAAAGAAAAGAGCTCGTGACATAGTTGGAAAAAACTTATTTAATAGGGCTAATTACAGTAAAACTCTAACCTATGGCGTCATTTATACTCCCCAACGTGTTGATTTATGCGAAATGCGCTCTTACCTATCAATTTTTATACGATTCGTCCTCTGGACTATGGAGCAACCACTATAAGAAATTGTTCAAATAGACAAACTCAAATCCCTTTCCATAGGGTAGAAATCCCTTTCTATAGAGCTACAGAAAGGGATTATGATGTTTCCATAATCCCTTTCAGTAGGCATGGTTGCTAAGAAAAAACAGAAAGGGGAAAATAATCGCTTTCTATGGGAGAAAGAGAAAAATCCCTTTCTCCCGTAGAAAGGGAAAAGGTTCTTTCTCTGGCAAAGAAAGAGAATAATCCCTTTCTTCCATAGAAAGGGAAAATGTACGTTCTCTGATACAGAAAGTAAAACATCCCTTTCTATGCTATTACTATTTTTAGGCTAAACAAATTGAGGAGAGTGGCGGGAATGTGAATTGTGAAAATATGGGAAAGAGACAAATCCCTTTCTATCACATTTTTTTGAAAAAATTTGAAAATTTGGCAAAAAATTCGGCGGGATTTGAAATTTTGAGAAAGGGAGCATTCCCTTTCTCTCATTTCGAAAATGTGAGAAAGAAATTAATCCCTTTCTACCTTAAAAAAAAATTAGTGTATGAATATTATAGATACAAATAATACCATTTATTTATCACGAAAAAAAAAAAATCATGGCAGAAACGGAAAAATCCGTTTCTGTCATTTCCGAGAATAAAAAAAAAATAGATTTTATTGTCACTTTTGTATTGTAATTAGATTTTAAAAATATAAATTTAAGTTTTTTAATTTGTAACTAAGTATGTAGCA
Source organism: Misopates orontium (assembly GCA_946800315.1). Lineage (NCBI taxonomy): Eukaryota > Viridiplantae > Streptophyta > Magnoliopsida > Lamiales > Plantaginaceae > Misopates > Misopates orontium. The sequence goes on from OX326946.1 coordinate 23,223,892, forward strand.
TATATGTATTTATATATAACACATTTAAATTATATATCTACACAACTTATTTTGATGTTATAACTACTAGGGTAATTAATTAAAAGTTAAAACTACAATATAGTTTTAATATTCTACAAGAAATAGCAAAATACTATTAATATACATTATGAAACATAAAAAATTCATGGATGAAACCTAAAAATCTCATGAATGAAACCTAAAAATCTCATGAATGAAACAATGTTACATATTATATATATGAATGAAACTATACAATACAATATTATTAATTACATAAAACTATCAAAATCTATTAAACAACTAAGGGAAAAAAAAATGAAGAAGATGGAGATCCTTGAAATCTGAACTGCATTTTTTTTTCTCATGAAATGTAATTACAATTTATCATATGGTTTAATGAAAGAAGATGGAGAACCTTGAATTAAAAAAAAGGATGGAGAAATGTAATAAAAAGAGGGTGAAGAAGAGTAAATTGTGAATAGGAGGTGGGGGTTTTTATAGAATGTAATAAAATGTGAAGAAAGGGACAAGTCCCTTTCTTCACATTTTATTACATTCTATTGTCCCTTTCTTCACATTTTATTACATTCTATAAAAACCCCCACACAGAAAGGGAATAGAAAGGGAATATTGCCTTTCTTCCACTTTACAGCTATTTTTCCTTATCCCTCTCTGCATCACACGTTCCCTATCTTCCCCAACACTTCTTCTTTTCCTCATTCACAAGAAATTGCTACGTTTTTTCCCCTAAAAAATCTCTCCAAAATTTTTTTTTAAGGAAAAGCTCTCAATTTATATATTCACGTTGACCTTCAACAACTCCGACATCTAGAGGTATTTTTTCTTCACATATATTTCATTTCTTTGATGTTTATTTTGATGTTTTGTTTAAATGATAGTATTGATTATTAACTAGAATTAGTATTATATATCATGTAATTTGAAGTATATTTATTGATTGATATGCGACATAAATGTGGAATTTGTTGTTCATTTAAATTAGTTAAGCTTTGAGATTTTTACGAGCTTTAATATAGATATATTCCATCTCTATCAGGTGGTCCTGGCCTGTACACGTCGTCGTTCTCCTGCCGGGGACCCTGATGTGCCGTCTGGTGGGTCGAGTCAACATGAGCCTCCGTCGACATGTAACAGGTCTCCGCACTGGACGTCTGAAATCGTTCAGGGATAGGCATGCCGACCTTCTTAGAAAGCGCCGCCAACCACATCTTCAAGTCTTCGTTGTCCTTCTTCAACTCCTCATTCGACGACTGTAGATGTTTAATCTGGCCCTCGTATTCGCGCCTTGCACTGCTCGATTCGACGTGAATGTACTTTGGGTGTTTGCGAACCTGGACCCCTACTAGTTCAGGATCACCACTTGTAGGCAAGCCAGGCAGCCTATTCTTCTTGACGGGCCCTGTAATCTCCAACCACTTGTCCAAATCCCAAATGGGCCAATCGGCTTCAGATGTCCACTTATTTTGGCAATAAGCAATATAGGCATCCTGTTAATAGAATATTTGTCACGTAAACATACTTATACAATTCATCAAAAAATTTACTAAACAATCTGTTAATATTATACTCACGTATGCCTGCTTCACTCTCGGGTTTGCCCACACCTCAGTTCCATCGGCCATTACCTTGACATGAGTTTGTCTCCAGACCAAGTGGAATGGAACATCATCCGGATCAACATTTAGTTTTACGGCCTGCAATTAAACGCATAAGAAACTATAATCCAATGCATACACAAAATCAACACAATCCACTGCATTCACAAAATCAACACAATCCATTCACAAAATGTACCGTCAACAATCAATGAAATCCATCTTATCAAAACCATCACAACCCATTCACAAAATCAAAACTCAATTAAAGTCTATATCCATCAAATCAACACAATCCATTAACTAAAATACAACCACTTGCACAAATCAAGTGTCAAACCACGTTCATTTCATAAAACAAGTATTAAAGTGCAATTACTTCACAATTTCACTTAAAAGGAAAGCATTTATAATCTTAAACTACACAGTCGACATGGTATTCATTAGAAACATACCAGTTTCTCCCTATGGCCATCAATACTAATCGAGCCTCCGAGGTAGTGAACCTTCTCTCCTTTCTTGCGGTTCTCTGAAGCCTGAATTGACTTCTGTTAAGCTTCAGGGGACTTCCAATAAGTGATATAGCCCCTCAGTAATTCTTCGGGTATCCAGCATTTGTGTTTCCTAGCATGATCGGGGTTCTTTTGACATTTCTGCCACCACCTCTTGGCAAAATTCACCGACCCACTGAATCGCTCCCGAGCCACCTTATTGTATTGCTCACGTACCCGCATCTCCAAAGCTGGATCCCACTGAAAAGTATTCTGCAATATCAACCAAAAACAAAGCTAAATTAACTTCCATGCGTGCTAAAGATAAGTAACATATCTTAAAACTAATAAAAAAAACAAATTGTTAACTACCTTAAACCTTTGCCAACACGCTTCTGTGTCCCGATCCGACCACTGCCCGTATGTCAGGTACACATTTTTGCACATGTTCCTCAAGTTTGCACCAATCGTGCCACTAATCGTCCCCGGATCTCTAAAACCCCCGCTACGATGGAATGAAATCCAAGGCCTATCTGTTGGATTAGCGGGGGGCTGAAGGCCTTTGGTACGGCCTCGTGATCCATCTTCGTACTCAAGGATCCCATCGACCTCCAGATCACCTTCTCTCCCCTCGTTCTCTACTTGTTGCTGCAATGCATTTGCTGGCATTGCGGCTGAGTGTGATCCCTGTGATGAAGACCTCGAGATGTGTCCCACACCAAATGAATGATGCACTCGGGCCGGGGTCCCTGATAAACGAGGGGATGGTGATGGAGCAGGCTGCATAAAATGAGTAGATGTGCCCGCTCCATACCCCTGGAAACCACCGTGATATCCTGAGTCATTAGACGGCCCAGGCTGCGTCACCCCTCCAAAAGTACCCTGGACTCCTGCCACTGTCAGGGTATCTGGTCTTGTGGGTGCTCCAGACATGGCCTGATTCCTCCCTCTACCTCTGCCCCTGCAATATGTAATGTTCGTTGCACGTCCACCTCTGTCGGTCATAGGATTCCTGTTATCCATCTGAAATAAAAATAAATAGTATTAGTTAAATCAATATTCTCAAATCAAGTATAACCCATGAGATAACTGCATGTATTGACATAGAAATGCACATTGACATAGAATAGCATGATGTTACTTGTCTCGAACTCGATTTTTTCAAAACTGAATACATAGAGTTTGAGGCAGTGAGAATTCACTGCCTCAAACTCCATGTTTTCACATTGAAAACAAGGTGTTTTTGAGGGAATACACTGCCTAAATTATGTCACATGGAGAAAATATAGGAAATGTTTTTGAGGGAATTGATGAAAGTATGCTCTGATTTTAAATGCTAGTGAACAGGACTTTACATAGTGCATACTATATAGGTAATGTAATTACCAATAGTTTATAACTTTACATAGTGCGAATTTGAACAGGACTTTTGCAAAGTCAAGAAAGATGAAGTTTAAGCAGGGATTAGCTTAGGAGTCAGAACACAATCAAAGTTCAACCAATATTTTTGAGGCAGTGAGTTCACTGCCTCAGATTGTATGTTTGGGGCAGTGGAATCACTGCCTCAAACACTATATTGAGGCAGTGAGTTCACTGCCTCAATATAGTGTTTGAGGCAGTGAAATCACTGCCTCAAACTCCACGTTTTCAAATTGAAAACCTGGAGTTTGAGGCAGTGATTTCACTGCCTCAAACATACAATCTGAGGCAGTGAACTCACTGCCTCAATATAGTGTTTGAGGCAGTGAAATCACTGCCTCAAACATACAATCTGAGGCAGTGAGTTCACTGCCTCAATATAGTGTTTGAGGCAGTGAAATCACTGCCTCAAACATACAATCTGAGGCAGTGAACTCACTGCCTCAATATAGTGTTTGAGGCAGTGAAATCACTGCCTCAAACTCCAGGTTTTCAAATTGAAAACCTGGAGTTTGAGGCAGGATTTCACTGCCTCAAACATACAATCTGAGGCAGTGAGTTCACTGCCTCAATATAGTGTTTGAGGCAGTGAAATCACTGCCTCAAACTCCAGGTTTTCAAATTGAAAAACAGGAGTTTGAGGCAGTGATTTCACTGCCTCAAACATACAATCTGAGGCAGTGAAGTCACTGCCTCAATATAATGTTTGAGGCAGTGAACACACTGCCTCAAACTCTCCATGTTTTCAAGCTGAAAACATACATTTTACATCACAACCTGCATTGGTAGCAAAATAGCAACTTTCAACCACACAACTAAAACCAATCTTCACAAAAATCACAAACTTATAACCAATCTTCACAAAAATCACATAATTCCAAGTCCAAGAACCATAAAACTTGATGTAAAATTCAACAGAAATCAAAAACACACAGCATGCATTCACAAAAAATAGTAAAATCAACAAAAAATGCTACACCGTACCAATCCTGAAAACGAAAGACACACCTCAGCTCACAGTTAGCTGAATTACAACACCTCTTGCAAATTGCAGCTGCAACAACAAAGAAAAAAACAACTAAATTTAAGGATTTGCATGTAGCTCGAAAAAACAACTAAAATAAAGAACTCACCTGTAATAATGGAAATTGCGCTTGGTTTTTGCTGTATTCCCGAATTAGTTTGAAAAACCACAATTTAAATTTGTGAAAAAAAAAAATTTTGGTGAAGAAGGAAGAAGGAATCCGCGGGAGTGGAGGAAGAAACGAGCAAAAATGTCGCGGGAGAGGAAGAAGGGGGGGGGGGGGGGGAAGTGATTAATTTGAGAAAGGGAATTTGAGGTTGAGAAAGGGATGGATGTCTTTCTTCAACGGGAGAAAGGGAATTGGCCGTATCTGGTTGAAGAAAGGCCAAATTCCGTTTCTCAAAAATTTTATTTTCTTTTTTTTTTTTAAGTTCGTATAACTGAGAAACGGATATTTCCGTTTTTCAGTTAAGAAAAGCGGAATTCCGTTTCTCAACTACTTTATTTTCTTTTTTTTTATTTCGTATAAATCAGAAACGGATATGTCCGTTTTTCTACACGGAAACAAATGTTTCCGTTTCTCAGTTATTTATTTTATGTTTTTTATTTATTTTGTATAAGATAGAAAGGGATTTGTCCGTTTTTTAGCGCGGAAAGAAATATTTCCCTTTCTATCTTATTATTTTTTAGTTTTTATTAAATTTTCCACTTATTCAGAAAGATAATCCAATTCCCTTTCTATATTCCCTTTCTATTTGAACATTTTCTTGTAGTGAACCGTTAATTTTGGGTTGGTATACCCCCAAAACTCTTCAATGGTCTTGAAATCTTGTACTAAAGCCCCTATGGTTTGTTAATTGTCTAAAACCTACCTTCTGATTTCATAAAACTTTGCACAAAAATATCTTTTCATGCAACTACAAGGGAGGTTTTAGAGAGAGTCTTATGAAATTAGAAGGGGGATTTTAGATAATTAACAAACCAAAAGAGAGTTTAGTGCATAGTTTTGAAATCATTGGAGAGTTTTGGGAGGATATCAACCCAAATGAACGACTGCTTAATTTTTCAGGGGCGAATGGTACATAGATCAATAGGCCAGGCGGCGCAAATTGCACAAATCGATACGTTAGGGAGCACATTGCAAATGCCTTCATAGATTTGGAGATTTGCTGCAACTGGCCCTATTTAATATAAAAATAGGGAGAAATTGCGCCAAACCCTCCAATATATGGGTGCTTTTGCATTGTGTCCCATAACCTATAAAAATGTGCGATATGACCCACAACCAATTGATTTTTGTGCGATTTGCCTCTGATGCCAAATCTAATGTACAAAAACACATATACATGTCCAGATGAACGATTGATCAACAAATTAGGGAAAAATTGCACAAAAATCAATAGCTTGGAGGCATATTGCACATTTTCATAAGATAGGGGGTAAAGTACAAAAGACACAATAAGCTGGTGGTTTGCCTCAATCTCCCCTAAAAATTAGTATACATATATAAGGTATATGTAATAAATGTAACACAGTAACATATATATATATATATATATATATATATATATATATATATATATATATATATATTATACAATAAAAATATATTATTATTATTATTATTATTGTTATAACACTTTAAAGTTAAGGTTAAAAAGTGCAACCATTTTGTCTAAAACTAAAGGGCAAATCTGGAATTTCAACTGGTAAGTTAATCTCACAAAATTGAGATAAATTAATCTTAAGGGAGGGGGGGGGGGGGGGGGGGGTGAGATTATTATCCAAGAAATAATGTGCTACAGTAGCAGTTATATTATGTTTGGCAAAAGCCCGAAAAAACTAATCATTAGAACCATGCGCTATATAAGTAGAGATAATCAGTTTAATCTCAGCTTGTTTCCAGAACCAAACACCACCTTACTAGTTATGGTACAGTCACAAAATACAACGTTGTGGTGTGTTATTTGCGTATTCTTAAATTTAGAGGAGGGTATTTGCTAAAATAATATATATATGGGCCATTTTTATATTAGGAATATCACAAAGAAACCCGGGAAAACGGCGCCTAAAATCTCCAAATTTCAAAGCTTTTTTTACAATTGCCGGCTTAGCCCGGGTCGAAATTGGAAAAAAAATTATTCCAATTTGAGCTCTCATTTGAAGATTTTTCATGTGAAAAAACGAAAGTCCACAACCCGCCTCTGTTAATAATGGCGGCATTTCATTTTAACATTCAACAGCTTATAAATTATAGATACTCATCTCATCTCTCTCATTCACACACAAGTCAACACATTCATTTTCTTCTTCTCTGTACTTAGTTTTTCTTGTACCCTCCATTTCTAACAAATTACAGTAATGGCGGATCAAGAAAACTGCGTTAGAGTCACTCGATTGGCCACGAAAAAGAGAGCTTATGCTGCTTCTGCTTCAGAAGCTGAATCAATGGCAAAAAAGAAGAGAGTGGTCTTGGCTGAGATTCAAAAAAATGTTGTCCCATCTTCAGAAAATGGGGGGTTGTGTGAAAAATCGAATCTTCAAAATGGGATTCAGATTGAGAAGAAGAATCTCAATGATGAGAGAAAACTGAAAAAATCGGGGCAAGCAAAGATTTCGATTGATGTTGATGAGTCCCAAATGTGTGAAGCTTATGCTTCTGACATATACGACTATCTTCATAAAATGGAGATGGAGGCGAAACATAGGCCATTGCCCGATTACTTGGAAAAGGTCCAAACAGATGTGACCTCGAACATGAGAGGTGTTTTGATCGATTGGTTGGTCGAGGTTGCGGGGGAGTACAAGCTTCTTTCCGACACCCTCTATTTAACTGTTTCCTACGTTGACAGATTCTTGTCTACGAATGTCGTGAACAGACGAAAACTTCAGCTTCTTGGTGTTTCTTCAATGCTTGTTGCGTCGAAGTACGAGGAGATTAGTCCTCCGCACGTGGAGGACTTCTGTTACATCACTGATAATACTTATACCAAAAAAGAGGTTGTTGAGATGGAGGCTCATGTGCTCAAATCCCTCAGATTTGAAATGGGTAATCCTACGGTTAAGACGTTTCTTAGAAGATTCACCGTGGTTGCTCAAGAAGGTAATGAGAATACAAGTTTGCAATTTGAGTTCTTGGGTTGTTATTTAGCAGAGTTAAGTTTGTTGGATTGCGGATGTGTGAAGTTCTTGCCTTCTTTGGTGGCTGCATCGGTTGTGTTTCTTGCCAGACTTACGCTTCAACCGAAACAGCATCCTTGGAGTTGTGCTTTGCAATGTAGTTCAGGTTACAAACCTCAAGATCTGAAAGAATGTGTCGGGATCCTTCATGAGCTGCAGTCGAGTAGAAGGGGAAGCTCTTTGGTTGCTATTAGGGAGAAATACAATCAACACAAGTTTAAATGTGTATCAGCACTTTCTTTGCCTTCGAAAGTGCCAGAGTCCTTTTTCGACGTCATAAGAGATGACTAATTAGTCTTCAATTTAACAGGGTACATAATACATAAACTACAACAGTGAGGAAGATTGTTGTATTCTACTAAGGGCTATGATTTATGTTAACATACTTGAAAAGTTTTGATAAGATTCAAATATCACAGATGTTTTGTTCTTTTATCTTAGTTTTCCTTTTAGTGCAATAACAACTTAGTTGTAACGGACCTTGTGCAATACTACAATCTTAGTAAACATGCTGACTTCTTTCTTGTCACTTTTGTCAGAATTTGTAAGATTGTAAGAAAAAACAAATAATATACAAGAGAAAGAGCTTCCCATGTTAGACCCCCACAACAGAACGTTTAGTTAGAATTCTGTTTAAGATAGAACAGTGAAGTTATTGGGTATAAAACGAAATAGTGCGCAACAAAGCATATAAAAGACAACATAGCTAATGGAGCAACGTCTACGAAAACTAGTAACCAAATGTCCATTTTAAATTAAATGACATGCCGGGCTCTTTATGTAGTTTAGTTTCCTTTTGAAAGATTAACATCAAAGTTGGAATACAATTTGGAGAAAATCCTTTCACCATATCTATATATACCTTATCTTTGTGCATTCATTCAGTGCCAGAGCTCCACAAAAGCATATAAACTTGTTAAAAGAGACATTTCTTTTTCTTATCATATTGTATACCAGTAGATTTTAGCATCCATGGGTTTGCAATTCGATGGAAAAATTATTGTTGCAGTTGCATTAGTATTTTGGATGTGTACTTTTCTAGCAACTTCACGAAGCATTCCAGATGCAACCATGGTCGAGAGACATCAGCAATGGATGAATGAATATGGACGTTCGTACAAAGATGAAACAGAGAAGGAAAAACGATTCCAAATATTCAAAGATAACGTGGAGTACGTCGAGTCTTTCAACAGTGCAGGGAGTAAGGCCTACAAGCTAAGCATCAATGGATTTGCTGATCTCACCAACAAAGAATTTCGTGCCTCCAGGAACGGATACAAGAGGTCCTCCAGCAACAGTTCACCTGAACCATCAACTTTTAGATACGAAAATTCAACGGCAGTTCCATCAAGCATGGACTGGAGAAAGAAGGGAGCTGTTACTGGAGTCAAAGATCAAGGCGAATGTGGTAAGCACCCCAGAATTCTGCAAAAGAAGTTTACTCATCAACTTTCACTTGTAATAATAGATTCTAATTCTTGTCCATGTTCTTGTGTTTGTGGCAAAAACAAATGTTACAGGATGTTGCTGGGCATTTTCGGCCGTTGCAGCCACGGAAGGAATCAACCAACTCACAACGGGCAAGTTGATCTCTTTGTCTGAACAAGAACTTGTCGACTGTGACGTAAAAGGTGAAGATCAGGGCTGCAATGGAGGTTTAATGGACGACGCGTTCAAATTCATAATACACAACAAAGGACTCACAACTGAATCTAACTACCCGTACGAGGGTACCGATGGCACATGCAGCAGCCAACAAGAAAACTCACCTGCAGCAAAGATCTCTGGTTATGAAGATGTGACGGCCAACAGTGAGTCAGCGTTGCTGAAGGCAGTAGCAAATCAACCGATTTCAGTGGCCATTGATGCAAGTGGAATGGCTTTTCAGTTCTACTCCAGCGGTGTTTTTACAGGAGATTGTGGGACGGAACTGGATCATGGTGTTACGGCTGTTGGTTACGGAACGAGTGAAGATGGAACGAAGTATTGGCTGGTGAAGAACTCGTGGGGTGAGAGTTGGGGTGAGGAAGGGTATATCAGAATGCAAAGGGACGTTGATGCTAAGGAAGGGCTTTGTGGAATTACCATGGAAGCTTCTTATCCAACTGCTTGATATCTGCTTAAAATGTTATCCTTGTTTCCACTTTGATCTAATCAAAGTTCTTTATCATATCTAAAGACACTGTGTGCCACTTCAATGTATATTTATTAAACTTTAAATGAAGAAAGTAAACTCAATTCTGTTTTATCTTGCCTTTACCTTCTGTTCATAACTCCTCTACTTAACTTCTAGTACCAATTATAGAAATGAAAACAATTGACTAAATAAGAAGACCAAAAGAACATTTCAATCACGTGCTGCTCATAACTATGAAACATATGACAAAGAGAGCTAATATTCTGTGGCATGACAAAAATCAATGTAGAATAATTAAACATCAGGCATGCAAAGTAATTAATAAGATAGTCAATTAAGAAAGAGAAAAAAAAAAAGAATTTTGTGATTTATACATATAAAATGAATTCCCAGCCAGTAGCTTAAAAGTTTTTACCAACATGCACTTCCCTGCCCATGCCTGTATCTTAAATTGCATTTTTGCCTTTGTTCTTTCCAAATTTTTGATTGATCATCAATAAACAATGTTCTTGATCATGGTCATCAAATAATTTAACATGCCTTGGTATCTCTACATATAATATATATAGCTTCTCCTCCCTTTGCAGCCTCACACAACAACTTTCATCACTTAAAACGTATTTCCATTAGGCAAGTAATGGCTTCCAAAAGAAATAATTCTCTGCTCTTCTTCCTATGTATTTTTGCATTATCTTCTCATAAGGCAACATCCCTTGTATTTGAAGACCATGTTATGTCGCTAAAGCACGAGCAATGGATGACTCGACATGGACGCGACTACCACCGTAAGGAAGAGAAAGAGAAGCGATTTAAGATATTCAAAGAGAACGTAAATTACATCGAAAGTTTTAATAGAGTTGGACGTCATACACACAGTTTCGGAGTAAATGTATTTGCAGATCTAACCAAGGAAGAATTCCTTGCCAAGTATACGGGATATAAGCCATTGCTGATCAGATACCACTTTGGTCGTCTTTTAAGTATGAAAATGTTCAGGAAGTACCACCGAGTCTTGATTGGAGATCGCTGGGAGCTGTCACCCCGGTCCAGAACTGAAGGCAGAGAAGCACATGGCAATCCGCCCATGTGGGCACCTCTCTCTCCCAACTAATTCAATAGTAGGGACATCGCAATTAAGTTCCCAACTAATTCATTTATATGAATTAGTTGGGGAGGTGCAAACAGACCCTATAAAAAGGGGTCTGCTCTTGTCATTTGAAGACACACCAAAAGCATTCTTCAAATGCTTCTTTCTCTCTCTACTTCTCTCTAGTGTGTAAAGTGATTTTGAGGGCTTTTAGTTCGTGAAAATTGTACATATAGTTCTAGTAACATATTCCACCGTTGGGTTCCAATTCGTGAAATCAAACGAGGTAACAAAGGCTACTATCGGCAAAGTGAGGTATAACAAAGTTAATTTTATATCTCGCTATTCCGCTGCATTTATTTATTGATAGTAGCAACGACATTACTATTTATTTAAAATGCCTAACATTGGTATCAGAGCCAGGTTGATTTGGTTCTACGTCTTTGGATACTCGGAGTTCGAATTAAATAAATAAATGATTGAAGTTATTTATTTAATTACGTGGTTATAATGCCAATGCAAAATACAAAATTGGGAATATAGTGAGACTGAGATTAATGGCTCTTTTCTACGAGCTTACTTAGTTTACTATAAATTAATTTGCGCGAAAATTAAAGTTAAGTAATTATAATTAGACATTGTGGCGCAAGAGATGATTCTGAAGCTTAGCGATTTTTTGATCTTGTGACGTGTATTAATTATTTTATTTAATCTTATATTAACGCGGCAAATTTTTGAATATGTGTGTATCATATCATGACATGTCCACTTATGTAGTGAAAATGGCCTCAAGAGGAATTGTTGCTGATTTGAACAAGGGAGAGAAGTTGGATGGGGAAAACTACGATACCTGGCATTGAAAGATCCAATACATTCTTAATGAACAAGAGGTCCTGGAAAACCTCACCCATTTGATGGAAGCTCCTTGTCAAAATTTTCCCAATGCTAAAAATTGTGAAAAACACGGACGAGATCTTGCTGTCTATGACAATTGGCTAAAGAAAGATCGTTGTGCGCGCTTTACCATGGTAAGCAGCATGCACAATGATTTAATTGGTGAATTTGAAATTCTTAAAATGGCCAAGGAATTATGGGATGCACTGAAAGCTAGATATGAAGGAACATCAGCTACCAGACTTCGCGGTTTGACCATGAAGTTTGACTCGTATAAGATGCGCTTGGAGCATAACATGAAGCAGCATCTTAGGACGATGTCATCCATGATACGCGAATTGAGATCCGCAAGCAATGTTTTGACTGACGAACAACAGGTTCAGGCAGTGATACAATCACTACCTGGCTCCTGGGAGACTATGAGCCAAAACTTGACGCACAATGAGAACATCAAAACATTTGATGATGTGGCGCGTCATTTAGAACTAGAAGTTGAGCGCCTAGATGCAGCTAAGACTAATAGTTCTATTTATATGGGTGAGTCTGGAGTGCGTGGGGCATCAGGGTCCAAACGCAACAAGCACGGAAAGAAAAAAATTGGAGTGCAAGCTGGTCAGGTTCAGAAGAACGCCAATACTAATCGCCGCCGCAAGAGAGGCAAGCGCGGTGGTATGAAGAATGGTAAGCTGGTATGCTATAACTGTGACAAAGAATGCCACTTTGCTCGTGATTGCACTGAGCCAAAGAAGGTACTCTCTAATTTCTTCCCTAGTGCTTATGTAACTAGTCATGTTATGGTTGCTCATAGCTCTCCTACGTGGATTGTAGACTCAGGAGCAACCGAGCACATAGCTCGGGACAGAATTGGATATGTGGAGTACCGCCGAGTACCTGCCGGTAATCGAGACATCAAAGTAGGAAATGGAGCTAGCGTTGTTGTGCTGGGTATCGACACTTACACTAGAATTGCGGAATGGTCGCACCCTGTTACTACATGATGTTTTGTATGCGCCAGATATTCGGAGAAATTTACTTTCTTTGGTTACGTTGTTAAAAGTTGGTTTTTGGTTTGTTTCCGTAAACAATAACGCTTTCATATTCCTTGGGAACATTTTACATGGACGTGGTTTTATTTCAGATGGTTTTATAATATTGGATTTAAAATTACCCTATTGTTGATGAATCCATTATTCTTTATACTTTTTCGAATAATGCAGATTCTAACGTGTGGCATGCTAGACTGGGTCATATAGGGCAAGATCGGATGGCAAGATTAGCTCGAGAAGGCCTATTAGGAAATCTCGCTAATGTCTCTCTTCCCTCATGCCAGCACTGCCTAATAGGGAAGGCAAAAAGAAAACCATTTGGTAAGGCCAAAAGGGCATCTTTTCCATTGCAACTTATTCAAACTGATATCTGTGGTCCAATGAATGTGAGGGCAAGACATGGTGGTGTCTATTCCATCGCGTTTATAGATGATTATTCACGATATGGTCACGTATATTTGATCTCCCATAAGTTAGAAGCATTTGAGTTCTTTAGACAATATATGGTTATGGTTGAGAATCAATTAAATACGAGCATTAAAGCTCTTCGAACTGATCGTTGTCGTGAATATCTCTCCGAGCAATTTAAAAGGCTCTGTGATGAACGAGGTATCAAGAGACAATTGACGATGCCTTATTCACCGCAACAAAATGGTGTAGCGGAGAGAATGAATCGTACACTTCTTGAGATGGTTAGGTCAATGATGGCACATGCTAGCCTCCCAATATCTTTTTGGGGCGATGCTCTATTAACTGCAACCTACATTCTTAACCGAGTGCCCTCTAAATCAGTTAATTCTACACCTTATGAACTATGGACTGGCGAGAAACCAAATCTGAGTAACATGCGTCCATGGGGTTCAACGGGATACGTTCTCAACAATTCTCATAAGCATGGAAAACTAGGTCCTACAGGGAGTAAGTGTATCTTTATAAGATATCCTGACCACTCTAAAGGCTATGTTATGCTTGGAGAACGTGAGGATGGTAGTCTAACTGAAATCGAGTCACGAGATGTGGACTTTACAAAGAATGAATTCCCAAACAGAGGTGAGGTTGATAGGAGCTCAGAACTCCAAGAGATATCAGAGGAAGTGACTCCGAGTCGCCAAGTTGAGGATGAAGAAGAAATTCTTCATGTTCCTAGGGACAGTGGGAGTAACTTGACTCCGAGGGGGAGCATACCACTAGTAGAACATTCACAAATCTCTCAACCGTGTAGAAGCGCACGTAAAAGCATACCCCGTCGTCGCTTTGAGATTGAAGGGGAATCTTTCATTGTAACTCCGCAAGACGATGAAGAACCTAAAATTTTTAAAGAAGTTATTTCATCCCCTGCTAAGGATGAATGGATTAAAGCAATGAAAGATGAGATGGAGTCTATGAAGATAAACCAAGTCTGGGACTTGGTCGATCTACCAACTGGGCGTAGAGCTATTGGGAACAAATGGGTTCTTAAGCTTAAACGCAAGTCAGATGGATCGATAGAAAGGTATAAGGCTCAACTAGTAGCGAAAGGATACACCCAACAAGAGGGTGTGGACTATGAGGAAACCTTCTCTCCTGTTGTGAGGTTTGCCTCGATTCGCTTGATTTTAGCCATAGTAGCTCACCTAGATTTGGAACTATACCAGATGGACGTAAGAACAACATTTCTCAATGGAGAACTAGATGAAGAGATCTATATGGATCAACCTATAGGGTTTGAGGTGAAAGGTCAAGAGCGCAAAGTGTGCAAGCTCAAAAGATCTATCTATGGCCTTAAACAATCATCGTGACAATGGTACTTAAAATTTCATAAAGCTATTTTTTTAAATGAGTTTACGATGATTGAAGAAGACCATTGTGTGTATGTCAAACGATCCAAAGGCAGTTTCATAATATTATCACTGTATGTTGATGATATTCTACTGACAGGAAATGACAAAGGGTTGATTGTCGCCACTAAAGAGTGGTTGTCCTCAAATTATGAGATGAAGGACATGGGAGAAGCAGAATACATTTGGGGAGTTAAAATCTGTAGAGATCGCTCCAAGAAACTTCTAAGTTTGTCCCAACAAACTTACTTAAAGAAGGTTTTAGAACGCTTTCAGATGTACAACTGCAAACTATCGACACCCCATTTGCCAGAAGTGAGAGCTTATGCCAAGAAATGTGTCCTAAGACTAAAAGTGAGAAAGAGCAAATGACTCGTGTTCCTTATGTCAGTGCCGTTGGCAGCTTGATGTATGCAATGATTTGTACACGTCCAGACATTTGTTACGCAGTTGGGCTAGTAAGCAGATTTCAGTCTAATCCAGGACTTGCCCATTGGAAAGCAGTCAAGAGAATACTTAGATATCTGAAAGGCACAATTGACTATGTACTATGCTATCAAGGTATGGATTTGCAGCTACACGGTATAGTAATGCCGATTGGGGCAGTGACCTTGATGAGCGCAAATCAACATCTGGGTATGTCTTCTTGCTTAATAACGGCGCCATTACTTGGAGTAGCAAGAAGCAACCTTGTATAGCATTATCGACTATGGAAGCTGAGTACATAGCTTGCTCTGTAGCAGTGCAAGAAGCAGTTTGGTTGAAAAGATTCCTTAAGCACTTGGATATTGTTATAAATGCTTTAGATGCAGTAACAATATTTTGTGATAGTGTTGTAGCTCTAGCTCATGCTAAGGATTCAAAGTATCATGGAAAAACCAAACACATTGATTTGAGATTTCACTACATAAAGGACATGGTTACAAAAAATGAAGTAGTCCTCAAATATATATCTACGAATCACGTAGTTGCTGACCCAATGACCAAACCTATAGCTAGAGATGTCTTTCAGACTCATGTTAGGAGTTTGGAGTTGCGTAGAATGTTTTAGTTTACTTTGCATTGTTTACTTCATTTGGATTAATGCAATATGATGTTCATTTCAATTTTGATATCATATAGTATTTATGTTTATACACGCACGAAAGTATGTCAACAGGTGTGATTGGCTCTCTCACACGAGCAATCGCCTTTGGCGCTAAAAGAGCGAGCAGAGATGAGACGAAAGTGTCCCATCCTTGTTTTATAGAAAACCAGTTGAGAGGATGACACAAATATATGTCGCCTTAGTTGAAACTAAGATGAGGTCCATGATGTTATGAATGACCATACATAGATTTTTTCCCAGAGTCTATGTAGCCTGTTTAGTAGCCAAATGTGAGATCTCTTTGTTGCCTAGAGAGGCAGACGAGTTGGACTCAAGCTAATCACTTGAGGTGTGATTAGGCTAAGATCTGTGCGGTGTTGATAAGACATACACTCTTTTGTGGGAAAAGGGTAATCCACTGCAACATGTATTTCATGCTACATGTGCTTAGACGACCGTATAAAAGTGAGTGAATGTGTCCCAATTTCCTCACCGTGTGAGTTACACAATTATTATTGATGCCCTTAATGACTTTTGACTATGTCATGACATCGAGGATTTGGTGATAGCTACTTTAGAATGTTATCTATGACCATGACTGATTAGGTCTAAAGAGGCATTACTGGGAAAGCAATCAAACCAAGATTTATTGACATGAGAAAAAAGGAAGACTATTTGACACTGCATCCTTGATTATGTTTCAACATTAACGGACAAAGGCGCATAAAGTATGCGAAATTGTTATAAGCATATCATGAAGCTTTGGAGTTAAAAGTATGGCCTGGGGTCTAACCTCTTGAGGGATTAGGCATTCTTTTAATTGATGCAATTAAATGAGTCTAGGGTATTATCGAGATGACATAGGGATTGAACTATGCTGGTTTTCTTTCAGAAGATTTGGTGTAGTACTCCCAACCTTGCAGATATCCTCGGTGGTTGCACGATCTATTAGCCCGTATGAACATTATGCAGATACGCTAAGAGAGGCGCGACTCGGTTGTGCCCACTATGTGTGAGTGGGAGATGAAGGCAGAGAAGCACATGGCAATCCACCCATGTGGGCACCTCTCTCTCCCAACTAATTCAATAGTAGGGACATCGCAATTAAGTTCCCAACTAATTCATTTATATGAATTAGTTGGGGAGGTGCGAACAGACCCTATAAAAAGGGGTCTGGTCTTGCCATTTGAAGACACACCAAAAGCATTCTTCAAATGCTTCTTTCTCTCTCTACTTCTCTCTAGTGTGTAAAGTGATTTTGAGGGCTTTTAGTTCGTGGAAATTGTGGATATAGTTCTAGTAATATATTCCACCGCCGAGTTCCAATTCATGAAATCAAACGAGGTAACAAAGGCTACTATCGGCAAAGTGAGGTATAACAAAGTTAATTTTATATCTCGCTATTCCGCTGCATTAATTTATTAATAGTAGCAACGACATTATTATTTACTTAAAATGCCGAACAAGAACCAAGGAGGATGTGGTTAGCCATCAATCATAAAATGCAAATCTGCATGCACATGCACACATTAGACATCCACACTCACCTTAGGAAAATATAATAAACGTCTGTTCTGTCGACCAACTCGTAATCATAACTCATTAATTCGTCACTTTTGGGATTTAAACTGAAGATTTGCATTTACACTTGAGATTGCACACATGCAGAGATTTGCGATGGATGCAACCCAAGATTGTACAAGATTACGACACATTTATTTTGAAATCTCAGTAAATGCAATCTTCATCTTAAATCTCAATAGTCTTCACTCTCCCCATGCATTCACTTAAACTCATACACTCCCGTTGAAAAACATGATAAATTTCTACTCTACAAGCTCAAAATTTTACCTCAAGAATTCATCTCCTTAAATAGCTTTATTAAAGAGAGATGCGATGTTTAACTATCACATAATCTAACGTGTGGTCTAGAAATAACCTCGTGTTAATCACGTTGGTAGATTGTAACCTCTTCATCTGTCTTAATTGGTTTAAGTAGTCCCCGATACCATGTAAAACAATCGCACTGTCTAAACAGTTATTATATTCCATAAAATCTCATTTAAAAACTTAAGCTTTTTTTAAGGACGCGACTGTCCAATAAAGTACTAGAGCAAGACTGAAAATAGATCCTACGTTCCAATTCCTCCACCATTCATTTATCCAAAAAAATAACGTGAAGTCACGAGAATACAATAAATATCTATTCTCTTTAGAAGCTTAAACTTTTAGACGAACCCGTCTTTCAAAACTCGCAAAGACACTTTTTTTTCTCTTGATGTATTAACTTGTCCTCGTCGTCTAACTAAAATATAGGTAGTTGTTGGGCATTTTTAGCCGTCGCAGCCATAGAAGGAATCGTCCGAATAAACACCGGATACCTAGTCCCACTCTCCGAACAACAAATCCTCGATTGCGACGAAAGCGAATTCAATGGATGCAACGGCGCCACAATGGAACAAGCCTTCCGATACGTCATTAACAACGGCAGACTCGCCTCGGACACCGATTATCCCTACTAGACAATAGAACAAACGTGCGATCACAATGCTCAGTCGTCTCTACAAGCTCCGATCAGCGGCTACGAACGTGTTCCGCCGAATAACGAGACGGCGATGCTAATGGCGGTGGCTAATCAGCCGGTGTCGGTCGGAATTGACCCGAGTTTGTTCCAATTTTACAGCGGCGGAGTTTTGAGGGGAGATTGTGGGACAGTTTTGACTCATGCATTTACGGCTGTGGGGTATGGGGTTAGTGAAGATGGGGTTAGTTTTTGGTTGATGAAGAATTCGTGGGGGGAGGGGTGGGGAGAGGGTGGGTATGTTAGGATTGAGAGGGGTGTGTGGAGGGGAAAGAGGGGATGTGTGGGTTGGCTATGTATCTTACTTATCCTACTATTTAGTATTGTTTTGTAGGTTTGTTTTATGTATCATTTAGTTGTGACAATAACAACGATGAATGTTAATATATTTATGGTACATAAGGTAACCACTATCAACTTAGTTTTAAGGGCATTAGTATGTAACTTTCGAGAAGGACTAAACGGTGATAGGCTTTCGATTATACGTGAGTTTAATTTTCCATCATTCTATTAGATTAGAAGCAACTCTAGAGAAAGTCATCTCCGAATGAAATTCGTTTTGTGGATTTTCGAACATCGGGCAATCTTTGAGAAATAGTTATGCAATATATGAATTAACACACAATATATATACATACATATATATATATATATATATATATATATATATATATATATGTATATATATATATATATCTCACCAATCGAGTTACAAGTATCTAGTATATTTATTCCCTTTGATCTTCCACAGAGTAATGACGATATTCATTTTCACAAATCTCATTGAGCAGTCACGTAAATGTACATACTATTATTGCAAACTCTCCATTTAGTACTCACTTACATATTTTACTGGATTGGACCGTTAGATTGCGATGTCAAGAAAATGGTGGGTTGGTTCATTTTTGATTTCTAAAGAGTTCGAAGACTCGTTCCATGAAAGAATATAAGATGGATTAGCATATTGTTATAAATCTAATAATAAATAATGGGCCGTTGCATGGCCTTGTCACAATGGATATTAAGCTAATTGAGCCTCAGTTTTTCTACGCCTTAAAATGGGGCCTGTCGTGAAAAAATGATGGGCTTAGGTGGGCCTTACACTCACTACTTATTTTCTTTCATGGAACAAGTCTTCGAACTCTTTAGAAATCAAAAATGAACCAACCCACCATTTTCTTGACACACACACACACACACACGCGGGACAAATGTTTATTTATCAGTAGTACAAGGGGCAAGTCGCAAAAAATAAAAGGACAGGGGGCAAAGTGCAACAAGGGGTATAGTATAGGGTGTTTAACGCTATTATCCCTTATACATATATTAAAGACATACCGGTCTTTCCTTTACTCCTTCTATGCTCCTCGACCCGCCAAACCACGTTGGTTTAGCGTCTTGGCCTTGTTTGCCTTTGCAATCGCACTCCATTTCTTGGCCTCCTCAGACTGCCATTGACGAATGTAAGCCAGGACATATTCGTCGCGCATCCAATATCTCTGAATCCTCCTCGGACCTGAAGTGCTCGTGTTTTCCTCCCAATACTTCTTAGCACGATGCACTTTAGAACTGAATCTCTTGGAACAAATGATGCGGTACGTTCTGTTGATCCTTAAAAAATCCCACTCACTCCACTGATATGTTGCCTGAAATTCAAGAATCGATCACAAGTAGTTAATATAGTTAATATAGTAATAATGCATATAATATTAAATTATACTTCATAAAATTATGGCAAAGTGTACATACCACAAATTTATCCCAAGCCGTCTGATAATCGTCCGCCAAAAAACCCGCGTACGTGAGGTACGGTCCATTACAATGCGCCTTTAGATTCACGCTGATTGTGCTAACCAACCTGTTACTGCCTTTAATCTCCCCATTGCGAGGGTTGACATAAAGCCTCATCCTCCGGGAATGGTCTGCGGGGGGATGGGTCAGGGAGAGTCCCCCCGCGATACACAACACCGTCAACCTCCATTTGACCCCCCTCCTCGCCACCATCACAGGCACCTGCCTTCCTCGTTCCCCACTGGACCATCTGCACCATCCACCCCTTGCTTCACATCATCCCCCAAATGGACCCCCTCTGTATCTCGCCGTAAAGCACTCACACGCATGTCGAAGCTACACCCGCTGATCCCGATAACTGACCATCGGCATCTGATGGTAGGCTACCTCCAGCAGCTTCTCATGCCGAATAGCGAGGTGAAACCAATCTATTCGCCTGAGGTCGTCCGCCCTACTATGGACGACATGGACTATCGTGGATCTAACTAGTCGCCTGCCTGACCTAAGTTCCCCTGCATCCCGCCTGCATGCCCTGCCATCCCCTACATCCCGCCTACGGGCCCTGTCATCCCCTGTATCCCGCCTGCGGGTCCTGCCATCCCCTGCATCTCGCCTGCATAGCCCACCATCCCCTCCATCCCATCTGTGTGTCCTGACATCCATTGCATCGGGTTGAATGCCCCCTGAAACAGTCCGCGAACAACATTTGGCAGCGTCTGCAGCAAGTTAGTATATGGCCCTGCTGCATTCTGGTTATACGCTGGAACCCTTCCTTCCTGCGACGTACTGTTAGGGTTCTGCCTCAACGCCTCAAGCACCCTATGATTTGGCATGGTATACGGTGCAGTGATCAATGGTTGTCTAGATGATGCGCCTGTAGATCTTGTCTTGCGTTTGCCCTTGCCTTGCCCCTGTTGCGAGGGATCGATCTGTCGTCTATTTGCCATCTGTTATACATTAACACAAATAATTGTTAATAAACATCATATATTACATTTGACGCTCCAATAAAAAGATACACATTTAATTTAACTACAAATTTATTTTGCTATTTTATGCTAAATTTTAAGTTTTTCCTAAGTTCTATAATATTTCTTGAATTTTCCTAATTTTTATAACAAACTTCGAACACTTTTACTAATATTGTCCTAATTAACTACTAATTATAGAATGAGTACACATATATAATCATGATTTACCTACATAAACTTAATTACTAATTAATTTTACTCAAATTACTATGAAATTTATAGTTTAATTACTAAATATACAATAATGGTCATCAAAGTGTTAATTACTAATATAAGCATGTCTTTTGATTTAACTACAAACTTAATTTTGCTATTTTATGCTATATTTTAATTTTTTCCTAAATTCCATAATATTTCATAACTTGTCCTAATTTTTGTAACAAAATTCCATCACTTTTACTAAAACTATCCTAATTAAAGTGAAATTCTCCTAATTACTACTAATTATAAAATGAGTAAACATAATGTAGTCCTAATTACACATTAATTATCTAATAACAAATAGTTAAGACATGCATGCATGCTTAATATTCTAATTAACACTAATAATTGCATAAACAAATATAAAATGCTAAATATTTAATAAAAATTAAAAAAACAAGCAAATATCCAATAAATACTATGGCCCCGTTTGGATGTAATTTCATATGTTTGGTTGTCTCAATTTTTGGTTCAATATTTTCAATACTTTTTTTGAAAAATGTGTGGAATAATTGAAATATACTTTGGATGTAGTTTGAGTGTTGGACTTTCAGGGAGAAAGTAGGCATATAGATGAGTGACAAATAATATATGACTAGCCAATAATTATTTGATAATTAAAATGATTGTTTGATGATATTTTAAGAAAATATTATTATAATGTTAACTATTACAATTATACTGTAAAAGTACTAATTAATTGTAACATTAAAAGCTATAATAATTAAAAATGTTTAATATATGTTTTCTATTATTTCATGTATATATATTTATCCTAAATCTGTACATGTGGGTGACACGTGACAACTTAAAATTAATTAATCTTAAGGTGTTGATATATTCACAACAAATCTCCTAATTACAGAGTAAATTCTCTTGAAATCTCATTTTTACCCTTTTCTAAATTAATAGATTTTTCATTCCAAACAAACACCCATAATTGAAGGGTTTATTGCATGATTATAGGTAAACGTTAGATCCACAAATAAAATTGTTCTATGCACCTAGGTTTGGATTCATTGTAATTGTCTAAAATATGCTATTTAATCTTTTTCTGTTTGAATAAAATATCTAGAAATTTAATATATTTTAAAAATTGATCTGAAATAAAATAAACAACAGCAGATAATACTTCTTAGTTTTAAGAAATCAAATTAGCAAGTGTTAAAAAAGAAATCGTATGAAACATGGCAACAGGTTCATATTGTTTATTTGTTTCAGATAAAATAAATACAAAGAGCTTCTGTATAAATATCAAGAAAAAGATATGAGTAAGCAAACAAACAGTAATTTATTTGGATATCAACTATTTATATTATCGGCCCACATACTTAAATATATATGTGTATAAACTATACATATATGTATATTTATATATATTGATGTGGGGTATTTTCGTCTGGATACGTGTCCGCTCTCCAACACTCCACGTCAGACTGCTTTAGTTCCTTCTGGATGCTTAAGCAGCTTTTGAGTTCGCAACCTGCACTCAACACCACACGTAAACTAAGCCGGTGCCTCCTCCGGCGAAGGCACTCCGACGCTCAAGTCAGATAGGTCGGAATTTGAGGTATTGTCGTCGGAGACAATAGCACGAATTTATAGCTCGAAATAGGTCGAATTTATAGGTCGAATTATGCCCAAATAGGTCGAATTTAGGCTCTATAGGTCGAATTAGCACACCTCGAAATGGTATTGAGAACCGTGATGAGAAAACCCGAATAGATCGAATTACTCTCAAATAGCTCGAAATACACTCTATATAGATCGAACTAGAGCTATTGCAATATAGCTCGAATTATTGCTATATAGCTCGAATTCGATGTATATAGCTCGAAATTAAATGCTAGAAAATAAAAACGTACCTTAGAATGAGGCATGGGACCCCCTTATATAGTAATAAGAGTCCTTATTCGTCTAAAAGTGCAATCCAAGTAGAACTATGACTCAAAATAGGTCGAATTAGAGCTATTTTGAAATAGCTCGAATTGGTCCTTCAAATAGGTCGAATTGGGCCTCAAATAGGTCGAATTTGAGCCCATATAGCTCTTACTTGACTCCTGGGCCTCAAATAGATCGAATTTAAGCCCATATAGCTCGAATTTGGCTTTTGGGCCTCAAATAGATCGAATTTGAGCCCATATAGCTCGGATTGGGCTTGATATAGCTCGAATCGGGCCTTTTCGGGCCCAAATAGATCTCGCTTGGGCTCAATTTGGGCCTACTTGGGCCGATTTCCATGTTTTGCCTTGAATTGTAATTTTGCATTAAAAAATAATGGTGCTGACGTGGCATAATATGTCCCTAAATACGTTCGTGTATTGTATCGGATATTATGACGTGTCGATACCGAAATATGGTACATCATGGAGTCCCCCAGTTCGTAAGAGTAATGTGTATAAACATTGGTCATACGAACTAAAAAGAAGTCACGTAACCGAGAATCGTGCAACGAGAGCGGCGTCGTTGTAAAAAACAAAAAAAGTTGACCAAAAATATCAAAATTCGAAAATAGGTCGAATTTACTATTTTTGGTAACTCTAATAGGTATAGGTCGAATTTATCTTTGAAAAAGACAACTCGAAGTCCCTAAAAAAATTTCCGTAAAATAGCTCGAATTTGACAGAAAATAGCTCGAATTCCATATTGGTCGAAATTACCCTCCAAAAAGATACATCGAAATTGACGGAAATTTTTTTCTGAAAATAGGTCGAAATTTCAAATAGGTCGAATTTAGGGGCATTTTGGTAATTCCCGCATCATTTCGCCTATAAATACCCCACTCCCAGCTTCATTTCCTCATTTCGCGCGTAAGAATTCTTCCAGAGCTCTCAAAAAATAGCTCGAAATAATAGCTCGAATTTGCCAAAAATAGAAAACTCACTGAAATAGCTCGAAAAAACCTCCAAATTTAGTAAGTGTGAGAAAATAGCTCGAAAACCTCCATATAGCTCGAAATTTATCCTTAATAGATCGAAATTGGCGTGAATAGCTCGAAAAACTCTCCTGCTAATTATATCATTGGGTGAGTTTCGGATAGCTCGAAAATATAACTCGAATTTCATGGGGAAATTCGAGCTATAGCACTTAGAAAAATTTTGAATTTTTTGAAAAATTCTGAAAATTTTTGAAAAATGCTAATATTCGAATCTTTTACGCAGATTTATTCACGACGGCGCGACTTCGACGTAACCGGTCTCCACGTCGTCCATCACCACCACGATCGCACCAACGAGCCTATTATAACGCTCGCAATCCGTCACGAGATTCGTCATATCGGCATCCTCGTGAACCAAACACACAGCGTCCATCATCCCCAAATCGTCCTCGTCAGCCTGAACCTGCACGAATCCGATTACCGGGCGCTCCAAAACTCTTTGCACCTGCGCAGAGGTCCTACGAGCAAATTCACCCAAACGAAGAAGTTTCAGTAGATCTAGATCCTCGTGCCGGTAAACTTTCCACCTAAACCTCTTTATGACGCGAGTTATTGATCTTGAATCTTCCAGTAGTAGTAGTAGAGAAAGTAGTAGTGAGTCGTCTATCGCATCTGAGGCTAGGAAGAATGCGTCAACTAGTGATAGTAGTAATGCCTCAAGTGACGAGAGCTCATCTAGTAATGAGAGAAATAACAACGATAGGGTGTCTGATATGGAGGTAGACGTAGACATCCTAGGAGATGACGAGGCTGAATCGAACCCTCTCCCCATCGTGCCTTTTTTACCTCCTTCTGAGAATGTTCCCATTCCTGCCTCTAACTCTCCCGAACAACTTGCTCCGCCTAATTTGATCAATTTTGATCAGTTCCCATCTTCTTTGCCTCACGACATAGCTTATTACCGTGATACGTATGACATTCCCGACACTTATGAAATTATCGTGCCTAGGCCAGATGATAGGATAAACAACCCACCAGAGGGGTGTCTTACTATATTCAGTGGCTACCTGCATTGTGGTTTACGTTTTCCCATCTTCCCAATCGTCTCAGAAATCATGTCCTCTCTCAATTCTTCTCCTTCACATTTTACCCCCAATGCATACACTCAGATGTATGCTTATGCGATGCTAACCCGCATCTTTGACCTTCCTTGCTCTGTGGCCGGTTTTTGGCAACTATTCATAGTGAAATTCCGCAACAGAGGTGTAGACGCCGGGTTCTATTATTTGAGCTCGCGAAAGAAGCAATGCTTCCTATCTGATTTGCAGACGAGCTTCGGGGCTCACTGGAAGAAACAGTGGTTTTATATTAAAGAATCCAAGCCGCAAGAATTTCGATTCAAGCGGCTTTGGACAGATGCTCGTCCATCACCGAGACGCCCCGATCCTCCTGTGTACACCTTGGCGGTTGTAAAAAACTTGAAAGAGCATGAATTTGATGCCTTTGAGTTGACCACCACCCCAGTGTTGCGGGCCGGCGGTTATACTTATCATGCAGGCGTTGAGCCTTCTGTCTTTGGTATAATATTATGCATGTTTTCGTTCTTTTTACTCATTGATTTTTATCTTCCTTTGTTGTCTTCTAACCTTTTCATTGTTTACAATTTTCAGAACGAATTGTGATGGACAAGACGAAGAAGAGGCTGGCCGCTATGAAGCGTTGCGCAAACGCTCCTCAGTCTTCAGTGCCTATTCCTGAGAAGACCAGTCGTCGTGGTGCGAAGACGGTTGGTACCAGTTCGAGAAGCGGTAATGCTCCTGCTACCGTCTCGACTCGAGGGTCGGGGCGTGGTAGAGGTGCAGCTCCTGCCCCTGTTCCTGCTCCAGCTCCAGTGCCTGAGACTGTTCCTTCTCAGTCGACCGCTGATACTGCTCCGGGATCACCCCCTGGCGGTTCTGAGCCGATCCTTCCGGATCTTTCTCCTTCATCAGCACCTTCGTCTGGAAGAGTGCATCTTTCCTCCGTTGCTGAAGCGGCTCGTCGCTTCAATGAGGCCAACCCTGAGGCAGCAACGAGGAAGAGGTCTGCTGCTACTGCTGAGGAGATCCGACGGGGTAAGCGCGTCGCGCAGGACCGAGCTTATGATGCTGACGATCTCGATATTGACGTGGAGGAGATCGTCCGAGCTTCAGTCGAATCGGGGCAGTTCACTCTGAAGGACACTAGTGCCCTTCGACTTGTCAAAGGATTCATGCCGGACTTCGATCGTCAGGCCTATTACCAGGCGATGGGCCACGAGAAGCTAGTCAGTCGCACTGCCTTGTCTCTGTGTGAGGTTTGTGGATTTAGAGCTTTCCCTTATCTTTGTTTTATGTACATACTTGAATTTCACTAACGCTTTTTCTCTCTTGTAGTTCTTCGTCAATGTCCAGACCATGGCTGAGAACTTCAACATGGTGATGACGACTCAGGATCAGCAGAGGGCTCTAATGGATAGGCACCACTCTTCGGCCTTGCAGGCTCAACGGCTGGAGAAACAAGCCAAGGAGGCGAAGGCTGAGGTGGAGAAACATCTTGTCGCTGCTGTTGATGAGCTGAAGGCAGTACAGGCGGAGCTGGAAGCCTTGAAGACAGCGAAAGCTACCGTTGACCGGGAGCTTGCCGAGGAAAGGCGCCTATCCAACCAGCTCACCACCGACTGCCAGCATGCCACTGCCCTTGTTGACGATCATGTTGACACCATCCGGACGATGAAGGATGCTGCTGCTGCTGCTGAGGCCGAACGTTTGAGGCTTGAGGCTGAACTGGCTGACGCACAAGCTCGCCTCGCGACTGCTGAGGAGGATGGCTACAACAGGGCCATGACTGAGGTATACCTATGATACTCGACTTTATCTTTTTCCTTGAAATTTGTGTGTTGCATACTTACTTGTTTTCTACTTGTTTCGTAGGAGCTCCCCGATGAAGATAAGGTGATGGTGGCCATCGAGTTCTTCCGCTCAGCCACCTGGGAGCAGATTGCTATGGAGCGGGGCGGTTTCGATACGACCAAGGGCTACAACATGGCTCTTGATGACATCGTTGCCCGCGGTGCTCTTGCTCCTGGGTTCAAGAGGGAGGACTTCAATGTCCTCAATTGCCTGAATGAGGATGACACGGAAGTCGGCGAATCCTCCAGTGTCGCTGCTGCGGGTCCTACTCTGGCCGATCCTCCTTCTGGCGAACCTACTGCGACTGTGGTCGACGAAGAGCCAAAGCATGACCCCTTCACCTCCTTTTATCCTCTTCGGCAGGTATGGCTCTCTGACTTTGCCGACGAGCTTCCATCTACGTCCACTGCCGCTGCTACTTCTGGTGCTGCTCCAGATGAACTTCCGGAGGAGGGTGAGATGGGTTTTGATCCACAGATCTTGGATCAGCCTGCTGATGGCGATCAGCCTATGCCTGATGCTCCTGTTGCCGCTGCTGCTCCTCGTCAGATTTCCCCTTTTAATGATACTGGGCCTCTGAACGAGTCTTTTGCCGATATCCAAGAGCAGAGCGAGGGTGCGGTGAAGGCTCTTGGGTTGAATCTGCTGCCTTGATCCTCTAGAGTGGCCTGCGTGCCTTTATCTTTGGCATTTGTGTCTTGTTTTTAATATTCTAGAACATCTTTACTTTCCATATATAACATCAGTCCTAGTACATTCCTTCCGTACAGTATATGCTGCTAACATTCGCGCGATTTTAGCGCTTTAACAATTGCTAGTACAGTTTTGACTTGAAAAATCTTTTGAATGTCTGTGTTTTGTCTCGTTACATCTTCACTCATATGTGTCTACTTTTTAAGTTTTAAATTTGGTACTTGTTAAAACAATTAAGTTTTATAAACAAGTGTCTATGAGAGTACGAGAACTTGTGCTCGATTCTACGAGGCTTGTGCTCGTTGTGCGAAGCTAATGTCCGCGCTTGCGAAGCTATGTTCGCGGGAATACGAGAACTTGTGCTCGATTCCACGAGGCTTGTGCTCGTTGTGCAAAGCTATGTTTGCGCTTGCGAAGCTATGTTCGCGGGAGTACGAGGACTTGTGCTCAACTCCACGAGGCTTGTGCTCGTTGTGCAAAGCTATGCTTGCGCTTGCGAAGCTATGTTCGCGGGAGTGCAAGGACTTGTGCTTGACTCCACGAGGCTTGTGCTCGTTATACGAAGCTAATGTTCGTTTTGATTAAGTTTTTAAACTTAAAGTTTGTAGACAGTTTGAGTTCATCTTCATGTTTCTTGATAGATTGTAATCATACGGATAAATAGTAGGCAACAGCTGAACTAGAATAAAATAAGAGATTTTATTAGTTTCGGGACTGAGCTCGAGTAACTTCCGAGTTGCCTACGTATCCCGCTGTATATAGGTTGGCTAGGAATCAAGTCCTCGTAGTTTGCTGCTAACTATTACAATGAGAATCCACGTAGAGGGACTCGTAATTCGTAAAAGAATAAGCGAATGAAATATTGAAACTATGATCCTATCGTGCCACAAGGCCATTAGAAAACTAGTGTTTCTAACTATAAAACCTTCGTAAGTTCTTGACGTTCCAGGGGCGTGACAAAGTCCTTCCACCCAATTCTTGTAAGTAATAATATCCTTTTGAGCTTGCTTTCTCCACTCTGTAAGGTCCTTCCCAGTTTGGCTTCAATTTTCCGACATGCTTAGTAGCTTCAACTTTCCTGAGTACCAAGTCCCCCACTTGAAAGTTCCTAAAACGGACTTTGTTGTCATATGCTTTCGCCATCATAGATTTGTATGCTTGAGTACGTTGGTACGCTGCTTCCCTAGTTGCTCCGATCAATTCCAAATCCATTTGTCTTGCCCTTAATGCTTGCTCCTCATCATATGTAACAATACGATAAGTTGGCATTCCAATCTCAGCGGGTATCACTGCTTCAGATCCATATGTCAATAAGTATGGAGTTTCTCCTGTAGAGGTACGAGGAGTTGTGCGATATGCCCATAATATCCCTGGTAACTCATCCGCCCAATTTCCTCCTTCTCCCTCCAACCTTTTCTCCAAACTCTTCACTAATGTCTTGTTAGTGGCCCCCACTTGTCCATTTGCTTCGGGATGCGTAACAGATGTAAAACGTTGCTCAATTTTCATGTCTCTACACCAGTCTTGAATCTTAAAACCTTGGAATTGCCTTCCATTGTCAGAAATTAAGACTCTTGGTATTCCAAATCGACAAACGATGTTCTTCCAAATGAATTGTTTCACATTTGCCTCTGTAATGTTTACGAGTGCTTCAGCTTCAACCCACTTCGTATAATACTCGACAGCCACCAATAACCATTTTCTACCTCCCGTAGCCTTAGGCATTGGTCCAACTATATCTATTCCCCATTGATCAAATGGACATCCATAACTCACTGTTGTCATAGGTTGTGCAGGTGTATGAATGATCTTCGCATGCAGTTGACAACTTCTACACTTCCTTGAGTAATCCATAGCATCTCTCATAACAGTTGGCCAGAAATATCCTTGTCGGAGTATTTTCTGGGCCAAAGACCGTCCTCCTGAATGATTTCCGCAACTCCCTTCATGAATTTCGCGTAAGACTTGTTTTGCCTATGTGGGAGATAGGCATCTCAGGAGTGGTCCCTCGAATGATCGTTTGTAAAGTTCGCCATTGAACATAGTAAATCTTGCAGATTTATACTTGAGCCTTCTGATCGCTTGAGGATCATTAGGTAAGTTCCCGTTCTGAAGATAATCGATAATCTCATCCTTCCAACACGCCTCTATTTCTACTGGCAGAACGTAGTCCAATGCTTGCGTTGGTTTTGACTCAACTACCTTGCCGATAGAGGGCTGTTCTGAAGCCAAGAGAGTTACCCGCCTTTCAACAAACACTTCGGCGGTACTAGCAAATCGTGACAAGGAGTCAGCGCATTCATTCTCTGATCGAGGGATCTGCGAGATAGAGAAAGTATCGAAATCTGATGTCACTTCCTTCAGTTTTTCGAGATACTTTACTATTGCAGCCTCTTTCGCCTCATATCTTCCTTCAAATTGATTAGCGATCAGCTGTGAATCCGTGAATGCTACAAGGTTCGTTATACCCAACGATTTTGCCATTTGTATACCAGCAAGCATAGCCTCATACTCCGCTTGATTGTTGGTCACTTGAAAATTTAGCCTTATTGCATAGTCAAATTCTCTACCATCCGCCGATTTTAGGTAAATTCCTGCACCTCCAGCGTCGTTTGTGGACGATCCATCCACATGCAGAGTCCAAGTTCCCCTTGCAACTATAGTTTTGTCTCTTTTGTCCTCTTCCGTCACCATTGCTACATCAAGCGCTAGCTCTGCCTCTGAGATAGTTTCAGCCACGAAGTCCGCTAATCTTTGTGCTTTGATCGCTGTTTTTGGCATATACTCCAAGCCATATTCTCCTAACTCTATTGCCCACTTCACTAATCTCCCAGACGTCTCCGGTTTTGCCATGACTTGTTTCAGTGGTTGGCTAGTTAAGACAGTAACCGGATGTGATTGAAAGTATGGTCTTAACTTTCGTGCAGTTATTACAAGTGCGTATGCTAACTTCTCGATCTCCAGGTAATTCACCTCTGCCCCATTCAGCACTTTGCTAACATAGTAGATAGGTAAATGTTTCTTGTGTTCCTCGCGCACCAATACTGTGCTTAATGAATTCTTCGTTATGGCCAAGTAAAGATATAGCATCTCATTGTCCTTGGGCTTAGATAGTAATGGTGGTGTCGTAAGGTACACCTTCAATTGGCGAAAAGCCTCTTCACAATCATCGGTCCAGACGAACTTAGGTGTCTTGCGTAACTTCTTGAAAAAAGGTAAAGATTTTTCAGCAGAATGCGATATGAATCGACTAAGTGCCGTTATCCTCCCCACCAATCGTTGCACCTCTCGAACGGATTTGGGGATGGTAAATCCATTATAGCTTTAGTTTTGTCAGGGTTAGCTTCAATTCCTCTCTCATTGACCATGAACCCCAGAAATTTTCCGGCCTTAACACCGAAAGTGCACTTCTTAGGATTTAGCTTCATCCCATATTGTTTAATGATACCAAAAGCCTCTTCCAAATGTTTCACGTGATCTTCCGCCTTCAGGCTCTTGATGAGCATGTCGTCAATGTAAACTTCCATTGTCTTGCCGATTTGATGATAAAACATCTTGGCAACTAACCTCTGAAAGGTTGCTCCTGCATTCTTTAGACCAAACGGCATCACTTTGTAACAGTAAATCCCTCTGTCAGTGATAAAGGCCGTTTTATGTTGATCCTTTACTGCCATTAGTATTTGGTGGAAACCGCTCTGTGCATCACAAAGACTCAGCAACGCACACCCAGCTGTAGAGTCACCTACGAGATCGATCCTGGGCAACGGGAAAGGATCTCGTGGGCAATGTTTGTTCAGGTCGGTGTAGTCCACGCACATCCTCCATACGGTCGGCTTCTTTGGGACAAGTACAACGTTGCTTAACCATTCAGAATATCGAACTTCAAATATATGGCCTGCAGCAAGCTTTGTTTGTACTTCCAACTCCGCAGCCTTGTTCTTTTCATCGCTAAAGTGTCTCTTCTTTTGTCGGATGGGTTTAGCATTTGGGTTAACATTCAGGTGATGTACCGCAACTCGAGGATCTATTCCCTTCAAGTCCGAGTCCGTCCATGCGAATACATTAAAGTTTCTTCGCAAGCATTCCAATAATGCCTTCTCAACCTCCGAAGTCAACTCGCTACCAATTTTAATTATCTTGTCAGGCTCATCTGTTGACAAAATCACCTCCTTAAACTCTCCCGAAGGTTTCAGACGCTCCATTTCCATCTTCTTTTTATAGCGCAATGTCGTTTTGTCCTCTTTTTCTTCTTCCAATTTCTTCAAGGAGTTCTCAATATTGGAAGAGGTATGATCCTCCTGCAACATCTCTTGGTCCACTTGCGCCGCAAGCACCATCTCTGTATCAACTTGTTTCCCTATTTCAGGCGTCTCCCCTGGATGTATGTCTACTATCGCGACATTTGGATCCGTTTTTGCCTTGATAGGTTTAGTTGATGTAACATAACAACTCCACGAATCATGATAGTTTGTAGTGAGTTCAGCAATTCCACCAGGCGTTGGAAATTTGACCTTCTGATGCACCGTAGAGATGATCATAGCAAATGCCGTTATTCCTGGCCTTCCAATCAGTACGTTGTATGCAAATGGTATGTCAACGATAAGATATTCCACATTCAGTGTTCTCCTCTTCGGATTCACGCCAAAGGATGTTGGCAACAAGATCCTTCCAATGGGTTTTACTTCACTTCCACCAAATCCCACTAGTGGTGAGTTAACATCCGTGATCTCGTATTGTCCGAGTTTCATTTGTTGTAGAGCATCCATAAAGATTATGTTGGACGAACATCCATTATCAATCATTATCCTCTTTACCCCGTGATTTGCAATCACCGCGGAAACCACCATAGGGCAATTCAAGTATTGCGCTTCCTTAGCTTGTGGAGACAAGCTGTCGAAATCGCTATCATCAAATGTGATTCTTGTATCCAAATTGTCCACCGCAAAGACAAGATCTATCTCAGGACGCTTCAGTCGTTCATTGTATATGTCTCGTGAGATGCGTTTTCTACTTTTGGCTGAGTCTGCGCCAGTAGGTCCGCCAGCAATCACATTGATTCCATTTTCGATATCATCATTCCCATTTCCCCGTTTACACTTTGGTTCTTCCTTCTTCTCGTGTGGGGATCTATCTCGCTTGCGTCCAGATGACGCCTTCTCTTCACATGACTCTCTATTCTCAAGGATGTACTCGATGAGTTTCCCCCCTTGAATGAGTCGTTCGATCTCGTTCTTTAGAGCCTTGCATTCGTTAGTAAAATGCCCATTCTGCCTGTGGAATTTACAATATTTCTTCGATCCCTTAGTCTCCTCAGTCTCTCGGAATGGTTTAGGAGTTCTCAGCAACCCGCTATCTTTCTCTATGGCGTAGATTTCACCAATTTGTTTCCTCAGCGGAGTATAATTGTCAAATTTCTTAAAGGGTTGTCGATTGCGATCTCGATCTTTTCCCCTTTGCTCCTTCCTCCAATCTCTATCTTTATTCTCTTTGCTCCCATGAATTCTCGGCGAGTCCATCAACCCTTGATTCATAGTTGCCTCCTCTACTTCAATGACCTTACTAGCTAGGTCCATTACTTGCTCAATGGAATCAGGTGTGTTCCATGTTATCACTTCTATAAGCTTTTTACTCCGGCAACGATGCTCCAATACAGATATGACCAGGTCAACATTGGGAGCATTCACTCTACCAATCTCCAGATTCAAACGCTCGATATACCTCCCCAAAGGTTCATCAGGTCCTCTATAGATATTAAACAACGTGCTTGGAGATTTCTTCTTTACGCGATAAGTAGCAAACTTCTTTACGAACATGGTCCTAAACTGTTCAGATGATTCAATTGATCCCGAACGTAAGTTTTTGAACCATTCCTTTGCTGGACCTCTCAGACTGAGCGAAATAAGTTTCGCCCTCATATTCTCTGCATACCCCAAAACCTGCAAATCTCCATCTAATTCATCATAATGTGCAATTGGATCAGTATTTCCATCATACTTCTTCAGAACAGGAAGATTAGTTCCTTCCTTCAACGTCAATTTACTGATCGCCTCACAAAAGGGGTTTGACCTCTCCCTTAGTGGAATATGTTCTGCTACAACAGGTTCCAATCTTGGTGCGACTCTCTCAGGAAAGTCCCTATCTCTTCCGGCAGTTCGACTTGCTGCAGGTCGATGATCAGGAGCTCTTTGCCTAGAATTCACCTCTCCATCCCTTCCTTCTCTATCTCGACCAGTTGCCCGACTGGGAGCTCGGTTAGCATTGGTCCTCACTGAACGAGGATTCCTCCTTTCAGGCGAGGGAGATGGATCCCTTGGCCTTGTCATCCTAGTTTGCGAATACTGCCTCGAATCACGACGCTGGGTCGGATGAGTCCTTCCTTGCTGCGGTGCCGCAGGCTATGTTGCTGGTTGTTGTGCTATTGGAGCTTGAACATTCTGTAAAACAGAAGTGTTAGCCAATTGCTGCACAATCATTGGGACCATAGTCCTTTGGAATGCCGCCATGATTTGATCCAACTGAGCGGAATTCAATAGCTGTTGTTCCGTGGGAGGAACTTCAGGTTGATTCGCTGTGTGAGTTGGAGGATCAAGGGGAGTGCTGGGCGCTGCCACCGATGTTCGCTCAGAAGCATCATGTGCCCGATTATCATCCTCCCTCTGTGATCTAGTTGCTCTCCGTTGAGCCATTGAGTGTCAGTGTTTGTTACTAAGTGCGTGTAGAAGGTTCCCACAGACGGCGCCACTGATGTGGGGTATTTTCGTCTGGATACGTGTCCGCTCTCCAACACTCCACGTCAGACTGCTTTAGTTCCTTCTGGATGCTTAAGCAGCTTTTGAGTTCGCAACCTGCACTCAACACCACACGTAAACTAAGCCGGTGCCTCCTCCGGCGAAGGCACTCCGACGCTCAAGTCAGATAGGTCGGAATTTGAGGTATTGTCGTCGGAGACAATAGCACGAATTTATAGCTCGAAATAGGTCGAATTTATAGGTCGAATTATGCCCAAATAGGTCGAATTTAGGCTCTATAGGTCGAATTAGCACACCTCGAAATGGTATTGAGAACCGTGATGAGAAAACCCGAATAGATCGAATTACTCTCAAATAGCTCGAAATACACTCTATATAGATCGAACTAGAGCTATTGCAATATAGCTCGAATTATTGCTATATAGCTCGAATTCGATGTATATAGCTCGAAATTAAATGCTAGAAAATAAAAACGTACCTTAGAATGAGGCATGGGACCCCCTTATATAGTAATAAGAGTCCTTATTCGTCTAAAAGTGCAATCCAAGTAGAACTATGACTCAAAATAGGTCGAATTAGAGCTAGTTTGAAGTAGCTCGAATTGGTCCTTCAAATAGGATGAATTGGGCCTCAAATAGGTCGAATTTGAGCCCATATAGCTCTTACTTGACTCCTGGGCCTCAAATAGATCGAATTTAAGCCCATATAGCTCGAATTTGGCTTTTGGGCCTCAAATAGATCGAATTTGAGCCCATATAGCTCGGATTGGGCTTGATATAGCTCGAATCGGGCCTTTTCGGGCCCAAATAGATCTCGCTTGGGCTCAATTTGGGCCTACTTGGGCCGATTTCCGTGTTTTGCCTTGAATTGTAATTTTGCATTAAAAAATAATGGTGCTGACGTGGCATAAGATGTCCCTAAATACGTTCGTGTATTGTATCGGATATTATGACGTGTCGATACCGAAATATGGTACATCATATATATATATATATATGTATATATATATATATGTATATATATATATATATATATATATATATATATATATATATATATATATATGTTTCCTGCTCAATCCAATGTTATTCTTAATTTTTTTGTCTATTTAAGTGTCATTTAGTAAAACAAATATATATGTTCCTGCTCAATCCAATGTTATTCGTAATTTTTTTTGTCTATTTTAAGTGTCATTTAGAAAAAACAACCAAGCTACTGATAATTTATAATAGGGAAAAAATCATTTTTCATGCCATAACTTGGCACGATTTTCATTTTGATACCTTAATTTGGCACTCTCAATTTGCATACCATAAGTTGAACACATTTTTCACATTGGGTACTCCGGCGCCGGAAAAGTACACGTTGGCATCTAGTCACCCCAAATTTAAGAATTTTGACCAATTTGACTGATTCTAACATTACACCTCATCGTATTCCACGTCAGCTGCACGTGTGGCGATTTGGATATGTCAAAATAAAAATTATATAATAAAATTTAGGGAGAATTATAAATGCTAAATTATACAAACATGCCCTGATATTTATACAAAATTCTGTTCTTAGTAAAAAATAAGAAATAAACAAAAAAACATTAACATAAAAATAATAAAGAAAAATTAAAAGAAATAAATAAAAACACCAAAAAAATATTACAAAATTTTTAGAAAAATTACATTTTTCTCTTCTCATTCCAATTTAATGCAAACTAAATTAAAATTTTAAAATTTTACTCTTAATAGTTTTTTCTAATTTTATTAAATTTAATATTAACTGACAATAAAATAAAAAAATACATGATATTAAAAAAGAAAATAGAATCGGGGAAGTTGTCTTCCCCGATTACCGGCGCGCGGCGCCACAACAGCCCCACCATCAACCCCTCCCCCCACCCAACCTCACCAACACCTCAACCCCGCTATCACAAATCCTGTCCGAATTCTCCCACCACGACCCAACAATTGCCCGCATCAACAATGGCAGCTTCGGCTGCTGTCCATCAACCACAATCGCCGCCGAAAACAGCCACCAGCTCAACTTCCTCCGATTACTACTTCATCGTCACCTTAAAACCCTCGATCCTCCTCACCCGCCGCTTAATCCAGTCCCTGGTCAACGTCGACCACATTGAAGAAATCTGATCGTCGATAACGCCACCAATGCCCACCACTGCCGCTGCCATCGTCCTCCAGAACACTAAGTTGAGGCACGGATCTTGTGTAGGCTTGAAGGTGGTGGGGTGGGGTGGTGCCGGTGAATTTCCCAGATTCTATATTTTTATTTTTATTTTTCAGTTAATATATAAATTTATGAAACTAAAATTAATTTAAAGATTTTAGTATAGTTTACGTTAACTTGGAATGAGAATAAAAAAATGTGACTTTTTTTAAAAAAATTGAAATAACTTTTTTGTAAATTATTTTACTTATTTTGATTTTAAGAATTAATTTTATTTACTTATCGTTTTTCTTTAAATTTTTTTTTTTTTTAAAACATGAGGGTAGGTTTATGTGATTTTGCTATAGTTCATGGGTGGTTTTTATAATTCTCCCTAAATTTAATTATATAATTTTTATTTTGACATATATAAATCGCCACGCGTGCAGCTGACGTGGAATACGCTGAGGTGTAATGTTAGAATCAGTCAAAATTGGTCAAAATTCCTAAATTTGGGGTGACTAGATGCCAACGTATACTTTTCCGGTGCCGGAGTACCCAATGTGAAAAAAGTGTCCAACTTATGGCATGCAAATTGATGAGTACCAAATTAAGGTATCAAAATGAAAATCGTGCCAAGTTATGGTATGAAAAATGATTTTTTCCCATTTATACCATAAAACAGTAGATGTCATATTTGAAACAAATAGTGCGATACAAATTGAGTTTCAGCATTAAGGACCAAAATAGGAAAAGAAATAGTGGAGATAAGAGTTATCACTAAGTATAAATATATCATATTAAACCAGGCAATTAGTAATCAACTCAGATCTTTGATAAGGGCATATCAGGTATTAAACTAAAATTGCTCTAATAATAGGGATTTTGCCCTATATCATTTGCCTTAAATATAAATTCATAATCTTAGAATATGACATTCTAATTGTTCTACAATTAATATATTTTTATAATACGAAATCTTTAATATTTCAAGTGTATATTTTATTAATTAATTAGTTACAATTATAATTAGTGAGGAGAGAGAGAATATTGGTGCAGTAAAAAAATATTAAATGCTTACATGGACTTGATGTGAGAGGAACCATCCTTTCAGTAATTAATCAAACTAAGAAAACCTTTTACACTTCCTACTTCCTAGACTATTGCAGTATAGCTTTTACAATTTTCAAATGGAGTCAGTCTATGCTATAGCAGGCTGTAATACAGCCTGCACTCACAAACATGTGGGACCCACATAGGTGGGACCCACGTGGGTCCCACACATTTTGTGAGAGCAGGCTGTATTACAGCATGCTGTAGCTAAAACAAAATTTTTCAAATGACCGAGCCAAACTTATTCTAGGCCAAAACTTTCAAAAGTGTTCCAAATGATTCTCGAGCTACCAAAATTTGAAAACCCTGAACCAAAATTGATCCAAACAGAGCCTATATTTTCCTAACAATACTCATAAACACAATAATATCAACATATAAAATGCATACAAATAATTAATTAAGAATAAATAGAAAAATTTAAGAAATCTAAAGCATACAATTCAACCATAAAAAATCGATTTTTTTTTTTGGCATAATAGTGTTCTCCAAACATTATACAAGAACATACCTTAATTAATTGTTGAATTTGGAGAGGATTTGAGTGGATTTAAAAAAAAATAGGGTTTTGTGTAGGACCGAGCTTGGAGAAGGGTGGGGAAGAAGAAACTGGCGAAAAAAGAAAGAAAAAGAAGGAAAAGAAGGAAAAAAGATAAAAAATAAAATAAATTGGACAAGTGGCGTCTGAAAAAATCGAACGCCACGTGTTAACGGGCCAGATCGCATGATCTGGCCCGTGAGCCGTTGATCATCGTTGGTGATCAACGGCTCAAAACTAGGGCGTCCAAACAATCGGACGGCCTAGTTTTGTGGTCCAGATCATGCCACACGGAATGATCTGGTCCTTTGGACCATGGCATCCGATTTTTCGGATGCCTGCCATGCTATCAGATTCGTCTGACAGCATGGCAGGTGTCCGAAAAATTGGACGCCACCCTCCTATTATAATTTTTTTTCTTTGTTTTATAAAAATTTACGGTCCAGAACATGCATTTTTGCATGATCCGGATCGTTAAATCATTGTGTCCGATTATTTTGACACCACGATTTAAATCAATGGCGTCAAATTATTTTTACTTCATTTATTTTGCATGGCTACACACCATTGTGTCCAATGGTGACTGATTATTTTCACTCCATGCTTGGTGAGTGATTATTTTCTCACCATTGCTGGCTACAAGTGTTTTGGACTCCATTGATTTAAATTCAGTTTCTACATGGCTACAGATTTTAATCACTCACCATATTATTGACCCCATTGCCTTGTATTCTTGTAGTGTTGGGGGCACAAAAATTACACAGTATCACACTTAGAAGCTCTTTAGATTAGGGTTTAGTACTTTCTTTAGTTTATTATGTTCTAGTTTATTTTTCTAGGGTTATGATGTAGCCTAATTACTTTTTGTTGAACTCTTGCTTTATGATATGGTGGATTGATTGAGTTTTTAGTTAATTTTTATATCTTGTTCTTAATTGTTTTATGTGTGTGACGAACACATGAATGATTTGATGTAATATGCATGAGCGTAGTTGTCGGTATATGATAAATATCATAATATATATAAATGTTGCATTGAATGTGTAGATTGACAATATATCGCATGATGTAATGATGCTCTTTGATACATTCAATCATGTATTTTCATGAAATTTATTAGATAGCAAGCAAGGTCAACTATAGATTATTATGGTGAAATCCGAAATCCTAGATTTTTAGTATTATTATTTCTTGTTAGTTATTGTTATGTTTATTTATCGCTTCTACTGTGTCTAGCTAATTTAGTTTGGTGTTGGGATTGTGAGGTAATAGAATTAGCTGAGAATTTGATTATGTTGTCATTGTTGTGTATCGATTTGTGTGCGTGAAATAAT
Organism: Misopates orontium; assembly: GCA_946800315.1. Lineage (NCBI taxonomy): Eukaryota > Viridiplantae > Streptophyta > Magnoliopsida > Lamiales > Plantaginaceae > Misopates > Misopates orontium. Next base: position 23,263,689 of record OX326946.1, read on the forward strand.
TAACCTAAATTGATAACTTGATTTTAATGCTTTTATGTGCTTGATCACCACATAGATGTTTAGATTCTTATGACAGATGTGCAATCTGAACTCGTAGGATAGATCTCATAGGCTATTAAATTGCACATGTCGTGTGATGGTAGAGTCTAGAAATTAAGATGTAGGTATTTCAGTGAGATGAATGGGTTTGTAAGAACAACGTACAAATAGTAACATTCTGAATTACAGAGTGGTGCTTCCAACTATTGGAACCTTAAGTATAGGATTTATCTTATAGTTTAATACACCCAGATAAAAATTGAGCATAATTAATCACAACAATCGTTTGTCTATAAACCTTAGATCATTAGTTCCTAATAAAACCCAATCCCTATGATATCTTTTCTTATTATTAAGTTTAGTATTTTGAGCATTCTAAGTTCTTAATCGAAAATCTAAGACCCGCCCTTTTAGTATTTAATTTATTTAAGTAGATTAACAGTAATTCGTGTCAATAATTCCTCGTTAGGTAGTCCTCGTGGAATCAATATTCGGGGTCGTTATTTCGATGACTCTAGAAAAGCGGGTTGAGGAGTACCTATTCCTTGCACCCGTACACTTGCGGTAAAATATTGCTAATAGAGTTTGTTACCGTCCAAACTGTATTGCTAACTTGATACCCAAGGGAGGATTTCTTTTGACTTTAACTATGAATTTATCTATTTGTGCTAAACAAGACAAATGAATGTGAAGCTTTCACCTTTCACGCTCACGACTCAACAAATGAAATAGACAAGGGGGGGGGGGGGGGGGAAGGGTTGTTTGAATGATTAATAACTAAAATACTTAACAACTTTAAGACTTAAATCAATAATTAACTAGTGGTATTGTAAGAAACTAGGTTTTTTTTTTGGCAGAAGACTCATAGACAAGTCAATGTCGACATGAATTATAATCAACTCATGTGTGGGATGTATTAAACTATAAGGCATTCCTAGAATTTTGGGTTCCAATAATTGTGAAAAACACCGCTTCGTAATTTAGAATGTTACTATTTGTACCCTTTTCCTCCAAACACATTCATCTTAGCGAATTACGTACGTCTCAATTACCATCAGAAGACATGTGGAATTGAAAAAACTATGAGATCTATCCTATGAGTTCGGCTGTCGCATGTGTCATAAGAATCTCATCAATTATGTGTTCATGACGCACATAAAGCATTTCACTCAAGTTATCATTACAATTTAATTATTCCTCACACAATCATCTCAACATAACCATCACAACATAACTTATCCAAGTACTCCCATCGCCTCACCATACACGATGGAATTAGCTACTCACAATTGAAATAAACACAGAAACGCCGATAAAATAAAACATATTCTTGAATAAAATAACTAAAGCAAATATCTTGTTCAAAACAAACAGACGGAAATAAATTGCAATATCTAAAACAATAAACTAGAATTCAGAAGTAAAAATACTAATAAACATAAACTCAATCACGGCTTTTGTTTCTTGTTCTTCTCCGTCTTCTACGATCTCCAACTCTCTTCCAGTGTCAATTTCCTAAAAGTGGTCGAAAAACACTTCAAAAACACACAAGCATTAAAAACCTAATTTTGGAGTCTAAGGGATCGTAAGCGATTGCTTATCAATCGCACACGGTGGCTGCTGATTTTAGGGTTACATCATTTTTAGACAAAAACGATTGCATACATCTTCTTCTTCATTTCAAATGGATCGCTTACACTAAGCGATTTCTCCTCTTTGCTTCCCATTGCTTTCCTTCTCGCATGATTTTCTCAGAATTCCACTTTTGACCTGTTTTTGTCCCTTTTCACTAAAACGACTCCTAAACAACAAGATAAAGAAAGACAAGTAAAAAGTCTCCAAACATTCAAGGAACATGCAATAAAATGGTCTATTTGACATGTGAATATTGAGTACAAAACGTATTCATCAAACACCACCAAACTTTCCCTATTACTCGTCCTACAGTAAGCAAGAAAGACTCAACAAGAAAAATAAACAAAAGACTCAAAAAAATCTTTTTTTATAGGTGGTAGTGGCAGAATCCGTCTTCAAAGTATCTGACAATTCAATAACCATGTAACAATACAAAGCAATCAAAGAGCATCATTCAAAATATATATCTTTGATACACAGTCCACAAGCACATCCATATATATAAGAATGTGAAATTTAGTTTCTCATGCATATTTGGAATTAACTTCTTGACTTGGTTTATAGACAATAATTTCACTGAGATTGATCACTTAATTTCATCGCCAAGCTTCACACTTTCTCTCCAGTAATGTAGAAGAGTTGCACTAAAGATCACTTCGGACTTTATGAGCTTGTAATGTTAGGCTAAGTTATTGGCTAAAATAGATATAGGATAAGATAGAAAACTCTATAAAGCTTTCGTTGATGCACAAACTCAAACTTATCTTTCTCTCCTCCCACAAAATCATTCATTCACCTCGCCTTGATTGATCACAAAAAGATATCATCCCCTTTCTTCATTTGGCCGACTTGTTCACCCATTCTCAAGATTCAAACTTGGATAAGAACTTTGAATCTCTAAAAAAGGTAATCTTATGATGAAACTCCGGTCAAACAAATATGATGTAGGGGATAAACAATGTAACACACTGATCATAAACTCTTCCCAAGCGTTTGAGATATACAATTATATGTATATATTTTTTTTATAAGAGGATTTTTCTTATAATTTGCTCATATCTTCTTTTTCATTTCAAGCTTTCACCCTACCATTTGTTCTCTAGTTGCAACCCCAAACTAAGACTTTGTTTGTGGGACTTATGCAAGTGTAATCTCTCCAATTTCCCTCACTTTCGCCCTTTTCTCAATGATGTTTCAAGAACACACATGGGCATTTCTACTCATCAACCCCTCTCATCTTCCTTCATTCTTCTCTCTCTTCTCCTAAGTTCTTGTTTGTCAACAAACAAAATCCTATAGAAAATGGTATGGATAACTTTCATTATTCGGCTTCCAAAGGTAGGTAGATAGGCTAATACATAATAAAGCTTATTCATAAAAAGGCTTCAGTGGGGTGCAGCGGATTATTTTATTTGTGGAGGGTTTTGGGCTTGAAAGGCTTAAACGCAATTTCAAGAGATGGCCTAGATCACTTCCACAATTGTTCCCTATCTAGGATTTCACCTCGATAGGTGTTCAACTAAGTTCAAGAACTAAGTAATCTCCCTAAGATAAGTTAATCTCAAGAAATGTTCGTCAATATTGTATTTCTCTCTAAATGCAATCATAAACAGATACGGTATGGATATCACATGTTTACTATGCACCAAGTATGATTTAATTCACGTGCATACTTTTCATAATCGTCATATATATATATATTTTCATGCAGATAAACTAATCAAGTCCCAACCATTTCCACAAAAGATTTTCTCGACACTAAAAATATAAATAATAGACATAACAACTAATGGTGAAAATAAGACTTGAAGACAAAAAACATATGGACTAGGATACCAATATAATTTAATTAGAGAACATGAAAGAACATAAACAAAGAACATAAAAGTAGTGCTAGAATGAATGCACGAAAGTACTCCCCACCCCCAAATTCAAAAACAAGTGGTGTCCTTAATGCGCAAATAAAGATAAGAACAAGAGGACTTACTTTGCGAGCCGAAGCTCACTCTGACAATGGTGAGTTCACAGATTTTTAAGACTTCTCCTCACCATGATTTGGGTTGGATTGGGAGAATATCCCGAAGAAACTGCCCATAACCTTGCTTGTAGTGCTGCAATATCTTCTTGTAGTATCTTCATAGATTTGTAAATCGCCTCCTCGTAACTATCAACCTCTCTCTTAAAAACTTCAATGTCTGGCTCCTCTCGAGGTTCGGTCTATCTCAATCCAGTAATGTCATCATTGATCTCTCGTGAATCTCAGCCATGTGTTGTAGAATTTAATCAGACACGGTGGCACCAATCCCCGCTAACTTGCATAGTTTGGTGATGAGCCCTCCAAGAGGAATATCATCAGTCTCCTTGATTTCTCTATAGCACAACATTCTTTTCCTGGTGAATTTTTCTACGTTAATCAACTCCCCACAAGCAATCTTGTAGAGGCTATTTGTTTATATCGTGTTTACTCTGACGTCAATCATTTTTGGGATAAGGCGAGAGCATATGTAGTTGTACCAAGACTTGTACTTAGGTTTAAGATCATGAAAATTGTCGAAGTTTTCATGATTTATTATGAAGAAATCGCTCCCTGTGAACAAACATCTAGGACTGAACCCCAAAATGAATTAAATTTGTCTTGAAACTCTAGGAGTCGCACATGCTGCCACTGCATCATCGTTCATGCCAAAGATGTTGTTGATGAATTCTTCATGAATCATCACTAACTTGCCTCTCATCCAAAACCACGTTGTTTGCTTTGATCCTCATTTTTGCATAAAACTCACGAACTATCGTCTAATTGATGCATAGAGAAGCGATGGCAAAGTATCCCCATCCCGTTCGCGCAACATCCTGCTTGAAGATACTAATTCCTTGTTCTTGGATCAACTTTGTCGCTCTAATCTGATCAAACGTCTCCATTGCTTCATGTGAACGGAATCGGGACGTACCTTAGTTAGCCATTCGGAAAAAGCTATCGGAATTGTTTGACATCTCCAAACTTTTCTTTCTCTTCAACAATGGTATTCTCTGCAAAAAGTAGGGATTAGCAAGACACAAATTTTTCACAATTAATTATAATAAAGATCAACACATACTCCTATTAAGGAGAGATTATTAGGTGCAGCGGCTGCACGATGAGGTGGTGCAACAAGTCGTTTATTTATATAAATGCATGGTTGGGATAAGGTGTGGAGAAGTTACTTCCCTATAATTTAGGAATAGTATTTAATCTCAGCATTTGGTTGTACCACGTCACCATGCAGCGGTTGTACCTAATAAATTTTCCCTATTAAGGGCTTCTAGGTCTTGTAGGACTAAGAGATTCCATAAATCATGAAGCATAACTGTCCTAAGACTTTGAAAGGTATGCAATATGAAATACTAGAGTTCATGAAAGACAATGAGAGTATAGGAGAAGGAATTTTCTTGCTAAAATAACGAAGGAAGGAGAATTTTACATTTAAAACTGACGATACGAGCGATCGCTTTCCCTCGCAAGAGTCTGCATTGCTATAAAGCAATGCAATCCATTCCTTGGGAATGCATTTGCTTTCACCTGATAGAAATTTTCTTCATTATGTGCACATGGAATGGGCATGCGTAGGTAGGATATCAGTTAGATCAAAGAGATCGTTTGGTGTTGCTTTCTTCGTTTCCAAACATCAACAGAGACTTTCACTCTTCCTCAGATGAAAGCAATAGCTTGGACTCCTTTTCCTCCTTTCCAAACTTTGGCAGAGACTTTTTGCATTTTGTTTATCAATCACGTAAGAGTTTGCTGGTGATTTCTTCTTGTCATGAATGCGATCGCTTCATGAGTTTACCGGTAATGATTATGAATAGCTTTAATTCATTGATGAGTATTAATTGGAACTATCTGCAAATAATTGGATCCATGTTATTTATGCTTTAATGTTTTAGAAAGTAATTCGTCACCTAATTGGCATAGCTTAAGTTGCATATGTATATATGTTTCTTTAATAGAAGGATGATAATTTTGCTGTTGTTAATTGTTTAAGTATGAAAACCGTGCAAGTATTTAAATATAGGTTTTAAATTTACAAAATTTTGTATCAAAAAATTTTACTAAGTAATCTTAATTACTCCTGAGATATGAAGATTTTATTAGTTTGCATAAGATTTAATGGACTAATTCATAACTTAAAATTTGGCAATGGAATTGGATTTAGAGTGTTCGAAATTCTACAAGACTAACCTATATCCAGTGTTCTCAAAACCGGACCGAACTGGTTGGTCAAATCGGTGACCGGTCGCTCTACGGTCCGGTTAGGTATGCAAAACATGTTGAAAAACTGGCTGGTATGAACTGGGAAAAACCGGTTCAAAACTGGTAACCGGTAGCCCGTCTTGCCGGTCCGAACCAGCCTATCACAAAAAACAAAAAAAAAATTGCACTTTTATCCTCAATATTATCGTCCCTTTTCAGTTTTCTCCTCACCTTTCACGCATGAAATCAGGAATTCCTCAGCCCCAAAGCGACTAGGGAAAAAATCAATTAAAGATAGAAAAGGAAGTTGAAGTTTTGATTTACTTGGAATTTAGAACGGCGATTTGGATTTGAGAAACTAAATGAGGAGATGAGGGATACAAAATTGGGCCCGAAAAAGCGGTATTTAAAGCGGCGAATCCCGCGATAGCCGCTGAGTTTGATTTGGAGAACAACTCTAGTGCGCACTGACTGGATATTCATTGGATAAGTTCTAAGGACTTCAATTCAAAATACCACAAAGGAGCTTTCGTGTCTCTCTTTTATTTTTCTTTTTCTTTTTAAGATATTGGGGAATCATCTTTTAAGTTACTTTTGTATTATAATTCTAATTTGAAATAATATTCTAAACAACTTAAGCATTTAATCGCAGTGAATTTGAGAATGGAATGTTTTGTTTTTCAGACTTTAGTTGGTTTGCACTTTCTAATGTGGATATTGTGTACTAGTGTGATATTTAATGTTAAGTTGTTGTGAATTATGATAGACGTATGTGTTTGTAGTAGGAAATTGTGAATAGTTTGAGAGTAGGTGGAACGTGGAATGATTGGGACAAGGGAGAATGTTGAAAAAATATAGTACATGATATATTGTTTTGACTATATTTGTAGGTTGTTGACTTTATACCGGTTCTCCCAGTGGTTAAACCGGCTTGACCTGTTAAACCTGTAACCAGTGAGACTGTCGGTTCAGTGACCGATTTGGTTCTAAGAACACTGCGTATATCGGAGGACCATAGCTGATTTCTTTGCCCTTGTATATGATTTGTATTTATCTAAGGGATAAAAGCATTAAACCCCATGAACTATACCCCCTGTTGCACTTTGCCCCCTGTCCTTTTATTTTTTGCGACTTGCCCCCTGTACTATGGATAAATCAGCAGTTTGCCCCCTGAGTCCACATCAAACGGAAAAAAATGTTGACACGTATTCAAATCCATTGGTGAAAAAGTGACTCAGGGGGCAAAGTGCTTATTTATCCATAGTACAGGGGGCAAGTCTTAAAAAATAAAAGGACAGGAGGCAAAGTGCAACAGGGGCAATAGTATAGGGGGTTTAATGCTTTTATCCCTTTATCTAATGTACTTATCTTTTCCTTACTTTAGTTATTTATTTCCTAGTTTAGCGGCATTGTTTCTGTTCATTCTTACATGCACGATTGAAGAGTAAAATCAAGCACAATATTATATTTTTCTTCTTTCTTTCTTTGGAGCAAATGGCGCAATGACAGTGAGGACCTTATGATGTTAATTATCTCAAGAAACATGACGTTCATGCTTTTTACAAACTATGGCATGTAATTAGTACCGGTTTTTTGGATCACATAAAGTGCATGTAATTAGTACCGCCTTTTTGGATCACATAAAGCGCATGTAATGATAAAGTAAGAACAGATTCGTATGTCAACGAAATGTATAGCTAGATTTATTTTAAATTAGAATAAATTGTAAATAACTTACTGGTCATGTTTGTGCTTGTATTTTGTTTCTTGTTACTTAGAGACTCTAGAGGTTGACCTTTGGTTTTGATTTATCATACATTTGGGGTTTCAGGTAAGTAGTTCTTATACTTTTCTATTTATTTTATAACATAAATTAGTGTATTTATTGTATTTCGAAGATAGTCATGTTTTTGTATGCTTTTCAAAGTAGCACAGAAAATGATAATTATTTTGGAAAAGGAATCACGGATTTATAGAAAACTTGGATCAAGCCAGTAAAATACTACTTTTTGAGATGATATGGAAGAATATTGATTTTTCATAAGACTGAACATGAATATTATTTTGTAAAAGTTCTAAAACCATAAGCTTTGTTTTGAATTCCATTGTTTTGGAAATTATTGATACTATTCAAAAGATATTTTATTTTGCGCCTCAAACGGGTATACAGTTTGGAAAATTCTAGGCCGTCAACAGGTAGCTGTTGAAATCATGTAGGCCGCCAATGGGCAACAGCTGGAAAATATGTGGGCCGTCAACGGGCAACAACTGAAATCATATGGGGCCTGACAGGCTACTTTTAAAAAAATATTGGGTTGTCAATGGGCAATATCGTTGAAAAACTTTGGGCCATCAATGGGCTATATCATGAAATCTTTTGGCCAGTCCACGGGCAATATCATTGAACTTCATGGGCCGCCAAGAGGCTACTGTTGGAAAACCTTTGGGCTACCAGCGGGCTAACGCTGGATTAATGAATATAAAATATAGAAAATTACGCGAATCCTCAAAGAGAAATTTTAAAAAACCCAACGGAAAAGGAACTCTTGTTGTGTGTATATTGTTATTAATTATTTTATTATTTGCATACGCTATATTTATAAAGCTTTCCGAAATTTTGCTTGATCCAATAGTTAAGTACATTGAACTACTTATTGAGTTTGCAACTAACCCCTTGCAATGTTTTATTTTCAGATTTAGTTTGGCATATTAGGAGCTACATCACCGTGTTTAAGAATATAATCGACTCTCAACTTTGAAGTCATGCATTAGAAGGGATTGCATAGTTTGGTCAAGTATCGTTACTTCATTTAATTATCATTGTTTACCTTGTTATGTGTAGTATTTTAGTTTTAAACATCCACTGAAATAGTAGATGCTCTCTACCATAATTTTTGTAAATGAGTATTTTCTTAAAGTTTTAAGGTATTAATCTTTCCATACTGATTTTTGTCATGGCGCTTCCGCAATATTTTATAATGTTTTTATTCAAGGGCTTTGTGTCCCCTTTTTTGTTCCTTTTTCTTTTTGCTGACACGGCCACCACGCCATATTTTTCATGTTTTAAAATCTGGGGCATGACAGAGTACAATCACCGAATTGAATAAAAAAAAAACAACTGAAATTACAATAAAGTGGTAAACTAATGGGTTGCCTCCCAGACAACGCTTTTGTTTAACTTCGTTGGCTCTACGGAACGGAGGAGTTAAGCATTTTACTCCTCTTCAGAGTAGTCCTCAATCCAGTCGCTCTCATCAAATCAAGTTTGGTAGTAATTCTAGATCTCTTTTGCTCATCGATATCTTTTGCTCTCATCTACTCTTGGGCTTTCTTCTTTTCTCGCATCAATTCTCTTGTTTGATATCTTCACTGCAAGGTCTCCAAGAATGCTTCATCTTGCACATCCATTTCAACTAGTCTCTTTTCCTTGTTACCTGGATCAATAACATAAGTTTTCTCTTGCTCTATATAGCGCAAGCTAACACAACCCTTTTCAACATCAATCAAAGACCTTGCAGTAGCTAGAAACTGTCTTTCCAAAATTAGAGGATAAGAATAAGCATCCTCCAATTGCATAACAATAAAATCAGCCAAGAAACTAAAATTTCCTATCCTAACAGTGACATTTTCCACTGTTCCAATTGGTCTCTCAGTCGACTGATCAGCAAATTTGGGAAAGATCTAGTTGTAGATATTTTAGTTAAGTTCAAACTCTTATAAATTGTCAAAGGCATTAAATTGATGCTCGCACCAAGATTGAAAAACGCATCTTCTAAGTAACATTGTTTATTGTGCAAGGGCATGTAAAACTACCTGGATCATTCAACTTTGATGGCATGAATTCAAAACTTTTATTCAACAATTCTGGTCACTCAGGCACTCATACAACATCAATTGCATCTTCTTTGTCAGCATCTTTCTTTTCTTCCACTGGTGCCTCAATAGCTTTCACGGTTTTTCCTACTTTGATTCCACTTCCATCTTGCTTTGATGGTCCTTCCGATTCCCCTTTCCTCTCTGTGCTCTTTGTTGCCCTTCTCTGGCTTCTTGATACCTATAGACACCATTCAATTCAGCAAATTCAGTTCCATAGAATTTTAAAGCAGGTTTACCTACTCTTTCTGAAAAAAGGTATAGCTTTGGAATACTATCTTAGATGGAGTGTTTCAGCTTTTTTGAATGTGTCCTCATATGTCCGAAATCTCCTTGATATCATGTTCTAATTTTCTTTGAATTTTTCTTAGTGTTGCTCGAAAAAGCTCATGGTGGTGGGTTCATTGATTGACCTCCCAGTTGTCCTATTTGATTCTCTATGCTCTTGAGCAGTATAGTTGTCTGTTGAGCCCATTGTTCCAGCTTAGCCACTCTACTATTAGACTGTTTCATGTGGTCTTCAAAAAACTTCCTCGCCTCACTGGGTTGAAATCATGAGTATTGTTGTCTTGGTGAGTATGAGTTCTAATTGTTTCCACCCGAAGAGTTATAGTTATCTCTTTTACAACTCGTGACAAATGGCCATGGTTGCTAATTATTTCTTCCGTTGAAGTTGTTGGCATAATCAACATGTTCCATTTGTTATTCTTGCATCTCTCTGGGGTTGGTCCTCCCATCAATCTTTTTCATTAAAATACTCCTTGCATTAAACTTCGCAAGAATCACATCTATATCTGAAATTCGATGGTACTTCTCGTGCTCAAATGTATCCACTGCATCAGTCAAAGCCATGAAACTTCCTCCAAAAGTAGCATCTAAATACTTTTTTTTCACTTATGTGCAGTCTTGAATAGAAATGAGAAAACAGAGTGCATTAAGCCATCTCATGTTGTGGGCAACTCTACACTTCAATTTTAAATCTTTTCCAAGGTTCGTGGGTGTCTTCCAGCTCCTTTTGACAAAAAGTCAGGATCTCATGCATCTGCTTCATCACTTTAGATCGTGGGCAATACTCAGCCAGAAATAGTCCTACCATCTGCTCCCAAGTTTCAATGCTGTTTGTTGGTAACTGGTCAAATAATTTCTTTGCAAGATCCCTTAATGCAAACTAAAACTGCTGCAACTTTATGATGTCATCCCCATAGTCATATCCTCTGCATGTCTGCAAAAAGAACTTTAAAAATTTCTTTGTGTTTTCAACAGACGAACCCTTAAACTAGGTTCGTGAAACTAGGTGGATCGATCCACCCTTTAGTTGATGACTCCCTAGCAGAATCCTTAAACACGTACTCAATATGTCATCTAGGTCTGGCAAAACCTCTTATATTCTTTCCCTATGGTATCTTGGCTGGTAACTCCCTCTCTGTGGTTGAGCTCGTGGAAGAACCGGTTGTATATTTTCCTCCTCTCATGGCCATTCGTTCCCTGGCTCGTCACCTGCCATGGATTTTTTAGCTTTCAGCTTCCTACAAGTCCTTAAAGTTTCAAGATCGATCGTTATTGGTTCAAGCTCTGAACTTCTCGTTATACACAAATATCACTTTCCGGAGTTGATCAAGCGGGAATAACTTTCAAACTTAAAATTTTTTTGTCGCCATTAGGTCACATTGAAACAAAATAAATCTTATAGTAATGACAACTTGGAAGATAGTTGAGTAGTGACCTGCCCAAACTCTATATGGCAATTTCTTACCGGAAGCGTACGAGTGCAAATAGTGTGGGAAGTAAGTTACAACCCAAAAATATCAAACCCAAGGGAGAACTCCGTTGTATCTTAACTACTAAAAAAGCTATTTGTGCAATAACGAACAAATGACTATGAAGTTATCACCTTTCACAATCACTATTTACTAGTAAAGGAAAATGAAATATATTTTGGATTTTTGGAATAATTAGTCATTAAAACACTTAATAAATGAAAGACTTAATTCAATGATAAAACAAGTGATATCGTAAGGACTAGGTTTCTTTGGATAGATATTGATCAAAGACTATAGAGAAACTGAGATGAAATATGATCGACTTCTGTGTGGGATATGTTAATCTGTGAAGTAAAACCTATGATTATGGTTCCCATAATAGAAAACACAACTCTGTAATTCAGAATGTTACTATATGTACATTTTTCTCTAAACGTATTTATCTCGGTGAATTACCCAAGTCTCTAGTTTAGACGCTATCATCACACGACATGTGGAATTGTCTAACTTCCGCATCTGTCATAAGAATCAAACAATTATGTGTTCTTGATGCACATAAAGCATTAAAATCAAATTGTCGATTCACTTTAATTATTCCTCACACAATCATCTCAACATAAACTCTATCCAATAACTCCTATCGCCTCACGATACGCAAAGGATTTAGCTACTCATACCCAAAATAAAAACATAAACATATATAAAACGAAACATGGTCTTCAATAAAATAAATAAAAAGATTTTGAGGTTCAAAACAAAAGTAATAAACTAAGAAATAATAAACGAAATCCAAACATAAAAAAATATTCGAAATAGAAATACTAATCCATAACCAACTCGATCGCATATCTCGTTCTTGTTCTTATGTACTCCAATGATCTCTAAGAATATCCAATAAACCCTAAAGCTCCAAAATTATAGTGAAAATCTATGTTAGCCTCCTAACTAAGACTCCATTAGGGCTTATTTATTTTCCTCATATGCCTTGTTGTTGGGAAGACCTTGGATTTGATTAGGAAACCAAATTAGCTTAAAATTCACTTTTTTGGGTCAAAGGAATCGCAAGCCAGTTGAAAGCGATCGCTTAGCGACATTGTAAAATTAGGGAAAAAATTCCACTACAGACCTCCGATTTTGCTTCCGTTTGTTGTGCTGAACTTCCCTCTCATCTTTCTAAAACTTTGGCGTTTACAACTTCTACAGATTAGGACATTTGATTCCCATATTTAGCATCAAATTCGAGTCTTGTGCTCCCAACATCTTTCCATCTTTGCGCGTCTTCACCATTTTGGCTTTAACTTCTTCCCTAGATGTCGAAATTGTAATTCACTACTTGCGTTAGAAACAAGACCTTCATATCTTTCCAATGGTATATTGGTTCTTCCTTGATTCGTCCAAATCTATTCCCAGTAAATTCTGCAAATTGGTGCTATAATTGTTCCTTTTTGCTTATCTTTGTCAACTAGACTCCGAAACACAAAACATAGGAATTAATTGTTGAAAATTATTGTGTTTTCCCAAAGCACAATAATTTGACAAAAATATTATAAATCCAAGTTCCTGAGTCCAAGTTCATAGGTCGAAGTTCATGCGTCTAAGTTCATTAGTCCAAATTCATAAGTCTAAGTTCAATGTTTAAGTAGATGAATCTATTTATTGTGTATTTAACTTATGTTGTAGGATGCACTATAAATTAGCATCCAAATTCTCATTTTGTAACAAGCCAAAAAAGGCCAAAAAATATAAAAGAAAATATTTGTAGGTGCAACATCACCACAATTACAACTTATATACTTTATGCTTAGATATTTCCAAAATGTGGTATCAAGGGCAAGTTCGATCCAAAATTTGGGCGTCAATACTACTTTCATTCATGGCAAATCAAGAAACTCAATATCTTCCTATGTTTGCAGGTGAAAATTTTGATTATTGGATTATCAAAATGAAGACCTTTTTCTTATCACAAGATCTATGGGATGTGATAAAAGATGGCGTGAAAAGTCCAAAAGAAGGAAGTTGTACTGTTGTTGATAAAAAGGAACAACAAAAAGATGCCGAAGCACTATTTTTCCCTCAACAAGCCGTAAGTGATGCTATCTTTCCTCGGATAATGGGAGCCACCTCCTCCAAGCAGGCATGGGAGATCTTGCAGCAAGAATTCCAAGGGAGTTTGAAGATCAAAACCATTAAGCTACAAAGCTTGAGAAGAGAGATGGAAAATCTCAAAATGAAGGACTATGAGAATATATGTATAGTGAGATCCACTAGATATAGAGATAGAATAGATGTTCATGGATAGACAAAGATTCCATTGATTCTTAGTTTTTGGGCTGAAAAAGCTCATCGATCCAAATGAATCATTCTTCTGGTCCCTCTTCACTCTCCGCCCCGAAACTAACCCACGGCACAACGCCCATTCGCTTCGCGCGCGGGAAGGCAACGAAGTTCAGTTCATCAGACCGCAGCGAAGTGGAGCAGCCGCGACACGACCTTACCTTAGCTGGATCTCATTATGCAATATATCACTAGAGTAATTGATCTTGTTAATAAAATGAGATCATATGGAGAAACAATTGAAGAATCAAGAATTGTGCAAAAATTCTTGATAAGCCTCACAGAAAAATATGACCATGCTGTCGCAGCAATTGAAGAATCCAATGATCTATCAACTCTATCACTTTCAGAGCTTATGGGATCTTTGCAAGCACATGAGAAAATATTAAGCCGAAGAAGTGGAGATTTGGAGACTGTATTCAAAGCCGTCGTGAACAAACACAAGGCTAAGAAAAATAACTATCCTCCATGTCCTACATGCAAAAGGACAAATCTTTTGGAAAATGATTGTTATTTCAAAAACAAGCCCAAATAATCAAACTGTGAAAAAATTTGGCATGAAGAAAAATATTGCAGAAAGCCAATAAAAAGGCAGAAAGCAAACTTCTCCGAAGAAAACCAAGAATCTTTACTCTTTGCATATCAACCACCAGAAGAAAGAGTCAAGAAGAAAACTCAATTTCAACCAAGTGCAGATGTCCTCGAGAAGAAAGAACACACATTTGATGGAAACGAGTGTGAAAATATTGGGCACGAGAATGAGCAACATGATTGCCATTATGATCATATGGAGACTTTTCAAGTGAAAGGGGAGCTCTTCTGAAAACGCATTAAGGAGGAGTGTTGAAATTAATGTGTTTTCCCAAAGCACAATAATTTGACAAAAATAATTATAAGTCCAAGTTCCTAAGTCCAAGTTCATAGGTTTAAGTTCATGAGTCTATGTTCATTAGTCCAAATTCATAAGTCTAAGTCCAAAGTTTAAGTAGATGAATCTATTTATTGTGTATTTAACTTATGTTGTAGGATGCACTATAAATTAGCATCCAAATTCTCATTTTGTAACAAGCCAAAAAAGGCCAAAAAATCATAAAAGAAAATAATTGTAGGTGCAACATCACCACAATTACAATTTATATAATTTATATTTAAATATTTCCAACATTAACAATGAAAGACTCAACACATAAGAGCAAAGCAATAAAACAAGTAAATGAGTGTGCTAAAAGTGCACATCTTGGACACTCAGCACACCCCTAAACTTACCTTTTTGCTCGTCGTCGAGCAAACAAAACAAAACAAGGACTCAAAACTAAATATGCAAACAAAGAAAGACAAACATAGTTCACATCACTTCAACACTCAAGCGTAGACTTTTGATTCAATCCCTCTCAATCAATTTATGACAATGCATGAATTAGAGCAATCAAATGCTTATTACTAACTTGAGGGTTCATCAAATTATCACAGACAATCCTCTTGTGTGCACTGGTATGGACAATTTTCTCATGAAATAAAACTGACTTCTTGACTAAGTTTATAGAGATGAGTTTCACCAAAAACGACCACATCACCTAATCCCCTGATTTTCACACTTTCTCTTCACTAATGTAGAGAGTTCCACCAAAGATCAATTAGGACTTCTTCAGCTTCTAATGTTAGGCTAGGGCATTGTCTCAAAAGAGGTATAGGATAAGAAAAACAAATATCTAGAAACAATTCACTTCATCTCACTAATCAAACACTTTCTTCTCATACGGTTTTTCTCTCAATTTTTATTTTTATGCAAGTTCTCACCCTCTTTTCTGTTCTTTTTGAAGTTACACCCCCAAATGTAAGATTTTTATTGGCTTTGTGCACTTAATCTCTCCTCTCTCCCTTAGATTGGCTTTTATTTTTCTTTTCATGCTCATGGACTTTTTACTCATAACTTCTTCAATTCCTTCGCTTGTGCTCTTACTTTTCCAAAAGCTTCTATTCACGCGTAAACGAATCCTCTAGAAATAGGTAAGGATAATTCATGTTGCAGCTAAATGGGTAGGTAAATGGCCTAATTCATAAAAATGGCTTATAGTCAAAAGGCTTCAGAGGGTGCAATGGATTATTTTATTTGTAAAGGGTTTGGGCTTGAAAGGCTCATTCGTAAATCAAAAGATGGCCTAGATCACTTCCTTGGTGGTTCTCTATCTAGGATTTTGCATTGATAGGTGCTCAATTAGTTGCACATGATTAGTGGTCTCAAAAAGATTGGGTCTTGTCTATAAACATTCGTCAATAATGTACAAACAACTAAGTGCAATAACTGAAATGACGGTGTATATGAAGAATGCCTGCTCAAATATAGATCAATCAACAAGTTATTTCCATAACAGCAAATCATGCTCGTCAACATCACAATGTCACAACTAGTCTTAAGGCATGCTCATCATAGATCCCCACTTTCCTGAATTAATAGTGAACTAGACTCAAAAACGCGAAAAAAAAACTTTAACAAAAGACAAAAACTCACAAAAAAGAAAATAAAATAATTCTTTTTTCAAATAAAAGACACTTTTTATATTTATAACACTAATTAAAGCAGTAAAAGACTCAACAAACATGGCAAATTATCATCAAATAGGACAATAATTGCATCAAATTGGGACTACCTTCCCCAAATACCCCCAAACATTAAAATATGCAATGTCCTCATTGCGTAAAATAAATTAAGATTAAGAGGAGTCCCCTTGCGAGTTAAACTCATATGGTGGTATCTTAGCTTGAGTTAAGACGGGTACGGAGAACTCATATTTGATAGTTACCACTACTCGCCCCTTTGAGAGTGCTGCCTTGGACGTCAACGTTAATGATGGCGAGAATTGCGGTGCTTGAAAAGTATGGAATATTCTCGTGTTTCATATGTAGACATTCTTTCCTTCAATGGCATAAGAAAATTGTAGTAGGAAACAATTTTTTCACCATGAATGACAAAACACATATACTTCATGATAAAAATAGTGCTCCAACTACAAGTAGCAGATAATAGTTACCAAATAATGTACACGTAGAATTCAAATAGGATTCTGAAAAGTAATGTTTCCTACTTTTATAAGAATTGGAAAGGTATGCAACATATAATACTAGAGTTTAGGAAAGACAATGAGAGTATGGGGAAGGAATTTTCGTGCAAAAACTAGAAAGGACGAAAATTTCTTATTTAAAGCTGACGACACAATCGATCGTTTTTCCTTGCAAGCGTCCGCATTGCTGTAAAGCAATGTGATCGCTTTCTTAGGAATGCATTCGCTTTCACCTAATTGAATTTTCCTTTGTTATGAAATGCCACGACTTCTTGGAGATAAGCTATTGCTTCTTTCTAAGTGGGGGAAAGCGATTGCATGTCTGGTCTCTAAACTTTTGCAGTGAATTTGACCCTTTGACAAGCGATGGGTACGCGATCGTTTCCTACTTTTAACTTCTGATCAAAACTTTATCCTCTTTGGATGCAATTGGAATGCGATCGTTTTGGTCCTCGTGATGTTTCCATAGAAAATTTTCCTTCCCTAAGCGGTCGCTTTGCGTTGCTTACTCTCCTTTCCAAACTTCAACAGAGATTTTTGATCTTCCCAACATGGATGATAGCGATTGCTTGCGTCGCTTTCCTCCTTTCCAAATTTCAACAGAAATTTTTATTTTCTTCATGAATCATGTAAGCGATTGCTTCCTATTTCCTCATGTCCTGAATGCAATTTCTTACTCCCCCGTCTTTTATGCATCTTTTTGCTACTTTCCACTATTCGTCTTCTCTCTATTTCCTTTTCCATGCATTCTTTTCTGCAAAAAAATAATCCATCACCACTTAGAACAACAAAACTGAATTGAATAAATAGAAATAACTACTGAAAATGAAATAAAGCAGTAAATTCATGGGTTGCCTCACAGACTGCGCTTTTGTTTAACGTCGTTGGCTTGACAGGACAGTGGAGTTAAAATTTTTACTCCTTCCAGAGTCTTCCTCACTCCAATCGCTCTCATCTAATCGATCTTTTTAGTAGTCCTAAATCTTCATGAGCTCGGCAATATCGTCCGTTTCATCCACTCCTGGGCTCTCCTTTTTTCTTCAATCAACTCACTCGTTTGTAGGCTTTCTAAGAATGCTCCATCGTGCATATCTATTTCAGCTAGTCTCTTTTCCTTGTTACCTGGTACAAAAACATAAGTTTTCTCTAGCTCTTTATGGCACAAGGTAACTGACCTGCCCAAACTCTATTGTCAAATTATACCGTAAGTGTATGGGTGCAAGTAATATAGGGGAAGTAAGTTACGACCAACAAAATATCGAACCCAAGGGGCTATCTAACGATAATAATTGACACAAACTACTTTTAATCTACTTAAATAAATTAAATAAAAAATGGAGGATTTTGGGTTTTCAATTAATAACTAATAAAACAAGAAATAAATAAATCAATAGCCAACAAGATACAATAATGATAAAAACCTAGGATTTCGGGTTTCACCATAATCATCTATAGTTGACCTCGATTGCTATGTAATTGATTTCATGAGAATACATTAATTGAATGCAGGTAAATCCTTCTAATTGTGATTGGTAGTAGTTAATGGATCTTTTCACGTCTAATCATTAAAATGACACTATGTGTACTCTATTCCTCTAGATGCATTTATCACTGCTACATTAAAAAAGAATCACTACATCATGCATCGGGTTGACAATCATTCAACATGAATGCAATGTTCATATATCTTAGAAGATTTAATTTATGATTTCTTCTGTCGAGTCTATCACTGTTTATCTAGACAATTATGTGTTTGCGCACATAAAGCATTAAGAATAAGATATATAAATCAACTAAATACTCAAACAATCCATCAATCATAAAACAAGAGTTCAACAAAGAGTAATTAGGCTACATCTTAATCCTATAAAATTAAACTAAAACATAATAAACTAAAGAAAATAGTAAACCCTAATCTAAAGAGCTTCTAAGTGTGAAAAGTTATTCTAAAGTCTACATATCATGTTCAAAAGTCTCACTTTCATGCCCCCAGTGCCTTGGATTCATATGTGGAAGATTGGCTATTAGGACTATTATTACAACACACATGGAAAATTATCAGCAAATAGGACTATTATTACAACAAACTTGGACTACCTCCCCTAAATAACCCCAAACATTAAAATATGCAATGTCCTTATTGCATAAAATAAATTAAGATTAAGAGGACCCCCCTTGCAAGTTAAACTCATATGTTGGTATCTTGGCTTGAGGTAAAACGGGTATGAAGAACTCCAATTTGGTATCCACCGCTACTTGCCCCTTTAAGACATTTTCTCTACAATAGCATAAGTCAATTGTTAGTTGGAAACAACTAATTCACAATGAATGACGAAATATATCTAATTCAAAAGAATAATTTACAAATAATGTGCAAGTTGAATTCTAATAGGATTGTGAAAAGTAAAGTTTCTTACTTTTAAAAGACTTTGAAAAGCATGCCATATCAAATAACAAGGATGGGGGAAAGACATAAAAAGAGAGAATTTGAGAAGGAATTTCGTGCATAAACAAGAAAGAAAGGAAAATTTCATATTTAAAATTGACGACTCAAACGATCATTTTCCCTACTAAGTGTCTGCATTGTTGTAAAGCAATGCAATTGCTTTCTTAGGTATGCGTTCACTTTCACCTGATTGAATTTTCCTTTGTTTTGGAATAAGATGACTTTGTGGAGTAAGCGATCGCTTTCTTCTAAACGGGGCGAGCGATCGCATGTCCGGTCTCTAAACTTTAGTAGTGAATTTGACCCTTTGACAAGCGATGGGTACGCGATCGCTTCCTCCTTTCCAAACATTTAACACAAAATTTTTCTCTTCGTGAGCATGAATATAAGCGATCAATTTCTTCCACTTTCCTCCTTTCCAAACTGCGGCAGAAAATTTTTCACTTTTTCCTCATGGAAGTAGGTGATGGCCTATGATTTCTTCTTTAATGGTATGCGATCGCTTAACTATTTCTCCAGCGTTTTTATGCTTTTTCCCTATATTTTCCTTCTTTGATTCTCCTCTCAAACATCTTTTTAGCCTTTATTCTACAAAATTCCACATTTAGATTAGGATTTAAGAACAAAACAATAATCAAAAACAAAATAAATAAAAATTAAAAGATGTAGAGCGATAAAAATTCATGGGTTGCCTCCCAAAAATGCTTTTGTTTAACGTCTTTGGCTTGACAAATTCAAGGAGGATCAAAGAGTCGATCTTCTTCCCATGGAACGGGTTCTATTAGTGAGCCCTCTTTTGATGGTTTATGTTCTTTCGCCCATGGTGGATTTTTCCATGTAGTGGAATCCTCTTGCTCGACTTCCCTCGCAGTTAATTTTTTTTCTTTGGCGCTCCTTATCCGTTCTTTTTCTCGTCTTCTTCTTTTTTGTGCTCGGTACTTCACCATCTTTTGACTCCAACTTCTCTGGAAATTCACTATCAAACAGAGGCATAGGATCAACAAGTGCAATTATATCAAACCAAGATTTATCAAAGTCAGATTAATGAATTGCACAAGTTTTAATGAAACTCACTGGATTTTGAAGTTTTGGAGATGCTTACCAAACAGAGTTTTAATGAAACGCCTCTCTAAGCATCTCATTTCCTTCATCAACCATAATTTGATTTTCATTCATGTCATCCATTGCTTCAACATGTTTGATTGAGTGCCCCTCTGTGTGGCTTGCCAAAGACTGTGGAGCCTCTCTTTCCAGACAATCCCTAGTTTGGCCCAATATTTCTCAATTTTTTTCGCTGAAGCTTCTTTTTCATGGAATAATGGCTCTATAAGTGATAGCCATCCTTCGATATTAACGGCATATAAAGTCAATAACTCTTCATCCTCTTCAACAGGCTGCGATTATGGGGTTTTCTGATATGGTTGATATTCCTTACTTTTCATGAAAAGTGTACCTTCTTCGTATTCCCATTCATATTCGTTGATCCATGAAAAGTCCGGGTACCTTTGGGAGTCATGATCATACTTGTGTTCATATGGGTTGACGGCACACAAGAAATTTACATCATAACTCATCTTTGCAATTTGTGAGTATGTACCTAAAACATGCATAATGGATATGAGAAAAAGAAATTAACAAAACCAATTTATTTATAGAAAACGAAATAAGCATCACTACATCATGCATCGGGTCGTCAATCATACCACATGAATGTAGTGTTCATATATCTTATGAGATCTAAAGTTATGATTTCTTCTGTCGAGTCTATCACAGTTTATCTAAACAATTAAGTGTTTGCGATGCACTTAAAGCATTAAGAAGAAGATATATAGACCAACTAAATACTCAAAACAATCCATCAATCATAAAACAAGAGTTCAACAAAGAGTCGTTAGGCTCCATACTAATCCTGGAAAATTAAACTAGAACATAATAAACAAAATAAAGTAATAAACCCTAATCTAAAGAGCTTCTAAGTGTGATAAGTTATTCTGAAGTCTACATATTGTGTTCAAAAGTTTCATTTTCGTGGCCCCTATACCTTGTATTTATATGTGAAAGTGTCGGGGAGACTTAGAGTATGATTAGGAAATCAAATCAGTTGAAAATTCACTTTTTTGAGCCTAAACAATCACAAGAAATTGCTTTGCAATGGCTCTAGAATTAGGGCGACATTGTGGAGTTTTGGCACAACTTTAGAAAGCAGTAAGCTATCGGTTATACTTGCATAGAGTTTGAATGCGATCGCTTAGAGTTTTATTAAGCGGTAAGTCACCATTTTCTTCATAACATCCGCTACAGACCTCCAATTTCACTTCTATTTGTTGGGTTTAACTTTACGTTCTTCCTTATATACCTCTGATGTTTATAACTTCTTCAGATTCGGACATTATGAGTATTTAGCAACAAAGTCGCGTGTTGCTCGTCCAACAACAACAGGTTTCCATGTTTGCGGGTCTTGACCATTTTGGCTATAACTTCTTCACTAGATGTTGGAATTGTGGTTCGCTTCTTGAGTTAGAAACTACACATCCATATCTTTCCAGTGATATATAGCACATTCCGTGATTCGTCCAGATATGGTCCCACTAAATTCCACAAGTTGGCGCTATTTTCATTCATTTTTGCTTCTTTTTACCAACTAGACTCCTAAAAACAAAACATCGGAATTAACATTGAAAGACCCAAAACACATAATAACAAAGCAACAAAACAAGTAAATGATTGTGCTAAAGGTGCATATCTTGGAAACTCATCAGTATCATAACCTTTTTCGGCATCAATCAAAGATATTTTGTATAATGTTGCACTTGTCGTCTTTTGTTGTTACTTGCTATTATCAATTGAGGTATAAATATCATGGGTAAATTCCACTTTGCACCCCGGATTTTGTTTAGTTGGCACTTTGCACCCCCAAAACCGAAAAATAGGATTTTGCAATAGCAAAAGCAGAGCAAATCACACCACTCAAAATTCCAGCAATAAGAAAATTGATTGATTATATTTTTAGGGATAAATAAGCCTTCAAATTATATTTTCTTCAAAAATCAATAAGACTCATAACATAATAATTTAATATCTTTTGAAACATGGATGATCAAATTATGCTCAAACCATTTATTCCCATGTGCCTTAGGACTATAGTTGAAAAAGACCAGTTTGATGGGGAAAAAAGAATCTAAAGAAAAGTTTGATATTATGTTTACTCTATAAAAACAATAATTTGTGTTATGTTTTAGCCGATAAAAGACCAATTGTATTTGTTAGTTTGAACTGATAAAGATTATCTAATGATCATATTGGAAATTGATTTTGATTGTTTAGAAAACCATTTAACATACTATAAACTGCCTAATCCTCTCCAAATACTGGTTGACAAGCTTTAATAAGAAATGCATTCTTCTGCTACTGATAAAATATGACTTGTTTGAGGAAATAATAAAACAGAGTTCTATTAATTAATGTCATATAGCTTGCTCTAACAGCTGTTTTACTGTTGATAAGTAATTGACATAAAGCATTCACAACCAAAATATTTCTCCAAGCAAAGGCCACATCGTACGTTAATCCGGTGTCACTTTGGTACTTCAAGTGTTAAATCACAATACGAAAGTTGATTCTCAAATCTCAATTCAATATCAAGTTTGTTGCATAACTCAACTGCGGAAAATGGTAACGTCCAATAACAGCCTGTTCGTCTCGTTCACTTCAAAAAGATGTGGGCATCGCCTACTTTCAGGGCATTGTCCTCCACGAATTCCTTCCATCCAGTGGTTAGTTTCACGTTGTGATTTGCCTCGCTGCACTTAGCAAACCATGTATTTCCATTCAAATCGCGAAGTTTTATTATGTTCTGCTTTCCAGGCAAATTGGATCTTGTGAAAGTTAATGAGACAGACTGTTAGAGAGAGATTGCCTAAGTTAAGTTAAATAAACCACATGAGGCATATACAAAAGATGAGATTATTTGATATCAGTTGTGAATAGCTTACCAAAAGTTTTTTTTTTTTAAATGAAACTGAGTCTGTGGATAGATCCTGGAGCTCTTGTATTTGCTGACATAAGAAGGCTGCATAAGTGAATGTGGAATGGGTTACGGAACCTTTGAAGAAAGCTTAGCATTTCATGGAGAAATGAAGAAGATATATGTATTCAGTGTATTTTCCTCAGTATTATTCTTTTCATTACAGCAAGCCACCTATATATACAGTCTATATTATTAATTTCTGCCAACCTTCCCATACCTTATTATCTAACATATTCAACTACCACTCTCACCTACCATTCTTTCCATCTAACAGTCTTACCACCTACCATTCTACTTTATATATATTATAACAAGCTCCTTAAATTATAAATGTACTCCAGAGATTACTGCGGAGATTCCCACACCCCCCCTCAAGTTGGATGGTAAATATTGATGAGATCCAACTTGCAAGTGAGATCAGTAAACATGTGCCGTGATAATCCTTTGGTAAAGATATCAGCCATTTGATCCTCTATAAGAACATATGTTATACAAATAGACCCATTATCAACTTTCTCCTTGATGAAGTGTCTGTCAACCTCCACATGCTTCATTTTATCATGTTGAACTGGATTACGTGAAATGTTGATGGCTGCCTTGTTATCACAATAAAGTTTAGAAGTAGATTGACTTGTGAGTTGCAGCTTATGTAGGAGTTTTTGTAGCCATAAAACCTCACATATTCCTTGATCAACAGCTCTGAATTCAACTTCTGCACTACTTTTGGCAACAAAATTATGTTTTTTGCTTCTCCAAGTCACTAGGTTTCCCCATACAAATGCACAATATCCCGTAGTTGACCTTCTATCTTCCAATGATCCTGCCCAATCCGCACTAGTAAAGATTTCTACTTCTCTGCTTACCCCTCTTTTAAAAAGTAAGCCACTTCAGGGTGAGCTTTAGATGTATCTCTGAAAATTTTGTACACAGTATCTGAAACTAACCGCATATGCAATATCAGGTCTCGTGTGAGAAAAATAGATGAGCTTGCCAACTAATCTCTGATATCTTTGCTTGTCAACTGGTCCACGAAAGTTTTTTGTCTACTTTCCAAATTCAAATGGTGTGTCGCTCGGTTTACATCCAAGCATCCCTGTTTCTCTAAGAAGATCCAATACATATTTTCTTTGTGATACACTAATGCCCCTTTTTGATCTAGCGACCTCCATTCCCAAAAAATATTGCATTTCTCCTAAATCTTTAACTTCAAATTCAATATTCAATATTTTCTTCAGTCTCTCCATCTCAACACAGTCATCTCGTGTCAATAAAATATCGTCAACATAAACAATGAGAACTGCCTTTCTTCCAATACTATGGCGGAAGAACATTGTATGGTTAGATTGACTCTGTTGATACCCTTGACCTTTAATCACCTTTGAGAATTTATCAAACCATGCTCTTGGTGATTGTTTTAGGCCGTAGAGAGATTTTTTGAGCTTGCACACTTGATTTTCATTACCATTTTTACCGAAGCCTGGTGGCATGGTCATGAAAACTTCTTCTTCCAGCTTGCCATTTAAAAAAGCATTCTTAATATCAAGTAGCTGAAGTGGCCAATCCAAGTTCGCTGCCAAGGACAAAAGGACACGAACTGTATTTAACTTTGCCACACGTGCAAACGTTTCCATGTAATCCATGCCATCGGTTTGAGTAAATCCTTTGGCAACGAGGCGGGTTTTATATCGTTCTACAGTTCCATCAGCTTTATACTTAACTGTGAGAACCCATTTACAACCAATTGGCTTCTTTCCCCTCGGTAAATTCACCACATCCCATGTATCATTTTTCTCCAAAGCTTTAATTTCTTCCACCACTGCCTCTCTCCACTTAGGATCTCCAAAGGCTTCCTGGATATCATTTGGGATTTCTGTATTGTCAAGTACGGAGGTGAATGCACTAAATCCAATAGACAAAGTGTTGTATGACACAAATCGTGAGGTGGGGGATGGATGGTACATGAACGAGTTTTCTTTCTAAGAGCAATAGGCAAATCAATATCACAAGTTTCAGAGTTATCTGAATGAGATGGTGATTCTGGAACTATCACAGGTTCAGACTCTCTTGGTGCTTTAGGTGTGAGGTTCTCTTTGTTCCCTGGTTTTGGCTTTCTCGAGTATACAAGTATCTCTTTGCCATTTTATTTTTGTTCTCCCCCTAAGTTCAAGTTTTTCTCCGTAGATGGCACTATAGGTAGGTTGTTCGAAGAAGGAAGGTCATCAGTTTCAGTATTTAGTATACACTCGGATAGACTGAAATCAAAAAACTGATCTTCACTCAGATTCTCCCCCTGAAGGGAAGGTTTTTGAAAATAAGGTGTTTTTTCAAGGAAAGTTACATCAAGACTGACAAATGTTTTCCTTGTAGAGGGGCCATAACACTTGTAACCCTTCCGCGTAGAAGAATAACCAATAAAAACACACTTGACTGCACGACGGTCTAATCCCTCGATCATGAGGATGAACATGAACAAATGTTGTACAACCAAATACTTTGGGTTGACACTCAAGTATATGCGAGAGGTAGGAAAATAATTCTGAAGGGCTTGAAATGTTGTATTTAAAGATAAAATACGACTTGGCATTCTGTTGATAAGGTACGCAGCGGTTAAAATGGTATCCCCCCATAATATTTTCGGCATGTTTCTTGTGAACTTTAAAGCTCGGGCCACTTCAAGTAGGTGGCTGTTTTTCCGTTCAGCTATCCCATTTTTTGAGGAGTGTTAATACATGTGCTTTGATAAATTATTCCATGTGTTTTTAGGTAATCACTCAAGATATTGTTGTAATATTCTCTGCCATTGTTAGTTCTTAGAATTTGGATTTGTTTTTGGAATTGTGTTTGAATCATGGTATGAAAGCTAATAAAGACCGAACGAACCTCACTTTTGTGTTTCAAAAGATAAACCCAACATGCACGGGTATGATCATCAATAAATGTAATAAAATATTTTGTTTGAATTCGATTAGGGATGCAAGAGGGACCCCAAATATCACTCTGAATCAGAGTAAAAGGTGCAGTTGGTATATATTTAGTTTTTGGAAAGGAAGTGCGTTAATGCTTAGCTAATTTGCAAATTTCATACTGAAAGTCAAGATGTGAATTATTCAGAGACATGGATGGTAACAAGTGTTTTAGATAGTGAATGTTGGGATGACCTAGTCTAAAGTGCCATAACAAAATATCACTTTTATTAGACGTAGAATAGAATCACAAATTGCAACTCGACCTAGTTTATTCAAGTTCGCATCTTCAAGGTAGTAGAGTCCTTCACACCCTTTAGGACTGACAATCGTCTTCCCCGATGATAAATCCTCAAATATATCATGAGAGGGAAAGAATTGAGTAGTGTAGTGTGAATGTTTTGTTAATAGGCTTACTGAAAGTAAATTGCAGGATAAGTTAGGATCATGGAGGACATATTAAAGTGCCATTGATTCGGAAATCTTAATACTTCCTGTTCATGCGACGGGTGAAAGGGTTCGATCTGCAATTTTAACTTTCAAATTCCCAGCACAAGGATATGTAGTGAATAATCGGTAACAGTTAGTCATATGATCCATTGCACCCGAATCAGTTATCCACGGATTTCTGACTTTTGAGGTAACAACACTAAGTGCTTTTATAAAATTACCTCTTTGTGCCAAGGAACCAGATAGAATATTTGTAGAGGACTGACCAGAGGATTGACTAGAGGACTGAAAGCTATTAAACATTTTGTAGAATTGTTCTAGTTGTTCAGGATTGAGAAAATTTCAACATTAGCCCTCTAACTTGGCCTCCATTCAGAAATTGTCATATAACTTGGCACCGCATAAATTTGGTCCTTAACTTGGCATAAAATTAAATTTCAGTCCTCTGACACTGAAAATTACTAATACTGGTTGGATTATAGCACGTGAGTGGTCAAGTGACCCTCAATTTGGGGAGTTAGGGCTTCAAATCGCCACACGTGTAGAGACCTGAAAGAAAATAAACTTAGAAAAATTTTGCACCCCAAGTCACACGTTTTAGACTGCACAGCAAAGAGAAGAACTTTAAGAATAAAAGTTCTAGGAGTAGTTGAAGCTGTCAAACTCAAAGAAAAGGTTGAGGCTCAAAGAGAAACTACCCTCCTTGCAAACATTGTGGTAGAACAAGTCATGCTCCATTCAAGTGTTGGAAGAGGCCTGAATCAAAGTGCAGCAAATGCAATCAACTTGAACACGAGGCAGTGATTTGCAATAGCAAAATTCAAAAACCAGAGGAAGAAGCCCACAAAGCTGATCAAGATGATGAAGATCAGATGTTCATGGCAACATGTTTCTCTACAAATGCCTCCTCATACAATTGGCTCATTGACTGTGGTTGTACAAACTACATGTCATTTGATAAAACTCCCTTTAAAGAGTCAAATCCTACAACAATCACGAAAGTGAGGATAGGTAATGGTGGTTATATTGCAAGGAAAAGGAACAATTGCAATAACAACCAACTCAGGTACAAAAACAATTTCAGATGTTCTTTATGTACCTGAAATTGATCAAAATCTGCTTATTGTTGTCCAGTTAATAGAAAAAGGTTTTAGAGTGCACTTTGAAGACTTGCATTGTCGTATCTATGATGTTGTTGGGAAGGAGGTTTTGCGTGTCAAAATTAGAGGGAAAAGCTTCTATTTGATCCTATGGAGGAGGAGCACACAACTTATTCTACAAATGTTTATATCACTGAAGTTTGGAATGAAAGACTTGGGTATTGTCATGTTCAACGAATGCTCAAGATGAAGAAAGATAAAGTGACAAGAGGTTTACCTGCTCTAATTGATCACCCGCCTAATTGTCTGCTTGTCAATTTGGTAAGCAAAGTAGGAAACCATTTCCTAAATCATGTTTGAGGGCAACACAGAAGTTGCAATTAGTTCATACGGATGGGGGAGGACCTCAAAGAACACCATCTCTTCAAGGTAGTCGGTATTACATTCTTTTCATTGATAATTTTACAAGACTATGTTGGATTTATTTCCTAAAGTTCAAGTCTGAAGTGGCTGTAGTTTTTTGAAAGTTTAAGAAAACAATGGAAATTCAAAGTGGCTGTATGATTCAAATTTTAAGGTCTGATAACGGGAAAGAGTACACCTCTACCGAATTTAAATTATTTTGTGATGATGCTGGCATTGAACATCAACTCACTTCTCCTTATACTCCACAACAAAATGGAATGAGTGAAAGGAAAAATCGATATGTTATGGAGATGGCTAGATGCATGTTGCATGAAAAGGGGCTGCCCAAAGATCTTTGGGCAGAGGCAGCCAACACAACAAGTATTTTTTGCAAAACCGACTTCCACGTGTAGCTATGGAAGACAAAACTCCATTCTAAGTTTGGTATGGTTATGAACCTTCAGTAAGTTTTCTTAGAGTATTCGGTTGTTTGTGTTTTGTTCATGTTCCACAGATTAAAAGGGACAAGCTTCATCAGAAAGCAATTCCAGGCATCTTTATTGGCTAGAGCACAACTTCAGTGAAGATGAGCGATGAGACTTTAGAAATTCACAAACAATCAGCCAACTTTCAGAAGAATCTAGAAGAAATTCTTTAGAGAGAAAAGAACACTGGGAAAATGAAAGAGAAGATGATCCACCAGTTAGAGGAACAAGGTCACTAGTAGACATCTCTCAAAGATGTAATGTAGCATTATGTGAACCCGTTGGCCATGAAGAAGCCCTTAAAGACCCAAAGTGGAAGAAAGCAATGGAGGAGGAGATGTTGATGATTCACAAAAACAAAGCATGGGATTTAGTCAAAAAACTAGAAGATAGAAAAGTAATTGGGGTGAAGTGGGTGTACAGAACAAAGCTAAATGCTGATAATTTCAGCAGCAAGCACAAACCAAGGCTTGTCGTCAAAGGATATGCTCAAATTTTTGGTGTTGATTATTCTGAAACATTTGCTCCAGTTGCTAGGTTAGATACTATCAGATTAATGTTAGCATTATCAGCACAAAAGGGCTGGAAAGTGTTCCAGTTAGATGTCAAATCAGCTTTCCTTAATGGTGTTTTGTTAGAAGAGATCTATGTGGAGCAACCAGCTGGATTTTTAGTGCAAGGTGAAGAAGATAAGGTAAATATACTAAAAATGGCTCCCTACGGTTTAAAGCAAGCTCCAAAAGCTGGGTACAACAGGATAGATGAACATTTGCTAACCTTAGGCTTCACAAGAAACTTATCTGAAGCTAGTCTTTATATCAAACACAAGGATGGTTGTGTTCTTATTGTATCTCATTATGTTGATGACCTTTTGGGGACAGGTGATAGTGTACAAATGATTGAGGAATTCAAGAAAGAAATGATGCAAGTTTTTAGGATGAGAGACCTTGGTCTCATAACCTACTTTCTTGGCATGGAAGCCTAGCAAAGCCAAGTTAAAGTCTTCATTTGTCAAAAAAAAATATGTAAAAGAAATTCTAAAGAAATTTAAAATGGAGGAGTGCAAATCAATAAACACTCCAATTGCTCAAAAGGATAAGTTGAGCAAAGAAGATGATTCTGATTAAGTTGATGAAGGCGTTTACAGAAGTTTGATTGGTTGCTTAATGTATCTTACAGCAACAAGACCTGACATACTATTTGTTGTAAGTCCCTTGTCTCGGTTTATGCATTGTGCTAGTGAAACACATTTAAGAGCAGCAAAAAGAGTATTAAGGTATATTAAAGACACTGTTAATTATGGTGTCAAGTTTGAGAAGTGTGAGAACTTCAAGTTGATAAGTTTTTCAGATAGTGATTAGGTAGGTTCTGTTGATGATATGAAGAGTACTTCAGGATATTGTTTTAAGCTAGGTTCAGGTATTTTTTTCATGGTGTTCAAAGAAGCAAGAGATTGAAGCACAATCAACTGCAGAAGCAGAATTTATTGTAGCAACAGTAGCAACAAACCAAGCTCTATGGTTAAAAAAAAGTCCTATCCGATATACACATGGTGCATATAGAAAGTCTTGTAATCTTTGTTGATAATCAAGCAGCCATTGCAATTTCAAGAAGTGTTTCATGGAAAAACTAAACACTTTAACATTAAACTCTACTTTACGAGGAAAGTGCAACAAACAGGAGAAGTGATACTTGTTTACTGCAAGTCTTAAGATCAACTATCAGATTTATTCACAAAGCCACTTCCAGTAAACAAGTTCGAGTTACTAATGAAGAAGATTGAAATTTGCAGTGCCAAAAGCAAGGAGGAGTGTTAATTATTTTCTTCAGAACTGCAACGTTGAATATTGCTTAGTTAGTCATTCAGTCAACAAAAGTCTGTTCAATAACTCCTATCCTTAGGGAAGTTGTTAGTTATGCTTATCTTGTTTTCTGTTCAGTTTTTTGTTCTATAAATGTAAGGCTCCAAGACTGAATACCACATTCTTTTGACGCATCATCTTATTAGTCTTTAAAATTTCCACTTTGCAGACCTTTATTTTCTCTGTTTTTCATTCTAAAAAAATTAACAAACTACACTCATTTATTTTGGTCTACAAATGGATTCGCCACTAAAAGGAATCTTTTGTGGAATAAAATGTAACACAGAATTCATCAAGAACAAGCATAACACACATTGATTTCAAGAGTGAGAATTCTATTTTATTGAAAACCTTAATACCCATTTTCCCAAGGCAAGGCCATACCATATGCTATGTTAGTCCAAAGGGTACATCAAATGTTAACTTAGAGCACTACACTTGATGCACAAAACCTCAATCTGGTGTTTCATCTCATAATTCAACTGCAGAAAATGGTAACTTTCCATACCAACTGCTTGCCCTTGTTCACCTCAAAGACGCAAACATCCCCTTCTTTCAAGGCATTGTCCAGAACAAACTCCTTCCATCCACGGGTCAGTTTCGAGTAGTAGCGTGCTACGTAGCACTTTACAATCCATGTATTCCCTTTCGAGTCACAAAGCTTCAACTTGTTATGCTTTGGGAGCAATTAAAATAAAATACACCACTCTGAGGCGTAGGCATAAGATGAGAGATTAGATTTTTGAATTCAAGCTGTTCTTAACTTACCAAAGTGAAACGTCTAGAAACATAAGATGGTTACATGAGACAGATGAAAAATGGATCAAAGAACTTGCAAAAGTTTGCCTTGAGATAGGCTATGCTTGTTTCCTTTTGAACTTCCCTTTGCACTCTCTTCTCAGACTGATTCCCGTATCCATCACTGCATTGTTCTGAAGAAAAATAAAAGATAACTTCAGCAATCAATTATTAGATCAAGAAACATCTCTTCACAATTCTAACTCTTTAAGGTTAGAACTTTCGGAATCTAACGAAAAGGGGAATGACGATTTCTTTTTAGAACTTTGTTTCGCGCGGGATGGAATTCTTGACATCTTTCTCTTTCTTTGTAGAGTTGCAGAAAAATGCTCCTCCATGTTTTCGATAAAACTACTGTCAGTCACTTCTACACTTCCCCTTCCACCCTTTTGTTTTATGTTTGTCGAGATCTTTTTCAGGATTACGAAAGAATCATCTGAGCTCGATTCAATCACCACTGGTTCTGGTACTCGAGAAACTGCCCGTTCAAGGTTAAGACCTTTATCATCACCATTGGCATTGTCGTAAGGATATTCAATCTCAACTGCTTTGCATGTCGAATATTTGAACATCAAAATGGAAATTCTTGTCATATGTGAATAGTAACACGTCGCCATGTCATATAGAATAATACTCTTTGAATTCCTGCCATCCTTTGTTTAACCAAGATTCACCATTCAACAGAAGGAATTGTACTTCTCTTACTGGTCCGTATGGAGCCTTGAGGGAGACGTTATTTGGGAGATTCTGTCCGTGTCTTCTCATAAACTCTGAAGGAAGTCTCTGTAAACAAAACTCAAACTCAGAATCCTGTTACAATATCCATCCTGAAGTATCTTGCTACATCGAAGAAATCCCAACGCAGGGACTCTTGAACAAGTGAAAAACAAGTGCCAAATAATCAAATCATACACTTAACATCCAGAACTAGACAAAATTTTGACATCAAGATGTTTAGATACAGTCAAGAAAATGATATTTTTGGATAAATAGTGTTTGCCTTCACTATTAATAAAACATACCTACTACATGCTGTAGGTGCTTAACTTTCAGTCTTCCTAGGACCAGTCATGATGTTTGCAGTAGACTTAAACCAGTCATTATTCATCATTATTTACTTTGAATTCTTTTTTGGGCCTTAGATTATTGAAAACAAAGAAAGGCTTACTACTTTGTTTTCGAGGCTTACTACTTTGTTTCGAGAATGAATTAAATTGTTATTGCCAATATTAGCAGCTTTTGGTAGTTAATTGCTAGTCTAAGAAATGTGATTAGCAAAATTAAAACTATAATGCATATCTTCCTTCTTTGATATGCAAACCAGATTTCAGAATTAACACCAAGTTTGCGAAAAGCTCATCACGTTCATGTCCATTCATAATCAAAAGTTCAGAGAACATGAATTCGCCATAGAGGCAAAATAACTTTGTCTCAGCTAGATATGAAAGAAGCAAATCTGTTCAACAGAAATAAGAACTGAATCTAAAACAAAAAAAAGAATAGTCCAGTCAAATGACATAATCTTTCTCAAATCAAGAAAAAAGAACACTTTAACATGCATGCAAAGAAAATATGTCAGGAAGGTAAACGAGCGACGAAGTGCATGCAGAATAATTAAATGATTCATTTTGAAATTAGAAAGATGAAGCTAATAACTTTTACTTTCAATATATGCATGTTAAGATTGTCAAAAAGATTGGACCCTGGGGAGGGGGTGGTTTTGAATTTTGCTTCTTAAATTATATAAATAAAATAATTGCTTGCAAAATTTAATCTTTCTTGTTAGTTGTAATTAAAGAAAGAAAGAAAGAGAGGAGAATAAAGATTGTCAATGACTTGTCAAAAATAAAGATTGTCAATGCTAATTGGCCTATATTGCTGGTCCTTGGATGTAGTTTAGAATCACATTGATTCTAATTCGGACCAAGTAAATCTTGCGTGTTTTGTGATTGTTCTTTGTGAAAGTGTGTTTCCTTTTACTTCAAAGATATCTGTTCTTTGAGTGTTCATACAATGAAGACGATCAACATTAAACTGGTGATCTTGTGATTCCACCAGTTACAATGAGATAATTGTTACATGCACCAAAGGTTGGGGGCAGGGTAATATTAGCATTTTAACCTTATATAATACAAACATGAAAGATTTATAATTCACCAAGCTCTTCTTGGTTCATCGAGTACAATAGGATAATACATATCAGTTTCAAAAGTGAGAATTCAGTTCTATTTGAAACTTAACACCCATTTTTTCCAAGAAAAGGCCCTGGATATGTTATCCGATAGTCAAACGGGGATGCACAAACTAACATGCATCGCATAATTCAACTGCAAGAAACGGTAACATCCCATACCAACCCGTTCACTTCAAAGACGCAGGCATCGCTTACTTTCAGAGCATTGTCCAGCACGAATCTTCTTCATCCACCGCTGATTCTAGCATTCCGACCATGTATCGTGCACTCAACAGACCATGTCTTCCCATCTAAACCGCGGAGCTCTACTTTGTTCTTCTTTTCAGGTAAGTTTGCTATCACAAAAGTTGTTGGAATAGTCTGATCGAAAATAGAAAAGAAAGGCATTATACTCAAGTATGTAAACCACCTGAGGCAAATATTTACTGAGGATTTAAAGATATCATTGAATTTCAATGTGTTGTCAATTACCAAACCGGGACATGGTGAAACATAAGATGGGTGCATGAGTAAGATTTGGAATGGGTCACAGAACTTGCAAGATTCAGCCTTTTAATAGGATATGCAAGTTTCTTGTGAAAATGTTCTTCGCACTCTCTTCTTAGATTGATTTCCAATGCCTTCACCGCATCCTTCAACAAAATCCTTGTTCCCTTCATGAGATCAGATGTTTCCATATTTTCTGTTCATGTTTAGTTTTCCCGTTTTTTGGAATCTCTTTCAAGACTACAACAGAATCATCTGATTCAAATCATCTGTTTCTGGTACTCGACCAATTTCCCTGTTAAAGTTGACACCTTTATCACCGTCTTTGGGATTGTCGTGAGGATATTCAATATCCATTCCGTTCACATCAAATATGTAAATATCGAAAATGGAAGTACTGTTATATATGAATGTCAAAACCATTCCACGGCCTATGTAATAGTACTCTATGAACTCCTTCCATCCTCTGTGCAACCAAGTTTCCCCATCCGAGTGAAGCAATTGTACTTATCTTACTATTCCATTTGGTGCCCTTATGGAGGCGTGATCGCCGAGATCCCGACCATGTCTTCTCATGAACTCTGATGGAATTTTCTGTAGACAGTAAACCAAAATATTTACAAAGTTAGCCATGAAGGTGTATATATAATATAGCATTGCTGCAAAACCAAAACTCTGTCACAGTATTTTTCATGAAGTATCATGTTATACTACGCCGATCAATTCGACCTATACATGTAAATTTAATGGAATATATTCACTATAAAGTAAACAAGAGACATGCAAGGTACCAAGAAAATGAGCTCTTGAAGAAACAAGTTCAAAGCAATCAAATCATTAACACTAACATAACAAACCAAGCTTTTCTCCATTTATTATTAGTAATACTAATACATGCATGTTAACATGCTACGATTTACCTGTCTGCTGTCTCTTGGATTGTCAATAGTCTTGGAAAATTTGGTAGCCATCGATGCCATTTTTATGCTTTTTGGTTATAAGACAATGCAGGTAAAAGCTGGTGATTTTTTGTATGAACACAGGATTGAGAAGGAGAAAGATTTGATTTCAACGAATGAAGAAGTAGCTGTTAATTTGTATTGATGTTTCTGATTTGTTTAGTCTTCCTAGGACCATTAATGATCCTTGTTCAACCACCTACCATTCATCATTATCAATTTTAAATTCTTTACTTACTGTTAATGGAAGCCAAAGAGGCTGACTTGAGATTTAAATTACTAGACTGAATCAATTGGTTCCCAAGTTCCAATAGTCTTGGTTTACCAATTTAGTAGCATTTAATAGTTATAGAACTGTTAGTCTAAGAAGCATGATAAGCAAAATTGGGAAATTATTACTTAACTAGGTCTTTGACGCACTTGGCGTCATAGTTTATATATCCGTACCATATTATATAATATCAACTTTTTTAATATTGTTGCAATGTACAGACATTATTTAAGTAAATATCTCAGCAAAATTAAAAATGAAAACAAGTTGTATGTCATCTTTAATTTTGTAAACATGGATTTGTGGAAAAACCACAAATTTTACAATAAAAGAAGGCAGAAATGCAAAATTTACCAATTAAGTTTGCTCATTTTCCATTTTTGCCCATTAGTTTTTTAGTTCAAAATTTTTCCTTTAGATTTCAATTTTCGCTGCAAAATATGTCCATTCGGGTTGTAAATGGGCCTTTTGCATACGTGGCATTTCCAGCAGTTAAAACGCTATCCCACGTGTAAAATCGCGACGTCACCTGTATTTTTTAACCCAAAAACACGATTTTTCAATTTTAATAATTTAATAATAACAGGAAGAAAATAACAAACAAAAAAGAAAAGAAGAAAAAAAAATTTAATAATATCTAAAAAAGAAAAAAATAAAACAGAAAAAATAAAGTCGGGGAAGACGAGTCGTCTTCCCCGATTCCCGGCCGCCGCCCCACCCCACCACCAAACCACTCCTGACCTCCTCCTCCTCCTCCTCCTCCTCCTCGATAAAAATACTTTATTGGCCCACAAACTCACCTAGGTAAATCCATGAACTCAATTTGATTATTCTTTGTTACTAAGCATATGAACCATGCACTTTCTTCTTCTGATTCATCAATCAGATCGATGAATCCTTTCAAATAACTTTTCAAGGAACAAGCGACCCCCTTTCTCACTACTAACTGATCCTCAGACCTACCCCCCTCTTATTCGTGAGATTGAGAAAAAGAATGATTGATAGATCTTAGAGTCTAATACTTTACGTTTTAGCAGTAGTTGCGGTACCTAGTCTAGACAGATAAGTAAGACAGGTAAGTAAGACAGTAAAGTAAGACAGTAGATTTTAACGTGATTCGGACTATGTCCTACATCCACGAGGCTTTCGCCTGAATCAAACTTCTTTCAACGGACAAAAGTTATTACACCAACTGGTTTTACTCTAACACCGAATCCCTCTAATGTTGATACCACCGGAACCTTTTTCGCGTCTACTCCGTTTGACCCGTAAGACCAAGACTCCCGTAATGATCTTCTTATGATAATGCTTCCAAGCGAACTGCACGTACGTATAGATCCCTCTAACTGGCGCAATCCTTTCCCGTTGAACTCCCTTCAACTCTTGTCGGCTTCTCACGTTCTTGATGTAACTCAAGAGGGCGAAAACTAAGAAATCAAAATAAAAGAGAACACCTAAAGATGTATATTTTGTTACACGAGTGTTCTACATTGATTCCTAGGATTTCTACTATTTATAGGATAGCTCTCCTGCAAGATATCCTTGAATCTCGGCTAGTCTCCATATCCAGTCGAGACAGGATCGTTCCAAATATATCCGAATCTTTCCGTGATTAGGCGATCCTTCCTTTTGCAACGTCTTTGTTTCCGTTTGATAAGATCTTCATGATCTTCGTATATTCTGCACATCAAAGACAAAGAAGAACTCCACAAGGAATAGATTACTAAAGGATATAGGAAAGAGTTTGATAAAGATTAACTTTCCATAAGATAAGATACTATAAGATCAAGTTAAATCTTTCCAAACTCACCTAAATATTCACGCGTCTAATAACAAGATAAATACCATATAAAACCGTGTGAATAAATAAGTAAATAAATCAAAGTAAATAAAACTGAATTTTCCTTTAAAATAATTTTGCAAACAAGGAAATAAAATTTAGTTGGACCTGGCAGTACTGACTGTTCAACCGAGTTTGAAACCTGTCGGACTTTGCGATCCTAACAATCTCCCCCAATTGACTTGCTTGGCAAAAACACTTTTAAATCCCAAGGAAAATGTAGACATGCTGAAATAAAACAAGTTAGTAAGAGATAGGCACATAAATCAACTAACGAGTCTCGACAGCAATAAAAATGTGTTGCAACAGCGGTGCAACACTCCGCAAAACAACTTAATAAAATAAGCAGTTAAAAACATTGTTCTTAAGCGGAATAAAAACAAATCAAAATAAAATCAATAACAAGATAAAACAGCAGCAGCCAGTAGAAATCTCCCCCATTCTTCAAGACTCCCCCATTCTACATATTCTGTTTACTCCCCCATTTTGCCAGAACTAGTCAAGGCTTTGCCGCTAATTGGGCAAGTGACTCGTTCATGGACTGCAATAGTGTAATGACCTGGGCAAGTTGCGACTGAAGGTTGTCGAGACTGCCCCGGGGAACAGACTGTCCAGCTTCGTTATCCCTGGCAGTTGGGACAGGACGCCGGATCGGAGAACCAAGTAGAGCTTGAACAAGGTGACTCGGGGCATGATAAGGCCTAGGGCGGCTCGTCATCTTGTCCTTAGAGACCCGGATATCCATTTGAGATGTGAGCAAGCGATAGACCAATGATGGATAGCCTAAGGTCATCTTTACCTTGTGGTCGAATGCTTCAAGTTGTAAACGCTCAAAGACCAGTTTCCCAAGATTAATGGGAGCATTCGAACCAATTCGAAATAAGACAGAAGCAGTTAACGGACTAACAGTAGAAGTATGGGACATAGGGTACCAATTTCTTACCATTATGCCGTAGATCAGACCATACCATGGAAGAAGGGAACCTCGTTGTAGATTTCCATTCTTTGGCCACTTCATGGGTTGGCCGGTTATGGTTGACGCGACTGCATCCATGTCTGCTTCCAGTTCCAACTCGGAGTCGCGACCGGTTTGTACGTCAGGAGAACCCAACTGCATGTTCAGAATTTGAGGACTGATCTTGAAGATGAACTTCCGGACAAATACTGAATGTTCCTTGGCTGAGCCTGGAACGCCTAGTTGAGTATCCAGGTTGGCGTAAAACTCATGCACAATCTGGGTTACAAACGGTTGTACCCTGCGAGTGGATTCAAGAAACCCTCTCCGTTCCAAAAACTCAATAACCCCCGTACCCTCATAAGAATCATCATGAAGTTGAACTTCACGAACAGGAATGCGATCAGTGAGACGAGTATACCTGAGTTTGGCTTGAGATGTGTAGAACCTGTCGGAAAATGCCTTTTTCACCCTGAAAGGCTCATCGGACGGTGGAACACGGGGAGGGACTGCAAAATCTCCTTCAGCTTCTTCTTTAGCCTGGTCGTGACTGCCTTCCTCAGAGGCCGACTGGTCGCCTGACTGGTTGTCCTGATCAGACAAGGACTGAGCTGAGTGTTTCTGCTGTTTGCGGACAGGGCTGGAATCTGAGTCAGAGACCTCGATTGGAGCAGAGTCCGAGGCAGCAAGAGCGGATCGGGGACGTTTGGATACAGGAACTTTCTTGCGTGTCCCGACTCGGTCGCGACACCCTTTGCAACAGGTTTTGACTTTTGGCGAGCAGATGGAGTGCGCTTAGGAGGTTGAGCCTTCTGCTTCCCTTTAGTCGCGGCGGTGTGGCGGCGAGAGGATGCAGGAATAGGTGCAGGTGATGGCGAAGCGTCGTCCGGCATGGGAACAGAGTGCGAGTCGTCCAAAGGAGGAGAGAACTCGCGTGCCTGAGGAGAAGTGGCACGGGGATGTGACTCTGTTGCCGGTGGTGGTGGTGTGGTGTCTTGCGGTGGTGCCGTGGCAGATGGCGGTGGAACAAAGTCCGGCGGAATTCGGATTTTGAGCGGCTTTGGCTACAAGACTTGGGACAACTCGTTGCCCGTGGTGGATGCACTGTCAGGGTCGACTGGTGGGGTCGACTGAGACGATTCACCTGATGACTTAGTTTTCACCATGTTAAATATTTTCTTGATAAATGTAGGTGAGAAAGAAGACATAAACACAATTCCACACA
Source organism: Misopates orontium (assembly GCA_946800315.1). Lineage (NCBI taxonomy): Eukaryota > Viridiplantae > Streptophyta > Magnoliopsida > Lamiales > Plantaginaceae > Misopates > Misopates orontium. Next base: position 23,303,083 of record OX326946.1, read on the forward strand.
CCAAATAAAAATATGAACACACGAGAGAGAGAGATAGTAGGATGGCGTGAGATATGATACAAAGGAAAGATATATAAATAGATGTAATCAAATCAATGTCATATCTTCTATAATCATTATCCACAACTTTCCATAAGTGATAGGACTCTTACCAAGACTCATCTAGGAAATATTCCAACAAGATATGCAACTCAATCTCTACGAAATTTAAAACGCGGCAAAGCATAGGCGGGAAACAAATTCGTGCTAAAATTAAACATATCGCGTTTTAAAGACAAAATAAAATAAAAAGCACCTGTTTAATAAAAATTAAAACAAATTAAAACACAAATTAAAAGAAACAAACAGAAAGTAACTCAGCAAATTACTCACATAACTTACCGATGACCGATTCAACTGGTGTAAGTGGATGTCGAGACACCCTGTCATGACAGACTATAAGACTGAGTATAAAACAGGTCGAGACTGAAGCATACTCATGAACCAGATGAATACATTAAAATGTGTGTGTGTGAATTCTCATATGATAAACAGATGAAAGGGAAGAGAATTTGAAAGGGGCAAAAATCGTTTTGCAAGATATCTCTTTTCAAACAATACAATTGCACCTTGTACACACTTTGAGCCTTTTGCATAGAGCTAGCTTTCGCACAATAACTTTATTTAGAATATGGTAGCTCTTTTCAATTTTGTGATGACCGTGAAATATGAATTGAATGCTTTCACACATATTCATTGAGTTTAGGCAGCTTTTTCCTCCATATATTTTTCTTTTGAAGCACTTTTTCTTTTGGCTCATGCTTTCTTTGTTCTTTTCTTTTCACAACTCTTTTGATTACTCATACTTTTCTTTTCAGCTCAATTCTTCTATTTTTAAAGTGATGAGGTAGCAAAAGTGGACGAAAGTCCATGTCAAAGAGATTATAAAAACAAAATAAAAACAAAACAAACAAAAATTGCCCGTTGCAAAATCCTTCGATTTCACTGATTTAACTGAGGGAATGATGTGCACTGTGTATCAATGCAATTCTAAGTACGCTCCAGAACCGGCTGTCCAACAGGTCTGCAAGTAAGTCATGACAGTTAGTCCAACAAATAAAAACATCTCAGTTAAATCGGGCACGCGACCAGCACTTAGTGGAGACAAATGCCGAGAGACTTTCTGAGGGTCTCAAAGCTTTGTGAAACAATTTTCTTCATAAAAATAACAGCAGTTTGTCTTCCAGTCGCGACATGCTTAATGACAGCACATTCATTATCACCTAAATCACATATGACATGGTGCCATATATCCGTGTGCTGTGTGCATAAGTGCTTGACATGATTACGAGCAATGATAATAGCACAATTGTGGTTACTAAAGACCAACACATCACTTTGCACAAAAACAAAATTCTTAAGCATGTGATCAACCCAACCAATATCAAATATGACACGATTATGCATAGTTAGGTAGAGATGACTTCCTGTTCCAGAAGTGGAGAAACTGAGGTCTATGAAGTTGCCTCTTGTTTCATTGACAACCCATGTAGGAGTTGCGACAGGAATCATCGACTGTTCTGCAGTTTCAAGATCAAGGTCCTTGATAGTATATTGAACGCACTTGGATTGATCTATGACCAATCTGTTGGCTCCTTGACGGACCTGCGAACCACAAAAACAAATTAGTTCACTAACAAACGGAGAGATAGATCTGTTTGAGATAGAGTTTGTGAACTGTTCTAAAGGGAGTTGTGACTGCGTTAGGGTATAGCAATTCTCAGCAGTCCGATTTCCTGAAAAAATACAAAACCTTTGGTTATCAAATACATGACATTCATCTTGTGTAAACGTGACAACCAACTTTTGATCGCATAGCTGGCTTATGCTAATCAAATTATGCTCAAGTCTATCAACATGGAACACATCATTAAGTATAGGACACCCGCTAAGAATGAGTGTTCCTTTTGCAACCACTTGACCCTTTTTACCATTACTGAACTGAACTGTTCCGCTTGGACCAGAAACATAGTTGGTCAAAAGGTTTTTGTTCCCTGTCATGTGATGTGCGCAAGCACTGTCAAGATACCAACAATCAGGTGAGGCGTTTTCAACAGAAGAAAATGCAAAATGAATGTTTTTATGATTAGAACATTTCACCCTTATGTGATTCGTTGGTTCAGAATCTTCATCGGATTCTTTAGACACTGTCTTTCGTGGAGTCTTCCGAGATGTCGGGACTCGTGGTCCAACAGGTTTCTTTGCTGTGTTCCTTGATGAGTTCTGTTGTAAGTCAGGACAGCTTTGTCTCGACCGTACGAAATGAAAAATTGGATGGAGTTTTCTGGCCCTGGTCCTAGGTTCTAAATCCATGATATCCGTCAAATAAATATCAACTCCTGATCGAATATCGTCAGGTCATTGGTCTTGTAAGGTAAATAACGTCTTGAAGTGAAGCGAAGGCATTATTGAAGGAAAGAGATGGCGGATCGGTCAATTGCATTAGGTAGGAGATGCAGGACCTGTCTTAACCGCAAGTGCATTCGCTATTCGATTCCATCCTCAATCCCGGATTCCAAAGTTTGTATTTCTTTACTTTTAAGTGACAAGGGGGGTGACAAAGGGTATACTTTCTTCTCTCTATGTCGCCGTCTCATCAATGAGCGTAGATTAATTAATAGATATGAGATATAGCTTTTGTGCTTGTCAATCTCTATCCCATTCTTCAGGTATAGTTTTCTTTGATCACAGATCGACAGGTGATCCGCTTCTGCCTTTCTTTCCTCTCCCGCTGGTTAACCCTTATCCCTATTCCTATTCCTATAGTAGCTTTATTCCTTATGCCTTATGTGTAACGAAACTGGAAAAAGAATGAATTGGCCTTTCAGCCAAAAACAACCTTTTCTATTCACTCATGATCTGGCCTGGTCGACCCAATCATGATATTGAAAGATGGGACCTTTTCTCAAAAAACTCCGGATCCCAACCAAGAATTCCAAGTATGGTATACAATTCTCGTGTAACCTACATATATGAATATGTCCTTGACCACCACAATGATAACAGGCTCTGCTTGACTTGCGCATCCGTCGTGACCACCAAACGGGACTGGGCCTGTTCGGTTGACTGGACCTGCAAAAAACATGAGGCTGTGTGAAATTAGGATCACGTGCTAAGCTATCATTATCCATATTGGATATACTAGGAATAGCCCTGCTTAGACCGATCGGTGGGTGGTAACCAAGACCAGCATGATTAAAAATGGGACTAGGACTTTGATCAGAAACTTTGTTCTGATTGTCTGTGACAGTCTTATTGACAACCTTAAGAACATCTTGGAAGTGTGATTCCAAATCCTCAAAATTAGTGATAGATTCTTTTATGTTTTGTACATTATTTATGAGGGCCATGACTTGTCTATTTAGATCAAAGTTCTTGCGTATCTCTGAAAACAAAATATTTCTAAGGATTCTGATTTCCCGAAATGGATCAGGGGAATTATCGTCCTCAGTATCTTTGCTGTTTTCCTGAGTAGTCAAGACAGGTGGTGAGTCATGATTAAGGATAGAAGAAAATGCAAAAAATGTTCTTTCTTCAGATTCATCAATGCAACAATCTAACTCGTTATCACTGCATATGGATGTAATCAATTTAATCTCAGAAGCAGTTTCAGAGTTGTCCTGGTGAGTCGCGACAGGTGATGAGTCAGGTCTGATGACAGAGGAGAGTGCAATATTGCCTTTTTCTCCTGTTTCATCTTCACTTTCAGATGACTCTTCATCACTCCATGTGTACACCATGGCTTTATCTTTATTCTTCGGGAGAAGATTTGCACAATCAGTTTGTATGTGACCATAGCCTTGGCATTCCCTGCATTGAACACCTTTTCCTCTTCTTTTGTAGCTAAGATCATTAGCAGCGGAAGATTTTAATGAATTATCAGAGTTAGAAGGGAAAGTGTTCGTACCTTTGTTTTTCCACTTGGAAAACTTTCGGAGTCCTTTGGAGAGAAACGCGACAGATTTCTCGAACTCGTCCTTGTCGTCACTTTGAGGTTTGTCTTTGATTTCAGCTTTAAGTGCAACACCTTTCGAAGTGACTCCATTCAAATTCTTTTTCAACTCGAAAGTTGAGAGGGCACCCATGAGCTCTTCAAGTGACAAGTTTTCCACGTCTCTTGCTTCTTCAATCGCCTCAATTTTCATATCGAATCTTGAGGGTAAAGTTCGAAGAGTTTTCTGAACAAGTTTGGACTCACTGTACTCATCACCGAGGAGGAAGGCTTCATTAGCAATATCTCTAAGTTTAGCATTGTATTGAGCTATTGTTTCATGATCCTCCATTTTAAGTTCCTCAAACCGTGTACCAAGGATTTGTCTTTTGGATCTTTTCACGGATGGGGTACCTTCATGGGCAACGCGGAGGGCGTTCCATGCATCTTAGGCCGATTCACACTAGGAGATCAGTTTGAACTGATTTAGGTCGACTCCATTTAAAATTGCATTGATTGCAATGGAGTTGTGGCTCGCGTCGAGATCTTCTGCGTCCGACCAGTCGAGCTCTAGCTTCGGTTTTCCATCTTTGTCTAATGGTGGAGACCATCCTTTGAGAATGCTTTTCCACGCTTTCTGATTTTCCCTTTTGATGAAAGCTGTCATGCGGACCTTCCAGTATGAATAGTTAAATTCGTTTAAGAGCGGCGGCTTTGATGATGATGATCCCTCAACGTTTTGTGCCATCAAATCTGCAAGATCTAAATAAAACCAGAATCTCACCAATGTAAGTAGGTGATAGGCTCTTGATGCCAATTGATAGATCTTAGAGTCTAATACTTTACGTTTTAGCAGTAGTTGCGGTACCTAGTCTAGACAGATAAGTAAGACAGGTAAGTAAGACAGTAAAGTAAGACAGCAGATTTTAACGTGATTCGGACTATGTCCTACATCCACGAGGCTTTCTCCTGAATCAAACTTCTTTCAACGGACAAAAGTTATTACACCAACTGGTTTTACTCTAACACCGAATCCCTCTAATGTTGATGCCACCGGAACCTTTTTCGCGTCTACTCCGTTTGACCCGTAAGACCAAGACTCCCGTAATGATCTTCTTATGAGAATGCTTCCAAGCGAACTGCACGTACGTATAGATCCGTCTAACTGGTGCAATCCTTTCCCGTTGAACTCCCTTCAACTCTTGTCGGCTTCTCACGTTCTTGATGTAACTCAAGAGGGCGAAAACTAAGAAATCAAAATAAAAGAGAACACCTAAAGATGTATATTTTGTTACACGAGTGTTCTACATTGATTCCTAGGATTTCTACTATTTATAGGATAGCTCTCCTGCAAGATATCCTTGAATCTCGGCTAGTCTCCATATCCAGTCGAGACAGGATCGTTCCAAATATATCCGAATCTTTCCGTGATTAGGCGATCCTTCCTTTTGCAACGTCTTTGTTTCCGTTTGATAAGATCTTCATGATCTTCGTATATTCTGCACATCAAAGACAAAGAAGAACTCCACAAGGAATAGATTACTAAAGGATATAGGAAAGAGTTTGATAAAGATTAACTTTCCATAAGATAAGATACTATAAGATCAAGTTAAATCTTTCCAAACTCACCTAAATATTCACGCGTCTAATAACAAGATAAATACCATATAAAACCGTGTGAATAAATAAGTAAATAAATCAAAGTAAATAAAACCGAATTTTCCTTTAAAATAATTTTGCAAATAAGGAAATAAAATCTAGTTGGACCTGGCAGTCCTGACTGTTCAACCGAGTTTGAAACCTGTCGGACTTTGCGGTCCTAACAAAGATATTTCTAGATTGTTCTAATTTATCATCGTCATCTCAATCGCTCAAATTGGTCACACATGATGGCTTCATAACTGGGATAACTTTACCCGCGGCTGCGATGCCGCCTAGAACCCCTTCATACGCGACTCGGAGCTTAGCGTCATGCATCGGAGCCGGTGATAGATCGACGATGCTGAGCGGCTTGGGTAGGGGGCAGGGTAGTTATTGGTAATCCGATGACTCGGATCAATTTAGTTGGAACAAGGGCATCAAATCTAAACCAGAAGAAGTATGAGGATGATGATGATGATGAGGAGGAGGAGGAGTGGTGTTTACTTTATTTCACATTAATTTGAAATAAGAATAAAAAAATTATAATGTTAATTAAGTCCATTTAATTGATATGATATTGAACCTAAATGATTTTAATTTTTTTTGGGATTTTAAATATTCACATTAAATCATATGTAAATTATTATTAATGAAAATATGAATTTTTTCAATTTATTTAAATTTTTTAAGCAAAATTACAAAAAATGCCCAGTAACTTTTGGTAAAAACGTGTTTTGCTATGAAAAATATACAAGTGGCGTCGCGATTTTACACGTGGACAAATGATTTAGCAATTGCGAGTCCACGTAGGCAAAAAGCCCATTTACAGCCCGAATGTGCATATTTTGCAGCGAAAACTGAAATCTACAGGGCAAAATCCCGGCCCGAAAAGCTACTGGACAAAAATGGAAAATGGGCAAAGTTAATGGGCAAATTTTGCATTTCTGCCATAAAAGAACCATGAATTTTATTAAAAGCTTTGTAGCGCAGGGAGTTCCCATTTTAGGTCCATATATAAGCAAAAGATGAATACATGAATCAGCCATAGAGGCCAAATGTCTAGTCTTAGCTCTTCTCAGGATTTTCTATTACTGATTAAATATTATTGTGTGGAGGTTCGTTCAACATATCTTTGTGTTTGCCAGGCATATCTTCCCTTATGATGGATCGGTGTGCAAAGAGGGAGTCAGCACAAAAATGAAGTTAACTTGATGAAAATCAATAGTTCTTCGGCAAATTTACCAAAATGTTAGGAGTTGGTCCAAAGACCACTTATACTTAACTGAAATAGTTATGTTAGTTAAATAGTTAGTTTACTAGTTGATTATGATCAAGTTAAAGTGAGGGTATGCTATATAAATCATGGCTTCACTTGGCAGTCCTCAATGACTCTAATCAAAACTCAGATACCATCAAAAATATTACTGTAGGGTTTTCTGATTGTTCTTCGTGAGAGTGTATTCCCTTTACTTAAAAGATTTTTAACACTAGCAAGTCGATTCAGATCAAATTAAATTAACTGGTGATCTTCTGATCATTCTTAAGACAAAATAAATTGAAAACAAAACATAAGAAGCCTGCACAAGAGCTACGAAGGATGGGTCTGGGCATGGATTATCGGCTTTATAAGCTTGCGCAATTTGATAAGCTATGCTCGTTTCTTGACTAATATTTATGTTGAGGTTTCAAACTTAGCTTCAAATTTTCCAACTTTATTTCTAGGCGGATATATATGCCGGTCTACAAGAGGAATCTAGCAACGAGGAATCCCCAATGAAACAAAATGTTATTCCACCAGTTACGATGGGATACGTGTTACAAGCACCAAAGGTTGGGGGCAAACTAGTATTCGCCTTTTACCGTTAATACAAACACGCAAGATTACGAAGTCACCGAGCAAAATACAAAGTGCTCTTCTTGGTTCATCATGCACAATAGGATAATACATCATCAAAAGTGAGAATTCAGTTCCATTTGGAACCTTAACATTTATATTTCAAAGCAAATGCCGTACCATAGGTCATCCGATAGTCAAACAGAGGATGCACAATATATCATGTATCACGTAACTCAACTGCGAATAACGGTAACGTCCCATTCCAACCGGTTGTTCTTCTTCACTTCAAAGACACATGCATCGCCTACTTTCAGAGCATTGTCCTGCACAAACTTTTTCCATCCACAGCCAATTTTAGTATTGAAACCATGTGTCATGCACCCAACGGACCATGTATTTCCATCCAAACAAAGCTTTACCGTATTCGCCTTTTCAGGTAAATTTGCTCTTGCGAAAGTTGTCCGGATACTCTGCTCGAAAATAAGAAGAAAACAGACACTATACTCAAGTATATAAACCACCTGAGGCAAATATTCAAGAGGATTTAAAGATATTATTGAATTTCAACGTGTTGTAACTTACCAAACTGAAACGTCTAGAAACATAAGATGGCTGCATGACAGAGATTAAAAATGGTTTACGGAACTTGCAAGATTTTGCCTTCTGATAGGCTATGAAAGTTTCTTTTGGAACTGCTCTATGCACTCTCTCCTCAAATTGATTTCCAATGCCTTCACTGCATTCCTCTGCAAACATTGTAATTTGAGCAATCAGTTATATAATCAACAAATATCAAAAGACTAAGAACATGTAAAGAAAATTAATTAACAATTCTTCTTCTTCACCATTCTAACTCAAAGTTTTATCATTTATGTCAGCTGAACTTTACTTTCAGAATCTTAATTAGCAGTACATTGACATACCAAGCTTCATTCTGCTAGACCTGACGTGTTCATTTTGAAAATTAGGGAATGATACATTCTTCCTTGAACTTTGTTTGGGACGAGATGAAAATCTTGATCTGTTTCTCTTCCTTTCTTGATTGGCAGAAGAATCCTCCTCAAGGATTTCAACAGAAACATTGTTACCTTTATGATCAGCCATTTCTGCACGTTTACTTGCACCCTTTCCTTTTTTGTTTGTTGAGATCTCTTTCAAGAATACAACAGAATCATCTAATACTCGAGAACTCATCACGTTAAGTTTTTCATGAGGATATTCAATCTCCATTCCACTCACACAGTATATGAGGACATCAAAATGAGAATTCATGTCGTAAGTGAATGTCAACAACATTCCAAGGCCTATGGAATAATGCTCTTTGAATTCCTTCCATCCTTCGTGGAACCAAGTTTCACCATTTGAACGAAGCAATTTTACTTCTCTTAATGATCCATTTGGAGCCTTGAGGGAGACGTGATCTGGGAGATTCTGTCCATGTCTTTTCACAAACTCTGGAGGAAGTCTCTGCAATCAAAGTATTTACAAAGATAGACATAAGCTTATATATAAGAGAATAAAGGGACAGGGAAATTTCTACAAAATCAGAACCATGTTAGAGTATTCATCCTACAGTATCTTGCTACATCGATCAAAGTGGACAACGGAGACTCTCGAGCATGCGAAAATAAGAGCTATATAGTAAAGTTATGAACTTAAACATCAAAAATTAAAGATAACTTTATCATTCAAGAAAATAAGATTTTTGGCTATATAAAGTTTATCTTCACTATTAGTAATATATGCATTTCAACATGCTACTACACTCACCAGCCTATAGTCTCGAGGGTGGACAATAATCTTGAAAAACTTGGGAGCCATTTCTTTTGCTTTTTGTTGTAAGAAGGACAAAGTTAAATAGGGTGAAGATAGTATGTAATTTCAACTGAATGAACAAGGTAATTGAAAAGGCATAACAATAATGAAGTTTGTGTTTAATATTCTTGGTGCTTTTAGTATTCCTAGGACCAGTGCTAAATGGCTGTTGCTGCAAACTTACACCAGTTATTTTTCATCAATTTTTACTTTTGATTTCAATTTTGGGCCTCGGATTAATAGGATCAGAATAGGGCGGCTTATAACTTAAATTTCAAGAAAGATTTAATTTACTCTGGAGAGACAGTACCACTTTAGCAGCAGCATTTGGTAGCTAATTGCTATTTTTTTTCTTTTTTGACCAACTGGATGATTGTGTAATCTTCATGGAGTTTTAGTTCTCTTTAGAAAATTGTAAAAGTTAAGAAATCTGTTAGTTAGGAAATATGTTGTATAACTTCAATCAATCAAAGAGACTAGAAACGAAAGAAACACTTCCAAGTACTAAAAAGTTCTCGTGTTAATGTTAAAAGACCCACTTAATAATAATAAAAATATTATTAATATTATTATCTCCAACACCTTCATCATAGTAAAACTATGTTGCTTTCATTCCTGGCAAAATTAATTAGATACAGAATGTTAGTGCCAGACAGAACATAATAACTTAATAAAATTGAATATTGAAAAGACTAATATTGCTAAAGTTGGTTTTGCACGGAAACTCAGACAAAATTTTGTCATTTTTGGTCAAAATCTCCAATATAATTTGACAATTTAAACTGGTTAAAAATAATAAACCGCTTTTTGTACTACAGAATGGTCAGGCAAAGTACTTGAGATTCATATTCTATAATAGAAGTGTGCCTCATGGAGTTAAGTAGTAAATGAGTTATTTTGACTAGCGGGAGAACTAGGCATATATAAATTTTTTAATCAAGGACTGGAATTCCAACATGAGACATCTTCTTAAACTCGTTCTAACACCATATTAAATTTTCGTTCATTAAAAGCACAAGCTTTTGAAGAAAGAAGAGATTTATATCTCTATAAATGTTTTTCAGCACCGAGATAGGTTTCCAAATAGGTGGTCAATGAGAGAGAGGAGAAGAAATCAATTGTTTTTGGTGTGGCTCGTTGATGGTCTTGCAATAAGTGGATGATAGACTTTAGAGTTCAGGTTATTGGAGTACTAAGCTAGCTAGAATAGAAATTGATACACAGTTGCTCGTACAATTGTTTGAGAGAAGAAAATTATGTTCACTAAGTAGCAAACAATTCTAACTAACGTATTTACATGACCTAAAACTCAATTACATTGGCCACCCATCTCTTCTATAATTATCATTTACTATGCTCTCTGGTCAATATATTTGCAACTTTTTTTTTTTTTTAAGATCAAAACGATAACACTGAAAAATGCCAAAGAAGCAGTCAATACATCAAAAGCCCAGGGCAAAAACCAGGAGAAAAAACAAGCAAAACGTAAACTTCAAACAATTCTCTAAGTAAACAAACAATCAGCATTTCTTGCAATTCGATGCGCCTCCGAATTAGCCGATCGCTTAACCAAATGAACTTTAAAATCCACCAACTCTACACTTAACCTACGGATATCATCAATGAAGGTTCCATGATCCGCCAACACCACCTCCGTTCCTTCCAAGTCGTGCACAACAGACACGCAATCCCCCTCTAAAATAATCCTCTCCCATCCCATATCACGAGCAAGTTGAACACCCATTCTCGCAGCCAACGCTTCCACACACGCCGGTGAGAAACAGCCCTTGAAACGATGATGACACCAAGCCACAGTCTCGCCCGCCTGATCCCTAGCAATAACTCCCAAACCCACCTCCATCTCCGCTTAAAAAATGGCGCCATCAAAATTAATATTGATATAATCATCTGATGGAGGAACCCAACCAACCACACCATCCACCCTAGTTTGGTTCTCACACCCATTAGCAGCCACAAATTGTTGATGATTACTTGAAGCAAACAAAACCACCTCCTCAGGACTCCTTTCCACCCCCTCAATCAACCGGCTATTTCTTGCATGCCAAATCGCCGAGCAAATACAAGAAAACAGACCTGCTTCATCACGTTGAAGCTTCGCAAGAATGAATCGTACCTGCTCTCCCACATCCTCAAACTCGCACCCCACCAAACTGAATGGGAAAAAAGATAAAGACCAGACTAGTCTAGCAAAATATTTGTAACTTGGAATTGGTCTTTCAAAGAGAAGTTAGGAAAATTTTAGGGAATCTTCCATTTTATTATGTGTTACGCGTGATCATAGGATGGAACTTGACCATTATTAGTAGCCTAATGTATCTGTTGGGAGTTACTAACCTTGAATCCATCGAAAACAGATTCAAAATACTCCATGGATTTGATCTTTGATCCGGCTCGATTCAATGACGTTTCGTACCATCTACATGCCCCTCTTTGGTTCGAATTCAATCACAATACAGATAGAATCCATGTCCACAATCCAAGAACCCTTTTGCATGGTGAAATGTTCCATAAACTTGACTTTTTGACCCTCCCAAAATGTGCTTGCTTTTATGCACGAAAATTGCTTCTTATTTTCTGCATTTTTCTTGTACATACTTAGACTTGTGAGTGAATGAGAGGTTTGAGTAGCTTTATCCATAAAAAGCTACTCCCTCCTATTTTCTAATTCAAATTCTAATTTGAATTAAGTTGGGTCGGGTCTAATCCACATGGGCGACCCACCTGTATAATATATCATCTCCCACTCACACATGAGGTCTAGACCCAGTTTAATTTCATCATACTAACATACTCACCATTTTTATAAAGGTAAATGGATCATGTGACCAGCGAGCATACTGAGCTGAATGCCAAACACCGGTTAAGGATATATAGGAGCTCAACACTTAAGCATAAAGCTATACACCGCTTAAGGATATATAGCAGCTTAACATTCTACACCACAAGGACAGTGTATGTCGTTATACCCCAGACTTCACATACTTGCATCAATCAAAGTATCTCCAATTCCTTGTTATAAAAGGAGCATACTCTCTTTTACTTCTATACATATATTCACAATTACATTTCAAACATCAAAGTTTAACGTAATTGCATGTGCGGTGAATATGAAATAGGCGCAAGTCTTAGTCAGTCTTCCTTTTCAACTTTAACCTCTTAAGACTACAATGGCTGCTTTCCTAGACATGTACCTCATTGCCAAATTGATCATGGCTATTAGTAACATGCTAAAGTAGCAACACCAAAATAAAGTCTCGAGAAAAAGTTAAAAGTCATTAGGGTACATATTGAGGTATTAAAAATGTCAAGGGTCTCACACAATGAGGAAACAAGGATCAATCCACTCATCAATTTAAGTCATATAAGGTTAGAAGTCTTGATAAACAATGAAAATATATAAAATCGTTATATTTCATTTTTTTATGTATCACAGTAGTGAACAAATACTTTGTTTATACTAAGTTATGACTACCGAGGGGAGATAGCCCATTACTAACTTTCCTACTCTGAATCCAATTTTAATTGTTTTAAGGTAAAAAAAAATTATTTGATGAGACATTCTTGCGAGAAATTTATTTTGTTAGTTCTTAAACAAAGCAAATATATATGTTGAGTGATGATCAATATTATTGTGATTCAAATGTTCAACCTTGTTTTTAAAGATTGACAAATGTGTTACTGTGACACAAAGATGCTTGAGTATTATTTCAAAAAGACCTATAAGTGAAAACACATAGTTATATTTACATAAATAAGTGCGAGCTAGCGAATTATTGACTTGTTTCAAACTCATAATTGACTTTTTTTAAACCCTTGTGCCGTTTATAGACTTGCTATCTTACTAAGTTGCATACCAATAAGTGAGTTGTTTCAAACCCTTATTTATGCAATACCTATTCCCTTTACACACAGAGACATACACACATAATTATTCCATATATATATATATATATATGTGTGTGTGTGTGTGAAAATCATAAGCAAATTAATTTTCTCATAAATATAATTAGACTAGATGTTTATACCCCATTGAAGTGGTTATTGTCGGAATTAGATTTTGAACTAAAATGGACAACAACAGCAACAACAACAACAATAGATATAAAGAAGAAGAAGATAGTTGCATAAACTTTAAAATTTTGCAATATTTTTGAATTTACCAATTAATATAATAGCATTGGAAAATTTCATAATTTACTCAATTATTTTCCAAGTTGTCGTTACTATAAGATTAATTTTGTTTCAAACTGACCTGATGACGACAACGAAATTTTATGTTTGAAAATTATTCCCGCTTAATCAACTCATACAGCTGTTTAATTAAAAACTATGAACTTTCCTCTCTGTTGTCTAAACATAGTAATTCACGAAACGCCCACTCCCCTCTCTCTCTCTCTCTCTCTCTCTCTCTCTCAAGATACTTGTAGATCTGAAGAATGGAGAAAGGGGGTGAAACAAACTCTAAAGAGAAAAGATTGATTGAAGGATCTATCATCCCAAAGATCAAACTTGGCATTAAGTCCCAGGTGCACATTTATATATTTGTTTTCACATCTATTATTGCTAACATTTAACGTATGACTTAATAACTTGACTTGAATTGATGGAAACTTGAACCTAGTAAAAACGTGAGGGGCCAGAGGGGGGAGAGCGATGTGACGAGCGAGGTATAGGAATTTCTTGGGTTTTGATGGTGGAGTTTGATTACTTGGTTTATACTCCTCGCATTTTAGGATGCGATTTGGCCAGGACTTAATCCTAATACCTACTTGGACCAAATATCACCTCTTTAGATTTAATTTTAGGAAAATTGACCTTATTCGTGCAATCAATCTGATTTGGTACCATGTGTAAAACTCCTGACCAAGTAATTAGGTTTCAGGTTTTTGTTTCCCTTGTTCATTTTTCTCCTTTTTTGCAAGTCTGAAACATTAATTGACTGATTTTTGAATCAAATCATAAACTTAAGATCAATAATTTTATCATATGTCTAGAAAAATATCTCAAATTTGGAGCACCTTTGTCATACAATATAATTATAATAGCCAACAATATTTACCAAGTATAGATTTTGGGTTGTGATTACAACTTTAAGTTACACTATACACAACGATGGTGGTGGTTTAACATTGATAGGCTAGGTAATAGAATTTGTTGACTCATGTGATGGCTCAAGCTTGTAGATTTGAAAATTACAGTTTGTATATATTCTCCATTACATCTTTATATATTTTTTTACCGTGCCACCTCACGTGCAAGATGTGATCTTTCTTGTGACATCCTACACATGGAAAATCTTAATCAAGGGGTAAAGGTGGAATCCCAACATGATACATCTTCTTAATCTTGTTCTAATACCATATTAGATCTCGTCTCATTAAAAGCTCAAGCCTCTGAAGAGAGAAGAGATTTATATATCTAAAGATGTTTTTCAACACACTGAGATATGTTTCCAAATAGGTGGTCAATGAGAGACATAAAAGAAGAAAATCAAATGTTTTTGGTGTGGCACGTTGATGGTCGTGGATGGTAGACTTTAAAGTTCAGGTTGTTGGAGTACTAAGCTAGCTAAATTAGAAATTTATACACGGTTGTTCTTACTATTGTTTGAGAGAAGAAAATTATGTTCACTATGTAGCAAAAAATTCTAAGTACCGTATTTACATGACGTAAAACTTAATTACGTTGATCACCCATCCCTCCGATAATTATCATTTACTATGCTCTCTAGTCAATAAACTTGTAACTTGGAATTAGTCCTTCAAAGAGAAGTTAGGGAAATTTTAGGGAATATTCCATTTTATTATGTGTTACGCATGATCATAGGATGGAACTTGGCCATTTATAGTTATTATTAGTAGCCTAATGTATAAGAACCATAAGTCGAATTATCTCACATCCCAAAAAATCACTAATATTAATTTTTGTGAACCCCTGCATAATAGGTTCAAGGACAAATAAGTGGTTATGAATCGTCCTAGGTTCCAATAATAATATGGTGATATCACAACTAAAACCTTATTAGAATATATGGCAGGTAACGATGCAAGGAACGAATGCCCACGAGAGGAGGAAAAGCCACAACCGATTCTTCCACCAGCTCAACCATAGAGAGGGAATGACCAGCAAAGATACCATAAGGAAAGAAGAGAAGAGGTTCTGCCAGACCTAGATAACATGTTCAGTACGTGTTTAAGGATTCAACAAGGGAGTCATTCACTAAAGAATAGATCAGTCCACCTAGTTTCACAAACCTAGTTTAGGGGTTCGTCTGTTGAAAATCCAAAGGATTTATGAAATCCTTTTTGCAGAAACGCAGAGGATAAGGGTAATGGGATGACATCTTAAAGTTGCAGCAATTTCAGTTTGCACTAAGGAACCTTGCATAGAAATTGTTTGACCAGTTACAAGCAAACAACAGTGAAACTTGGGAGCAAATGGCAAGACTGTTTCTGGCTGAGTATTGCCCACCGTCTAAAGTGATGAAGCATGGGCAGGAGATCCTGATTTTTTGTCAAAAGGAGCTGGAAGACACCCATGAAGCTCGGGAAAGATTTAGAATTTTAGCATAGAATTACCCAGCACATAGGATGACTCAATACACTTTGTTCTCTCATTTCTATTCAGGATTGCACACAAGTGAAAAGAAGTATTTAGT
This sequence comes from Misopates orontium, assembly GCA_946800315.1. NCBI lineage: Eukaryota > Viridiplantae > Streptophyta > Magnoliopsida > Lamiales > Plantaginaceae > Misopates > Misopates orontium. Next base: position 23,319,025 of record OX326946.1, read on the forward strand.
TGAGCAGAGGCGTAGAAAGTGGCGCCCCGATATAGAACAAGAAATACCATAGAAGACTGGTTGGGAGCATAAAATTCCAGATATAGATGCTATTCTAGCGAAGCTTGAAGCAATGGGTGTTTTAATGAAAATGATTGACGGGAGGACAAAACCCAGAGAGATGCAAGAAGAAAAAATAGAACATGTTGATTATGCCAACAACTTCAATGGAAGAAGTAATCAGCAACCAGGCCATTTGTCCCGAGCTATAAAAGAGATAACTATAACTCTCGGGGTGGAAACAATCAGAACTCATACCCACCAAGACAACAAGAGTCATGATTTCAACCCAGGGAGAGGAGGAAGAATTTGGATGACCACATGAAACAACCTGATCGTAGAGTGGGAGGTCAATCTACAAACCAACCACCAGGACATTTGCAGAGAAACACTTACAAATATCCAAAGGAAAGAGTGAACATGATATCAATGAGAGCTTGGACATATGAGAACACATTGAAAGAGGCAGAAACACGCCATCTAAGCGAGTATTCCAAAGCTATACCTTTTCCAGAATGAGCACGTAAACCTGATTAAAATTTCTATGAAACTGAATGTGCATAAATGATTTGTGTCTACAGGTATCTAGAAGCGAGAGATGGGTAAGAACGAGCACTTAGTGGAATGGGTAATTTGAAGAACCATCAAAAAAAGATGGAAGCTGAATCAAAGAAGTAAAAACTGTTAAGGCTATTGAGGCACCAGTGGAAGAAAAGAAAGATGCTGGCAGTGAAGAAGATATTGATGTTGTATGAGTGGCTGAGCGACAAGGATTATTGAAAAATAGTTTTGAATTCATGCCACCGAAGTTGAATGATCCATGGAGTTTTACAGTCCCTTGCACCATTAACAATGTTACTTTAGAATATGCGTTTTGCAATCTTGATGCAAGCATCAATTTGATGCCTTTGAATATTTATACGAGCTTGAACTTAACTAAAATCACTCTCGCTAGATCATCTCCGGAATTTCCTGATCATTCGACTAAGATACCAATTGGAACAGTGGCAAATGTCACTGTTAGGACTAAAATTTTATTTTCTTAGCTGATTTCATGGCTATGGAATTTGAGGATGCTTATTCTTATCCTCTAATTTTGGGAAGAACCTTTTTAGCTTGTGCTAGGTCTTTGATTGATGTTGAAAAATGTTGTGTTATCTTGCTCTATAAAAAGCAAGAGGAAACTTATGTTGTTGATCTAGGTAACAAGGAAAAGAGACTAGCTGAAATGGATGTGCATGGTGAAGCATTCTTTGAGACCTCGCAGAGAAGAAATCAAACAAAGAGAGTTGATGTGAGAAAAGAAGAAAGCCCAAGAGTAGATGAGAGAAAAAGATGATGCTGAGCTCATGAAGATTTGGAATTACGACCAAACTTGATTTGATGAGAGTGAATCGAGTGAGGACAAGTCTGAAGAGGAGAAAACAACTTAATTCCTCCGCTTTGCCTAGCCAACGATGTTAAGTTTACTGCTTCATTGGAATTTCAGTTGTTATTTTTGTTTATACAATTCGGTTATTTTATTATAACTAGTGATGAATTGTTTGTGTAGAAAATGATGCATGAAGCATGAAATAGAGAAAACATGAACAGTGGAAAGAATCAAAAAGATGCTGAAAATAGCACTAAGTGATCGCATTCATGACAAGAAGAAATCACGAGCGGTCGCTTACCTACTTGATAAAGAAAACACATAAGTCTTTGAAAAAAATTGAAAGGAAGAAAGAGACTCCGAGGGATTGCTTTCATCCAAGCTGAAGAAGAGTGAAAGTCTCTGTTGAAGTTTGGAAAGGAAGAAAACGACGCCAAGCAATTGCTTTTGTCTAACCGATCTCTTACCTACGCATGCCCATTGCATGGGCACAGAACAAAGAAGATTTCTATCAGGTGAAAGCGAGCGCATTCCCAAGGAATCGATTGCATTGCTTTACAGCAATGTGTACTCTTGCGAGGGAAAGTGATAGCTTGTATCGTCAATTTCAAATATGAAATTCTCATTCCTTCTTCATTGCAGCACACATAATCCTTCTCCAATACTCTCATTGTCTTTCCTAAACTCTAGTATTTGATATTGCATACCTTTCCAAGTGTTAGGAGATTAAGCTTACCCTTTCACAATCCTAATTGCATTAGGCTTCATGATTTATGGAATCTCTTAGTCCTACAACACCTAGAAGCCTTTAATATGTGTATGTTTTAATCTTTATTATCATTATTGTGAAAAACATTGTGTCTTGCTAATCCTTACTTTTTGCAGAGAATACCATTGTTGAAGGGAGAAAAAAGTTTGGAGATGTAGAACAGTTCACATGAAGCAATGGAGGCATTTGATCAAATGAGATCGACAAAGCTGATCCAGGAACAAGGAATTAGTATATTTAAGTAGGATGTTGCGCTAATGGAATGGGGATACTTTGCCATCGCATCTCTGTGCATCAACGAGACGATATTTCGTGAGTTTTATACAAACATGAGGATCAAGGCCAACAATGTGGTTTGGGTGAGAAGCGAGTTAGTAATGATTCATGAAGAACTCATCAACAAAGCATGAATGAGGATGCAGTGGCAGCATTTGCGACCCCCAGAGTTTCAAGACAAATTCAATCTGTTTTGGGTTCAGTTACAGATGCTTGTACATAGGGAGAAGATTCTGTAGAATAAATCATGAAAGCTTATACGATTTTCATGATCTTAAACCCAAGACTTGGTACAACAACATATGCTCTCGCCTTATCCCGAACACAAATGACGTCAGAGTAAACACGAATTAACAAATAGTCTCTACAGGATTGCTCGTGGGGAATTGGTCAACGCAGGAAAAATCATCAGGCAAAGGATGTTATACTATAGAGAAATGAAGGAGACTGATGATATTCCTTTTGGAGGTCTCATCACTAACCTATGCGAGTTAGCTACGGTTTGTGCCGCCGCGTTTGATTAAATTCTACAACCCATTGCAGAGATTCACGAGAACTCGGTGGTGGATAACTCTAAAATCCGTTCTGAAGCACCGCAACACAGAGATCAATAATGACATTGCTGGACTGAGAAAGATTGAGCCTCCAAAAGAGCCGAACATTGAATTTGAGGCAATAGGTCAATTGTTATCAGGAGTTGATTCACAAATCTATGAGGAAACTACGAGAAAATATTGCAGCGCTGCAAGCAAGATTATCGGAAGTTTCTCCAGGATCTTATCCTAGTCCGACCACAAATAATGATGAGGAGAAGTCTGAAAAAATTTGTGAACTCCCCATCATAAGACTGAGCTTTGGATCGCAACGGGAGTCTTCCTATTCTTATCTTTATTTAGGCAATGGGGACACTTCTCGTTTGTCAGTTTGGGAGTGGGGAGTACATTGATGCATTCATTCTATCACTACTTTCATGTTCTTTGTTTCTTTCTAGTTCTTTCATACTCTCTAATTAAATCCTATTCGTATCCAAGTCCATATTTTTGTTGTCTTCAAGTCTTATTTTCACCATTAGTTGTTGTGTCTTATAATTTTTTTTTTAGTGTCAAGAAAATCTTTTGTGGAAACAGTTGGGACTTGATTAGTGTATCTCCATGAAAATACGTTTATTGAGATGAACTTATCTTAGGGAGATTACTTAGTTTTTTACTTATTTTAACACCTATCGAGATGATATCCTAGATTGAGAACCATGGAGAAAGTGATCTGGGCCATCTTTTGAAATTCCGTTACCTTTCCAGCCCAAAATCCTTCACAAATAAAGTAATTCGTTGCACCCCGCATAAGCCTTTTTGTGCATAAGGTTTTTTATGAAGTAGCCTATCTGCTTACCCTTGTAAGCCGAATAATGAAAATTATCCATATTATTTTCTAGAGGATTTTGTTTGTGCACAAACAAGAACTAAGGAGAAGAGAGAAGAGAATGAAGAGAGATGAGAGGGGTTAATGACTAAAAATGCCCATGTGCATTCTTCAAAAATCATTGGGAAAAGGGAAAAAGTGCGGGAGGGTGGAGAGTTCTAGTTTCATCACACTACTAGAAAAAATGGTTTTTAGAAACCATTTTATTACAAACGGGGCGCCCGTTTGTAATAATCCTTATATTATTACAAACAGGTTGCCCGTTTGTAATAATACTACTACAAACGGGCGGCCCGTTTGTAGTAATATACAATTACTAGAGACGGGCTGCCCATCTCTAGTAATTGGATCCACGGGCTTTAGAAACAGGCGGCCCGTTTCTGAAGCCCGATATTATTTTTTTCGGCGCCAAAATGAAAATCATTTTGGCGCCACGGGCTTTAGAAACGGGCGGCCCGTTTCTAAAGCCCGGAAATTACTAGAAACGGGCAACCCGTTTCTAGTAATTATTAGAAACAGGCCGCCCGTTTCTAATAAGGTTATTAGAAACGGGCGGCCCGTTCCTAATAAGGGGCGTATAAAAATAGGTAGCCCGTTTCTATTCGCCATTTTAGGCGTTTTTGAGCTCTCTCTCTCTAAAATTCTCCTCTGTCTCTCTAGAAAACTCGGCCCTCTTCCCTAGAAATCTTACGGTACGTGTTTTTCACCGATTATATTACGTTATTTTACTTTTTTTTATTGCTTTTAGCATGTATTTATCGTGTTTTTGTGTAATTTCATCGGTTAATTAGGATTTGACCTAGTTTTTTTTTTTTTTTTTGTAATTTATGGTTTAGATTGTGATTTATGTTGGGTATGCTTGTTTTTACGGATTACATTACGTTATTTACGTTTTTATGGTTTTTAGCATGTATATATCGATTTTTTGTGATATTTCATCGGTTAATTAGGGTTTTAAAACGTTAATCATTTGTAATTTATGGTTTAGATTGTGATTTATGTTGGGTATGCTTGTTTTCACCAATACGTTAATTACGTTTTTATGGCTTTTATCAATATTTATCAAGTTTTGGTGATATTTGATCAATTAATTAGGGTTTTAAAACGTTAATTATTTGTAATTTATCGTTAAGATTGTGTCATATCTATTGTTAATTAGGGTATAATGTATGAATTAAATCGATTATATATATTATATGTTTCGTTGTTTGTTTTGTAATTTGTAGTTGAATTAAATAAAATTTTGTTTTACGATGGTTTGTAATGTATTTTATGGCTTATATTGTGATGTAATTAGTCGATTGATGTTTGGTATGACGTTTACAGATGACAGATGAACATAGACCAGTTGATTCTCGTGTTGGGTCAATGAAGCGTAAAGCTGTGACCCGTAGATCCCGTGCTGACACTGTTGGCCAGAATGATGCACCTGTACCGGGCGTTCAGGCTGGCCCGTGTACGAGACGATCAACTCCAGCACAACCTAGTCACGTATCACCCCTGTTGCCAGTGCGCCGAGGTCGAGTGTTCAGGGTGGCCTGCGTACTCGAGGAGCAGCGCCGCCACTACCACTTAGTCATGTTTCACCTGCTGCTGATCAGGGCACATGCTCGGCCTCCTCTAGGGCTACCTCGCGGTACCGAACGCCGACCGGGTCGACCCCACCACCTCGTTCGATTCCAGATGTTGCTGCGGAGCCTTCCAGTTGCACCATTTGGGACAGTGCCCCCCAGGCGGCGGAGTTCAGGTGTCCCATCCCATGTTGGCTCGTAGGGTGGATCTATCGGCACACCTGTAGGTTCGCGTATATTGCACGGGCATCAGGAACCGTCACAAGTAGCACCGGGAGCAGATGTGGGCCATGCGGGGCCGACAGCTCAGTCAGGCCGAGGTGCAGCTGCCCCTGATCATGCAGGCCCGTCCGCTCAGGTGCGCCCCGAGGATGTTGCTGGGCCTAGTCGAGCTGTACGTGGTATGGTTGTTGCTGATCAGCCTGCTGCTCGGCCTGAGGATCAAATTTGGATATGTAGGGGTGAGTTGGAATGTTGGAGTGATCAGCAGCGGATCGTACGCACTATCAGTAGGACGGTGAAGACAGGATTGACGTACCCGTGGCCCACGTACGACTTGATTCCCAAGGATGTCAGATTATAGTTCTGGAATCGTTTTCAGGTCAGTGTAATCTTTTTTGTTTTGTGTATGTAGTTGTCTAATTCATGTAATCATTGTTGTTTATGCAATCCATTTATCAGTGGGATCCAGCGTAGACTGACACGATCTACGATGGGTTTGACAGGTGGGCACAACGCCGGATGTCTGTCGAGATGAACAGGGCGAAGTCTTGTTACTTCGCCAGAAAGGACAATCCGAAATGGGCGGATAACCCCTATTGGATTCCCGGGCGACTTCTTCCACACTACATTCACCATTGGGAAAAAGAGAAGACGAAGAAAAAGTCGGCCGAAATAAGGCCAACAAGAAGAAGGGGCAGAAAGTCAACTACCGGGAGGGGGTCTATCAGCACGCTGGACAATCACATTACGTTTGGGATTTTAGTTGTCAAAAAGTAATTTTGTGCTTATTAGTTTTTGTTAACTATTTTGACATGTGTTCAATTAACAGAAAGCTGCAGACCTAGAGAAGGAGGTGTCGTACCTCGACACGTGGCTCGAGACGAGGACCACGACAATGGATGATGGGAGGAGGGAGTTTATGAACGACGATAATAGGGTTATATAGGTGAGTTTCTTTTTTGTACTCTTTAACTTTGATAGTCTTAATTAAATTAGGCTAACTCTAGATTTCGTTTACACAAGAGAGGTACATCCAGGATTGTACCGACATTTACGATGCAGCAGCATATATATCAGTTTATTGTTTATTGCGATGCAGCAGCAGATATATCAGTTGATGCAGGAGAAGGCAGCCGTTCGGGCGCAGTCACAGCACCCGCCGAACCCATTTGCCCCAAGACCTTCTACTCAGCCTGGTAGTGCACACGCCGCGGGGCCATCTACTCAGCCAAACCAATTTGCCCCGGGGCCTTCTACTCAGTCAGCTCCATCAGCTAGACATGGACCCGCCGTCGATTTGGGTGTTGATCAGGTTGACGATCACTTGGACATCGACCGACTTTATGAGTGTTTTGACCAGGTGGATGATGATGGGGAGGCGCGTGCCAGACAGTTGGCTGACGGACGTCGCGTCTTGCATCATGCGAGGCACGTGGATGGCAACCTCGCGGCACAGGATGACGTTGATGAGTTCCCGGAGGATGAGGATGATGGGGAGGATTATGGGGTGGATGATGAGGATGAGGCTTGACTAAGGAGGTTTTTCTTGCATTTTTTTTTTTTTTTTGTAATGTAATTAACTATGACTCCTTTACTTTTGTGCGACTGAATATTTATGGTGTTTCATTTTGTAATTATTCGATATTGAACGTTAATTAACTATTGAAATTGGTTTGCGAAGGTAAATGAACAAAAATAGGGGTAGTGTGTTAATTATCAATAACACATGCGTAGTTTTTGCGAATTACAAATTAAGCAAGGGTATTTTTGCTATTACCCTGAAATATTACTAAAAAGTGACAAAATGAACTGTCTATGCCATTTATAGTCGAAATCATTAGAAACAGAATTTGTCCGTTTCTAATAAGTAGAGGTAGTTTTTGCGAATTATAAATTAAGCTGGGGTAGTTTTTGCTATTACCTTGAAATATTACTAGAAACTAACCCAAACTTATTAGAAACGGACAAATTCCGTTACTAATGATTTTGACTATAAATGGCCTAGATAGTTCATTTTGTCACTTCTTATATACCGATGTTTAGTTTATTCATTGTTTATGCCTATATATTTACCATGTCTTTTTGGTATTTTATCACTTATATTGTGTTTTTTTCTATAAAAGCTTCAAAAATATCAATAAAAGTCAAAAAGCTTATAGATTTTGATACAAGTTGTAACAATAACTATTTAGATCTTTTTTTCTGGATCTTTAACTATTATTATAAACGGAATGTCTTTAATCCCTTCTTATATATATATATTGTTCCATAAATCCTGACAACAGTACTTACTGCTCAGATATTTTTTCCTGGATCTTTAACTATTACTATAAACAGAATGTCTTTAATACTTTATAGGAGCTTCAAAAATATCAATAAAAGTCAAAAAGTCAATTTCATTATATCATAGATCATGCCAAAATGCAATTGGTTACAAGTAGTAAAAACTAGCAACTACTATGGATCCTCATCGGAGTCTTCGTTATCAACCGGCTAAACTAGTTGTATCTGAGTATCAGCAAGAGCTACGTGTTCATTGTAATTGTGGCCTTAATCAGCACTGTCGACTACTCGAGTGGGTTTGGCATCTTGTAGTATTTGGATCTCAACAGTGGTATCTTCATTTTCACTCTCGCCCTCGACGTGCAACGAAGTAGTGTCGATGACATATCTGGCTCGGGCAGTGCACACGGCCCACCACCCCCTACGAGCCACGAAATGGGTAGCTGAAGGATATGGTGTATAGTAGACTTGTTGAGACTGGTTCGCAAATATAAAAGGTTCATTGGTTTGCAGTCTCGAAGATGGATTGATGTATACTAGCCGATAACGAGCATTGAACGGGCTTGAATGGGGCATGTCATACCAATCACACTTGAAATACACAATAGTCTGTTGCAATCCGCCTCCCCAGTAGTCAACTTCCAATATGTCATGGATCATGCCGTAGAAATTTGTGTCTTCTAGTGCACCCAGATTTCTCTTGACACACACGCCGTTGTTCATTGTGGTATTCCCGATACTGTGCGATTCTGTATGAAATCTAAACCCATTGACTTTGTACCCCTTGTATGTCTTCGCCATTGCAGATGGGCCCCAAACGAAAGCATTAAGCCGGGGGTCAACCTCGTAATATCCGGATGCCATAGTGTTCTTGAACCATCCAACGAACTCAACATTACGTTTACTGTGCGTTTCTTGGTCGTTAAGGCCCTGACACATTTGCTGTTGAAACAATCTATAGATAACGATTTAAATGTTGGCAATATAAAGATAAAATTGTTAACTGTACGTAACGTAATTAATCTAACAGTTGAACTTACGTAACCCATCCGTCGACTTCTGGGCAATACAAGATTGTGTATAACTCGATCAGATTGTATTCCGATTCGATGAGGTACCGGTGCCGCTGAGATGCCCCTATTGGTTTGCCTTGTTTATGGAAGATTCCAAGTTGTCTAGTGTAATTGTTGATCAGTGCAGTATCGTTTCTGTTCAGCCGACTATATCTAGTTTCGACTCCAGAACCGAAATAGAGTACGATATTTGTCATTTCAGACAGCAAAAACACTTGGCATATGGATCCTTCTACATGTGCTTTATTGTTTACTGACCTTTTCAAGTCGTACATTCGCCTACACATAAAAAATTAGGAGTCAGTACACAAATAACAATCTACAATTTAATTCAATTATTAACAGTGAATGTTAATTACCTCTCAAATGGATACATCCAGCAATACTGCACACGACCTCCCACATTCGCCTCGTACGGTAGGTGAATGGCTAAGTGCCCTATGGAGTCAAAAAAACGCTGGTGGAAATATCTTCTCCAACTTGCACATGGTCTCTACTATTGAGATCTCTAGTTTTTGCATATCTGACCTTATGATCTCAGCCAAACATAGAGTTCTGAAAAATAGACTTATTTCAGCAAGTGGGCCCCAAACAACATCATGGAGAAACTCTCAAAATGCAATTGGTATCAACCGCTGCATGAACACGTGACAGTCCTGGCTCTTTATTTGGGTAAGCTTGAGTTGCGGCATCTGGACACATCTAGAAATGTTAGAAGCATACCCATCTGGAAAAAAACGAAGACCTCTCAAACACTAAAGAACTAGCCTTTTCTGATCTCTATTGAGACAATATGTTGCCTTTTGCTTATAGACCTTTCCATCATCACCTTCCTTCAAGAACAAGCCTTTTCGCCTGGTCAGGATTTCTAAGTCTGGTCTTGCATTTAAGTTATCCTTCGACTTATCGGTATCATCCATCATAGTGTTTTTTATGTTGTCGAAAAAATTCTTTTCGCAGTGCATGTCATCAAGGTTATGGCATAATAAGTTAGTTTCCCAATACGCAAGTTCCCAAAAAATGCTTCTACCACACCAGTGGGATACCCCATAACCCGCAATGTGATATCTAGGATCTATGTCTTTTGGGAGATCATCAATAATAGCTCTCAACTCAGTACCTGACCTCCTAGGAGCGGGTTCACTAAACTCTTGTTTTTCCTTGAGGAAATCTTTTTTGTTTCTCCTCCAAACATGATGTGGAGGTAGAAATCGGCGATGACAGTCAAAGAAACAGGTCTTTCTCCCATGCTTCAAGTGGAAGGCTTGTGTATTTTTCATGCAATATGGACAAGACAATCGGCCTGCAGTGCTCCACTGCGACAACATGGCATATACTGGATAATCACGGATTGTCCATATTAGTACGACCCTTAATATGAAATTCTGCTTCATATACCTATCATACGTGTCCACACGAGTATCCCATAACTTCCTTAAGTCATCAAGTAATGGGCGAAGCAACACGTTAATGTTCTTCCCTGGTCTTTTTGGTCATGATATAATCAAACTCAAAAAGATTATACTCTTGACGCATGTAAAGATCTGGAGGTAGATTATAAGGCGTAACAAACACGGGCTAGCAAGAATATGGAACAGATGAACTACCAAATGGAGAAAATCCATCGCTACATAGTCCAAGTCGAATGTTCCGAGGTTCAGCCGCAAACTTTGGATGTACCCTGTCAAAGTGTTTCCAGGCTTCTCCTGATGCTGGATGAATCATTTGATCACTCGAACCACTGCATTTCAAATGCCAAGTCATATGCTCAGCAATGGTCGCAGACATGTACAGTCTCTGTAGGCGAGGTATTATAGGGAAGTACCACAACTTCTTACGCCCGATCGGTTTCTTTTTACCCCCAGTATACCTCGCCTTGCCGCATTCAGGACATGCAGTATATTCACTATTTTCAAAATCTCCATAGTACAAAAAACAATTGTTTACACAAACATCATAAGTTTACCCCAGACCCACACCAACCATCATCTTTTTCAACCCGTATACACTATTAGGCAACCGACTCTCATCTTCCCGGCTAAGGCCATCTTTGGACAGTTCTAAAAATCTATTGCACGCCGCTGCGGGAATATTATATACATTATGGACCGAAAGAAATTCTGCCACCCACTGTAACACAGGTTCATTTTTATCACTTTGCAATCGGACCTCTGTTTGCCTTAACAATTCATAGAACCTTTTAGCCTCATCATTCGGTTGCTCTTCAATTGAATCTCTATCAACTTGAAATGCATCATATACCAATTCACTAAAGGGATTTTGTTCTTCACACTCATTATCATCTAACATGGTTTCGTCTGAGATCTCTCCTACCCCGGATGTTGATGGATAAAAAACAGGACTAGTTTAACCATGGGCTACCCACGTATAGTACTGAGGGACAAATCCCCATCTACATAAGTGAATTGAAATTTGATCGGGGTGCAAAAAATTTCTATTGCCGCATTTGCTACAAGGACACCTAGGACAATTACGCAGATCAAGACAATCTACTTAACATTAAGCAAACTCCAGAAATTTTTGAACACCGTATGTGAACTGCTGTTTCAAGTCACCATTATCGCATTTCATATCATACATCCAACTTCTATCATCATGTGAATGCATTGCACTTATATATATATATATATATATATATGCTCAAAAACTAAATAAACTAATCTAATTTGCAGTCAAATATACAACATACCGTCACCGGGCAATTCAGAGTTGATGCAGGTAAATTGATTCAGCAAGTCTTTAAGGCGGTGACAATGCAATTTTGATCTAAGTGAAAAGAGATTAAATTAAATAATTAGGACATGATTACATAAAAAAAATAATCATAAAAACGAATAATAAAAATTATGAACTATATAGCATTTGAAATGCACCTGAACAAATGAGATGGATTGAGTGAGTGAAAGGTTGGATATGGTATTTATAGATAGGAAATGGGATTTTTAGAAACGGCTTCCCCGTTTCTAAAAGATTTGGAGTTTCAGACACGGCCCGCGGGGTTTTACAAACGGGCAAACCGTTTCTATAAGTTTCTAAAACCTTTAGAAACGGGATTGCCGTTTCTAAAGGTTTTCTTAAAATGTGTGAAAACCTTTAGAAACGGGTAAGCCATTTCTAAAGTTTGCCAAAATCTTTAGAAACCGCTTTCCCGTTTCTAGAGGTTTTCACAATGTTTTGTGAAAACCTTTTAGAAACAGGCCAGCCGTTTCTAAAGGTTTCGAAACCTTTAGAAATGGCTCCCCTGTTTCTAAAGAATTTAACGTAATTTCAAAAAAAACTTTTAGAAACGGGTAAGCCGTTTCTAAAGTTGTCGGCGAGATATTGAAAATTTAAAAATTCGTTTAGAAACGGGGAAGCCATTTCTAAAGGTTTAGGCGGGATTTTGAAAAATTTTAAATACTTTTAGAAACGTGGAGGCTGTTTCTAATAGTTTCGAAAACTTTTAGAAACGGCTCTCTCGTTTCTAATACTTTCATTTTCGCCTATAAATACTCCTACTCCTCTTCATTTTCTCAAACATCCAAATCATTCATATACACAACTCTCTGTCAAATTCTCTCCTCTTCCTCTATATTCTTTCTAAATATTTACAAATTATCTCCTCTTCCTTTATATTCTTTCTAAATAGTTTTTTTAACTTGTCTAAAATATTTATTCTTACATTATTCTATTATACCATAATTAACACTCATATCTAACTTATACTATGTTATAATTGTTATTAAACAAATAATGTAGGTAATTAAGTAATTGACTGAAACATGGACATAATTAAACACCAAATTTATTCTTAATTAATAAATTATTATCGACATATTTTTTGCCAATATTTTCTTTAATAGTATTAGAAACGGGCTCCCCGTTTCTAATAGTGTTATTTCGATAGTATTAGAAACGGGCAACCCGTTTCTAATACTTCTAGAGTATTAGAGACGGGCAGCCCGTCTCTAATAATCTCGAATTAATTTTTTTTTTAAACGGGGCAGGATTATTAGAGGTGGACGCCCCGTATCTAATACTACAAAACGGGCTGCCCGTTTTTATGTATTAGAGACGGGGTGCCCGTCTCTAATAATCATGCCCCGGTTTTTTTTTCGATATTATTCTTAGAAACGGCTACGCCGTTTCTATTAGTCTAGGGGTAGTTTAGGTATTTTAATTTATAAAAACTGGAAGCCCGTTTCTATAAGTCTACAATCTTTACATACGGGGAAGGCGTTTGTAATGTTTTCCCATTATTACAAACGGCTTGCCTGTTTGTAATAAAAATTCTTTCTTCCCGTTTGTAAAAGTAGAGACGGGAACATGTTCTCGTCTCTAGAAGTCATTACAAACGATTGTTTTACAAATGACCGTTACAGACAGGCCGCTCGTTTCTATTGTTCAATAGAAACAGGCTTTTAAGCTTTAGAAACGACTTGGGCCGTTTCTAAATCCCTTTTTTTTGTAGTGTAAGGCCCATAAAAAAGTCTTAGTTTGAGGGTGCAACTAGAGAAGCAATGGTAGGGTTAAAGATTAAAAAGAAAAAGAAGATATCAGGAAATTATAAGAAATATTTGCTCATATATATATATATGAAACGCTCTTGAATAGTGTATGATCAGTGTTTTACATTGTTTATCCGCTACATCATTTTTGTTTGACTGGAGTTACATCATATAATTACCATTTCGAGAGATTCAAAGTTCTTATCCAAGTAGGTCAAATGAAGAATGGGGGTGATATCTTTTAGTTATCAATCAAGGCGAGGTGAATGTATAATTTTGAGGGAGAAGTGCAAAAAGAAAGGTAGTTTGAGTTTGTGTGTGAACGAAAGCTTTCTACAATTTTATACTCATCCTATATCCATTTTAGCCAATACCTTAGCCTAACATTATAAGCTTATAAAGTCTTGCGTGATTTTTAGTGGAAATCTTTTACATTAATGGAGAGAAAAATGTGAGGCTAAGCAATGAAATAAAGTTATCGAGTTCAGTGAAATGCGTCTCTATAAACAAAGTCAAGAAGTCAGTTCTTAATTTGCATGAGAAACTAAATTTCACAATCTTTTATATATGGTTGTGTTTGTGGACTGTGTATCAAAGATATATGTTTTAATGATGATGCTCTTGCATTGCTTTGTATTGATACATGGTTATTGTAATTTCAGATTCTTTGAAGTGGGATTCTGCGTTACAACCTATAAAAAATTTATTTGTTTGAGTCTTATGTTTATTTTTCTTGTTGAGTCTTTGTTGTTTACTCAAGGACGAGTAAAAAGGTAAGTTTGCGGGTGTTTGATGAGTCCATCTTGTACTCAGTATTAACATGTCAAATAGACCATTTCATTGCATGTTCCTTGAATGTTTCGAGCCCTTTTACTTGTTTTTGTATATTTTGTTGGTTAGGAGTCATTTTGGTGAAAAGAGATAAAAAGTAGAATTCTAGGCGAATCATGCGAGCATGAAAGTGATGGGAAGCAAGAGGAGAAGTCGCTTAGTGCAATAGATTGCTTTGAAATGAAGAAGAAGATGTATTCTATTGCTTATGTCTAAAAATGACCCAATCCTAAAATCAGCAGCTGCCGCATGCAATTGGTAAGTAATCGCTTAAACTCTGAAATTAGGATTTTTATGCAGAATTAAAAAGTGATGTTTTACAACCCCAAGGGGGTATAAATAGAAGACCTAAAATTCGTGAGGGGGAGGCAGGTGTCTTTTTGGATAGTTTTGCAACCATTTTTAGGAAGCTGACACTGGAAGAGAGTTGGAGATTGTAAAAGACACAGAAGAACAAGAAACAAAAGTCGTGATTGAGTTTATGTATATTAGTATTTTTACATCTGCATTCTAGTTTATTGTTTTGGATATTGCAATTTGTTTCCGTACGTTTTTTTTTTTTGAACAAGATATTTGCTTTAATTATTTAATTCTAGACTATGTATTATATTTTTGGCGTTTCTGTGTTTATTGCAATTTGGGTAGCTAATTCCATCGTGTATTGTGAGGCGATGGGAGTACTTGGATATAGATTATGTTGTGTTTGTTATGTTGAGATGATTCTGACTGAAATGCTTTATCTGCGTCATTAACACATAATTGATTAGATTTTTATAACAGATGCGACACCCGAACTCATAGGATAGATCTCATAGGTTATTCAGTTCCACATGTCTTGTGATGGTAATTAAGACGTAGGTGATTCACATGCGTTTGGAGGAACATAGTACAAATAGTAGCATTCCAAATTACGGAGTGGTGTTTCCCACAATTATTGGGACCCACAGTTAGGAATACTTATAGCTTAATACGTCCGACACATGAATCGATCATAATTCATCTAAACAATGGCTTGGCTATGACTCTTCAATCATATCTACTATACAAAGAAACATAGTTCCTTACGTTACCACTAGTTAATTATTGATCTAAGTCATAAAGTTGTTAAGTATTTTAGTTATTAATTATTCAAATCTAAACCCCCTTTTGTTTATTTAATTTGTTGAGTCGTGAGTGTGAAAGGTGACAGCTTCACATTCATTTGTCTTATTTAGCGCAAATAGATAAATTAGTAGTTAAAGTCAAATGCAGTCCTCCCTTCAATACGATATTTTGAGGGTTGTAACTTACTTCTCTTGTATTAGTTGCACCCATACACTTGCGGTATTAATCTGCCAATATAGTCTGTGCAGGTCAATTCTCACTAAAAGACAATTTAAATCTGAAATTTACTTGTGTATTCTTATTAAAAATTTACTGAAAAATATCTTGAATTATCATTATCTGAAAAGTGTTAGCACTATGTTCAAATGCCGTTTTACAAGATTTTAGGACATGTAATCAACCTTAGAGAATATTGGTTACCATGTGCAATCAATCAGAAAAAATTAAAGTTATATAAGGTTAGAAGTCTTGTAGACAATGAAAATGTATAACATCATTATATTTCATTTAGTATGTATCACAGTAGTGAACAAATACTTTGTTTATACTAAGTTATGACTACCGATTGGATAGCCCGTTACTAACTTTCCTACTCTGAATCCAATTTTAATTGCTTTAAGGGAAAAAATATTTGTTGAGACAATCTTGCGAGAGAAATTTAATTTGTTCATTGTTAAACAAACCAAATATATATGTTGAGTGATGATCTATTGTCATTTAAATGTTCAACCTCGTTTTTAAAGATTGACAAATGCGTTATTGTGACCCAAAGATGCTTGTGTATTATTTCAAAAGGACCTATAAGTGAAAACACATAGTTATATTTTTAATAAATAAGTGTGAGATAGCGAATTATTGACTTGTTTCATACTCATAGTTGACTTCTTTTAAACCCTTGTGTTGTGCATAGATTTGCTATCCAACTAAGTTGCAGACCACTAATTGAGTTGTTTCAAACCCTTATATTTATGCAATATCTATTCCCTATACACACCGAGACATACACACAGGGGCGTATCTATTAAGAGGCTAGGGGGGGCTATAGCCCCCCCATTTTTTTTTGGAAAAATACTTTACTTATATATATATATATATATATCTATATATATATATATATATATATATATATATATATATATATATATATATATATATATATATATATATATATATGTTCAAGTATATCATAAGAAAAAAAAAACAACTAGCTAGTTTTACAAACATTTACAAATACAATATCAAAGGTAACTTTATGGCCCAAATAAGAAATAACTGTCTAATCTTTAAGTCCAACACTTAAAATTTACCTAATACCAACTAAGATTGAGCCCTATAGTTTGATATATCTATGCATAAAACAAAACAGAGTTTATGAAAATGCAAAGTTTCACAAAGCAGGATTTTTGAAATACAAAATGTTGCATAGAGTTCAGTTAAAGTTTGAACAATAGTCAAAAGAGAAGAAACAAAAATCAACTTTTGGAGCATATTGAAATCCAAAATCTTTCAAAAAGAGGTGTATTTCTGCATTTTTATGACCTACTTATCTAATTGGACGTAGTTATGCCGAACTGTTGATACTTAACAGATAAAAATGAGGTAATTGAAAATACACTTATGTCATATTATGATTAAAATTGTGCTTAAAAGTTAGAAATTACGTGCTCCACTATTTTAGTTGTTGTTTTTAATATAGTGACTTTTATGTCATCAATTAATTCTGCTATAGTCTTGTTTAATTATTTTATATTAATTACACAAATAGAGTTGGCGTAATATATAGACTCTGGTTCATTAATTGATGAGTTAATTGTATGTCAAGCACCAATTTAATAAACATCTAATATTATATTAACCATAATGTATTTTTTACGTAGTTTTTATTTTTTATTTTTTTTTGTTTCGAGAAAAACGGTTCTTTAGTTCAGCCCCCCGCATATATAATTCCTAGATACACCACTGCATACACACATAAATATTCCATATATATATTATATTTATATATATGTGTGTGTGTGTGTGTGAAAATCATAAACAAATTAACTTTCTCATAAATATAATTACAGTTGACATTTATACCCCCATTGTAGTGGTTATTGTCGGAATTAGATTTTGATCTAAAATGGACAACAACAACAACAACAACAACAACAACAACAACAACAACAACAACGACAACAACAACAACAACAGTTATAATAAAAATAAAGAAGCAGAAGAAGATAGTTCCAAAAACATTAAATTTTGCGATACTTTCCAATTTACCAATTAATATAATTGCATTTGAAAATCTCGTAATTTACTCAACTATTTTCCAAGTTGTCATTACTATAAGATTTATTTTGTTACAAAGTGACATGATGACGACGACGAAATTTTATGTTTGAAAGTTTTTTCCGCTTAATCAACTCATAAGCTGTTTAAATTAAAAACTATTAACTTTCCTCTCTGTTGTCTAAACATAGTAATTCACCAAACGCCTCTCTCTCTCTCTCTCTCTCTCTCTCTCTCTCTCTCTCTCTCTCTCTCTCTCTCTCTCTCTCTCTCTCTCAGATCTGAAGAATGGAGAATGGGGGTGAAACAAACTCTAAAGAGAAAAGATTGATTGAAGGATCTATCATCCCGAAGGTCAAACTTGGCATTCACTCCCAGGTGCACATTTATATATTTGTTTATCATATATTATTACTAATGTTTAACGTATGACTTAATAATTGGACTTGAATTGATGGAAACTTGAACCTAGTAAAAAAGTGAGGGGCCAGAGGGGAGAGGGCGATGTGACGAGCGGGGTATAGGAATTTCTTGGGTTTTGATGGTGACGTTCGATTACTTGGTTTATACTCCTCGCATTTTAGGGTGCGATTTGGCCAGGACTTAATCCTAATACCTACTTGGACCAAATATCACTTTTTTAGATTTAATTTTAGGAAAATTGACCTTATTTGGGCAGTCAATCTGATTTGGTACCATGTGTAAAATTCCTGACCAAGTAATTAGGTATCAGGTTTTTGTTTCACTTGTTCTTTTTTTTTTTCTTCCTTTTTTTTCAAGTTTGAAACATTAATTCAGATTTGCGAATCAAATCATATATTCTAGATCAATAATTTTATCATATGTCTAGAAACATTCTCAAATTTGGAGCACCTTTGTCATACAATATTTACCTAGTATAGATTTTTGGGGCATGATTACAACTTTAAGCTACACGATATACAATGATTATGGTGATTTAACATTGATAGGCTAGGTTATAAAACTTGTTAACTCGTGTGATAACTCAAGCTTGTAAATTTGAAAATTACAGTTTGTATATATTCTCCATCTCATCTTTATATATTTTTTACCATGCCGCCTCATGTGCAAAGTGTGATCTTTCTTGTGACATCCCACACATGAAAAATCCTAATCAAGGGGTAAAGGTGGAATTCCAACATGAGACATTTTCTTAATCTCGTTCTAATATCATATTAAACCTTGTCTCATTAAAAGCTCAAGCTTGTGAAGAGAGAAGATATTTATATCGCTATAAATGTTTTTCAACACACTGGGATATGTTTCCAAATAGGTGGTCAACGAGAGAGAGATAAGAAGAAAATCAAATGTTTTTTGTGTGGCTCGTTGATGGTCATGCAATAAGTGGATGATAGACTTTAGAGTTCAGGTTGTTGGATTACTAAGCTAGCTAGAATAGAAATCGATACACAATTGTTCTTACTATTGTTTGAGAGAAGAACATTATATTCACTACGTAGCAAAAAATTCAAAAGTACTGTATTTACATGACGTAAAACTCAATTACATCGACCACCCATCTCTCCGATAATTATCATTTACTTGCTCTCTGGTCAATATATTTGTAACTTGGAATTGGTCCTTCAAAGAGGAGTTAGGGAAATTTTAGGGAATATTCCATTTTATTATG
Source organism: Misopates orontium (assembly GCA_946800315.1). NCBI lineage: Eukaryota > Viridiplantae > Streptophyta > Magnoliopsida > Lamiales > Plantaginaceae > Misopates > Misopates orontium. Next base: position 23,338,417 of record OX326946.1, read on the forward strand.
TGTTACGCATGATCATAGGATGGAACTTGGCCATTTATAGTTATTATTAGTAGCCTATTGTATAAAAATCATAACTTCAATTATCTCGCATTCCAAAAAATTACTAATATTAATTTTTGTGAACCCCTACATGATAGGTTCAAGGACAAATAAGTGGTTATAAATTGTAAAAGAGTAAGCGAATTGAAAAAAAATGCCAACATGTATAAATGACTAGATACAAATGGTACAAACAATTGAAACTTTAGGTAAAGGCAGGTAACCTTGTCTAATCTTCTATAACTTGCGAGCTTATGTTACATGTTGCACTATTATTGAACTGACACATTCAAATCATGTAAGTAGAGATGAATATGTTCAATTAGTTGCACTATATTATAGTTCCTTGTATACATAATGTGTTAAGCTTGTGTATGAATGCTATATTATGGAACTCTATTAATATGTACTGATAACATATGTTATCAGTTATGCTCCATTTCTTATTTCAAAAAGTCTTTTTAATTATGTCTTCCATTACCATTTGTGTGCGTGAAACTTATTGCGATGCAAAATCTGTTTGGATCTTTTATAATATGTAACTCCACTTTTTTATTTTGAGTCTTTAAACGTTTGATAGTCTTGAGAAAGTAACCTTCGTATATACATCCATATTTTCGTGACCTACTATATATGTTATTTCTTTACTACCCTTCGTAAACTATTATTGAATTATGTTTTTTAATTTTAGAATAATGTGCGTGTGATTATGGAATATTTTCATAAGATTTTTTATGTCACATACTTTAGAATTTAAATATGACATTTATACTAATGTTTGGCTATATAGGATGGAATCGAGGTTTATTACCGCACTCCATATGATAGGAAACTACAAGCTCTGTTCATGACATACTGTAAGGACAAGAACTTAGAGTATGATGCTGTCAAATTTCTTTATGATGGTCGGAAAATTCAACCTACAAACACTCCTGCTCAGGTAATTCTTCTATTTGATTCTAATTTTGAGAATATTGGCTTCCGATCAATCAAAATGGGTAGGTATTTCTATTTTGAATACAAGATAATAATTAGAGAAAGTACAAAAAGATTTCTTTGATGTATCCATCTAGAGAAGAATTTTTTAATTATAACATAGAAATTATGTAGCTTAGAGAATTATTTTTGATTGTAACAGAGTGATTATGTAGTCCATCTTTTGATTTCTGAATTGATTTTGGTCAACAGCTTGGTTTAGAGGATGAATGTGTTATTCATGCCATGTTGAATCAATATGGTGGGTGAACAGATTTCGTCCACAGCTTGGGTTAGATGATGAAAACATTACCGGTGCTATGATCCATCAACATAGAGTCTATGTTAGCAGAACAAAAGTTAGTAGTGACTAAATTATTGTTTTTGCATTTTTACGAACTTCCTCTATCTATATACCCTTATTTCATGGGAAATTATAAGCTTCAAATACATCTTTAAAGATATGTTTGCACTCAACTTATGACTTAGTTAATTTGATATGTTGTTATATGTAGTTATTATCTATCAACAGTTCTATGTCACAAAATTGCACAACATTTGTGTTACCTGAATTGCACTACATGTGTTGATGTACCATATTTCGGTATCGCCACGTCATAATATTCGATATCATATCACACGAGCGTATTTCGGAATATTATGGCATGACAACACCATTATGTTTTAATGCAAAATTACAATTTAAGGTAAAACTCAAAATTAGGCCCATGCAGGCCCAATTTAGAGTTATTCAGGGCCCAAATTTACTTATAATTCTACTTGGACTGGACTTCTAGCTAAGGAAGGACTCTAAGTAGTATATAAAGGGCAAGAGAACTTATAATCCTACTTGGAGTGGAGTTCTATCTAAGGAAGGACTCTAAGTAGTATATAAAGGAGTCACATTCATTATTCTAAAGGGTTTTTTGGGAGAGTCAATCCCGAGCTGGATTTCGACTAGTGAATTCGAGCTATCAATTCAAGTCCGAATTCTATGAATCTTATATTCATGGAAAGCCTCTGAAGTCTAGTTTCAAGATCAAAAAGCGGATTGATATTCCGAGGTCTAGAGAAGGAGATATAGCAAACACGGTGAGGCTGCGCAAAGCTGGGCAATAAGTCGAAAGTCAAGAGCCTGAAGCTGTATTTCGACAAGTAGTTTCGACCTATGAATTCGACTCCGAATTCAACAAGTCTTATATTCATGGAAAGCCTCTGGAGTCTAGTTTCTAAATCAAAAGGCGGATCTACATTCCGATGTCTACACAAGGAGATATAACAAAAACCGTGAGACTGCGCAAAGCTGAAGAATATGTCGGAATACGACCTATTTGGTCCAATTCGACCTATTTGGCCCTCATTCGAGCTATTTGGCCCAGTTCGAGCTATTTCAAAGTCATTCGAGCTATTGGACCCAATTCGAGCTGTTTCAAGGCCATTCGAGCTATTTTCTTGCAGGTCATTCGAGTTATTTAGCAAAGGTCATTCGAGCTATTCTATAAGAGTCCTAGTTTGACTTATTCAACTCATAATCCTACTTGGAGTGCACTTCTAGTTGAATAAGGACTCTTATGCCTATATAAAGGGATTCTATTCCTCATTCTAAGGTACGTTTTACATTATTCTAAGCTCTAAGTTCGAGTTATATAAGTCGACCTCGACCTATTTTTCAAACTCATTCGAGTTGTTCTTCAATAGCTCGAGTTCGACCTATTTTGGCTCTCATTCGAGTTGTTTTGTTCTGTTTCATTCGACTTGTTTGATTCAGTTCATTCGACTTGTTTGGCCTTCTTATTCGACTTATTGCTTTCTGCTCATTCGAGTTATTGCTTACTGCATATTCGACCTATTTTAGCCAGTTCATTCGACTTGTTGCCTTGTTCAACAAGATCTCATATTCCGACCCGTCTGACTTGAGCGTCGGAGTGCCTTCGCCGGAGAAGGCACCGGCTTAGTTCACGTTTGGTGTTGAGTGCAGGTTCCGAACTCAAAAGCTGCTTGAGCATCCAGCAGGAACTGAAGCAGTCTGACGTGGAGTGTTGGAGAGTGGACACGTATCCAGACGAAAATACCCCACATCATGTGTAATTGTAAAAGTGCCGACCTATATTATCTATTTGCAATAGCTTATAAAAAGAGCTTGTTGACTACTTTTGCTTAAAGTTACTTTAAGTGCTTCTAACAAGAAATTGGGAGTGTTTGCAAATCTTTTTAAAAAGCTACTTAAAATATTAGTTAGGTGTTTGCGAAAATTAATGAGAAGTGGATTTTCCTTTGAAAACATTTTCAAAGTAGCATATTTTCAAAAGAAGTTGGAGAAGCACCCCGCACCCTGCTTTCGTGGCTTGTGTTTTCCATAACTTTCTTTTAAGTCAAGCAAAAATACAGTTCATATAAATGAAAAACATCTTGAGGATCAATTTGGCTTCGTTTGACCTTAATATGAGGTATCCACCGCACTTACCCTCAAATACATTAAGTACAAGGCTTAAGACCCATCCCTCTTGAGGAATCTAAAACAATTTTTCTTGTTCGACCTTTAGTAAGAGGATCAGCCAAGTTTCTTTTAGATCTCACATACTCCAACGAAACGACACCATTCTTCAATAATTGTGTGACACCATTCTGTCGTATGCAAGTATGTCTTCTTTTACCGTTATAGAAGTTGTTTATAGAAATTCCAATAGTTGCTTGTGAACCACAATGTAGAGAGACTGGAACATTTGGTATGTCTCACACAGGTTCATCTGCTAGCATGTTTCTCAACCATTCTGCCTCTTAACCTGCAAACTCAAGCGCAATAAATTCAGACTCCATAGTGGAGCGAGCAATACATGTTTGTTTGGCAGATTTCCTAGATATGGCTCCTCCTCCTAAAGTGAAAACATAACCACTAGTAGAACTTACTTCATGGTTATCAGTCACCCAGTTGGCATCACAAAAGCCCTTTAAAACTACAGGAAGCATGGTAGAGTGTAATCCCCAATTCATTGTTCCTTTTAAATATTTAAGCAAACAACTAAGAGCATTCCAATGTTCGTTGCTAGGATTGTGAGTATAACGACTCAACCTACGAATTGCATAGGCTATATCAGGATGAGTGTAATTCATTAGAAACATCACATTACCTATGATTTTTGCATATTGAGATTGAGACATACTATCACCTTTATTCTTTTTCAAGTGGATGCTTGGATCATAAGGAGTTCTTATTGACAACACATCAAAGCAATTAAAGTTTTTCAAGATTTTTTCTATATAATGAGATTGACACCTTAAGAAACCATGTTCAGTTTTTACTAGTTTGACCCCTAAAATAACATCAGTTTCTCCTAAATCTTTCATATCAAATTGAAAGGATAAAAACATCTTGGTTTCGTTAAGAACATTAACATTAGAACCAAACATTAACACATCAGCTACGTAAAGACATAAAATTACACAATCTGATCCATGCTATTTCGAATAAAGACAAGAGTCCGAAGTATTAACAATATAACCATTGGTTACTAATATATGATCAATTTTTTTATACCATTGCATCGGACACTGTTTAAGTCCGTAAAGAGATTTTTTGAGCTTACACACTTTGTTCTCTTGACCTTGAAGACCCTCGGGTTGTTCCATATATATCTCCTCCTCTAAGTCACCATTTAAAAATGTTGTTTTCACATCCATTTGATGCACAACTAAGTAATATATAGCAGCCAAAGCCATTAGAGTCCTAATTGTTGCAATTTTGGTGACAGGAGAATAAGTGTCGAAATAGTCAATGTCTTTCTTTTGAGCATTGTAACACCCCATCCCTCAAAAATGAAAACATATACATTTTTGTATTTTCTTAATTCCAAATATTGTGAATGATTTATTATTTAGTATTTATTTTCTTCATAATTTTGTCTCACATAGATTTTATACAGTTAAATTTTATTTTGTAACATACAAAATACTGAAATTACCAATGGCATAGTTAAACCACTAAAATTAAATTTATTTACGATTTCTTTTAAGTAGTTTAATTATAAATTAGTCTTGTACATAATGACAAACTCATAGCATTATATATCTATCATATTTGATTCTACTCGTCACCTCTAGTTGCTCCAAAGCTCACATGCAATCAAATATACATATAAGAAATTATAGAATAGATTTAGGGATAGACATACATGTACCCAAGCTTCCTCCCATTGACACATCATATGGTTATTCACCTAAAATATAGAACACATGGCTGGCTAAGATGAAATGGGAATTTGAGCAGTCAGTTTCATCACTTTTTGTCTCATCTCTTTTGTCTTAGCTATATAAGTACCCTTACAAGTAATTGAATTCCCCAACAAGCACATGCTGCCAAGAGGGAAAGAGAGATGGAAGAACATAATCCCAAACTTGAGGTAATTTTTAATCTAGACTAGGCTACTGAACTAGGTAATTGATTACTTTGGGGTTACTTTGTTAATTTAGTTTTGAATCACATAACATAAGAATCATCCCACCATCCTGTTTATGCTTGAGTTTTAAAATTATTGAAACAATTTTCTGTTGGTTTTACTACTTCAAATAGAACTGCTCCCGAAAATATTGTATTTTAAGAACTAAATGCATCCTTAATTTAATGGGATAAAGAGTTTGTTTAGCACTAGATGTTCAGTATTATATACCATATTTTTAGTGAAATACGTAACTAGTTTATTTCAACTAACTTGATGAAGTTGGATGGACTCCATTAATTTCAAACTGAATCAGTTTAGTTAAATAAATAACTTGACTACATTTTCATGTTATCTCACTAGACCTTAATAAAGAGTCAATCAGCTTTACAAATATAAGTAAGTGATTTAAAGATTTATAGATTACCGTACAATACAAGTAAGCTATTGCGATTGCTGGTCTTGGGTTAATTAGAACTCAACACAAAGTGCTTTGTTTATTACATCATGGAAAATAATCAAAAAAATGAACGAGACAATCCTAAATAAACTTCTTTGCTTAATAATCATTTGATTTAAAATAAAAGGTACCTAATAGGTAAAACACATACCAAATGAGTAGTTAAGTTAGTGTAGATAGACAGTTATTAATAAACGAGGTTTTGGGTTTGGACTCTATTGTCTATTATACAATTAGAGTTGTTCTTAATATCCGAATAAACATCTATTGTAGGTTGTTTGGAATTAATAGATCGCAATTGAATTATGAGATCATGAATAAGGATAAGACATGGAATCTACAAAAATTATATTATATATATCAAAGTGCTTTATCTTGAAAATCCGCATGCATTACATTTTAGAAAATAGTTGTTTGTGAAGTTTGCAAATTCTAAGGAATGTTGAAGTACTTTTCTTTATAACTTGATTATGTATCAAATACATTGAAGCTACTTTATCTTGTTAAAAATGTATTGGTGGATTAATGATCCCTGTATTGAGCTTCCTGTATTAAAGCATGCCTATATTGTACATGAATTAGTTTCATGACTGTTATCTTATTCAAGGCCACTTCGATGGTTGTTATTATGGGCCCTGGCTTGGATTGATGGAATATGCCTGGGTAGCATCGAGCTATTGGAACAGTTCGATCGTCCAACGCCAATCTAACTTTATTCTACGTCTGGACGGAGCGTTCCTGCGGGGTGAATGAGAGTTGAGGCGTGTACCTGGGCACGTCCTCGTCTTTTATCCGGGTCGCACCTGGAGGGGAGGCATAAGCCGAATGGGAGACATAAGAAAATCATAAAACATGATTGATCTGATACGTGTTATGATTTGGCATGAGAGTATTTTTAAAAGTATTTATTAAATATTCTTTCGAAAGCATGTTTCATGAAGTTCACATTTTATTGAAAATTCTTTAAAGCAATTATTATTAAAACTTTATTATATTGAACCTCACTGAGTCCTTTTGACTCATAAAAATTATTTTCATGATTTCATTTCAGATTTATTTGTGGATGGGCTCAGGGTATCTCAGTCGCAGTTGACTTAGCTTTCGTGCAGTAGGAGGTAATTAGCAGTTGGTGCGAAGTATTTCATGGTTGAAACTAGAAATTTAATATAAAAAAAATATTGGATATTAGCTTCCGCTCTATGGATATTTGGGTTGTTACAAGTGGTTTCAGAGCGGGAATAAGATCTTGGTTCTAGATTTAATGGAAGTAAGAGGATGATTGATCTATTTAAGGTTGAATTTCGGTGGTTGTTACTTAGACCAGTTCCGATCTGTGGCGGAATTGTGTCGGGCTGGCCAACCGGTACTTCTTTCGTCATGGCTTGGATACTATGCTGGATAATAACCTCTAAATGTTGGACCTAGAGATGTCAATTATCTTTCATTAAGTTTGAATTGGGCTAATGTTAGGCCAATGCTGACTTGTAGTGGGCTAGTGTTGGGTGCGCAACCAGTATCTCGTTCATTGCAATTTTTGTGTTGTGCTTAGCTAATGCCAAGGTTGGATTTGCGGATCAAAGAGATAATGGTTATTATCCGATTGAGTATACTCATGTAAGAATCTATTAGCAAGGACCTCATTCGTGAAGTTCTAGTACGACTTTGTTTATATAAAACTGAAACAAATGATTATGGAGGTAAGCTAGAAATCATTGCATTGGTTGTTCATAAGTGATTTTGGGAGATAATGAAGAATTTGATGTTATAAGGGTGAAGTATTTATTTGATTCAACGGGCCAGTTATTCGTGGAAAGAGGAACGTCACTACGAATTTAATGTTGTATAGGTGTAAATGAGAGTAGAGAAATGTAGCAATTCGGAGAATTCATTACTCAATGAACCTTAGCTACTTTAAATTTTAATACTGGAAATATGGTCGTTAGTACTTAAGATATTATGTATAGAAGTGGTTAGTAAGTTTTGGTTGTCGGACGAGAAGACCAATAAGCAAGGAAAGATGACTTATATAGGTAAATTTGGGTTGTTATTTTATAGAAACTAATAAGTTATGGTAATAGTAGTTGCTTTTCGAGAAGTAGATGACTTCAAATTTATATACCTCGTAATCAATACTTAAAAAAAAAGTATAATATGCAAAGAAAATTAAAGTCATAAGAAATAGAATCCCCGCTACGTAATTTCCAATATAGTTACATGCATATTCATTTAGTTAACTACACTTTATATGACACGTATTAATTACTAAAGTTTATGTTTAACATATTCTCTCCATTAAAATTATTGATTATCATAAATTTATAATTGACTGTTTTGTCTTGTGCATTTCGTCATCTCCTGCATACCCTTGAAACTTCTATCCCATCTATTATAAATATTTTATCTTAAACACCCTTTCGCCCCATTAACCTTTTCTTAAGATCTATTAAGATATAACTATATATTTTTCTTTTAAAGATTTTCTCTGACACTAGATATTATTTTATCATACCCTTACTTCATATTACGGGTCTTGTTATACCGTGAACTTAACCATTTTGATAGTAGTGATTAGTGTCACTCCAGTAGTCCTCCTTTATTGGGCCAAACCTTATTAGACAACTCAACTGTACTCCAATATTATCCTTGGAGATTCTCATTCTTAAGGATCCTTCCAAAGTTTGGGTTCTTGAATACGTCCCTTGTGTCCATTTGTCAAATTCCAAGCTCAACGAGCATTTAGTAACCAGCTTTCTTCAAACTCGAGAATCTATTCTTTACTTAAATACCATGCTCATAGCACTTATGAATCACTCACTTTAGTTTAACCAATCTCTCATTCTATTTGAATCTTAGGCTCATTGCATTAGTACATCTTAAATCATTCGAAATTTTCAAACAACTCTGCCTCTTTGTTCCTTATACCCTCCATAGGTTTACCAACCTAAAGAATCATAATATTCTCTAAACATACCGTATATTACATCATGTCCTATTTGGTAGTTCTTTTTCTTTGTTTGTTTTCGAATAGCGATCCATTTACTACCCGTAAAATTGGTTTGACCGAAATCCTTTATTTCAAATACTATTGTTCCCGGAAAGCCTCGATTATAATTCTAAACATTTTTATTTAGTTTCTCCCTTTATTTTTTTTATGAGAAATCTAAGATACGTTTTTGAGTATCTATTTTGAAATATTACTCAATGTCTCCTACACGTATATCCTACTATATTGAACTCTAAGTCACCCTCCTAATTTGTTCGTTTCACTCATCTTATGAATATACTCTATCTTTATGTGTTCCTAGTCCTACTCAAAAAATAAGTAAAACTTTGCCTTCATCACATTTTTCTTCTTTGAACAAAATTTTCTCATATAACTTATTATCGTAGTAACTAGCAATCCTCACAGTCTATGTGGAGTATCACTAACTTTATCATACTACATGATATCATAAATTTTATAAAATAAATAAATCACCAATAGTTGCACTAGTAAAATCAAATATTAAATTATTATTCATTTACCACAATCTCTCTAAAGTAAGGAAACCCTTTTCTAGCATTCATCCTTTAATTATGATATAAGTTATTAAATATTGTCCCCTATAGAACTCAACATAGAAATTATATTCAGATCCATCGTTGTAGGACTTTCACTTGACTCGATCATAAATAGAACTTCTAGTCCAAATGTTACCTTTTCACTTCTCAAGCCATTAAGACAGGTATGGCCCCTCAACGTGGACCTTCAGGCACAAAGCTCTAATTCCGATTTTAACTTCTATTTCGAACCATGTTTTCCCGATTCTCTAATCCATCCATGAAGTCTTGGGTTTTCATATTCTATGATTCAATCTCTTAATTCTCACATAAATATGATACATCCTACTTTCTTTTCTACTCCTCAGTCGTGATTATCATAAACAGCAGAACATGCATAAATGTTCTTTAACAACATTTTGTTCACCTATTGAGTTGGTGTACCTCCTCAAGTACCGTTCTTGAACTATGCTTGATTCTTTTATAGTGACCATATATATCTTTTACCCGTTAACCATCATTCCACTTTTGGGGATTTCTTGTTAAACTCTAAACTTGGTCCTCACATACATTTGATTCTGACCCCTTAGTGTCTCGTACCGTTGCTATTTAGTTAACCTCGTATCTACAAATGCTATGATATCCTTCCATCATAATTCCTGCACGACCCTTAGTTTAACTAGATTAGAAGTGATTTGTTGACACCTTCGAACTCACCGTATTCTTTTAATTTTTTTTTTCTCTAAACTCTTTCATTTATTATCTTCTTAGATGTCAATCCACTGAAATCCCTTGGGCATACTCATTGTCTGAATCCTTTGCAGAATCCTTTCAGTAACCCTTTATTATTGAATCATAGTCCACTATATATTTTCTTCGGACTCAACCGCAACATTTTCATTGCCATGTTACCTTCTGTCTTATTAGATAAGAAATCAATAGATTTTGAGATTTTTAGAAACATCAAATAAATTTCTAGTAGTATATTGTGGCACTAGAGGTTATAGTCACATAACTTGTGTTGTGGACTTAGAGTCAATTATATTAAACTAGAATTTGGGGACCGGATTCTTTTAAGGAGGGGAGATTGTAACACCCCATCCCTCAAAAATGAAAATATACACATTTTTGTATTATCTTAATTCCAAACATTGTGAATGATTTATTATTTATTATTTATTTTCCTAATAATTTTGTCTCACATAGATTATGAGATAACGAAGTTTTTATATAGTTAAATTTTATTTTGTAACATACAAAATACTGAAATTACCAATGGCATAGTTAAACCACTAAAATTAAATTTATTTACAATCTCTTTTAAGTAGTTTAATTATAAATTAGTCTTGTACATAATGACAAACTCATAGCATTATATATCTATCATATTTGATTCCACCCGTCACCTCTAGTTGCTCCAAAGCTCACATGCAATCAAATATACATATACAAATTACAAAATAGATTTAGGGATAGACATACATGTACCCAAGCTTTCTCTCATTGACACATCATATGGTTATTCACCCAAAATATAGAACACATGGCTGGCTAAGATGAAATGGGAATTTGAGCAGTCAGTTTCATCACTTTTTGTCTCATCTCTTTTGTCTTAGCTATATAAGTACCCTTACACTTAATTGAATTCCCCCACAAGCACATGCTGCCAAGAGGGAAAGAGAGATGGAAGAACATCATCCCAAACTTGAGGTAATTTTTAATCTAGAGTAAGCTACTCAACTAGGTTATTGATTACTTTGGGGTTGCTTTGTTAATTTAGTTTTGAATCACATAACATAAGAATCATCCCACCATCCTGTTTATGCTTGAGTTTTAAAATTATTGAAACAATTTTCTGTTGGTTTTACTACTTCAAATAGAAGTGCTCCCGAATATATTGCATTTTAATAACTAAATGCACCCTTAATTTAATGGGATAAAGAGTTGGTTTAGCTCTAGATGTTCAGTGTTATATACCATATTTTTAGTGAAATACGAAACTAGTTTATTTCAACTAACTTGATGAAGTTGGATGGACTCCATTAATTTCAAATTGAATTAGTTTAGTTAAATAAATAAGTTGACTACATTTTCATGTTATCTCACTAGACCTTAATAAAGAGTCAATCAGCTTTACAAATATAAGTAAGTGATTTAAAGATTTATGGATTACCGTACAATACAAGTAAGCTATTGTGATTGCTGGTCTTGGGTTAATTAGAACTCAACACAAAGTGCTTTGTTTACTACATCATGGAAAATAATCAAAAAAATGAACGAGACAATCCTAAATAAACTTCTTTGTTTAGAAATCATTTGATTTAAAATAAAAGGCACTTAATAGGTTGATAAAATGTGTAAACTGGTTTTATTGAAGAATGGAGAACCGACGATTACAAGATCAGTATCAACGATTACAGAGCAAATCGTGATACATAATCTGAAAATTATGAAATGAAAAAGTAAGTACAAAAACAGAGAAAGGGGGTTTATATACCCGCGCCTTTCCTAACGGTAACTAAAAGAAACTAACTAAACTAAAATATAAAAAGTAAAAGGCGCGTTTTACAAAACGCGACAATAGTGACAGTATAGTTTAATATCCCCCCTCAAGTTTGGCATGTATGTCAATAAGGCCAAGCTTGAAAACCATAGTCTGAAATTGCCTGAAACCAAGGGGTTTAGTGAGGATGTCTGCTACTTGGTGATCATTGGAGATGTGCATGATCTTGATGAGATTTTGCTGAACCTTTTCCCTTACAAAGTGGCAGTCTATTTGTATGTGTTTGGTGCGTTCATGTTGCACCGGATTAGTTGCAATACACACAACACTCTTACTATCACTAAAGATCACAGGAACTCTGATTTTCTTGATGAATAAGTCTGCAAGAAGTTGTTGTAACCATAAGAGCTCACAGGTGGTTGTTGCAACAGCTCTATACTCAGCTTCTGTGGATGATCTGCTCACAGTAGCCTGTTTCTTGGCCTTCCAAGATATGAGTGATTCTCCCAAGTATATTGCAAAGCCCGTAACACTCTTCCTAGTCTCTGAACAGCCTACCCAGTCACTATCACAGAAAGCTTTGAGGTGGAGTTCAGAAGAAGATGAGAGGAAAATGCCTTTGCCAGGTGAGTTCTTGAGGTATCTGAGGACCCTGTGAGCTGCAGCTAAATGTGAAGTAGTAGGTTTTGACATATACTGAGATAAACATTGAATGCTATAAGATAAATCAGGCCTAGTTATAGTAAGATACAATAACCTGCCTACCAGCCTTCTATATTCAGAAAGATCAGTGAGAAGTGTGTTATCAGATTCTTTTAGCTTACAAGATGAAGCCATAGGAGTTGTAGATGGCTTGCAACCTAAATAACCAGCTTCCGTAAGAACATCAAGGGCATATTTCCTTTGTGATAAGCTGATTCCTTGTTTGGATCTTGCAACCTCAATACCTAGAATGTACTTTAAAGTGCCAAGGTCCTTTATTGTAAACTGATTGTCTAGATGATCCTTGATTGCATTTATCTCTTTCATGTCATCACCTGCTAAAATTATGTCATCAACATAAACACAGAGGATGGTAATAGAAGTACTAGTCCTTTTGATAAATAAGGAGCAATCTGATATAGCTTGAGAATAACCAAAAGATAGGAGACATGAGGTGAGCTTAGTGAACCATTGTCTTGAAGCCTGTTTCAACTCATATAAGCTCTTTTTCAATAAGCAAACTCTGTTGTCATGAGGTTTACAGTATCCAGGTGGGGGCTTCATGTAGATTTCTTCATCTAAATCTCCATGAAGGAAAGCATTGTTGACATCTAGTTGATGCAAAAACCAATTTTTACTAGAAGCAACAGCAAGCAAGACTTTGACTGTAGTTAGCTTTGCAAATGGAGAAAATGTGTCAAAATAGTCTAGGCCCTCTTCTTGAGTATAACCCTTAGCAACAAGCCTTGCTTTGTGCCTCTCTATTGTGCCATCAGACTTATATTTCACTTTGAAGACCCATTTGCAGCCAATACAGTGGTGATTTGGAGGTAGATCAGTGAGAATCCAAGTATTGGTCTTTTCTAAGGCATCAAGTTCCTTTTTCATTGCAGCTTGCCATTCATGAAATTTGTTAGCTTGTGTATATGTTTTAGGCTCCATGTTCATAGAAATGGATGCAGTAAAAGCCTTGTGAGAAGAACCAAGCTTTTCCAAAGATAAATAGTCCTGAATAGGATAAGATTTTCCTGACCAGGTAGAGTTGGATTTGTGTAGAGAAGTAGGCAAAGTATAATCATACACCTGGAGGTAAGCTGGAGGATTAGTGGATCTAGAAGACCTTCTAGGAGGCTGTAACTCTTGAATATCAGGTTGTGACTCAGGAATAGTTTCTGATATATCAGGAGCTAAAATAGACATAGTTTCTGTGACAGAGTTATCAAGTTCAGAAGGAATAGGATTAGTAGAGTGACTTTCTGCTTCTGTAGTAAGAAATAACTCAGGTGTCTGTGAAATTTGTGAATATCCACTGGCTTCAGAAACATTAGGTAAAGGATTCTGAGGAACATATGGTAAGTTTTGCTCTTGACTAGTAACAGCATGATTATTACCAACATGAATGAAAGAATCTGTGCAGAGTTTAGAACAAGAATCTGCAGATTGATCAGTAGAAAGTTTCTCATCCTTCATAGGAAAATATTTTCATAAAACCTGACATGTCTTGAAGAGAAAACCTTCTTACTATCCAGATTATAGAGTAAATATCCCTTTTTACCAAAAGGATATCCTATAAAAATACACCTAGAAGCTCTAGGCTCAAACTTAGTTCTGTGAGCAACCAGGGTAGATGCATAAGCTCAGCATCCAAAAGTTTTGAGTAAGGAGTATTCTGGTGGCTTGCCATAAAGTTTCTCATAAGGTTGAGAGATTACCAATAACAGGAGAAGGAACTCTGTTAATTATAAAGGCACCAGTAGCAACACAGTTTGTCCAAAACTGTAAAGGAATGTTTGAGTGAAACTTCAAGGCTCTAGCAACCTGCAACAAATGCTGATGCTTTCTTTCCACCATTCCATTCTGTTGTGGAGTTTCGACACAGCTGGTTTGGTGAACAATACCATTAGTAGAGTAAAAATCATGTAGAAGAAATTCTGTGCCATTATCAGTTCTAATAGTTTTGATAGAAATATGAAACTGAGTTTTGACAAGATTATAGAAGTGTAAAATCCGAGTTTTAACATCAGACTTTTGTTTCAAAATTAAAACCCAAGTGCACCTAGAATAGTCATCTACAATAGTAAGGAAATATTTGTAACCATCATGGGAAACCACACTATATGGTCCCCATACATCACAATGTATTAGTTCAAAGATAGAACTAGAAGCAGTAGTACTCTCTGTAAAGGATAACTTCTTCTGTTTAGCAAGATGACAAACAGTACAATGAGTATCCTTATTACATTTTGAAACCATAAGCTGAGGAATAGTAAGAAGTTTCTGAAATGAGACATGGCCTAAACGATTATGCCATACAGTACTATCACTTTCAACAGATGAAACTACAGAATTACATGAAGATGTGGTGTTTAAAATGTAAAGATCATTGGTTTCTTTAGCAAAACCAGTCATCTTCTTCGTGTGAATGTCCTGTAAAACACAACAAGAAGCAGAAAAATACAGACCAAGATTAGAAGTCTTGGTGAGTTTAGCAATAGATAAGAGATTATATGTGAAAGAAGGCACATATAAGACATGTTTGAGCAGTAAATCAGGTAATATTTGAACAT
The DNA here is from genome assembly GCA_946800315.1 of Misopates orontium. NCBI lineage: Eukaryota > Viridiplantae > Streptophyta > Magnoliopsida > Lamiales > Plantaginaceae > Misopates > Misopates orontium. The sequence continues at coordinate 23,353,636 of OX326946.1, forward strand.
CTCCAAGTAATGTAGCAATAGTAGTTTGATTGTTAGGTAGATGAACAATAGTTTGAATAGGAGTAGGAGTAGATGTAAACATGGATGAAGTACAGATCATATGATCTGTGGCACCGGTGTCCAGAATCCAAGCATATCTAGAATCATAATATTTAAGTGCAGAAGTTAAAGCAATGGATTTAGGAATACCAGCCATAGCTGTTGCAGCATATGGAACAGTAGTAGATTCATTGCTTTTCATTTTAGACTGAGCATGAGCCTGCTGAAAAACCATAAACTCTTCAAAGAGCTGGAACTTGGCAGATTAGTGTTAACCAAGTTAGCTGAAGGAGGATTCCTTTTTCCTGTTGGACCACCCCATCCTGGAGGATAGCCAATGATTTGAAAACACTTGTCAACTGTGTGACCAGAATAACCACAGTGAGTGCATTTCAGCTTTTTCTTATCCTTGTTCTTTTGAAACTTGTTAAAGTTACCCTGAGCTTGAGTCTGATTGAATCCCCCTTTCCCTGAGCATCTGAACTCTGATTGTTTCTGGTAAACATAGCTAAAGAATCAAGAGTAGAGTTCACAGTAGATAAGGACCTCTGATGTTCTTCTTGTAAAGCCATAGAATAGACTTTTGAAAGAGAAAGAAGAGGATTCATCAGCAGAATCTGACTCCTTAAAGCCAAGTAACTCTCATTAAGTCCAATCAAAAACTTAAGAACACAATCTGATTGTTGTAAGTCAAGCATCTTCTTATTAACATTGCAAGTACACAAGCCACAAGTGCACCCTACAGTTGGCCTCTGACTAACAAACTCATCCGAAGTAGATCTAAAAGAGTTATAGAACTCAGTGACAGTAGAATTTTCTTGAGCAATTGTAGACAAAGTTTTCTGTAACTGATACACTCTAGAACCATCTGTTCTGTCATATCTAAGCTTCAATTATTGCCACACTTCATGAGCAGTGTTAAAGTACAGAAGACTAGGCTTCAAATCTTTTGAAACAGAGTTCAAGATCCATGATAGAACCAAAGTGTTGGCTCTAATCCAGCAAGTTCTGAGTAAATCATTAGATTCCTCAGGCATAGGTAATGTTCCATCAATAAATTTCACTTTATTCTTGATTCTAAGAGCCATTAAAACTCCTTTACTCCATGTAATATAGTTAGAACCATTAAGAACTTCAATGACTACAGAAGAACCAGTAAAATCATGAGAACCTAAAAAATAAACCGAGGTAGAATCTTCACTAGGATTCCTAATAACAGGCAGTGAGGAAGAAGAACTAGCAGGTGTAGTCATTTCAGTATGAAATCAGACAACAAATCAAATCAATTGAGAATCAACACAGCAACAATCAATCAGATCTCAACAAGCTTCGACCGTACAATCAATCAGATCAACCAAAAAATATGATCGCAAGTGAAAAACAATCGATCTTGACAACAAATCACTGATAAACCGCAAAATAATCGGTAAAAAACACCTGATTGTCGATCAAAAACGATCGCTGAGAAGAATCACTATCTACAAACAGAATCGTGCAGAAACACACCGATAAAATCGCGATCAATCGGAGAGATCACGCAGAAAAATAGAGAATTGCAGCGAAAAATTAATCAATCAATCGTAAATATGGCGAATGATACCATGATAAAATGTGTAAACTGGTTTTATTGAAGAATGGAGAATCGACGATTACAAGATCAGAATCAACGATTACAGCAAATCGTGATACATAATCTGAAAATTATGAAATGAAAAAGTAAGTACAAAAACAGAGAAAGGGGATTTATAGACCCGCGCCTTTCCTAACGGTAACTAAAATAAACTAATTAAACTAAAATATAAAAAGTAAAAGACGCGTTTTACAAAACGCGACAATAGTGACAGTATAGTTTAATATAGGTAAAACACATACCAAATGAGTAGTTAAGTTGGTGTAGATAGATGGATATTAATAAGCGAGGTTTTGGGTTTGGACTCTATAGTCTATTATACCATTAGAGTTGTTCTTAATATCCGAATAAACATCTATTGTAGGTAGTTTGGAATTAATAGATCGCAATTGAATTATGAGATCATGAATAAGAATAAGACATGGAATCTACCACATCGAGGTGAGGGTAATATTATATATTTTTCGTTGAAACAAAAATTATATTATATATATCAAAGTGCTTTATCTTGAAAATTCGCATGCATTACCTTTTAGAAAATAGTTGTTTGTGAAGTTTGCAAATTCTAAGGAATGCTCAAGTACTTTTCTTTATAACTTGATTATGTATCAAATACATTGAAGCTACTTTATCTTGTTAAAAATGTATTGGTGGATTAATGATCCCTGTATTGAGCTTCCTGTATTGAAGCATGCCTCTATCGTACATGAATTAGTTTCATGACTGTTATCTTATTCAAGGCCACTTCGATGGTTGTTATTATGGGTCCTGGCTTGGATTGATGGAATATGCCTGGGTAGCATCGGGCTATTGGAGCAGTTCTATCGTCCAACGCCAATATAACTCTATTCTACGTCTGGACGGAGCGTTCCAGCGGGGTGAATGAGAGTTGAGGTGTGTACCTGGGCACGTCCTCGTCTTTTATCCGGGTCGCACCTGGAGGGGAGGCATTAGCCGCATGGGAGACATAAGACAATCATAAAACATGAATGATCTGATACGTGTTATGATTTGGTATGAGAGTATGTTTAAAAGTATTTATTAAATATTCTTTTGAAAGCATGTTTCATAAAGTTCACATTTTATTGAAAATTCTCTGAAGCAATTATTATTAAAAATTTATTATATTGAACCTCACTGAGTCCTTTTGACTCATAAAAATCATTTTCATGATTTCATTCCAGATTTATTTGTGGATGGGCTCAGGGTAACTCAGTCGCAATTGACTTAGCTTTCGTGCAGTAGGAGGTAATTAGCAGTTGGTGTGAAGTAATTCATGGTTGAAACTAGAAATTTAATAAAAATAAATTTTTGTATATTAGCTTCCGCTCTATGGATATTTGGGTTGTTACAAGCATAGCCTACTACAGCTGGCCTAGCTTTGAATTTATCAATAGTACCATCAGGCCTGAATTTCGTCTTAAAGATCCATTTACATTTAATAGGTTTACACCCTTTAGGTAAGTTTACTAATTCCCAAGTGTGGCTCGTTAAAATGGAATCTAGCTCACCTTTTATGGCTTGGTTCCAAAACTAGCATTATGGAAGTTATTGCCTCTCTATAGGTTTTTGGATCTTCATCAATCAAGAAGGCAGGCAAAACATATAAATCTATGTTATTAGAGTTTTCACTCAACAATGCAGTAACAAAATCTGGACCAAAGTTCTTTTCAACCCTTTGTCTTTTATTTCTCTTATGTTCATTAATATGCCCATTACCAGTAGAAGAATGACTACTAATAATTATAGGTACACAAGCAGTATTCCTAGGATCAGAACCATTGTTAAGGATTTGTCTAAAGGAAACACAAGTTCAAAAAATTCAGCATCACGAGATTCAGAAAAAGAACTATCATTCAAGGACATAAATCTATAAGCAGCAGAATTTTGAGCATAACCAATAAACAATGTATCATACGTTTTAGGCCTTATAGGAGTCTTTTTAGGGGAGGCAAACTTACTTTAGCAAGGCCCCCACATTTTTAAAATGTTTAAATTAAGAGAAAATCTTTTCCATAACTTGTAGGGGGTTTAATCTAGGTTTTTATGAGGAACTCTGTTAAGGATATAACAAGCTAATAAAGCAGCTTCCCCCCACATGTTACCAGATAATCCTGAGCTTATAAGCATGGCATTCATCATATCTTTAAGTGTTCTCTTTTTCCTCTCAGTTATACCATTTTGGTGGGGAGTGTTGCGGCCACTATGTTCATGAACAATCCCACATTTTTCCAAGAATTCTTTAAGATAAATACTGCAATATTCTCCTCCTCTATCAGATCTTACTCTTTTAATTTCTCTATCCAATTGATTTTCTACTTCTGACTTATATTTATGGAACATTTTTTCCGGCTCATCTTTTGACTTTAGGAGATAAATTCATGTATATCTAGAAAAGTCATCTATAAAAGTGATATAATATTTGTGTACCTCCCTTACTAAATGTTTTCTTAAAATCAACTAAGTCTGTATGGATCAATTCCAAGTGTTCTGTCTCTCTATTTTCAACAGGTTTAAATGGTTTCTTTGCATATTTAGCTTCCACGCAAACAAACCATTTGGAAAACTCATTCATATTCACAGCAGATATCATGTTCAACTTTTTCAGCCTTTTAAGAGAAGCTATGTTCACGTGACCAAGTCTTCCATGCCATAAATTCAAAGATTCAACATTATAAGCAAAAGTAGAAGAATTTTCATTAGCGATTTGAGAAGCAATGTTCAACAAAAAAAGACCTTCAGCTAGATAACCCTTCCACACAAATTCCCCATTTCTAGTAAGAACTGATTTATCAGCATCTAACACAATTTTCAGACCAGCTTTGATCAATAAAGCACCAAAAACTAAGTTTCTACGCAAAGAAGGAATGTACAATACATTGTTCAAAGCTAAAGTTTTTTCCAGAGGTGAGTGTAAGGAGTATCTCCACTTTACCGAAAACTCCAACAGCTCTTTGGTCTCCTATGTCGACACATTCTCCTTCTGCAACTGCTTCAAAGTTATGGAATAGATCCTTATTAGCGCAAAAGTGTCGAGAAGCTCCACTATCAAGCACCCAATCAATCTTGTTTTCCACCATATTTGCTTCAACAACCACTGCAACAATAACATTATTCGACTCAGCCAAGTTTGCACGATTTTTAATTTTTCCACCAGGTTTCTCATTTGCCTATTGATATCCATGACGTTGGTAGCATTGATACGCTTTATGTCCAGCCTTTCCACACACATAGCACAACCCCTTAGCCTTGTTCTTTTCAATCTTGTTGCCAGTTTTGTTGATATAGTTACGCTTCTAGTTGTTCACTTGATTCTGGCCTTTCTTATATCCTATCTTGAATTTTTCCTTAGCTAGAAATCACTACTTGAATTTTTCCTTAGCTAGAAATCACTAGCTACAACCAGGTTAGCTTTAGGAACATAAACAGGGGAAGAAATATGTTTATCTTTCAGACGATTAGCCTCTTCAGTTCTCATGTGGCTGATTAACTCCTGCAAAGTAAGGCCCTTCTTCTTGTGCTTAAGTTGGTTTTGTAATCACTCCAGGAAGGTGGGAACTTCTCCAGTAAGATATTTTCTTGTAGTATCTCACATCATTTCATGCCTTCATTGAGCACATCAAGGGTCAGATTTTCATATGCATGAACTTGCTCCATGATGGGTTTGTCGTCGGCCATCTGGAATTGTAACCATTTCCTACGACATACTTCTTTTTCCTGCACCATCAGCACCATATTTCTTCTCTAGCATAGCCGATATGACTTTCATGGATTTATGAGTGACAAATAGATCAAAGAGGGGGTTAGACATATGGTTGAGCAGGTGCCCTGTAACTGTTTTGTTGTCTTTTTCATTTTTTTTCTTTATTTCTTCATTCACTGACCTAGTACTAACAATTGGAGGTGGTGTGTCTGGAATTGCAGTAAAACAGTGGTGATGTGGGGTATATTCGTCGAGATATGTGGCCACTCTCCAACTCTACAGGTCAGACTGCTTTAGTCCCTGCTGGATCTTTAACAGCTTTGGAGTTCGGAACCTGCACTCAACACCACATGTAAACTAAGTCGGTGGCTTCTCCGGCGAAGGCACTCCGACACTCAAGTCAGATGGGTCGGAATTTGAGATCTTGTCGTGAGAGACAATACCTCAAAAAGATAGATCGAAATATGCTGAATAGGTCAAAAACAAACACCTCGAAGTGGCACAATAAGTCGAAATGAAGGGCTTCAAAAAGATCGAAATACCCTCAAATAACTCGAAATGCACTCAATATAGGTCAAACGAGAGCTATTTCAAACAGCTCGAAATGATTGCTCTTATAGCTCGAATTCGACTAATACTGCTCGAACTGAATGCTTGAAAATATAAAAACGTACCTGAACATGAGGCATGGGACCCCCTTATATAGTATTAAGAGTCCTTATTCAGCTAGAAGTGCACTCCAAGTAGAACTATGATTCAAAATAGATCGAGTTAGAGCTATTTTGAAATAGCTCGAATTGGACTTCCAAATAGGTCAAAATGGGCCTCAAGATAGATCGAATTGGGCCCCAAATAGCTCGAATTGGGCTTGAAATAGCTCAAAATTGGCCTGTTTGGGCCCAAATTTTGCCTTGAATCGTAATTTTACATTAAAAAATAATGGTGCTGACGTGGCATAATATGTCCCAAAATACGCTCGTGGTACTGTATCGGATATTATGACGTGGCGGTACCGAAATATGGTACATCATGGAGTCCGCTAGTTTGTAAGAGTAATGTGTAGAAACACTGGTCATACAAACTATAAAATAAGTCAAGTAACTGAGGATCGTGCGACGAAAGCTGTCTCGGTGTAAAAGACCAACATTTTGGACAAAAATAACAAAACTCGAAAATAGGTCGAATTTGCTATTTCTGGTAACTCAAAAAAGAATAGCTCGAAATACCTTCCCAAAGTAGTAACTCAAAATTCAGTAGTTCGAATTTGAAAAATAGGTCAAAATATGATATAGGTCGAAATGAGGGCATTTCCGTAATTCCCGCATCATTTCTCCTAAATACTCTGCTCCGCATTTCATTTCTTCATTTCTCGCGCACGATGTAACCCAAAGCTCCCTAAAAATAGATCGAAATACATAGCTCGAAATATCTTAAAGCGTGTAAAGTGCAGATAGATCGAATTACGTCTTGAATAGCTCAAAAACTCCCAAATAGATCGAAAATCTCCCAATTAGCTTGAGAACCTGCAATTTTACTCATTTATCCTCGGTAGGTCGAAAGGACTCTGGTAAATTGAAATAATAGGTCGAAAGACCCCCATTATTTCGAGTTATCACACTTGTAAAAAAATTTCAAATTTTGAAAATTTTTTGTCGTGGGCTTAACGAGTCAATTTTTCGCAGATTTTGCTACAACGGCTCGTCTTTAGCGTAACCGATCTCGAGGCATCCACCATCACAGTCTCGTCCTCGACCATATTACAACTCCCGCGACCAGTCTCGCCCGTCTTTCTCTCGATCCTATCAGAACCATCACAGCAATCCTCGCAACTCGAACACAAGACGCCCGGCATCTCCCTACCGGTCTCGACAATCACAGCCAGATAGGATACGAGTTCTTGGTGCACAGAAGCTGTTTGTACCTGGTCAGAGATCATACGAGCAGCGTGATCCTAGTGAAGAACTCTTCATCGACCTTGAACCTCATTCCGGTAACTACTTACCTTGATCCTTTTAATGGCGCATATTTCCGATAGTGAGTCTACTAGTAATAGTAGCCATGAAAGTACGAGGTCGAATAGGTCTAAGGATGAAGAATCCACTAGCAATAGTAGTGATGATTCCTCAGACAATACTTCATCTAGTGACGATAGGGCCTCAGATAGGGAAGTAGAAATTTTAGGTGATGATGAGCACGAGGGTACTTCAGCTAGGACTAGCACTAGCATTGTTCCTTATATAGCCCCACCTGCTGATGCCCTCAACCCTACTCCCAGTACTAACGCTCCTTCTATTAATCCCGCCATACTAGATGAGACTATCGAGGAGTAAGCTGCCAAGGGCATTAATTTAAACTCTCCTGCACCAAGCCATATCCCCAACATTCTTAATTTTGACCAATTTCCTTCTGCTTTGCCGCATGACATAAGTTATTACCGTGATACCTATGATATCCCTGATACCTACCAGATCATAGTACCGGGGCCTGACGATAGAATGAACAACCCGGCTGAGGGGTGCCTCACTGTTTTCAACGCTTACCTTCAGTGCGGTCTTAGGTTTCCTATCAACTCCATAGTATCAGAGATAATGAGCTCCTTGAACTCCTGCCCTTCACACTTTACCCCAAACGCGTATACTCAGATGTATGCGTATGTTATGCTCGCCCGTGTCTTCAACCTACCCTGTTCGGTGAACAGCTTCTAGCATCTGTTCCTGGTCAAATTCCGCAACAAGGGTGTTGACACCGGGTTTTATTATCTGAGTTCAAGGAAGAAGCAATGCTTCCTGTCCGAGCAGCAGTCGAGTTTCAGGGCGCACTGGAAGAAGCAGTGGTTCTTCGTTAAAGAATCCAAGCCGTAGGAATTCCGATTCAAGAGGCTTTGGACTAACGCGCGCCGGTCGCCCCCATGCCCTGCTGCTGTTTATACTCAGACAGTGATTAACACGCTGAAGGAGCATCAGTTTGATGCCTTTGAGTTGACCACGACCGCAGTCTTGCGAGCCGGTGGTTTTACTCACCATGCTGGTGTTGAGCCTTCCATTTTTGGTATATTATTATGCATGTTACTGTTTTCTGTTTGTCAATTCTTCAATTCTTTCACGTCTTCTGACCTTTGTATGTATTTGCGTTGTAGAGCAAATAGTGATGGACAATACGAAGAAGAGGCTTGCTGCTATGAATCAGAGTGCCAATGCACCTCAGGCAGCGGCACCTATCCCTGGGAAGACTAGCCGTCGGGGTGCCAAGACTGTTGGTGCCGGTTCCAGCTCTAGGGCTCCCAATGCCCCTACTCTCCCGACTACTGCTGCTGGCTCGACACGGGGGTCAAGTCGTGGTAGGGGTTTCGTGCATGCTCCATCTGTGGCTCTTTCGCAGTCGACTTCCACTACTACTCCTTCCTCGCCATCGGTTGACTCTTAGCCCTTCATCCTGGAGCGTTCTCCTCCACCCCCGCCTTCGACTGAAAGAGTAAGGAACCCGGCTGTTGTGAAAGTTGTGCGGCGGGGAAATGAGATAGGTCCTGACCCTCCTACGAGGAAGAGGCCTTCCTCCTCTGAGGATCGTCGTCGTGGCAAGCGGCCTGCGCATGACACGTCAAACACCTACGAGGAGGGCGAGCATGATATTGATGTCAGGGAGATCGTCCGCGCCTCGGTCGAGGCAGGTCAGTTCAAGATGACTGACACCACTGCCCTTCGTCTGATGAAGGGATTCATGCCTGCCTTTGACCGTAAGCTGTATTTCAAGGAGCTGGGCCACGAGAAGCTTATCAGCCGCATGGCACTGTCCATGTGCAAGGTTAGTAGATTTTATTGTTTTCTATGCATCAAGTTTTACGCCACCTTTTATATTTCTTGTATATCGTACGTTGTACTAACTTTCTTCGTGTTCTGTAGTTCTTTATCAACGCCTAGACTATGGTGGAGAACTTCGACATTGCCATGATTTCTCAGCGCCAGTACAACTCAATGCTGGAGAGGCATCACAGCTCAGCGGTTCAGGCTCAGAACCTTGAGAAGAAGGCCAAGGAAGAGCAGGCTAAGGCTGAGAAGAACCTGCTGGTGGTCGTTGAGGAGTTGAAGACCACGCACGCTGAGTTGGAGGCCGCACGCGCCGCTATTGCTGCCGCTGAGAAGGAGCCCCTGGAAGAGAAGATGCATGTTGGTCAGCTTACTCAGGATCTCCTTAATGCCACTGCCATGATAGATGATCCTGTTGATACCATCAAGACCATGACGGACGCTGCTGCGACTTTTGAGGAGGCGCGTGCGAAGCTCGAGGCTGAGCTGGCTGCTGTGAAGGCCGTGCTCCTAACTGCCGAGCAGATGGCTACGAAAGGGCGATGCGCGAGGTTACCTCTTTTTTATTCTATCTTTTCCTTGCACTTCTGGTTCTTTATCTTGTGTTTTTACTTTATCTTTTTGCGACTATGTAGAAGCTTCCTGACGATGAGAAGGTGTTTGTGGCCATCGAGTTCTTCCACTCGGCGACTTGGGCGGAGATTGCCATGACCAGGGGAGGGTATGACACGGCGAAGGGCTATAGCATGGCCTTGACTGAGGTCATAGCCCGAGGTGCGCTCGCGTCAGGGTTCAAGAAGGAGGATTTTAATATCCTCGACTGACTGAAGGAAGACGACACTGAAGCTGGTGAGTCCTTCAGTACTGCAGCCGCTGCTGCTGATTCTACGCCTCAGAAGAGGTTGGTTTGCCCAAGCATGACCCCTCGCCCCTGTATTTCCCTTGCAGCAGGTATGGCTTTCGGATTACCTGGACAAGGAGCCTTCTACTTTTGCTGATGCTGCTGCACCGTCTGCACCACTAGAGGAGGGTGAGATGGCGTTCGACCCTCAGGTTCTTGAGGTTCTGATGGAGAGGGACCAGGCGATGCCAGATGCTCCTGCTCCAGTCGCCGCACCTCATAGGATCTCTCCTGTTGACGACACCGGACCACTGAATGAGTCATTTGCAGAGATCCAGGAGCAGAGTCAGGGTGCTGTGGAGTCGCTTGGGTTGAACCTTCTCCCCTGATGCTTATCTGATTGGCCTGCGTGCCTTATTTTTGGCGCTTGTGCCTTAGGTCTTTTAGAACATCTTCTCTTTCGTACAGTATTTTCGCATTCGTACAGTATTTTTTAATTCCGTACATTTTGTTGACTTGTGCACATTTTTGGCGCTTATCCTTCATTTTTAGTACATATTGACTTTCAAAATTGCCTTGTGTCTTTCTGCCTTATGTGTTTGTCTCTTGCTGCTGAACGTGTTTCCATTCTTGTATGCTTTTAGGTACTTTTGTGATTCCCTTGATTTTCCATGCTTATTGTGTTAGCCTTGTTGCTTTTTGTTGAAATACTTGTGTTTTATTTACAAGTATTTGTGTGTGTTTTGCGAGTGCTTGTGCTCGGCTTATGAGTGCGAGGGCTTGTGCTCGGCTTTACGAGACTTGTGCTCGTTTTATGAGTGCGAGGGCTTGTGCTCGGCTTTACGAGGGCTTGTGCTCGTTTCCTGAGTGCGAGGGTTTGTGCTCGGCTTATGAGTGCGAGGGCTAGTGCTTGGCTTTACGAGGCTTGTGCTTGTTTTATGAGTGCTAGTGCTCAAATTTTCTAAGTGTTTATATTTATACCTTTGAGTTTTTTGAACTCAATTTTAGTTATGCTTGTGTTGATAAACATGTAAATAGGATGTAGGCAAACAATCAAACTTGAATCAAATAGGAAATTTTATAAGTTTTGGGACTGAGCTCGAGTAACTTCCGAGTTGCCTACGTATCCTGCCGTATATAAGGTGGCTAGGAATCAAGTCCCTGTAGTTTACTACTAAGTATTACAATTGTAGTCCACGTGAAGAGACTCGTAATTTGTAAAAGACTAAGCAAATAAAACATTGAAACTACGGTTCTATCGTGCCACAAGGCTGTTAGAATGCTAGTGTCCTAATTGTAAAACCTTCTTAAGTTCTTGACGTTCCAGGGGCGTGACAAGGTCCTTCCACCCAGCTCTTGCAAGTAGTAATATCCTTTGGCGCTTGCTTTCTCTACACTGTACGGTCCTTCCCAGTTCGACATCAACTTCCCAACATGTTTAGTGGCTTCGGCTTTTCTTAGTACCAAGTCCCCTACTTGAAAGTTCCTGAAGCGAACCTTGTTATCGTATGCTTTAGCCATCATAGATTTGTAACCTTGAGTGCGTTGGTAAGCTTCTTACCTTGTTGCTCCTATCAGTTCAAGGTCCATTTGTCTTGCACTTATTGCTTATTCCTCATCGTATGTGACGATACGATAAGTTGGCGTCCCGATCTCCGCAGGTATCACTGCTTCAGAACCATATGTTAGCAAATATGGAGTCTCTCCAATCGAAGTTCAAGGCATTGTACGATATGCCCATAGTATACCTGGCAGCTCCTCTGCCCAATTTTTTCCTTCTCCTTCCAACCTTTTCTCCAAGCTCTTCACAAGTGTATTGTTTGTAGCCTCAACTTGCCTGTTTGCCTCAGGATGCGTAACAGATGTGAAACGTTGTTCAATTTTCATGTCCTTGCACCAGTCTTGAATCTTAAGTCCTTGAAACTGCCTTCCATTGTCGGAAATTAAGACCCTTGGAATTTCAAATCTACAAACGATATTCTTCCATATAAATTGGTTCACGTTAGCCTCCGTTATTGACACAAGTGCTTCGGCCTCAACCCACTTAGTGTAATTCTCCACTGCAACCAATAGCCATTTTCTACCTCCAGAAGCTATTGGCATTGGTCCAACGATATCTATCCCCCATTGATCAAATGGACATCCATAGCTCACTGTTATCATAGGTTGTGCAGGTGTATGAATAATCTTTGCATGTAGTTGACAACTTCTGCACTTTCTAGTGTAATCCATAGCATCTCTCATAATAGTTGGCCAAAAATATCCTTGTCAGAGTATTTTCTATGCCAAGGATCGTCCTCCTGAATGATTTCCACAACTTCCCTCGTGAATCTCTCTTAAGACTTGTTTTGCCTGTGATGGCGACAGACACCTTAAGAGTGGTCCTTCGAACGACCTTTTGTAAAGTTCTCCATTGAACATTGTGAACCTTGCCGATTTGTACTTGAGCCTTATGACCGCTTGTGGATCGATTAACAAACTCCCGTTTTGTAAATTGTCAATAATCTCGTCCTTCCAACATTCCTCAACCTCTACTGGCAGAGCGTAGTCCAATGCTTGTGTTGGTTTCGATTCAACCCCTTTACCAATCGAAGGTTGCTCTACAGCCAATAAAGTAACCCGCCTTTCAACAAAGACTTCAGTGGTACTTGCAAATCGCGACAAAGAGTTGGCGCGTTCATTCTCCGCTCGTGGGGTTTGTGAAATAGTAAAAGTATCGAAGTTTGATGTCACTTCTTTTAACTTGTCAAGATACTTCACTATTGCAGCCTTCTTAGCTTCATACCTCCCCTCGAATTGATTAGCAATCAATTGTGAATCCGTGAATGCAACAAGTTTCGTTATCCCCAACGATTTTTCCATTTGAATACCAGCTAGCATAGCCTCATATTCAGCTGGTTATTCGTAACTTGAAAGTTTAATCTTATAGCATAGTCAAATTCCCTTCCGTCCGCCAGTCTTAAGTAAACTCCAGCGCCACCAGCATCAACTATGGATGATCCGTCCACGTGCAAAGTCCATGTTTCCTTTGCAATCCCAGATGTATCCTTTTTAGATTCTTCTGTCACCATAGCTACATCAGGCGCTTGCTCCGCCTCTAATATAGTTTCCGCCACAAAGTCCGCCAACCTTTATGCTTTAATCGCAGTCTTTGGTAGATACTCCAAACCATACTCTCCTAGCTCGATCGCCCACTTCACTAGTCTGTCTGATGTCTCTGGTTTTGCCATAACTTGCTTCAATGGTTGATTAGTTAAGACAGTGGCCGGGTGCGATTGAAAATATGGTCTCAACTTCCGTGCAGTTATCACGAGTCCATATGCTAGCTTTTCGATTCTAGATAATTTAGTTATGCCCCATTCAACACTTTGCTCACGTAATAGATGGTAGATGTTTCTTATCTTCTTCACGCACGAGTATTGTGCTCAATGAGTTCTTCGTTATGGCCAAGTAGAGATATAGCATCTCGCTGTCCATAGGCTTAGATAATAATGGTGGTGTCGTGAGGTAAACCTTTAACTGGCAAAAGGCTTCCTCACAATCCTCAGTCCAGACAAACTTAGGTGTCTTCCGTAGCTTCTTGAAGAAAGGTAAGCTCTTCTCTGCAGAATGTGAAATGAAACGACTAAATCTTGTAATTCTCCCCACCAAGCATTGCACCTCGCGAACGGACTTGGGAGACGGTAAATCCATTATAGCCTTGATCTTGTCTGGGTTAGCTTCAATGCCTCTCTCGTTTACCATGAAGCCCATAAATTTTCCAGCCTTAACTTCGAATGTACACTTCCTTGGATTTAACCTCATTCCATATTGTTTCATGATACCAAAAGCCTCATCAAGATGTTTAACATGTTCTTCCGCCTTTAGACTTTTGATAAGCATGTCATCAATGTAAACATCCATAGTCTTACCAATTTGATGGTAGAACATCTTTGCCACCAACCTCTGAAAGGTTGCTCCTGCATTCGTCAAGCCAAACGGCATCACTCTATAACAAAATATGCCAGCCGTTTTGTGTTGATCCTTTACCGCCATTAGTATTTGATGGAAACCGCTATGTGCATCGCAGAGACTTAGTAATGCGGCACCCAGCTGTAGAGTCAACCACGAGATCAATCCTGCGCAAAGGGAAAGGATCTCGTGGACAATGTTTGTTCAAATTAGTGTAATCCACTCACATTCGCCATATCGTCGGCTTTTTTGATACAAGTACAACGTTGTTGAGCCATTCAGAGTATTGTACTTCAAATATGTGACCTGCAGCTAACTTTGCTTGTACCTCCAATTTCGCAGCCTTATTCTTCTCATCACTGAAGTGTCTCTTCTTCTGTCGAACAGGCTTGGCATTCGGATTGACATTTAGGTGATGTACCGCAACTCGAGGGTCGATTCCCTTCAAATCCGAGTTCTTCCATGCAAATCCATCAATTTCTCCGTAAGCATTCCAACAATGCCTTCTCAATCTCAGATGGTAACTCGCTACCGATCTTAATGACCTTGCCAGGTTCATTGTCCACCAAAATAACCTCCTTGAACTCCCCAGACCGTTTCATACGTTCAATCTCCATTTGTTTCTTGTAGCGCAAAGTAGTCTTATCCTCCTTTTCCTCCTTAGTCTCATTTGGCACATGTTTTTCGTTCATAGTGTCAAGATTTTCTGGCATCACCATACGATCCTCTTGCGTTGCAAGCACCATCTCTGTATCCATTTGTTCAACTATTCCAGACGTTTCTAAAGGATGAATCCCAATCATCGCAACATTGGGATCAATTTTTGCCTTAATTGGTTTAGTTGATGTAACATAGCAACTACAAGAGTCACGATAGTTTGTAGTGAGCTCAGCAATTCCCCCAGGTGTTGGAATTTTAATCTTCTCATGCACCGTCGATATGATCATAGCGAATGCAGTTATTCCGGGCCTTCCAACCAACACATTGTATGCGAAAGGAATGTCAACAATTAGATATTCCACATTCAAAGTTCTTCTTTTTGGATTTACACCAAAAGATGTTGGCAACATAATCCTTCCAACGGGTTTAACTTCACCTCCACTGAATCCCAATAATGGTGAACTCACTTCTATGATCTCATATTGTCCTAGCTTCATCTGTTGTAATGCATCCATAAAGATAATGTTGGCCGAGCAACCATTATCTATCATGATCCTCTTTACTGCATGATTTGCAATCACTGCTGAAACTACCATAGAGCAATTTAAGTATTGTGCCTCCTTAGCTTGTGGAGACAAGCTGTCAAAATCACTATCATCAAATGTGATTCTTGTGTCCAACTTGTCTACTGCAAAGAAAAGATCAATCTATTGACGTTTCAAACGCTCATTGTGTATGTCGCGTGAAATCCGTTTTCTGCTTTTGGCTGAGTCAGCACCAGTTGGTCCTCCAGCAATCACATTAATTCCATTTTCAGCAGCATCATTGTCGTTCCCCTTCTTACGCCTAGGTTCATCCTTCTTCTCATGTGGAGATCGACTCCGTTTACGTCCACCTGATGACTTTTCCTCTCACGGCTCCTTATTTTCCAAGACATACTCAACGAGTTTCCCTTCTTGAATAAGTCGTTCAATTTCGTTCCTCAAGGCTTTGCATTCATTAGTATAGTGCCCATTCTACCTGTGGAACTTGTAATATTTCCTTGACTGCTTTGTCTCATCAGTTTCTTGAAAGGGTTTGGGTGATCTGAATATCCCACTATCTTTCGCAATTTCATAAATCTCGCCAATTTGTTTTTTCAAGGGAGTGTAATTATCGAATTTTCTAAAGGGTTGTCGATTACAATCACGATCTTTCCCTCTCACATCCTTTCTCCAGTCTCCATTCTCCTTTCCTTTGGGGATTTCTGGTGAATCCATCAACCCCTGATTCATAGTAGCCTCCTCAATGTCAATGACTCTTCGAGCAAGATCCATGATTTGCTCGATAGAGTCTGGTGCTTCCCAAGTGATTACTTCTATCAGCTTCTTGCTCTGACAGAGATTTTCCAACACAGAGATAACCAAATCAACATTAGGAGACTGCACTCTTCCAATTTCCACATTGAGACGTTCTATGTACTTTCCCAATGGTTCATTAGGCTTTCTATGGATATTGAATAATGTAATTGGAGATTTCTTCTTCAACCGATAAGTAGCAAACTTCTTGACGAACATGCTCCTGAACTGTTCAGATGGTTCAATTGAGCGTGAACGCAAGTTCTTAAACCACTCCTTGGTAGTTCCCCTTAGACTTAACGATATTAACTTCTCCCTTAAATTCTCATTGTGTCCCAGAATCTGCAATTCTGCATCCAAGTCATCAAAGTGTGATGCAGGATAAGTTGTTCCATCATACTTCTTCATCTCCGGAAGAATAGTTCCTTCTTTCAGTGTCAACTTGCTAATTGCCTCAATGAATGCAGTTGGCTTCTCCATTAGTGGAATATGTTCAGCACTTACAGGTTCTAGCCTTGGAACAACTCTCTCAGGCAGATCCCTATTTCTCCCTGATGTATGACTTGCGGCTGGACGGACATCAGGACCTCTCTACCTTGAGTTAACTTCTTCATCTCTAAATGTTGCTCGGATTGGAGCTCTGTTTGCATTGGTTCTCACTGAACGAGGATTTCTCCTTCTGGTGAAGGTGATGGATCCCTTCTAGTAGGTCTTGTCAACCTTGTATGAGTATATTGCCTCGAATCAGCACGACGTTGCGTCTGATGAGTCCTTGCTTGCTGCGCTGATGTCTGTTGTGCTATTGGTGCTTGAACATTCTGCTGCACATAAGTTTTAGCCAATTGTTGCACAATCATTGGTACCATAGTCCTTTGAAAAGCTATCATGATTTGATCCAACTGAGCAGAATTCAATATATGTTGTTCCGTGGGAGGAACTTCAGGTTGATTTGATACATGAGTTGGTGGATCTAAGGGAGTATTGGGTGCTGCCACTGATGTATGCTCGGATGCATCAGTAACCCAATTATCATCCTCCCTCTGTGATCTAGTCCTTCCTGCTACTCCATTCTTCTCCGTGACTCTACGGTGAGCCATTGAATCAGTGATAGTGTTTGTTACTAAGTGCGTATAGAGATTCCCACAGACGGCGCCACTGATGTGGGGTATTTTCATCTGGATACGTGTCCACTCTCCAACACTCCACGTCAGACTGCTTTAGTCCCTGTTGGATCCTTAAGCAGCTTTTGAGTTCGGAACCTGCACTCAACACCACACGTAAGCTAAGCCGGTGCCTTCTTCGGCGAAGGTACTCCGACGCTCAAATCAGATGGGTCGGAATGTGAGATCTTGTCGTGAGAGACAATAGCTCAAAAAGATGGAAAGAAATATACTGAATAGGTCAAAAACAAACACCTCGAAGTTGCACAATAGGTCGAAATGAAGGTCTTCAAATAGATCGAAATACCCTCAAATAACTCAAAATGCACTCAATATAGGTCGAACGAAAGCTATTTCAAACAACTCGAAATGATTGCTTTTATAGCTTGAATTCGACTAATAGTGCTCGAAATGAATGCTTAAAAATATAAAAACGTACCTAAAATGAGGCATGGGACCCCCTTATATAGTATTAAGAGTCCTTATTCAGCTAGAAGTGCACTCCAAGTAGAACTATGATTCAAAATAGGTCGAATTAAAGCTATTTTGAAATCGCTCGAATTGGACTTCCAAATAGGTCGAACTGGGCCTCAAGATAGATCGAATTGGGCCCCAAGTAGCTCAAATTGGGCTTGAAATAGCTCGAAATGGGCCTATTTGGGCCCAAATTGGGCCTGCATGGGCTTGATTTGGGCCTACTTGGGCCTATTTCCGAGTTTTGCCTTAAATTGTAATTTTGCATTAAAAAATAATGGTGCTGACGTGGCATAATATGTCCCGAAATACGCCCGTGGTACTGTATCGGATATTATGACGTGGCAGTACCAAAATATGGTACATCAAGTGGTGTTACCATCATCACAAAGGGATTCCAGAAACAGTACATAATCAACCTCAATTTGTTCAAATAATATCAACAATTTCTGGGACCAACGTTTATAAGTAGTTCCATCAAACGTTTCAAGTTTCGACAAATCCGGCAAAGCTTTGTTCAAAGAAAGAGCCATAACAAGCTAAAAGAAAATCGCTTTTAACTTGTTGGAAAAATAACCTGAACTTGTGAACTTGAACACAAAAATGAAACTACAGAAAAATTAATGACAAGGTGAAGAACAACTTATCAAACAAACTGTTGTGCCGTGGTGAACCACTGCCTTGAAAGAATTTCTTTGGAAAACCCAAAGGTGCAAGTATGATCACCGGTTGCTTCCCAAGGTTTACGCAGCGTTCTCTAGAAACGTGCACTCGCAGCAGGAGAATTGGAGATCAATTGGTAAATACAGAACCTCAAGGAAAGAAAGGTAGAAGAGTAATTTGAAAGGTTGTTCTCTTTTCTGTACTTTATTCCACAACCCACTGCCCCTTTATATTGAGGTGAGTTTCTATCAAGCATGAAGCCACTACGAAATAGATCAGCTGGAGAAGATGAGGAAGAATAGGTCTGGAGGTTTTTTCAATTCAGGGAAATTTTTTGATTCAAAGATACGAATTGGAAAATATAATGACTAAGTCAAATATATGAAGTAATTCGACTTTATTAGAATAAAATCAATAATATAATAATTGGGTCAACCTGCTGCCAATTCCAACAATCCCCCACAAATGAGAAAGAGATAACTAGTGATTAGATGTTCTGATTCTTCTTAACTACAAATATAAGGCAGATTACTTAAGCATCAATATCTTTTGATTGAATTGACACATAGTGAAGTGAGGCGACAAAGAGATTCATAAAGTGAAATAATCTCGAACTTTATGTACCTCACTTGAGACCCCCACAACACGCATCATACCTTTTAGTTCTGATCTCCGCGATATGAGAATTAGTGCCTTTATGGCCATGCGCACACCTCGGGGCTCCTGAGTGCTCTAGAGAGACAACATTAAATCTTTCATAAGAGGCGGCCAAACCCCACACTCACGTAGGTAGATCCATCAAGTGCATCTCCATTCACCAAACCAAGCTATGGTTCAATTAAGAACATATATGCTCAACCTCATAAAAATATAATAAAGTCATCAAGTCCATATCATTAGGACCACTAGGTTTACACAAGAGCAGCTGGCTTAGGAAATACAGTTCATATAAATTAAAAAAATCTTGAGGATCAATGTGGCTTCATTTGACCTTAATATAAGGTATCCACCGCACTTATCCTCAAATACGTCAAGCATAAAGCTTAAGACCCATCCCTCTTGAAGAATCCAAAACAATTTTTCTTTGACCATTGTAGAAGTTGTTTTTAGAAATTCCAACCTGCTTATGAATCACAATCTAGCGAGACTGGAACATTTGGTCTATCCCACACAGATACATCTGCTAGCATGTTTCTCAACCATTCTGCCTCTTGACATGCTAACTCAAGGGTAATAAATTCAGACTCTATCGTGGAGCGAGCAATA
This sequence comes from Misopates orontium, assembly GCA_946800315.1. Taxonomy (NCBI): domain Eukaryota; kingdom Viridiplantae; phylum Streptophyta; class Magnoliopsida; order Lamiales; family Plantaginaceae; genus Misopates; species Misopates orontium. The sequence continues at coordinate 23,373,163 of OX326946.1, forward strand.
CATGTATGTTTGGCAGATTTCCTAGATATGGCTCGTCCTCCTAAAGTGAAAACATAACCACTGGTAGAACTTACTTCATCGTTATCAGTCACCCAGTCGGCATAACAAAAGCCCTTTAAAACTGCAGGAAGCATGGTAGAGTGTAATCCCCAATCCATTATTCCTTTTAAATATTTAAGCAAACGATAAAGAGCATTCCAATTTTGTTGCTAGGATTGTGAGTATAACGTCAACCAACGAACTGCATAGGCTATATCATGCATAGGCTATATCAGGGCGAGTTTAATTCATTAGAAGTATCACACTACCTATGATTTTTGCATATTTAGATTGAGACACACTATCACCTTTATTCTTTTTCAAGTGTATGCTTGGATCACAAGGATTTCTTACTGACAACACATCAAAGCAATTAAGTCTTTTCAAGATTTTTTCTATATAATGAGATTGACACATTAAGAAACCATGTTCTGTTTTTACTAGTTTGACCCCTAAAATAACATCAGCCTCTCCTAAATCTTTCATATCACATTGAGAAGACAAAAACATCTTGGTTTCGTTAGCAACATTAACATTAGTACCAGAGATGAATATATCAGCTATGTAAAGACATATAATTACACAATCTGATCCGTGCATTTTTGAATAAAGACAAGAGTCTGAAGTATTAACCATATAACCATTGGTTACCAATATATGATCCGATTTTTTATACCATTTCTTTGGAGCTTGTTTAAGTCAGCAAATAGATTTTTTGAGCTTACACACTTTGTTCTCTTGACCTTGAAAACCAAGACCCTCGGGTTGTTCCCTATATATCTCTTCCTCTAAGTCATCGTTCAAAAATGTTGTTATCCATTTGATGCACAACTAAGTTATATATAGCTGCCAAAGCAATTAGAGTCCTAATTGTTGCAATTTCGGTGACAGGAAAATAAGTGTCAAAATAGTCAATGTCTTTGTTTTGAGCATAGCCTACTACAACTAGCCTAGCTTTGAATTTATCAATAGTACCATCAGGCCTTATTTTCGTCTTAAAGATCCATTACATTTAATAGGTTTACAACCTTTAGGTAAGTTTACTAATTCCCAGCCGTGGTTCGTTAAAATGGAATCTAGCTCACTTTTTATGGCTTCTTTCCAAAACTAGCATCTATGGAAGTTATTGCCTCTTTATAGGTTTTTGGATCTTCATCAATCAAGAAGGCAGACAACACATATTCATCTATTTTATCAAAGGTTTCAGTCAATTAAGTTATATATAGCAGCCAAAGCAACTAGAGTCCTAATTGTTGGAGTTTTGGTGACAGGAGAATAAGTGAAGGGTTAGGCCTTACAGTAATCACTACGAAACAGATCAGCTAGAAAAGAGGAGGAAGTCTTATTTTCGTCTTAAAGATCCATTACATTTAATAGGTTTACACCCTTTAGGTAAGTTTACTAATTCCCAGTCGTGGTTCGTTAAAATAGAATCTAGCTCACTTTTTATGGCTTCTTTCCAAAACTAGCATCTATGGAAGTTATTGCCTCTCTATAGGTTTTTAGATCTTCATCAATCAAGAAGGCAGACAACACATATTCATCTATTTTATCAGAGGTTTCAGTCAATTAACTTATATATAGCAGCCAAAGCAATTAGAGTCCTAATTGTTGGAGTTTTGGTGACAAGAGAATAAGTGAAGGGTTAGGCCTTACAGTAGTCACTACGAAACAGATCAGCTAGAAAAGAAGAGGAAGAATAGGTCTAGAAGTTTTTTCAATTTGAAGAAAATCTTTAATTCAAAGATACGAATCGGAATATAATGACTAAGTCAAATAAAAATGACTAAGTCAAATATAAGAAGTAATTGGACTTTATTAGAATAAAATGAATAATATCATAATTTGGTCAACCTGCTGCCAATTCCAACGCTTGCTTCCTCAAGAGTTCTTTATGACTTTAGTCAACAAAATTTTCTAATCAAGTGTTGTAACATGGATCAAAGTATCGTTTCGACAGTATGTTTCGATTCTATAAATATTAGAAACTTTTCGAAATGTTTCGAGATTTTTTCGATATGTTTCAAAAATTTCGTAAAAATTGTGCGCACAATAGATGTAGAAAATATTGTATGTTTCTTTTCCACAGAGACAAAAATGGAAACGTTTCGGTAGTTTTTGAGGAAAAGAACCGAAACTTTGATCCATGGTTGTAAAGAATTTATTAGTTTGCATGTGTATGAACCTCTTGTCAAATTTTGTAACTAATAACTATCTTTTGCTTTAGGAGCCGGGGGGGGGGGCCATATGGGGGCATATGGGGGCCCACGCCCCCCCCCCCCCCCCAGCTTCTTCCCCACCCCTTGTAGTATAGCCTTATATTATATTTATATATGTATTATATATACTATATATTATATTATATTAGTTCTATAAATATATTATTTGTTCTTACTTTGGATAGATGTTACTGCATCCCAAATTGTAGTTGTCATCCTTACATATATACATATATTTAGATAGTTTTAGAAATTCTAATATTTAATCTCAATTCATCTCATTTCTTTTATTCTTTTTTTGTGAAACACATAATTCTGATCTCAATTTCATAGCAATTCTTCCTATATTGCCTTCAGATAATTTTTTTAATTTTCTTTTCCTCTTTCTATGTTGTAAATAAAATATATAAGATTATTTTTAGGGATAAAAGCGTTAAACCCCCTATACTATAGGAGGTGTAGCGATTTGCCCCCTGAACTATTTTTTTTGGCAACAAGCCCCCTGTACTATGGATAAATAAGTACTTTGCCCCCTCAACTATTGACTTGAAAAAATAATTTGCCCCCTGATCGAATTTCAGGCCAATTTTCGCCGGAATTTGAAACGTGAACATGATGGTTCATCACTATTTAACCTCATATTCAATAAAATGCCCCTTTCCAATTTCGATTTTTGTTATATTTTCTGAATTTTCAAACCTTGAATTTGGATAATTTAAACTAAGGTTTGAAAATTAAGAAAATATAACAAAAAGCGAAGTAAAGAAATGGCATTTTATTAAATTTGAGGTTAAATATTAATGAACCCTCATGTTCACGTTTAAAATTTCGGCAAAAATTGGCCGGAAATTTGATTAGGGGGCAAAAAGTCTTGTTTATCCATAGTACAGGGGGCTTGTTGCTAAGAAAAATAGTTCAGGGGGCAAATCGCTACACCCCCTATAGTATAGGGGGTTTAATGCTTTTATCCCTTATTTTTATAGTTGCCTTCTGAAACATTTTACCGTACATTTTTTTATTTTGATATTTTTACGACGAAAGTGTATTTTTGTTACAAGTATTTGTGGAGACAAAATTATTGATTAAAGCTAAAGATATCCTCTCCAATATTGTAATCATACACATTAAAAAAAAAAAATCCATACTTTATTTAAACTTAGTTACAATTTAATATTCTCTTGAAACATTCGACACAATTATGAATGTATAACTGAACATAAATAACATAAAATTTTTGAGAGAGTATACAATATCTTCATTTTCATGACATTTTTAAACTTCTTAAGGTAATAATGTTTTAAGTCGAATTATTATTTTTGAAGTGTATATGGAAAATAAATATTGACAAAAGTATTCATATTTAAACAGGAAAAAAAAAATTCGCCCCCCCCCCCCCCCCCCCCCCCTAACTCAATTTCCTAGGTCCACCCCTGCTTCCTAAGGAGCTTATTCGAAGACATGGACAGAATCTCCGAGATCATGTCTTCCTAAAGGCACCAAATGGATCTGTAAGAGAAGTACAATTGCTTCGTTCGAATGGTGAAACCTGGTTGCATAAAAGATTGAAAGAATTTAAAGAGTATTATTCCACTGGTTTTGGTCACTTGCTAGTATTTATATACGATGGGAATTCTTATTTTGATGTTCTCATATACGAAACCACTGGAATGGAGATTGAGTATCCTCTTGACAAATGCTAAGGTGGCAGGTGCTCGAGTGCCAGAAACGGTGGACATTGAATCAGAATTAGATGATTCTGTTGTATTCTTGAAGGAGTTGAGCGACCAGCCAGAAAAGAAAGTATGAAAGAAAGAATGAGTATTCTTCTGTAACTCAGCAAAGGAAGAGAAAGAGGTCAAATGATCAGTACTGGTGTAGTTCTTATACATTAAATCCAGCTCCAGCATCGACCAAAGGGATGAATAATTCTCCGCCTCATGCCAAACATAGTTCGAGAAAGAAGGCATATTTCCCTAATTGTCGAGATGAACCTATCAGCACTAGCAGGGTGAAGCCTGGTACGCCAACTGCTTGCTGATCCGATATTTGGAAATTTTCCTAAATTTTTAGAATTGCAAAGAAGAAAAATCATTTTTATTCTTATATGGTCAACTTAGTCTTCTGACAGTTTTTTATGTTATTTTGTTTACAGAAGAATGCAATGATGACAATGGAAACCAATCTGAGAAGAGAGTGCAAAGAGCTGTTCCAAAAGAAACTGCATAGCCTATCAAATTAAATTTAACCAGCAAACAAATCAAAGAGAAGTCAAAACAAGAAAGTCAAAAACATCGATTCTAACTTTGCAAATTTCGATAAAGATTTCATTTCATTATAAAATATTAACATCTAGTTGCAACATCTTCACCTGATGCTTGTTTCAATCTCATAAATAGCTTGTCAATAAACTTTTACTAATCAGGGACTATTAACACATCACAAGTTTTTTCCCCTTCAGCACCAGTAATTGGTTAACAAGGGCCATACAGCATTGTAAAACTCCACGTGAACTCTACTGTGAAGGAAAAAGAATATATAGCTATGATACAAAGGTCAAATTATTGCACGAACACTCGGCATTACAAGGACTCGAAGCTCAGCGGTCAGTCCTCCAGAATCTGCTGTCGTTCAAGTTCAATAGCATTTTCTGCCAACGAGCTCAGATTTCCATTCAGTGTTTCATTATTAGTCCGGCACTGTTGCAGTTGTTCCCTAAGACTCCGAACAAGCTCATTTAGCCTCTGGATGTTCTTCTCTTGTGACAGTATAATCTGCAATATGTGGATCAATGCAGGTCCTCAGGCTATGTTTATTTGAAGTTTACACAGGAGTATGAAAAAAGAGGAAACACTTGGTAATGTCGTACTTTCATTCAGAAATTCACGATGCAAAACATGTCCATTTCACACATCTTCGTGTAGTATATACGTACGTATCGATATAACTTGTTAAAAAGGCAAAAAAAAAAATACAAAATACAAAATTATTGAAACTTGCATACGTTAGCAAGGAAAGGGACTTGGTTTTGAGAATACATAGCCAAACTTTAGAACTGATATATCTGCCCTTGTTTAGAAAGACAAAGAAAACAATTAGATCAAGTAAATTAATCACATTGTGCTGAGTCCTTCTACATAATTCAATGCGAATGCAGAAAGAAACTAATTTTGCCTAATGCAGTTAGGGAGTAATTACATCTTCAACTATGAGGCTTGGTTCAAGTACAAAAACTTCCTCTGCGGTCTGAATAGTTATATTAAGAGACCCCCTAAAATTTACAAAGATACCTCCTAAAGTTGGCAGGAACATTACAGAGACACCACTATAGATTGGACCAGCTTGTAATGCTTGTGAAAAACTTAGTGTCTCTAGATTGGACCAGAAGACAGTGCTTGTGCATATTACAAGGAATGTCTTTGTAATTATTAAAAACCCCGTGGACTTTTGGAATCCAACCAAACCTTAGGAGTGTAGATATAATTATCAGTATAATTTAACTGTAACTGTTGCAGCAGTGAGGTAAGCTCCACCTCAACTAAGTTAGTATAAAGAGCTTAAGCAAAAACACTGTTTCTTTCTTACTGCTGCTAAATACAGATCCATGACTCATGTTTCTTGAAGCCCGTAAGAATTTTTTTCGCAAATTAAACTAGTCATTCAAACTTCATTTTCTACAAGAATATGCAACACATTTACTGAACTTGACTAACTTAACTGACAAACGTTTCTTGAAGCCTGTAAGAATTTTTTTGCAAATTCAACTAGTCATACTTCACTTTTTACAAGAATATGCAACACAACTTACTAAACTTGACAGCAGACATTATGCAAACTGAACTGACAAAGCTAGAATATAATGTCAACTACATAGTTCAACATTCTACCACCTGAAACTTTATTTCAGAAAAACGAAAGCCAGGCAGTACGTACTTGTAACAGCCAAAGAAGAAATACCACCAAGATATTCAATGTATGATGTAGTATATCTAAAGACAGATTTTAAAGATAAGCAGATAAAGCTCACTTAGAGACAATTCGGGTGTTATCGAACAGTAAACTAATTGCTTAACATTTTTAGAATTACTGATGAGCAAGTATTCTCCAGTCACATAATAATTACCAGAACACCCCACCCCCCAACCCAAGAAAAGGAACATGCAACAAGAAAAAGTGTACCAGCACAAGATCCTAAGTGGACATTTAGAACAATAACTTTCTCAACTTTTATTTCAAGCTTCCTCCTATTTTTAACAATTTATAATGACCAATAGATAGAACATGAGTAACTAAAGAATCTAAGGAAAAGTTCATTGAAAAAAGTTGCAGGAATCCGGAGTCGGATTTTAAGACAATTAAGAAAAATCGGGATTTAAGAGACGAAATAAAGTTATAAAGTATTTGGAAGCCAAAGACAATACATGTCTTTGCATCACCATGCAAGCATAGTTATTGCTTTTTGACAGGAAATATATGGGAAAGAGAGTTTGTGTAGTGAACACAGATGCACCTACATGAAATACTAACAAATGATGCATCAAAAAGCGTACATGAGGTTAGTACACAAATTTAACTATTAAGCCGATACAAACCTCTTCCCTCCCAACCCCCAAGAAAGAGAAAAACGGTGGTAGCAAGAAAAGAAGTATTACGAAATATAGTTTTAGCAACTATTATTTGAACAAAGGGCACCACCCAGTTCCCTAGTAGTGGATGCCTTCGGCCACATTGTACATGGATCTGTTGTTCCATGGTATTACGATTCCTTTAACCATATTTTGCGTAGTTTCAATCATCATGTCCATCCCTGATACCAAATAACTAGATTCAGATCAGACATTGCAAATTACTTTACCCCATACTTGATAACGGCTGGAATAGCCTCCACTAATTAAGTGGCAAAACAGAGCCCTCAGAGTTAATCTCCTAATATACTTTGTGCAGCCTTCATAAAAGGAAAGCTCTACTTTTTACTTGAGAGACGAATCATATGTCATGACAATAAAAAGAAGATAACTTCAGTTTACAGCATTCCCATATCAAGACAAAAGAAAAGGCTCCAAACAACCCGGACAAATTCCGGTATCTGAGGAATATAATACATTAACGGAAGGCAACATTCACTTGTAAAGATCATCTTTGCCATAAATCTAGTTCAGCTTTCTTATTCTACATTGTATATCTTTCTGTCGCAACAAAAAGCCGAGAACTTGCAGCAAACGTGAGAACTTGAGAACCAGGGATACATCTTACACTTTTTGATACTATATCACGATCTCACTGGTAGCATCTAAGGATACAAGAGATAGGCCGCCAATTAAATGCTAAGAGCTGCTTAAGCGCAACTCGGCATATCTTACTAAGAACACTTCTAGCATAAATTTGAAGAAATATTCAACTGAGCCCCAATAGTATTTGTGCTTCATTATTACTGATCTTTATAATACATATATCTGTACTGCATATTTCAAGTTTCAGATCTTATTACCTAATCTTTCATCCGACTACAGTCAGACACCAAAGGCAGCTCAAAACAGACTCATTTAAGAGTCCGATAAATATTTTCCCCATAGAGAAAGGTGTCTGGTCCACGAACAAAGCATTATAGCATGATACAAAGTGCTTAAAACAAAGTGAAAAAAAAGGCACAAGCTTTTTTCAACATTCAGAGATTAATAAGTCATATGACGTGAAAGGAGTCAGATATTAGGAACAATGGATCAATGAATATCCGTAAAAATTACATTCTTGCAAAATGTGCATCACGTACGCACATTAAGTATTATGCCTTTATGATACACACCCATACGAATAAAACACCACAATGGAACCACACACAAGCCAGTACATGAAACGCAAAGTGCACTGAAGCAAAAGATCCAAAATCGATGACGCACAACTCAGGTGAATTTTATTGCACCGACAGACAGGAAGCAGAAACTTCTATTTAAGATGAATCTCATCAATTCTAAGCCGCTAAAAAACATCCCAGGTATTGGTTACACGCAATTTCATTCACAAATCAACACACTAGATGAGAGACACAAAAAGAATCACGGACAGAAGACTTTACTGAAGAATTTACCGAAGCACACACACATTACTTTTGCAGGATAACGAAGAGATGACACGATTGGTTATAAAATTCCACTTTAATAATGCATATTGAAATATCAAAGAAAGTTAGAATACCTTCTCTTTGACGCCTTCCTCTCTTTTTGAGATTTGCTGCTGCTTCTGAGACTCCCTCGGACTGGTGTCGATATCACTCACTAATTGTTGCCTCCATTCAAATTGAGAAGTAATAATTAGAATGAGCAACAGGAAAACGAGCAGCATCGGCCTCGACATGATTCTTGTCTCCTTCAACTAAAACCCTATTGAGGATCCAAATTTCAAAAATGAAAGACCATAAATAATGGCTACATGGTAAACAAAACTAAGTTCGTATGCTGTGTTTAGCAGAGTAGAGTGGAACTAAATACAAACGTAGTGTAACAATCTTATCTCTCTCATCACTCTTGCAGCAACATAAATAATAAATACCCAATTCCAGAAGAAAATAACTCAAAATTAAGTGGAAAACATCCCCAATTCTGTGTAACTAACAAGTCACTGGTCTAAACAAGAAATGGGTTTGAAACATAAATTTATAATACTAAATTCCTCGAGAAACCCAGATGCAGAAATTTTATTTAGGAAAAAGAAATAAAAGAAAGAGGTCACAAACTCACGGATCAGAGCTCAAATTCAGCGTGTAAAGGAAAACGAACACCCAAGTCTGGTTGGTCAATTGGTGAGAGAGAATCGAATATTGATCAAGAAGATTATATTTATTACTAACCCCAGTTCTAATTGTTGATGAGAGAGAGGTCAGTAATTTGCAGCTGATTGATTGGGGAAGATAGTAAATGGGTTTTTGCGAGGAGTTTAGCAGATGATTATTCACACAGACACACTCTCTCTCTCTCTCTCTCTCTGAATTTTTTTAGAAATAATATAACATTTTAAAAGTATATCCAATGCCACACTCTACTATAAAAAGGGAATTCGGCCCAAATTTTTATTTGATGAGTCAAAATAAAACCGGTCAACTGTAGAATTCTAGTTCTAATTTCCTGCTGACATCAAAAAACAAGATATTTATTCGTAAAGTTTAAGTAAGTTATGATTATCAAAATCCGTAAATTTTTAAATACTGGAGAAAATTTTATTAGGGTGAATTTTCAAAGCCTTTAGATGCTCTTAGTAAACTAAATTTTATATTTCAGTTTATTTTTTGGGGTAGGGGTGAGGGTTTCCTGAGCAAAGCGGGAGAAATTTTTAACTTTGGCGCCTGACACTCGCAACTTTATGATTTTGGTGTCGTAAGTTGGCATATTTTGTCAAATTTAGTGCTTAAATCGATAATTGACCAATCGTGGCCAGAAAAATGTACTGTGTCGTGCACATGACATTAAAAATGTTCGGAGTCAGTTTTTGTTTTAGAAAAAAAAAAAAAAGAGGGACGGAATTGCAAGAAACGTAAATGAACAAACGTTTCTTGCAATTTACCAGAAAAAAGAAAACAAAAATCAACATTGCAATTGAAAAGAAAGAACGAAGAAAGAGAATTGGATGCAAATTGTTGTACGAGACTAGTGTATATTGTTGTCTCGCTATAAAGAGCATTGTTTATGTTACACCTCGTTGTGATAAGAATGTCCACGTTGCATAAAGAATGTGAGCGTCTGAGAGGAGTCTAATTTGCTGCCCCAAATTTGCAAATATGAGTGTGGGCAGGAAGATGTTGTTATTACGAATTTGCAGCAACAAACGATGCAAAGTTGGAGCGACAACTTGCTGTTGCTCAAGTTTTGCACACGTTGCTGCAAATTTGCACTTTGTGGCCTTCCTACTGCTCTTCGGCAACGGAGGTACATAATTTGATTTCCTCTATTCCGACCTCATGTTAATAGGCATAATGGGAGGTTTATACGCGTGCAAATAGTTATTTAAATAACAACATCAATTGACAAGTTTTTCAACTTGATGTACCATATTTCGGTACTGCCACGTCATAATATTCGATACAATATCACGAGCATATTTTGGGATTATTATGCCACGTCAGCATCATTATTTTTTCATGCAAAATTACAATCGAGTTGTTTCATAAGTCCATTTGAGTTATTCCAAATAGCTCTAATTTGACTTAATTCAACTTATAATCATACTTGGAATGGACTTCTAGCTAAGGAAGGACTCTTAGTAGTATATAAAGGGGTCACATTCCTCATTCCAAAGGGAGGAGAACTTATAATCCTACTTAGAATGGAATTCTAGCTAAGTAAGGACTCTAAGTAGTATATAAATGAGTCACATTCCTCATTCCATGGGGGAGGAGAAGTTTTGGAGAGTGAATCCCGAGCTGTATTTTGAATAGTTATTTCAAACTATCAATTCGACTCTGATTTTATGAATTTCATATGCCTGGAAAGCCTCTGGAGTTTAGTTTTCAAATCAAAAAGGGATTGAGATTCCGAGGTCTAGAGAAGGAGATATAACAAAAACAGTGAGACTGGGCAAAGCTGAAAAACAAGTCGAATTCGACCTGTTTGGTCTCAATTCGACTTGTTTGGCCCCAATTCGAGCTATTCAAGCCTAATTCGAGTTATTCGAGCCCATTTCAAGCTATCAGAAGCCAATTCGACTTATTTGGGAGCACATTTCGAGCTATTCCAAAATAGCTCTATTTCGAGCTATTTTAAAGCACAGTTCTACTTGGAGTGCACTTCTAGCCGAATAAGGACTCTTAATACTATATAAGGGGGGTCTGATACCTCATTTTCAGGTATGCTTTTCATAATTCAAGCATTCATTTCGAGCAATATAAGTCGAATTCGAGCTATTTTACATTCATTTCGAGTTGTCTGAAATAGCTCTGCTTCGATCTATATTGAGTGTATTTCGAGTTGTTTGAAGTCTTCATTTCGATCTATTTGAAGACCTTCATTTCGACTTATTAGTGCCATCTCGAGGTGTTTACTTTCGACCTGTTTCGTACATTTAGACCTATTATTTCGATATGTTTCCTCGCACAACGAGATCTCGCATTCCAACCCATCTGACTTGAGCGTCGGAGTGCCTTCGCCAGGAAGGCACCGGCTTAGTTTACGTGTGGTGTTGAGTGCAGGTTCCGAACTCAAAAGCTGCTTAAGCATCCAGAAGGAACTGAAGCAGTCTGACGTGGAGTGTTGACAAGTGGACACGTATCCAGACAAAAATACCCCGCATCTGTGGCGCCATTTGTGGGAACCACTAACCGCACTTAGGAAGAAACATTATCACTGATTTAATGGCTCACCGCAGAGTCACGGAGAAGAACGGAGTAGCTAACAGGACTAGATCATAGAGGGAAGACAAATAGGGTACCTGATGCTTCTGAACATACATCAGTGGCACCACCGAACGCTCCCTTGGATCCACCTCGCGTTGCAGCGGATCAACCTGCAATTCCTCCTCAATTTAAGTGATGTACCGCGACTCGAGGGTCTATTCCCTTCAAATCCGAATCAATCCATGTGAATACATCAAAATTTTGCCTTAAGCATTCTAGTTAGGCTTTCTAAATCTCCAGTGACAATCCGCTGCCAATTTTTATGACTTTGTCTGGTTCATTGTCTAAGAGTATCACCTCGTCAAATTTGCCCAAAGTTTTACCTCCATTTGCTTTTCAAACCGCAAGATGGTCTTATCCTCTCTTTCCTCCCTTTCCGTGTTAATTGTTTGAGTGACATTCTCATTAATAGATCCAGAGAGTTGGAATTTGTCAATTGATCCTCTTGTGCGACCAGCACCATCTCAGTATCTTCACAAAAACACACACTATCTCTCTCTCTCTGTCCTATCTGAATTTTCTAATGTTTTTCTATCATATTTTTAGGCTTAATATAACATTTTAAAAGTATATCCAATGCCACACTCTATTATAAAAACGAATTCGGCCCAAATCTTTATTTGAAATACCAAAATAAGATTGGTTAAGTGGAGAATTCTAGTTCTAATTTCCTGCTGACATCGAAAAACAAGATATTTCTTCAAAAGATTCAATAGTTGCATTTATTCGTAAAGTTTCAGTAAGTTATGAGGAAATTCTTTAATTTTTTAAATACCGGAGGAAATTTTATTTGGGTCAATTTTCAAAGTCTTTAGATGCACTTAGTAAACATTTATTTTATATTTGGGGTTTTTTTTTTTTTTTTGTTGGGGTGAGGGTTTCCTACGCAAAGCTCAAGAAATAATCAACTTTGGTGTCTTATGTTGGCAACTTTAGAATTTTGGTGCTTCAAGTTGGTACCCCCTTTTTCTGGTGCCTCATATTAGGGTTTTTTGTCAAATTCAGTGCATATCCATCCCGTTAATGGTCTAATTTTGGCCGGAAAAAGTGCATGTGCGGGCACATGACATAACACACGTGTTAGGAGTCAGTTTCTTCTTCTTTTTTTTGGGATAATATCAGTGCCACCCCCTGAGGTCTGATAAAATATCAAAGACACCCCCTGATGTTTCAATAATATCAGAGACACCCCCTGCCATTAAACTAAATCAAATAAAATAGATATATTTTGTAAGAAGACTATTTTATCCTCCTCAAGTTCTTTAAAGAAAATTGATATATAAATCAATTTGTATTTTACTATATTACCCTTATTTGAAAAAAGTCAAATCTACCATCTTCTTCCCCAAAACGATTCAACCACAGGAGAGAGAAAATCTCTTTCTTTTCTCACTCACTCTTTCTCCAAAAAATCTAACGAAATCAAGGTCAAGCGACCATTTTTTACAGTGAAGATTCATGTATTGCTCTCAAAGACCAACTATTAGAGATCCATATTAGTTTTTTCTCACTAAAATGGGTAAACTTTAAACTAAAACCTAAGACTGTTGTTTCTTGTGTTAATCACATACACATTAATGATTTTGTATTTCGTATATCAATTTCGCATTGTAGGCAAATAGGAGATTTGATTACCATTAAACCCTAATTTATTATAACAAGAATATATAGCTAAACTTGGTTACAGTTGCATTTTTGAAAGATTTGATTTTCAACAACTCACGATATGAGAGAAGATTGGTGAATCAACATTAGTTTTTCTCATAATTTAGATATTTTTTCTTTATTTTTACTTCTTTGTTTTTTAAATGAAGATTAATGGGATTATTTGCTGAAGATCTCTCTTATTTGGCAGCAGAAAGAAAACCCATATGAAGGGAAGGACTGAATTGGTAGGAGAAAGTTTAATGGCACCTAATCATAAGGATGAATTTCAAAAAAAATGCACCACTTTGATTTTGTTTGGGAAGATGAATTTATATTTGCTAATTGGAGATTCACAACTTCTGTTAAATAAATAAAAAATCTGAGTGATGATATTACATCAAAAGACGGTTTAAAACTCTGGGCAATACTTTAACTAAAAATAAGTAAAAAAAAAAGAAGGTATTTTAGTCTATAAAGTAGGTCAAAATATGGGTCAAAGTTAACTAAGGGTAAAAAGAGAATTTGATTAAAAATTTAAACTAATATTTTTTGGAAAATTATATTTTCCAAAGGATGGGGCCTGGTTGATATAGCACTACAAACCTCAGGGGGTGTCTCTGATATTATTGAAACCTCAAGGGGTGTCTTGAATATTTCACCAAACCTCAGGGGATGTCAGTGATATTATCCATTTTTTTTTAAAAAAAAAGAGGGGTAAAATTGCAAGAAACATTTCATGCAATTTATCGAAAAACAAAAAGAAAAAAACGAAAATCAACATTGCCATTGAAAGAAAGAACGGAGAAGGAGAATTGGATGCAAGTTGTTGTATGGAACTAGTGTAAAATTGTTGTCTCGCAATAAATAAATAAATAAAAAAAAAAGCATTGTTTGTATTACAACTCATTGTGATAAGAATGTACACGGATGAAGAATGTGAGCATCCGAAAGGGGACGAATTTGCCGCCCAAAATTCCAAATTTGGAGCAAGCACAAGTTGAGACTCCAATTGCAACATTGGTAGCAAGTTGTTTCTCTGAACTTGCAGCAGATGCTGCGAAACTGGAGCAACAAGCTACTAGAAAACTAGAGCAACAAGTTGCTGCTGCAAATTTTCACTTTCTGGCCTTCCTAATGCTCTACCATCATTTGGAAGCGCTGTAGGTATATAACTTGATTTCTTCTATTCCAACCTCCCATTAATAGGCATAATGGCAGGATTATACGTGTGCAAGTTTCTATCTACAGAATAACATGGATCAACAAGATTTTTAACATATAATCCTTGAGTATCTATCGCATTACAAGCATGGAAGCACTAAATACCGTTGGCATCCCACATTGTGCACCCCCGCACCACAAGTGTTTTTAAATCCACACAAAGCTACCTATTACCCACACAGTTTGGCCTACCATAAAAGAATCACATTAAAAAAGAGAAACTAACATTAAGTGATATATTGAGGAATTCGTCCAATTTACCTAATAGTTTCTGTAATTTGACTTGATAGGATAACAAGTTTGTTGTGCTACATTGCATTAATAATAAGGTGATATATCCTAGGACATAAAAGTATTTTTCTTCAACTTCTTTGAGCTCTATCACTATTTTTTTTATGCCTCTTCATGACAACTCCATTATCCACTCCAACATGGTCCAAATGAAGGGAACTCAAGATTTTGTGGGTTGGAAATGATGAAACCTAACTTTTTGGTTTTGGGGGTGGGGGTGGGTCTCTAGAACAAAATTCTCTTTCATCGTTCTTACTTTTCAATCGCAATGTTCATTTTTGTTTTTTTTCCTGGTAAATTTCAAGAAGCGTTTCTTCCTTTATACCTCTTACAACTCTGCCCCTTTTTTCAAAAAAAAAAAAAAAAAAGAAAAACTAACTCCAAACACGTGTGTAAATTCATGCGCTGGGCACTTACATTTTTTCGGTCCAAAATTGGACAATTAATTGGATAGGCATTAAATTTGACAAGATATGCCAACATAAGGCACCAAAAAAGAGAGGTGCCAACTTGAGGTACCAAATTCGTAAAGTTGCCAATATAAGGCACCAAAGTTGATAATTTCTTGCCAAACCCACATACTCTCTTGTCTAATAACATGAATATTAATAGAATATTATTGTGATGTTATTGCGAAGTGCCTGTAAAAGAATCCTTTTTGTCACTTGTTACATGATAAGTTAAATTTTGTACAAAATAAGGACCTATTAATAGATGTAGTAGAGACTAGGAAGTCACATTTTTACCATTCAATCGCCTACCACTCTCCTATCTAACAAGTCCACCTAATTATCTTTACCTAAAAATTTAATACTCACACGCCTAACATTCATCTATTAACTCTAACACTCCCCCTCAAGCTAGAGCGTACTACGCTCTAAGCTTGTTACGAATAACATACAACATGAAAAGAAATAGATTGACTGTATAATTGGTTACAAGGAATGACAAATCTGAAACTAAAAGTGAGCTGATAGAGATATTAAATCCAACTTGACATTTTCGGATTCAATCGCGTCAAAACACCTCACGGCGACAAATAAATGACCGCACCAATCAAACAAACGTGGATCACTTGGTCCACCAACAAAAGACAACAGATTGATACGTCAAATGTCCAAAACTGCGATAACCATATCCGAGAACTCATCAGTTCACATGAACGTAACTCCAACTATGTAGTCAACCAAAGATGATGACAACAACCTAAGAACACGATGAAAACACATTCACTAACTTCATACTCCCCCTAAGCAACAAATCACGAGAGTTGCTCACAAAACTAACAATGAAAATCTCAAAAGAAGAATAAAACCTTAGCAACTTCCAAATCAAAACCCAAAATAATCACAATTCTAAAACGAAACCTCAAAGAAATCAGAAAAACCTCAAATTTCAGCATTCGGGAGCCAACTCACTAGGTTGACTCATGAACTTAAACTAAGCTAGAGTCGAGTCACTGGATCAACTCTATAACTTAACCAAATGCCAAAATCCAATCCTAAACAACCAAAGTCAAAGCCCCAAATGCTAATCCAACATCCAAATAAGCAAATACAAATAACCAAAGAAACTAACCAAAGACCTGATTATGAAAATAGCACCAAATCGATTTTGCTTTTTTTTGCTATCCGAGTTGACTCACAGGGTCAACTTATTGACTTGGTTGGAAGGGCAGCGAAAACAGGCAGTTGATGGGCGACGAGCAGCAGCTGAATTGAACTGAACTGTAGTGCAACTTAGAGTTCCGCAAGGACGCAGAGGAGCAGTGGATCCGAAGAAAGAGAAAAAACTGGACGACAAGGCCTCTAAGGTCTGGACATGCATTACAGGAGCAAAAATGCAAGGTTGCACGGCGATCTGGATGTGCAAAACGAACTAAATGCAAAACTAGATGATAAAAATAAAAAGACCATTTGTGGACACGACAAAAGGCTGAATGGTGCTGCCACGGCAGCTAATCGTTCTGTCCCAAGAACTGCCTTCTCTAAAAGAAATTTAACCTAAAGCTCTAATACCATGTACAAAATAGGAAATGAAGAATAGAATGTGATTTCTTTTACATTTGCACAAGACCTATTTATAGATGTAGTACTAGGAAGTCACCTACCATTCCCTCACCTATCACTGTCATATCTAACAAGTCCACCTAACAGTCTTTACGTAAAAATCAAACTCTCACCCACCTAACATTCATCTACTAACTCTAACAAATTTAAAAAATGAGATAAAATGATTAAACTATATCTAAAAAAGGTATTTATATTTAAAGTTAAAATACTGTTATCTTGAAAAGTAACATTAAATTTTTATTTTCATAAAAATAAAAACAAAATACACCCCTAAGATTCATTCTCACCCCACCCCTTTTTATACTTTTAAATTGTTTTTACAGTTCGAAGTCCAACTGAAGTCTTTGAATCGTACTTATAAATCAACAGTTTGTTTTTTCGATTGAATAGATATAGGGCTATCAATGACAGTGATGTGCCACAATTTGGTGCCTACACGTGTCC
This sequence comes from Misopates orontium, assembly GCA_946800315.1. Lineage (NCBI taxonomy): Eukaryota > Viridiplantae > Streptophyta > Magnoliopsida > Lamiales > Plantaginaceae > Misopates > Misopates orontium. The sequence continues at coordinate 23,390,472 of OX326946.1, forward strand.
AAATCATGATGGACCATGTGGAAATAAAAGTAAGAAAGTTGACCAATAGTTAACCAGGATAGGTTAAAGCTTTGACCTTGATAGGTCGAAACTTGGCCTTGATAGGTCAAAAGTTGGCCTTGATAGGTCAAATATTTGACCTAAATGATATTTGACCCACGACCAGAAGGAATGTTTTGACCCATAAAGCAAAGTTTTCGACCTATAGAGGCAAGTTTCAACCTAGTAAGCCCATGACCATTGCACTCGTTAATTAAGAAAATAATTATCTATAAATACACACACAATTGTCATTTTGAGGTACATAGTTTTAATTTTCAACTCAAACTTTTGACCACATTCCTACTCCTGACACTCGGGTGCATAAGATTCGACCTAAAAGTTTGGACTCATTGTACCTTGGCCCAAGTCTGATATATTAACCCATCCTATAATGATTAATATTCTAATTCGCAAAGTTCCATTTATTATACCAGACATCATATTTCCCAAACCTTTTGCCTTGCGCATTATCCCCTCGCATAATGTCGTTGTCTGATTGAAAAAGTTCCAATTCGACCCATGGGTCTACCGTAACTGAGTCCGACCCATCCGACGCGGCTTACATTACTTCGGACTGGAAAATTGCAAATGGGCCTAACATTCGACCATTGGTACACGTCATTCGTCGTGTACGCGCTCGCCATATTCATTGCAAGGTAAATCGGTTATATACATGTTTTGTCATCTTACGATGATTTACATAATGTTGATACGGTGGAAGGGGTGGAGTCGACTGTAAATTTTCCATGGTCAAGATTATCAAAGGACGACACCAAGAAATTTTACATTGTGGTCGAAATCAAAACAAAACTAATGAAAATGAGAATGACATTTACCAAATTCAGGTCATATATTGATACACATGGCGTTGAGGTCAACCTGAGAACTGGTATACCAATTTTTACAAGTGCATATGAGGCACACATTCCACAGGTATGGTTATGCTTTTTTTTTTTTTTTTTGGCTTTTGGAGTTTATATCTCAATAATTCACATTACAACAAGTTTGTATTTGAATAAAAAGTTAATTGGTATTTCGAAATCAAGGATCTGAAGTGATATATGTCGTTTGTAAATGGTCAGTAGACTGTTCTGGAGAAGCACTTCGTAAGAATGGACTAAAATATCATTGGCATCAGAATGATTTCGTCAAGGTGCATAAAGCTCTGTTTCATGTAGAGGTGGAGACAAAGAACGACACAAGCAATTGATGGGGCACAACTTATGCACATTAGAATTTCTGTAATGTGAGACTAGTGATGGAGAGGATGTTGATTACTGTGGTTGTACGCCTCAAACATTTTGTCACGCAACATTCTCATGCTTCGCTATGTACCAAATATCTGCCTAATGCATTTCATGTGAAGACGAAACTACTCGATTGGTTATTAGTTTATGCGCTTAATTATGTCTAAAATACTTTTGTTATTTATGCTTTGGATTTGTACCATATAGTTTGGGTTTTTATGAATATCTGAATCCATGTGGAACCAAACACTAGATATTTCATGTATTAGTTGCCAACACATAATGCATCTGATCAATACATTAGTCGCCGTAACTGCGTCAATTTATGTTGATTACCAATACAAAAATTAAGCTTATTTTATTCACTATTTCCGAGATTTACGATTGTGTTTTGGCAGGGTCTTCATTCATCACAACTTAACAAAATTGATTGTTAACCATATATAACAATTAATTATAGTAGTGAGGGGCCACACCAACGAGCTATGCGTGACGAGCATTATAAATATTAACAAGGTCAAAGTCTATGTAGATGCTTTAGAACAAGTTAAGTAACTGAAACTAAAAAATAGTGTTGTTGGACCAAAATTTAAGGGGAAAAAAAACATACATGGTTCGCTAGCAAATAACAAACAATTAGTGGACCGAGTTTGCAAATAAGCATACATGTATTAATTTAATAAAATAATGACTTTTTGTTGATGTAAGTGGGCTACAACCTACACATTTCAAAACGAAACTAGACGCTTTTTTTGTTCAAAATGGAGGGAAATTTTTTGCAAACGAAAACCAAATGGCCAAATTGTGTCTGCACAGAAACATTGATTTTCAGTGAAAATGAAATATCTGATAGACATATTTATGAAACACTACTCCAAACAGGGGCTTAGTGTTACATATAATTATAATCCAAATAAAATTTCATGATATACATGGTGTTGTTAACTTTCAGTTAATGTTGACTTCTGTTTGGGTTTAAGAGGAACTAATGCCAGATAAGATGAACTTACGTGAATAGAGTTAGTGATGTTCAACAAGATCAAGCAGCATTATTTCCTTCAACACCTATACGAACATTATGCAGGAACATATGCTTGGTAATAGAAGAACATGTTGTAGCTGAAGACTCACCTAAAACAGTAAAACACCTGCAATTCGCAAAGGAGAGAGAAAACTCTGGTGAAGTGGTAAAAGTTTATTTCTGTAGCTTATGATATATTTTTTAGAATGCTTATTTGTGGTTTTCTGCCAAATATTTCTTGGGTAATGTCTTGTTAGCTCAATTAAATGGGCCATAGCTGTGGAAAATGTAGCATTTTTAACGATGTTTACGCATATGCAACATTTTGATGTGACAATCTCGTTAGAAACCTACATTACAGTGAACAACACATTAGAGACTAAATTTACATGAAATGAACATAGCTGCACAAATCTGAAAAAAAAAAAAACACTTTCGATTCCTGTACTTTTAAGTTTATGGGCCAATACATATGCAAGTTTGGTAAAGTAACATACTTTTCAACACCTCTAGTCCCTTTACATGAACAAGGGCTTCCCAGAAAACAAGGCCATCACTAGTTGACCCCTCCCACTCGTCAAGAAAGTAGAGGAAATTCATATTTATGTCAACCACACTTAATGCATGTGTACAAATATCGCCTTTGCGGGATCTCTATCGCTCTTTGTCCTCAAGACGTACACGCTGCAGGTTGACATGAGCGTCGTCAATGTGCCAAGACATCCATAAAACATTAATATTCGAACCAAGAGTGTTACATACACAATGTAAAAAAATGCTACTGGCTTGGATATATAAATTAACACGTTAGTTATAATTTTCTTTGAAATATTTTTATAACTATAACGGTGACCTCGATTTCTCTTAGTTCTTAGTTCTCTAACTTTTTATTTAAAATGTAGAAGACATAAACACTCTCCTCATCCTAAACGATGTGTGAGCGCCTGAGTGGTCACTTGATTTTGTGAAAACCTAGTAAACCTGTGACAACTAGTCATAGATATTTAATAATAATGAACCTACAAACGCAACTTCAGGAACCTATAATTCCTTATGAACCAAAGTGCTACTAGTGTAGTAAACATATGAATAGGTACAACATCTTTATCAACAAGTATAATACCATACTTATGTTGTAATACCATACTCAATTTCCATCAATGCAATAAAAGGCGCAAATGAAAAACACTATAGGAATGCATCCAAAAGTTAGGTTGTTGTCCAATTAGTTAGTTATGTGGCCGAAATTGTGGTAAACAATACCAATCCTTGCATAAATATCTAAACAACTAAGACAAATTTCAGCAACAATATCAGGCTTAAATCCAATTTATGATACAATATAAATCACACAAACTAAACCCTAAATCACAAACACCATTACTTGTTCAATAGTTAATCGAACTACGAAACCAATCAGTGAAACATAGTATTAAGTTATTACCAATATTATTGATTTCATTTGAAAAAACAAAAAGAAAACTTATGTAATAGGTATGTTGTGAGTCGCAATTATTTTCTGAAGGCGAAAGTTGTCTCGAAGTCTAGATTGAAACTTGATGAGAAAAAAGAAGTTTGTGGTAAGTCTCAACCAGAATGTGCACCAGAAAACTGTATTATAAGATTGTGAAAGGGTGAAAAAAAAATAAAAAAATCCTTCAATCTACGAGGAGAATAACCCATATATACAGTGTCAACGAGAGAAGAGATAAAGAATATCTGACAAAGTCGCAATGTGAGAGTGCACCTTTATATTAGGGTTTGGTTTTTGTTGGGGGGGGGGGGGGGGGGGGGTATTTCGACAATTGACGAATCGTAGAGACAACCCTCTAAGTAGAGGCAATTTTGGTCCACCTCTCGAGGACAAGAAAATAATTTTGTTTATTCTAAAAATGCATTTCTCAATGCAGATAATGGAACCTAGGGGTCAACCCCTGCCAGGACTCTTGGATCACTCCCGGGTCAACGAGATTTAACCAGCATGACCCTGGTTATAAACTTACTAACCAAAGTAATTCGTGTCCGAATTAACTTCAGCTTATTTCCCAGTTACGAGACACATTAATAGGGACCGGACGAGCCCTAAATATATATCAAAGACACTCCATTTCTTTTAATTTGAATAGAAAATCAAAACTTTATTCTTAACAAGTTGATTAAAGTTGAGTAAGGACAAAAGTGGGAAGATGGACTTAATTGATATGTTGCTACAAATCTCAAGAATTGTCATTGATATTATCAAAAACCTAGGGGAGGTTTATGATATTATGCTAAATCTCGGGGGTGTGATGATACAAGCCTAATAATGGATAACAGTAGTTATTATTATTATTATTATTATTATTATTATTATTATTATTATTATTATTATTATTATTGATGTGGGGTATTTTTCTCTTGATACGTGTCCACTCTCCAACACTCCACGTCAGACTGTTTTAGTTCCTGCTGGATGCTCAAGCAGCTTTTGAGTTCAGAACCTGCACTCAACACCACACGTAAACTAAGCCGGTGCCTTCTCCGGCGAAGGCACTCCGACGCTCAACTCAGATAGGTCGGAATGCGAGGTATTGTCGTGAGAGACAATAGCTCGAATTTATAGGTCGAAATAAGCCCAAATAGGTCGAATTTAGGCTGAATAGGTCGAAAAAGCAACACCTCGAAGTGGTATTGAGAGTCAAAATGGAGGCTCCCGAATAGATCGAAATACCCTCAAATAGCTCGAAATACTCTCTATATAGGTCGAACAAGAGCTATTTCAAACAGCTCGAATTAGTGCTCAATAGCTCGAATTCGACTTATATAGCTCGAAATTAAATGCTTGAAAATGTAAAACGTACCTTAGAAAGAGGCATGGGACCCCCTCATATAGTAATAAGAGCCCTTATTCAGCCAGATGTGCAATCCAAGTCGAACTATGATTCTAAATAGGTCGAATTAGACCTATTTTGAAATAGCTCGAATTGGGCTTTCAAATAGGTCGAACTGGGCCTCAAATAGATCGAATTTAGCCCCAGATATGGGCTTGAAATAGCTCGAAATAGGCCTGTTTGGGCCCAAATAGATCTTGCACGGGCTCAATTTGGGCCTACTTGGGCCGATTTCTGAGTTTTGCCTTGAATTGTAACTTTGCATTAAAAAGTAATGGTGCTGACGTGGCATAATATGTCCCGAAATACGCTCGTGGTATTGTATCGGATATTATGACGTGGCGGGTACCGAAATATGGTACATCATGGAGTCCCCCAATTTGTAAGAGTAATGTGTACAAAAATTGGACATACAAACTAAAAAGAACTCATGTAACCGAGAATCGTGCAACAAAATCGGCCTTGTCGTAAAAAACCAAAAATTTGAACAAAAAATATCAAAATTCGAAAATAGATCGAATTCACTATTTTTGGTAACTCAAAATATTATACGTCGAAATTACCTCCCAAAAAGGTAACTCAAATTTCAGAAATTAATTTCCAAAAAATAGCTCGAATTTGCAAATAGGTCAAAATTGAGGGCATTTTGTAATTACCGCATCATTTCCCCTATAAATACTCCACTCAGCGCTTCATGTCCTCATTTCTCGCCAAAGCAGTCAGTCAGAGCTCAAGAAAAATAGGTCGAATTTTTAGCTCGAAATTGCCATTTTTAGTAAGTTGGCTAAATAGCTCGAAAAACTCCCAAAATAGCTCGAAAATTCCCGAAATAGCTCGGAAATTCCCCTTTTAACTTGGTAAATTTTGGTGAGTGGTGATGCTTTAAATAACTCAAAATAATCAAATCCTAAGTAATTTCGAGTTATAACACTTGTAAAATTTTTTCAGTATTTTGAAAATTTTTGTAAAGTGCTAACAACTTGTCTTTTTGCAGATTTTTTTCACAATGGCTCGGCTTCGGCGTAACCGGTCTCCGAGACGTCCATCACCACCCCGATCTCACCAACGTCTGTACTACAACTCTCGCAACCAATCGCGTGGACCTTCGTCTCGCAATCCGCGCAATTCAGACACAAGGCGTCCAACATCTCCACCTCGACCTCGACAATCAGAACCTGCCAGAATCCGAGTTCCTGGTGCACGGAAGCTGTTTGTCCCTGCGCAGAGATCGTACGAACAAGTCGATCCAAACGAAGAAGTTTTTGTAGATCTAGACCCTCGTGCCGGTAATCTTTCAACCTGAACCTCTTTATGGCTCGCGTATATGATATTGAGTCGTCGAGTAGTAGTAGAGAAGATAGTAGTAGATCTTCTAAGTCTAAGGAGAACGAGTCGACTAGCGAGAGTAGTAATGACTCGTCTGAAGAGACCTCTTCTAGCGACGATAGGGCTTCTAATAGGGTAGTAGACATCTTAAGAGATGATGAGGTTAGCTCTAACCCACTTAGCATCGTGCTCTATGTACCCCCTCCTACTTATGCTTCCGTTGCTGCTTCAACTGCTGAACCCCCTAGCATTAATCCCGCTATTGTAGACGAAACAATAGAAGAATTAGCCGTGGGGGGTGTTAACTTAAACTCTCCTGAACAAATCCCGGCACGAAACTTGATTAACTTTGATCAGTTTACTTCTGTCCTTTCACAAGACATAACTTATTACCGCGAAACTTACGATATCCCTGATACCTATGAGATCATAGTTCCGGGGCCAGAGGATAGGATGAACAACCCGCCCGAAGGGTGCCTTACTGTTTTCAGCAGTTACCTTCACTGTGGTCTCCGGTTTCCCATAGCCCCTATTGTTTCAGAAATCATGGCATCCCTCAATTCCTGTCCTTCACACTTTACTCCGAACGCATACACATAGATGTATGCTTACGTGATGCTCACCTGTGTCTTCTACCTGCCCTGTTCCGTAAACGGTTTCTGGCAACTGTTTCTAGTTAAATTCCGGAATAAAGGTGTAGACGCCGGGTTTTACTACTTGAGTTCACGGAAGAAGCAGTGTTTCCTATCTGAGTTGCAGTTAAGCTTCGGGGCGCATTGGAAGAAGCAGTGGTTCTTTGTCAGAGAGTCCAAGCCACAGGAATTTTGATTCAAGAGGCTGTGGACCGACGCACGCCCATCGCCCAAGCGTCCCGCTCCTGTCTATACTCAGACAGTGATTAAGAATCTGAAGGAGCATCAGTTTGATGCCTTCGAGTTGACCACCACCCCAGTGTTGCGGGCCGGCGGTTATACTCATCGTGCAGGCGTTGAGTCTTCCGTTTTTGGTATAACATTATGCGTGTTTGTCTTGTTTGCTTGTTAACCTTTTATTTTTCTTCTATTATCTAACATTTGCATTACTTGTTCTTTTCATAGCGCATCGTGATGGACAAGACCAAGAAAAGGCTAGCTGCTATGAAGCGAGGCGCCAACGCGCCTCAGGCCTCGGTGCCCATTCCTGAGAAGACCAGTCGCTGGGGTGCGAAGACGGCTGGTACCAGTTCACAGGGCGCCAGTGCTGTTGCTCCCCCTTCCACTGCTGCTGTCTCGACACGGGGGTCGGGACGAGGTAGGGGTACTGGTCCTACATCGTTACCGGCTCCATCACAGTCGACTTCCACTGTTGCCCCCAGATCGCCTCCCATCGGCTCTGAGCCGATTGTACCTGAGCCTTCTCCTCCACGCGCACCCTTGACTGGAAGGGTGCATCTCCCATCTGTTGCTGAGACCGTACGTCGTGCCAATGAGGCGGGGCCAGATCCGGCGGCCAGGAAGAGGGCTTCCACCACTGAGGATATCCGACGTGGCAAGCGTCGTGCGCATGACAAGTCGAACACCTTCGAGGATAATGAGCTTGACCTTGATGTGGAGGAGATCGTGCGTGCTACGGTCGAGTCGGGGTAGTTTACCATGAAGGACACTACCGCCCTTCATCTGATGAAGGGGTTCTTGCCCGACTTTGACCATCAGGTTTATTTCTGGGAGATGGGGTACAAGAAGCTAGTCAGTCAGACGGCCATGTCAATGTGCGAGGTTAGTAAATCTACATGATTTCTTTTAATCATGTCTTATACTATTTTTTTATTTTCTTCATATCTTGTACTGACTTTCTTTCGTATTTTGCAGTTTTTTGTTAACCTCCAGACTATGGCGGAGAACTTTGACATGGTCATGACTTCCCAGGCCCAGCAGAATGAGCTGATGGAGAGGCATCACACCTCAGCCGTACAGGCTCAAAGACTGGAGAAATAGGCCAAGGAGGCAAAAGCCGCGGCTGAGAAGCACCTTGTGGCAGCGGTCGATGAGCTGAAGGCGGTTCGGGCCGATTTGGAAGCCCTGCAGGCGGCTAAGGCTGCTGTTGATAAAGAGCTCCGAGGAGAAGCAGCTTTCCAGTCAGCTTACTACCGATTGACAGCATGCCACTTCCCTCGTCGACGACCATGCTGATACCATTAGGACGGTGCAGGATGCTGCTGCAGCCGCTGAGGTGGAACGTGCCAAGCTCGAGGCTGAGCTGGCTGATGTGAAGGCTCGCCTCGTGACTGCTGAGGAGGATGGCTATAATAGGGCCATGCCCGAGGTAGTTCTTTCATACTTTAACTTTCTTTCTTGTACTCTAATATTTTGTAGCATGTCCTTACGTTTTTCATCTCTTGGTTTGTAGGAGCTTCCTCATGAAGAAAAGGTAGCAGTAGCCATTGAGTTCTTCTGCTCGGCTACCTGGGAGGAGATTGCCTTGGAGAGGGGCGGCTTTGACACGACCAAGGCTTACAACATGGCCCTTGATGAGATCGTCTCCCGAGGTGCGCTTGCTCCTGGATTCAAGAAAGAGGATTTAACGTCCTCAATTGCCTAAACGAGGACGATGCGGAGGCTGGCGAAACCTAGGGCACTTCTGTTGCTGATCTTGCTCCTGTCGAGGAAGTTGGCGAGCCCAAGAGCAATCCTTTCAAATCCTTCTATCCCCTTCTCAGGTATGGCTTTCGGACTTTGCGGACGAGCAGCCTTCCACTTCTGCTGCTGCTACCACTGCACCGGACGAGCCCCTGGAAGAGGGTGAGATGGCTTTCGACCCTCAAGTCCTAGAGCATCCGTCGGAGGGCGACCAGGCTATGCCCGATGCACCAGCTCCTGCTTCTGCGCCTCGCCGGTTGTCTCCCGTCGATGATGCCGGACCGCTGAACGAGTCGTTTGCTGTGATTTAGGAGCAGAGCAAGGGTGTTGTGGAGTCGCTGGGATTGAAGCTGCTGCCCTGATTACTTTTGAGTGGCCTGCGTGCCTGTATCTTTGGCGCCTGTGCCTTAGCTACTATTTTGAACATCTCTACCTTTTGTACAACATTTTTGCATTAGTACAGTTTATTTCCATTCATACAGTATATCTTTGTTGACTTATGCGCGATTTTAGCGCTTATCCATTGCTATTTTAGTACAGTTGACTCTAGAAATTTCCTAATGTCATTACTTTTGTCTTGGTGAGTGTTTGCTCATACGTGTCTACTTCTTTATGCTTATATTTGTTATGTCTGTTACTTGTTAAAACATTTAAATTTTATTTACAAGTATATGCGAAGCTGACGTTCGCTTTGAGAGTGCGAGAACTTGTGCTCGACTCAACGAGGCTTGTGCTCGTTGTACGAAGCTAATGTTCATGCTTGCGAAGCTAAAGTTCGCGAGAGTGCGAGGACTTGTGCTCAACTCTACGAGGCTTGTGCTCGTTGTACAAAGCTAATGTTTGTGCTTGCAAAGCTAATGTTCGCGAAAGTGCGAGGACTTGTGCTCGACTCTACGAGGCTTGTGCTCGTTGTACGAAGCTAATGTTCGTGCTTGCGAAGCTAATGTTTGCGAGAGTGCGAGGACTTGTGCTCGACTCTACGAGGCTTGTGCTCGTTGTACGAAGCTAATGTTTGTGCTTGCGAAGCTAATGTTCGCTTTGATTAAGTATTTATACTTATGTTTTTTAGACAGTATGAGCTTGACTCTAACTATGTTTGTAATTTGTAAGCATGCAAGTAGTAAGTAGGCAACAGTTAAACTTGAATAAAATAAGAGATTTTATTAGTTTTGGGACTGAGCTCGAGTAAATTCCGAGTTGCCTACGTATCCCGCCTTATATAGGTTGGCTAGGAATCAAGTCCCCGTAGTTTGCTACTAATTATTACAATGAGAATCCACGTAAAGGGACTCGTAATTCGTAAAACAATAAGCGGATAAAGTATTGAAACTACGGTCCTATAATGCCACAAGGCCATTAGAATGCTAGTGTTCTAACTATTAAACCTTCGTAAGTTCTTGACGTTCCAGGGGCGTGACAAAGTCCTTCCACCCAACTCTTGTAAGTAGTAGTATCCTTTTGAGCTTGCTTTCTCCACTCTGTACGGTCCTTCCCAATTTGGCTTCAACTTTCCAACATGCTTGGTAGCTTCAACTTTTCTAAGTACCAAGTCCCCCACTTGAAAGTTCTTGAAATGAACTTTATTGTCATATGCTTTAGCCATCATAGATTTGTACGTTTGAGTGCGTTGGTAAGCTGCTTCCCTTGTTGCTCCTATCAATTCCAGGTCCATTTGCCTTGCCCTTAATGCCTGCTCCTCATCATACGTGACAATACGATAAGTTGGCATTCCAATCTCTGCCGGTATCACTGCTTCAGATCCATATGTTAATCAATATGGAGTTTCTCCTGTAGAAGTACGAGGAGTTGTACGATATGCCCATAGTATTCCTGGCAGCTCGTCTGCCCAGTTTCCTCATTCTCCTTCCAACCTTTTCTTCAAGCTCTTCACTAATGTGTTGTTTGTGGCCTCTACCTGCCCATTTGCTTCAGGATGCGTTACAAATGTAAATCGTTGCTCAATTTTCATGTCTCTGCACCAGTCTTGAATCTTAAATCCTTGGAACTGCCTTCCATATCGGCAAACGATATTTTTCCATATAAATTGTTTCACATTAGCCTCCGTAATCGTGACAAGTGCTTCAGCCTCAACCTACTTAGTGTAATACTCCACTGCCACCAATAGCCATTTTCTACCTCCAGAAGCCTTTGGCATTGGTCCAACAATATCTATTCCCCATTGATCGAATTGATCGAATGGGCATCTATAGCTCATTGTAGCCATAGGTTGTGCAGGTGTATGAATGATCTTCACATGCAATTGACAGCTTCTGCACTTCCTGGAGTAATCCATAGCATCTCTCATAATAGTTGGCCAGAAATATTCTTGACGGAGTATTTTCTGAGCCAAGGATCGTCCTCCTGAGTGATTTCCGCAACTTCCTTCATGAATCTCTTGTAAGACTTGTTTTGCCCGTGATGGAGACAACATCTTAAGAGTGGTCCTTCGAAACACCATTTATACAGTTGGCCATTGAACATAGTAAATCTTGCAGATTTGTACTTGAGCCTTCTGACCGCTTGCGGATCAGTAGGTAAGTTTCCATTTTGAAGATAGTCAATGATTTCGTCCTTCCAACATGCCTCAACCTCCACTGGCAGAGCGTAATCCAATGCTTGCGTTGGTTTTGACTCAACTCCTCTACCAATAGAAGGTTGCTCTGCATCCAATAAAGTCACTCGCCTTTCAACAAATACTTCAGCTGTACTCGCAAATCGTGACAAAGAGTCGGCACGTTCATTCTCCGCTCAAGGGATCTGCGAAATAGAGATAGTATCGAAGTTTGATGTCGCCTCCTTCAATTTTTCGAGATACTTTACTATTGCAGCCTCTTTCGCCTCATATCTCCCTTCGAATTGATTAGCAATCAATTGTGAATCCGTGAATGCATCAAGTTTCGTTATCCCCAACGATTTTGCCATTTGAATGCCAGCTAGCATAGCCTCGTACTTAGCTTGATTATCTGTAACTTGAAAATTTAGGCTTATAGCATAGTCAAATTCTCTCCCATCTGCCGATTTTAAGTAAACTCCAGCGCCACCAGCGTCGATTGTGGATGATCCGTCCACATGCAAAGTCCATGTTTCCTTTGCAACTCAAGATGTATCCCTTTTAGTATCCTCCGTCACCATTGCTACGTCAGGCGCTTGTTCCGCCTCTGAGATAGTTTTAGCCACAAAGTCCGCTAGCCTTTGTGCTTTAATTGCAGTCTTTGGTATATACTCCAAGATGTATTCTCCTAACTCGATCGCCTACTTCACCAGTCTGCCAGATGTTTCTGGTTTTGCCATAACTTGTTTCAGTGGTTGATTAGTTAAGACAGTAACCGGATGCGATTGAAAGTATGGCCTTAACTTTTGCGCAGTTATTACGAGCGCGTAAGCTAGCTTTTCGATTTCCATATAATTTAGCTCTGCCCCATTTAACACTTTGCTAACGTAACAGATAGGAAAATGTTTCTTATCTTCTTCGCGCACGAGTACTGTGCTCAATGAATTCTTCGTTCTAGCCAAGTAGAGATATAACATCTCATTGTCCTTGGGCTTAGATAATAATGGTGGTGTCGTAAGATAGACCTTCAACTGACGAAAGGCCTCCTCACAATCTTCAGTCCAGACAAACTTAGGTGTCTTGCGTAACTTCTTGAAAAAAGGCAAACTCTTCTCTACAGAATGCGAAATGAAACGGCTAAGTGCCGTGATTCTCCCTACCAATCGTTGCACCTCACGAATAGACTTGGGAGATGGTAAATCCATTATAGCTTTAATCTTGTCTAGGATAGCTTCAATACCTCGCTCGTTTACCATGAAGCCCAGAAACTTCCCAGCCTTAACGCTGAATGTACACTTCTTGGGATTTAACTTCATCCCGTATTGTTTCATGATACCAAAAGCCTCTTCCAGATGTCTAACATGATCCTCCACCTTCAGACTTTTGATAAGCATGTCGTCAATGTAAACCTCCATAGTCTTCCCAATTTGATGGTAAAACATCTTTGCAACCAACCTTTGAAAGGTCGCTCCTGCATTCTTCAAACCAAACGGCATCACTCTATAGAAAAATATGCCTCTGTCAGTGATAAAAGCCGTTTTATGCTGATCCTTCACCGCCATTAATATTTAATGGAAACCGCTCTGTGCATCGCAAAGACTCAGCAGAGCACACCCTGCTATAGAGTCAACCACGAGATCAATCCTAGGCAAAGGGAAAGGATCTCATGGGCAATGTTTGTTCAAGTCCGTGTAATCCACACACATTTGCCACACTGTTGGTTTCTTTGGCACAAGTACAACGTTGCTAGGCCATTCGGAGTACCGCACTTCAAATATATGGCCTGCAACAAGCTTTGTTTGTACTTCCAACTCTGCAGCTTTGTTCTTTTCATCACTAAAGTGTCTCTTCTTCTGCCGAACAGGCTTAGCATTTGTGTTTACATTCAAGTGATGTACTGCAACCCGAGGATCTATTCCTTTCAAGTCTTAATCCGTCCATGAAAATACATCAAAGTTTCTTCGTAAACATTCCAGCAATGCCTTCTCAATCTCCGATGGCAGCTCACTTCCAATTTTAATGACCTTGTCAGGCTCATTGTTCAACAGAATAACCTCCTTAAATTCTCCAAAGGGTTTCACACGCTCAATCACCATTTTCTTCTTGTAGCGCAGAGTCGTTTTGTCTTCCTTTTCTTCCTTTGCCTTCTCCGGGGCATTTTCACTGTTTGGAGGGTTAGAACCCTCAGGCATCATCGTTTGGTCCACTTGCGTAGCAAGCACCATCTCCGTATCAACTTGTTCTACTATTTCAGGCGTTTCCAACGGATGTATATCAATCATCGCGACATTTGGATCCGTTTTTTCCTTAATAGGTTTAGTTGATGTAACATAGCAACTCCAAGAATCACGATAATTCGTAGTCAGTTCAGCAATTCCACCAGGCGTTGGGAATTTGATCTTTTGATGCACTGTTGAGATGATCATAGCAAACGCCGTTATTCCAGGCCTTCCTATCAACACATTGTATGCAAAAGGAATATCAACAATGAGATATTCCACATTCAGAGTCCTCCTCTTTGGATTCACGCCAAAGGATGTTGGTAGCATAATCCTTCCAACGGGTTTAACTTCTCCTCCACCAAATCTCAGTAATGGTGAGTTAACATCAGTGATCTCGTATTGACCAAGTTTCATTTGTTGCAAAGCATCCATAAAGATAATGTTGGACGAACATCCATTATCAATCATGATCCTCTTCACTGCGTGATTTGCAATCACTGCAGAAACCAACATAGGGCAATTCAAGTATTGCGCCTCCTTAGCTTGTGAAGACAAGCTGTCAAAATCACTATCATTGAATGTGATCCTTGTATCCAACTTGTCTACTGCGAAGACAAGATCTATCTCAGAGCGCTTCAGCCGTTCATTTTATATATCGCGCGAAATACGTTTTCTACTTTTGGCTGAATCTGCGCCAGTCGGTCCACCAGCAATCACATTGACTCCGTTTTCAATATCATCATTCCAGTTACCCCTCTTACGCCGGGGTTCATCCTTCTTCACCTGTGGAGATCTGTCCCGTTTACTTCTAGATGATGCATTTTCTTCACGTGACTCTTTATTCTCAAGGACATACTCAACGAGTTTCCCCTCTTGAATAAGTCGTTCAATCTCGTTCCTTAAGGTCTTGCATTCATTAGTAAAATGCCCGTTCTGCCTATGAAACTTACAATATTTCCTTGATATCTTAGTCTCCTCTGTTTCTCGGAAAGGTTTTGGGGATCTTAGTATCCCGCTATCTTTCTCAATGGCGAATATCTCTCCAATTTGTTTTTTCAATGGAGTGTAATTGTCGAATTTCTTGAGGGTGTCGATTTCGATCACGATCTTTCCCTCTAGACTCTCTCCTCCGGTCTCTATTCTCCTTTCCTCTATGGATTTCAAGTGAATCCATCAACCTCTGATTCATAGTTGCCTCCTCAACTTCGATGACCTTACTAGCGAGGTCCATTACTTGCTCTATGGAATCAGGTGCTTCCCAAGTTATAACTTCTATCAGCTTTTTGCTCTGGCAGCGATGCTCCAACACAGAGATGACCAAGTCGACATTGGGAGCATGCACTCTACCAATCTCCAGATTCAGACGCTCTATATACTTTCCCAATGATTCATCGGGTCCTCTATAGATATTGAACAACGTACTCGGAGACTTCTTCTTTATTCGATAAGTAGCAAACTTTTTGACAAACATGCTCCAGAATTGTTCAGATGATTCAATTGAACGCGAACGCAAGTTCTTGAACCATTCTTTTGCAGGGCCCCTCAAACTTAGCGAGATAAGTTTCGCCCTCATACTCTCTCTGTATCCTAGAACCTGCAGATCTCCATCCAAGTCATCATAATGTGCTACTGGATCAGTAGTTCCATCATACTTCTTCAAGTTAGAAAGAACAGTTCCTTCCTTCAATGTTAGCTTACTGATCGCCTCACAGAAAGGAGTTGGCTTCTCCCTTAGTGGAATATGTTCAGTAACAATAGGCTCCGGCCTTGGGACAACTCTTTCAAGCAAATCCCTGTCTCTTCCCGCAGTATGACTTGCTGCGGGTTGATAATCAGGTCCTCTTTGCCTAGAGTTTACTTCTCTATCTTCACCAGTCGCTCGACTTGGAGCTCTATTAGCATTAGTCCTCACTGAACGAGGATTTCTCCTCTCAGGCGAAGGCGATAGATCCCTCCTAGTCTGCCTTGTCATCCTAGTTTGCGTGTGTAATGCCTTGAATCATCACGACGCTGAGTTTGTTGATTCCTTCCTTGCTGCAATGTTGCAGGCTGTGTTGCTGGTTGTTGTGCCATTGGAGCCTGAACATTCTGCTGAGCAGATGTGTTAGCCAATTGCTGCACAATCATTGGTACCATAGTCATTTGGAAAGCTGACATGATTTGATCCAACTGAGCAGAATTCAATAGTTGTTGTTCCGTGGAAGGAACTTCAGGTTGATTCGCTGTATGAGTTGGAAGATCAAGGGGAGTGCTGGGTGCTGCCATTGATGTTCGTTCAGAAGCATCAGGAGCCCATTATCGTCCTCCCTCTGTGATCTAGTCCTTCCTGCTACTTCAGTCTTCTCCGTTGCTTTCCGTTGAGCCATTGAATGTTAGTGTTTGTTACTAAGTGCATATAGAGGTTCCCACAAATGGCGCCACTGATGTGGGGTATTTTTCTCTTGATACGTGTCCACTCTCCAACACTCCACGTCAGACTGTTTTAGTTCCTGCTGGATGCTCAAGCAGCTTTTGAGTTCAGAACCTGCACTCAACACCACACGTAAACTAAGCCGGTGCCTTCTCCGGCGAAGGCACTCCGACGCTCAACTCAGATAGGTCGGAATGCGAGGTATTGTCGTGAGAGACAATAGCTCGAATTTATAGGTCGAAATAAGCCCAAATAGGTCGAATTTAGGCTGAATAGGTCGAAAAAGCAACACCTCGAAGTGGTATTGAGAGTCAAAATGGAGGCTCCCGAATAGATCGAAATACCCTCAAATAGCTCGAAATACTCTCTATATAGGTCGAACAAGAGCTATTTCAAATAGCTCGAATTAGTGCTCAATAGCTCGAATTCGACTTATATAGCTCGAAATTAAATGCTTGAAAATGTAAAACGTACCTTAGAAAGAGGCATGGGACCCCCTCATATAGTAATAAGAGCCCTTATTCAGCCAGATGTGCAATCCAAGTCGAACTATGATTCTAAATAGGTCGAATTAGACCTATTTTGAAATAGCTCGAATTGGGCTTTCAAATAGGTCGAACTGGGCCTCAAATAGATCGAATTTAGCCCCAGATAGCTTGAATTGGGCTTCTGGGCCTCAAATAGATCGAATTTAGCCCCAGATATGGGCTTGAAATAGCTCGAAATAGGCCTGTTTGGGCCCAAATAGATCTCGCACGGGCTCAATTTGGGCCTACTTGGGCCGATTTCTGAGTTTTGCCTTGAATTGTAATTTTGCATTAAAAAGTAATGGTGCTGACGTGGCATAATATGTCCCGAAATACGCTCGTGGTATTGTATCGGATATTATGACGTGGCGGTACCGAAATATGGTACATCAATTATTATTATTATTATTATTATTATTATTAATTCATTAGTTATTAGAGTTTATCTAAATGTGTTGTAGTTGAATAGAAGTTATCCTAATAGTGGGTAGTTATCCACATTATGGTTATTAGAAGTTTATTGTGTTTGTAACTCTATAAATGTAACGAGTTGTACGTATTAGAATGGAAGAAGAAATCAAGAATATTTAAAATTTAAGTCTCTCTTTTCTCATCTCTGTTCTTAGGAGTTTAGTTCTTCTCCCAAAAGAACAATTTACCTATTGTTATTTGACAATTTGGTGCTCTCATCTTGAACTTACACATCTCCCGCAATGGATTTGGAAACAAACATATCAAGATGCTACTCTCTAAGATGATGAAAATCTTAGAACAAATGAAGAAATGAATGGAAAGACAATCGAATTTACTAGCAACAATATCACCAAAGTTGTATAAGCAGCAAAATCAAAATCCAGAAAACCCACCACCACCACCACCATTTTGACAAAAAAAGCGTTACAAACACCGCGACAACTCCAAAGGTTGTTTCATCTATTCTTCAATAGTTCAGTCTAAGAGCAATTGAAGGCATCATCACCATTCACTTCGTCAACCTCCCCGACATAGCTTTCAAAAATAGTGTTATACTAATGCATGTTGGCAGTCTAGAAAATTTTGGGAAAGAAATTTTTAATTGGAAGAAAAGGAAAAAGATCATGTAAAAATCGTCCAAAACTCTGGAGAAATTCAATATTTTCATCGTTTATGGCCTCGAGGACAAGTCCAATCTTCAGCTGGGGAGAATTGATACGAGCCTAATTATGGATAGTAGTTATTATTATTATTATTATTATTATTATTATTATTATTATTATTATTATTATTTAATTAGTTATTAGAGTTTATCTAAATGTGTTGTAGTTGAATAGAAGTTATCCTAGTAGTGGGTAGATATCCACATTATGGTTATTAGAAGTTTATTGTGTTTATAACTCTATTAATGTAATGAGTTGTACGTATTAGAAGGGAAGAAGAAACCAAGAATATTTAAAATTTAAGTCTCTCTTTTCTCATCTCTATTCCTAGGAGTTTAGTTATTATCTCAAAAGAACAATTTACCTCTTGTTACTTAACATGTGAGCGATACTATCCCGCCCTCCCCCCCCCCCCCCCCCCCCCCCAAAAAAAAGAATCTTTAAGCTCTTGATACCATTTAATCAAACTGAGAGTGTGAAATATAAACTTATATTCTGTAGTGTTAGTCTATATTGAGCACTCTATCTTTATGTATAATTAAAGGGTAGTACGAGAAAATGAAACAAAATAATTCTAATTAAATTGCATAACTAATACCTAATTACAAAGGCTAAGTAAATCACAATACAAACCAAGTGACAGTCTGAAACACCTCAATTCTTCTAAAATTAGCAAAATAACAGAACTCGTAACAATGCATATGTAAATATAAAACATCTCACAAAACATAAATCTTTAGCTTTCTTCCAAACCATCAACAACGCAATACCATAAAGATTCAAAGAGCTTAACCCCATTCCATATGTTATCAACTTGACATTCGTACTTGAAGAATCATTTAAACAAGGGAGAATTACACAAACTACCACTGAACTATGGGCATATTATACAAACCACCTCTCATCCTTGAGAAATTACACAAACTACCCTTATTTTATGTTTCCCATTCAACTACCCCCCTTACGACGTTAAATCTAACGTAAAAATATGAAGTCATCCAAACAAATTCATGAAATTCCAAAATTACCCTCAAATAAACTATTCTTTAATTTCAATAATTATATATTTCTAATTAAATTATAAAAAATAACAAGAATTCAATTTTTAATAAAAAAAAGTTACATTTAATTATATTATATTTTTTTTACTTCAGATATTGTAATCTAATTTATATTTTTGAAAAGATTTTAATAGGTATTTTATTTTCTAAATAAAATATAGAAAAAAAGAAGAAAAGAAAGAAAAACTAAATAGGGGAAGTCATCTTCCTCGATTCACAATTCGCCGGAATTGGTCGCACACGACCCCCACCGGGAAGGTCACGTCGTCACACGACCATAGGTGATGGGTGGGCCGTTGCCAGCGACCGATTTCAATTTTGCTTGCACCACGGCGAAAATCGCCGATTTCGCCGTGGTGCAAGTTTTCCGGCCACAAGCGACGTGAACATATCGCAGTGGCCGGAGCTTCATCGCTACCAGGTCGCGACGACACCGGGTAGAGTTTGCCGGAGATGGGTGGGGTTGGGCAGTGGAGGTGATGGGGTTGGGTTGCGTTCCATTTTTTTTTGTTAAAATTTATTTATTATTTTAGTTATTATTATTATTATTTATATATATTTAGAAATAGTTTTTACTTTTTTTTACAAATTTCATGAAAGGGTATGGACGGAATTTCACCAATGCTGTTAGGGTTTTTCAACCGAATTTAACTACAGGGGTAATTTGTGTAATTTTTCAAAGATGAGGGGTGGTTTGTGTAATTTGCCCATAGTTTAGGGGTAGTTTGTGTAATTCTCTCTTTAAACAAAGTAGTATAAAATTAAGAAAATCTTTAGTTTCACCATATGTCAGTTTATTTATATTTCTAAATTTTTATAATTTTGACGATAGTATTCAGTAGATTCATTATTGCCAACTTCAATAATTTTCAGAATAATAAACTAGGACCATGAGCCCATCCAAAAAGAAGGTATAAAATATTAAATGTCACCATTGATATAGTATCCCGTCATTCTAAATAATAAAAGGGTTTTCAGCCAACAAAGAATAATATAACCCTTTTAGTGCATGATTTCAAAATAATTGGGGAGTTTTAAAGCGATATTAACACAAAGAAAGGTTGTTCAATAGTTCAGGGGGCAAATCGCACAAAAATCAATAAATTAGGAGACATATTGCACATTTTCATAGGTTATGGGCATAATTGAAAAACACCCATAGATTAGGAGTTTGCACTTTACATCAATTATCCCAATGAAAAATTCAAAACCTAAAATCTCGCATTTTGTGTAAGTTGCAAAACATGGATCAAAGTATCGTTTCGACAGTATGTTTCGATTCTTTAAATATTAGAAATTTTTCGCAATGTTTCGAGATCTTTTCGATATGTTTCGAAGATTTCGTAAAAATTATGCGCACAATAGATATAGAAAATACTGTATGTTTCTTTTCCATATAGTCAAAAATGGAAACGTTTCGGTAGTTTTCGAGGAAAAGAAAAGAAACTTTGATCCATGTTGCAAAAGACCCAATCGGTCCTTTGTTAAAGAAAGGATAAATAGAGAAATAAGTTGTTTTTGTTTCCTTTCTTAAATCACAGCCAATGCAAGCCATTTCCTTTCTATAATTCTGTCCGCGAAGATTCTCAAGTTAACCCTTAAATACAAGGCGATGACGCAGCGGTGCTGAGTGAGGATTAAGTCGCACAGATGAGTGATGGTTTCTAATTTTTTCACTTGGGATGATTGATGAAGAACACGATTCAGGGGGTTTGAGATTTGAGATACGATTTAATTCGGAGTTTTTTTTCCAGCAATTTCGTGTTTTTTTATTTTTTTAGGGGCGCCGGTTCGAACCACCAAAATCGGTTCAACGGTTCCGAGATTGAATCGTTTTTTGGCGGTCCATTTTGGTTTGCACCCTGGCTAGTTTTGAGAGGCTAACTAGACCTGCCATAGGTCCGGTCAACGGTTCTACTGGCCGGGTTTTAAAAACACTGATGACGACAACCATATCTAGGAAAGTTAGAATCACATTCACGATGTATTATAATTCGACAATACGTCAACTACCATGTCAAAAAATCTCACTTTCAGCTTACATGGCTATCGAGTGATTGCACGACTAGATTAAAGTTTCTGATTTTACAATGGTTGATAGTTAAACAAACAAGGTCATTGCAAAATCCACTAAATCTAGGGCAAAAGAGCTAGTAGTTTGTAAATGGATATGCTTCGGTCTCAAGTAATCTCTAACATTCATCCCTTCGTGGCCATAATTTTAAGTGAAGATGTACAAATGCTCTAAAATAACACCCTAAAATTCTCAATTTAGGGTACTCGCCAAAGAAGGAAAGATCTTAAAAAAGAATACAATTACAAAATGATTAAATAGAGAAATATTTAATGTAATCGATCAAAGTTGAGAAAGAATTTGATGTGCGTGCCTAAACATAATTCGTAGTTGATGTAATGACAAGAATTATGTGAAGTTACTAATATAAAAAGATAAAAATGTTGAAGTTGAATGCACAACATGCTAAGTCTGTAAAAACCATTCTAATTTCTTTGCACTCTAATTCCTATTTATTGGTATTTGCATTTCAATAAGAGTAATTCTAGAGGACGAGAAATGGATGGATGAGTAGTAACAGAGCATTCCCAAAAAAAAAGAGAATTATAGCATTATAATTAATTTAAAGATTCATTTTCACTTCTCAACCATCAACCTTTTCTATTATTATTAGGGATAATTACAGCTACACCCCCTGAGGTTTGGTGTAATTACACATACCTCCCCTGTAGTTTGAGAAATTACAATGACCTCCCTGAGGTTTGAAACCTTACACATACCTCCCCTCTACAATTTAAGGGTTGTTTGGGTGTAAGTTATGATAAAATTATGCTTATTATACTCACACCCCTAAAGTTTAGTATATTTATAAAAGTAATCCTTGATGTTAGAAAAAATAAAATTAAATACTCCAAATAATTTTAGAAACTACTATATGATTAACTAAAAATATAAAAATTATTTAAATTATTTTTTAAAATTTAATCTAATCTTAATTTTTTTTTTATATTGTAAAAATATTTAATTTCTTGTTTTTGTTTGTTTTTTTTTTTTATTTTTGTTTTACTTTTAATAATCTCATAAATTCATTATAGTTCCATATTAAATACTCTAACTCGTGCCCACGGAAATTTCAGTTTATCACAACAAAAGCATTTGGTAAAATAATAAATATCTATGCAATTTCCAAAAAAAAAAGACAAGAAACAGAAAACTCAATTGTAAAAACTCTCATTCTCAATGAAAATTAACAAAATTAACATAAATAATTAATATTTTCATAACCCATTTAAAAAAATGAAGAATGATGACAGTAAAATTATCATCCTTGGATCAGACATGGTCACTGGTTTAGGTAGCAAGTTTTGTTGAACTTTTTGACAAAATAAACAACCTAAATGCACTATATTTAGTGAATCCAATTTTCGGTATTTTATCTTCTTCTATTACTAAAATAATTGTTCGTTTAAAATTGTAACAAGAATAAAGGCACAAAGATGAGTAGTTAGTTAAGTTTTGACTGAGATTTACGGGAAGTGTTTTAAAGGAAAAAACTAAAAGTGAAGTGTTTTGATTCAAAAATATATTTTGGATTAGATTAAATTATTTTTAAATTTAAATTGAAATACTTTTTATATTTGTAGCTACTAATATAATAGTTTCTAAAACCATTTGGAGTATTTAATTTTAATTTTTCTAACATCAGGGATTACTTTTATAAATATACTAAACTTTAAGGGTGTAAGTATAATAAGCATAATTTTATCATAACTTGCACCCAAACAACCCTTAAATTATAGAGGGGAGGTATGTGTAAGGTTTCAAACCTCAGGGGAGGTCATTGTAATTTCTCAAACCACAGGAGAGGTATGTGTAATCACACCAAACCTCAGGAGGTGTAGGTGTAATTATCCCTTATTATTATACAAAAAACATTGCATAACGACAACAAAAAGTTCGAGTCAATTGCCAAAGTAACACTCTTAAAAAAAATAATTGCCAAACTAACATTCTCCAGAAAATAATTCCCACAATATCACCTTTGAACTGGGTATTACCATTCTAACCTTTTCCAATACTCATACAGTTATTCAAACCAATATATCCAATATATAATTACCAGAATATCACTCTTGAACAAGATATTTCTATTCTAACCTTTTTTATTTTGTCTTTTAGTTAACAAAATAATACCAATATATAGTTCATATTTATATACCCAAAAAACTGTAACTTAGCAAAATATGATTACAAATTTAAATAAGTTCAAAATGAATATATTATTTTGATGTTCAATGAAATATCACATATTCTAATTCATTAATTAATTTTGAAAAGAGAACTTGTCCAGATTTATAATAGTAAATTCTTAAAACTTCTAAGTGTTTTTTCTTATATATATAAATAATACTTATATGTTTAAACCATTGGTAAAATAAGTAACTCAAATACGTGTTTCAAATTTTTGAAAGAGTACAGTTTATTTTATTCTGAAAACAGCACACTTGCGATATATTTCCAAATAGGAATAAAATTTGTGCAATTCAAATAATATTGTTTATAATAATAATAATAATAATAATAATAATTTATTCATTTTCCTCCTCAACCCTTTCGTGACCCCCCCTCCCCAACCCCGCTGCTCCCCGCCACCCACTCATCTACTTGTAACACGATTGTCGTAGCGGACAAACCACTGCTGGAATTGTTTGATCGAATTCTTTCTTCATTTGAGAAAAGATTGAATTGTTGCCTGATGAGTTCCAAGGTACTGTTTTCTTTTTAATTAATAGGGTATTGTGTTTTTTTTTTTAAAAAAACATGGCAAGGGTTTGAGGGAGAGGCGGCAGGAGTGTTGGTCAGTGTGACTGGAGGAGGAGTCATCTTTTATTAGGAAATACTGTTTTGTGGGAAAATTAGTTTATATTTATAATTATTTTATGTATTGGATATATTGGTTTGAATAACTGTATGAGTATTGGAAAAGGTTAGAATGGTAATACCCAGTTCAAAGGTGATATTGTGGGAATTATTTTCTGGAGAATGTTAGTGTGACAATTATTTTTTTTAAGAGTGTTACTTTGGCAATTGACTCCAAAAAGTTCAATCATTTAAAACCTTTAAACAATCTTTTAAACTCTACAAGGGGAGCAAGGCAAATATGGCGTGAGTACCTAAAAACGGGTGTCACAAGTCATGCGACTTGTCACTCTTTCTAACCTGATATTTTCTCTGTCTATCTATCTCCTCCACTAGAATGAGTACAAAATTGCCCACAACACGTTGAAATAAAAGAACAGTTCGTATTTTTGGCTATTAAGCAATGGCCACAGTTGTGCAAATAACTCCTCAATATTTGGCTTACAACCCTGTTTTTCCTACTAATTCATTACAAAATCGAAAACTCATCGGACAATTGCGCTCAATTCCGAGGTCCAAGTTGAGAGTAAGAGCGGTGAAGGAGAAAACAGAGGAGAAAACCCCTGAAGATATCACCAAAAAGTATGGCCTCGAAGCTGGTCTTTGGAAGGTCTACAATCTACACAACTATTCTCTTTTCAATTGCCTTAATATTTATATATACATGTATTTGTTTTGTTATGTTAAGTGTTTTACCTCTTATTTTTTGAGTCTATGGTCGTTGACATCAATGAGAAATGGTTTGGGCAGGAAATTACAATATATTATATTGTCTGGGCCAAATTTGCTTTATCCTTGAGATTTTGGTATCTTTTAAATAAGAACAATTGTTTTTCCTTCTGATTCCTGGATAGAGAACAATACCATGAAATAGACAAAATTAAGGAATTAGAATATTGGATTTAAGTTTAGAGAGTTTGAAATTGAACCTTTCTTCCACATACTGTAATATTATTAGAGAAAGGGTGAGTTGAGCAAATACAGATTTTTCAAGCCTCGGTATTTTGTTGTTGAAAAGTGAAATTTGCCCCTAAAAGATGAGCAACCACAACTATACCTAATAAAAACAGTTTCAATGAAAAAATTACAACCCAGATTGTAGTGAGGAGGTGTCAGAAAATACATGATCAAAGCTCCCTACGAAAAATGAACCAAAAACTCCCTCCTCCCTTAGAATTTTGCTATGTACAAGACTTTATATAAATGCAACGAGTAAAGTTCGTAAACATGGAAGGTTAAGTATATGGTATTTGGTGATTTTACCATTCAAAGTTTGAAACCACTCCCTACATTTTTTATTCTTTTCAATGTTTGGATGGTATCAGCCTTTACTGGCGATGTACATGCTATTGATGAACGGTGACAAATCCGATCCTTTTTAGAGTCGTTTATGAACATGATTTTCTTGATGCATAAAGTTAAAGTATAGTGGTTGATGATTAACTTCTCTTGGACACATCTTTATTCTTCTCTCATGTCTTTCATTTAAAACTACTCCGACACCTATGTTGTATTGAACAATGCAGATATTCTCCTCGAAAGAAGGAAATGAGGACACGAAAGAGAACAAGTCAAAGGGAGACCAAGCAAAGGAACTCCTAGCCAAATACGGAGGCGCTTATCTAGCCACTTCAATTACCCTTTCGTTGATATCCTTCGGGCTATGTTATGCTCTAATAAGTGCAGGGGTAGATGTAACAACATTGCTGCAAAAGGTATATTTTTTCCATGAACAAGCGCCTGGTGAATTCTTACATGTACCTTAATGCAAGAATGTTCATAGGATGTTGTGTTGTTTTTGCAGGTTGGGATTTCTACAGATGCAACTGGGGAAAAAGTTGGGACTTTCGCATTGGCTTATGCTGCCCATAAGGCCGCTTCACCGATTAGATTTCCACCCACTGTAGCTCTTACTCCTATTGTTGCTGGTTGGATTGGAAAGAAAGTCGATCAAGAGCGATGATTTAATGTCAGTTAAATCGTACTTCACCATGTAATGTCATGTTTTTTTGTTGTAAAAACGGCCTGTGTTAATGCGGTATGTATGTATTCGTAGCTTCATTATATAAACCAGAATATAGTTTAATGGAGAGTAATTCATTGAGAACTCATCTTAAAAGCAATTAGCATAACTTAATGTTATTATTAGGTATATCTCAGTGAACCTTATCATATTGTAACACTCGTTTTACGTCTCAAATTTAGAAAGGCACTCCTTACGAATTAGTTGCACTAACAGCAAGTTAAATCGTGTATATACAGCTAGGATTAAACAAATTGAATGATCAAACTCTTGTGCCAAGGAAATAGTAGATGAACTCTTTTTTCTTAATCGTTTGTCTACATGAATTTTAAATTAATTGTAAAATTGTACATGGAAGAGGCAATAAAGTTTCATTGGTGCCATTTATTTCAAGTTTTAACCATCTATTCTCATGCATTTTATCATTACTATGCGTCATTTTTCAAATGCGAGTGTTTAATTTTGGCAATATTAGAAAACAAATGATTGAAGGACAACCTGACATTGCAGACCATGGCTAACATATGAGCATTCCCAAGCACATAACAATCCTGAATGGTTTGACTTCACTGAATACAAAATCAGTGATAATACTCATCAACTGGGTAGAACATGAAATTTCGCTGCAGGTGCACAAAACTTGGTACTATGTGATACTCAAGAGCCTACTGTATTGTCATGATGAAGAGACTACAGAGCAACAAATCTATTACGAGTCTAAATCTGGAATCAACTATATATATATCTCATTTGCAAATATCTTTTACACAGAATCTGTATGTTGTTGGTTGCGGGGCTTAAATCTAAAGAATAAGAACTAACATGGATTTCCAGATTTTGCAAATAACAAGTAAACAACTCAGTGTCATCCACATAAACAGATTAACATAGGATGAAATGGGATAACAATAGTACGAATGTCAACAAGATAAACCTTGAAAACAATTTACAAATTTCTTTGAAGAAACAGATGAGGCAAGAGTTTCGCCATTTTCTTTTAAGCTCGATATGTCCGCTAACAGTTTCAAGCATTGTGGACAATGAACTCCCGAGGTACAACGTCATCTTATGGAACAGCCTTTTGAGGCTCAAACTTGGAGCTCAGTAATATTGCAGAAACTCTAAGTGTGTGTAGTGTGTGATGCTTATAAGATGCTTGGATAATTTTCACATTACTGCATACCTTAGTTTTAGGAATAAAAAAACGTAACATCGAACTCAGACACTAAGGGGGAGAGTTATTTTCGGTATTAACAGAGCAAATAAAAACGTTTAGGTCTCATTCGTTGCAGCATTACAAAAAAAAAAGCCGACTATTAAGTGTTTTGACCAATTAAATATTCAGATTTAATTACACATTTAATTATAAATATTTTTATTATTTACATAAAATAAATAAAATTTTACTCAAGAGTTGATCCTAACCATTCATCTCATCAGGAGATTCTCCTTCTAACACTATAAATATAGGTCTTCACCAAGAAGAAAAATCACAACAAAAACATTCAAGCATTCTTGAAGTAAAGAAGTTCTTCGAATGCTCTCCCCAAGCTCATCATCTTCAAAGGCGTTCATCCAAATATTCAAATTGTTCGTCGCGAAGATCAAAGAAATTATCCTTTTGATTAGCGATTAAAATCTCACCCCCTCGAATTAAAGTTTTTCAAGCTTAAGTCAACTTCAACAAATATCAAATTGAAGACTTTGCTTCCAAATTCAAAAAATCCTGAAGATCGACTTCTTGAAGAATTGAATCAGAGGAATATTAGAGATTGTAACTCGAATTTCTTTAAATTTATATAAAGTTTATTTGTACTAATTTCTCTTGTATTTTATTTTTAGAGGATTCAAAATTTGTTGTAACAAATTTGGCACGCCCAGTGGGACAATCTCTACCTCTCATCTCTTTCCTTCAAGTCCCAGATTTGAAGTCTCAAGAAGCCAACTTTTGCTCAACAATGGAGAAGTCAACGGGGGCAAAACATGAAACTCAAGCATCTTCATTGGAAAAGCAAATTGCTGCACTGACCAAAGCCGTTGAAAACTTCACCAAACAAGTTCACAAACGTGAAGAGTGCCTGAATTATCTTTTTCAAAAGATAGAGACAAAAACAAAGGCTGATCAAGATGCTGAAGAAATCATTGGCAAAGTTCAAGTTGAAGAACATTTATCAAGCCAAGACGTTCAAGTCTTGTGTCATCCCCAAAAGTCAAAACTCCTGAAGAACAACGATCAATTTATGATCCATGCACTAAAGTATTCTGAAGAACAACGATCAATTCATGATCCATGCATTCAAAAAATTAAAGTTGGAGAAAATTCTAAAGCCTCGAGACAAGAAATTCAAAGTCTCATCTCTGTCAATCAATTGAAAGATTTCATTGAACCAGTTACAGAAGATTATAAAGCTCAACCTTCAACCTTCAAATCTTACATCAAGCCATACACTCAAAGAATCGAGCAATTGCAAATGCCAAAAAACTATCAACCTCCAAAGTTCCAAAGATTTTATGATAGTGGAGATCCAAGACAACATGTCGCTCACTTCATCGAGACGTGCAATAGTGCTGGAACTGATGAAGATCTTCTTGTCAAACAATTTGTCAGGTCCTTAGAAGGTTTTGCTTTCGACTGGTATACCGATCTCGAGCCAAATTCAATTGACAACTGGAATGATTTTCAAATCAAATTCTTCAATCGCTTTTATAGCACTAGCCGCACTGTCAGCATGATTGAACTTGCTAACTCATATCAACAAGAAGATGAACATGTTGTTGAGTACATCAATAGATGGAGAAACTTATCTTTAAGTTGCAAAGAGAGGCTCTCTGAAACTTCAGCTATTGAAATATGCACTCAAGGGATGCACTGGAACATTTTCGACATACTTCAAGAAATCAAGCCAAAAAGTTTTGAAGAATTAGCAACTCGAGCCCATAACATCGAGATGAGTATTAACTCTGATGGTGAAGAAGATATGTCCCAGGCCCGTGATTCTTCAACCTCTGATACTGAAGAAAACTATGAAGACAAAAATAAAGATCAAAATGAAGATGAAACTGAAGAAGATGAAGTTTCATATTTCACAACAATCGATGTGCTCTCAGATACGAGCTTAAACTGTCTACATTCTTTAAACTAAGATCTCTTCATGTCCTCCTTGATAAGAGAATAAACTGTTCATAAACTCCTGAACACGAGTCTAAACTGTTTATAAAATCCAAAATCAAAGCAAGGACTCCTTAACACGAGTATAAACTGTTTCCAAATTCAAAATCAATTCAAAACTCCTTAACAAGAGATAAATCTATCTACAAATATTCAAGTCATGAACTCCTTAACACGAGTCTAAACTGTTGACAAATTCAAAATCAAATCAAGACTCCTTGACTAGAGATAAATTTGTCTACAAATATTGAAGTCATAAACTCCTTAACACGAGTCTAAACTGTTTAAAGATTCAAAATTAAATCAAGGACTCCTTCCCATGAGTATAATATGTTTACAAATTCAAAATCAAATCAAGACTCCTTGACAAGAGTTGAAACTGTTCAACAAATTCTTCAAATCATCAAATCACCTGGACATGAGTGAAAAATGTCTACAAATTCTCAAGTCTTCAAGTCTCCTAGACACGAGTAAAAAGGTCTGTAAATTCCCCAAGTCTTCAAGTCTCCTGGACACGAGCTAAAAGGTCTACAAGTTCTCAAATCAAATTTTCCTTGATGCATGAGTCTAAACTGCAATCACTCATGGATGTTAGAAGTCAATTGTAAACTCGGTCATGTCTTTGAAAAAAGAAATATCTCTTAAAAGTTGACACAAGTGAAAGTTGAAGCACACATGCCATGCATTTTGTGACGAGCCCACATACTATTGTTTTGAAGCTCGAAATAATTGACTCATGCTTGATCAATTGGAAAAGAAAAATGATCGAGACTTATTCACTCAATGCTGCGTCTTCAACACTTTTGTGAACAAGTCTCGAGGGTGCAATTTGTAGACACATTTATTTTATTAAATAATTAAATGTGTGCAATTGGAAGAAAATAAATATTCCATAGAACTCAATATTCTATTGATGGAAATATATATTCCTCAAATCTCAAAAGATGGAAAGTCTACTCATCAAATCTCAAAAGATGGAAAGTCTCCTCATCAAAATCTCAAGAGATGGAAAGTGTACTCATCAAATCTCAAAAGATGAAAAGTCTACTCATCAAAATCTCAAAAGAAGGAAACTATATTTCATCATGGAAAGAAGGATTTCCTCAAATTATATATTCCATATTGGAGAAACTCAAGAGTTGATCCTAACCATTCATCTCATCAGGAGATTCTCCTTCTAACACTATAAATAGAGGTTTTCACCAAGAAGAATAATCACAACAAAAACATTCAAGCATTCTTGAAGTAAAGAAGTTCTTCAAATCCTCCCCCCAAGCTCATCATCTTCAAAGGCGTTCATCCAAATATTCAAATTGTTCGTCGCGAAGCTCAAAAAAATTATCCTTTTAATTCGCGATCAAGCTCTCACACCCTCGAATTAAAGTTTTTCAAGCTCAAGTCAACTTCAACAAAGATCAAATTGAAGATTTTGCCTCCAAATTCAAAAAATCCTGAAGATCGACGTTCTTGAAGAATTGAATCAGAGGAATATTAGAGATTGGAACTCGAATTTCTTTAAATTTATATAAAGTTTATTTGTACTAATTTTTCTTGTCTTTTATTTTTAGAGGACTCGAAATTTGTTGTTACAACTGTATCTATCTCTTTTCTAATAAAATTTTATGTTGTCGACCAAAAAGCAAAGTACACCAACTTTAACTACATTTATATAGATAAACACTTTTTAAAATTGATTTTTTTTCAATTTGGGACAAATCACACTTACACTACACTTGGCCGAATGCAATTTCATTAACTCGCTTAATTTTATCTGAGCTCACTTATTTGGGCCCAAAGTTATTTGTTCATTTCAATTGGACTCACTTTCAATTTATTCATTTCAAGCCTCAGTGTCCAAATAAAGTCTATAACACTTAAGTTATTAGTTCATTTCAGTTACTTTCAATCAATTCATTTTAGGCCTCATTGCCTAAGTACAATTTCCAACAAGGTATGACAAAAACCCATTTTCCTCATTCCTTGGCACATGGACTTAATTCTCCAAAACCCATCAAGATATCTTGTTTCAGCTTCCTTTTGTGTTGAGTTGTGGTAGGTTTTGGCATTTGTAGTGAGTTCAAGCTATCCCAGGCAGCCCCCAGATATAGGTCGTTGTCATGGAATGCTTCGATATATTTATAGGAAAAGGCCATAATCAGTAAAGGCGCTCGATCGCTTCACTTCGCTTGAGGATCAACCCCCTTCCTTGATTTACAGAGGGCGTTAGCTCAATTCATAGCCTTCCTTTCTCCTTCCCTGTCAAGATGAACAATGCGGCTAATCGTGCAAATTGTTGGTTTGACGCGATGCTTGATTGTTCGCTACAGGGGGAGTCACCTGAGTTGAGGATTGATATGCTTGGGTGGGGTGTCCTTGACAAAGAACTTTATAAGGATTGACAGGGGGAGGATAAACCTGATAGGCTGGAGCAGGGACTTGATAAGGCTGATAGTAGGGATAGGGTATTCCAACATTTATGACATAAGAGGCTTTACCCTTTTCATTTGGTTCTCTTCTAGGATTGTTTTTCTTGGCTCGTGGTGTTTGGAGAGTTTCGGCCATAGCCTTCAAAGAAGAATAATCATGAATCTTGCCTGTTTTAAAATCATTCTCTACCATCTTTCCATGTGTGATCAACTCGGCCAAAGTATAAATGCATCGCATATAAATTGACACCTGGTGGTCTTTGGTCGAATAACATCTCCAATTCGCCAAGTTTCAGAATGAAACTTCATGTGAATTAATAGCAATATTATTTACCAGAGCATCATTGGATCCATACTGTTATCTATTTTGATGAGCATCATTGGATCCATACTGTTATCTATTTTGAT
The DNA here is from genome assembly GCA_946800315.1 of Misopates orontium. Classification (NCBI taxonomy): domain Eukaryota; kingdom Viridiplantae; phylum Streptophyta; class Magnoliopsida; order Lamiales; family Plantaginaceae; genus Misopates; species Misopates orontium. The sequence continues at coordinate 23,422,459 of OX326946.1, forward strand.
GAGTATTCTTCATTAAAGGAAACTATAATCAATATTGAAATACCTCTTAGGTATAGTTTGTCATGATTTTTAAGGATAATTTGTCACTATTTTTGAGGATGATTTGAGCTCTGCACCCCCAAAAAATAAGTGTCTTTGGCACTTTGCGCTCCTGAATTAAAAAAAAAAGAAATACTTTGACCCCTCAAAGTATCGTATATTTAGCACTTTGCACCCTCAATGGCATAAGTTTAATCTCTTATTGGCACTTCGCGCTACTAAAAAAAATCACTTTGCCCCCTCAAAACATTGTATATTTAGCACATTGACCCTCAATGGTTTAAATTTAATAGCTTAGAGGACAAAATACTCCAATAAAATAGGATGAACTTTGTGCGTCCAAATTAAAATATTGGGAGAATTACACAAACTCCCCCTGAGGTATAGGGTAATTACACAAATACCCCCTCATGTTTGGGAAATTACACAAAAACCCCATGTAGTATGCATCTCATTACACAAACACCCTGTGTAGTGTCTTTTTTTCATCGAATTCACAAGCTTTTGGTGTTGGATCATAATACCAATGATGATGTGATGAATAATTTACAAAATCTTTTAAAATATACCTTACTTCTGATGTTTTTTTATTTTCTAAAACAAAATAAATAAGACTTATTTTCAATTGTTTTAGCAATTTTGGTTAATTTTGCATTTATTTTACAAGATAAATGAGAGACTTAAATTTACATTCACCAAAATGTAACAAATTCCGAAAAGAATTTAATTACAGGGGGTGTTTGTGTAATTTCCCAAACATGAGGGGGTGTCTGTGTAATTACCCCATACCTCAAGGGGTGTTTGTGTAATTCTCCCTAAAATATTAGCAGTTTGCACCCTTTAAACACCATTTCCTTGACACTAGGCAACCCTCAATGGCATACGGTTCAAGGGTTAAAGGGAAAAATCGTTCAATAAAATATTATTATCTTATACAAAACTTGATAATGTTTTCAGAAATCACAATTTAAAAAGTCAAAGAAAAAGTATAAAAAATTATCCAACGAACAAATTTGACTTCTTGTCACCGACGTATGATGCCGAAAAACATATTTCATGAGCTATATAATATGTAATTTTCCCGACTACATACTTTCATCTATATATCTAATCTACACTGGATACTATTCTTATGTAATTATTCAATCAATTATTGATCTTAGTTCAATCTAAACATTTATTTGTTTATTATTATGATTGTCATGACAATAAGTTTGTTTTATACATTCTTATTTATCTTGATTGTGCACGTGTTTATTTATTTATTTGAATACATTAATATTGATGCCTAACTAACTATATTAAGTGTCTCTTTCATTCAGCAAAAAAAAAAAGTGTCTCTTTATTGAGGACCATAGTGAATATTAATAAAGTCTAGGACATATGATGGAAAAAATGATTTGAAGAATTTGAATGAAATTGGTTGAAGAATATCAATTCTAATATTATGCCCGTTCAAGAATGTTGATTTTATGGAAAACTATAATTATACGAACTGCAAAAAGAGAGGAAGGTTTTTAGTTTCAAATAGAAGTGTTATTAATGTAAAAATTATAAATCCTTGTCCTCCTTTCCCTTTTTTACTATGCAAAAACGGCTGCAGTGCCCATTAAAATCACAAGCACAACAGTATACTTTGACATCACTTGTTCAAACTTTTAATTGATTTTGAGTGTGGTAATATCAGGCTTTGAAATTTTAAATTTGATAAACACTATATTAAAGAATACAAGCACAATAAGAATAAGTTCAATATTATTCAAGATGCATAGTTACAACTTACAAATTAATTAATATAAGAGTACATTCAATCCAAGGGAGCGAGAATAGAAAGGGTCTTGCAAAACCTATAAACAAAATACCAATTCCTTTGGAGTGTCTTCATCGTTTAAATGAAAAACAAAGTTGAAAATAACTAAAATTACAAAAAAATAGAAAAAAAAAAGAGAATTTCTCATTTTTCTTTTCAATAAAAAGGAATAAAACAAAGATGAGTGTGAGTTTGTGGAACAAAATTTGTTAGTTTATACGAGACAATTTGGCCAATATAGTCGTTTATAGCCATTCACTACAAGAATACAAGGCAATGGGGTCAAAAATATGGTGAGTGATTAAAATCTGTAGCCATGTAGGAATTGGATTTAAATCAATGGGGTCCAAAAAATTTGTAGCCAACAATAGTGAGAAAATAATGACTCACCAAACATGGAGTGAAAAAAATCAGTCACCATTGGACACAATGGTGACAAAATAATTTGTAGTCATGTAAAATAAATGGGGTCAAAATAATTTGAGGCCATTGATTTAAATCGTGGTGTCAAAATTATTTGACACCACGATTTCATGGTCCGGATCATGCCGAAAGGCATGATCTGGACCGTTGATTAAATAAAAATAGGAAAAAAGGATTAAATAAAAAAAAGAAGCATGGCGTCCGATATTTTGGACGCCGCGTCATGCTGTCAGACGAATCTGACAGCACCGGGTGGCGTCCAAAATATCGGACGCCACGCACGAAAGGCCCAGATCATGCCATTCGGCATGATCTGGCCATTAAACCGTGGCGTCCAATATTTTGGACGCCACGATTTTGAGCCGTTGATCACCAACGGTGATCAATGGCTCACGAGCCAGATCGCATGATTTGGCCCGTTCACACGTGGCGTCAGATTTTTCAGACGCCACGTGTTAATTGCAAAAAAGCCTTTTTTTCCTTTTTCCCCCCATTTGCCATTTCCTTCTTCCCCAAGCTCGGCCCCCCTTCAAACCCTAATTTGTTTTTTTAAAATCCACTCAATTCCTCTTCAAATTCAGCAATTAACTAAGGAATGTTCTTGTATAGTGTTTGGAGAACACTATTATGCAAAAAAAATTCGATTTTCTATGGTTGAATTGTATGTTTTTGATTTCTTAAATTTTTCTATTTATTCTTAATTAATTTGTATGCATTTTGTATGTTGGTATTGTTGATATTGTTGTGTTTATGAGTATTTGTTAACAAAATATAGTATTTATTGAATATTTGCTTGTTTTATATTTTTTATTGAATATTTAGCATTTTATATTTGTTTATGCAATTAATAGTGTTAATTAGAATTTTAAGCATGCATGCATGTCTTATTTATTTGTTATTAGATAATTAATGTATAATTAGGACCACATTATGTGTACTCATTTTGTAATTAGTAGTAATTAGGAGAATTTCACTTTAATTAGGATAGTTTTAGTAAAAGTGATGGAATTTTGTAATAAAAATTAGGAAAAGTTATGAAATATTATGGAATTTAGGAAAAAAATTAAAATTTAGCATAAAATAGCAAAATTAAATTTGTAGTTATATTAAATGGCATGATTACATTTGTAATTAACACTTTTATGACAATTATTGTATAATTAGAAATAAAATTATGAATTTCATAGTAATTTGAGTAAAATTTATTAGTAATTAAGTTTAGCTAGGTAAATCCTGCTTATATATGTGTACTCATTCTATAATTACTAGTAATTAGGAGAATTCCATTTTAATTATGATATTTTTACTAAAAGTGTTGGAATTTTGTTTTAAAAATTATGAAAAGTTAAGAAATATTATGGAATTTAGGATAAAACTAAACTTCAGGATAACATAGGAAAATTAGATTTGTAGTTTAACAAAATATCGTGATTAAGTTAGTAATAAACACTTTTATGACAATTATTGAATAATTAGTAATAAAATTTTAAAATTCATAGTAATTTGATTAAAATTAATTAGTAATTAAGTTTAGCTAGGTAAATCATGATTATATATGTGTACTCATTCTATATTTAGTAGTAATTAGGATAGTTTTAGTAAAAGTGTTGGAATTTTGTTATAAAAATTAGAAAAAGTTAAGAAATATTATGGAATTTAGGGAAAAATTAAAATTTAGCATAAAATAGCAAAATTAAATTTGTAGTTAAATTAATTGTCATAATCATATTGGTAATTAACACTTTTAGGACTATTATTGCATAATTAGCAATCATGTATATCTTTTTATTGGAGCGTCCAATGTAATATATGATGTTTATTAACAATTATTTGTGTTACTATATGACAGATGGCAGATAGACGACAGATCGAACCCTTGCAACAGGGGCAAGGCAAAGCCAAAGGCAAGGCAAGATCTACAGGCGCATCATCAAGACAGCATGTGGTCACTGCACCTTATAACATTCCAAATCATAGGATGTTTGAGGCGTTGAGGCAGAACCCCAACAGTACGTCGTGGGAAGGAAGAGTTGGAACATATAATCTGAATGCGAGCAGGCCATTTACTATCTTGCTGCAGTCGCCGGCAAATATTGTCCTCGGACAGTTTCAAGGGGCATGCAACCAGATGCAGGGGATAGTAGGCCACAGAGGCGGGATGCAGGGGATGGTAGGCCACACAGGCGGGATGCAGGGGATGGTAGGCCACGCAGGAGGGATGCAGGGGATGGTAGGCCACACGGGCGGGATGTAGGGGATGGTAGGTCAGGCAGGCGGCCAGTTACATCCACGACAGTCCATGTCGTTGCAGAGTTCGGGGCATCGACCTTAGGCGGATATATTGGTTTCACCTCGTTATTCGGCATCAGGAGTTCCTGGAGGTAGTCTAGTAGTAGATGCCGATGGTCAGTTATCAAGATCAGAGGGTGTAGCTTCGACAGGCGCCATGAGTGCTTTACGCCGAGATACAGAGGGGGTCCATTTGGGGGATGAGGTGGAGCAAGGGGGTGATGGTGCAGATGGTCCAGTAGGGCACGATGAGGCGGGTGCCGATGATGGTGGCGAGGAGGGGGTGCCGAGGAGGTTGACGGTGTTGTGTATCGCGGGGGGACTCTCCCTGAGCATCCCCCCGTAGACCGTTCACTAAGGCGAAGGTTTTATGTCAACCATCGCACTGGGGAGATAATTGGCAGTGAATCTGAAGGCGCATTGTAATGGACCGCACCTCACGTACGGTGAATTTTCAGCATTCGATCGGCAGGCGGCATGGGACAGATTCGTGGTATTTACACTTTTCCAAAGTTACATGAAGTATAATTTCACATTATATGCATTATTACTATATTAATTATATTAACTACTTGTGATCGGTTCTTGAATTTCAGGCAACGTATCAGTGGAGTGAGCGGGACACTGTAAGAATCAACAGAACGTACCACGGCATTTGTTCCAAGAGATTCAGTTCTGAAGTGCATCGTGCTAAGAAGTATTGGGAATACAAGGAGAAAAATCCGAATTCGAAGAAGATTCGGAGATTTTGGATGCACGACGAATATGTCCCGTATTACATTCGTCACTGGCAGTCTGAGAAGGCCCACAATTGGAGTGAGATTGCAAAGGCAAACAAGGCCAAGAACAAAGAACCGACGTGGTTTGGCGAGTCGAGGAGCATAGAAAAACTAAAGCAAAAAATGGTAAGTTTATGTATAATTATCTATTAGTGTCTATTTATTTTTAACTTAGGGATCTAACCGATACTTCTGTGTGATTTATCAGGTGGAGACTACGGGGGCGGGGGACCAAGATGATGTAAAGCACTATGACGCCTGTAAGGCAAAAAAGTGCAAAAAGTTTCAGGACAGACGGGAGCAGCGACGAGCCAGAAGGACCAGAGGGCGTATGTAAGTAATTTCAACCTTGACCAATTAAAGTGACAGTTTTAAATATTCATTTTTGGTAAATGAAATATTGACTTCGTACATTTAATTTTTTAAAAGCAAAAATATGTCGTGGGACTAGCAGCGTCATATCAGGATATAGAGTGGCTCCGATTGGATCCGCAGCTGTGGTCGGATGCGGTAGGGGGCCCAAACAAGAGCAAGATGCCTAGTAATTAAAACTTTATTTGTTTTTGTTGTGATGGATTCTATATCTGCATCCTTATAATGTTTGAAACTTGATAAAAATACATGTTTTGATTTTTAGGTGTTCCGACGCATGGGGATGCAGAGTACGCGGGGTTCGATGTAAGAACGCACCCGAAATGGAAGGAAAACAGCTGGGCGTCAACGAGCAGCAACTGCAACGATCCTAGAGATGTTCGAATCGCGGGCTTGGAGGAAGAGTCAAAGAGGAGTAACGACAAATTTGACCGGTTAGATGAGTTCATGGCACGAGTAAACAGAACACTCTACCAGGGTCAGTCGAGTCAGCATGTGCAGCCTACGTTTCCCGATAAGCATGCCATGTTGACTCAATTCAACGATCAGCGCGCGCAGATGATGCCACAGGGGACTTACATTCTTCACCCGCCAGAGACAAGGATTAGGCAGGATCATCAGCCCGGGAGTTACCCCCCGATAGCAGAGGTGGCCGCAATCCCACTGGATTCCCATTCGGCCCTACATATAATTAGTTGAACATTTATTTACTTTTTTTAATGTTTAAATGTGTAACTTTTTAGTTATTAACAATTTTTAAGTAGTTTTAAATTAAATTATTAATTAAGGTGTTGTTGAGTGGTTATTTCATGTTAGTTTTAAAATAGATATTTTTGGTAAATACTAAAAATAGTCCACAAGTTCACACAACCATCTCATCATCAGTTCAATAAAAATACATGCATTACACGTTGAAATCGAAATGATAAATCTAATTAACATAACCAGGGTCATCATCGATGTTGTCATCTTCAGGGCGGAATCATCGCCAACCTCGTCATTTATATCGCCATATTCGTCATCCTCATCCTCTTCGTATACATCATCAACTTGCTGAATTTCGTCGTCTGCGAGAGGTACTGAACTGTTGTCAGGAACGGGCAGGACAACAGTTGCATTTTCATCCTAAAATACAGAAGTAGCATCGACGACGTATCTTGCCCTTGTAGTATACACTGCCCACCACCCTCTTCTGCTCGTGTTTGGTTGGGAAGGGTATTTTGTGTAATACACTTAATGTGCCTGGCTTGCAACTATAAACGGTTCAGCCGTTCCAGTTCCCAATCACCTCTGCGGATTAATATCCACCAACCGGTAACTAGGATGTACTGTCATGCCCCCGTAGATATCGTACCAGTCACACTTGAATAGTACAATACTCATCATTGAACCACTACCCCAGTATTCCAACTCAATAATCTCTTGTAGCATGCCATAGTATATCATATCATCTGGTCCCCTTACATTTCCCTTCAGATATACGCCACTATTCATCGTCTTCTTGTCCATCCCATGCTCCTTACTGTGGAAACAGAAACCGTTAATCTTAAACGCCTTGAATGTCTTTTTCTCTTAATAGTGGGATGTGTACTAAAGCGAGCAGGCGTTGGTCAACCCTGTAACACCCGGACCTGATAGTCTATTTGAACCAATCCACGAAATAAGTGTTGCGCCTTTCCTGAACCACATGATCCGGGGACACCGGAACACATATCGTGTTCAAACTACCTGTCACATATAAACAAATGAAGGGATGTACTTAAATTACATATGTATACAACTCATAACATGACCGATCATAATATAATAAATACCTTATCCACGGTTTGACCTCAGTGCAGTTAAAAGGACATATAACTCAGTGGCTCTGTGCTCGGCAAGGGTCAAATTGCGAGATCTGTCTCGTCTCTCCATAGGTTTTCCTTTATTTTGAAAGACGGACAACTCATCGCTCAAATTCAGAGACCTCTCAACCTCATTCCTATTCAGGCGGCTATGACAGGTTTCAACTCCTGGTCCAAAGTAAACTGCACAAAAGTTAGTAATCTCTCTTGTAATATTGGCCTTCACAATCGACCTTTCTGTTCTTGCTTTATTACCCATTGATCTTTTCAAAAATGCAAGAGGCAACAATCTTTGCATGAACACGTGACAATCATGGCTTTTCATCCCAACTAGTTTAAGTTGGTCCATATGGACACATCATGAAATGTTAGAAGCATACCCATCAGGGAACCTCAAACCCTGCAACCATTCACACACCAATTTCTTTTGCTCTTTACTCAAGCAGTAGTTGGCTTTTTTCTTGACAACTCTACCATTTTGACCCACCCCCAATAACAACTCTCGTCAGCTCGTTAACAACTACAAATCTCTTCTCGCATTCAAGTTATCCTTAGTCTTCTCTGGATCATCCATCACCGTGTTTTTGATATTATCGAAGAAGTTCTTTTCGCAATGCATTACGTCTAAATTGTGATGTATCATGTAGTGTACCAATAAGGCAGTTCCCAGAATATACTTCTCCGGTTCCAATTGTGCGCTTTTCCTAAACCTCGAATGATGATATTTTTGTTGCCGAATGGAATATCCGGCAAGAACTCTACCTGTTGTCGCATCTCTTCCCCGGATCTTCTCATCAAGGTCAAAGACTCTTCTGTCTTGCCTGTTAGGAAATCAGTAGTGTTGTCCCTGAAAGGATGGTCAGCTGGCAAGAAACGTCGATGACAGTCAAAAAGCAGTTCTTTCTCCCGTTCTTCAGCTGAAATGCTTTGGTCCCCTACATAGAATATGGATATGCCAACCTGTAATGGGTATTCACTGCGAAAACATGCCATACCCTGGGAAATCAGTGACAGTCCACATAACAGCTGCACGCATTATGAAATTTTGCATCCTACAGCTGTCGTATGTCTCAACCCTGACCTCCCACAGTGATTTCAGCTCATCAACCAATGGTCGAAGCAAAACATCTATGTTCTTCCCCGGGCTTGTTGGTCCAGATATCAACAAACTCAAAAAGATGTATTCTTGCCTCATGCAAAGATCAGGCGGAAGATTATACGGCGTGACAAAGACATGCCAACAAGACTATGGAACAACATTATTCGTAAACTCGTTGAATCCATCAGTGCAAATGCCATGTCTAACATTGCGTGGCTCATTAGCAAAAGTTGTGTGTGTTGCATCAAAGGATTTCCAAGCTTCTCCAGATGCCCGATGGATCATTTGATCACTGTCTCTCCGACATTTCAAATGCCACGTCATGTGTTTCGCATTCACGCGAGACATGTAGAATCGTTGCAGACGTGGCGTCAACAGCAGGTACCACAACTTCTTGCGACCAACGAACTTCGCTCTGTTATGTGAATTCAGCTTCTCTGCGAACCTGGCTTCATTGCATTCAGGACACAACGTATACTTACTGTCTACGTACTCGCCATAAAATAAGAAGCAATTGTTAGTGCAGAAATCAAATGTTGGGTAGCCCAGCCCCAATCGATTCATATATTTCTGCATGCTATACATACTGTCGCGCATCCTCTATCGAACTTCGGGACTCAGCGATTGGCGAAACAATTGTATGTTCTTTTCGCACGCCACGTTAAGGATAGAGTGGAGTACCTTGTTATTGAGCAATTCAGCGACCCATCCCAATACAGTGTTTCTCGCTCCCGCTCGTATGGGCTGCTCGGCCACCCGCAACATCTGGAAGAAAGCTTGTGCCTCGCTATTTGGTTGTTCGTTTCCAATCTAGAAATCATTTGTATTCTCAAATCGGCCAGCAAATGCATTTTTGACCATCTTGTCGATCCTGTAAGTTATGCCGAGACGACGACTCCTCCATGTTTGTATCAAACCCCATATTTGTATCAAACCCCTCCTTGGGCCTTCGAATTTCACCATGCCCAGTCCATACGTGGTATTGATGCGAAAATCCATATTTGTAAAGATGAATTCGAATGCCATCTCTACCACCAAATTTCCTATTGTAACATTTAATGCAAGGGCACCTAGCTTTGCCATTTCGTAATAATTGTGTTGCACTAAATGCGTGGTCTAGAAAAATTCCCACACCGGCTTCAAAATCAGGATTCCAATACCCGATATCATCGCCACCACGATTTAATCTTTCGTACATCTAACTTCGGTCTTCGTTGTTATACATTTTATAACCTATTACAAACACCAAAAACTACCCTTAATTAATAAACAATTACGTGTGAGGGTTGTCTAATATTAAAATGGGAAAATAAATATATCACTACAACATTTATGTACATATGCAAAAATATTTAACACTTAATTAAAACAGTTAAAATGCACTAACAAACTATTTGTAAACATGCAAATAATATACCAATGATGATCATATATATACTACAGAAAATTGAACTGTTGTATTTGAATAATTAAATTGCATGCTAAAGTATATTAATTTTAAGTAAATAAATATCCAAATTTAAGTAAGTAAAATCAAGCCAACAAAACACAGTAAATGTATTAAAATTACCTACTGATTGCCGCGAATTGTGAGCAGTATAGTCTCAGCTAATTTTTGGAGAGTTTGTTGAAAAAAAAAGTTGGGAGATGGAGGTTTTTGGGGGATGAAAACGGGTAAAAATGGAAAAAAATGATGGAAATGAGGGAAGAAGATAAGAAATTTGTGATATGAGTGTGAAATCTGTATAGCTTCAAAAAAATCTATCACCATACATAATAAGCAATGGTGACAGAGTAACTTATTGCTAGGTGCGGAGTCAAGGAAACCAGTCACCATTACTTTATTAATTATATATTTATATATATAATGCATGTTATAATATATTAATACACACATCTGTATAACATATATGTTTATACACATAAATTGATATTTATTATAAACACCAAGTTAAATGATTACAAAATATATTTTGTTTCTTAAAAATGTTAAAGAGAATTTATTTAAAATAAATTATATATATATATATATATATATATATATATATATATATATATATATAATAAAGTGGAGGAGAAAAGCACACCAAATTGAAAAATCAAATTTTGGCAAAAAAGTGGCGATGAATCCGCCACCATTTTTTTTTTTTTAAATTTTCAGAATTGTGGTGTCAAAATAATAAGTCACCATGGTTTTTCTTAAAAAAATTAAAAACCGTGGGGTCAGATTATTCTAACACCACGGTTTTTTAAAAATAAATCAAAAAAACGGTGCCGTCAAAATATTTTGACGCCACGCTTTTTAAAAAAAAAAAGTAAAAAGGCGTGGTGTCCGAGTATTATGACGCCACGCCTTTTTTAAAATAAAAAAGAAATAAGGGTGGCGTTAAAATAATCTGACGCCACGCCTTTTTTTTTATATTTTTGATTTTCTTTTAATATTATTGTATGGCTTCAAATTTATCTTACCCCACGTCATGGTTACAGACTATATTGACCCTACGTGGTGACTGATTTCTTTGACACCAGTTTTGGTGAGTAATTAATGAGTAACCATTGCTGACATAACTTTATGCTAACAAGCCTATAGTAACAAAGGCTTGTTACAAAATTTACTAACCCCATTGATCAATACTAACAAAAAACATAACAATGGTGAGTAAAGTTTTGACCCATTGCTACATTTTCTTGTAGTGATTGGAGGTGACAGAAAAAATAATTAAAAAATGTGGTTTGCATGATTCAAATGATTTTATAAAACAGAAAAGTTAAATTGAAAGATAAAACATTTATTCAAGTAAAAATGAATTTATAACACATTTATATAAAACGGTTATATGCCATTTCTCGCTTGGAATAAGAATTTATAATAAAATAGACACAAAGAATTATTTATAGTTGAAAACCTTTCAAATTCTGGAGGGATGCTTTAAAATTTTAAAATATGTCATTTGTGATAATAAGTTGTTGCAAGTAATTTTTAAAATCAAAGTTTTAATTCATAATAAGTAATTAAAAATATAATTTGAGATAGAAAATTTTATATGCTTGAAAGTTATTTAATTTCACTTTTTAAGTTCCCTTGTAAAATAACTCTGAAAAAAATAAGTATATTACTAAATATTTTCACTTTCATTTAAAAACTTGACAAAAATCACTCTTTATATTATGCACACACGTTTAAGAAGAAACATAAACAGAATAAAAAATACTTTACAAACATTAATAATATTAGTATGAGATAATATAAATTTAAGAGAAATTAGTTTCTAATTAAGAATGTATAATTCAAATCATGAAAGATACATTGCACAAGTAGTCACTCAATTATTTATTTATTTTTAAAACTGTTATATTATTCATCTTTCAAACTTTCTTGAGATGTTCACTTTGAATTTTACTATAAATATTACTTAAATAATAAGGGAATTACACAAACGCAAAAACACACTCACCCATATACCATATTATAAAGAGAAGAAATAATATAATTGAGAGTCAACTCAAAGTTTTGTTTGTGTCTCACTTTGTGTCTTACTTTCTATTAATATCTATATTTGTTAAATTCTAATTTAACTCCGGTTAACTTAACTTGTTTTAAATAACTTTTACAAACCAGCGTTGTATCTCTTCGAATTCCTCATTCAAAAAACCAACAGTGTGTCTGTTCGCATTCTTGGTTCAGCTAGCAGAATCTACACAATCTGGAAATCTTCTTTAAAAACTTTTTTCATCTCCTTCTTCAACAGTGCAACTATATCGCATTTCTTTCATCTTCCTTCGCTGGACCAGAGGGAATCAACGTCGTCGGACTAATTGAGGTATTACACTTTTTTAGATATGGAAATACATTTTCCTCTGCTTTTCATCAGCTGAAGCTTTTATTTAGTCGTGTACTTGGTGTTTGATTAAATGTCTGAATAAAAAAAAATTAATAATAGAGGCTTATACTTGCTTTAATTTTGCTATAGATGACTGTATGGTATATATATTTGTTGTAAAGTATCGTCTAACAGATGTTTTAAGATTGCAATAGCAACTTTAAAGAATCAAATGGAATTTGTAAGGAGATCATACTTCAATAGTTTATAGTTTTTGCATCATTTGGGTTCACATATGGCAGGATGAAGTTAACTTCTTGTCATACTATTTGTGGTTCTCTCTGGTCAAATTTTTCTAACTTCGTGTAGGATATAACTGTCATTATTCAATATCATAAGCAATGAGCTAGCAATTAGTAGCAAATACATTGTAAATAGCTCATGCTTCTAGTTTAACTCTTATCGCTACAAAACCTTTTTTAGATTTATTTGTTCGTCGAACTCACTCAAGCTCACTGCCAGTGTTTAGTTGTTTCAGAAGTTAATTTGAGTGGCGTAATTTAATATTTAGAAACATAAACTGAACCCTTCAGTTTATTTGCAATGGAGCTTCAGATTCCATTTATATGTGTAATTAGAGGCCTAAGATTACTCTTTGCATGATGTTTAAGTGTATGAGAATTATGTTCGGCATTGAGTTTTCCTAATAGTGACTTTTTGTTAATCTTTCATAGGGACAACTTTGGTGGCTCGGTCTTGAAAAACTGTTCCTCATGGTGGGCAAACTTCCTACTAATAAGATAACAGATGTGCAGAGAACAAATTTGGTTGAACAATTAACAAAGTTCCTGACATTTTTTTGCATCTATAGATTCAAGAAGCCGGGGGGGGGGGGGGGGGGGGGGGAGGGGGACTATGGATTAATATGAATGCAGAACTCAGGTGATAAATACTATAGATTGGAAGCATTGGAGGAGATTATGTCTGTCATGGATAGTGGAAAAGTAGCTCTATTGCCGGCTATAGTGAACCAAGAAGCGCATTTATATACTCCAACAATGATGCAGACTTGTGACCAAGTTTATCCATTTTGATGACTTCGCTTCATTCTTCGTCAACATTCTTTCTTAAGGATAAAGTATTGGTTGATCTTTTTTTTTACAGTTTGGACTCTCATCGTTCTGTAAATTATGAGTACTTCACATGTATTGGTACTCAACAAGTATTTATTTGTTGTTTTTGAGTATAAAATTTCATTAAATTGTTAAAGAAGTATATGGCAGTTGTAGCAATTCTTATTGCACTCATATATGAATTCTAATGCCATGCAATTATCTTAGCGAATTAAAGACTGTTCAACAGAAGAGGTTCTGTAGTTGAATGCAGACATCACCACTTACTCAATGTAGCACGCTCATTAAGGTTTCAAGCTAGTCTACCTCTCACTTTTTGGGGTGACTGTGTTCTTACAGCAGCATACCTTATAAATAGAACACTCACTCCTCTGTTGAACAAACTAACTCCTTTTTGTCACCTATATTCCAAAAATCCTCAATACTCTCATCTCAGAACTTATGGTTTCCTATGCTATGCTACCACATTAGGTAAACCTCAAAATAAATTCTTTCCAAGAGCCACAAAGTTTATATTCATCGACTACCATGCACATGTCAAAGGCTATAAACTCTTTGATATTCAAACCAAAACTGTTTTCATCGCAAGGGATGTGATCTTCTATGAAGATCATTTTCCTTTCTCCACCTCTCCATCTCAAAATCATACAAATCCTTTTCCTTCAGACACATCACATTACATTGAAGAAGATACTCCACCTCACTGTCGAACACAACCACCTGTTGGAACCATTCTAGACACAGAATTTTCTGAACCAATCCTCTCTTCACCTCATGATTCCTCCGATAGCATTACTCACGATTCGTCTCTTTTGACTCAAAATCCCTCTCTTGGTAATTTCCTCATACGTTCCTCTAGAATCAGGCGCATTCATATCACCTAGTAGATTATGAGTGCAGTTCCACTCAATCTTTAGCTACTTCAGTCATCACTCAAACTTTTGATCCTCTACACTCAGGTAACTCCATTCCTTCATCTCTTAGCTTCTCTACTTTTGTGTTTTCTTCTGTTCCTCTCACTTTTGATTCATATTCTGAGCCATCCACCTATGAAGAAGTGATCCAGAACCCCTTGGGGAAGACTGTTATGAATGATGAATTAACTGCTCTTAAGACTAACAACACTTGGTCTCTACAGACCCTGCCACCTGGTAAGATTGCTATTAGATGTAAATGGGTCTATAAAATCAAATACACATCCACTGGTTATGTTGACAGATATAATGCACGCCTTGCTTCCAAAGTGTACAATCAAAAGAAAGGTTTGGATTATTTTGAGACATTCTCTCCAGTAGCCAAGATCACAAGTGTTAAGATGTCTTCTTGTTGTTGCAGCAGCTCAAAATTGGTCTATTTTCCAAATTAATGTCAACAATGCCTCCTCTATGGTGATATTGATGAAGAGGTTTACATGTTACCTCCTCCTGGTGTTGCTATTGTAGGAGATAATATGGTTTGCAAACTTCACAAGTCATTAAATGGCCTTAAACATGCCTCTAGGCAATGGAATCACAAGTTAAATTCCATCATTCTTCAACAAGGTTTCAAACAATCCAATGCTGATCATTCATTGTGTGACCATCTGAATGGAATCACAACTGTTGTGTTGATCAATGTAGATGACATAATAGCAGCTGCAATGACCTCACTTCCATTGAGAAATCGAAAGCAACTCTCAAGAAGCATTTTCAAATAAAGGATCTCGGTCCTTTAAGATTCTTTCTTGGAATTGAGGTCTCAAGAAGCAACAAAGGGATCTCCATTAACCAACACAAGTATGCACTAGAAATTATCAAAGATTGTGGTTTGCTTGAAGAAAGGACAGTGAGATTTCCTATGGAACGGAACCTGAAGTTGTCTCAATAAAAAGGAATCAACATAGAAAATCCTACTGAGTTTAGAAGAATCATAGAGAGACTGTTGTATTTGGATGTAACTAGACCAGACATATCATATGCTGTCCAAACCTTAAGCCAATTCATGAGTGATCCAAAACACACACACATGAAGGCAGCATACAGAGTAGTTCAGTACTTGAAAGCATCATCTGCACAAGGGATATTCTTTCCTAAAGATAATATCATACACATCAAAGCATACTGTGATGCAGACTGGGGAGCTTGCGTGGATACTAGAGAGTCTATCACAAGCTACTGTATTTTTCTGGGAATGCTTTGGTTTCATGGAAATCCAAGAAGCAGAAACCATCTCTAGATCTTCTGCAGAGGTTGAATACAGGCCAATGGAATCAACTACTTGTGAGATAGTATGGTTGAAGAGTTTGCTATTGGATCTTGGATATCATCATGATGAACCTAGCCAAATGTTCTGTGACAACCAGGCAGCAATTCACATTGCTTCTAATCCAGTCTTCCATGAAAGAACAAAACATATTGAGATAGACTGCCATGTGGTAAGAGAGAGGTTGCAACAAAGTTTGTTCAAATTGTTCCATGTTTCCGCTGAAACACAGTTGGCAGATGTTTTCATAAAAGCACTTGACTTCAAAAGACTTCAAGAACTTATGATAGAGATGGGATTGGTTGAAACACACTCACATCTTCATGGGGAGTATAAAAAAGCAGAAAAGCAACATTGTTGCATCATGTGAAGCAGGAATTGCAATTCTACCACATCAGCAAAGTGACATCTTAAAAGGAATAAAAGTTTGTTAGCATTGTTAGATATTATTGCCTTTTTATTCCCCTCTTTCCTAGATGGATTATTCTAGTTTATGTACTATAAATAGAAGGACAACCTCAATGTAATCAATCATCTTTTTCAATGCAATTATCAATGGTTTTATTCCTTTTGTTCACAATGTTTGTTCTCATCTCCTTCTTTATTTTGTATACCATATTTTGTTAATATACAATGCTGGTATGGTACTTTCATGAAGCGTGTCTTTTAGTTTTCCATAGCTTTGAAAGTTCTAGTTCAGTTCTACAAAAGCATGGGAAAATGTGTCTAATGTCATGATGAAGTAAGGGCAAGTAAAAGCTAAGATTGTATCTAGATTGACCAGACTTTTCCTTTATTTTCTCCTGTAGTTCTCGTTCGCAATCTTGAGTTTTAGACTTTCAATTGTTAAGTTGTCTCTCAAATATATGTTCTTTCTTTCATGATGATTTGTAGTTTTATCTTTATAGTACTTTTTGAAGCTAAATGCAAGTTCAAATTTTAAGCAATTTACAAAGTTTTAAATCCAATAAATGGCTATCAATTGTGACCGATTTCTCTATGATGTTATAAGAGAAAAGTAGTTGTAGATCTTGAACAGGATCAATGGTAGTTGCACTTGTTATCACTTAACATTGTTGAGGTGTATAGGTGAAACTTTGTTGGTGAATGATATCATTTGAAGTAAAAAAATCTGTCATATTAAATTCTTTGCCTTGGTCAGATCTGATTGACTTGATGGATTTACTGAACTGGGTCTTTATTTGCTGAAAGAAAGTGTTGATAAGTTCACTGGCTTGGTTTTTTTGATGCATGAGAAACACCCAAGTGAACCTATTATGGTCATCAACAATGGTTAAGAAGTATTTTGAGTCATTGAGTGAGGTAGTGCTAAAAGGCCCCAAATGTCTACATGAATCGAATCAAAACAGTTATAAGATTTGTGTGGGTCATTAGGAAAAGACAATCTATGTTGCTTAGACATATGACAAGTATCACAAACCACAAAATCAAAAGTAGAAGGAAATTTTTTAGGATAGTCTTGATACAGACGGATGGCCAAGCCTATTGTGCCATAGGTGAATGAAAAACAAAAAGAACATAAGAGGGTTTGACAAGTTTTGAACAGATGCCTTCCTTTCTAGGATCATGGAGTACAACCCCTTTTCCTCTCTAGCTATCCCAATCATTCTCCATTTGCTTATATCTTGAATTACAGACAAGTTAGACCAGATGAGTAAGTAGCAATTGAGGTGGTGAATTAACTTGCTAGCACAGATAAGATTCAAAGAAAATGTTGGAACACATAAGACATTAATGAGAAAGATATCACTATTGAATTTAACTGAGCCAATATGAGTAGCAATGACAGCTTTGCCATCATGAAGTTTGACAAAGGTGTTATGAAAGAAATGCAATGAATATAGAGATTAGAGTTACAAATGATGTGATCTGTGGCTCCTGAATCTAAGATCCAGTTACCTGGACTAACATAAATAGAAGAAGGAAGCATGTTTGTGTGAAAAATGGTGTGTGAGGTACGATTGAGGGTCATGTGAGCTGTACCGGAAGAACTAGAACCTATGGTTTTAGTAACCTGATTCACCTGACTGAGAAGCCCCTGATTCACCTGATTGTGATATTGGGACCCGTGATCTACCATCTCCTGTATTTTGAGAAGCCTGATCGATTCTGTTGCCTGAGTATCTTGGCTTAAACTTGGCATATTTATGACCTGGTTGATAGCCATAGATCTCAAAGCAGGCATTCACAGTATGGTTTGTTTTCCCACACTTGCTGCAGGGTGCTCTCCCCGTGTATCCATTGCCAGTGAATTTGTTCCATGGTTTTGATTGGTTCTTTTGGTATCATTAATCAACTACTACAAATGGTGTGATGGGATTTTGAGTTTTCACAGTCATAGCAGCTGAGTCTAGGACCTGAGATAGCTGCACAAAAAGCCCCAAATTTACTTCTTCTGAAAGAATCAGATTAAATACCACATCAAGTTGTGGTATGGATCTTTTAGTAACACCTCATTTCTTACTTGTGCATAGATTTCGTCTTAACCCATGAGGAACTGCATCACACGACTGATCTCATTTCTTTTTTGTTTTTTAACACTGATGCAATCTCACACTCAGTATTTGAACAAACAATTGTTTTCTCATACATGTTAATTTCATCCCAAATAGCCTTTAGTTTGGAGAAATATAAGCTCGAAGGACAACCACTCTGTTTAGTACCAATCAATTGTTGTTCTAACATGTAAACTCTACTATTATTGATTTTAGAGATAAGTTATTTCAGTTCTTTCCATACCTGAGAAGCTAAATATGAGTAGAGGGTATATCGTGCAATCTTAGGTCGTTTGAGATCCATGCTAATACCATATAGTTGCATCTGATCCATCTCCCGTAAGATGAATATGTTGGGGATGGCTGTGGGATGGTTCCATCGATGAATACCAGATTGTTCTTTGCCAGGAGAGCAATGTACATGGCACGACTCCATTGATGATAACTTTGAGAGGTTAGTTGTTGATTTACCAGGATTTGCCTCAGGTTTTCTCCATGATGCAGATATAATGGATTTGAAGGATCATCAGCAGTGTATGTTGGCACATCTGCTACTAATATTAAACGGCTTGGCTGTATAAAGGGTTAGGTTGATTGTTCATGGTTTTGTGATGTCAAGAACTGAAAAAGGTTATGCGGAAATGTGTTCTCTGATACCATAACAAAATGTGGTATACAAAATGAAAAAGAAGATGAGAACAAACATTGTGAACAAAAGGAATAAAATCGTTGATGATTTCACCGAAAAAGATAATTGATTACATTGAAGTTGTCCTTCTATTTATAGTACAAAAAGAGAATAGTCCAGCCAGGAAAGAGGGGAATACAAAGGGAATAATATCTAACAATGCTAACAAACTTTTATTCCTTTTAAGATGCCATTTTGTTGATGTGGTAGAATTGCAATCCCAGTTTCACATGATGCAACAAAGATAGTATTTGTAGTAGCACAACATCCATTTCAAGCTAAAGTCTCATATTGGTCAAAAAAGTATAGTCTGGATAAAACCATGGAATAATAGCAATCTAGAATGAAAGGGATAAATAAGAAAAGAGAAACTAAATATCAAAGCAACAATTAACAAATCTGGTCAAAACTCGGTATGAGCCTGCTTGGCACAGCAACAACACTCATTTCTTGGGTATATGAGAATGGATCTCATCTATGTTTGACTATGTGGATCTATGTTATTTCCATCGGCCACTCGAGCTTCACTAGAAATAGGCAAATCGTCGTTGTCTTGAAAATCAAGTCTTTGGCGTGTTTCTTGTCCATTCATTGATGTGTTATTCACATCCATCACTTAAAAAAAAGTCTCTAAGAAGTGAATATAAAGTACCATTATAGGTTCATCTATCCATTTAATTGAACAACCTATTAGCTTTTGACGCACCAGTAATGTTTTTCCAATTTATTGAATAAGATCGAAAACATTGTTATTCCAGTAACATCTCATAAGATCAAATATATAATGTTGGCACAGCTGCAATTTATTGAATTGGAATGAAGTCTCTGCAATTTATTGTATATGAAACGTTTTGGTAGCCAAAAAAATATATTCATGCCATATCCATGCACAATAGTATGGTGAAGTTTGGAGCCCGCTGCTTTCCATTGTTGTACATGCGCATTTACTTTGGTCAAGATAAAAATCTATCATATAATTTATTTTTTAAAATAAATAAAGGATAAAAGCATTAAACCCCCTATACTACGCCCCGAATGCGTTTTGCCCCCTATCCTTTTATTTTTGGCGACTTGCCCCATGTACTATGGATAAATAAGCACTTTGCCCCCTGAGTCCAAATTCAATGGCAAAAAATGGTCACATGTGTCCATATACAACGGTGAAAAAATGACTTAGTGGGCAAAGTGCTTCTTTATCGATAGTACAAGGGGCAAGTTGCAAAAATTAAAAGAATAGGGGGAAAAGTGCAACATGGGGTAGAGTATAGGGGGCTTAACGCTTTTATCCCGATAAATAAATTAACCTCATCAAGCTTGTAAGAAGAAAACTAACATGTTCAGGTCCACTCCTATACACTAATGTATATGCCAGCAACTATAGTACATTTTACTTTAATAAGTAGCACAAATTTGTGAGAAGATATAGGTTAGAGTTTAATCTCAACACACATTCTCCATATTAGTTATCAGTGGTTATTATAAATGTACGTGCATATTTCCAGATGAATTATAGTAGAAAACACCCACTCATATTTCAAAAAGATGGTATCTATAGCAAAATATTCTGATTGATAGTTTTAACATTGACAGATATGCAGTGTTTTACAAGCTCCAGTTGATGAAAAACAGAGGAAAACAAATTTTCCATATCTAAAAAAGTGTAATACCTCAATTAGTCTGACGACGTCGATTCCCTCTAATCCAACGAAGGAAGATGAAAGAGACGAGATATAGACACATTGTTGAAGAAGGAGATGAGAAAAGTTCTTTGAATCCAGATCGTGTAGATTCTGCTTATTGAAAGAGGAATGCAAAGAGACACACTGTTGGTTTTTTGAATGAGGAATCCAAAGATCCATAGCGCTTGGTTTGTTAAAATTATTTAAATCAAGTTAAGTTAACTAAAGTTAAAT
Source organism: Misopates orontium (assembly GCA_946800315.1). Taxonomy (NCBI): domain Eukaryota; kingdom Viridiplantae; phylum Streptophyta; class Magnoliopsida; order Lamiales; family Plantaginaceae; genus Misopates; species Misopates orontium. The sequence continues at coordinate 23,443,426 of OX326946.1, forward strand.
CAGATTTAATTAAAATAGGTATTACTATTAATAGAAATTGGAACAGAAAATTGGATAAAAGGTCTATTAATAGAAACTGGAACAGAAAATGGGATAAAAGGTGGGACAGAGGATCCACATCCGTTTGTGGGTCTAGTTTTGAATAATATAGAGCTTGTGAAGATACCAAGAAGTCTGAGAAGTTTGTTAGCTATAAGAAAAATCAAGCTAGTGTATGAGGAGAAATTTAGGGTTAATTGAGTGTATGGCGAGAGTTCACTTTCGAGCAAAGGTAAGTGTTAGGAATTATACCAAAGGCTTCAGTTGACATGAATTCCCAGGGTCTACCTGATCGCCTAAAACTAGAAAGTGATATTTCACTGCAAGTGTATGGTTTGCAAGTAATAAAGGGAAGCAGGATTACAACCCTCAAATATCGATCCCACGAGAGTGTTGCGCTTGACTTCAACTATTTGTATCGGTTTGTGCTTTAATAAAGACTAATAAATGCAAAACTGTCACCTTTCACACTCATGTCTCAATAAATAAAATAAACAAAGCGGGATTTTGATTGAGATGATTAATAACTGTTAGGACCAGGATTCGGTCGTTTGGTGTTTGAACTGTTAGGTTGTATTTTATTGTTTAAACAACTATTTGCGGTTAAGATATTTATTAGTGGTTTATGTATGTACAACTTACTACAATAATATCTCTAAGAGTCCTGATTTGACCTAGCACGAATTACTTAAGAGATTATTTAATTAGTTGTATTGATTTCATCCTTAATTAGATAAACATGTGCTGACCGTCTATGATTAAATAATTTATCTTTTGAATGATTTCTTGGGAAGAAAGATATACTAGGATCATTATTTATGGTGAGTTATATTGAGTAAGATCCTTGAAGATTTCATGAATAATATCATTTCTTTATTTGAGTAGGATTAGAATGTTTCCCTATCAAAATTTCCTTAAAGATTGTGTATATCTTTTTATGTTAAGGTTAGAGATTCGTTCTTATGATATTAGAATATTAGATTACAGAAATACGTGCTTAAATATAGTTGACTTCCTAAAGTTCTTTACGATCTTTCCTAATGCATGCTGATTAAATTTTTCACAGGGAAAGAATTATGTGCATGAAAGTCATAGTATATCAATATTCTTGTTTTTTAGAATAAAGATATTCTGTGAATTATGGAAACAGGTTTATGCCGTTGCAACTGCACTATCTTCGTGTTCCAACAATAGTAAGTTTTGTGCTCATTCATGTTGTTCAGCTCTTTGTATATTTCTTATCTTATTAATTAACTCATGTGATCTTAATTAATTTAGTTATGAATGATTTAATAAATTCATTTCTAAAGAGTTCATTAATTAAAGTGTTTTACATTTTTAGGAAAGTATTATTTGTTAAAGTGTTAATTAATTCACTATTTATTATATTCTTAAAAAGTGTTTGTCTTTGATTTAATTATCTAGCATTATCTTGGATTCTGTTAACATGTTTAAATAGGATTAAAAGGTTGCTGCGTTATTGTGTTTCCATCTTCAGGAGATAGAGTTTATATTATGATGCAGTTTTATCTTATTTAGGATAATGAAATATTTACTTAACTTATCTAATCTTTGGAGAGCATGTCTTTTTATTCTTGGATAGATTCAGCTGATCTTTTTACTTGGGGAATAAGTTTGCATACGTGGTCTTATTTCAGGGATCATCCATAAGAAAGATAAAGACCGGATACAATCAAGAAGATTCTGAAAGTTGTAAACCGAGTAAGCTGTTGCAACTGCTGCTACGGATCAGACCAATTGATGAACCTATAAACAGAAGAGTGATTTCATTGTATCATTTAACCTTTGAGCATATTATAATACAAATCATAAGAAATGTTCACTGTTAGTTTCTTTGTTTAGTTTCATAGTTTCATCAAGGAAAATGTTAAATCCTTATTTTGTTTAAGTTTTATAGTCAATTAGAGTAAGTATTTGTTCCAAAGTCCAGATCAAACTAAAGAAGAAGAGTGCTCGAAGGTGTTCGAACGCGTCAAGATATCTTCCAGTCAGATGGAGTAGAAGTAGCAAAGCCGTATCATATAGGTTTTAACTATAGAAGTCGTATCCTGTAAGTATAAATACTTTAAAACTTTGAAAGAGATCTAACGTATTAGGCGGGAAGCCTCGTGGCGTAGGGAATAATCTAAAATATATTTATCATTTACATTTTCTGTTTTATGGTAACTGTGAAATGTGACATCTTCATAGTTAGTATCCTTTGTTTACATAAATAGATTACTCAATAGTTAAGACACAACAAAATTCTCCCTTGGGTTCAATATTTGTGGATTATAATTACTTCCCTATATTACTTGCACCAGTATGCTTGCAGTAAAAAAATGCCATAAAAGGTTTGGGCATGTCAGGTTTCTGAGTGGATTGATCAACAAATTGGAGGGAAGATCTAGTGGGAGTTATCTAAGTCAAATTTAAACTCTTATAAACAGTCATAAGCGTCAAATTAATGCTAGCACCAAGATCGTAAAGTGCGTTTTATAAAATAATATTGTTTATGGTGCAAGGCACTGTAAAACTCCTTGGACCATTCAACTTAAGTGGCATGAACTTAGGAACCCATCGTAGCTCTCCATCTTTCAAATTGTATGACATCAATCTATTCCTTACTGTCAACATCCTTCTTTAATTCAATTGGTGCCTCAATGCCCTTCACATTTTCTTCCTTCTTTGATTCTGATTTCATCTATTCTTGATGATTTTTCTAATATTTCATTCCGCTCAATGCTCTTTCTTGTCCATCTCTGGCTTCAAGATATCCGTATATACCAATCGTTTCACCATAACTAGTTTCATAGAATCTCAAAGCAAGCTCAGCTACTCTTTCTGGAATAGGTATAACACTGGAATACTCTCTTAGATGGCGTGTTTCAAGCTCTACGAGTGTATCTTCATATAGCCAAGCTCTCCTTTAGATAATATTCTCTTTCTTTAGGGTTCTGCTCAGTGTTTCCAGCCAAAGCTCATGGCAGTCGATTGGATACTTGAGTTCCTGATTGGTCTATCTGTTGCTCCAAACACTTCAACAAAGTAATTGCTTGTTGAGCCCGATCTTCAAGCTTACCCATTCTACTATTCGACTGCTTCATATGGTCCTTGAAGTTTTGTATCCTCTCACTTGGTTGATACCCTGACTGTTGGTGCCTTGGTGGATATGAGTTTTGACTATTTCCTCCCCAAGAGTTATAATTGTCTCTTTTGTAGCTTGGAACAGATGAGCCTGGTTGTTGATTGTTTCTTCTGTTGAAGTTATTTGCATAATAAACCTGCACCATTTTGTTGTTCCTGCATCTTTGAGTCTAGTCCTTTCATCAGTCTTCTTCAAGCAGACATTCATAGCATCGAATCTGGCCAGTAAAGTATCGATATCCAGAACTTGATGTAACCCAGCAGTCTTTCTTGGTATTTCTCGTTCTCGTGCTGGTAACAATTTCCTATGACCTTGCTCTATTGTCGCCGGCACGTCTAAGACTTCTTAATCTATTATAGCCATGAAACTACCTTCAGATGTAGCATCTAAATGCTTCTTTTTCTCCTGTGTGAAGCCATGAATAAAAATGTGATAGTAGACAGAATTGAGTCATCCCATAGGCAGGTATTGACCAAGGATTTGAATCTTTCCCATGCTTCTTGGCATCTTCTAACTCTTTTTCATGAAATCCCATGATTTCATTTCTTTACTTCATAACCTTCGATTGTGGGCAATATTTAGCTAGAAACAATCTTGTCATTGTATCCAAGTTTCGATGCTATTTGGTGGTAACTGGTCAAACCATTTCTTTTCAAGATTTTTCAAGGAAAATTAGAGCAGTTGTAACCTTGATATATTATCCACATACCCATATCCTCTGCATGTTTGCAAGAATGATTTCAGAAACTCCTTTGTGTCTTCAACAGGTGCACCCTCAAACTGGTTTGAGAAACTAAGTGGATTCATCCGCTCTTCAGTGGATGGCTCCCAAGTGGGATCCTTAAACACTTACTCTGCATATCATCGAGATCTGGCAAGATCTCTTATCTTCTTCCTTTCTGATACCCTGACTTGTCATTGCCTCTTGGTGGTTAATTTGGTGGAAAAGTTGGTTATGGAGTCTCTTCCTCATGTGGAAGTTCTCCTCCTCCTCCCTCGTTATTCGCCATGGACTTAGTGGCTTTCAGCTTTCTACGAGTCTTTTTAATTTATAGGTCGATCGGTATTAGATAAATCCTTAAGCTCCAGGCTTTAAACCAATGTCACTTTCTTGAAAAATGAAGGCAAAATAACCAAATCAACAAGACTCTAAAACAAAAATAAACAAAAATAATGAACGCCATTGACTCACTGACAACAACGCCAAAAACTTGATCGCACAAAACTAGACAACAATATTTTACCGCAAATGTACGAGTTGCAAGTAATAAAGGGAAGTAGTATTACGACCTTCAAATATAGATCCCACGAGAGTGTTGCGCTTGACTTCAACTATCTTATCTATTTGTGCTTCAATAATGACTAGTGAATGCAGAGCCGTTACCTTTCACACTCACAACACAACAAATAAAATAAACAAAGGGAGATTTTAATATATGGTTCATAACTAAAACACTTGAAAATAAGGACATAACTCAATAATAGACTAGTGGTATCGTAAGAAACTAGGTTTCTCCTTATAGATCTGATCGAAGGTTCATAGACAAACCATTGTTGTGATGGATTATGTGGATTCGCGTGTGGGATATATTAAATATGAAGTGTTTCTATAATTGTGGTTTCTCTATTCTGTAGTTCGGAATGGTACTCTATGTACTCTACTCCTCCAAGAGCATATACCTTAGTGATCATCCACGTCTTAGTTTCTAGATGCTAAACATCACAATAAATGTGGAATTGTATAACTTATAAGATCTTAGCCTATGAGTTCTTTGGTCAAGTCTTAAAAGAATCATGACATTTATGTGTGGATCAGCCACACAAAACCATTAAAATCAAGTTATTGATTCAGGTTCATTGTTCCACACACAATCATCAATACATAATCATCAAAACATAATCTCTATCCAAATACTTTCATCGCCTCACGACACACAATAATATTGTCTTCAATAATATGATTAGGAAACAATAATATTGTCCAGAATAAAAGTGCAAAACTAAAATAACTAAGAATATCCAAAGCACATATTATAATCCAAAATTAATACTACGAATTAACATCAACTCAATTGCAGCTCACATTTTTATTCTTCGTGTGGATCCAAAGTCTCCAAAATATCTGATAAACCCTATGTAGAATAAAAATGGTTGTAGAACCTCTATATTCTCAAGAGAGCACCCGTTTTTCACAAGTTTCTTTTCTACTATTTATATTCATTTGGGCTAGGATAGCATCATACTTTGATTCAACATCAAAAAACTAATTTTTTAGTCAATGCAATCGTATGCGATTTCATATCCCTTCGCATGCGGTGGCTAATTCTTTAGGGCTCTGTCATCTTTAATTTGTCCCGGCATAAACAATCGCATATGTCTTTTTCCTCTCTTCTACGCAATCGCATGTGCCATGCAATTTCATCTCTTCGCATTCTCTTCGCTTCCCTGCTCGCATGATTTGCCTTTTTTGACCACTTTTCATTCATTTTCATCGAAAATACGCATAAACAACAAAATGAAAGAAACAAGTAATAAGACTAAAATAATCACGAATCAAGGTCAGAATTAGTCTTTTTGACACATTAGATGTGAATACAAAATGGACTCATCACAACCGTTAGGTGTTGAGTTTAAAGGTAACTAGTAGAGTGAATAGAAACAATGTTCTTTAATCATGATGTCTTCATTGCGCTACCAGAAGGTTTAGAAACACTAGAAGAAATATTTTGTATAAGTTCATGGGCTTAGTTAAACTTGCTCAACAACTTATTGGATGGCTAAATGTAAATGGTTTCTACGATATATTATGTTCTTTTTAGATCATTGTTTAATCATGAATTTATGAAGTTGATGGTCGTTGACTTCTTATATCGGCTCCTACTTTTTAGATGGGTTAGGGCTAGTTTCAGAAACAAGGAGATGGGGAAAAATTTTGTTGCTGATTTTTCCCAGAATCTACACACGAAAATTAGGATTTTCGGCAACTTTTGCTGAATTGATTGTATGAGTAAACAATTTCTACAAGATGATGGGCATGTATAAAAAGGTTGCCAAAGTAAAATGCAAGTTGAATAGTGATGTATCTAGCTGTTTCACGAGAAATTATTTCGCACAACGTCGCATGATCAGGTGACACAACAAGTCGATTATTGGTGTAAATACATGGTAGATACTGGGATGGTTGAGGCCTATATTTTAAGAAAGTATTTTCATCTAAACCGTTGGTCGTTGGTTGCACCACGTCAACAATGCAACAGTTGCATAAAATAATTTTTCTTATTTTACGTGGTTGCTTGTAAAACAACCTAGAATGCTTTTTATAATTGAAACCGTGAACTAATAATAATTAAATAATTTCAGTAAGAAAAATTCGTTGCTGTTAGTAACGAACTAACAATGAACTACCTACAGACAAATAACTACTCGATAATTAGTGATAAGATACCAATGAAATGTCTAAAATATTATTTTACTGGTGCTATTTTGTTGTTGTACAGTTGGAAATATAAATTTTCGACTCAACGAAATTAAACTTGTCCCTATTTTGCTAGTATTCAGCGGAAATAGTTTGACTTAGAATATGTCTTGACACCAAATTTAGCGACAAAAACTGTGTTGTATAATTTTCCCATTATTTGTAGTAAAATAGTAAAGAACTTCAAATTTTTATTAAAATATAAACTGAAAATGTAATTTATTTGGTAAAAGATCCAACCAAAAATTTCTATTGTTGGTCGGTTCATACTTTTTCCTCGCCCCAATTTTTCTGTACCATATATATGTGCCACACTCTGTACCACCAATCACACTATGATATGATTCTTTTGATACGGCAATAAAAGGAGAGAGAGAAAATTAAATTTACTTACTCACTTCATCTTCCCTAAGCCATTTTTAATCTGCTAGAAAGAAGAACTCCAATGCTTTCATATCTGCCATGAATCTTTGAAGAAAATTTTCTAAAACACTTGATGAAAAATCTAAAATACTCTTTGGCATTATTTCTGGCATAACTTCCAAAATATTTACGGGAGTTGAAGAGATGGGTTTGCTGTCAAAGGTATTTTTGAATTCACCATGATAATAATAATGTTATCTGTAAAGAGTAATACGGCGTGTGGCCACTTTATTTCTTTTCCTGAGACGATGAAACGTGATTTCGTTTCATCCGTTCATCAGCCCATGGAAGGCTGGAACAATTGCAGAGAACAGAAACATGAAAAGCTCCAATGCCAACAAAACTAAAAAAACAGAGCATATATTTTCGCCCTCTCAAACTCACAATTGCGGCCATTGAATTTTTTATCTTCCTCCTTCCTTTTGCTTTAAAAATTAACGAAATTGGCTTCTTGATTTTAAGTAGCAATTTAAGTTTCAATTTATTTTACATAATGAACATATTATGAGCACATAATGAAGGTTCACTAATTAAGTTCTGAAATCATCATCTATCACGTGAATAACAAAACTAAGTTACTCCGCAACTACCATATCTACAATTTTTAAAAGGCTATGATAAATCCAAGTTTTTCTTTATTTTTATTCTGTTACTGGATATAGTATATTTGAATTCATTTCTTCATTTTCAAACCCATGTCATTAACTCATCACTGTTATAAACAATTTAACAAATAATTTCTCATTGTCATCCATTTTTTAAAACTCAAATGCTCGAAACAGTGTAGTAAACGTTGGATATCTCAAGTTGAAATAATTTGTTTCCAAGAAATCAAAATAAGTCACATCTAGACCCAGGGAGAGAGAACTGAATAAATGGCTGAGTTTCTTTTTTTTTTCCCTAGCTTTGAAGATGGCGTGAGGAAGATGAAGTTGGTAGTTGATACACTTAATTTTCTCTCTCTCCTTTTATTGCCGTATAAAAAGAATCATTTTTTTTATATACCTAAAATAGGATTTTGAAAGTTTGACCAAAGATAAAACCTAAGTTGCTAGCTTGGCTTGAGTATGACACGTGTCATAGTGTGATTAGTGGTATAGAGTGTGGCACATATATATGGTACAGAAAAATTGGGGCGCTTTTTCCTTCCCGTCACTTAGAATTTCCTCCCATTTTTCACATTTTTCTCTCTCTTAAGAATGATAACCCCACAAATAGGAAAAGATATTACATAATGTCTATGAAATAGTACACTCTACGATATGATAACATTAGCTTAAATAGTTCGCTCAATTCACGCCCTTTCTCTTTTCTCCCTTTAAGAATGATAACCCACAAATTATTCTCGATCTCCTAAATCAATTCCAGCAACTTCAGTAAGCCTTGTTGAACAAATTACAAATAGGGATGATAGGGATTTGTTATTGTTTGCCTAGAAAATAATAGTTAATTGAAGAAAAAGTATTTTTAATTATAATTGGTCTATATGGTAATGAGATGTTTCGTTTTAACTATTGACACATGTTTTACATGATAGATCAAATTTGCAAGGCGCGTCAGATATCCACCTATAAGACTCCCTATCGCCAACTTGGGTACTAGGTTTTGAGGTCCCCAATGGACGGTGCGGACACGCTGTATTTAATTATGTGATAGTCAAATCAACTACTAAAGTATATTTTGGTCCAATTATAGTTACTGCTACTTTAAATTAAGTTACATGAATGAAGCTTAGGGCAATCAGGAGGTACGGCAATAGTTTAACGTTTTATAGTCAAAATCGAAATATAAACCTAAGATATTTTTGAAAACTAGGTACGGCAACTTTAAAGTTTTATAGTCAGAATCGAAACATAAACCTAAGATATTTTCGAAAAAGGTAAAATGCATCAAACCCCCACAATTTATACCCCTTTTTACATGTTGCCATTTAATTTTTATTTTTTTGCAATTAACCCTCAACCTATTGAAAAATGTACAAACTGCCCCCTGAAGCCAAATCCAACGGACCGTTGGATTTGGCCACGTTTCTATATTTTTAACCGTTGCATTTAGCTTCATGGGGCAGTTCGCACATTTTTCAATAGGTTGGAGGATTAATTGTAAAAAATAATAGGTTAGGTGGCAATTTGTAAAATAGGGTATAAGTTGTGGAATTTAATGGGATTAATCCTTTTGAAAATAAGGCATGCAGTAGTTGTGTTCTATGAGATCACATGTTCATTGAATTTGAAAGGCAACTGTCTTCATGAAATCAAAAAAATGTGTACGAAAAGAAGGGTAGCGCTGGCTGGAAAGGCAGCAGTCCAATCATTCTACCTTACAACAAGTTTGACATACATATATATATATACATATATATATATATATATATATATATATATATGCACATTTAACATAGGCAAATATAAATATCTTTACCAAAAGATTCGTGGGGAAGGCTATAAATATCCATTAGGGAAACACATCGATTATTAGAGGGAAAAACAAGAGAGGAACATATATATATATATACATTCCAATAAATCTCTTACATTTGAGTAAAAAAACCTTAAGTGATCACCGTAAAATGGAAATGAATGCATCAGCTAAAAGTTTCAACTCGGAGGATCATATCCGACGAACAGTAAGTTATCATGCAAGTGCTTGGGGAGACTACTTTCTTACAAACACGTCAGACTTCAAGGTAAAACATTTAATTTTTCTTCAATGGTTGGAAGTTTTCTACCATGTCTGTCTTCTAACACGAACAAAATGTAAAAATTATCTAGTTAAAACTCTAAAAGGATTAAATTCCCCCGTAAAAAAAAAACAAAAAAAAAAAAAGAAGATAACTAGAAACCACTCTTCATTAAACTGAAGTAAAATACTTTCGTTTTTCGCTTAATTGTTTTTTCATTGTTGTTATGTAAACGCGTAAATATTACAGTTAGAGCTTATGATATTTTTGCAGCGAATTTAGATGTTTTAAATGTTTTTATTTTTAGAGGAGATGATTACTTAAACTAATTTATCATGTGAAGGAGTTATGTTCTCATGAAGTGGAAGCACTACAAAAACAGAAAGCAGAAGTGAAGAAGCTACTAATGACGATGCCGGACAATTCGTGGAATAAAATGCACCTCATCGATGCAATCCAACGCCTGGGAGTAGGTTACATCTTTGAAGAAGAGATTAACAACACCTTAGAAAACATATACAAAAATTACCTAAAATGCAATGCCGAAGAAGACCACGATCTCAGAAAGGTTGCTACTTGTTTTCGATTACTTCGACAACAAGGCTTCAATGTCTCATCTGGTAAGTGCTGAGAGACAGCGTTAAGGTGAAAATATATTTTGCTCTAACTTATCCTCTCATCAATCAAAAATGACAGGGGTATTATATATGGTGGTTCGTTGAATTTGTTTTTTTACATTTTTTCGGTGCTTATATACGTTATCACACGGGGTGATTTTCAATTAATCAGACTTCTGAGATAATCATGATTGTAACATTATTATAAGTTTATTGAAGTTTGTCGTACTTTTGGATAATTAATCTTTGTATATATAGTTTTCAAAAATATATACTTATGGCCTGAACAATCAATGTATAAGCAGATGTTTTCAACAATTTCAAGGGCTATGACGGAAAATTTCAAGAATCACTGGTTAACAACATTGACGGGATGATAAGCTTGTACGAGGCTGCACAATTTCGAGTACATGGGGAAGACATTCTAGAGGAAGCATTGCAGTTTTGTTCCACTCACCTTCGATCCTTTGTCCAAATTAATGAGAATGCGACAAATATTAATCCAGTTGCTGCCCTAGTAGATGAAGCCTTGAAGCTGCCTATCCATAAAACTTTGACCATCGTTGGAGTCAAGAAATTCATGTCCACATACCAAAACGATGAATCGCACAACGAGGTACTGTTAAAACTAGCCAAACAAGAGTTCAACAAATTGCAGAAGATGTATCAGAAAGAGCTTCAAGAAATTACAAGGTAAATTAGTTAGCTCGATCGATTTGGGATTAATTAATTCAAACGAAAATTGAATATGCATGTGATATTAATAAATAGTTACCTAATTAATGTAGGTGGTGGAAGGCTTTGAACTTTGAAAATAAATTGCCTTTTGCAAGAGACAGGATGGTGGAATGCTATTTTTGGATATTGGGAATTTATTTTGAGCCTCAACACCATCTTGGTAGGAAAATACTTTCCAAAGTCATTGCAATGGCTTCCGTGGCTGACGACATTTACGATGTCTATGGCACATTGGAAGAACTTCAGCTTTTAACAGAAGCAATTCAAAGGTAGTATTTACATACGTAATATGTAATTTGTATATAAACGGCATAATCAAAAAACATTAAGGGAATTTTGAGCACATGGTATATTTATATGGTTATGGCTTTTGAGCAATTAAAAGTACTTATATATGGATGGGCAGGTTGGATGAGAGTTGTCTAAATCACCTACCACCGTATTTGAGACACTATTACCAAGCCCTTTTAGATGTTTATGTTGAAGCTGAAGAAGAACTTGATAAAACATGCAAATCCGAATTTGTTTACTATGCAAAAGAAGAGGTATTAATTAGTTGTTAGTGTATTGAAATCGAAAAGTATGTAAAACAAATTAAATCTTCAAAATATTATTGCAGATGAAAAAACTGATCAGGGCATATTATGAAGAGGCCAAATGGTTGTATAGCAAACACATTCCAACAATGGAAGAATACATGAAGGTAGCAGTTGTATCTTCTGGTTATATGATGGTGGCAACAACTTCGTTATTGGGCATGGGGATCAAGGAAGACTTCGAATGGGTTTCAGGCGAACCACTAATGGTTCGGTCCGCTTGCCTCATTGCTAGATTAATGGACGACATGGCAGGATATGGAGTATGAATTTATTCTTTTACAAAATTTACGGCACATTAATTAATTATTGTCTGTGTTTCAAATTTTAGGTAATTAGTTGCTCGGGCATAACGTTCTTTCTTTGTTTTTCTTGCACAGTTTGAACAAAAGAATTCATCTGTAGAATGTTATATGAATCAACATAGTGCGACAAAAGATGAGGCATTTGAACAACTTCAGCAACAGGTTTCAATAGCGTGGAAAGATATTAATCAAGAAGCTCTTCATCCAACGATGCTTTCAATGCCAATCCTCATGCGAGTCGTCAATTCCGCGCGAGTCATACATCTTCTTTATAAAGATGGAGATGGATACACAAATTCAAAAACTGAGACAAAAGACCTTATTAAATCACTACTCTCTGAGCCTCTCTCACCTTGAAGATAGAAATATATAAGTACTAGAACACGTATAACAGTATAAGGAGTAATCTTCATATTTCACGAGCAATTAATTTTAAAAGTGATAACTCACATATGTCGTCTATTTACACGTAGTTTTTTATTTGCTCTTCATGGATTATCTCATTTATGGATAAACAAACGTTCTTTTTGCTTAGTTTTCGATCTGGCTCCCCTTTTCCATTATACTTTTGATCTCTTTATCTAAAATTAGTTTACCACCCGTTTGTTTGAATTATAAATTAAGATACGGAGAATACATAAGTATTAGATCTTATTAAAGTGAGATTCATGGATTTGGACCAAGTCGAGTAAATACAGTTCATTCAACTCCAACGGTGAATGGTATCTAGATGTTAGACTATAATGTAATTAAGACATCATATATAAATACTTAAAAGTGAAAAAAAAGATTGACGTATGTCCTGTCATTGTTGACTGAATTCGAAGCTTTGAAAATACAACATTATTGACTTCGTTTTGGCCGTCCAAGTTCTGTTTCTCCCTTTCTCTAAGACGGTGTGAGTTTATTAAGTATTTTATATGAATGAACTTGAGGTCCAAAACATGTATTAGATAGTCAAAACTCCACAACCACCCATCAACGGTCATGAGACATGACTCTTCTGAAAGGTTAAAACCCAAGTGTTGCAATAGTTCAGAAGATCACTTATGTGATTATTCAAATAAATTGTAATTTATTAAAATGAAACAACAGTCTCCCACTGGATCTACATGAACCTCAATGTCTAACAACAACAAGAAACAAAACATTTGAATCATGACGATATGTCCATTGATAAAAAATAAGTAGTGTCTTCCATGTATCATAGTGCATCATATTTCTCATCAATAACCAAATTAACTTAATGAATAAACTCAATGTTTATTCTAGGTCCACACAAAAACTAGCATTCTCACTATTAATCAAGATAATAATATATTAAAATGTGTGTACACAACCATATGTGAGAATACACCATATCAAGAGTTCCATAAATCATCGTTTCTATAACAAAAAGGTTACACCACGGAGCCAAGTCCCATAACTTTAACATGATCCTCAAATTTCATGGAGGCATGCCTTTAATTAGAGGATCACCTATTATCTTATAAGTACATATAGCTCAATAGTAACTGATTTTTCTTTGACACGTTGTCTTAGATAAGAACTTTTGTTGATATGCTAGCTTTGACTACCACTTTTGGGGCTCTCCTTCTGAGCCAAAGCTACCTTATGAATCTTACACAGTCTTCTTTTTTTGTAAGTTCAATGGTTTGATTAGCTCGTATAATCTCTTTTCTCTTTGTTTAAATTGAATTTTATTAATTTTAAGGGATAATATCAGTGACACCCCTTGAGGTTTAGTGAAATATCAGAGACACCCCCTGAGGTTTCAATAATATCAGAGACACCCCCTATCATTAAATCAAAACAAAAAGAACTGATATAATTTTGCAAAAAGACCATTTTATCCTTTTCATTATTTTGAGAAGAAAAAGGAATACAAAACTAGATTTGTTTTACTATTTTGCCCTTAATTGGAAAAGTCAAATGTCTAGCATCTTCATCAAAAAATCGATGAGATAAGAGAGAAATAGCCACTATAAAAGGGAAACTCTCTCTCTTTCTCTCTCACTTCCACCAAAATCAGATGGAATCAAAGCCCCATTGGTCGTTTCTCTTGTTCGACGACAAAAATAAACATCAACTTAGGACAGATGATGGAATTGGAAGAAGAAAGTTTTGGAATTGGAAGCATAAAGTTTCTGGTATTGAACTACTGGTGATTTTGGAGGGTGAAATGGAGCAAAAGTTTTCTTATTCGCTATCAACTGTGAGATTTGGTAAATGCTCCATATTATAACCCCTCTCATGTATTTTGCCCATACTGAATTACGTACATTCTCAAAATTTCAGAAAAGCTTAAATGAAGTATGATTAAATACAATCAAATATATTTCTAATCCCAAATCCACCCTCATTAATTGTGATGTACCATATTTCGGTACCGCCACGTCATAATATCCGATACAGTACACGAACGTATTTCGGGACATATTATGCCACGTCAGCACCATTATTTTTAATGCAAAATTACAATTCAAGGCAAAACGCGGAAATCGGCCCAAGTAGGCCCAAATAGAGCCCAAGCGAGACCTATTTGGGCCCGAAAAGGCCCGATTTGAGCTATATCAAGCCCAATCCGAGCTATATGGGCTCAAATTCGATCTATTTGAGGCCCAAAAGCCAAATTCGAGCTATATGGGCCCAAATTCGATCTATTTGAGGCCCAGGAGTCAAGTAAGAGCTATATGGGCCCAAATTCGATCTATTTGAGGCCCAGGAGTCAAGTAAGAGCTATATGGGCCCAAATTCGACCTATTTGAGGCCCAATTCGACCTATTTGAAGGCCCAATTCGAGCTATTTCAAAATAGCTCTAATTCGACCTATTTTGAGTCATAGTTCTACTTGGATTGCACTTTTAGACGAATAAGGACTCTTATTACTATATAAGGGGGTCCCATGCCTCATTCTAAGGTACGTTTTTATTTTTCTAGCATTTAATTTCGAGCTATATACATCGAATTCGAGCTATAGAGCAATAATTCGAGCTATATTGCAATAGCTCTTGTTCGATCTATATAGAGTGTATTTCGAGCTATTTGAGAGTAATTCGATCTATTCGGGTTTTCTCATCACGGTTCTCAATACCATTTCGAGGTGTGCTAATTCGACCTATAGGGCATAAATTCGACCTATTTGGGCTTATTTCGACCTATATATTCGACCTATTTTCGAGCTATAATTTCGAGCTATTGTCTCTGACGACAATACCTCAAATTCCGACCTATCTAACTTGAGCGTCGGAGTGCCTTCGCCGGAGGAGGCACCGGCTTAGTTTACGTGTGGTGTTGAGTGCAGGTTCCGAACTCAAAAGCTGCTTAAGCATCCAGCAGGAACTAAAGCAGTCTGACGTGGAGTGTTGGAGAGCGGACACGTATCCAGACGAAAATACCCCACATCAGTGGCGCCGTCTGTGGGAACCTCTATACGCACTTAGTAACAAACACTGACACTCAATGGCTCAACGGAGGGCAACGGAGAAGAATGGAATGGCAGGAAGGACTAGATCACAGAGGGAGGATGATAATCGGGCACATGATGCTTCTGAGCGAACATCAGTGGCAGCACCTAGCACTCCCCTTGATCCTCCAACTCAAACAGCGAATCAACCTGAAGTTCCTCCCACGGAACAACAGCTATTGAATTCCGCTCAGTTGGATTAAATAATGGCGGCATTCCAAAGGACTATGGTCCCAATGATTGTGCAGCAATTGGCTAACACTTCTGTTTTACAGAATGTTCAAGCTCCAATAGCACAACAAGCAGCAACACAGCCTGCGCCACCGCAGCAAGGAAGGACTCATCCGACCCAGCGTCGTGATTCGAGGCAGTATACGCAAACTAGGATGACAAGGCCAAGGGATCCATCTCCCTCGCCTGAAAGGAGGAATCCTCGTTCAGTGAGGACCAATGCTAACCGAGCTCCCAGTCGAGCAACTGGTCGAGATAGAGAAGGAAGGGATGGAGAGGTGAATTCGAGGCAAAGAGTTCCTGATCATCGACCTGCAGCAAGTCGAACTGCCGGAAGAGATAGGGACTTGCCTGAGAGAGTCGCACCAAGATTGGAACCTGTTGTAGCAGAACACATTCCACTAAGGGAGAGGTCAAACCCCTTTTGTGAGGCGATCAGTAACTTGACGTTGAAGGAAGGAACTAATCTTCCTGTTCTGAAGAAGTATGATGGAAATACTGATCCAGTTGCACACTATGATGAATTAGATGGAGATTTGCAGGTTTTGGGGTATGGAGAGAATATGAGGGCGAAACTTATTTCGCTCAGTCTGAGAGGTCCAGCAAAGGAATGGTTCAAAAACTTACGTTCGGGATCAATCGAATCATCTGAACAGTTCAGGACCATGTTCGTAAAGAAGTTTGCTACTTATCGCGTAAAGAAGAAATCTCCGAGCACGCTGTTTAATATCTATAGAGGACCTGATGAACCTTTGGGGAGGTATATTGAGCGTTTGAATCTGGAGATCGGTAGAGTGAATGCTCCCACTGTCGACCTGGTCATATCTGTATTGGAGCATCGTTGCCGGAGTAAAAAGCTTATAGAAGTGATAACATGGAACACTCCTGATTCCATTGAGCAAGTAATGGACCTAGCTAGTAAGGTCATTGAAGTAGAGGAGGCAACCATGAATCAAGGATTAATGGACTCGCCAAGAATTCATGGAGGCAAAGAGAATAAAGATAGAGATTGGAGGAAGGAGCAAAGGGGAAAAGATCGAGATCGCAATCGACAACCTTTTAAGAAGTTTGAGAACTATACTCCTCTGAGGAAACAAATTGGTGAAATCTACGCCATAGAGAAAGATAGCGGATTGCTGAGAACTCCAAAACCATTCCGAGAGACTGAAGAGACTAAAGGATCGAAGAAATATTGTAAGTTCCACAGGCAAAATGGGCATTTTACCAACGAATGCAAGGCTCTAAAGAACGAGATCGAACGACTCATTCAAGGGGGGAAACTCATCGAGTACATCCTTGAGAATAGAGAGTCACGAGAAGAAAAGGCGTCAGCTGGACGCAAGCGGGATAGATCCCCAAATGAGAAGAAGGATGAACCAAAGCGTAAACGGGGAAATGGGAATGATGAAATCGAGAATGGAATCAATGTGATAGCAGGCGGACCTACTGGCGCAGACTCAGCCAAAAGTAGAAAACGCATCTCACGAGACATATACAATGAACGACTGAAGCGTCCTGAGATAGATCTTGTCTTTGCGGTGGACAAATTGGATACAAGAATCACATTCGATGATAGCGATTTCGACAGCTTGTCCCCACAAGCTAAGGAAGCGCAATACTTGAATTGCCCTATGGTGGTTTCCGCGGTGATTGCAAATCACGGGGTAAAGAGGATAATGATTGATAATGGATGTTCGTCCAACATAATCTTCATGGATGCTTTGCAACAAATGAAACTTGGACAATATGAGATCACGGATGTTAACTCACCACTAGTGGGATTTGGTGGGAGTGAAGTAAAACCCATTGGAAGGATCTTGTTGCCCACGTCCTTTGGCATAAATCCGAAGAGGAGAACACTGAACGTGGAATATCTTATCGTTGATATACCATTCGCATACAACGTACTGATTGGAAGGCCAGGGATAACGGCATTTGCTATGATCATCTCAACGGTTCATCAGAAGGTCAAATTTCCAACGCCTGGTGGAATTGCAGAACTCACTACAAACTATCGTGATTCGTGGAGTTGTTATGTTACATCGACTAGACCTATCAAGGCAAAAACGGATCTAAATGTCGCGATAGTTGGCATACATCCAAAGGAGACGTCTGAAATAGGGAAACAAGTTGATACTGAAATAGTGCTTGCTGCGCAAGTAGACCAAGAGATGATGCAGGAGGATCATACTCCTTCCAATATTGAGGACTCTTCGAAGAAACTGGATGAAATAAAAGAAGACAAGACGACAATGCGCTACAAAAAGAAGATGGAAATGGAGCGTCTGAAACCTTCGGGAGAGTTTAAGGAGGTGATTTTGTCAGAAGATGAGCCTGACAAAATAATTAAAATTGGTAGCGAGTTGACTTCGGAGGTTGAGAAGGCATTGTTGGAATGCTTGCGAAGAAACTTTGATGTATTCGCATGGACGGACTTGGACTTGAAGGGAATAGATCCTCGAGTTGCGGTACATCACTTGAATGTTAACCCAAATGCTAAACCCATCCGACAAAAGAAGAGACACTTTAGCGATGAAAAGAACAAGGCTGCGGAGTTGGAAGTACAAACAAAGCTTGCTGCAGGCCATATATTTGAAGTTCGATACTCTGAATGGCTAAGCAACGTTGTGCTTGTCCCAAAGAAGCCGACCGTGTGGAGGATGTGCGTGGACTACACCGATCTGAACAAACATTGCCCGCGAGATCCTTTCCCATTACCCAGGATCGATCTCGTAGTTGACTCCACAGCAGGCTGTGCGTTGCTAAGTCTTTGTGATGCACAGAGCGGTTTCCACCAAATACTAATGGCAGTAAAGGATCAACATAAAACGGCTTTCATCACTGACAGGGGGATATACTGTTACAAAGTGATGCCGTTTGGTCTGAAGAATGCAGGAGCAACCTTTCAGAGGTTAGTTGCCAAGATGTTTTATCATCAAATCGGCAAGACAATGGAAGTTTATATTGACGACATGCTCATCAAGAGCCTAAAGGCGGAAGATCACGTGAAACATTTGGAAGAGGCTTTTGGTATCATGAAACAATATGGGATGAAACTAAATCCTAAGAAGTGCACATTTGGTGTTAAGGCCGGAAAATTTCTGGTGTTCATGGTCAATGAGAGAGGAATCGAAGCTAACCCGGACAAAATTAAGGCTATAATGGATTTACCATCCCCCAAATCCGTTCAAGAGGTGCAACGATTGGTGGGGAGGATTACGGCACTTAGTCGATTCATATCGCATTCTGCTGAAAAGAGTTTACCTTTTTTCAAGAAGTTACGCAAGACACCTAAGTTCGTATGGACTGATGATTGTGAAGAGGCTTTTCGCCAATTGAAGGTGTACCTTACGACACCACCATTACTATCTAAGCCCAAGGACAATGAGATGCTGTATCTCTACTTGGCCATAACGAAGAATTCATTAAGCACAGTATTGGTGCGCGAGGAAGACAAGAAACATTTGCCTATCTACTATGTTAGCAAAGTGTTGAATGGAGCAGAGGTGAATTACCTGGAGATCGAGAAGTTAGCATACGCACTTGTGATAACCGCACGAAAGTTAAGACCATATTTTCAATCACATCCGGTTACTGTCTTAACTAGTCAACCACTGAAACAAGTTATGGCAAAACCGGAGACATCTGGGAGATTAGTGAAATGGGCGATCGAGTTAGGAGAATATGGCTTGGAGTATATGCCAAAAACAGCGATCAAAGCACAAAGACTAGCGGACTTCGTGGCTGAAACTATCTCAGAGGCGGAACAAGCGCTTGATGTAGCAATGGTGACTGAAGAGGTCAAAAGTGACAAACCTATAGTTACAAAGGGAACTTGGACTCTGCATGTGGATGGGTCGTCCACAAATGACGCTGGAGGTGCAGGAATTTACTTAAAATCGGCGGATGGTAGAGAATTCGACTATGCAATAAGGCTAAATTTTCAAGTGACCAACAATCAAGCGGAGTATGAGGCTATGCTTGCTGGCATACAAATGGCAAAATCGTTGGGTATAACGAACCTTGTGGCATTCACGGATTCACAGCTGATCGCTAATCAATTTGAAGGAAGATATGAGGCGAAAGATGCTGCAATAGTAAAGTATCTTGAAAAACTGAAGGAAGTGACATCAAATTTCGATACTTTCTCTATTTCGCAGATCCCTCGATCAGAGAATGAACGCGCTGACTCCTTGTCTCGATTTGCTAGTACCGCCGAAGTGTTTGTGGAAAGGCGGGTAACTCTTTTGGCTTCAGAATAGCCCTCTATCGGCAAGGTATTCGAGTCAACACCAACGCAAGCATTGGATTACGTTCTGCCAGTAGACATAGAGGCGTGTTGGAAAGATGAGATTATCGATTATCTTCAGAACGGGAACTTACCTAATGATCCTCAAGCGATCAGAAGGCTCAAGTATAAATCTGCAAGATTTACTATGTTCAATGGTGAACTGTACAAACGGTCATTCGAGGGACCACTCCTGAGATGCCTATCTCCCACTCAGGCAAAACAAGTCTTGCGCGAAATTCATGAAGGGAGTTGCGGAAATCATTCAGGAGGACGGTCTTTGGCCCAGAAAATACTCCGACAAGGATATTTCTGGCCAACTGTTATGAGAGATGCTATGGATTACTCAAGGAAGTGTAGAAGTTGTCAACTGCATGCGAAGATCATTCATACACCTGCACAACCTATGACAACAGTGAGTTATGGATGTCCGTTTGATCAATGGGGAATAGATATAGTCGGACCAATGCCTAAGGCTACAGGGGGTAGAAAATGGTTATTGGTGGCTGTCGAATACTATACGAAGTGGGTTGAAGCTGAAGCACTTGTAAACATTACGGAGGCTAATGTGAAACAATTCATTTGGAAGAACATCGTTTGTCGATTTGGAATACCAAGAGTCTTAATTTCCGACAACGGAAGGCAATTCCAAGGTTTTAAGATTCAAGACTGGTGTAGAGACATGAAGATTGAGCAACGTTTTACATCTGTTACGCATCCAGAAGAAAATGGACAAGTGGAGGCCACTAACAATACATTAGTGAAGAGTTTGGAGAAAAGGCTGGAGGGAGAAGGAGGAAACTGGGCGGATGAGTTACCAGGGATATTATGGGCATATCGCACAACTCCTCGTACCTCTACAGGAGAAACTCCATACTTATTAACATATGGATCTGAAGCAGTGATACCCGCTGAGATTGGAATGCCAACTTATCGAATCGTTACTTATGATGAAGAGCAAGCATTAAGGGCAAGACAAATGGATTTGGAATTGATCGGAGCAACTAGGGAAGCAGCATACCAACGTACTCAAGCGTACAAATCCATGATGGCGAAAGCATATGATAACAAAGTCCGTTTCAGGAACTTTCAAGTGGGGGACTTGGTACTCAGGAAAGTGGAAGCTACTAAGCATGTTGGTAAATTGAAGCCGAACTGGGAAGGACCTTACAGAGTGGAGAAAGCAAGCTCAAAAGGATATTATTACTTACAAGAATTGGGTGGAAGGACTTTGTCACGCCCCTGGAACGTCAAGAACTTACGAAGGTTTTATAGTTAGAACACTAGTTTTCTAAATGGCCTTGTGGCACAATAGGATCGTAGTTTCAGTACTTCATTCGCTTATTCTTTTACGAATTACGAGTCCCTCTACGTGGATTCTCATTGTAATAGTTAGCAGCGAACTACGAGGACTTGATTCCTAGCCAACCTATATACGGCGGGATACGTAGGCAACTCGGACGTTACTCGAGCTCAGTCCCAAAACTAATAAAATCTCTTATTTTATTCTAGTTCAGATGTTGCCTACTATTTATCCGTATGATTACAATCCATCAAGAAACATGAAGATGAAATCAAACTGTCTACTAATTTTAAGTTTAAAAACTTAATCAAAACGAACATTAGCTTCGTATAACGAGCACTAGCCTCGTGGAGTCAAGCACAAGTCCTTGCACTCCCGCGAATAAAGCTTCGCAAGCGCAAACACAGCTTTGCACAACGAGCACAAGCCTCGTGGAGTTGAGCTCAAGTCACTCGTACTCCCGCGAACATAGTTTCGCAAGCGCAAACATAGCTTTGCACAACGAGCACAAGCCTCGTGGAATTGAGCACAAGTTCTCGTATTCCCGCGAACATAGCTTCGCCAGCGCGGACATTAGCTTCGCACAACGAGCACAAGCCTCGTAGAGTCGAGCACAAGTTCTCGTGCTCTCATAGACACTGGTTTATAAAACTTAAGTGTTTTAACAAATACAAAATGTAAACTTAAAAAGTAGACACATATGAGTGAAGATGTAACAAGACAAAACAAAGACATACAAAAGATGTTGCAAGTCAAAACTGTACTAAGCAAAGTGTTAGAGCGCTAAAATCGCACGAACGTTAGCAACAAATGCTGTACGGAAAGAATGTACTAGGACTAAAATGTATATAAGGAAAGTAAAAATGTTCAAGAACAAGGCACAAATGCCAAAGATAGAGGCACGCAGGCCATTGTAGAGGATCAAGGCAGCAGGTTCAACCCAAGAGCCTTCACCGCACCCTCGCTCTGCTCTTGGATATCGGCAAAAGACTCGTTCAGAGGCCCAGTGTCATCAAGAGGGGAAATCTGACGAGGAGCAGCAGCGGCGACAGGAGCATCAGGCATAGGCTGATCGCTATCAGCAGGCTGATCCAAGACCTGTGGATCAAAACCCAATTCACCCTCCTCCGGAAGTTCATCTGGAGCAGCGTCAGTAGCAGCAGCGGCAGTGGACGTAGAGGGAAGCTCGTCAGCAAAGTCGGAGAGCCACACCTGCCGAAGAGGATAAAAGGAGGTGAAGGGGTCATGCTTCGGCTCTTCGTTGACCATAGTCGCTGCAGGTTCGCCAGAAGGAGGATCGGCCGGAGTAGGATCCGCAGCAGCAGCACTAGAGGACTCGCCGACTTCAGTGTCATCCTCGTTCAGGCAATTGAGGACATTGAAGTCCTCCCTCTTGAACCCAGGGGCGAGAGCACCGCGGGCAATGATGTCATCAAGGGCCATGTTGTAGCCCTTGGTCGTATCAAAACCACCCCGCTCCATGGAAATCTGCTCCCAGGTGGCTGAGCGGAAGAATTCGATGGCCACCATCACTTTGTCCTCATCAGGGAGCTCCTACGAAACAAGTAGAGGAAATGTAAGAGTGTAATATGCAAATTTCAAGGAAAAAGAAATAAAATCAAGTTTCAAATGAATACCTCAGTCAGGGCCCTGTTGTAGCCATCCTCCTCAGCAGTCGCTATGCGAGCTTGTGCATCAGCCAGCTCAGCCTCAAGTCTCAGACGTTCGGCCTCAGCAGCAGCAGCAACATCCTTCATCGTCTGGATGGTGTCGACATGATCGTCGACAAGGGCAGTGGCATGCTGGCAGTCGGTAGTGAGCTGGCTGGATAGGCGCCTTTCCTCGGCAAGCTCCCGATCAACGGCGGCTTTCGCCGTCTTCAAGGCTTCAAGCTCCGCCTGTACTACCTTCAGCTCATCAACGGCAGCGACCAGATGTTTCTCCACTTCAGCCTTCGCCTCCTTGGCCTGTTTCTCCAGCCGTTGGGCCTGCAAGGCCGAAGAATGATGTCTATCCATCAAGGCCCTTTGCTGGTCCTGAGTCGTCATGACCATGTTGAAGTTCTCAGCCATGGTCTGGATATTGACAAAGAACTACAAGAAAGAAAAAACATTAGTGATAGTCAAGCATGTACATAAAACGAAGACAAGTGAAAGCCCTAAATCCACAAACCTCGCACAGAGACAGAGCAGTGCGACTGACGAGTTTCTCGTGGCCCATCGCCTGATAATAGGCCTGACGATCGAAGTCCGGCATGAATCCCTTGACGAGTCGAAGGGCGGTAGTGTCTTTCAAAGTGAACTGCCCCGACTCGACTGAAGCTCGGACGATCTCCTCCACGTCAATATCGACGTCATCAGCATCATATGCTCGCTCCTGCGCGACGCGTTTACCCCGTCGGATCTCATCAGCAGTAGCAGCAGACCTCTTCCTCGTTGCTGCTTCAGGGTTGGCTTCATTGAAGCGACGTGCCGCTTCAGCAACTGAGGGAAGATGCACTCTTCCAGATGAAGGTGCAGATGAAGGAGAAAGATCCGGGAGGATCGGCTCAGAACCGCCAGGGGGTGAAGCGGGAGCAGTATCAGCAGCCGACTGAGAAGGAACAGTCTCAGGCACTGGAGCTGGAGCAGGAACAGGGACAGGAGCGGCACCTCTACCACGCCCCGCTCCTCGTGTCGAGGCAGTAGAAGCATTACCGCTTCTTGAACTGGTACCAGCCGTCTTCGCACCTCGACGACTGGTCTTCTCAGGAATGGGCACTGAGGATTGAGGAGCGTTGGCGCCACGCTTCATCGCGGCCAGCCTTTTCTTTGTCTTGTCCATCACAATTCGTTCTGAAAATCATGAACAACGCAGAGGTTAGAAGACAACAAAGAACGATAAAATAAATGCGTAAAAAGAATGAAAACATGCATAATATTATACCAAAGACAGAAGGCTCAACGCCTGCATGATAAGTATAACCGCCGGCCCGCAACACTGGGGTAGTGGTCAACTCAAAGACATCAAATTCGTGCTCTTTCAAGTTTTTTACGACCGCCAAGGTGTAGACTGGAGGATCGGGGCGTCTCGGTGAAGGACGGGCATCAGTCCAAAGCCGCTTGAATCGAAATTCCTGCGGCTTGGATTCTTTTATATAAAACCACTGCTTCTTCCAGTGGGCCCCGAAACTCGTTTGCAAATCAGATAAGAAGCATTGCTTCTTTCGTGAGCTCAGATAATAGAACCCGGCGTCTACACCTCTGTTGCGGAACTTCACTATAAACAATTGCCAGAAACCGGCAACAGAGCAAGGCAAGTCAAAGATGCGGGTTAGCATCGCATAAGCATACATTTGAGTGTATGCATTAGGGGTAAAATGTGAAGGACAAGAGTTGAGAGAGGACATGATCTCTAAGACAATTGGAAAAATAGGAAAACGTAAACCACACTGCAGATAACCACTAAAGATAGTAAGACACCCCTCTGGTGGGTTGTTCATCCTATCGTCTGGCCCAGGAACGATAATTTCATAAGTGTCGGGAATGTCAAACGTATCGCGGTAATAATCTATGTCATGAGGTAACGAGGAAGGGAACTGATCAAAATTGATCAAATTAGGCGGAGCAAGTTGTTCGGGAGAGTTAGAGGAAGGAATGGGAACGTTCTCAGTCGACGGTAAATAAGGCACTATGGGGAGAGGGTTCGATTCAGCCTCGTCATCTCCTAGGATGTCTACGTCTACTTCCATATCAGACACCCTATCCTTGCTGTTTCTCTCATTACTAGATGAGCTATCGTCACTCGAGTCGTTACTACTATCGCTAGTCGACGCATTCTCTCTAGCTTTAGATGCCTTAGATGACTCACTACTATCTTCCCTACTACTACTACTGGAAGATTCAAGGTCAATAACTCGCGTCATAAAGAAGGTTAGGTGGAGAGTTTACCGGCACGAGGATCTAGATCTACTGAAACTTCTTCGTTTGGGTGAATTTGCTCGTAGGACCTCTGTGCAGGGGCAAAGAGTTTCGGAGCGCCCGGTAATCGGATTCGTGCAGGTTCTGGTTGACTAGGACGATTTGGGGATGATGGACGTCGTGTATTTGATTCACGAGCAGGCCGATATGATGACTCTCGTGACGGATTGCGAGCGTTATAATAGGCTCGTTGGTGTGATCGTGGTGGTGATGGACGACGTGGAGAACGGTTACGTCGGAGTCGCGCCGTTGTGAATGAATCTGCAAGAAAGATTTGAGTATTAGCATTTTTTCAAAATTTTTTAGACTTTTTCAAAAAATTCAGAATTTTTCTAAGTACTATAGCTCGAATTTCCCCATCAAATTCGAGCTATACGTTCGAGCTATATGAAAATTACCCAAGGAAATAAATCGCAGGATTGTTTTTCGAGCTATTCCAGTCCAAATTCGATCTATTTGAGGTCAATTTCGAGCTATAAGGAGTATTTTCGAGCTATTTTGCAACACTTTCTAAATCTGGACAATTTTCGAGCTATTCACGTGAGATTACTAAAAATAGTAATTTCGAGCTATTATTTCGAGCTATTTCTCGAGAGCTCTGGAGTGATTCTAAGGTGCGAAATGAGGAAATGAAGCTGGGAGTGGGGTATTTATAGGAGAAATGATGCGGGAATTACCAAAATGCCCCTAAATTCGAGTTATTTGAAATTTCGACCTATTTTTCAAAAAATTTTGCGGCAATTTCGATGTATCCTTTTGAAGGTTAATTTCGACCAATATGGAATTCGAGCTATTTTCAGGCAATTTCGAGCTATTTTCAGGCAATTTCGAGCTATTTTCAGGCAATTTCGAGCTATTTTACGGAAAAATTTTTATGGACTTTGAGTTATCTTTTCCGAGATAAATTCGACCTATACCAATTCGAGTTACCAAAAATAGTAAATTCGATCTATTTTCGAATTTTGATATTTTTGGTCATATTTTTGGTTTTTTATTACGACGCCGATCTCGTTGCACGATTCGCGGTTATGTGACTTCTTTATAGTTCGTATGACCAATGTTAGTACACATTACTCTTACGAACTGGGGGACTCCATGATGTACCATATTTCGGTACCGCCACGTCATAATATCCGATACAGTACACGAACGTATTTCGAGACATATTATGCCACGTCAGCACCATTATTTTTTAATGCAAAATTACAATTCAAGGCAAAACGCGGAAATCGGCCCAAGTAGGCCCAAATAGAGCCCAAGTGAGACCTATTTGGGCCCGAAAAGGCCCGATTTGAGCTATATCAAGCCCAATCCGAGCTATATGGGCTCAAATTCGATCTATTTGAGGCCCAAAAGCCAAATTCGAGCTATATGGGCCCAAATTCGATCTATTTGAGGCCCAGGAGTCAAGTAAGAGCTATATGGGCCCAAATTCGATCTATTTGAGGCCCAGGAGTCAAGTAAGAGCTATATGGGCCCAAATTCGACCTATTTGAGGCCCAATTCGACCTATTTGAAGGCCCAATTCGAGCTATTTCAAAATAGCTCTAATTCGACCTATTTTGAGTCATAGTTCTACTTGGATTGCACTTTTAGACGAATAAGGACTCTTATTACTATATAAGGGGGTCCCATGCCTCATTCTAAGGTACGTTTTTATTTTTCTAGCATTTAATTTCGAGCTATATACATCGAATTCGAGCTATAGAGCAATAATTCGAGCTATATTGGAATAGCTCTTGTTCGATCTATATAGAGTGTATTTCGAGCTATTTGAGAGTAATTCGATCTATTCGGGTTTTCTCATCACGGTTCTCAATACCATTTCGAGGTGTGCTAATTCGACCTATAGGGCATAAATTCGACCTATTTGGGCTTATTTCGACCTATATATTCGACCTATTTTCGAGCTATAATTTCGAGCTATTGTCTCTGACGACAATACCTCAAATTCCGACCTATCTGACTTGAGCGTCGGAGTGCCTTCGCCGGAGGAGGCACTACGTGTGGTGTTGAGTGCAGGTTCCGAACTCAAAAGCTGCTTAAGCATCCAGCAGGAACTAAAGCAGTCTGACGTGGAGTGTTGGAGAGCGGACACGTATCCAGACGAAAATACCCCACATCAAATTGGTTTTGTGACTTTGCCCAAGACCCCCGATGCCAATGGAGTCTTTTCCACACATCTTGTCTCTGTTCCAACTTGTTCTTCGGGCTTAGGTTCAAGTTCATTCTGTCACCCTTCACAATGATAGCTATATTAGGTGAAAAATCTTACATCCGAAATCTCTCTTGAACTTTGTTGATTTATATCTTTGAGACATACACAGATTACAACACGCTCTATCACGATGTATCTTTATCCTAATGACATAAGATGCATCGCCTAAATATTACATATCAAAGTTATTAGAGAGAAATTGTTCACGTTATATACAATATCCCTATTATTGCTTGCAAGTAAAATGTCATCCACATATAGAAATAAGAAACAAATCTTGCTCCCAATGACCTTTTGGTATATATAGTTATCCACGATAATATCTTTAAAACAAAATGAAGATATAACATCATGAAATGTCAAGTACCATTAATGTGAGGCTTGTTTCAATACATATATGGATTTCTTGAGCTTAATGTTTGTTTCATGTATACCTCTTCCTTCATCTCTCTATTTAGAAATGACGTTTTCACATCCATTTGTTGGAACTCTAAGTTAAAATGTGCAACTAATGCCATGATTATCCGTAGGAAACCTTTCTATGATACGGGAGAGAAAGTATATTTGTAATCAATTCCTTCTTTCTAAGTGAATCCTTTGGCTACGAGACCATGCTTGTACCTCTCAATGTACCTGAGGAGTCTTTCTTTGTTTTAAGACACGTTTACACGTGATGGCTTTCGCCCCTTCAGGTAATTCAACAAGGTCACACACTCCATTTGATGCCATTAAATTAATCTCATATGTCATAGCATCATAACATAAGCTTGATATATAACTGCTCATGGCTTGTAAAAATGTCTCAGAACCATTCACGGCTCAATGTTACAGCCCGACTCTTGCAGACACACATGCTAGTCACTAGGTATTGTTGACTTTTTGAGTCTAATAGATTTTCTTAGGGTTGAATCAACAATATCTTCGTGTTTTGTTGATCAACTTGTTGTTAGGTACTCTGGGGTTCTGCATGAACAAGTTGATCTACCAGATTAATATCAGCTTCTGGAATCTCATCATGTTGTTCAATGCATGTGTTAACTTGAGTGCTACTTCTAACGAGAATACTTGATCACTTGATGGGAAAGGTTGTGAACCAACAGGATCTCTTTCAGAAATAGAAACTTGAAACTAACCACTCCCACTGATCATATTATTTTTCAGAAATTTCGCATTTCTTTATTCCATGATTCTAATGCTATGAGATGGACAATAGAATCTTTATCCTTGAGACTGTTCAACATATCCAACGAAATACACACTAATGGTTCTAGGATCCAGTTTCTTCTCTTGTGGATTATACACTCTTACTTCAAAAGGACATCCCAAATGCGTACTTGATCCAAACTCAAACTCCAACCGTTAAATAACTCCAATGGCGTCTTAGGGATAGCCTTAGTTAGAACCCAATTTAATATGTACATTGATGTCTTAAGAGCTTCAGTCCACAAACTTAATGGGAGTTTAGCATTACTGCGCATACTTCTCACCATCTCCATTAAGGTCCCATTTCTTCTTTCAGCTACATCATTTAAACTTGGACATCCTACACTGGTGTATTGGGAAACAATTCCATGTTCTTGAATAAACTTAGTAAATGCACCCGGTGCTTGACCACCTCGTGTGTATCTACCATAATACTCACCTCCTCTACCAGATCTCACAATTTTGATCTGCTTCCCACATTGTTTTTCTACTTCAGCCTTGAAAACTTTAAAGGCATCTAAAGCTTTATTTTTGTTATGAAGCAAGTAGATTGCCATGTACCGTGAGATGTCATCAATAAATGATATGAAGAATTTTGGATAACTTTGCATATCTGTGTATGGACAGCAAATATCTGTATGGATTATTTCAAGTAATTCAGGATATTTGTGCCCACCCTTTTTGGATATTTTGGTCTCCTTTCCCTTTATACTGTCAAATAAATATCAAAATCAATGAAATCAGAAGTACTAAGTACTCTATCATTCACTAGCATCTTGATTCTATCCATAGAGATATAGCTAGTCTCCAGTGCCACAACACAGAAGATTCTTTAATGTAACACATCTTTTCATGCCAGTTTTAATATACATAACAAAATTAGTGGTGTTGCTTTGCAACTTTAGCATAACCAGACCATTGCATAAAATATCGTTTCTAACAACATCTGTATTATAAATCAAGATGAATGGTGTTTTATGGAAATTACAATCATAGTCCAAAGACAATAGTCTACATACTGAAATCAAATTCCTAGAAAATCTAGGAACATCAAAATGTTATGGAAATGACAAACTAAAACCACAAGACAATGTATTTTGCGAGTTTCAAAAAATTCAACACCTGAGCTCATTTTGCTTCCAGAATAATTGCTTCGCTTATTTCCCACTGATTTCCTCGAGTTTGTCGTATTCTGTAAGAATGTTGAAACATGAATTGAAGAACCAAAGTCAATCCATCATGTGTTATGATGAGTATATTTTATGCTCATATTACGGACACTTTTAAGTTGATTTTATTGTGAATTTTTTTAGTATTTTGAGTAATTTAGTTCTGTTTTTATCTTGTTCGGTATTATTGAGTCTCCTTGCAAATGCAAGCAGATGTGAGGCTAAAAAGCAAGTATTTGAAAAATGAGGGCCGTAAGTTCAATGGGGCGTTGAAGAGGATGAAAGCACGAGCGTAATGTGAGCAACATGAGAGAATTTGGAGTTCCAGAGCAAAAGATAGGAAAAGATTAATGCAAAAGCTGAGTAAAGAGAAACAAAAGCTATCGCTAGTGTAGTCAGAGAAAGTGATGAGTGCATCCGAGAAAGCGGTCGCTTAGACTAGTTTCTGCAGAAGGACATAAAATTGGTGCCGAGCGGAAAGCGATAAGGAAAGCGGAAAGGAGCAGTCGCAAAGTGAATGTGACGCTTAGTTTTTGTAAAGAAAGAAGTGATCAAGCCCTTAGATGCAGGTATGATACTTCCTATTTCTGATAGTCAATGGTAGCCCAGTTCAGGTGGTACCAAAAAAGGGAGGAATGACCGTGGTCCACAATGAAAATAACAAAATTATCCCTACCAGAACTTTTACGGGATGGAGAGTATGAATGGGTTACAGAAAATTAAATGATGCCACTAGGAAATATCACTACCCACTCCCTTTTATTGATGAAACACTAGAAAGTTTAACGAGTCATGCTTTTTATTGCATTCTTGATGCATATTTTGGGTATAATCAAGTTTTGATTGATCCAGAACATCAGGATTTCACATATCCATATGATACGTTTGCTTTTAGAAGAAGGCCTTTTGGTTTATGTATTGCACCTGCAACTTTTCAAAGATGCATGATGGCAATTTTCTCTTATATGATTGAAAAATCATTGAAGTTTCATGGATGATTTTTTCTGTATTTGGGTCAACTTTTGATATATGCTTTAGAGCATTTGGATAAAGTACTTGAAAGGTGAAGATACTAACTTTGTGTTGAATTGAGAAAAGTGCAATTTTATTGTTCAAAAGGCATTGTTTTAGGACATCTTGTTTCAGCAGGAGGAATGGGAGTGGACAAAGCAAAAATTGATGTTATCAAGAATTTGCCACCACCAATAAATGTCAAAGGAGTCAAAAGTTTCCTTGGGCATGTTGGTTTTGTAGACATTTCATTAAAGATTTTGCCAAAATTACTAAGCCTTTATGTAATCTTTTACTAAAAAAAAGTGTTTTTGACTTTAATGAACAATGTGTGCAGCCATGAGTTGCTAAAGGAACAATTGATCTCAACACCAGTAATTATTTCATCATAATGCAGTGTTCCATTCGAGATAATGTGTGATGCAAGTGATTTCGCAGTTGGAGCAGTACTGGGACAAAGAAAAGAAAAAACACTAAGAGCAATTTACTATGCCAGAAGTTCTGAATCAGCATAAAGGAATTATGCCACAACAGGGAATGAGATGCTAGCAATGGTGTTTGCATTTAACAAATTCAGATCTTACTTAATAGGCTCAAAAAGTGTGGTGTACACCGATCATGCAACAATTAAGTACATGATGACAAAGAAGGATGCTAAACCTCGATTAATTTGATGGGTTTTGTTCTTACATGAATTTTACTTCTTAATAGTGGACAAGAAAGGAACCGATAATGTGATTCCTGATCATTCCAGGTTGGAACCTCATAGAGCAAGTGAAGAAAGTAGAATACCAGTCAATGTAACCTTTTTGGATTAACAAATGTTTGGACTTTGCAAAAAGAAAGGAAAGCTACAAACCATGGTATGCAGACATTGTCAACTTCTTGGCAAAAAGGATTGTACCACATGATTTCTCGTATCAACAAAAGAAAAGGTTATAAGCAATGGAAAAACATTTCTTTTGGGAACATCTAGTTTTGTTTAAGAGTTGTGCTGATGGATTGATAAGAATGTGTGTACCAGAGATTGAGACACTGGATATCCTGAATAATTGTCAAGGAGGCGATTATGGAGGACATTTGTGAGTACAAGGGTAGTGGCAAAAGTCTTGCAAAGTGGTTTTTATTGGCCAACACTGTTCAAAGATGCGGACTTGTTCGTGAAGAGCTGTGATAGATGTCAAAGAACTGGGAACATATCAAAATTATCGTGAGATGCCCCTCACAATAAATTTATTGAAATAATTATTTGATGTGTGGGGAATAGATTTCATGGGACCATTCCCAATCTCTAATGGAAATCAATACATCTAAGTCATCGTTGATTATGTGAGCAAGTGGATTGAAGCTGAGGCACTGCCGATAAATGCTTCCGACGTGGTGATTAAATTCTTGCAAAAGAAAATTTTCACATGATTTGGCACGCCAAGAGCAATCATCATCGATAGAGGGAATCATTTTTGCAATAAACACTTTGACAATTTACTAAAGAAATATGGTGTAAGGCGTAAGGTTGCAACATTGTATCATCCTTAAACAAGTGGTCGAGTGGAGTTATCTAATAGAAAATTGAAGAGAATCCTAGAGAAAACAGTGGGTAAGTCACGCAAAGATTGGTGAAAAACCTAGACAATGCATTGTGGGCTTTTAGGACTCCATTCAAAATACCTATTGGGATGTCAACATACCGACTAGTGTTTGGAAAAGTGTGTCCTTTACCACTGGAACTAGAGCATCAAGTTTTTTGGGCCGCAAGGCAACTCAATTTCAACAAAAATGCAGCAGAACAAAGAGAATTATACAGTTGAATGAGATCGATGAATGGAGAGCTGAAGCATATGAGAATACCAAGATAAACAAAGAAAGAACAAAGAAGTGGCACAATAACCAAATCTTGAACCGACAATTTCGCCCAGGTCAAGCGGTTTTTCTATTCCAACCACGACTGAAGCTATTCCAGGGAAAACTGCGATCCAGATGGGCCGGATCTTTCATTGATGTTGAAGCAAAACCTTATGGGGCAGCCATATCGAAGGATGATGTTGAAAAATATTTCAAGTGAATGGTCAAAGGTTGAAGCACTATCTATCTCTAGAAGAGCTGCAACATAGCAACATCATGCTACAAGATCCAACTTAAGCTTCACAGGTGTTGGGCTATAGATGTGACTAAGCGTTTGTGGGAGGCAACCCATGATTTTCTTGCTTTGTTTAATTCTTAGTTTTTTAATTTATTTTATATAACTTCTTAGCCATTGTTTAGTTGAAGTCTATGAGCCTTATCTTGTTTAATTGTTCTGATGATAATTATGTGGAAAAGTTTGAGGAGGTTTACTGGGTACTAAAAGAAAATTTTTGGTGCAGAAAAAATAATCTTGGACGAAAAAGGCTAAAAGCGATCGCTTTCAAGAAGAATTAGTCTGCCCAATAGTCATTAGACACATCCAGAAGGGAGAGTATCACCGAAAAGCGATTGCATATTGCATCACTAGCATGGTAAAAAAAACTTATGTAGAAAGTACACGAGGAGGAATGCGATCGTATGCGATCACTTTCAGAGAAACAAGTCTCTGCAGAAGGACAGAAAGGAGGTAAGCGACCGCTTCCGCAATCGCTTTCAAGTGAAAAATCTCTACACAATGATAGAAAGGAGGTAAACGATCGCTTATGTGATCGCTTCCTGACAAGACACGACAAGCGAGAAGGGAAGCAATTGTGTTCTATCGCTTCAGGTAAGTCAAAAGCGATCGCTTCCACTTTGAAAGTGATCACATTCTAATAGGTTTATAAAGTCAGCCTTCCATTCTTTCTTCTTCACTTTTTCTTTCTCTTTTCTTTTCAGCCGCAGTTTCTCCTCCTCCCCCCGTATTTTTCAACAGTAAAAATCCAAATCTCTCAATCTTTAGACGCGTCTTGGGTAGGAGACCACGAATCTCCAACTTGTTTCTAACTTTTGCTACTAATTTGTGCAGATCTGGTATGATTTCATAAACCCTAGTCTTTCTTCTTTTGTCAACTTTTGCCAAATTGAGGTGTCTAAGGTTAGGGTTTTGATTGATTACGCATAATCTGCATTATGTGAAGTTATTGTGCTTGAAATATGTGTGATTTCACATACATTGTGGACTAAATTGATAATTGCTGATGATGTTTAGGGTTATTATAAAATTTCTGAATAGTTGAAAGGGTAAATTGAAGTAGTGGTATATTTGGTGGTAACTTGTCACGAATATGCTGTTTAGGAGTAATGATTTGCTAATTATCTTCCGAATTTTCTGAATTTCAACGTTTTGAGTATATATATCTTAGTTTTCGGCAAGAGTTACCAATTAAGTATCATCATTCGAGTTCGTGATAACTTAGCAACTGAAATTAGTATGTAATGGACGATTGGTTAGTGGGATACATGACGTGTTGCTAGTGATTGTTGAATCATGCCCACGTTTATGCAAAAGTTGAGTTTGGGGGTAATTCTAACGTTGGCAATATGCTATTTATAGGTGCATTGATTGGTTCAGTTGATTGATCATCATCAATAACACTCAATTTTTGGAGGTACTATGTCGCAGCAAAGCCCCCGCACTTCCGACGGTTCATCTTTAGGACATCAGGCACTGAGTTCATCACATGCCGGTCCCTCTACACTTGTCGATGTTTCCTTTATGATGCCACCACCTGCCGAGTCCCCCTTTGATGAGCATCGCTTCTTGATAGAGGTTGCGGTGGATATATGACCGAGTTTTTTTACTCGAGGAGTGATCCCCGAGCGAGCATTGCATATCGCAGCAGTGGCTGAGAAGATAGAGGCATTGCAGTAGACACGCCTTACAAGTTCATCGGCGAAGGTGGACTTCATTATAGTTAAAGAGTACTTTATGAATGCCATGGTAGACCCGATTAATGTATGGGTGAGAGGAGAGATCGTGAAGATTATCGAAGGATGACATCAACTGTCACTTCCACTTGAATATTCCTCACGACGCACCTATGTTCAAAGCCCGGGAAGGGGTAGATTTTTCTGATGAGCGTGTGATCGCCATGGTCATGAGATGGGTCATACAATCACAGTAGCCACAACACTTGTAGTAGGAGTAGGAGCAGCCACGAGCCGCTGACCTGACATGCTCGCCCACTTGGAGGCTATGGAGCACAGTCATTCAGGGAAGCGTGTCAACATGCAGTGACTCCATGACACTCTTATGGACGAGACTAAGAAGCTGGGATGGCAAATGGAGGTGATAGAGGATATATGTACCTCGTGCCATTATGAGGATTAAAAATGACTCACCCAGGGAAGTTAAATTCTTTCTATTTTTGCCAATGAGGGCATTTCCTGGTTTTAGTTTTGGAGTGGGTCGGCGACATATTCGCCTTTTTATGTATTTTATTATTTATGTCATTCGTCTGAACTATTCCTGTTTTTACATCAGTATGTCTTGAGTCTTTTTGTTCCTGACTTTTTTGTTTTCTTGAGTCAATCATCGAGTCATTGTACTTTTCTTCAATGAAATTTAGTTAAATTTTTATGTGTTAGTGATGTTTGAGCATCAGAGTACATTTCTTTAGCAGTTATTAGCACTTCTATGACGGTGGACTGAGGTAATGATAGTATGAGTGTCGCTTGGTGTAGAATACACTTTACATACTGATGTACCATATTTCGGTACTGCCACGTTATAATATCCGATACAATACCACGAACGTATTTTGGGACATATTATGCCACGTCAGCACCATTATTTTTTAATGCAAAATTACAATTCAAGGCAAAACTCGGAAATCGGCCCAAGTAGGCCCAAATTGAGCCCAAGCGAGATCTATTTGGGCCCGAAAAGGTCTAATTCGAGCTATTTCAAGCCTAGTTTGAGCTATCTTGGGCCAAATTTGATCTATTTGAGGCCCAGAGGCCCATTTCGAGCTATCTGGGCCAAATTCGATCTATTTGAGGCCCAATTCGACCTATTTGAAGGCCCAATTTGAGCTATTTCAAAATAGGTTTAATTTGACCTATTTAGACTTACAGTTCGACTTGGATTGCACTTCTAGCTGAATAAGGACTCTTATTACTATATAAAGGGGTCCCATGCCTCATTCTAAGTTACGTTTTAATTTTCCAAGCATTTAATTTTGAGCTATATACATCGAATTCGAGCTACAGAGTAGTAATTCGAGCTGTTTGCAATAGCTCTTGTTCGATCTATATAGAGTGTATTTCGAGCTATTTGAGGGTATTTCGACCTATTCGAGTGTCTTCATCTCGGTTCTCAGTACCATTTCGAGGTGTGCTTATTCGACCTATACAGCTTAAATTCGACCTATTTGAGCTAAATTCGACCTATAATTTCGAGCTATTGTCTCTCACGACAATATCTCGCATTCCGACCTATCTGACTTGAGCGTCAGAGTGCCTTCGCCGGAGAAGGCACCGGCTTAGTTTACGTGTGGTGTTGAGTGCAGGTTCCGAACTCAAAAGCTGCTTGAGCATCTATTAGGAACTAAAGCAGTCTGACGTGGAGTGTTGGAGGTTTGACACGTATCCAGACGAAAATACCCCATATCAGTGGCGCCGTCTGTGTGACCCTCTATACGCACTTAGTAACAAACACTAACACTCAATGGCTCAACGGAGAGCAATGGAGAAGAATGGAATGGCAGGAAGGACTAGATCACAGAGGGAGGACGATAATCGGGCACCTGATGCTTCTGAACGAACATCAGTGGCAGCGCCCAGAACTCCCCTTGATCCTCCAACTCACACAGCGAATCAACCTGAAGTTCCTCCCACGGAACAACAACTATTGAATGCCGCTCAGTTGGATCAAATCATGTCCACTTTCCAAAGGACTATGGTTCCAATGATTGTGCAGCAATTGGCTAACACTTCTGCTCAACAGAATGTTCAGGCTCCAATAGCACAACAACCAGCAGCACAGCCTGCAGCATTGCAGCAAGGAAGGTTTCATCAGACCTAGTGTCGTGATGATTCAAGGCATTAAATGCAGACTAGAATAACAAGGCCGAGGAATCCATCTCCCTCGCCTGAAAGGAGAAATCCTCAATCAGTGAGGACTAATGCTAACAGAGCTCCCAGTCGAGCAACTGGTCGAGATAGAGAAGTGAGGGATGCAGAGGTAAACTCTAGGCAGAGAGTCCTGATCATCGACCCGCAGCAACTCGTACTGCCGGAAGAGACAGGGAATTGCCTAAGAGAGTGTCCCAAGGCTGAAGCCTGTTGTAGCTGAACATATTCCACTAAGGGAGAGGCCAACTCTCTTCTGTGAGGCGATCAGTAATTTAACATTGAAGGAAGGGACTAATCTTCCTGTCTTGAAGAAGTGTTAGGAAATACCAATCCGGTAGCACATTATGATGAGTTAGATGGAGATCTGCAGGTCCTGGGATACACAGAGGATATGAGGGCAAAACTTATATCGCTCAGTCTCAGGGGCCCTGCAAAAGAATGGTTCAAGAACTTGCGTTCGCGTTCAATCGAATCATCTGAACAATTCAGGACCATGTTTGTCAAAAAGTTTGCTACTTATCGGATAAAGAAGAAGTCTCCAAGTACGCTGTTTAATATCTATAGAGGACTTGATGAACCTTTGGGAAGGTATATAGATCGTTTAAATCTAGAGATTGGTAGAGTGAATGCTCCCAATGTGGACTTGGTCATCTCTGTATTGGAGCATCGCTGCCGGAGCAAAAAGCTGATAGAAGTAATAACATGGAATATACCTGATTCCATAGAGCAAGTGATGGACCTCGCTAGTAAGGTCATCGAAGTTGAGGAGGCAACCATGAATCAAGGGTTGATGGAGTCACCGGGAATTCATGGAGGCAAGGAGAATAGAGATAAAGATTGGAGAAAGGAATCTAGGGGGAAAGATCGAGACCGCAATCGACAACCCTTCAAGAAATTTGACAATTACACTCCATTGAGAAAACAAATTGGAGAGATTTTCGCCATTGAGAAAGATAGCGGGTTACTAAGACCCCTAAAACCTTTCCGAGAGACGGAGGAGACTAAGGTGTCAAGGAAATATTGTAAGTTCCACAGACAGAATGGGCATTTTATTAATGAATGCAAGGCCTTAAGGAACGAGATTTAACGACTCATTCAAGAGGGGAAACTCGTCGAGTATGTCCTTGAGAATAAAGAGTCACGTGAAGAGAAGGCGTCATCTTGACGTAAACGAGATAGATCCCCGCATGAGAAGAAGGATGAACCCCGGCGTAAGAGGGGTAACGGGAATGATGATATTGAAAATGGAGTCAATGTGATTGCTGGTGGACTGACTGGTGAAGACTCAGCCAAAAGTAGAAAACGCATCTCGCGCGATATATACAATGAACGGCTGAAGCGCCCTGAAATAAATCTTGTCTTCGCAGTAGACAAGTTGGACACAAGGATCACATTCGATGATAGCGATTTTGACAGCTTGTCTTCACAAGCTAAGGAAGCTCAATACTTGAATTGTCCTATGGTGGTTTCTGCGGTGATTGCAAATCACGCGGTGAAGAGGATCATGATTGATAATGGATGTTCGTCCAACATTATCTTCATGGATGCTTTGCAACAAATGAAGCTTGGACAATATGAGATCACTGATGTAAACTCACCATTACTGGGATTTGGTGGAGGTGAAGTTAAACCTGTTGGAAGGATTATGTTACTAACATCCTTTGGCTTGAATCCAAAGAGAAGAACACTGAATGTGGAATATTTCATTGTTGATATTCCTTTCGCATACAACGTGCTGATAGGAAGGCCTGGAATAACGACGTTTGCTATGATCATCTCAACGGTGCATCAAAAGATCAAATTCCCAACGCCTGGGGGAGTTGCTGAATTAACTACGAACTATCTTGATTCTTGGAGTTGCTATATGACATCAACTAAACCTATCAAGGCAAAAACGGATCCAAATGTCGCGATGATTGACATACATCCGTTGGAGAAGCCTGAAATAGTAGAACAAGTTGATACGGAGATGGTGCTTGCTATGCAAGTGGACCAAACGACGATACCGGAGGATTCTTCTCCTCCCAACGATGAAGACGCCCCAGAGAAGGCGAAGGAAGAAAAGGAAGATAAAACGACTCTGCGCTACAAGAAGAAAATGGAGATTGAGCGTTTGAAACCTTCTGGAGAGTTTAAGGAGGTTATTCTGTTGAACAATGAGCCTGACAAGGTCATTAAAATTGGTAGCGAGTTGACCTCGGAGATTGAGAAGGCATTATTGGAATGCCTACGAAGAAACTTTGATGTATTTGCATGGACGGACTCGGACTTGAAGGGAATAGATCCTCGAGTTGCAGTACATCATCTGAATGTTAACCCGAATGCTAAGCCTGTTCGGCAGAAGAAGAGACACTTTAGTGATGAAAAGAACAAGGCCGCAGAGTTGGAAGTACAAACAAAGCTTGCTGCAGGCAACATATTTGAAGTACGATACTCTGAATGGCTAAGCAATGTTGTACTAGTACCGAAGAAACCAACAGTGTGGCGAATGTGTGTGGATTACACTGACTTGAACAAACATTGCCCACGAGATCCTTTCCCTTTGCCTAGGATTGATCTCGTGGTTGACTCTACAGCACGGTGTGCTCTGCTAAGTCTTTGCGATGCACAAAGTGATTTCCATCAAATACTGATGGCGGTGAAAGATCAGCACAAAACGGCTTTTATCACCGACAGAGGCATATTCTGTTACAGGGTGATGCCGTTTGGCTTGAAGAACGCAAGAGCAACCTTTCAAAGGTTGGTCGCAAAGATGTTTTACCATCAAATCGGCAAGACTATTGAGGTTTACATTGATGACATGCTTATCAAAAGTCTAAAGGCAGAGGAACACGTAAAACATTTGGAAGAGGCTTTTGGCATCATGAAACAATACGGGATGAAGCTAAATCCCAAGAAGTGCACTGTTGGTGTTAAGGCTAGAAAATTTCTGGGTTACATGGTGAACGAGCGAGGTATTGAAGCTAACCCAGACAGGATTAAAGCTATAATGGATTTACCATCCCCCAAGTCTGCTCGAGAGGTGCAACGCTTGGTAGGGAGAATCACGGCACGTAGCCGATTCATTTCGCATTCTGCAGAAAAAAGTTTACCTTTATTGAAGAAGTTACGTAAGACACCTAAGTTTGTCTGGACTGAAGATTGTGAGGAGGCCTTTCGTCAGTTGAAGGTTTATCTTACGACGCCACCATTACTATCTAAGCCCAAGGACAATGAGATGCTATATCTCTACTTGGCCATAACGAAGAATTCATTGAGCACAGTACTCATGCGCGTAGAAGACAAGAAACATTTTCCTATCTATTACGTTAGCAAAGTGTTGAAAGGGGCAGAGGTGAATTATCTGGAGATCGAAAAGCTAGCATACACACTCGTGATAACTGCGTGAAATTTAAGACCATACTCTCAATCACATCCGGTTACTGTCTTAAAAAATCAACCACTTGAACAAGTTATGGCAAAACCGGAAACATCTGGTAGACTGGTGAAGTGGGCGATCGAGTTAGGAGAATATGGCTTGGAATATATGCCAAAGACTGCAATTAAAGCACAAAGGCAAGAGGACTTTGTGGCTGAAACCATCTCAGAGGCGGAGCAAGCGCTGGACATTGCGATGGTAACGGAGGATACTAAGAGTGACACATCTGGAGTTGCAAAGGAAACATGGACTTTGCATCTGGACGGATCATCCACAGTCGACGCTGGAGGCGCAGGAGTTACTTAAAATCGGCGGATGGGAGGGAATTTGACTATGCTATAAGGTTAAATATTCAAGTTACAACTAATCAAGCGGAATATGAGGCTATGTTAGCTGGCATCCAAATGGAAAAATCGTTGGGATAACAAAGCTTGTTGCATTTACGAATTCACAATTGATTGCTAATCAATTCGAAGAAAGATATGAGGCGAAAGAGGCTGCAATAGTAAAGTATCTAAAAAAATTGAAGGAGACGACATCAAACTTCGATACTTTCTCTATTTCGCAGATCCCTCGAACGGAGAATGAACGCGCTAATTTGCAAGTACCGCCGAAGTGTTTGTTGAAAGGCGAGTAACTTTATTGGCTGCAGAGCAACCTTCTATTGGCATAGGAGTTGAGTCAAAACCGACGCAAGCATTGGACTACGCTCTGCCAGTGGAAGTTGAGGCATGTTGGAAGGATGAAATCATTGATTATCTTCAGAACGGGAACTTACCTACTGATCCTCAAGCGGTCAGAAGACTCAAGTACAAATCTGCAAGATTCACTATGTTCAATGGCGAATTGTATAAACGGTCTTTCGAGGACTAATCTTAAGATGTCTGTCTCCATCACAGGCAAAACAAGTCTTACGAGAAATTCATGAAGGAAGTTGTGGAAATCACTCAGGAGGACGATCCTTGGCACAGAAAATACTCCATCAAGGATATTTCTGGCCAACTATTATGAGAGATGCTATGGATTACTCTAGGAAGTGCATAAGTTGTCAATTGCATGCGAAGATCATTCATACACCTGCACAGCCTATGACAACAGTGAGTTATGGATGCCCATTCTACCAATGGGGAATAGACATTGTTGGACCAATGCCAAAGGCTACTGGAGGTAGAAAATGGTTCTTGGTGGCAGTCGAGTATTACACTAAGTGGGTTGAAGCTGAAGCACTTGTAAACATTACTGAGGCTAATGTGAAACAATTTATTTGAAACAATATTGTTTGTCGATTCAGAATCCCAAGAGTCTTAATTTCCGACATTGGAAGGCAGTTCCAAGGTTTTAAGATTCAAGACTGGTGCAGAGACATGAAAATTGAGCAACGCTTTACATCTGTTACGCAATCAGAAGCAAACGGGCAAGTGGAGGCCACTAACAATACATTAGTGAAGAGTCTGGAGAAAAGGCTGGAAGGAGAAGGAGGAAACTGGGCAGACGAGCTGCCAGGAATACTATGGGCATATCGTACGACTCCTCGTACTTCTACAGGAGAAACTCCATATTTGCTGACATATGGATCTGAAGCAGTGATACCGGCTGAGATTGGAATGCCAACTTATCGTATTGTCACATATGATGAGGAGCAGGCGCTAAGGGCAAGACAAATGGACTTGAAACTGATTGGAGCAACAAGGGAAGCAACTTACCAACGTACTCAAGCGTACAAATCTATGATGGCAAAAGCATATGACAACAAAGTTCGTTTTAGGAACTTACAAGTGGGGGACTTGGTACTTAGAAAAGTTGAGGCTACCAAGCATGTTGGAAAGTTGAAGCCAAATTGGGAAGGACCGTACAGAGTGGAGAAAGCAAGCTCAAAAGGATACTACTACTTACAAGAGTTGGGTGGAAGGACTTTGTCACGTCCATGGAACGTCAAGAACTTACGAAGGTTTTATAGTTAGAACACTAGCTTTCTAATGGCCTTGTGGTATGATAGGACCGTAGTTTCAATACTTTATTCGCTTATTCTTTTACGAATTATGAGTCCCTTTACGTGGATTCTCATTGTAATAGTTAGCAGCGAACTACGGGGACTTGATTCCTAACCAACCTATATACGGCGGGATACGTAGGCAACTCAGAAGTTACTCGAGCTCAGTCCCAAAACTAATAAAATCTCTTATTTTATTCAAGTTTATCCGTTGCCTAGTCATTACTAGCATGCTTACTATTTACAAGCATAATTAAAGTTAAACTCATACTATCTACAAAACATAAGTATAAAAACTTAAGCAAAACGAACATTAGCTTCGTATAACGAGCACTAGCCTCGTGGAGTCAAGCACCATTCCTTGCACTCCCGCGAACATTAGCTTCGTACAACAAGCACAAGCCTCGTGGAGTCGAGCACAAGTCCTCGCACTCCCGCGAACATTAGCTTCGCTAGCACGAACATTAGCTTTGTACAACGAGCACAAGCCTCGTGGAGTCGAACACAAGTCTTCGCACTCCCGCGAACATAGCTTCGCTAGCGCGAACATTAGCTTCGCACAACGAGCACAAGCCTCGTGGAGTCGAGCACAAGTTCTCGCACTCTCACATATACTTGTAAATAAAACTTAAGTGTTTTAGCAAGTGACAAAATTAATAACATAAAAAATTAGACACGTATGAGTAGACACTAACAAGGACCAAAGTAACGACATTAGGAAAATTCTAAAGTCAACTGTACTAAAACTGCAAGGGATAAGCGCTAAAATCGCGCACAAAGTCAACAAGAGATACTGTACGAACAAAAGTAAACTGTACTAATGTAAAGATACTGTACCGAAAAGTAAAGATGTTCAACTAGTAACAAAGGCACAAGCGCCAAACATATGGGCACGCAGGCCACTCCAAGTAATCAGGGCAGCAGATCCAGTCCCAGCGACTTCACAGCACCCTCGCTCTGCTCCTAAATCGCAACAAATGACTCGTTCATGGGCCCGGTATCGTCAACTGGAGAAATCTGACGAGGCGTAGGAGCGGGAACTGGGACATCGGGCATAGCCTAATCGCCCTCTGCCGGATGATCTAGGACCTGAGGGTCGAAACCCATCTCACCCTCCTCCAGGGGCTCGTCCGGCGCAGGGGCAGCAGCAGCAGAAGTGGATGGCTGCTCGTCAGCAAAATCAGAGATCCATACCTGACGGAGGGGATAGAAGAACTTGAGCGGATCATGCTTGGGCTCGCCAACTTTCTCAGCAGGAGCAGGATCAGCAGCAGCAGCGCCCGAGGATTCGCCAACCTCCGCATCATCCTCGTTCAGGCAATTGAGGACATTGAAATCCTCTTTCTTGAACCCAGGAGCGAGGGCACCTTGGGAAGCGATATCATCAAGGGCCATATTGTAACCCTTGGTCGTGTCAAAGCCGCCCCTCTCCAAGGCGACCTACTCCCAAGTAGCCGAGCGGAAGAACTCAATGGCTATCATCACTTTGTCCTCATCAGGAAGCTCTACAAACCAAGAGAAGAAAAACGTAAGTACAAGATACAAGACATTAAAATACGAGAAAGGAAAGTTCAAGTATGAAAGAACTACCTCACTCATGGCCCTATTATAGCCATCCTCCTCACCAGTCGCGAGGCGAGCCTTCACGTCAGCTAGCTCAGCCTCGAGCCTTGCACGT
The DNA here is from genome assembly GCA_946800315.1 of Misopates orontium. Taxonomy (NCBI): domain Eukaryota; kingdom Viridiplantae; phylum Streptophyta; class Magnoliopsida; order Lamiales; family Plantaginaceae; genus Misopates; species Misopates orontium. Next base: position 23,487,402 of record OX326946.1, read on the forward strand.
TCCACCTCAGCGGCAGCAGCAGCATCCTGCATCGTCCTAATAGTGTCAACATGGTCGTCAACAAGGGAAGTGGCGTGCTGGCAATCGGTGGTAAGCTGACTGAAAAGTCGCTTCTCCTCGACGAGCTCTTTGTCAACATTAGCCTTAGCCACTTTCAGGGCCTCCAACTCAGCCTGCACTACTTTCAGCTCATCGACTGCTGCCACCAGGTGCTTCTCCACCTCAGCCTTAGCCTCTTTGGCCTGCTTCTCCAGTCTTTGAGCCTGCAAGGCTGAGGAGAGATGCCTGTCCATCAGCTCCCTCTGCTGACCCTCAGAAGTCATGACCATGTCAAAGTTCTCCAACATGGTCTGGAAGTTGATGAAGAACTGCAAGATACTAAAGAAAGTTAGCATAAGAAAATCGCCATAAAACAAAAATAGGTATGATGTGGGGTATTTTCGTCTGGATACGTGTCCGCTCTCCAACACTCCACGTCAGACTACTTTAGTTCCTGCTGGATGCTTAAGCAGCTTTTGAGTTCAGAACATGCACTCAACACTTCACGTAAACTAAGTCGGTGCCTGCTCCGGCGAAGGCACTCCGACGCTCAAGTCAGATAGGTCAGAATGTGACGTATTGTCGTCAGAGACAATAGCTCGAACAAATAGGTCAAATTTAGCTCAAATAGGTCGAATTTGAGCCGTATAGATCGAATAAGCACACCTCGACATGGTATTGAGAACCGAGATGAAGGCACCCGAATAGGTCGAATTACCCTCAAATAGCTCGAAATACACTCTATATAGATCGAACAAGAGCTATTGCAAACAGCTCAAATTACTGCTCTTATAGCTCGAATTCGATGTATATAGCTCGAAATTAAATGCTTGGAAAATTAAAACGTACCTTAGAATGAGGCATGGGACCCCCTTATATAGTAATAAGAGTCCTTATTCAGCTAGAAGTACTATCCTAGTCGAACTATAAGTCTAAATAGGTCGAATTAGACCTATTTTGAAATAGCTCGAATTGGGCCTTCAAACAAGTCGAACTCGGCCTCAAATAGGTCGAATTCGGGCCCAGATAGCTCAAACTAAGCCTCAGGGCCTCAAATAGATCGAATTTGGCCCCATATAGCTCAAATTAGGCCTTTTCGGGCCCAAATAGATCTTGCTAGGGCTCAATTTGGGCCTACTTGGGCCGATTTCTGAGTTTTTCCTTGAATTGTAATTTTGCATTAAAAAATAATGGTGCTGACGTGGCATAATATGTCCCGAAATACGTTCGTGTATTGTATCGGATATTATGACGTGGCGGTACCGAAATATGGTACATCATGGAGTCCCCTAGTTCGTAAGAGTAATGTGTACAAACATTGGTCATACGAACTAAAAAGAAGTCACATAACCGAGTATCGTGCAACGAAATCGGCCTCGCCGTAAAAAACCAAGAATTTGACCAAAAATATCAAAATTCGAAATTAAGTCGAATTTACTATTTTTGGTTACTCGAATTAGTATAGGTCGAAATTGCCTTCCAAAAAGATAACTCGAATTTCAGAAAAAATTTCCGGAAAATAGCTCGAATTTGCATATAGGTCGAATTTGAGGGCATTTTGGTAATTACCGCATCATTTCGCCTATAAATACTCCACTCCCAGCTTCATTTCCTCATTTCTTGCCTAAGCTTTCCTCCAGAGGTCTCGAGAAATAGCTCGAATTATTAAGTGCGCTGAAATAGCTCGAAAAAACCTCCAAATTTAGTAAGTTTGGTAAAATAGCTCGAAAACCTCCAAATAGCTCGAAATTTGTCCCAAATAGATCGAAATTTGCTTGAATAGCTCAAAATTCCCCTTCTAATTGTATCCTTTGGTAAGTTGTAAATAACTCGAAATTATAGGTCGAAATACCTGTATAAATTCGAGTTATAACACTTAGAAAATTTTTTCAATTTTTGAAAAAATTTTAAAATGCTAATAATTTTGACTTTTCCGCAGATTTGTTCACGACGGCTCGACTTCGGCGTAACCGGTCTCCACGACGTCCATCACCACCTCGATCTCACCAACGTGCCTACTACAACTCTCGCAATCAACCTCAAGATTCTTCGTATCGGAATCCTCACAATTCAAACACAAGGCGTCCATCATCCCCGATTCGTCCTCGGCAACCAGAACCTGCCCGTATTCGAGTCCCTGGTGCACCGAAGCTGTTTGTACCTGCACAGAGGTCATACGAGCAAATCGACCCAAACGAAGAAGTTTCCGTAGATCTAAACCCTCGTGCCGGTAATTTTTCAACCTGAACCTCTTTATGACTCGAGTTATTGATATTGAGTCGTCCAATAGTAATAGGGAAAACAGTAAGGCTAAGGAAAATGAGTCGACTAGCGGCAGTAGTAATGACTCAAGTGACGAGACCTCCTCTAGCAATGATAGAAGATCTAGAAATGATAGGGCATCTGATATGGAACTAGACATCCTAGGAGATGACGAGGTTGAGTCTAACCCTCTTCCCATCGTACCCTATTTGCCTCCACCCAATGATGCTCCCATACCTGCCGCAAACTCTCCTGAACAACTCCCTGCGCGAAACTTGATTTACTTTGATCAGTTTTCTTCTTCCATTACTTACGACATAGCTTATTATCGTGATACCTATGACATCCCTGATACTTATGAGATCATCGTTCCTGGGCCAGATGACAGGATAAACAACCCGCCAGAAGGGTGTCTCACTGTTTTCAGTAGTTATCTCCATTGTGGCTTACGGTTTCCCATATTCCATGTTGTTTCAGAGATCATGGCCTCCCTTAATTCTTGTCCTTCACATTTTACCCCCAACGCCTACACAAAGATGTATGCTTATGTGATGCTCACCCGCGTCTTTGACCTCCCATGTTCCGTAGATGGTTTTTGGCAATTGTTCTTAGTGAAATTCCGTATTAGAGGTGTAGACGCCGGGTTTTACTACTTGAGTTCACGGAAGAAGCAGTGCTTTCTGTCTGATCTACAATCGAGCTTCGGGGCGCAGGAAGAAACAATGGTTCTTCATCAAGGAATCCAAGCCCTAGGAATTCCGATTCAAGCGGCTTTGGACCGACGCCCGTCCATCGCCCAGACGCCCCAATCCTCCTATCTATAGTCAGACAGTGGTTAAGAACTTGAAAGAGCATCAGTTTGATGCTTTCGAATTGACCACCACCCCAGTGTTGCGGGCCGGCGGTTATACTCATCGTGCAGGCGTTGAGTCTTCTGTTTTTGGTATAACATTATGCATGTTTGTCTTTTGTACTTTTATTGTCATCTAACCTTTGCATTATTTGTTACTTTCAGAGCGCATCGTTATGGACAAGACTAAGAAGAGGCTGGCCGCTATGAAGAAGCGCGGCACGAATGCTCCTCAGGCCTCAGCGCCCATTCCTGAGAAGACCAGTAATCGGGGTGCGAAGACGGCTGGTACCAGTTCTAGAGGCGGCAGTGCTCCTACTTCTCCTTCCGACGCTGCTGTCTTGACTCGAGGATCGGGACGAGGTAGGGGTTCTGGTCCTGCACCTTCTCCTGCTCCTGGATCATCACCTATCGGTTGTGAGCCGATTGTTCCAGAGCTTTCTTCTCCACCAACACCTTCGACTGGAAGAGTGCATCTTCCTTCTGTTGCTGAAGCGGCGCGTCGTTTCAATGAGGCTAATCTAGAGCCAGCAATCAGGAAGAGGTCTTCGACTGCCGAGGAGATTCGACGGGGCAAACGTCATGCGCATGATAAGTCAAATACCTATGAGGATGATGAGCTCGACATCGATGTGGAGGAGATAGTGCGAGCTACAGTCGAGTCAAGACAGTTCACCATGAAGGATACTACTGCCCTTCGACTCATGAAGGGATTTTTGCCTGACTTCGACCGTCAGCTTTACTACCAGGCGATGGGGCACAAGAAGTTGGTCAGCAGTGCTGCCTTGTCTATGTGCGAGGTTGGTATACTTGTACACTTTCTTTGAATCCCGTGGTATACTTGTTTTTGTATGTTACTGACTTCTTCCATTTTTTGTAGTTCTTCGTTAACTTTCAGACCATGGCGGAGAATTTCGACATGGTCATGACGTCTCAGGGTCGGCAGAAGGAGCTGATGGACAGGCACCTCTCTTCAGCCTTGCAAGCTCAACGACTGGAGAAATAGGCCAAGGAGGCTAAGGCTGAGGTTGAGAAGCATCTAATAGTAGTCGTCGACGAGCTGAAAGCGGTGCAGGCCGAGCTGGAGGCCCTGAAAGCAGCTAAGGCTACTGTTGACAAGGAGCTCGTTGAGGTGAATCGACTGTCTAGTCAGCTCACCACCGATTGCCAGCACGCCACTTCACTTGTTGACGACCACATTGACACCATCAGGATGATGCAGAATGCCGCTACTGAGGCGGAACGTGCGAGACTCGAGGCTGAGCTACCTGATGTTAAAGCTCGCCTTGCGACTGCTGAGGAGGATGGCTATAACAGGGCGATGAACGAGGTAGTCTTCTCATACTTGACTTTATTTCCCGTATCCTGATGTCTTGTAATTTGTACTTACATTTTCTTCTCTTGGTTTGTAGGAGCTCCCTGATGAGGATAAGGTGATGGTAGCCATCGAGTTCTTTCGCTCGGCTACATGGGAGCAGATTGCCATGGAGAGGGGCGGCTTTTATACAACCAAGGGTTACAATATGGCCCTTGATGACATCGTCGCCCGAGGTGCCCTCGCTCGTGGGTTCAAGAAGGAGGATTTCAATGTGCTCAACTGCCTGAATGACGATGATGCGGAGGTTGGTGAATCCTCAGGTGCTACTGCTGCCGATCCTTCTCTTGCTGATCCATCTCCTGCTGAGCCTGCTCCTGTTGTGGAAGTTGGCGAACCCAAGCATGATCCATTCACATCCTTCTATCCCCTTTGTCAGGTATGGCTCTCTGATTTTGCTGATGAGCAGCCATCCACTTCTGCTACTGCTGACGCTGCTCCGGATGAGCCCCTGGAGGACGGTGAGATGGGTTACGACCCACAGGTCCGGGATCATCCTGTAGAGGGCGATCAGGCTATGCCCGATGTCCCTGTTCCTACTCCTGCTCCTCGTCAGATTTCTCCCGTAGACGACACCAGGCCCCTGAACCAGTCATTTGGTGAGATTCAGGAGCAGAGCGAGGGTGCTGTGAAGTCTCTGGGACTAAATCTGCTGCCCTGATTACTTTGAGTGGCCTGCGTGCCCGTCTTCCTGGCGTCTGTGCCTTAGATAATATTTTGAACATCTTTACTTTTCGTACAGCATATTCGCAGTAGTTCATTCTTTTCGTACAGTATATCTTGTTGACTTGTGCGCGATTTTAGCGCTCATCCATTGCTAATACAGTTTGACTTTAGAAATTTTCGAATGTCGTTACTTTGTCTTGTTAACTCTTTGCTCATACGTGTCTACTTGTTAAGTTTATATTTGTCAATTGCTAAAACACTTAAGTTCTATAAACAAGTATATGTGAGAGTGCGAGAACTTGTGCTCGACTCTACGAGGCTTGTGCTCATTGTGCGAAGCTAATGTTCGCGCTTGCGAAGCTACGTTCGCGGGAGTACGAAGGCTTCTGTTCGACTCCACGAGGCTTGTGCTCGTTGTGCAAAGCTATGTTTGCGCTTGTGAAGCTATGTTCGCGGGAGTATGAGGACTTGGGCTCGACTCCACGAGGCTTGTGCTCATTGTGCAAAGCTATGTTTGCTCTTGCGAAGCTATGTTCGCGGAAGTACGAGGACTTGTGCTCGACTCCACGAGGCTTGTGCTTGTTGTGCAAAGCTATGTTTGCGCTTGCGAAGCTATGTTCACGGGAGTGCAAGAAATTGTGCTTGACTCCACGAGGCTAGTGCTCGTTATACGAAGCTAACGTTCGTTTTGATTAAGTTCTTAAACTTATATTTCGTAGAAAGTATGAGTTTAACTTTATGTATCTTGATAGATTGTAATCCTCCGGGTAATGAGTAGGCAACAGCTAAACTTGAATAAAATAAGAGATTTTATTAGTTTTGGGACTGAGCTCGAGTAACTTCCGAGTTGCCTACGTATCCCGTAGTATATAGGTTGGCTAGGAATCAAGTCCTCGTAGTTCGCTGCTAACTATTACAATGAGAATCCGCGTAAAGGGACTCGTAATTCGTAAGAATAAGCAAATGAAGTATTGAAACTACGGTCCTATCATGCCACAAGGCCATTAGAAAACTAGTGTTCTAACTATAAAACCTTCGTAAGTTCTTGACGTTCCAGGGGCGTGACAAAGTCCTTCCACCCAACTCTTGTAAGTAGTAATATCCTTTTCAGCTTGCTTTCTCCACTCTATACGGTCCTTCCCAGTTTGACTTCAACTTTCCAACATGCTTGGTAGCTTCAACTTTCCTAAGTACCAAGTCCCCCACTTGAAAGTTCCTGAAACGAACTTTGTTGTCATATGCTTTCGCCATCATAGATTTATACGCTTGAGTACGTTGGTATGCTACTTCCCTTGTTGCTCCGATCAACTCCAAATCCATTTGTCTTGCTCTTAATGCTTGCTCCTCATCATATGTAACAATACGATAAGTTGGCATTCCAATCTCAGTCGGTATCACTGCTTCAGATCCATATGTCAATAAGTATGGAGTTTCTCCTGTAGAATTACAAGGAGTTATGCGATATGCCCATAATATTCCTGGCAGCTCGTCTGCCCCGTTTCCTCCTTCTCCTTCCAGCCTTTTCTCCACACTCTTCACTAATGTGTTGTTAGTGGCCTCCACTTGCCCATTTGCTTCCGGATGCGTAACAGATGTAAAACGTTGCTCAATTTCCATGTCTCTGCACCAGTCTTGAATCTTAAAACCTTGGAACTGCCTTCTATTGTCGGAAATTAAGGCTCTTGGGATTCTGAATCGACAAACAATGTTCTTCCAAATGAATTGTTTCACATTAGCCTAAGTAATGTTTACAAGTGCTTTAGCTTCAACCCGCTTAGTGTAATACTCGACTGCCACCAATAACCATTTTCTACCTCCAGTAGCCTTTGGCATTGGTCCAACGATATCTATTCCCCATTGATCGAATGGGCATCCATAACTCACTGTTGTCATAGGTTGTGCAGGTGTATGAATGATCTTCGCATGCAATTGACAACTTCTGCACTTCCTAGAGTAATCCATAGCATCTCTCATAATAGTTGGCCAGAAATATCCTTGTCGGAGTATTTTCTGGGCCAAAGATCGTCCTCCTGAGTAATTTTCGCAACTTCCTTCATGAATTTCTCGTAAAAATTGTTTTGCTTGTGACGGAGATAGGAATCTTAAGAGTAGTAGTCCCTCGAAAGACCGTTTGTACAGTTCGCGTTGAACATAGTAAATCTTGCAGATTTGTACTTGAGCCTTGTGACCGCTTAAGGATCATTAGGTAAGTTCCCGTTCTGAAGATAATCAATGATCTCATCCTTCCAACATACCTCAATCTCTACCGGCAGAGCATAGCCCAATGTTTTCATCGGTTTTGACTCAACTCCTTTGCCAATAGAAGGCTGCTGTGAAGCTAATAGAGTTACTCGCCTTTCAACAAACACTTCGGCGGTACTTGCAAATCGTGACAAAGAGTCAGCGCGTTCATTCTCCGTTCGAGGGATCTGCGAGATAGAGAAAGTATCAAAGTTTGATGTCGCCTCGTTCAGTTTTTTGAGATACTTTACTATTGCAGCCTCTTTTGCCTCATATCTTCCTTAAAATTGATTAGGAATCAATTGTGAATCCGTAAATGCAACAAGCTTCGTTATCCCCAATGATTTTGCCATTTGGATACCAGCTAGCATAGCCTTGTATTCCGCTTGATTATTCGTTACTTGAAAATTTAACCTTATAGCATAGTCGAATTCTCTACCATCCGCCGATTTCAAGTAAATTCCTGCGCCACCAGCGTCGTTTGTAGACGATCCATCTACATGCAAAGTCCAGGTTCCCCTTGCAACTATAGGTTTGTCCCTTTTAATATCTTCTGTCACCATTGCTACATCAGGCGCTTGCTCCGCCTCTGAGATAGTTTCAGCTACAAAGTCCGCCAGCCTTTGTGCTTTGATTGCCGTTTTTGGCATATACTCCAAGCCATATTCTCCTAACTCGATTGCCCACTTCACTGATCTCCCAGATGTTTCTGGTTTTGCCATAACTTGTTTCAGTGGTTGATTAGTTAAGACAGTAACCGGATGTGATTGAAAGAATGGTCTTAACTTTCGAGCAGTTATCACAAGGGTGTATGCTAGCTTTTCGATCTCCAAATAATTCACCTCAGCCCCATTCAATACTTTGCTAACGTAATAGATAGGCAAATGTTTCTTGTCTTCTTCGTGCACGAGTACTGTGCTTAATGAATTCTTCGTTATGGCCACGTAAAGATATAGCATCTCATTGTCCTTGGGCTTAGATAGTAATGGTGGTGTCGTAAGATACACCTTCAATTGACGAATGGCCTCTTCACAATCTTCAGTCCAGACAAACTTAGGTGTCTTACGTAACTTCTTGAAAAAAGGTAAACTTTTTTCTGCAGAATGCGAAATGAATCAACTAAGTGTCGTGATCCTCCCCACCAAGCGTTGCACCTCTCGAACAGACTTGGGGGATGGTAGATCTATTATAGCTTTAATCTTGTCTGGGTTAGCTTCGATTCCTCGCTCGTTGACCATGTACTCCAGAAACTTTCCAGCCTTAACACCAAAAGTGCACTTCTTGGGATTTAGCTTCATCCCGTATTGTTTCATGATACCAAAAGCCTCTTCCAGATGTTTTACGTGATCTTCCGCCTTTAGACTTTTGATAAGCATGTCATCAATGTAAACCTCCATTGTTTTGCGGATTTGATGGTAAAACATCTTGGCAACCAACCTTTGAAAGGTTGCTCCAGCATTCTTCAAACCAAACGGCATCACCTTGTAAAAGTATATTCCTCTATCAGTGATAAAAGCCGTTTTGTGTTGATCCTTTACTGCCATTAGTATTTGGTGGAAACCGCTCTGCGCATCACAAAGACAAGCAGTGCGCACCCTACTGTAGAGTCAACCACGAGATCTATCATGGGCAAGGGGAAAGGATCTCGTGGGCAATGTTTGTTCAAGTCACTGTAATCCACACACATCCTCCATACTGTCATCTTCTTTGGAACAAGTACAACGTTGCTTAGCCATTCAGAGTATCGTACTTTAAATATGTGGCCTGCAGCAAGCTTTGCTTGTACTTCAACCTCTGCAGCCTTGTTCTTTTCATCACTGAACTGTCTCTTCTTCTGTCGGACAGGCTTAGCATTTGGGTTAACATTCAGGTGATGTACCGCAACTCGAGGATCTATTCCCTTCAAGTCCGAGTTCGTCCATGCGAATACATCAAAGTTTCTTCGCAGACATTCCAATAACGCCTTCTCAATCTTCGAGGTCAACTCGCTTCCAATTTTAATGACCCTGTCAGGCTCATTATTCAACAGAATCACCTCCTTAAACTCTCCAGAAGGTTTCAAACGCTCGATCTCCATCTTCTTTTTATAGCGCAAAGTCGTTTTGTCTTTCTTTTGTTCCTCCGCCTTCTTCAAGGCTTCTTCAACATTGGGAGGAGTGGGATCCTCTAGCATCGCCTTTTGGTCCACTTGCGTAGCAAGCACCATCTCCGTATCAACTTGTTTTCCTATTTCAAGCGTCTCCAATGGGTGTATGTCAATCATCGCAACATTTGGTTCCATTTTTGCCTTGATAGGTTTAGTCGATGTAACATAGCAACTCCAAGAATCACGATAGTTTGTAGTGAGGTCAGCAACTCCGCCAGGCGTTGGGAATTTAACCTTTTGATGCACTGTAGAGATGATCATAGCAAACGCCGTTATCCTAGGCCTTCCAATCAGCACGTTATATGCAAAAGGTATGTCGACAATGAGATATTCCACATTCAGTGTTCTTCTCTTTGGATTCACGCCAAAGGATGTTGGCAACATGATCCTTCCAACAGGTTTAACTTAACTTCCACCAAATCCCACTAGTGGTGAGTTAACATCAGTGATCTCGTATTGTCCAAGCTTCATTTGTTGTAAAGCATCCATGAAGATGATGTTGGACGAACATCCATTATCAAACATTATCCTTTTTACCCCGTGATTCGCAATCACCGCAGAAACCACCATAGGGCAATTCAAGTATTGCGCTTCCTTAGCTTGTGAAGACAAGCTGTCAAAATCGCTATCGTCGAATGTGATTCTTGTATTCAACTTTTCTACTGCAAAGACAAGATCTATTTCAGGGTGCTTCAACCGTTCATTGTATATATCACGTGAGATGCGTTTTCTACTTTTAGCTGAGTCTGCGCCAGTTGGTCCACCAGCAATCACATTGACTCCATTCTCAATATCATCATTCCCATTACCCCTTTTACGCTTTGGTTCTACCTTCTTCTCATGCGGAGATCTATCCCGCTTGCGTCCAGATGATGCCTTCTCATGACGTGACTCTCTATTCTCAAGGACGTACTCAACGAGTTTCCCCTCTTGAATGAGTCGTTCAATCTCGTTCTTTAGGGCCTTGCATTCATTAGTAAAATGCCCATTCTGCCTGTGGAACTTGCAATATTTCTTCGACACCTTGGTCTCCTCCGTCTCTCGGAATGGTTTTGGGGTTCTCAGTAACCCGCTATCTTTCTCAATGGCGTAAATCTCTCCAATTTGTTTCCTCAGTGGAGTATAATTGTCAAATTTCTTAAAGGGTTGTCGATTGCGATCACGATCTCTGCCCCTTAACTCCTTCCTCCAATCTCTATCTTTATTCTCCTTGCCTCCATGAATTCCGGGTGAATCCATCAACCCTTGATTCATGGTCGCCTCCTCAACTTCAATGACCTTACTAGCGAGGTCCATCACTTGCTCAATGGAATCAGGTGTATTCCATGTTATCACTTCTATCAGCTTTTTGCTCCAACAACGATGCTCCAATACAGAGATGACCAAGTCAACATTGGGAGCATTCACTCTACCAATCTCCAGATTCAGACGCTCTATATACCATCCCAAAGGTTCATCAGGTCCTCTATAGATATTAAACAGCGTGCTTGGAGACTTCTTCTTTATTTGATAAGTAGCAAACTTCTTTACGAACATGGTCCTGAACTGCTCAGATGATTCAATTGAACGCGAACACAAGTTCTTGAACCATTCCTTTGCAGAGGCTCTTAGACTGAGCGAAATAAGTTTCGCCCTCATATTCTCTACATACCCCAAGACCTGTAAATCTCCATCTAACTCATCATAATGTGCTACTGGATCGGTATTTCCATCATACTTCTTCAAGACATGAAGATTAGTTCCTTCCTTCAATGTTAAATTACTGATCGCCTCACAGAAGGGGTTTGGCCTCTCCCTTAGTGGAATATGTTCTGCAACAACAGGCTCCAGTCTTGGGACAACTCTCTCAGGCAAATCCCTATCTCTTCCGGCAGTTCGACTTGCTGCGGGTCGATGATCAGGAACTCTCTGCCTAGAATTCACCTCTCCATCCCTCACATCTCTATCTCGACCAGTTGCTCGACTGGGAGCTCTGTTAGCATTAGTCCTCATTGAACGAGGGTTCCTCCATTCAGGCGAGGGAGATGGATCCCTTGGCCTTGTCATCCTAGTCTGCGTATAATGCCTTGAATCATCACGACGCTGGGTCTGATGAGTCCTTCCTTGCTGCAGTGCTGCAGGCTGTGCTGCTGGTTGTTGTGCTATTGCTGCACAATCATTGGAACCATAGTCCTTTGGAATGCTGCCATGATTTGATCCAACTAAGCGGAATTCAATAGCTGTTGTTCCGTGGGAGGAACTTCAGGTTGATTCGCGGTATGAGTTGGAGGATCTAAGGGAGTGCTGGGCGCTGCAACTAATGTTCGCTCAGAAACATCAGGTTCCCGATTCTCGTCCTCCCTCTGTGATCTAGTCCTTCCTGCCATTCCATTCTTCTCCGTTGCTCTCCGTTGAGCCATTGAGTGAGTGTTTATTACTACGTGCGTATAGAGTTTCCCACAGACGGTGCCACTGATGTGGGGTATTTTCGTCTGGATACGTGTCCGCTCTCCAACACTCCACGTCAGACTACTTTAGTTCCTGCTGGATGCTTAAGCAACTTTTGAGTTCAAAACCTGCACTCAACACTACACGTAAACTAAGCCGGTGCCTCCTCCGGCAAAGGCACTCCGACGCTCAAGTCAGATAGGTTGGAATGTGAGGTATTGTCATCAGAGACAATAGCTCGAACAAATAGGTCGAATTTAGCTCAAATAGGTCGAATTTGGGCCGTATAGATCGAATAATCACACCTCGAAATGGTATTGGAACCGAGATGAAGGCACCCGAATAGGTCGAATTACCCTCAAATAGCTCGAAATACACTCTATATAGATCGAACAAGAGCTATTGCAAACAACTCGAATTACTGCTCTTATAGCTCGAATTCGACGTATGTAGCTCAAAATTAAATGCTTGGAAAATTAAAACGTACCTAAGAATGAGGCATGGGACCCCCTTATATAGTAATAAGAGTCCTTATTCAGCTAGAAGTACTATCCAAGTCGAACTATAAGTCTAAATAGGTCGAATTAGACCTATTTTGAAATAGCTCGAATTGGGCCTTCAAACAGGTCAAACTGGGCCTCAAATAGGTCAAATTTGGGCCTAGATAGCTCGAACTGGGCCTCTGGGCCTCAAATAGATCAAATTTGGCCCCATATAACTTGAATTAGGCCTTTTCGGGCCCTAATAGATCTCGCTTGGGCTCAATTTGGGCCTACTTGGGCCGATTTCTTAGTTTTGCCTTGAATTGTAATTTTGCATTAAGAAATAGTGGTGCTGACGTGGCATAATATGTCCTGAAATATGTTCGTGTATTGTATCAGATATTATGACGTGGCGATACCGAAATATGGTACATCAAGGTATAAGACATGATTCAAAAAAATCATGTAAATACACTAACCTCGCACATAGACAAGGCCACCCGGTTGACCAACTTCTTGTGCCCCATCGCCTGGTAATAAAGCTTACGGTTGAAGTTAGGCAAAAATCCCTTCATCAGTCGAAGAGCAGTAGTATCCTTCATGGTGAACTGCCCCGACTCGACCGTAGCTCGCACTATCTCCTCCACATCAATGTCGAGCTCATCATCCTCATAAGTGTTTGATTTGTCATGCACGTGACGCTTGCCCCGTCGAATATCCTCAACGGTTGAAGACCTCTTCCTGGTCGCCGACTATGGTTCAGACTCATTGGCACGGCGCACGGCGACAGCAGCAGAGGGGAGATGCACTCTTCCAGTCGAAGGTGCAGGTGGAGGAGAAAGCTCAGGAACAATTGGCTCAGAACCGATGGGTGGCGATCCGGGAGCAGCAGCTGCGGTCGACTGTGATGGAGCAGGAGAGGAACCAGAATCGGAACCCCTGCCTCGGCTCGACTCTCGTGTCGAGACAGCAGGAGTGGAAGGGGGAGCAGGAGCGCTGCTGCCTCGCGAACTGGTCCCAGCCGTCTTCGCACCCCGGCGCTAGTCTTTTCAGGGATGGGCGCTGAGGCCTGAGGGGCGTTCGCGCCTCGCTTCATGGCGGCAAGCCTCTTCTTAGTCTTGTCCATCACGACGCGCTCTGAAAACAACAAAAAATGCAAAGGTTAGGCGACAATAAAAGGAAGATAAAAAATTCAACAAGTACAAAAGTCAAACATGCACAATGTTATACCAAAAACAGAAGACTCAACGCCTGCACGATGAGTATAACCGCCGGCCCGCAACACTAGGGTGGTGGTCAACTCGAAGGCATCAAACTGATGCTCCTTCATGTTTCTAATCACTGTCTAAGTATAGACAGGAGAAGCGGGGCGCTTGGGCGATGGGCGGGCGTCGGTCCATAGCCTCTTGAATCGAAATTCCAGCGGCTTGGATTCTTTGACAAAGAACCATTGCTTCTTCCAATGCGCCCCGAAGCTCGACGGTAGCTCAAATAGGAAGCATTGCTTCTTCCGTCAACTCAAGTTATAAAACCCGGCGTCTACCCCTCTATTGTGGAATTTCACTAAAAACAGTTGCCAGAAACTGTTTACTTAACATGGAAGGTCAAAGACACGGGTGAGCATCACGTAAGCATACATCTGTGTGTATGCGTTCGGAGTAAAGTGTGAAGGACAAGAATTGAAGGATGTCATAATTTCTGAAACGACAGGGGCTATTAGAAACCGGAGACCACAGTGGAGGTAACTACTAAATACAGTAATACACCCCTCTGGCGGGTTGTTTATCCTATCCTCTAGCCCCGGAATAATAATTTCATAGGTATCAGAGATATCGTACCTCTCTCGGTAATAAGCTATATCGTGAGTCAGGGCAGAAGGAAACTGATCAAAGTTAATCAAGTTTCGTGCCGGGATTTGTTCAGGAGAGTGTGCGGCAGGAACGGGAGCATAATTAGGCGGAGGCACATAAGGCACGATCCTAAGAGGGTTAGAATCAACCTCGTCATCTCCTAAGATGTCTGCCTCCATATCAGACGCCCTACCATTGCTAGAAGAGGTCTCTTCAGTCGAGTCGTTACTACTATCGCTAGTCGATTCATTCTCCCTAGACTTAGAAGATCTAGAAGACCTACTACTGTCTTCACTACTACTACTCGACGACTCAATATCAATAACTCGAGCCATAAAGAGGTTCAGGTTGAAAGATTACCGGCACGAGGGTCTAGATCTACGAAAACTTCTTCGTTTGGGTCGATTTGCTCGTATGATCTCTGCGCGGGTACAAACAGCTTCGGTGCTCCAGGAACTCGGATTCTGGCAGGTTCTGATTGCCGAGGACGAGTTGGAGATGCTGGACGCCTTGTGTCTGAATTGCACGGATTGCGAGATGAAGACCCACGCGGTTGGTTGCGCGAGTTATAGTAGGGACGGTTGGTGAGATCGAGGTGGTGATGGACGTCGCGGAGACCGGTTACGTTGAAGCCGAGCCGTCGGGAACAAATCTGCAAAAAAAAAGGGCAAGTTGTTAGCATTTTACAAAAATTTTAAAAAACCGAAAAAAATTTCTAAGTGCTATAACTCGAATTTACATAGGTTTTTCGACCTATAAATTTGAGTTATTCACAACCTCACAACTCACCGAATATTTCACAAATAAAAAGGGTGATCTTCGAGCTATTCTGGCAAATTTTGAGCTATTTGGGACTTTTTCGAGCTATTTGGGATTTTTCCGATCTATTTCAAGGTTTTTTCGAGCTATTTGGTGAACTTACTAAAAAAGGCAAATTCGAGCTATTTTTCAAGAGCTCTGACTGAATGCTTTGGCAAGAAATGAGGAAATGAAGCTCGGAGCGAGGTATTTATAGGCGAAATGATGCGGTAATTACAGAAATGCCCTCAAATTCGACATATTTTCAAATTCGAGCTATTTTTTAGAAATTTATTTTTGAAATTCGAGTTATCTTTTTGGGAGGTAATTTCAAGCTACACTATTTCGAGTGACCAAAAATAGTAAATTCGCCCTATTTTCGAATTTTGATATTTTTGTCCAAATTCTTGGTTTGTTTACGCCGAGGCCGATTTCGTTGCACGATTCTCGATTCTGTGACTTCTTTTTAGTTCGTATGACCAATATTTGTACACATTACTCTTACGAACTGGGGGACTCCATGATGTACCATATTTCGGTACCGTCACATCATAATATCCAATACAATACCACGAACGTATTTCGGGACATATTATGCCACGTCAGCACCATTATTTTTTAATGCAAAATTACAATTCAAGGCAAAACTCGGAAATCAGCCCAAGTAGGCCCAAATTGAGCCCAAGAGAGATCTCTTTGGGCTCGAAAAGGTCTAATTCGAGCTATTTCAAGCCCAGTTCGAGCTATCTGGGGCCAAATTCGATCTATTTGAGGCCCAGTTCGACCTATTTGAAGGCCCAATTCGAGCTATTTCAAAATAGGTCTAATTCGACCTATTTAGACTTATAGTTCGACTTGGATTGCACTTCTAGCTGAATAAGGACTCTTATTACTATATAAGGGGGTCCCATGCCTCATTCTAAGGTACGTTTTAATTTTCCAAGCATTTAATTTCGAGCTATATACATCGAATACGAGCTATAGAGCAGTAATTCGAGTTGTTTGCAATAGCTCTTGTTCGATCTATATAGAGTGTATTTCGAGCTATTTGAAGGTATTTCGACCTATTCGGGTGCCTTCATCTCGGTTCTCAATACCATTTCCAGGTGTGCTTATTCGACCTATACAGCTTAAATTCGACCTATTTGAGCTAAATTCGACCTATAATTTCGAGCTATTGTCTCTCACGACAATATCTTGCATTCCGACCTATCTGACTTGAGCATCGAAGTGCCTTCGCCGGAGAAGGCACCGGCTTAGTGTACGTGTGGTGTTGAGTGCAGGTTCCGAACTCAAAAGCTGCTTGAGCATCCATCAGGAACTAAAGCAGTCTGACGTGGAGTGTTGGAGGTTTGACACGTATCGAGACAAAAATACCCCACATCACATACTAAAAGTGTGAAATGGTTGAGTATTTATCTTTTTGACTCTGAATACACCTTCATTTTAGTTATTGAGTTGATAGTTGAAGAATATTGACAACGAATTATAGGGATGACGTGGATAATAGTTATATTTGTCTGACCAATGAACTTAGTTTAGCATCTATCGAGGCAAAATCCTAGATATAGAGTCACTGAAGAAGTGATATACACCACTTTTTCTATTGAGTTTGAGCCTTTCAAGCCCAAATCCCTTCAGAAATAAATTTATCCGCTTTACCCCACTGAAGCCTTGGTATGGAATCCTTTATTTGTATTCCCTATTTACTACCTGAAAAGCCAAAACATAATATATCCTCACCCTTTGAGATTTTCACCATTTGTTCACAAATGAAATTTAGGAATGTGAGCAAAAGCAGGTGGAGTAAGGCAGGTTGGTGCACAGTTGTGCGAAATTATGAATCAATGTGAGAGTTTGAGTGGAGCAGTAAAGAGATGAGAAAGGATGGAGGGTGCTACTGTTTTAAGAAAAAAAAATAGTAATAAATAATTTTGAAGAGGCGGAGGGTGAGTTGAAAGTAGTGATTAAAAGTCTGTTTATCAGTGTTGAGAAAGGTTGAAAGAGTTGAAGCCTTAATTGATAAAAGGAAGGGGAGAAATTGAAGATGTGGAGATAAAGGAAGAGAAGGTTGTAATTAGTGTGAAGTTTGTGAATGGATGGATATTTCTAGTCTGCATTTTGATTATCTTTCATCATGTGTATAAGCCAGTACCACAGCCAAAAATTACAAGCCGAAAAAGTCCTACGTGATCTACATTGACTCTCTTCTACATTAGTGGACAGAAAATATCAAAACTAAGGGATTTGGAGTGATAGTCAAGCTTTTTGAAACTTATCTTTATAAACTTAGTCAAGGAATTTCCTTTCAGCATTCATGAGAAAACTGTCCACACTACTAAGCACACATATTTACTTTGTGAAATAGTTGATCATGAGCATTTTTGAAGTGTGCAAGTGTACCTATGAAGATCAATTATATTTCTTGAACTGAAGGAATGACACGTGAAAGGGAGGCTTTTCATTGAAAGAGAAATTTGTTAGAATGTGAAAAACAAATCACCATGCTTGAAGTCTGTTTGTTATTCGTGTTTATTGTGTCCGTTTCGTGTGTTCTTGTATTGTTTTGATTGCTTGAGGACTAGTAATAGGTTAGTTTGTGGGCGTTTGATGAGTATATTTTATACTCATATTACAGACACTTTTAAGTTGATTTTACGGTGAAGTTTTGAGCATTTTGAGTCGTTTACTTCTGTTTTTATCTTCTTCAATATTATTGAGTCTATAGGGAAATGCAAGTAGTTTGGAGGCTAAAAATCAAGTATTTGAACAAATGAGGGATGCAAGGTCAAAGGGGCGTTGAAGAGGATGAAAGCAGGAGCCTACTGCACGAAACGGGAGTGAATTTGAGGCTCCAGAGCAAAAGATAGGAATAGATTAATGTGGAAGCTCAGTTAAGCGAAAAGAAAACAATCACTTACAAATCGCGTAGTTAGAGAAACTGATGAGTTCATCAGAGAAAGCGATTGCTTAGACTAGTTTCTGCAAAAGAATAGAGAATTTGTGCCGAGCTGAAAGTGATAAGGAAAGAGAGAAGCAGCCATCACATAGTGAATGCGATTGCTTAGTTTTTGTAAAGAAATGAAAGCAATCACTTGTCGCGGAAACTAATCTGTAAAATTTCATTTTTAACGGGGAGAATGAGGTCTTTTAGCATGAATTTCGAGGGAGTACAAGAAGAAACCCTACTGGAGCCTAAAGGGTGTATGTGAGAATAGATAATAAGAAGGAGAGTATCTAGATACACTGGAGGAGGCTAGGAAAAAGAGATTACTATTAGGGTGTCATGGAAACTGAAAAAGATCTTTACTTTCTCATACTTTGGAGGTTTAGATCAGTAGTTATTCAGCTTGGAGAAGACGACGACATATTATTTGGAGAATTTGGAGGAGACGAAAACATTTTCACTAGACTTGATATTTCTTTCATTTTCTTTATCATGTTTTTGTTTATTTTTGGATCTTGCTATGATTTTATTATTATGAGTAGCTAATTCATTAAACCCTTGAAATAGGGAGTAGTCGGATTTATGTGATGGTGCAGTTTATGTTTTGGATTGAGATTCTTGTTTAATGAAGTATTTCCATTTATGATTGGGGCTCTTAAAGCTTTAATGGCCAATATATTATTGTTCAGATTTTTATTTTAGAATTCGACAGAAGACTCTAATGAAATAGATCTCATATGAATCATAAAGCATTAATTCATTATGTATGATTGAATCCCAATGCATGTTTTGGTGTTTCATTGTGTCTTCGAACATAGGTGATTCAATGAAAATAATGCATTTATGAGAATAAAATACTCATAGTACCATTTAAGTGAATAGAGTGTTAGGATCCATGATTTACTACTGAGCACTATTAAAGGAATACCTGCATGGAATATGAGAATTCAAGAATCCAATACTTAACATAAGTCGATTGTCATAGGAATGCGATGAAACTGATATTCCAGGGCTTGTTCATTTATTGAAATACAATCAATCTTCTAAAATACAAACAAAAATCTATCTTTTATTTAATATCCATTTTGCTAAATTAGTTAGATAGAGATTAAGATTTAGTTCATAATATTTCTTCATATTTATTTGAGCAAGCTTCTCTGTGGACTCGATATTTGGGGTCGTTATTTACAGCCCTTAGTACTTGCACCCATACACTGCGGTAAGAAATTGCCACATAGAGTTAGGCAGGTCATGTTACAATGAATACCGGTCATATTAGATTATTTAACAACAAAGGATATTAAAGTACCTCTAGTCTTACACCACTTTTGGAATTTCACGCAATCCTTCTTCATGTGTCCTTGCTTCATACAGAAAAAACGCGTGGATTCTTTATAAATTTGCTTTTAATGGACATTTTCCCTTTGATGATGTTCTCATGCACACCTCTGAGATTGGTAAGCTTTAGTGGTGACAACTTCCCACTGAGATTACTAGTAAGTGAGTTTTCTAAAGTTGGGAACTTTTCATCTATTACCTCCAATAGCAAACGAACATCATTATGCTTCTCCACTGAGCCTTTTAGTCAAGCAGGTTAACGAGTCTTTATGAACAAAACACAGAGGCGGTTAGACCTCTTCCACATCTCATAAAGATCAATATTTTCTTGAGTGCTAGAATCCTGAATGCCCGGTGGTTCTTCCTTACGGATATCATAGTCAATGTCTATTACTCTTTAAATTGAGAAGTACTTTCTTTTTCCGAATTGGATAGTTTACACCATTTAGTTCAGTAGCTTCAATTTTGAGAATATTCATAGGATATGATTTTGCAATAACTTATATACATACACAGTTCAATAGTTTTGAGACAAATATAACCTTATTATGCATTTATACTGTTAATTACACAAAAATAAATCTAGTGACATACAACTTGTCTGTGGGCTAAAGTAATACTCAATTAGATCTAATAAACTAACAAAACTATCAAAACTATTTCCCTTTTCTTAATTTATGATTAATCATATTCCATATGAGAGAACATAATTGCAATTTCGGTACAACTCAGCTTGCTGCAAAGCTTTGCTTTCTCGTCCAAACACTAATCTTACAAACATATAAACAAAATATATAAGCATGCTAATACAAATAAATAATAGCAACATGCATTCATGATACTAGAAAGCGATAATAAATGTTTTGGCCATGCAAAATTTAGAATAGAAGCATGTGTCCCAGTGGAAAAAGACATAGCATATATTTTAAATGGTGTGTGTTCAAATCCCTCAAACAACAATACAAATTATTTTCACATAAGATAATACATTATTATAAGTATGTATCGTCCAACAAATAATAACAATTAGGCTTAGTCTAGCGATAACGGACTTAATGGTGTCGTGGGTGGTGTGGGTTCAATCCCCGATCAAGCATAAATGCTAATTATTTTGCTACATAATGTATGTCCAAGTAATTGGAACTATAGGTTTTCCGTAGAAATAAGCACAATACTAAACTATGGTCAGGCGGTGAGGACATTGTTAACAGAATTTGGAACTTTGAAAGCAGGGGGATTGACTTCCACAACTGCTCAATCAACGGTCGTGACACATGACTCTTCCGAAAGGTTAAAGCTCAATCAATGGTCGTGACACATGACTCTTCCGAAAGGTTAAATCCCATGTGTTATAAAGGTTCAGAAGATCACTTAAGTGATTTATTAAAATAAATCAACACTAGATCCGTTGTAATGGTTGGATTTATGTAACTTCTAACACTAGCTCAATTTTTTTCAAAAATAAAGGGTGTTTTCTCCACATGAATGACATACATGTTTATTTTTGTCGCGTTGAAACTTATTATACTCTCATTTGACAAGAGTAAAAAGGGTGTTTGACATGTTTTACTCTGAAAAATGAATTCTTTGGCACATTGCACTCTGAAATTGTAATTTTAACATATTACACCTTAAATGCAAAATCCATCAAGATGCACCTTAGAATTGCATCTAATTTTCAAGTACTTATGTAGGAGACTCTTGTGCTTTTATCATTTACTAGTAGTTTCATTTGCGAGATGTTTAATAAATATTTTTAAAATTAAAATGACTAAAAGTGCATTACTTTTTTCAAATATATTATGTTAAATTAAGAAAATGGCACTTTTCACTTTTTTTTTTCTTGAACTTTCATATCTTAACCAATGTCCGAAACGTGAATATACAATTTCAAGTTATAAAATTGCATATATATTTTACTATTTTTTTGTCTTGCGTATAAGAAAGTCACAAATATAATTTAGACATTTTAGACATGATTTTTCATTTTGTATATTAAAACAAGATCCAAATTATTGAGATGTATCTATTAATGATACTTCAGGTTGTTTCAATTTGAAGTGTAGAGATGACTAATTGCTCTCTAGATTATTTTTTCCTTTATTTTGACCAATTTTTCTATTCAAAGAACAAATTGAGTTGTTAGAAGGGGTTGCCACCGTTACAAAGTACATTCATAGGTAGATCCAAAAATAGCACAAGGCCTAAGCAAATTTTACCTCGAGTACAACTTGACTGTTATTTCAGGATACAAATTTGAACTTCCACTTAAGTCAACGAGACCACAATCTCCAAATTTCTGAATGAGCAAAAAATAAGTTTATAATGTCAGCAGTTCACTTTTAGGAGTTTGTATGAGCAAAAAATAATTTTATAATGTCAGTGGTTCACTTTACCAAGATATCATACATTATCATATACGTACTAAAACAAGAATTGAAGCTTAAAACCTAGGGCTCTATGCAAGAGCTTATAGATGAAATATCTAACTTTGTCTTGAGGTTACATAAAGTTGTTTTTGCCTATAAGTGGAGTGTTTGCAAACCTTCTATAATAATAATCTAGGATATTAATAATGTGTGTGCAACACCTAAGGTTGTGTTTCACAAACATCCAAAAATAATTATCGAGAAATTAATAATGTGTATGAAAATACCTAGGGGAGTGTTTGCAAACCCTCTATAATAATTATCAAGACATTACCTATGTGTGTGCAATATCAAATGCATGGGAATTATTTTGACCATATATTATAATAGAATAAATTATAATCATTTTTGTTTAGAACAAATATATACATTTTTGGAGATTTTTTATTACCATTAAAGTATACCAATCTGAATGATACAAAAAATGTGTAGTAAACCCTAACACTAATTTAAAAGCAACATAGAACCCAAATATTCAAATTAAAAATGCAATAAATAATTTAAACATACATTGTATATTATTCATTTTCAAATTACTAAATCAAATAGAGAATGCTTTAAAATATTTTAGCACATGTATTGCGTCGATTATATAATTTACGCAAGCTAAAATTCAAAAGAAATGAGAAAGATAGCTAAATACTAAAATAAGTTTGAAAAACTTTTCAAAATATCATTCTTCTGAAAAATATTTAAAAAAAATAAACAATCATAAATTCTTGTGTTCTGGCCCCTTTACATGGGAGATGGTCTTTCTCTTAAGACTTAGATGAGGCTACCTCGTTCAATTCCATATTTGTGTCTAATGTTTAGACATGCCCAGTAGTACGATATCAGTGGTACTCTCGCATGGTAGATAGTTGTTTCTGTCAGGCTTGATCTCGAGGTACGAATTGTGATACATCATGTGTGATTTGCGCTTAACTGTTGAGGCTATGCAAACTTTAATTCTTGTGGCGCATGTTGATGAGTCCATTTTGTACTCAAATTTAATGCACCAAAAAGACTAACTATGAGCTTTGTTCTTGAATGTTTTGAGTCTTTTACTTGTTTTCTCTTATTTTGTTATTTCAGAGTCATTATGGTGAAAAGTGGCTAAAAGAGGTCAACAAACAGAATTTTGGGGAAGAGATGCGAGCAGGTAAACAAAGGGAATGCGAAGAGAAGGATCACATAACACATGCAATTGCTTAGAGGAGATGAAGAAGGCATACTTATGTCGGGATGATTTGAAGATGACGTAGCCCTAAAAACTTAGCTGCTGGATGCAATGAGAGCTGCCATCGCATTAACTCAAAAAATAGGTTTTTGATGCTGAATAAAAGTTTGATGCCTTCCAAGTCAAGGAAATATAAATAGAAGACCAGGAATTCGTGAATGGGTGCTCCTTTGTGCTTCAAGTGTGATGTGGGGTATTTTCGTCTGGATATGTGTCCATGTGTCGACACTCCACGTCAGACTGCTTCAGCTCCTGCTGGATGCTTAAACATCTTTTGAGTTCGCAACCTGCACTCAACACCACACGTAAACTAAGTCGGTGCCTTCCCGGCGAAGGCACTCTGATGCTTAAGTAAGATAAGTCGGAATTTGGGATCTCTTTGTGCGTGACAACAAGTCGAATGAAACAAACCGAATTGGGCACGAGAATAAGTCAAACTGGTTGGCCAAAACATGTCAAATTGAGCAACCGAACAACTCGAACTGCGTGCTAAAATAGGTCGAATCAGAGCTATTTTCGTCAAGTCGGATGAGACTCACAAATAGGTCGAATTCGACTTATATAAATCAAGCTTAAGGCTTAGAAATTATGAAAACGTACATTGGAATGACGAGTGGGACCCCATTATATAGTAGTAAGAGCCCTTATTCAGCTAGAACTGTAGTCCAAGTACATTTATGAGTTAGAATAAGTCGAATTAGAGCTATTCAAATAACTCAAATTGGGCTTATGAAACAACTCAAATTGGGCTTAAAAATAACTCAAACTGGGCCTGAGAACAACTCAAATTGGGCTTGTGCAACTCAAATTGGGCCTTGAAATAGCTCAAAATTGGCCTACATGGGCCTAATTTTGATTTTTTGTCTTAAATTATAATTTTGCATTAAAAAATAATGATGCTGACGTGGCATAATAATCTTGAAATATGCTCGTGGTATTGTATCGAATATAATGACGTGGCAGTACCGAAATATGGTACATCATAGTGTGTGTTTCCTCAATAAAACGTGTGATACTTTGGTGCTACTTTATATTTTTTGAGATTCTTGGAGTCACATGAAGAACAAGAACAACAACTGTCATTGAGTTGAGGGTAATCATAATTTTTGTTTTCGTTTATAGTTTATGTTATGGATATTTTTTTAGTTATTTAAGTTTCATTCTTCTTTCTTTGACAAGATTATCGTTACTTAGTTATTTTATTGAAGACAATGCTCATTTCTACATTCTTGTGCTTTCACTTTAATTATGATTAGCTGAATTTGTCGTGTGTCGTGAGGCGATGGAAGTATCTGTGTGTCGTGAGGCGATGGAAGTATCTAGATAGAGATTATGCTGTGATGATTATGCATTGATGATTGTGTCTAGAACAATTAACTTGGTTAGATAACTTGAGTTTAATGTTTTTGTGTGCATGATCACCACATAGATGTTTAGATTCTTATGACAAGCTCGACCAAATAACTCATATGATTAGATCTCATAAGTTAACAAATCCACTTGTCTTTTGTTGTTGAGCGTCTAGAAAAGAAGACATAAGTGATTCATTTAGCTAAATGCGTTTTGAGGAACAAAGTACCATTTCGAATTACAGATTGAAGATCCCACAATTATAGGAACTCATCATAGATTAACATATCCCTCACATGAATCAATCAATAATCGATCATAATAATGGTTTATCTAGAAACCTTTGATCAGATCTATCTAGGAAACCAGTTCGTTACGATACCACAAGTTTATTATTAAATTAAATCCATATTTTGATTATTTTTAGTTATTAATCATTTTAATCCAAATCCCCTTTTGTTTATTTTATTTATTGAGTCGTGAGTGTGAAAGTTGACAATTTTGCATTCATTAGTCATTATTAAAACACAAATAGATAGAAATAGTTGAAGTCAACCCCAACACTCTCGTGGAATCGATATTTGAGGGTCCTAATTCCGCGTCTCTTTACTTGCTACCCATACACCTACGGTGAAATATTCCTGTCTAGTTTTGGGTGATCACATGTCACTTCAATTCAAAGGGGAATATATCCAAGTCGTGCCGATTGATCAACATCTTTTTTTGCATGTTCGACTTGAGACAATTCGTGCCACGTCGTGCTCCACATTGCTTCTACATGGTAGAATTTTTTGCAAGTTCTTCTCGTTTTTGCTAAGGTTTGCTATAACCTATAACACATAAAAAAATAATAAAATAATAAAAACTAACAAGAGCAAGCAAAATAAGTAAGCAAGATAAAGAGGAGTGATGTTAGAACTAAACATTTTGGTCCATGTTATTTTTTTCAAACCATCATTTGTTGGAGAAGGGAGATGATATTTGCATTTGGGCGTTTTCCGTGGATGAGGAATGCCAAATATGCGGTGCTTATATAGCCATTCACAATGTTAGAACATTGAATACTATTTGGCAGAAACTTTTATGGAAGGAGTATCTTTCGTCGTCATGTTCGATGATTAGTTGGCATGCTGCATTTGGATGTTTGCCTAATGAAAGGTGAAGATTATGCGTCCCTCTATCGGTTATGTCGAGCAGCTGATGAATCACATGATCACTTGCTGATATGTTGTTCTTTAGCAAAGGCTGTCTTATCTGTTATTTTCGGAGTGTCTGTTATAGTATATATGGATTATTCGATATCTCAATAGCTTAACGGCTCTACAAAGTCTACATTTAGTATGGAGATTATGGCACTTTGGATTATAGAAGTGGCATCTTGGATCTGGTTACTTAGGAATACCCGAAGTACATGTATTTTGAGGATATTGCCATAACTTTCTTACAAAAAAATTTGAAGGGATCGAGGTAGTGGAATTCTTCAAAAGATTTCCTTCGCATTCTCACGATGTACAAACATTAGTCTTTTAGCGAACGGTTGCCTAAAATTATTTCGGTAACTTTGTCTACATCAATACATAATTGTAACAAATGTAACAAAGATGGTTGCTTAATTGGCACTATAGGACAAGGCGGTGAGTGGGGAATTTTGGAAATGCTAGGGGTTTTATGTTGGGGGGCATTTGCTGCCCATCTTCACTCGGTTTTTTCTTTTGAAGCTAAACTTTGGGAAATGAGTTTTTCATTGGATAATGCTCGCGAGCTTAAATAGGAATACATTTTGTTGGAGAGTGATTCTACATATGTTGTCGATCTCATTATAGATAACTCTCATTGGGTGCCTTGGAAAGACAGGTGTCGATTGGTTGAAACATTAAAAATTATTAAATTCAATCCATTTATGGGTATCTCAGATTTTTTGAGAGGGAAAGAAATGGAAAATGCGTGGCTAATTTAGATGAACAACACAGGAAAAACTCTTGGTGGCCGTCACACCCGCATTTTATTGGTAGCACTGTTTTTGATGATTCTTGTAACAGGGAATGTTTAAGTTTGGCTGACTATTTGCTATTTCTTTTTCACTTTTAATAAATATGAGTTGGGAGATTCATTTTCCTCTGACTCCATTCCACTCAAAAAAGAAATGTGTTTTTTGCCAGCATATCATATTTTTCGTAATTGGATTTGTTAGGACCAGAATTCGACCCTTTGGTGTTTGAACTATTAGGTTGTCCTATATTGTTCAAACAGTTACTTGTGGTTAAGATATTTCTCCATGGTTTATGCATATACGGCTTACTTTAATAATATCTCTTAGAATCCTGATTTGATCAAGCATGAATTACTTAATATATTATTTAGTTAGCTGTATTGATTTCGTCTTTAATTAGATAGACATGTCCTAATAGTCTAGATTAAAGAGTTTACCTTTCGAAGGATTTCTTGGGAAGAAAAGATATACTAGGATTATTATCTATGGTGAGTTATATTGAGTAAGATCCTCGAAGATTTCATGAATAATATCCTTGCCTTAGTTGAGTAGGATTTGGCCAATTCCTTATCTGAATATCCTATGAGATTGTGTATATCTTTATAAAGATTGTGTATCCTGTGCATGATATCAGAATAATAGATTAAGAAAATATGTGATTAATTCCTAAATCATGTTACGATCTTTTCCAAAGCATGCTGATTGAATATTCGTATTTATGTGAAGAAAGTCATGCTATGGTAATATTGTTATTTTCCGTCATTCTGTGAATTGTGAAAATTCTTTCGTCTGTTACAACAACAGTACGGTTTCATACTTTTTTATTGATTCAGATTTTGTTTATTTTGTAGCTTATTATTTTAACTCATAGTTCTAAGTTAACTTAAATAAGAACGATTTATTAAGGATATTATCTGGAGAGTTAATTACTTAACTATTTCACAATTTTAGGAAAGTATATATTCTTCTCACGATTTATTAAAATCCTAAAAAGTGTTTGTCTTTGATTTAGTTATTCTGTAGTGTCTAGGATTCAGGCTACGTATTTAAATAGAAGTAAAAAAATTGTTGAGTTATTGTGTTTCCGTCTTTAAGAGATAGAGTTTATCTTATGATGCAATTCTATCTTATTTGGGATAAGGAAAGATTTACTTAACTTGTCTATTCTTTGGAAAGCCTGTCTTTTTATTCTTTAATATATTCAGCTGATCTTTTTACATGGAGAATAGGCTTGTGTATATGGTCTTATTTCAAGGAACGTTCATCAGGATAAATACCGAATACAATCAGGGAGATTCTGAAAGCTGTAAAACGCGTAAGCTGTTGCAATTGCCAGAATGGATCAGACCAACTATTGAACCTATAAATAGAAGAGCTTCTTCATTTGTTTCATTTAACATTTGAGCGAATTGTAATACAAATCATAAGAAAGGTTCACAGTCAGTTTCATCATTTAGTTTCATAGTTTCATTAAGGAAAAGGTTTAATTCTTATTTCGCTTATTGTATCATAGTTAGTAAAAGTGAGAGTTTGTTCCAAAAGTAAGGTCCAACTCAACCAAAAGATTCCAGCAAAGTCAAAGGAGTTCGAACAAGGCAGGATGTCTTCAATTTAGACAGAGTAGAAGTAGCAAAGCCGCAGCTTCTAGGTTTTAACTATAGAAGGGATTCAGTGAGTTAAAGTTAAGTCATGTAAGTGTAAATCCTTTGATACTTTGAAAGAGGTCTGAAGTATTAGACGGGAAGCCTTGTGGCCTGAAGTATTAGGAGGGAGCCTCGTGAAGTAGGGCAGTTGTCCTAACCACGTAAGAACCTGGTTTGTTTGTTTATTTACGCCTTTGGTTATCTTGCAGAACAAACATCTATTAATCATGTTCGGATGATTCTTTCAAAGTAACTAAACAAACCTGTTTTTACAATGTTAATCAATTAAAAGAATTGAATTGAGAAAGTTTTAATTGATCGTATTATGTTCAATATTCTGGTTTTTTTTTTTTCAACCAAACCAACTGAAGTTATAACTCCATAAGTAAGATTATATATCTTCAAGGTTTATGCAAACTAAAATCTAACAGGAATTTTAATAACTAATGCTTAAATATATTTATACGGGATTAGTCTTTCAAATTAATTTAACTTAGATCATTCATTAGTTTGAGAGTATCTTTTATGATTGTAAATTTTAAGATAAGATTAGGTTTTACGTAATACATGAATCACGAAATTTGGACTTCATTTGAAACTTTCAAAAGTTGTACCTTAGAATAAAATGGTTGAGTTAGAAGAGGCAACAACATAAGAGGGTGAGTCCCTTGTATCAGAGGATCAAATTCTTGAATCAACACATGGTTGTCTATCTGGATACAAGAATGGGATGGGAAGTGGCGTAGAGGTACCTTGTTGCACAAGATTTTCCGCAATTTCACAACATAGTTGGGAACTCAACAAAAAGTTATGGGAGACTCAAAATTAGCTAGAGAATGTGTAAGAAAGATTGATTCTCTCACCAAATAATTAGGAGACCAAAAAGGGAATTAAAAAAGTAAAACCCAGAAAAGATAACATAGCATGGATTAGGACTTTCATGGTAAGATCAAATTTTTTGTTGGTGCACTTGAGTTATCCTTTAAGGGACAAAATCATCAAAGCCCTTATACTACACCCTTTGTTGCATTTTTTGCCCCCTATTCTTTTTCTTTTTATAACTTGCCCCGTGTATTATGAATAAATAAGCATCTTGCCCTTGATCTTTTGACTGGAAAGAACTTTTACCCCCTGATTTATTGACAGTTAAAAAGTGCTTATTTATCCATAAAAAAAAGGGTAAGTTGCAAAAATACGAAGGATGGGGTTGGAAGTGCAACAAGGGATATAGTATTGGAGATTAGATGCTTTAATCCCTTTTCTTTATAACAACTCTTTTAGATGTCTTCCTTTGCTTTATGGACTGAAGAACTTAAGAAGATTGAATACATATTTGGTTGTTTTTGTAAGATTAAAAGGCAGAAAAAAGAATTCATATAACTAGAATATGAACATAGCTTCTATATGAAAGATATATCACATAACAAGGTATGAGAATCCCATGATTAATGCTTATCCTTTATTTTAGGATTGTTTTCTATCTAAACAGATCTACTTTTGTAAACTATGTACACTACTTGCATAATAAAATGAATATTATACTAGTTCCTTCTTCATGGCTTCAATGAAAGTTCTAGGTTCTGCAACATTACTGATTACAACAATGAATTCTTTATGAGGATTACTTAGTAATCTTTCCACAAAAAGATAAGATTCAATCGGGTATTTGATTTGCAAAAACTGCTTCTAGATACATTTCTATTAGCTTTCTGCAATGACTTAGGCAAGTTATAATCATATACACTTAAGCATGCAGGAGGTGCAGTCAGTGTTCTTGAAACCGGACCGGACCGGCCGGTCGAACCGGTTCGACCGGTGACCGGCCGCTGTTCCGGTCTGGTTTGCTGTTTTGGGCCGGTTGAAAACTGGCCCGGAAAAAACCGGCCAAAACCGGGAACCGGTGGCCGGTTTTGGCGGTTTGAACCGCTGAATCACTTTAAAAAAAAAAAAAAAAAAAAAAGAGCGAAATTACAAAACAACCCCTAAAAAATAATCAGCTAACGTACGTAATCTGAAAAAAAAAACCCCAAAATCTCACAATTTCAAAACCCTAGCGATCTCACACCTCCCCTCCGCCACGCGTCCACCGCGCTTCCGCTCGCCTCTGCCGCGCGCGTCTCTCTTCTCCAGCGGCGCGCCTCTCCTCCTCCAGCGGCGCGCCTCTCCTCCAGTCCTCCTCCAGCGGCGCTCTTCGTAATCGTACGTACTCTGCTCTGCTGTTATATTATTTATTTTGTAAATTGATTAATTTTATTTTCTAAAGTGATTAATTGATTAATGATTATTTGATTATGATGTGTTATGTGTATGAATTTGTAAGTATTAATTATTAAATCAACTAAAGATTTTATTCTTGTATTAGATATTAGTCACTATTTGATAATTTTATTTGCTGTAAACTGTAATTCAAGCTTAATCACTCCTCTTTAAGTTGATTACTATTGCTTTTAGTTTTTACTTTATTTGTAGATTACTGTAATTGGCTGTCTATTTACTATTTTAACTTTTAAGTTCATGCTTTAAAATAGTTTCTTTATTGATCATGCTTTAAAGTTATTTCATAAGGTTAATTATAGATGATTAAGGAAGTTGAATGATAATCTTGAGATAAAAAATTTCAATTTTCAATTTTTCAGGTTCTTACATTTTGATTAGCTCTTCCATTTGTTCGTTGAGTGGTATTTTGAATATTCAAATATTGTTTGTGTTATTGTAGCACTTTGTTAAAGGAATTTGTCATTGTTAAGTGTTAACCTCTTGTTTGTCATGATTCATTCTTAAGATGGTCTAACATTTATTGTTAATAATTGAAATAGGCAATGGAAGAAAATACATCAAGTGCATAAAATTCAGCAAATGCATCGGTTACTGCTAGCAATCAAAATCCTAGGCGTAAAGTTGATCCATCATGGGATCATTGCAGGGAGATGCCAGCAACTCAAGGGAAGTCAAAGAGTCTCATGTGTGTTCATTGTCACCAAATAATCAGTGGTGGTGGGATTAACCGCATGAAGCAACACCTAGCAGGAGTAACGGGTAATGTAAAGAGTTGTAAACGTGTGACTGATCTAGTTAGGCATGAGTTTCTTTCAGCACTTAAAGAGCAAGAAAAGGCTAAAAAAGATAAAAGACCATCTCTTTCTTCACATGAAGAACATGAAAGTGAAGAAGCTCCAAATTCTTTAGAAACAGATGGTACATCTAAGAAAAGAAAGACAAATGAAATAGCCGGTTCTATGAAAGGAAAAGCAGGGGTAAACTCTTCTCAGCCTAGCATTAAGGTTAGAATGCAAAGTACGCAAGTTTATCATGATACAGATATGGCATTTGCTATGTGGATGTATGATGCTTGTATACCTATGAATGCTGTGAATTCTCCATATTTTGAACCAGCAATTACAAGAATAGCAGCAATGGGTCATGGGTATACGGGTCCTACCTTTCATGCTTTAAGAATTCCTTTGCTTCAAGAAGCGAGAAATCAAATGGATTCGACAATGAAAGAACTTAAAAGTACTTGGGCTATTAGTGGTTGCACTATTATGGGCGATGGTTGGTTAGATAGGAGCCATAGGTCTTTGATTAATTTTATGGTTTATTGTCCAAAGGGGATATCATTTATCAAGTCTGTTGATGTATCTACTATAGCGTCAAGTGCTGAGAATTTATGCAAACTTTTTTCTGAAATTGTTGAATATGTTGGTGTCGAACATGTTGTGCATATGGTTACTGATAATGCAAGTAACTATAAGAAAGCTGGAAAATTGCTCACAGAAAAGTATCCAACAATTTTTTGGTCTCCTTGCTCTGCCCACTGCATTAATTTGATCTTGAAAGATGTTTGTGAGCTACCACTTGTTAAAAAATTGGCACATCATGGTTCATGAATTACTTGTTTTGTTTATAATCGTAAGTGGGCTCATGCATGGCTTAAGCAAAGGCCTGGATGGACTGAAATAATTTTTCCCGGTACCACACGATTTGGCACAACATTTCTAGCTTTAAATAGTTTGTGTGATCACATGGATTTTTTGCAAGCAATGGTGATAGATGCAGAATTTAAGAGGTTTGAGAAAGATGCAAAGGCTCAAGAAGTTAAAGACATTGTTTTGGATAGAAATTTTTGGAAGGATTGCAAGATTGTTGTGAAAGTTATCAGTCCTATCATGAGATTGTTGCGTATGTGTGATACGGATGAGAAGCCTTCATTAGGCTATGTGTATGATGGTATGGATAGGGCAATCAATGGGATAAAAGAATTATTCAAAGGTAAAGAGCAGCTTTACAAACCATATGTTGACATTATCAATGATAGGTGGGATAAAATGCTACGAAAAAGTCTTCATTCGGCAGCTTATTTCTTAACCCAGTTTTCCAGTATGCTGATGGTAACCCATGTCAAAAAGCTGAAATCTTGAAATGTGTATACACGATTTTCGAAAAGCTTCTGCCAGGAGTTCTTGATGCATTGAAAGAAATGATGATGTTTCGAGATCGTCAAGGAAGTTTTGGAATACCATTAGCAGTTCAGAATGTTGATCGTGTTTCTCCATGTATGTATATTTATATTTATATGTATTGGTATTGTTTTAATTTTGATTTGACTGTTGACTATACTATTTTTTTTCATTGTCTTAGATATATGGTGGGAACTATTTGGTGGCGATGCACCAAATTTGCAAAAGATTGCTATAAAAATCTTAGGTCAGACATCAGCATCATCTGGATGTGAGCGCAACTGGAGTGTGTTTGAGCGGATTCATACAAAAAAGAGGAATAGGTTGGAGGATCAAAGACTGAATGATCTTGTATTCGTGCATTACAACTTACGCTTGCAGAGAAGGTACAATTTACATCTATGTTATTCTTTTATACAAGTCTTTAATTTATTATAGTATTAACTTATTAGTTTATGCTATCTTATAGAGGTGAAGAGAAAAAGAAGTCGTATGATCCAATTGACTACGAGCACATTGATAACGTGGGAGACTGGTGCTTTGAGGAAAATCGAGGTGAAGACCTTAATTATGATGATTTGGATGAAATGCTCGATGCAGAGCAGCAGAATTCTACGGAGGAACAGAATGCAACGGAGCAACATAATGCTACAACTTCAGAACCACCAATTGGTAATTAATTATATGTTCAAATTATTACGTTTATCCTCGTAGATCTTCAATTATTATCTCTAATGGACCATTCTTTATTTATTTTTTAACTTTTGTACTACTTTGTTTGATGTTTAGGTGATCCATGTGCGGATGTGATAAATGCCGAAATGAATTTGACGAATTATGGAATGGGTATAAGCGCTTTTGGTATTTATGCCGATGATGATGTTGATGTTTTAGGAGAGAATTGACAATTTTGTGTTTTAACTTTTATGAGATGTTTATGTGAGATGTTATAACACATTACATGTGACATTTTTATGGGTTTTGTTGTTTTGGTGATTTCGCAACTTCGAAAATTGAAATGTTTTGTGTTTCAGAATTAAGTTGGTTTGTATTATCAATTACGGATATTGTGTACTAGTGTGATGTTTAATGTTAAAGTTGTTAATTTTGATGAGATGTGTATTTTTTTTTTACTTTTTTATTATATAATTGTGAATAGTTTGAGAATCTTAAGAAATATAGTATAAGATATATTTGTTGACTATATTTTAGATTTTTAGTTTGTTGAGTTTGTATACCGGTTCAACCAGTGGTTAGACCGGTTCGACCTGTAAAACCTGTAACCAGTAAGGCCACCGGTTCGGTGACCGGTCCGGTTTTAAGAACACTGGGTGCAGTATGTCTTGTGGACTTTCTGATAGTCATGTAAGAGTTTTTAGGTGCATAGGGTGCATTATGTGCAGTGTGTTGATCTACAACAGATGCATTATATGCAATGTTTTGATCTATAGTAGTGAAAGGGAGAATTGTACTTGAATCACCAATGTGAGTATTCAATGGTGATGTATTGATATAGTTAGTGTCTTCATGAATTTGAAGATTTTGAGTGTCTCTTAACTGAAAGACTTCGCCTATAGAATAATCAGAATTTCGATTTGTGATTCAATTTGTGTAATGATTCCTTCTTCATGGTTTAAATAAAAGTTCTAGGTTCCGCAACATTACTGATTGTAGCTATGAATGCTTTATGACAATTGCTTAATCTTTCCATAGAAAGATAAGATTCAATAGGGTATTTTCTTTGTGCATAGTGCTTCTAAATACAGTGTTATTAGCTTGGTGCAATAACTTAGGCAAGTTATAATCATATACATTTAAGTATGCAGGAGGTGCAATATGTCATGTGGACTTTCTGATAGTCATGTAAGAGTTTCTAGGTGCATAGGGTGCATTATGTGCAGTGTGTTGATCTACATCAGATGCATTTTATGTAGTGTGTTGATCTACAATAGTGAGAGGACGAGTTGTACTTCTATCACCAATGTGAGTATTTATGGTGATATATTGATATAGTCAGTGTCTTCATGAATTTGAAGAGTTTGAGTGTTTCTTAACCGAAAGACTTTGCCGATAGAATCATCCAAATTTTTATTTGTGGATTCAGTTGGTGAAATGATTCCAACTTGTAGATTTTCAGCTTTTGTGGAGAGATCTTTCAATGTCTGCAGATTAAGAGGTAATATGACCATACACTTGAATCACTCTTAGAAGATGAAACTAATGTATTTGTATCATTCCTTAATGGATATATATTCTCATAAATTTCATATTCCTTGATATGAAGACATTATGAGTGTCTACATTTTAGTAAGTAACCCATTGTTCCTCATGGGTAACCTATGAAAATACATTTCTTCTATGATCAAACTTTAATCTGTGGCCTGTTAGAGTTGATGCACAGCAAAAACATCCAAAGCATTTAAGAATGGTATAATCCAGTTGCTTGTTAAATAAAATTTCAAAAGGGGATTTATTTTAAGTATTGGAGATGGTAGCTAGTCTGTTTATAATGAAGCAGTTGTGGCAATACAATTTGTCCAATATTCAATAGGAATATTTAATTGAAATCTTAGGGATCTCGCCATTTGTAATATATGTTGATGTTTTCTTTCAATTAACCCATTTTCCCGTGGTGTTTCAACTCAACCTCTTTGATTAATGATGCCACGGTCATGATA
Organism: Misopates orontium; assembly: GCA_946800315.1. NCBI lineage: Eukaryota > Viridiplantae > Streptophyta > Magnoliopsida > Lamiales > Plantaginaceae > Misopates > Misopates orontium. The sequence continues at coordinate 23,522,589 of OX326946.1, forward strand.
GAAATCATGCATAAAAAACTCTGTCAAGGATCAATCCTTTTTATTTTCATTCTGATATTGAACTGTTTGAATCAAATTATAGAATGATTCTAAGTGTTTCTTAACTTCAGACTTTGCTTTTAGAAAGTATAGCCATGTACATCTTCTATAGTTATCTACTAATGCAAGAAAATACTTAAATCCAGTATAATATATAGTTAAAAGAGGACCCCATACATCACAATTAATTGATTCAAAAGAATGCTTAGAAACAAAAGTACTTGTAGGAAAAGGTAATTTCTTCTCTTTTGTTTACATGACTCACAATGTGTAATGTTACAAATGAACTTGATAATGAAGGCATGTGTGACAGCTTTTGAGTAGAAGGATGGCCAAGCCTATTGTTCCATAAGCTAAAAACAAAAATACAAGTTCTTTGATTAATACTACAATGAGTGTCTAAAAAAGCAGACAAATCCAGAATATGAAGGCCATTGAAAACATTAGCAAAACAAATCATCTTCTTGGTTGTTATGTCCTACAAGAAACAATCATGAGATGAGAAAAACTAGAGAGATATTGGTGTAAGGTGTCAACTTAACATATTAGAGGTAAAAGCAGGTACATATTAGGCATCTTTGAAAAACAAAAATGAACTTAAGCTAATGTCTCCATTTAATGTAGCAATGGTTTATTGTTGTTTGGTAAAGAGATATGAACCTCTACAGAATCACAATTTTAATTAAATAACTGATCTTCACATATCATGTGGTGAGTTGCTCCAAAATCTAATATCCAATACAAGTTGTGATCGATAAAAAGACTTAGAAGCAGAGGATAAGACACAAGGATTTGAAAAGACCTTAGCAGAGTGTGCATAAGCTACAAATCGATAACAAGACTCATGTTGAGCATTAGATTTGATTTGTACCTAAGAATAGGCCATGAATTTTTGAAAGAAAGCAAAATATGTATCAGTCTTTGGCTCTTCATCTGGTTTATAAGGGGCTTCATCAGTATTCTCATCAACTAAAGCTGAGTTTGCAAAGTTTGAGTGAGAAAATTATCTCTTGCCCTTCAGACCATCCCAATCCGGGGGATACCCAATTAGCTTGAAACCTTGTCAAAAGTGAAAACCCAATACTACCAACAAGATTTGGCTTCTTATAGCTAAGTAAGAATCATTCAGTTCAACTAAGGAACTCGTTAAACAATCATTGTGCTCCATATCTAGCATGTGTTTGTTGACATTACAAACACATCCTCCACAAGAATATGTTTTGATTGGTCTTTGGCTAACAAATTCACATAACTAGATCTAAAGGCACTATAAAATGTTGTAACAGACATTGAATCCTGCGAAATTGTAGAGATGGTTTTCTGTAATTGAAACACTCTAGACCCGTCACATCTGTCATATCTGATTCTAAGTTCCTGCCATACATCTATAGCAATGGGGAAGGTTGTGCTTAATCTCTTTTGAAATTGGATTCAGAAGTCAAGATAAGACCAGCTTGTCTTCCTGAACCCAACAACTTCGATTGATAGGACCATTTCCATCTTGTATAGAAAAAATGCCATATATGAAACAAATTTTGTTCTTGATACTAAAGGCTACTTCAATCCCTTTCGTCGAAGAAACTTAATTTGCACCAGTAAAATCATCCGCTACTATTGAAATACCTGATATATCATGATTCCCAAAAAACTATACTGAATAAATATTTTCACTTGGATTCTTAAACGAATTTGTCAAAGTAGTAAAAGTTATATTCAGAAGCAACATCAAAATAGTGAATTGATCTCAAACTTCTTTAATATTTGATTCTAAATTTGAAATAGAAAATAACAAATCAAATAAACCCTAGAATACAAATATAAAGAAAAAAAAATAGTAGATTTAATTTCAATTAGAAATTTGCAGAGAAACCAGAGATTGGAGCACTGAAGTGATCATGAGATATGATTAGAACTGGTTAGCTGATACCGTATTAGAAATGTAGATGAACGTGATTAAAAAGAGAATTGAACGATTGATTTCATTATTGAGAGAGCATTACAGAGTGTTGTGGTGTTTTAGAAGATAGTTGACCGAATGAAAATGAGTTGTAATTCACCTATTTATACAAACGACAACTACTTTCTTACTTGGACATTCATTATTTGAAAATTTGGTTGTATAGTTGACATAACAAAAGTTTAAATAATTAATATTAAAAAGTACTTATCGGTGGCTAGAGGATGTTATGCATTTTTGGCAGCTATACAACAGGGCATACTACGATCACTATACAAGTAATATTAAGCGAGCAAAAAATTACCAATTAATGGGGCTTGAGGATCTTGCTTTCATCACATGCCATCCTTATTGGCTTAATAGGGCGTTTTATTTCTGAATACGTACACCAAGTATTGGGAGACTCCGGAGAGGCCAAGGAAAAATCGATTAAGGCACAAGAGAATAGGCAGAAGACTGAAAAAATAACACACTTTGTCTTAGGTAAAAGCATTCTTATCTAAACGCTTTTTTCATTTAAAATTTTGTTTAAGTTAGTTAGGTTTTAGTGACCGTTGGAGTCGGATTAATTAAGTATAAATATTTGAGTACAACATGATTAGTTCTCTACTTTGCATTTTATGATTTTGGGATGAAAACTCTATGTATTCGTTCAATATTTAACTCTTGTAATCATTGATTCTCAATTCAGTTATAGTTCATAATCTCAATATGGTATCATTTCACAAGTAATTTCAATTCTTCCAATGTGTTGAATCTCCTCTGCGTATTCATTTACGATTTGTGTTTGTTTTTCTCTACGATGTGTGATTTTTTACATTCGATAGTGTTTGAGTAAATTGATCGGTTAATCTTGTTTCTGATCATCTTACGCTACTTTCTATTGGTTTAATTTCTGAATTTTGTTACTGATAATGTCTGGAAATCAAAGTTCTACTCCTAATATCCGTACTCCAAACCCTAGCGATGATTCTTCCTCTGTCTACTTCCTTGTTACTCAAGATTTGAGAGATTTTTCAATAGTTGGTGATACTTAATAGGATCTAATTACAAATCTTGGAGTAAGGGAATCATGATGGCTTTGAAAATTAGAAATAAAGTTAGGTTTGTTGATGGTGCTTTGCCCTATATGATGAATTGACTAAAACATGTTGGATTAGAGCCAACGCACTAGTACTTTCATGGATTTTGAACTCTATATCAAAAGATTGAAGGCAGAGTTTGCTATATTCTAAGAATGCCTTGGATGTATGGTTTGAGTTGAAGGTAAGGTATGATCGTGCAGATGGTTCAAGAGTGCAGAAATCCTTATCTACCATCTCACAAGGCACTCTATCAGTCATTGAATTCTATAATGGTTTTAGAGATCCTCGTAGGATGAATTTGTGTGTCAAAGGCCTATTTTACCCCGTGTATGTGGGCACTATACTTGCAATGTTAATTAAAATATGGGAGATCTTCAACAGAGTGACTTAGTCTTGAAGTTCTTGATTGGTCTTAATGATAGCTATTCAGGCTTAAGGAGTCAAATCTTACTAATAAACCTTTTACCATCCCTTTCTAAGGTTTACTCTATGGCTTTACAAGATGAAAATCAGAGAGCCTTGACTGCTATGACTCCTTGTATTGATAGTTTGGCCATGTTTACAAGGAAGAAAGGTACTCATAAGAGTCAGAACAAAGGAAATTTTACTCAGAATCAATATCAGATTGGAAAGAAATATTCAAAGAAAGATAAATAGAAATTGAAGTGCACTTACTTGGATTAACAGGACACGCAATAGACAAATATTTTTAGGTGATTGGTTACCCACCAGGACGGGATGGTCTTACAGGAAAAGGACAACGACAACCTCACTCAGCTAATTATGCTGTCAATGATGATAACTTACTTCTTTTTGTCCCTCAGGTTCTACAATCTCAGACAGAAGATCAAGTGTTGTTTTAGCATTTTATGGCATATAAACAAGCATATGCTTCCAAGTCTCAGCTACCAAATCCCCCTTCCTATGTATCTACAACTATGGTTGACACTCCTAGTCCTTCTACTCTTCATTATATGCAAAGTTTAAATGCTTCCATTGCTTTAGATGCTATATCTGATGTGGGAACTAATTCCTAAATTATTGATACTGGAGCAACAGACCATATAACTTCTAAAACATCTCTTATTTGCAATGGGATTCATTTACCTAATGATTATGTTAGTCATGCTACTTTGATAGGAGACATTATTATCTCTGAATCTCTAGTTTTCAATAATGTCTTATATGTTCCTACATTAAGCTATAACTTGTTGTCTATTTATAAACTCACAAAAGATACAACCATCTCCTTATAATTCTCTACTTCTTCTTATGTGTTGCAAGACACACAAATGAAAAAGACGATTGGTTTTGCTAAGCTGATAACAACCTCTAAGTCTTAGATGCCAATGTTTTGTTAATAAGAGTTTCTGCAATTCATCCATTTTTGATGTAAAGAGCAAAAGTAGCTCTGAATAGTGGCATTATAGGCTACGCCATGCTCCACTTAAGAAACTCAATTATATTCCTCAATTACATATCTCTAGTTTACGTGTTCTACGCCACTATAAGAACTTTCATTTTGCTAAACAAAAGAGAATGGTTATTCCTTCACAATCTACTTCTGCTTCAACTCATATTTTTGAGTTTATACATTGTCATGTGTGGGTCCATACTCTACTATTTTTGTGAATGGTTATAGGTTTTTCTTAATCTTAGTTAATGACTTTTCAAGATGCACTTGGATTTACTTTCTCAAACAAAAGTCTGATGTTAGAACCCAACTCCTACAATTTTACAAACTTATAGTAACACGGTTTTCTTGCAATATTAAGTGCATTCGCACTGACAATGACACTGATTTTTTCTTAAAAAGACTTCTATACTAACTCACTACAAAATATATATTTTTATGCGACGACTTTATACGACGTAATACAATTTTCGTGACATTAATGTTAATTAATATGACGATTTTAAATATTGCCACATAAGAGTACATTTTTATATGACGATCCTAGATTTGACCATATAAGCTAATTGTTCGTCACAATTGGTATAACTGGAGTGAAAAAACACGACTTCGCCATAAACTTTGTCACTTGACGTGATTCACTAAAAAAGCGCTAAATTCCCGCTCTTTGTAAAATGCTCCCTCCCTTATTTAATTTTTCCCTCACTTTCTCTTTGCCATACAAAAATAAATATTTTATCAAGAAAAAAGAAACTACGTAGTTTTGAACATATTTCACACAAAATTTTAGATAATTAAAATTGATGAAACAGCAAAGAAACCCTACCCCAGCCGTCCCACAACTATCTCTTCTCTCTCTTCTCTTCTCCACCACCGAACTACAGCGCCCCATATTTCTCTCTCTCTCTTCTCTTTTCTCTTCTCTACCACCGTAAAATTAAGGTATAATCTCTTTATTTCTTTTTGATATTTGCAAATAAGAGTTTGTGAGTAACCCAAGTCCGAATCTGTAGAAATCGTCGTGTACGAGCCGTGAGTTCAGGTCGGATGCGTCGAGGTCAGCTAAGGTTTTTGGGATTGTTTATAACTTGTTGGGTTTGGGGTTAACTAAGAGCAAATCAGTAATTGTTATGTTTTAAGAACTTGGTTATGGAGTAATTTTGAGGCGCTTTCTCTGTTTCAGATCGTGGGAGAGATTGGGGAAAAGAAGAGAGCAGTGGGACGGAGGTGCTATCGTGGGAGCCTAGGAATTTTTTGTATCATAATTTTGTGGTGAGTTTTTGGATTTTGATAATATGGACGAGATTCAGTTTTAATTTGGTGAGATATGTGTTTATGTCTGTTTTGATGTATCTCGTTGATTTCACAGGTTTAATCAGAAGTTGTTATCGATTCTTAGTTATCTTAACTGATTGCGATTGAGAAACATGGCTATCGATTTATTTGAAGCCTGAAACTTCTAATTGGCATTCTTTAATATTAGCTCCAATCTTTATTCGTCGTTGGATTAGCACTTGTTGTGAGATGATAAAAAAACAGGATTTTGCTTATGTAGTATTAGAAGACACACCCACATTTCGAGCTGAGTGCCATTTCATGTAATCTTGTGATTATCTTATCCCCACTTAGTGCTTGACAGCACTTTACAGTTTAACTGCAAATTCTCCATGGGCATCTGTATGATCTCTATGTGGGCATTGATGTGATGTTCTACGTGATGGCTGTATCTCTTGTTGGTTATAAACTTATTGATAAATTTGATTATATTTAGCGGGTGAGTAGGCAAGTCAAGGCTAAAGAGTAGAGATCTGGAGTGGTATTCTTTCAACGTGTTGGACAAGAAGTTTGGGAATGGAGAAAGGACTAACCGAGCAACGTAAAACAGGTTTTTGGAAGAGTTAGAGTGCTGGACAAGAAGTGATGCATACAGGCTTACTGACTTAGAGTTGGAGAGAGTTGGAATTGCTGAGGTTAGTTGCAATAGTAGCATTATTTTATTTTTTCTTCTATTGAACTCTTAGTGTTCTTTTAGCTGGCAGAATTTTACATAGATGACTACTAGAGAGGAAACTTATATATTACCTCAGTGTAGGCTCAAATGGAAGAGTGACTTCTGAGATATGGATGTTGGAGCGAAAAAAAATAATTAGACAAGTATCACAAGCAAAAAAAAGGAAGAACAATTACCTTTTTTCTGGATGAATATCAAAGTGTGTTGTTTACTGTTTGCTGTTTGATGCTGATTATATTTTCTTGTTTAGCTTTCATGGTCCTTACAAATTAAGAACTTTAGGCTAATTGTAGTTAGCTATTTGAACTCATAGAAGCGTGTGGAAGCCCAAGCCTTGCAAGTATAATGTTATAGTTGTGTAAGTGCTATTTTGGTAGCTTAATGAGTTGATCATTGAATTCTGTATCAAGGACATGCTTGAGTACATTGCACTAGGTGACCATGTATGGTCCACTCAACGATTCATAAATATACATAGGATAATTGTGTACAGAAGCAAAGGAGTAGCAATGACACATTGAAAGAAGACAACATAAATTGAAGTATAATTGTCATTAGAGTATCTAATCTTGTGATAGACTTTTTTATTGAGCTGTTGGCCTTAGCTTTATGTTACACATACAAAATTCTTGAATTTTGAGCTTATTACTGTTATTTTGTTATTTGATTCAAAATTTGTTTCTTTTTTTGACTGAATAAACACATCCATCTGAAATAGTTGCATCAATACGGAGTTAGTGTCTTCTTTTTGTATAAATAAGGGTAAGGGGACAGAAAGTTTTCATGCAAAATAGCCTGGAAAAGTTAAAATGTTGAGATTAGTATTATAAATTGTTTTATTTTTGTTAATATTGTTCTTGTGTGTGGCTGCTAAAATATAAGATTTTGTTGTGTTTGTATTCCTAAGTATGACATGGTTAAGGATTATATAGCATCACACCTGCAATCATGAACTACTTAAACGTATGGAATTACAAGAGCAGAACACTTTATTTGCTGCACATACATCTGGAATATGAGCTGGTAATGTTATACATATGTATAACAGTTATAACACCGTGGTGCATAGGAAAGTAAATGAGAAGAAATCCTAGCAGACCAACAACTCAATTGGATGTTTCAGGCCTTGTAATTGCGATTAGAGACACTGTTTTTGTGCTTTATAGTTCAGTGATTTTAATGTTGGTAGTATCCACATTCAACTATGTGCTTTCGATTTGCTATGTGAATGCTAAATGTTCAATCCGGTTGATAATCAACAGTAAATTTAGTAGTATCAAATTTGCTATGTGTACTAACTAGGTGAATGTTAGTAGTATCCCATTCAAAATCAACATTTCATGTCATTTGAGATGTTTGCGCATATTTTATTGATTAATTATAATTAAGACATTGTATTTGGTTTTTCATTTGGCTATAAATACAATGATTGGTTTCATGTGTCTATGCAGAAAGTTCATTAACCCGCAGGCCAAGTAGGGGATACATGAACGAATATAGTATCAAGATATAGAGAATTTAAGGAAGCATTGTCTAGGTACTTTTTTTAAATGGAATTTGATACTTGTTGAAATGATCAGCTTAATAGTCAAGTGCTCTAGAGATATATTGTACTTCTTTTATGCAACTTTGCCATTCACACTGTAAATGGTTATTGGGTTAAACTGTGTAGAATGTTATTTTATGTTGGATGGAAGTATGTATACTTTTGTGAAATCTTTAATTATGTGATTATGTATTTTGTTGATTTATTATGATGGTTATTGGATTTTCAATAATATTTCACTGCAATGTGTACGTAATTAAACGACAATTATAGAACTAGAGCATGGATAATTTTTAGTTACAATAGTTATATGCCATTGACAACAAATTTGTCACGAGAAAAGTTCAAATAACACTCTGTAATGACCATTTATATCGTAATAAAAGGTTTTGTTGCGGAATTACAAGGTATTCAAATACAATGACGAAATACATTGTCACAAAAAAACTTTAAATGCAAAACTTCATGTGGCGATGCGATGATGTGGTGACAAAATAATACAACTCATTTGACACTATTTCGCCACATAAGTTATCAATTTTTTGTGACAAAACCACATTTGTCACAACTATATGTGACGATAACAAAATTTTGCCACATAAGGCCTTTAGTGACGGGACTATCGTGGCGATTCTTGTGGCGAAATATTTTGTCGTATAACATTCATGTAACGAATTTTCGAGATTACATGACGATATTTGGCGTCGCAGGAAAGCAATTTTTTTGTATTGACTTTGGCATTATTCATCAAACAAGATGTGTGGAAACCCCAGCAGTATGGACTTGTTGAGCGCAAACATTGGCATTTGTTGCAAGTAGCAAGGGCCCTTAGATTTCAGTCCAATGTACCTTTAAAATTTGGACTTTGTAATGTTGCATCTTCATTTATTATAAATCGCATTCTTACTCCTCTGCTTCGAAACAGAGCACCTTTTGAAGTGCTTTCTAGCAAGTTTCATATTTATGATATGCTAAAAGCCATTGGTTGTCTCTGTTATGCTTCTACTTTATCTGCCAGAAGAACTAAGTTGAGCCTAGAGCTACTAAAGGTGTTTTCCTTGGTTATCCTAGAGCTACTAAAGGTTACATTCTTCTTACTCTTAACACTCACAAGGTTATTACTTTTAGAGATGTCATCTTTTATGAAGCTATATTTCCTTATAAGAATGAAAATACAAGTTCAAATGATAATCTTACTACGCTCTGTATAGTATTGATCCTTCGGTTTTGTTACCTAGTACTATTCCTGAGGTTGATTATACTCGGGCTGTCTTTTTTCCACAGCAACCATTTCATGAAAATGAGAATTCTAATACAGACCAGGTACATATTCTCAAATACCAGGAACTCCTGAAGTTAACAGATGAGCAGAAGTAGATAGTCATCCTGCTCAATCAGAAAGTTTTGTTCCTTATATCACTAACAGTACTTCTCACCATGATATTCTACTATCTTCTCATTCTACAGGTCTCCCTCATAACTCTCCAGCAATTGAGCATCAATCTGTAGAGAATTTTACTACTGAGCCAATATCTCAGGTTACTGTACATGATAAGAAAATTATTCAATCAAGTTCTTCATCAGATATTGTTCTACTAAGAATATCTACAAGTTCCACCAGCATACTTAAAGGTTTACGATTGTTCATCTTCTCATAAAGCTAATCTTTCTTCCACAGTTCATCATTCTCCGGGTAAATGGAAAGGTAAAAGATATCCTTTAGAAGATTACATTTCTATTGATGGTCTTGGCATGTCTCATAGAGCTTTTACTGTGGCCATTTCAAATGAAGTTGAACCTAAATCCTATACTCAAGCAAATAAAGTTAAAGAATGGCAGGTTGCAATGTAGAAAGAATTGAATGCTCTTGAGAAAACCAGCACCTAGATTGTAACAGATTTACCATATAATTAGCATTGTATTAGATGCAAGTGGTTTTTAAGATAAAAAAATAAATGAGATGGGACTACAGAAAGACATAAGGCTAGGTTAGTTTCCAAAGGTTACACCCAAGAAGAGGGTTTAGATCATTTTGATACCTTTTCACCTATGGCTAAACTCACCACTGCCAAATTACTTCTACCAGTAGCTTCTTCTCATAATTGGTTTCTACATCAATTGGATGTTCTTTTCTTTTTTTTTTGTTGTTGAAAGTGGATGATATATTCAACCAATGCCCAAAAAGGCAAGAAGCAAGTAGCAATGTTAGGTATGTGCAAACACGAACACAATGCCAATCAACACAAAACACAGCACATAGAAGAAAACACAAGAAATAAGAAAAACAGAAACAAAATGTCAAGAACTAAAGCAAGAAAAGAAAGACATCAAGAAAGAAGCATCCAAGCACTCAGCCAACGCCTGTACTCGGCCTATTCGAGTCCAAAAGTGTTTGTCGAGCAATGGAATCCACCTTTAAATTAGCTTCCCGCCGAGTCCATTTAAACACAAACAATCTGTTGGTAGCACGAGTTTGACCAATATCCTGAATTGGATTACCATCTTTCGCTCCAATATTCAATTTGTTGAGAATCGCTGCAACGACATCCAAACAATCGCCCTCAAAAATCACAATCCTCCAACCCCTGCGAATCTCCAAGCAGACCCCATGGTACATAGCTAAAATCTTAGCGTTGAGCATCAAACAACCCCTCAATTCTCCTTTGAGATTGTGCAATACACTCCCTGTTCCAATCAGGCGCTACAATACCAGTACCAATAGCACGATCCTCCTCAAAGACAACTCCATCTACATTAACTTTAACCCACGGCTTAATAGGAGCTTCCCAGACTACCGAGCCTTCACAAAAGATTGAATCAGAGTGACAATCACGAATACCAGTCCGGGAGTCACATAAGGTCGAAGCCCGAGACACTAACTCAGAGGAATAACTGTGGAATCACCAACACGAAGGCAATTTTTGATTGTTCCAAAGAAGACGACATGTCACAACCATATGAGAAACAAGATCAGAATCCTTACTAGAGGAGATGCGATGCAACCATCACTCAAAAGACTCCGCATCAAAAATCAACATTCTCGATGGAAAATTTGCAAGTGCCCACACCTGTCGAGCCGCATGACATCCAAAGAAAACATGTTGAATTGCTTTCTCACCCCTAGCACATGTTTCACATTCCGATTCAGAGAGAGGTCGATGCTTTCAAAGCTTTGATTTTGTGGGTAAAATATCCAAACAAGCACACCAGATGAAATTTTTTATTTTGTATTCCCTCTTTCACATGGAGAAGTATCCGAGCAGCTATACATCAATTGGATGTTAATAATGTGTTTTCGCACAGGGATCTTGATGACAAAATATATATATGAAATGTCCTCTAAGTTATTGTAATTCTAAAGACAAAAGAGTTTGTCTTTTAAAGAAAAGTCTTTATGGCTTAAAACAGGCCTTTAGACAATGGTTTACAAAGTTAACTTTTAGTCTTATTGCTTATGGTTATTCTCAAACTATTGTTGACTGCTCATTGTTCATTAAGAAGTATGGTTCTTTCCTAAATGCTCTTTGCGTTTATATTGATGACATAATTCGAGTATTAGGTACATCAAAGTAGCTCCAGGTAAAGGTATCTTTCTCTCTTCTCAATTTGAAATGCATCTAAAATCCTTTTGTATTAGTGATTGTGCAAGTTGTATAGAGACAAGAAGAAGTGTTACGGGATACACAGTCTACCTAGGACATTCCTTGGTCTCTTGGAAAGAAAAGAAGCAACCAACAGTTAGTAGATCCTCCACAGAAGCAGAGTATAGAGCTATTGCAACTACTACCTCTGAAGTTATATGGTTAAGTCAGTTGTTATCTACTTTGCACATCAAACAAACCAAGATTCAAATGTTGTTTACAGAGAACAGAAGTATAGTTTGCATTGCGACAGTCCAGTGGACGGTGAACGCACCAAACATATACAAATCGATTGTCATTTTGTAAGAGAAAAGGTCCATTAAAAGCTCTTGAAGATTGTCCACATTACAAATGATCATCAAGTAGTTGATGTATTGTCCAAGCCTCTTATTTCTCAACAATTTCATGCACTAATTTTCAAGTTTGGCATCATTGACATCCATGTCAAACTTGAGGGGGACGTTAAACTACTCCGTTCAACTTCAGTTCTCACACAATGGCGTTTTTATCTAAACGCATTTTTCATTTAAAATTTCGTTTAAGTTAGTTAGCTTTTAGTGACCATTGGAGTCGGATTAGTTAGTATAAATAGCTGATTACAACATTATTAGTTCTCACTTTTCATTTTATGATTTTGGGATGCAAACTCTTTGTATTCGTTCAATGTTTAACTCTTGTAATCGTTGGTTCTCAGTTCAGTTATAGTTCATAATCTCAATAGTTTATAAGTATGCATTTTTGTGTAGACAATATATATATATATATATATATATATATATATATATATATATATATATATATATATATATGATTAAAATGTTAATTTGTTACAAGTCAAATTTTACAGTATCAGAATTCAGAGTTGACATCCTTTGTTTTTTCTGGCAAAACCTAGTGGTTGTAAATTCTATACCCGTCAATTTGTTTCGCAAGTACCCTTATGTGAATAAATTTGAAGTGGACAAAGTTACTTATTTATTTAAAGTAAATCATTTGAGAACCCCAAACAGATATCATTTCTCTAAAGGCGCACATCATAGGATATTGATAGGTGAAGTTTCTATCCTTTTTTAATTATTTACTGAATATTTATACACATTTATGACTTTTGAAAACTATTAATTCAGTGTAGACATCAACAAATTAAATTTATGCATTATGAGATTAATATAATATTTAATCAACATTGAAGAAAATGGAAAATTAACCGACCATAAAAATGCCATGTGATGATGAAACATTGAATCGTAAATTTGCATAAACATGAGCAGATTTGTTTCCCTTTCTTCAAACGACATGATACAATTAGTTTGATTCATTAGTTTGATATGTATAAACCAATAAATTAAAAATCCAAATACTGGCGAAAACTAGAAACTGAAGTCACCCACCCCAGCTTGAATTTCCTATTGAACAATTATATTTTATATAATATATAGCAGTCATAATCTGGCATATACATTTATAAAATTTAAACTCAATAAAATGAAAGAAATACATCCTAAATTCTAGCCCTGATCATGTTCAAAAAAAAAAAAAAAACATTATTAATTCGTAAACTTAATTTCAAGAAGTGCATGTTATAACAATGAATTCAGGAAAAAAAGTAAAATCAAGAGAAAGCCTCATCGCGCGTAATTAAGACTAACACCAAGGTGACACCGTTAATGAAGCTGGTAATTTATCGATCATAAAGCCTCAGACGTCAACATGGCAATCCATAAGCAACTGATACTTCATGGCCGCCTCCCCAAGAGCAACACCATTACTTTTACTGTCATAACTTATATAAGCCGGGCAATTAGCAAATAAACGGTACCTCCCCGAGGTAAACGTCCCGACTCGCCACCTTATTCTGCCGTCAACTCTAACGTTCACAAGCACCGTTCCGGCAACTTGATCCTCGTTAAATGAAGCTGCAAGAGACGGTGCAACCGGAACTGCGTTTCCGTACACAAACGGCGACCAAACTGTGACTTCTTTGTGTCCTTGATAATTGGCCGGCAGCAGAGTTGGGAGTGTGATTTGCTGGCCGTGGTAGGAGGTGTAAACGTGGACTTTGTCATAATAAATGCCGATTCTCTCGTTAGGATTACGGGAGGCGAGTGTGATTTGTAGGGTGGTGGTGAGGATGTTTTGGGAAGAGAGGTTGAAGGCGAAGACGGTGGCGTCTTGGAGGACGAAACGTGGCTTAGTGGGACGGAGGATGAGCCATACGATGAGGATGGTGAAGATTATTAAGATGATAAAGATGAGTAAAGCGGCAAAGACTCGACGGTAAAACTCTCTCTTGTGGTGGCCACAGTCCTTGCCTGACATTTTTGCGGTGTTGGGAGAGTGATTGTTTTTGGATGTAATTAGGAAGATGGTTGGAAGTAGGAGAGTTGCTTGAGAAGTTGGTAATGTTGTTTGTAAGCAACAATCTACCAATGCGGGGAGAGACGGAGACTTGAGAGTTATTTATTTATGCATATATGACGTCTCACTTGTAGAGAAAAATGTTAGGGACTGATGAAGTGTGCAAAATTTGTAGTCTCTAACATAATAAGGAAACTTGGGGTTTCAAATTTGGAGACTCGGCAGATGTAATGTTAAGGATACTGTACTCTCTGGTTTTGTGAAAATTATGACAAAGTTTATGTTAACACTAGCGAACTAGACCGTAGGGGTATATATAGCTTTACAAAAAATATGATTAAGATAAAAATATTATCAAACATAATTCATTAATTCTTAAACAAATATATGCATGGTATTGGTACCAACTGTCTTTTTCTTTTTTGTATTAAAAACTTCACGCACTCTTTTCCTTTGTAGAGTGGTGCTTATCTCACAGCGACTGTAAGAGTCAATCTTACAGCCAGTTTTACATATCCTCATAATTGCAATAAAAAATTCCTAATTAAGAGGAAATTAAACCAATTAGTTTCTGAATTTAATTATTTCCTAAAGTATATCCGCCTAGAAGGTAAAATTCGTTGAAGTAATAACATCTAAGTTTCAAATTCATTTTAATTTGAAAGGAAAACTTAATAGTTATATAGGACTTCATTTAGAAGGTAGAAGGTAGTTTATTGCGCACAAAAAAAAAAAGAAAAAGAAAATAACGTAATTATAAAGATGAAAATAATTCACATAAATAACAACTTTACATCTGTTATATATGAACTAATTCCTCAAGAGAATATAGTTCTGTTAATTAGCTTTTCTAATCATATGCAAAACCACAAATTGTAAAAGAATTTCTTATTTCTATTTTTTTATAATTATTGTACGTCCACATAAATATAAACTTTTCATCGATCAAAAAAATGTTATTTGAATTTTATTTTTTTCCTTTTACAAAGAGTAATCCACGGTGTTTAAAAAACACAAACACACAAAGGGACAATATAAACATTGTAATGAAACTAGTTTCAGTTTTTAATAATGGCTATATTTTGCAAAGAATTTATGCACAAAAAATAATAGTTTGTCAAGTATATTAGGAACAATTTCAAATTTATTCCTCAGAGTTATTAGTCTGTTAGATTTCTAACACTAAAATAATTATATGACAAAGAGATTTATTTATTATTCAATTACTGAAACAATATAGAAATTTAATTAAGGGTCTATTTTATCTCCTTTCATATTTTTTACCTTATATCCGTATTTATTGATAAATCCAATATTAAGAACTATGATGCAAATCTATATACTTTCACAATTTGCGGAACTCCTAATTTTTTAGAAAATGATAGCACCGGTAGTTGCCAAGATGCAATACATTAAAATTATGATAATTAATGCAATTGTAAGTTACTAATTGAAAGCAACTTGATCAGCAAGTAGCAGGTTGACGCAGGATGAAGTGGATGGTTAGGATTGGACTGTACGCTTACAGTGGCTGTGAGAAAAGCAATTTCCTCCTTTGTATAGCTTATGTGGCCCAGATCTTCAATTTTGTCTTCTTCTCATTCTTTTTTTTATCTTTTTCATTTTATAGAAATCCTTTTTGTTTCTCCTCGTGTTTAATACTCACGTAAACACGCTATAAACTAAAAAACACGAAAGTTGCTATAATACTACCTGCATACTACCAAAACATCGAAAAGGACACATAAAATGTCACGTTTTACCTAACATCTAACTAACAGATGGTAGATTTCTTCTTAATTTGATACCACACGAATACCAAGGCTCAGGACTCCTTATTTTACTTTTGATTTCATACCTATTGGAATTTAAAGCTAATAATATAATTAGGGCCTGATTATTTCTGTTCGCATGTCCATTTAACACTATATATTTGCAATTGTTCACATGATTTCGTATTTACGCTACCAGAAACGAAAGAAGATGTCAAAATCAAAACAAGAAAAGGAATCTAACCCACAGGACCTTTTAAAGAAAATCAAAAACCAAATGTGGAAATTTACACTTTATGCCCGACACATTATACAACTCTGGGTTTTCCCCTTACCATTTTCTCCTGTAACTTCAAAGGATCCTACTCAAAATGGCGACTAGCTCTACCACGAAGTGCCAACTCAGTAGCTAGAACAGGCCTCCTGTCAATTTTCTGCGTCTCTCGTTTGACGTGGTGGTTGATAAGGATCAATTATATTCACATTTAGAGCATCAATTTATGTACTTATATGTTTGTTCTTTATACATTTTCTGATATTTTTAAGTTTGCTTTTCTATTTTATAGGTCTAAAATTTTGTGAAAAAATAAGTGATTAAGGCATGAAAACTAGGCGTCATGAGACAAATGAGCTTAAATTGAGTAATGGAACCAAATAGGGCTTAAAAAAAAGGAAAAATTGCTGAAAAATGTCGGCATACCCACCTCCTTAAGTGACACTACAAGAATTTGTCCATATAGCAAGGAAAATATAGAAAGAGATTTGAAGTTCCTTTCTGAATAAGTGAAAAATGAAATCGAAATAAAAAAAATTATGGTAGAAACGGCCCAGTCCGTTTCCTTTGACTGCGGAAATGGACTGGGCCATTTCTACATTGTCTGGGCCTACAGAAACGGCCTAGCCCGTTTCTCAGCTGCATAGGGGAGCGTGCGAATCGCACCCCCTTCTTCCTCCCACTAGTATCACATTGCCTCCATTTTTTTTTTTCACTTTTTTCACTCTTTTGCTTGAAGAAACTCCACAACTCCTTTCTAGAATCCATTTCCACCTCCAAAAACCAGGTAACTCGTGTTCTACCTCTCTTAATTTATGTTTTAACTCGTGTTCTACTTTTTTTTAGTTTCAATCGCGTGTACCTTGTGTAAACAGCGTACGAACTTTAGCCCTAAAATTTATAGAAAAATTGAGGGAGAGTTGCGACCAGGGCATTGCATGGTGAGATTCTTTGAATTAAATCAAGGTGAATACATGTGTGTATATTTTAAAAAATTTATCTAAATTTGAGTATATGAATAGAGTTTGTTGATTTCTTTTGCTTCTTCTTTCAATTAGATAGGTTAATGAGCGTGCCTTGCTGACTATTCCAAGTAAGGATTATCTATAAAAAAAAAAAAATGGTAGTTGGCAGTGCCTTCTTCCTCTATAAGCTTACCATAACCAAAATGACATCCGATTAATTAGCAAAAAATAGATTTCTAAACAGTTAGGAGCTGCTTAAAATCATCAAAAAAATCCAACTGTCGGTTAGAATAGTACGTACGAATTCATCATTATCACAAAAAAATTATGAATGGCTCTAAAACGCGTAAACTCCAAAATCGACACGCTCGTCAATACCGCCAACTTGGCTATCACAATGAAGCTGGGAACCATGTGGTTGTTGTGGTTGATGAACGTTGTTTTCTGATGGTCCTAGCCTGTACGCATCGTCTGCTCTTGCCTAGTGCCAAGATCAGCCGTCTGGTGGGTGGAGTCAAAGTGGAGTTCCGTCGGCACAGAACAGGTCTCTGGCATTGACGTCTGAAACCATTGAGGGATAGTCATGCTCACCTTCTGCGAAATTGCCGCCAACCAAGTCTTCAATTCGTCATTATTCTTCTTCAATTCCTGATTATCCAACTATAGGTGTTTAATTGGGCCCTCGTAATCACGTTTTCTACTGCTCGACTCGACATGAATGTACTTAGGTTCATTACAAACCTGGATTCCTAACAGTTCTGGATCACCGCAGACAGGCGAACCAGGCAGCCTATTCTTCTTTATCGGCTCAGTAATCTCAAACCACTTCTCCAAATCCCAAATAGGCCATTGGTCCTTAAATTTCCACTTACTTTGGCAATAAGCAATGTACGCATCTTGTTAAAAGGAAAAACATACATACTACATACTTCATAAACTACAAAAAAAAAAAATTATAGAGAACAATCAAATTTTATACTCACGTATGCCTGCTAGACTTTCGAATTGGCCCGCAACTCGGTTCCATCATCCAGTGTCTTAACATGAGTTGCTCTCCAAAGCAAATAAAAAGGGACATCCTCCAGCTCGACATTTAGTTTTATGGTCTGCCATTTAACGCATTAGAAAGTAATATACAAAGTTAATGTCAAAGATACCAAACTGTAATTATTTCATAAATCATGGATAAAATTGTAAATAACTACAAAATAAGGACTAAACTACAATTACTTGCAAAAATCAAGTTCTAAAGTACAATCATTTCATAAAACAGGGATTCACATGCAATTTGTTTTCACAAATTTCACTAAAAAAGAGAGCATGGTATACTATTAAACTAAACCTGAAACCCGTAAACACCAAAATTGACATGTTAATCATGAGTAACATACCAGTTTTTTCTGTATGGCCATCAATACCAATGGAGCCGCCTAAGTAGTGAACCTTCTCTCCTTCGTCGCGGTTCTGGGAGGCAGTAACTTTGCTTCTGCTTCAGTGGACTTCCAATAATTGATATAGTCGAGAAGTTAATCTCCAGCTATCCAAATTTTGTGACTCCTAGTATACTCGGGGTTGTTACAACAAGATTGCCACCACCTCTTGGCACGATTCACCTAACCACTGAATCGTTCATGAGCAACCTTATTGTATTGCGCACGAACACGCATCTCCAACTCTGGTTCCCATTGAAAAGTATTCTGCAATATCAACCATAAAAGCTTACTTAGTATCTTCTCACAATAATTAAGGTTCATACATATTTTTCCACAACAAAACACTCAAAAAGCAACCAAAAAAGAGTGCTCTTATTGTTTTATATCCATACATGCTTAAAATAGGGTTCATGTCATACATATGCTTGTTCTCATTAACCTAACAAGTAAAACCTACACAACTCTTGACAATCATCACTCATCAGACAAATGGGACACCAAAATACTCAAGGCCATGGCACACACTATAAAATAAGTAATCAATATTAAAACTAATAAAAATAACTAATTTTTATTTAATTTAAATCTTCCCCAACACACTTCTTTGTCCCGATCCAACCACTTGCCGTATGAGAAGTAAACTTTTTTGCACATGTTCCTCAGGTTTGTGCCAATTGTGCCATTCACTGTCCCCCAATATCTAAACCCCCCGCTCTGGCGAAATGAAATCCAACGCCTCTCTGTTGGATTGGCAATGGGCTGAAGGCCCTTGAAACAGCCTTGTGATCCATCGTCGTTGTCATGCACCCCCGAACCTCCGGATCATCTTCTCCACCTTCGTCTTCTACATGTTGCTCCATGGCATTCGCTGGCACTGATGCTGAATGTGATCCTTGTGATGAAGACCTCGAGAAGTGCCCTACACCAAATGACTGATGCACGAGAACCTGTGTTGTTGAATAACGAGGGGATTGGGATGCAACATGCTGCGTAAAATGTCTAGATGTGCCACCTCCATACATCGAGATACCACCGGGATATGATACTGACGGCCCTGACTGCATCGCGCCTCCAAAATTACCCTAAACTCCAGCCACTATCAGGGAATCTGGTCTCGTGGGAGCCCGAGACGACGTCTGGTTCCTACCTCTACCTTTGCCTCTACTTGGCATAGGATTTCTGCGGATATAACTTATGACATTAAACTACAAGCTAATTTTATTCCAATACCACTCCCGGATAAGTATTCACATCGATTAGAGTGAAGCATTGCAAGAAAATAAAGGAACTACTTATATATACGAAAACTAGACTACACAGTATAATAAGTAAACCATATGGCCAAATGGTGAAGCTAATAGCTAGTTTGGTTCTACTGTTCTTAAAGTGAAATTGTTGTTCTAAAACTTCTCCATCAGATTTCCAATCATTGTAAAATTTTCAATTTACATCACATCTTCATTCTAATTTCTACTCCTAATTCTCCCCGTTCTATTACATCAAACGTGGTTCTCATGCCAAAAACTTTAAAAAAATTTACATATCATTCTTATATATACAACTATACATTAAGAGGTCACTTTAAAGCAAGCAAAATACATCAAGATCAAATACTTTAGAGCAAATTTTATTTATTCTTTTAGCATATCCTATAGAGGAAGAAGGCACTGCCAGCTACCATTTTTTTTTTTTTTTTTTTTATAGATAATCCTTACTTGGAATAGTCAGCAAGGCACGCTCATTAACCTATCTAATTGAAAGAAGAAGCAAAAGAAATCAACAAACTCTATTCATATACTCAAGAGCAGACGACGCGTACAGGCTAGGACCATTAGAAAACAACGTTCAACAACCGCAACAGCCACATGGTTCCCAACTTCATTGTGATAGCCAAGTTGGCGGTATTGACGAGCGTGTCAATTTTGGAGCTTACGCGTTTTAGAGCCAGTCATAATTTTTTTGTGATAATGATGAATTCGTACGTACTATTCTAACCAACAGTTGGACTTTTTTGATGATGTTAAGCAGCTCCTAACTGTTTATAAATCTATTTTTTGCTAAGAATCGGATGTCATTTTGGTTATGGTAAGCTTATTTAATCTCAAGTCGTGAATGTCATTTTATTATGAACCGATTGGAATTTTTGAAATAATTGCGATTGTTTGCCAAAATATGAGTGAGGCAGTACTCCCGATCTGTTTTCATTTGAAAACAGAGGAGTGAAGCAGTTATTTCACGGCCTCAATTCTCTTTTTTCAAATGAAAACAAAGGATTGAGGCAGTGAGAGGAGTGAAGCAGTGATTTCACTGCCTCAATTCTCTGTTTTCAAATGAAAACAACCAATTTGAGGCAGTGAGCTCACCGCCTCAATCCTTTGTTTTCATTTGAAAACAGACCATGAGTACTTATATTTTTTAATCCCTCTTTTTTGAAATAATTGCAATTTAGTTCTTGATCTTGTGATATAACTTTAAATTTGTTTGTGTCTTATGTTTTTTTTTTTGTAATTAGTCCTTGTTTGAATTGCAATTTAGTCCATGTTTGAGTTAGTAATTGTAATTTAATTGTAGTTTTAATCCACTTTTTTGGATATAATTGCAATTTAGTCCTTGATCTTGTGGTATAATTTCAATTTTGTCCGTGTTTTATGAAATTATGCAATTTAGTCCTAGTTTGAATTGCAATTATTCCTTTTTTGAGTTGGTAATTGTAATTTAATTGTAGCTTTAATCCCAGTTTTTCAAAATAATTACAATCTAGTCCTTGATCTTGTGATATAATTTCCATTTTGTCTGTAGTAAGTCCCTAAATTTTCACCAAATATTATTAGCTTAGTCCTTAATTTGTGCAAAATTGAAAATTTCGAAACAAGGTTTTAAAATAAATACTAAATAGTCTAGCAAGCAAATTACATGTAATAGGGGTCATCTTCATCGTCTAGTCTAAAACATCTTCTTCGCCATCATATTGTCTCACGGTCGTCTTCTTCTACGACTTCATTGCTCACTTGAACATTGTTATTATCTTCGACACACACAAATTCATCACTAGCCAATTGTATGTCGTTATCATTAACATTGATATCATCAACTATTCGGTTTAAAGAGGTTCCTATGTCTAGGTAGAAATTTCTTGTTGTAGAAATAGAAAGAGAGGTTGTGTCAACTACATATCTAGCTCTCGTTATACAAACTGCCCACCATCCTCTTCTTCTTGCACATTGTTGTGTTGGATACGTCGTATAATACACCTACTTTGCTTGACTTGCAAGAATAAATGGTTCAGATGTACCTGTCGAAAGGCGGTTTCCACGTTTTATTTCCACCAAACCATAATTAGGATGTGTTGTCATTTTATAATATATGTCAAACCAGTCACATTTGAAAAGAGTGACATTTTTTAAATCTCCACTGCCCCAATAATCCTGTTCTAACACCTCCTACTGCCCCAATAATCATGTTCTAACACCTCCTGCAACATTCCATAAAAATTGGTTTCTGATGGATCACCAATACTCGCCTTAACATAAACTCCACTGTTCATTATTTTTCTGTCTGTGCCATATGACAATGTATGAAATATGAATCCGTTAACGGTATACCCTTTGTAATTTTGAGCTTTGAAAACAGGACCGTATGCTAAACCACAAATTTGAGGATCCACATCATATCGCCCGGAGTACACAGCCTCTTTGAACCACTCAACAAAATAATTGTTGCGCTTGATTCAATCTCGTCCTCATGAACCCCCATGCACATCTCTTCATCAAACAACCTATTAAAGTAATAAATCCACATGTCAAGTTAATGTATGCGTACTACATATAAATGACTACTACGTGTCACCTTAATACGTAAAAAAGGGTACCTTAGCAAACAGTCCACTTACGAGCAGTTAAGAAGAACACAAAGCTCAGCCGCTTGATACTCCTCTAGTGTTAAATGCTTGTTACTACAACGTCCCAAGGCCTTCCCTCTTTTTTTGAAGATAGATAGTGTAGATCCATTATTATTTTGATCCATCTCTACCTCGTTTCTATTCAAACGATTTGCCCTAGTTTCAGCGCCATATGCAAAATAATGTGATGAAAAAGGTTAGCAATTTCACCCATAACGTAGGCCTCGCAAATTGACGCTTCTACACGAGCCTTGTTTCCCGCATCCCTGTTCAATTCCAACACGCGCCTGACATTTCATAAAAATGAAATAAAAATCATAGCTATAATAACAAATGTATTTGTCAAATAAATATATAATATTACTAGTTACCTCTCTAATGGGCACATCCATCTATATTGAATAGGACCACCAACTTTTGCTTCCCAAGGAAGGTGTATCACCAAATGCTCCATTGAATCGAGAAATTATGGAGGAAATATCTTTTCTAGCTTGCATATGGTCACCACAATTGAACTCTAAAGCACCCCCATGTCCGATTTTCGTAGTTCAGTAGCACACAATGCTCTAAAAAATTACTAACCTCGACTAGTGGACCCCAAACATTATGAGGCAAGAAGTTGCAAAATGCAATTGGCATCAATCTTGGCATAAACACGTGGCAGTCATGACTATTCATCCCAGCCAGATGAAAATGTTGCATTTCAACACACTTTGAAATGTTAAATGCCTATCCATCTGGAAATTGAACAGCACATAACCGTTCCAATACTTTGATCTTTTGTTCTTTACTTAGACAATACACTGTTTTACGCTTGTACAATTTACGATCTTGCCCTGTTTGCAAAAACACAGCTCTTCGATTTGTCAGCAACTGTGAATCTCGACTAGCACTCATATTGTCTTTCGATTTATCCGGATCGTCCATCACTTTATTCTTGATATTTTCAAAAAAGTTTTTTTCACAATGCATCACGTCTAAGTTGTGACGGAGTAAGTTCTTTTCCCAATGCGGAAGTTCCCAAAAGATGCTTTTATGGAACCAACTGTGTTCTTTACCAAATCTCACAGTATATCTCTAGTGGTACCAAAATTGATAGCTTGAAGAAGTTCTATGTGTCTTTTCATTTCACAACCTAATCTTCTCGGGAGAGATGCATCCATCTCTATTCTACCTTTCAAAATATCATTAGTATTCATTCTCCATGGATGGTCAATAGGCAGAAACCGACGATGACAATCGAAAAAGGAGGTTTTTCGATCATACTTCAGTTGAAATGATTTAGTGTTCTCCATACAATAGGGACAAGACAGACGACAATGTGTAGTCCATTGAGATAACATGCCATATTCTGGATATCAATGATCGTCCACATTACTGCAACTCGCATTTGAAAATTTTGTTTACGATGTTGTCGTATGTCTGAACACCTGAATCTCTAGAAGTTTTAGTTCATCAATTAACGGTTGCAGCAACACATCAATACTTTTGCCCGGGCTCTTCGACCCAGAAATCAGTAGACCAAGAAAGATGTACTCTTACCGCATCCACAAAATTAGGTGGAAGGTTATACGGTGTCACGAAAACCGGCCAACACGAGCAAGGAGTTGAAGAGTTTCTAAAAGGATTAAAACTATCTGTGCAAATTCCCACTCTAACGTTACGTGAGTCACCAGCAAAATCTGGATATGTGGCATTGAACGATTTCCAAGCTTCACCACATGCAGGATGAATCATTATCTCCTCGACACTTTGTATGCCACGTCATGTATTTAGTAGTGTTACGAGACATTGACAATCTCTGTAGATGAGGTGTCAACGGTAAGTACCACTACTTCTTTCGTGCAATTAACTTCTTTTTAATCTTGCATGGCTCATACCTCGATTCTTCGCATTCCGGACATGTTGTCCCACTATCACTCTCAAACTCACCGTAGAACAGAAAACAATTGTTAACACAAACATCAAAGGTTTTGTAACTGAGCCCTAACTTCCTCTTAAATCTCTTCACTATATACATTGAATCAGGTAGTTTATGACGATCAGCAGGATTCGGTAGGGTACATGCGTGCTGTGTAATCTTTTCGCAACCAAAATTTGTAATCTTGCATAGAATCTTGTTTGAGAGTAGTTGAGACACCCACTGCAGTACTGTTGTGGTTACCCTTATGTGTATAGGCACCTCTGCTTCCTATAATATTTCAAAAATATCTTTTGCCTCACGGTTGGGTTCTTCTTCATGGTCAACCTGATTGTAATTTGTGTGTTGGAAGTGGCCACTGAATACATCTTCAACCATCTTTCTATACCGACCTCCTACGTTATCATGATGAGAAGATGACTACCCAAAGTAAGTAGTAGGTAGTTCATAACTCATATATTTCTCGTCGTGTAAAGACCACACGTAGTACTGAGGAACAAAACCCAACTTATAAGATGCTCCCAAATCTTTTCCCATTTCCCATTTATACTATTACAAAACCTTATGCACAGGCATTTAGCTTGTCCACGGTTTAACAACTAAGATTGTGAAATTCAAATTCTAAAAATATGTTGACACCTTCTTCGAAATGACTAGTCAAATTCCGGTTGTGATCCAGTCTATCATACATCCAACTCCAATCTTTGTTGTTATACATTGTAAAAATAATCTGGTTTAACAAATTTAAATCAAATTAACAAATAATAATAATTAAACTGGAATATATCTATATCAAAGGTCATAAAAATGTCAAAGATTAATTAAATTAAATGAAAAATAATTTCAACATTTATGTCAAAGATCAATCAGTAAACATACTTCAAATTACATGATCAAAATAAACATCAAAATAAACAGCAAAAAAAATGAACAAGAAAAAAATAAACATGAACAACTTTAAATGGACTAGTTCTACCCAGTTATATTAATAGTACTTATTTAAATAAAGAACAAAAAATGAAATATATATGAAGTAGAAATACCTCTTGATGTCAGAGTTGTTGAATATCAATGTGAATATGTAAATTGAGAGATTTTCTAAAAGAATAAAAAATTGAACATGACTTTTAAGGAAAAAACGTAATATTTTGTGACTGAAGAGGAATAGAAAATAATGTTAGAAAAGATAGAGAATAGGTCATGCAGAGAAGGTTAGGGGAAAATAGTTGTAAAGAGAGCACAAAGGGACTATTGCCTTTCTACAATAGAAAGAGAAACGTCTCTTTCTACTATAGAAATGAACGAGTCCTTTTCTAGGGTCGTACATATCGTGGCTTGGGCATGATCCGCGTGAGTGTAGTAAGGGAAATATCCCTTTCTGTATATTTGGTTAGGATTTTATAAATACCCCCATAGTTCACTCTTCCTCAAACCCTCATAATTTCTCCATCTCATATCTTCTCATTGGGTGCCAATATAACAATTCTCTCTATCTTCTTCATTTTTTTATTTTGTTATTTTTTATGCTTAGTTGTTTAATAGTTTTGATTTTTTATGTGATTAATAGTGTATTGTAGTTTCATTCATAATATATAATAATGTTTCATCCATGAAATTTTAATGTTTCATCCATAATTAATAATATATATTGATGTGGGGTATTTTCGTCTGGATACGTGTCCACTCTCCAACACTCCACGTCAGACTGCTTTAGTTCCTTCTGAATGCTTAAGCAGCTTTTGAGTTCAGAACCTGCACTCAACACCACACGTAAACTAAGCCGGTGCCTTCTCCGGCGAAGGCACTCCGACGCTCAAGTCAGATAGGTCGGAATGCAAGGTATTGTCGTGAGAGACAATAGCTGGAATTTATAGGTCGAATTTAGGCCAAATAGGTCGAATTTGGGCCTGAATAGGTCGAATTTGGGCCTGAATATGTCGAATTTGGGCCTAAATAGGTCGAAATGGGCCTCAAATAGCTCGAAATGGGCCTCAAATAGCTCGAAATAGGCTTGAGAACTCAAATTCGACTTATATAGATCGAAATGAATGCTTGAAATTTGAAAAACGTACCTTAGAATGAGGCATGTGACCCCCTTATATAGTAATAAGAGTCCTTATTCAGCTAGAAGTGCAATCCAAGTAGAACAATAATTTAAAATAGGTCGAATTAGAGCTATTTTGAAATAGGTCGAATTTGGCTTTCAAATAGGTCGAACTGGGCCAAATAGGTCGAATTTGGCCAAATAGGTCAAATTTCGACTTATTCTTCAGCTTTGCGCAGTCTCGCTGTTTTTGTTATATCTCTTTCTCTAGACCTCAGAATCTAGATCCGCTTTTTGATTTGGAAACTATACTTAAGAGGCTTTCCAGGAATATGCAATTCATCGAATTCGGAGTTGAATTGATAGCTCGAATTTACTAGTCAAAATACAGCTCGGGATTTCACTCTCCAAAGCTTCTCCTCCTCTTTGGAATGATGAATGTTACTCCTTTATATACTACTTAGAGTCCTTCCTTAGCTAGAAGTTCATTCCAAGTAGAATTACAAGTTGAATAGGGCCCTGAATAACTCTAAATTGGGCCTGCACGGGCCTAATTTTGAGTTTTGCCTTGAATTGTAATTTTGCATTAAAAAATTATAGTGTTGACGTGGCATAATAATCCCGAAATATGCTCAGATATTATATCGAATATTATGACGTGGCAGTACCGAAATATGGTACATCATGGAGTCCCCAGTTTGTACGAGTAATGTGCAGAAACATTGGTCAAACAAACTATAATATCTCAAGATACCCCGGTAATCGTGCAACGAGTCCGTAAAGATTTGAAAACTCAGAGTTCTGATTGGAAAACTCAGATTTTCGACTCATGACGTGAGTTTGCTACTGAATGACGTCTTTTACACTGTAAGATTATTAGTAGTCGAGTTTCATGATCAGGTTAACTGCATGGCTCAGGGCCTTATATTTATAGCGACCAAGCTGTTTGGCGTAGGGTATTGATTTTTATGACCTAAGCTGCTTGGCTTAGGGTGTTTATATGTTTCTTGAATTGAGGCTAGTGCTCATATCCCATTTGTTTAACGTCCAAGCTACTTGGCTTTGGATTTTGTGTGTTTACCAACTAAGCTGCTTGTGGCTTAGGGTATTAAAATCTTCATGAGTTGAGGCTAGTGCTCAGACTCATTTTGTAACGTCAAAGCGGCTTCTAGCTTTGGACTTTGTTTTATGAGTTGAGGCTAGTGCTCAGACTCATATTTGTAACATCCAAGCGGCTTGTGGCTTTGGGCTTTGTATGTTTTATGAGTTGAGGCTATGCTCAGACTGATATTTGTAACGTCCTAGCGGCTTGTGGCTTTGGACTTTGTTCTATGAGTTGAGGCTAGTGCTCAGACTCATTTTTGTAACGTCCAAGCGACTTGTGGCTTTGGACTTTGTTTTATGAGTTGAGGCTAGTGCTCAGACTCATATTTGTAACGCCTAAGCGGCTTGTGGCTTTGGACTTTGGTGTTTTAATCTCTGCTTATCATTTTGCTTCTCCTGTTTTGTAGGAGCTTCCCGATGATGAAAAGGTAGCAATAGCCATTGAGTTCTTCCGCTCGGCTACCTGGGAGGAGATTGCCTTGGAGAGGGGCGGCTTTGACACGACTAAGGGCTACAACATGGCCCTTGATGAGATCATTTCCCGAGGTGCGCTGGCTCTGGGGCTCAAGAGGGAGAATTTTAACATCCTCAGTTTCGTGAACGAGAATGGTGCAGAGGCTGGTGAAACTTCGGGCACTGCTGCTGCTGATCTTTCTCCTGCCGAGGAAGTTGGCAAGCCCAAGCGCGATCCGTTCAAGTCCTTCTATCCCCTCCGTCAGGTATGGCTCTCTAATTTTCCTGACGAGCAGCCATCCACTTCTGCTGCTGCTGCCGCTGTGCCGGATGAGCCCCTGGAGGAGGGTGATATGGCTTTCGACCCTCAGGTCCTGGATCATCCAGTAGAGGGCAATCAGGCTATGCCCGATGTCCCCGTTCCAGCTCCTGCACCTCGTCAAATTTCTCCAGTTGATGACACCGGGCCCCTGTACGAGTCATTTGCTGCGATTCAGGAACAGAGCGAGGGTGCTGTGAAGTCGTTGGGACTGAATCTGCTGCCCTGATTACTTTGAGTGGCATGTGTGCCCGTATTCCTGGCGTCTCTGCCTTAGATTCTATTTTGCACATCTTTGCTTTTTGTACGGTATATTTGCACTAGTACATTTCTTTCGTACAATATATCTTGTTGACTTGTGCGCGATTTTAGCGCTTATCCATTGCTAGTACAGTTTGACTTTAGAAATCTTCGAATGTCGTTACTTTGTCTTGTTAAGTATTTGCTCATATGTGTCTACTTTTTAAGTTTATATTTGTCACTTGCTAAACCACTTAAGTTTTATAAACAAGTATATGTGAGAGTGCGAGAACTTGTGCTCGACTCTACGAGGCTTGTGCTCGTTGTGCGAAGCTAATGTTCGCGCTTGCGAAGCTATGTTCGCGGGAGTGCGAAGACTTGTGTTCGACTCCACGAGGCTTGTGCTCGTTGTGCAAAGCTAATGTTTGCGCTTGCGAAGCTATGTTCGCGAGAGTACGAGGACTTGTGCTCGACTCCACGAGGCTTGTGCTCGTTGTGCAAAGCTAATGTTTGCGCTTGCAAAGCTATGTTCGCGGGAGTGCGAGGACTTGTGCTAGACTCCACGAGGCTTGTGCTCGTTGTGCAAAGCTAATGTTTGCGCTTGCGAAGCTATGTTCGCGGGAGTGCAAGGAATTTGTGCTTGACTCCACGAGGCTAGTGCTCGATATATGAAGCTAACGTTCGTTTTGATTAAGTTTTTAAACTTATATTTCGTAGACAGTATGAGTTTAACTTTATTTATCCTGATAGATAGTAATCATGCGGGTAATGAGTAGGCAACGGCTAAACTTGAATAAAATAAGAGATTTTATTAGTTTTGGTACCGCCACGTCATAATATCCGATACAATACACGAACGTATTTCGGGACATATTATGCCACGTCAGCACCATTCAACACTTTGCTAACGTAATAGATAGGCAAATGATTCTTGTCTTCTTCGCGCACGAGTACTGTGCTTAATGAATTTTTCGTTATGGCCAAGTAAAGATATAGCATCTCATTGTCCTTGGGCTTGGATAGTAATGGTGGTGTCGTAAGATACACCTTCAATTGACGAAAGGCCTCTTCACAATCTTCAGTCCAGACAAACTTAGGTGTCTTACGTAACTTCTTGAAAAAAGGTAAACTTTTTTCTGCAGAATGCGAAATGAATCGACTAAGTGCCGTGATCCTGCCCACCAAGCGTTGCATCTCTCGAACAGACTTGTGGGATGGTAGATCCATTATAGCTTTAATCTTGTCTGGGTTAGCTTCGATTCCTCGCTCGTTGACCATGTACCCCAGAAACTTTCCAGCCTTAACGCCAAAAATGCACTTCTTGGGATTTAGCTTCATCCCGTATTGTTTCATGATACCAAAAGCCTCTACCAGATGTTTTACGTGATCTTCCGCCTTTAGACTTTTGATAAGCATGTCATCAATGTAAACCTCCATAGTCTTGCCGATTTGATGGTAAAACATCTTGGCAACCAACCTTTGAAAGGTTGCTCCTGCATTCTTCAAACCAAACGACATCACATTGTAACAATATATTCCTCTATCAGTGATAAAAGCCGTTTTGTGTTGATCCTTTACTGCCATTAGTATTTGGTGGAAACCGCTCTGTGCATCGCAAAGACTTAGCAGTGCACACCCTGCTGTAGAGTCAACCACGAGATCTATCCTGGGCAAGGGGAAAGGATCTCGTGGGCAATGTTTGTTCAAGTCAGTGTAATCCACACACATCCTCCATACGGTCGGCTTCTTTGGAACAAGTACAACGTTGCTTAGCCATTCAGAGCATCGTACTTCAAATATGTGGCCTGCAACAAGCTTTGTTTGTACTCCAACTCTGCAGCCTTGTTCTTTTCATCACTAAAGTGTCTCTTCTTCTGTCGGATAGGCTTAGCATTTGGTTTAACATTCAGGTGATGTACCGCAACTCGAGGATCTATTCCCTTCAAGTCCGAGTCCGTCCATGTGAATAAATCAAAGTTTCTTCGTAGGCATTCCAATAACGCCTTCTCAATCTCCGAGGTCAACTCGCTTCCAATTTTAATGACCTTGTTAGGCTCATTATTTAACAGAATAACCTCCTTAAACTTTCCGGAAGGTTTCAAACGCTCAATCTCCATTTTCTTCTTATAGCACAGAGTCGTTTTGTCTTCCTTTTCTTCCTCCGCCTTCTTTGAAGCGTCTTCAACATTGGGAGGAGTGGGATCCTCCGGCATCGCCTTTCGGTCCACTTGCGTAGCAAGCACCATCTCCGCATCAACTTTTTTCCTATTCCAGGCGTCTCCAATGGGTGTATGTCAATCATCGCAACATTTGGATCCGTTTTTGCCTTGATAGGTTTAGTCGATGTAACATAGCAACTCCAAGAATCACGATAGTTCATAGTCAGTTCAGCAACTCCGCCAGGCGTTGGGAATTTGACCTTTTGATGCACCGTAGAGATGATCATAGCAAACGTCGTTATTCCAGGCCTTCCAATCAGCACGTTGTATGCAAAAGGTATGTCGACAATGAGATATTCCACACTCAGTGTTCTCCTCTTTGGATTCACGCCAAAGGATGTTGGCAACATGATCCTTCCAACAGGTTTAACTTCACTTCCACCAAATCCCACTCGTGGTGAGTTAACATCAGTGATCTCATATTGTCCAAGCTTCATTTGTTGTAAAGCATCCATGAAGATGATGTTGGACGAACATCCATTATCAATCATAATCCTCTTTACCCCGTGATTCGCAATCACCGCAGAAACCACCATAGGGCAATTCAAGTATTGCGCTTCCTTAGCTTGTGAAGACAAGCTGTCAAAATCGCTATCGTCGAATGTGATCCTTGTATCCAACTTGTCTACTGCAAAGACAAGATCTATTTCAGGGCGCTTCAGCCGTTCATTGTATATATCACGTGAGATGCGTTTTCTACTTTTGGCTGAGTCTACGCCAGTTGGTCCACCATCAATCACATTGACTCCATTCTCAATATCATCATTCCCATTACCCCTTTTACGCTTGGTTCTTTCTTCTTCTCATGTGGAGATCTATCCCGCTTGCGTCCATATGACGCCTTCTCTTGACGTGACTCTCTATTTTCAAGCACGTACTCAACGAGTTTCCCCTCTTGAATGAGTCGTTCAATCTCGTTCTTTAGGGCCTTGGATTCATTAGTAAAATGCCTATTCTGCCTGTGGAATTTATAATATTTTCTTCGACACCTTGGTCTCCTCCGTCTCTCGGAATGGTTTTGGGGTTCTCAGTAACCCGCTATCTTTCTCAATGGCGTAAATCTCTCCAATTTGTTTCCTCAGTGGAGTATAATTGTCAAATTTCTTAAAGGGTTGTCGATTGCGATCACGATCTTTGCCCCTTAACTCCTTCCTCAAATCTCTATCTTTATTCTCCTTGCCACCATGAATTCCTGGCGAATCCACCAACCCTTGATTCATGGTCGCCTCTCAACTTCAATGACCTTACTAGCGAGGTCCATCACTTGCTCAATGGAATCAGGTGTATTCCATGTTATCACTTCTATCAGCTTTTTGCTCCGACAACGATGCTCCAATACAGAGATGACCAAGTCCACATTGGGAGCATTCACTCTACCAATCTCTAGATTCAGACGCTCTATATACCTTCCCAAAGGTTCATTAGGTCCTCTATAGATATTAAACAGCGTGCTTGGAGACTTCTTCTTTATCCGATAAGTAGCAAACTTCTTTACGAACATGGTCCTAGACTGCTCAGATGATTCAATTGAACGCGAACGCAAGTTCTTGAACCATTCCTTTGCAGGGCCTCTCAGACTAAGCGATATAAGTTTCGCCCTCATATTCTCTGCATACCCCAGTGTGCTACTGGATCGGTATTTCCATCTAACTCATCATAATGTGCTACTGGATCGGTATTTCCATCATACTTCTTCAATACATGAAGATTAGTCCCTTCCTTCAGTGTTAAATTATTGATCGCCTCACAGAAGAGGTTTGGCCTTTCCCTTAGTGGAATATGTTCAGCAACAACAGGCTTTAGTCTTGGGACAACTCTCTCAGGTAAATCCCTATCTCTTCCGGCAGTTTGACTTGCTGCGGGTTGATGATCAAGAACTCTCTGCCTAGAATTCACCTCTCCATCCCTCACTTCTCTATCTCGACCAGTTGCTCGACTGGGAGCTCTGTTAGCATTAGTCCTCATTGAACGAGGATTCCTCCTTTCAGGCGAGGGAGATGGATCCCTTGGCCTTATCATCCTAGTCTGCGAATAGTGCCTTGAGTCATCACGACGTTGGGTCTGATGAGTCCTTCCTTGCTGTAATGCTGCAGGCTGCGCTGCTGGTTGTTGTGCTATTGGAGCCTGAACATTCTCTTGAGCAGAAGTGTTAGCCAATTGTTGCACAATCATTGGAACCATAGTCCTTCGAAATGCTGCCATGATTTGATCCAACTGGGCGGAATTCAATAGCTGTTAATCCGTGGGAGGAACTTCAGGTTGATTCGCTGTGTGAGTTGGAAGATCAAGGGGATTGCTGGGCGCTGCTACTGATGTTCACTCAGAAGCATCAGGTGCCCGATTATCGTCCTCCCTTTGTGATCTAGTCCTTCCTGCCATTCCATTCTTCTCCGGTTCTCTCCGTTGAGCCATTGAGTGTCAGTGTTTGTTACTAAGTGCGTAAAGAGGTTCCCACAGACGGCGCCACTGATGTGGGGTATTTTCGTCTGGATACGTATCCACTCTCCAACACTCTACGTCAGACTGCTTTAGTTCTTCTGGATGCTTAAGCAGCTTTTGAGTTCAGAACCTGCACTCAACACCACACGTAAACTAAGCCAGTGCCTTCTCCGGCGAAGGCACTCCGACGCTCAAGTCAGATAGGTCGGAATGCGATGTATTGTCGTGAGAGACAATAGCTCGAATTTATAGGTCGAATTTAGGCCAAATAGGTCGAATTTGGGCCTAAATAGGTCGAATTTGGGCCTAAATAGGTCGAATTTGGGCCCAAATAGGTCGAAATGGGCCTCAAATAGCTCGAAATGGGCCTCAAATAGCTTGAAATAGGCTTGAGAACTCAAATTTGACTTATATAGATCGAAATGAATGCTTGAAATATGAAAAACGTACCTTAGAATGAGGCATAGGACCCCCTTATATAGTAATAAGAGTCCTTATTCAGCTAGAAGTGCAATCCAAGTAGAACTATGATTCAAAATAGGTCGAATTAGAGCTATTTTGAAATAGTTCGGATTTGGCTTTCAAATAGGTCTAACTGGGCCAAATAGGTCGAATTTGGGCCAAACAGGTCGAATTTGGCCAAATAGGTCGAATTTCGACTTATTCTTCAGCTTTGCGCAGTCTCGCTGTTTTTGTTATATCTCTTTCTCTAGACCTCGGAATCTAGATCCGCTTTTTGATTTGGAAACTATACTTAAGAGGATTTCCAGAAATATGCAATTCATCGAATTCGGAGTTGAACTGATAGCTCGAATTTACTAGTCAAAATACAGCTCGGGATTTCACTCTCCAAAGCTTCTCCTCCTCTTTGGAATGGTGAATGTGACTCCTTTATATACTACTTAGAGTCCTTCCTTAGCTAGAAGTTCATTCCAAGTAGAATTACAAGTTGAATAGGGCCCTGAATAACTCTAAATTGGGCCTGCACGTGCCTAATTTTGAGTTTTGCCTTGAATTGTAATTTTGCATTAAAAAATAATAGTGTTGACGTGGCATAATAATCCCGAAATATGCTCAGATATTATATCGAATATTATGACGTGGCAGTACCGAAATATGGTACATTATATATTTATATTGTTTTGCTATTTCATGTAAAATAGTAAAACTATATTCTAGTTTTAGCTTTTAATTAATTACCCTACTAGTTATAATATTGTAAGTAGTGTAGATATATAATTTACTGTGTTACAATATATATATATATATATATATATATATATATATATATATATATATATATATACAACACATAGTTACAAGTTAAGAAACTGAAATTTATATTTTTCAAAATCTAAGTACAATAAAAAAGTGGCAGTAAAATGCCATTTTTTATTTAATTCACGGAAATCATAGAAACGGATATTTCCATTTCTGCGTTGATTTTTATTAATTTTTATTCAAGGTGTAGAAAGGGAATTATTTGTTTCTATAATACAATACAAGATATTATTTTTATTTTGAAAAAATATGGTAGAAACGGATTGCTCCATTTCCCAGATTTTCATAATGGCAGCAACGAGACTGCTTCCTTTCACAGATTTTCACAATTCAATTGCCCGCCATTGCTAATTTATTGTGAATGAAAATGTGTCAGTGCATAGAAAGGGACACGGTTGTTACTACCACAGAAAAAGTGCCTAGTCCCTTTCTACAGGAGAAAGGGATAATTCTCTTTCAAGGCTAGAAAGGGAACTTTCTCCCCTTTCTGAATTTTCTCAGGCAACGACACCTACAAAAAGGGATTTTGAAAATAAAATATTTCCTTTCTATTGTTTTCGAGAAAGGGATTTTTTGCCTATAGAAAGGAATTAGAGACTTTATATATGGGCAAATTCTTGTAGTGTGAGGTGCTTGGATTGGTTAACCACCTCATCTGTGAGGTGGTTGGGGTAGATGAATCGGGGGAGGCTTTAAACGAGAAGCCTCCCCTATTTCCCTATAAATAAGGATAGTTTGTGATGATAAACACACACCAAACCAAAGCAAAGATTGTTCACTCTAATTCTTTTGTAGTGTGTTAATACACGAGTCAAAAGTGTAAGATTATGGGGTTTTTTAGTGACAACTTTGTGAGGGTGTCGATGGGGTGGGGAAAAGTTATGTAGTTGTAATACTTTTCTATATAGTTCATTGTCGCTCAGGTCCCCTTTTTTTTCCCCATTTTGGATTTTCTATGTAAATCCTTGTGTTGTTAATGTTGTCAGTGTTTATTCGTTTTGCTTCATATTTTCATAATGGCCAAATTGTGGGGCGTGTATTCGGTGGATCAAATACCTAACAATGGTATCACAGCTCGCGTCCTGTTAAGGTGGATTTATTGATGAGATGGAGCTCATGTGTTATAGTAGTTGTGAATACGTATTGTCTAAGGCGGTTCTGTCGAAAACTAGTAATAAGGGATCATCGTGATCCCACCAGTGACCTAAGAACCTTGAAATGTGTATAAGAAAGAGCGAGCATCTCTCTTCCCTGGGGGCTTAATTAGTGAGTAATATTCTAGTCTACTGCAAATTTGTCAAAAACTCACGAGTGTGATGTCAAGGAGCAATGGAATGAATATGGTCAAATTTGAAGTAGAGATGTTTGATGGTAATCAACTTTGGCTTGTAGCAAGTGCAAGTCAAGAATGTGTTGATTCATTCAGGCTTGGCTATGAAGGGTAGAGACCTTGTTAGGTTAACAGACAAAGCTACAATAAACGATGATGATTGGGAAGATCTCGATTTGAAAGCTGCAAGAGCAATCCGTCACTGCGTAGCAAAAAATGTTCCGATAAACATGCATGGGATATCTTTGATAAAGGGTATTCGGAAAAAGCTAGAATAGTTAAATCAGACGGAGGGTGTCTCAAGTCGTGTGTACTTGAAGGAGTAGTTTCACACACTCCAGATGAACGAGGGTATGAGTATCTCAGATCATCTAATTGTTCTTACAGAATTGTTGCTCAACTTGAATCCGTTGGAGTTCGGATTGATGGGAAGGATCAAGCCTCGAGACTCATTTGATCTATTTTACGTTTGTACGAGCGTATGAAACCAATCTTGATTCATAGAAAAGAGAAAATCAATTTCTCTAATGTCACTAGCAAGCTTCTTTCTAAAGAGAGAAGGATAAGCGGGGGTAACGGTTCAATGAAAATAATACGATGGTGGCTTATGGTGATGGAAAGAGGAGCTCAGGGAAGAAAGCCAGTCAGGGGTGCGGGCAACCTGGTCATAGAGAACGAAATTGTCTGAATCAGGGAGTTGGTTTTGTAAGAGACTTTGGGTCAGTACAAGTAAATATTGGCGGTGGCACTAACATTGCTTACTGTGAAGATGTCGTCTTATGAGGGGCATGCACATCATGATGGCATGAGACCCTAAAGTTGTCATGATACATAATTTTAATGACATTTGGTCTTGATTTGCACACGAGAATTATTTTCGCATTGATGCCAGGTGTGTAGTTAAAATTCATGTCCATGGTTGATGACTCTCTGGAGAGCCAAAAGTGGGAGTTGCACCATTATTATCAGCAAGGGTATTTTTCGACATGGTCCGAAATGCTTAGAAAGCTTGTATTCTGAGTGGTTGTGCTTTTTACGGTAGAGCATGGTAATTCTGAAGAGAATTACGGTTGCATTGCGGTGATAGAGAAAGTTATGACAATCACCGTCGAGGCGGAGTTGCGAAAGGCCAAGACGAAGGTGGTGTGAAGATACCGCTAATCAAACCTTCAAGATGGAGATTGTCGGCACACATCCTCATCAAGTGAGGTGGTTGGGGTAGATGACTTGGGTGAGGCTTTAACCGAGAAGCCTCCCATAATTCCATATAAAATAAGAATGGTTTGTGATGATAAACACACACCAAACCAAAGCAAAGCTTGTTCTCTCTAACTCTTTTGTAGTGTGTTAATACACGAGTGAAAAGTGTAAATTAGAGAGTTTTGTTGTTGAGAGCTTTGTGAGGATGTCGTTGAGGTGAAGGAAAATTTTATAATTGTAGTAATTTTTTATATAATGCCTTCCATTGTGGTCCCCATGATCTTTTTCCAGTTTCGTAGCTTGCACGTAAATCTTTGTGTTGTTACTATTGCCAGTGTTTATTTTTGCTTCATATTTCCATCATAGGTAAATCATGAGGACGCTTATTTGTGCGATCAAATACCTAACAAAATAGACAAAGTGATCCCACCACTCGCTAAGGCGCTTCAAACGTTACTGTTCCAGTAAGATAGCATCATGGATGCCAAAAAAGGCGGCGTGCATGCTAAGGAAAGAGCTTACTAGCACTCATTCAGGCGTAACGATGCCAAATGAGCAGTTGAATAGTAGAGTTGCAAATGTTGAAGGAAGAGTCAACTTGTTCTCAATGTCTTGAATAAGGGTGAGGCTGTTCCAGCACTTCAACTAGCATTTTGAAGCTTCACCAACTTTTCGTAAAATTCATATTTCTTTCAAGTGTTCTCAAACAACCAAATCTTTCTCTTGTTTATCTTCTTGACGAAAATTAGCCTTTCCAAAATCTATAAAAAGCCTTTGAAGCCTCAATACACAAAACACTACGACACAATACGAATCACACTTAAATTATAATACATACATTTTTGATTTAGTTTTTTTAGTTTATTTCGTGTAAGTTAGTTTGACTCACTTCTTTCTTAGTTTTGCTTAATTTTTTATTATTTTCTTAGATTTGATAGTAGTGAGTTAGATAGAGAATAGATAGTAAAGTTATGTCTGCTAGTTAGACTTTCTGTAAGAAATTTATAGTTGATGTCGTAATTTACTTTTTCTTATTACTCGTAATTCCGTACTTGTAATAACATTAGTTTTAGTTATCATTTTAGTGTCATTTTCGAGGAGATTAGCAATCAAAGTTCGCTTTTATATTGTATTTTATTCAAAATTTCGTTTTACGTCACTTGTTTCTCTTTTTCTTTTCCACGTAAAAGCTGGTGTATCACTCATCAAAAGGATCATTCTCCTATTATGTTTGACTCTGAGATGGAAAAGACAACATAAATAAATTTATAGCCCAAAAAGAATCGTGTAATATTTTTTGTAAAGACAATGCAAAACGAGCCGCCAGTGTCAAGAAATAATCCAACTTCTTTGTTGTAAGAAAGAGCAACACTTTGACCATACCGCACAGAAAGGAGGAAGAACTATCTAGTCTTGACGGGACAGGATCCTGCATCACTGTACCAAACATGGAGAAGAAATGAAACATGTCGTTGTTCACATATGCTTATAAACAACTATTTTGGGAGGAGCTGCTGAAGATCCCAACTAGCATGTGAACATTTTCTTGAGCATCTTTAGTGCCTTTAGGCTCACTCATGGCCCACTCAAACTCAGACTCTTTTTTCCACTAAAAAATCAAGGCAGGGAACAGTTAGATGTAGTGAGAGCATTACCACATCGGAATAGATGGCGAGGAGCTTCTTAAGGAATACTTCTCACTTTTAAAATTCGCCAAAATGCGAATTGGAAGCTCAACGTTTTGCCAATTTGAATACAAAACCGCCCATGAAGCTTGTAAAGGATTTAAAGAACTCCTCCGAAAATTCCAGCAACATAACATAACCTCATATATTCAGTTACAGACCTTTTGTTTAGTCTTGAACGATTAAAACTTGATAACGTTAAATGTAGTATAACAGGAAAACTTCACCCGAGGAGAAATGATGAAACTCTCGATCTTTTCAAAGACATAGCAATTGATAACACTAAGTGAAGTGAAAGGAATTCGTGGAAAAAATAAGCTGGAGTCCATGAGATTGATGATCACAACGACATTATGAAATTGATCATTTAACTATGCAATTGAAGAATCTCAATAATAGACAAAAACCACATATTTTATGTGAAGGCAATGGAGGAAACCATGCTTTCTCAAAATGTGGAGCACGGGCAAATAAATTATGCAAGAAAGTTGTAAATGCAAAGTAACCCGTATCGTAACAATTATATATAACCCGGAATGGATAGCTTATCCTAATTTTTGGTGCCTTATAGAATGAATGGTATAGATCAGTATACATGTGAAGACTAGTTTTACAAGATCGGTTTACCCACTATGTGAGACTTGTTTATTATCCAACCTTTAAAATCTATGTCTCATTCATTCAGCCATTAGTTGCCGAGGAAAGATCTTCTAGGATGCAAGATCTTCTAAATGCAAGAAACGTATATTGCCAATTCAGCTATTGAGAAGATCCACATATGCTACCACAGGAGAAGAATCAGTGTTGATGTCAAAGAGGTTACTTCTATCAAAGTCTACTTATAAGGTAGCAATGCGAGCTCGAAGTTCCTTAGGATCGATGATTAATTTTAGTTTTCCAGAATGTTTTAGCCTCTGTGTCTGTTGTTGCTTTGCATTTGCTGCTGTACGTTGCTGATGTATCTAGGTTGCTGTTCATGTTAGATTCTATGTTGAGCTCCTGTGCATCTTCTAGTTCTGTTCGCATAGATATATAGTTTCTGGAATTCTGCAATTTTCTGTTCAGTTCCTTTGAAGAGTTTTAAAGTTTTCTGTACGTTTGTTTCAAATTTAAGTTGCTCTTCTAAACTGCTGGGTGTGTACGTACTGGTTTTTTAAAGGCTTTAAAAATTAATCTGGATCCAAAATAAAATCAAGGTTCACACCCCAAACCTCTTTTGTGCATTTCAACTAGATTACCACTTGGCTTCAGCCTAGCTTGTGTTCTATACTTGTGCTGTATCATTTTATATAGGTAATTGCTGGCAGTTTTAATTATTCCTATATGCATGTTTAGAGTGTAACGTTTTCATGTTATAACATGCCTATGTGATATCAATTTGTCAAGTTTTATGCATGCTATATATGTGAATTACATTGTGGCCAACAAGTTTGAAAAATTGCAAGAAAACCCCTCTTTTAATGAAAAGTTTAAAATTTTGAAAAATTGTTATTTTGAAATTCCAAGTATTGAGACTTGTGAATTATTGTGAAGTAAATTCAAAGTGAGAATACATATACGGATTGTTCTGTCAAGAAAAGTGGTACTTAAGAGGATTCGTCCCGCCACCGGCCTGGGAACTTAATTTTCTGTCAGGATTCTGGTTCTAACACGGGCTTAAAAAACCCACCAGAAAAAACCGGGAATATATGTATAAGTATTTGAGTTCAGAATTTTTCAGCATACTAATCATTTATGTGATTGTGTGATTTATTTGATTATAGATATGTCTGTTGAAAACACTGTGAATGTCGAGAGCTCCCAAAACAGGGCTAGCGGTACTGAGACCGTGACGCCGGTCGTGAGGACCAACATGCCGTTTTCTCATATTGAGAAACCGAAAAAGTTCATGGGTTCCAACTTCAAACGTTGGCAACATAAAATGATGTTTTATTTAACAACTCTAAACTTGTCCGGTTTTCTAAGAAACTTGTAGAGGATCGTGAGAATCCAAAATCTGCTGCAGTCGTGAAGACATGGAATGACGGTGACTTCCTTTGTCGCAACTATGTGCTTAACTCTCTAGACGATGCACTTTTTTGTGTGTATTCCCCAAAATCGAAAGCAAGGGATCTTTGGGAATCGTTAGAGAAAAAGTACACTGTTGACAATGCCGGTGCAAAGAACTTTGTGGCTAGGCGATTCCATGACTACCGAATGGTGGATGGAAAGAGTGTAGTCACGCAATGTGAAGAGTTGCAGCTCATCTTTCACGAGCTTGATGCTGAAGGTATGGGCTTGACAGATTCTTTCCGAGTAGCAATGGTGATTAAAAAATTGCCACCTTGTTGGAAGGACTTCAAAAGCTATCTGATGCACAAGAAAAAGGTGATGAGCCTTGAGGATCTTGTCACGAAACTCAGAATCGAACAAGAGGACCGAAAGGTGGATAAGAAATCAAGCGGCATGATTTCAAAAGATAATCAGGTTGAGACTGGAGAAAGCTTACGTGGGACTAAACGGAAACATGCAAATGCTTCTAAGGGAGAGTCTGAGACCAAGTTCACAGGCAACTGCTATGTCTGCGACAAACCTGGCCACAAGGCAGTGGATTGTCGTCAGCGTTCCAAAAAGGACAAAAAGAAGAAAGCAGTGAAAAAGGGGAAAGTCAAGAAACTGCATGCAAATGTAGTTCAAGCAAGCCAACACTCTGACGACGAAAAGCACTTCAGTGTAGTGGTGTCAGAGGTCAATCTGGTTGGAGGAAACTCCAAAGAATGGTGGTTGGACACAGGGGCCACTCGCCACATCTGCATCAATAGGTGGATGTTCAAGACCTATCAACCAATAGAGAACGAGAAATTTTACATGGGGAACTCCTCGGTCTCTAAAGTGGAAGGCAAGGGTACGGTGGTGCTCAAAATGACCTCGGGAAAGGAGCTGACCCTGAATGAGGTACTTCATGTTCCAGATGTCTGGAAGAATCTTATTTCTGGAGGGGTGCTGAGCAAGAAGGGTTTCAGGATGGTCATTGAGTCTGGCAAGGCTATCATGACTAAGGGTGGAGTGTATCTAGGCAAGGGCTATGAGTCGACCAATATGTTCAAAGTTTCTGTAGCGACTATAGCACCTTAGGCTAAGGGGAAGGGTAGTGGTGAGGCTAGCTCTTCTGTTGTAACCACTGATGTAAAGAAATCTGCCCAAGAGGCCAATAAAGTTAATTTTGATTATTCTTTTGCGTCTTTATGGCATGGTAGATTAGGACATGTGAATTTTAAGTCTTTACAAAGATTAATTTCACTAAACCTATTACCAAGATTTAACATCAATCGCAAACATAAGTGTGAGACTTGTGTTGAAGCAAAATTAGCCAAGTCTTCGTTCCACTCTATAGAAAGAAGCACTGAACCGTTGAGTTTGATTCATACTGGTGTATGTGATCTAAAATCTGTGCAATCTAGAGGCGGTAAAAGTTATTTTACAACGTTTATCGATAATTGTACAATATATTGCTATGTCTACTTAATGAGAAGTAAAGATGAAGCAATAGACATGTTCATTCATTATAAGAATGATGTTGAAAACCAACTTGGTAAGAAGATCAAAAATCTTTGAAATGACCGAGGAGGTGAATATGAGTCTCCATTTGTGCAAATCTGTGCTGAGAATGGAATCATTCATCAAACTACGGCGCCATATTCTCCCAAGCAAAATGGTATTGTAGAAAGGAAGAATAGAACTCTTAAGGAAATGATGAATGCTATGCTCATAAGTTCTGGCTTACCACATAACATGTGGGGGGAAGCTATTCTCTCCGCCAACTATGTGCTAAACAGATTACCGCACAGAAATTTGGATAAAATGCCTTATGAATTGTGGAAAGGTCACGCGCCTAGCTACAAATTCTTAAGGGTTTGGGGCTGTCTTGCAAAGGTTCCCATTCCTCCCCCTAAAAGGACAAGGATAGGACCAAACTGTGTATTCATCGGATATGCGCAGGATAGTAGCGTCTATCGGTTTCTGGTACACAAATCAGATAACTCTTAAATGAGTGTAAACACTATCATTGAAGCTTGAGATGCTTCTTTCTTTGAGGAGATATTTCCCCACAAGACTCAATCCGTGAAGGAATATGAAAGGAATGTGGGGGAAAGTGAATCTCAAGAGAAAGAAGAAAATCCGAGAAGAAGTAAAAGAGCTAGAAAAGAGAAATCTTTTGGCTCAGATTTTCTGACATACGTGTCAGAAAATGAACCGATTACTTTCAAAGAGACAATGTCCTCACCTGACTCAGTCTTTTGGAAAGAAGCGGTAAATAGTGAGATTGACTCAATCTTACAAAACCATACATGGGAATTAGTGGATCTTCATGAAGGAAGTAAACCATTAGGTAACAAGTGGATCTTCAAGAGGAAGATGAAGGTAGATGGTACCATTGATAAGTACAAGGCAAGACTTGTAGTCAAGGGGTATAGACAAACAGAGGGTGTCGATTATTTCGATACCTATGCTCCTGTCTCTAGCAAAACGTCAATCAGGTTAATCATTGCTTTTGCGGCTCTGTTTGATCTTGAGATCCATCAAATGGATGTGAAAATGGCGTTTCTGAATGGAAACCTTGAAGAGGAGATTTACATGGAACAACCTAAAGGGTTTGTGGTTCCAGGTAAAAAACACCAGGTGTTTAAACTTGTAAAATCCTTATATTAATTGAAACAAGCACCTAAACAGTGGCATGAAATATTTGAAAATGTAATGATGTCAAATGGCTTTCAGATAAATCAGTGTGATAAATGTGTCTACGTGAAAGGGGACGAGAAAGACTATGTAATAGTTTGTCTCTACGTAGATGACATGATCATCGTGGGTAATAAAAATAATATTACCATTACCAAGAAAATGTTGTCAAAGAATTTTGACATGAAAGACTTAGGTCTTGCTGATGTAATACTTGGGATGAAAATCACCCAAGACTTCAGATGGGTATGCACTCTCCTAAAGTCATTACGTCGAGAAAATTCTTGATAAGTTTGACAAAGGAAGTGATGCCATAACGAGAACACCAATTCAATAGGTATCCAATACGCACAAAAACCATGGAGAAGGTGTGCGACAATTGGAATATTCAAGGATCATAGGCAGTTTGATGTACCTCATGAACTGCACTAGACCTGATATTGCGAACTCAGAAAATAGACTGAGCAGGTATACAATCATTCCCAGTGAAGAGCACTGGAAAGCGATAGTTAGAGTTCTTAAATATCTAAGATGCACTGCTAACTATGGATTGCATTATACCAGAAATCCAGCTATCATCATAGAAGGATATTTTGATGCAAACTAGATTGCTGACTCGAAGAATATACGATCTACGAGTGGATATATATTCACTATTGGAGGTGCTTCGATTTTCTGGAAATCGTGTAAGCAAACCTGCATAGCTAGGTCAACTATGGAATCTGAGTTCATAGCGTTAGATCTTGCAGCAGATGAGGCGGATTGGCTTCGGAATTTTCTTCAAGATGTTACGATGTGGCCAAATCCAGTGCCTCCTATTAGCGTACACTGTGATAGTACGACAGCTATAGGAAGAGCACAAAATAATTATATACAATGGGAAGTCTCGACATATTCGTCGAAGACACAAAAGCGCACGTTAGTTATTGAAAACTGGAGTGATATCTTTAGGTTTTGTGAGATCTAAAGAGAATCTAGCAGACCCATTGACAAAAGGTCTTTCGAGAGATCGTGTAGTGAGTTCATCGAGGGGAATGGGATTGAAGGCCATGAAAGACATTCATCCATGATGGCAACCCTACTTGAATTGAAAAACCCAATTTGCAAGTTCAAAGGGACAACCGAATTGTGAGATTGAGGTCGAACAAAGCACTTGGAAAATTGAGATCCTACCCCACTCCTATAATGAAAGAGTGATAGACCTGTACATGGTGAGGAAGACGTAAAGTCTAATGATCCTTATGACTTGTGAGCACAAGTGGGGTATGACAGGATACCTCTTATGAGATCTCACCTATATCGAATGTGAAGGGGGCCACTTTTATGAGATGAGTCAAAGGGCTAAATCTCTAGAGCG
The DNA here is from genome assembly GCA_946800315.1 of Misopates orontium. Taxonomy (NCBI): domain Eukaryota; kingdom Viridiplantae; phylum Streptophyta; class Magnoliopsida; order Lamiales; family Plantaginaceae; genus Misopates; species Misopates orontium. The sequence continues at coordinate 23,567,290 of OX326946.1, forward strand.
TTCGATGAAACTTTCCAAGGCAGTCCACGGCCAAAACGGACAACAACGAAAGAACCAAAGTGATATTGGAATAAGTTGTGTGAGTATCATTGTCTTGGTATACACAAAACGCCGAACAGTTCAAGGCATCGAGTCCACTGATTGGCAAGTATATCCGATGGTATTTCACTAAGGAAGGTTCAAGGCTAATAACCACCTATCCTGATGCAACAAGTTCTTGCAGAACTGTCGAGTCTCATATACCATTGTTAGGCTTACATGCATCTTATAGCCAATTACACTCATGTGGCGGATTGTTGGAGAAGATTCAAGTTTTGGTATTGAGAGCAAAATTAAAGTGGGAGTGATGAGGCTCTTGAATGGAAAAATGTTACAAAGTGGGAGTGATGAGGCTCTTGAATGAAAAAATGTTACAAAAAACTCTTCATTGCCCTAGTAATGGTAGAAATTTATTCTCCACTTTATGAGTGTATTGGTTGTTACATTTTCTAAAGCCTATAAATAGAGGCCTTGAGGTTGAAGAGAATACACACAACTCACAAACACTTTTGCATATTAATAGCATAAAAAGAGTTCTGCAATATCACGAGTAGTTCGCCTAAGGAACAAGCTTTTCCGCTTCAGAAACTTGTTCGCCGAGAGAGACGTTGTACCTTGGAGTTTGGTGTCGACGAGGGCGTGAAGCAATTGCTGGGCGTAACAAGCTTAAGGGAAGGTGGTCCAACTGCTGCCTCGTCTAAATCATTCATTGAAATTGGAGTTTGAGGTCTTTTGTATTTTTTTATTTTATGTATTCTATTGCTTCTTCATAAGTTCTTGTTTTTGTGTTTCTTATGTTAGTTGCCTGCAAATTATTGGGAATCTGTTTAAGCATGTTCATAGCGTTGATTTAAGCACGTATATGTCTCGTTTCCAACAAAACTATGTAAACAATGGGATGAACACGACATATCCTTTATTTAGTTCATGTAAACATAAAATAGATATCAATTAAATTTACGAAAGGAGTATAAACTTCTTTAAATAAATTAACTGTACGTAGAACTTGTAACTTTTCATTCAACACCAAACAGACGAATTATTTTGTTGTAAAAGAATCCGATAAAAATTTCTAATTTATTCTGTAGCGTTAAGGTCAAAACCTGGATGTTATTTTTCTTTTCAAGGAAAATTCATACTTCTCTCTTTTTCTGGAAATCTATCCATAAAATTACTCCCCTTTAGCCTTTTAGTAAGTCATTATATGTTTAAAACAATACAAGGCATCATCATATTCATAGGTTGTGTTTCTGATATTTTTCACACCGCAACGTAACATGTCCTAACTTAGTGGAATTCATTTCATCCGGTCTAAAGGATTAGCAAAAAATCCATAAATATACACTACAAGAAATGTGGCCTATAGCAAGGTACAAAAACCTTGCTATAGGTCCAAATTCCCTTGCTATTGATCTATTGCAAGGGATGTGGACGTTGGTAGCATCCCTTGCTATAGGTGGCGTGGGTGCAGGTATTTTGCATGCTGCAAGGGAAATGGACCTTGCTATTGCTGTTCTGACACACACCTGTAGCAAGGTCTATTTCCCTTGCTGTAGTGTGCTGACACACACAATTAACAGCAACGTCCATAGACGTTGCTATTTGTTCTGACACAAAAGTCAATTGCAACGTCTAAGGACGTTGCTAGGCATTCTGACACAAGACTCAATTGCAACGTCTTTTGACGTTGCAATTGATTTACGCACGTTTTTTTTTTAAATTTCATTTTCGTTCATTTTTTCTTTTCGATGAAACACAGCAACGTCTACGGACGTTGCTATAGTGTCCGGACTTTTTATTTTTCAAATTTCGCAGCAACGTCCACGGACGTTGCTATAGTGCCCGGAGAATTTTTTTTAAAATTTGGCAGCAACGTCCGGGGACGTTGCTATAGTATCCTGGTTTTTTTTTTTTCAAATTTGGCAGCAACGTCCACGGACGTTGCTGTACATAAATTTTTTTTTTATAAAAAAAGTGGCGGTAAAAACCGCCCCTTTTAATAAAATGTTTTTTAATATATATATACATATATATATATATATATACACACACACTCACATTATACATTAATTGAAACCTCAATATTATATATATGTATAGTATGTGTTAAAAAATATAATACTAATAACTAAATTATAAGATACACACACACACACAAACACACGCACATATATATATATATATATATATATATATATAATATTAAGAAATGTTAGATAACATTTTAAAAATATAATGATATATATATACATACACACACTAAACTTTACAATGTATAATTATAAAATAATCTCATTAATTATAATTATACAATATATATGTATATATATAGTATAAGATGCATGCATATATAATATATATATATAAGTTGATGATGATGCAAAATAAATTAAGGAAAAAAATAAAGTGAAGGAGAGAAGGGGAGAGAAGAAGATGATAATAATATGAGAGGGAGAAGTGGGATGGATGAGTGATATAGTGGAGTATTTATAGTAGTATAGTGGGAGGGAGAGGGAGGGAAATGAAATTTTTTGGGAAATTTGAAGTTTCCGCCAAAAATTTCTGAAATTTTGTAGCAAGGTCCAAATCCCTTGCAACAGGTTATAGTCAGAAAGCTGTTGCAAGGAAAGTTGGGATCCCTTGCTACTGTGTCAGAAAAGTAGCAATAGCAAGGGATTTGGACCTTGCAATAGCTTTATTAGAAAAATGTTTAATTTAATTATATATATTCCCTCATTCACTCATTTAATTATATCCATATATAATTATGACTTGTAAATCATAATTACATGAGTCTTGAACTAAATATATAAAACTAATCTTGATCTTGGTTAAATTAATTAATTAATAAAACTTATTTGATTGAATAATTATTAATTACATAAGAAAATAGAACTAATCTTGATATTTATAGCTATATATATATGTGAACTTATTTGAATATTGAATAAGATCCTAATAACATATATGAGAACTGGACTAATTAGAATTAATCTTGTATTGTAAAATTAATTAAAGTTATTAGAATCAATAACTTCTCATTAAATAATAATAACCAAACTAAACATACGATTCTTGATTTTCATTAAATAAACTGAAATTATATGAATGAATAATATTTATACTACATAAGAATTGATCAACTACGTACAGGAAAACTTACTGTTTATTTTTGTTGAATTAATTAAGAATATGATTGATAACTCAACATTACATTAGAATTGAACTAATTAAACAAAACTAATCTTAATTAAATTTTAATAAATGAATTGAACTTGTTTGAATGGACAACTCCTAATTAACTACAAATATATAAGCATCAACAAAATATAACTAACATTGACTTTTGTCAAATTAGTTTAATTACTCAATTGAACAAATATTAAATAAGAACTAAATTACTTAGATTTAATAACATTGATTTTATTATGAATAGTGTTATTACATAAGAATTGAACTACGTAGAAGGAATACAACTCTTTTTGAAAATATGATTTTGACCCCAAAAGATTTGATAAGTTACAATTTAGTCATTTCCCTTTTGAAAAATTTATGATTGACCGCAAATACGATTCTTGATTTTCATTAAATAAACTGAAATTATATGAATGAATAATATTTATACTACATAAGAATTGATCAACTACGTACAGGAAAACTTACTGTTTATTTTTGTTGAATTAATTAAGAATATAATTGATAACTCAACATTACATTAGAATTGAACTAATTAAACAAAACTAATCTTAATTAAATTTTAATAAATGAATTGAACTTGTTTAAATAAGACAACTCCTAATTAACTACAAATATATAAGCATCAACTAAATATAACTAACATTGACTTTTGTCAAATTAGTTTAATTACTCAATTGAACAAATATTAAATAAGAACTAAATTACTTAGATTTAATAACATTGATTTTATTATGAATAGTGTTATTACATAAGAATTGAACTACGTAGAAGGAATACAACTCTTTTTGAAAATATGATTTTGACCCCAAAAGATTTGATAAGTTACAATTTAGTCATTTCCCTTTTGAAAAATTTATGATTGACCGCAAATACGATTCTTGATTTTCATTAAATAAACTGAAATTATATGAAATGAATAATATTTATACTACATAAGAATTGATCAACTACGTACAGGAAAACTTACTGTTTATTTTTGTTGAATTAATTAAGAATATAATTGATAACTCAACATTACATTAGAATTGAACTAATTAAACAAAACTAATCTTAATTAAATTTTAATAAATGAATTGAACTTGTTTAAATAAGAACTAAATTAATTAGATTTAATAGCATTGATTTTATTATGAATAGTGTTATTACATAAGAATTGAACTACGTACTAGGAATACAACTCTTTTTGAAAATATGATTTTGACCCCAAAAAGATTTGAAAAGTTACAATTTAGTCCTTCCCTTTTGAAAAATTTATGATTGACCGCAAATACGATTCTTGAGTTTCATTAAATAAACTGAAATTATATGAATGAATAATATTTATACTACATAAGAATTGATCAACTACGTACAGGAAAACTTACTGTTTATTTTTGTTGAATTAATTAAGAATATAATTGATAACTCAACATTACATTAGAATTGAACTAATTAAACAAAACTAATCTTAATTAAATTTTAATAAATGAATTGAACTTGTGGAAATAAGAACTAAATTAATTAGATTTAATAGCATTGATTTTATTATGAATAGTGTTATTGAATAAGAATTGAACTACGTACTAGGAATACAACTCTTTTTGAAAATATGATTTTGACCCCAAAAAGATTTGAAAAGTTACAATTTAGTCCTTCCCTTTTGAAAAATTTATGATTGACCGCAAATACGATTCTTGAGTTTCATTAAATAAACTGAAATTATATGAATGAATAATATTTATACTACATAAGAATTGATCAACTACGTACAGGAAAACTTACTGTTTATTTTTGTTGAATTAATTAAGAATATAATTGATAACTCAACATTACATTAGAATTGAACTAATTAAACAAAACTAATCTTAATTAAATTTTAATAAATGAATTGAACTTGTGGAAATAAGAACTAAATTAATTAGATTTAATAGCATTGATTTTATTATGAATAGTGTTATTACATAAGAATTGAACTACGTACTAGGAATACAACTCTTTTTGAAAATATGATTTTGACCCCAAAAAGATTTGAAAAGTTACAATTTAGTCCTTCCCTTTTGAAAAATTTATGATTGACCGCAAATACGATTCTTGAGTTTCATTAAATAAACTGAAATTATATGAATGAATAATATTTATACTACATAAGAATTGATCAACTACGTACAGGAAAACTTACTGTTTATTTTTGTTGAATTAATTAAGAATATAATTGATAATTCAACATTACATTAGAATTGAACTAATTAAACAAAACTAATCTTAATTAAATTTTAATAAATGAATTGAACTTGTGGAAATAAGAACTAAATTAATTAGATTTAATAGCATTGATTTTATTATGAATAGTGTTATTACATAAGAATTGAACTACGTACTAGGAATACAACTCTTTTTGAAAATATGATTTTGACCCCAAAAAGATTTGAAAAGTTACAATTTAGTCCTTCCCTTTTGAAAAATTTATGATTGACCGCAAATACGATTCTTGAGTTTCATTAAATAAACTGAAATTATATGAATGAATAATATTTATACTACATAAGAATTGATCAACTACGTACAGGAAAACTTACTGTTTATTTTTGTTGAATTAATTAAGAATATAATTGATAACTCAACATTACATTAGAATTGAACTACTCTTTATTTTTGTTAAATAAATAAATAAATATATATATATATATATGTATATATATATATATATATATATATATATATATATATATATATATATGCATATATATGTAAAGAATGAAGAATGCAGCTTTATTATATTAAAAAATAAGTAAAACAAAACCTGCAAGGGAAGAGGAGGTTGCTGAAGCTGAAAGGCTACTGCAAGGGCCTTTTTCCCATGCAACTGTGTCAGAAAAGCTGTTTTTACAGCAGCAAGGGATTTGGACTTTGCAATAGATTTATCAGCTTCATATCCTCTCCTCCACACATTTCATTATCCATAACCTGCGTTTCACAACCCCAAAATCTACTGCATAACCTGCATTTCATTATCCAAAATCTACTGCATTTCTTCCCCTTCTCTTCTCTATTTTTCAGCAAAATTTCATTTCTTGCCTGTGATTTTTTTGCAAAGCGTACGTAATTCTCAGCAAAGCTCACTCCACGAGAGGTATCAATTTCAGTATTATCGTAATTTGTTGATTAATTTTATATATATATTGTTGATGTTGTTGCTTAATTTAGTGATTTTTGTAATATTAATACCTGTTATTCATCATATTTAGAATAACTGAGATCTAAGCGTGATTTGATTAGTAGTATGCTATATATATGCATGTGTGTAATTAGTTGCTTACACTGTTAGTATATGATGATAAGTTTTAATTAGCCTTACTTTCGTGATTAAATAGTCAGTTCTCGTGCTGATGCATTGTTAATTTGATTTTAATTAGATAAAAAATGTATAACAACGAAGATCGGAGTTGGATGTACGATCGAGGCAACGTTGATGAGGGGTATATCAATCCATATTTCATAGATGGCGTCAACAGATTCCTAGAATTTGCATTTTCTCAAGGTCATCGAAGAGTTAAGTGTCCGTGCACTCGGTGTGGGTTTAGCAAAAGCAAAAAGAGGGATGTGATTCAGGGACACCTATTGACGTACGATTTTGTTCCTCATTATTACGTATGGGAGGCACACGGAGAAAGGAACAACTTTTCTGGCAATTACACATACGCAGGAGAGTCATCTACTCATAATGATAATGTCGAAAGTGGTTACGTAGATATGGTCAATCATGCATACGGAGGTCAGTATGAAGGCACGCACTATAATCAAAATACAGAAGAAGAGCCAAACCGTGAGGCCCGAGACTTTTTTGAAATGCTACGGGAAGCCGAGGTGCCAATACGCGTAGATGTGGAAACAACACCATTGCAGTGGTTAACATCATTTATTACCGACAAGGTTCGTCATGGCACAACAAACGCCTCTGCTGACAATCAATTACAAGCGGCCCGCAGATTAATGAGTCATGCAGATCGTCATAGATTGCCTGAAAATTGGTACGGAGTCAAGAAATTCATCAAAGGTTTAGGACTTGGGTACAAAACATACGATGTGTGTGTTAATACTTGTATCCTTTATTACGGGGAGTATGAAAGTAAGAGCTGGACCGAGTGCCCCCATTGTGGCGAAGCTAGGTACGAGGAATGCACCAATAAGAAGAAGCTCGTTCCACGTAAGAAGCTGTGGTACTTGCCTGTGACGGATCGATTGCAGAGGCTTTACACATCACGCAAAATATCGGAGCACATGACATGGCACTTGAAGTGTCAGGCAGATACCGATCAAATGATTCACCCTGCTTCAAGTTTGGCCTGGAAATCTTTCGACAGGACATTTCCAGATTTTGCTGCCGAACCGAGAAACGTTAGACTTGGACTTTGCACCGATGGTTTTAATCCTTTTGGGAGCTCCTCAGCTCCTTACTCGTGTTGGCCAGTATTTGTGACCCCTTATAACCTCCCTCCCGACCTGTGCATGCGGCAAGAATATATTTTCCTAAGTTTAATGATATCTGGTCCGAAGAGTCTGGCAAGAACATTGACGTATTACTCAAACCCCTTATTGATGAACTTAAGTCACTGTGGGATTCGGGTGTGCCAACATACGATAGTTTTCGGAAACAAAATTTCCAAATGCGAGCTTCATTGCTATGGACGATTAGTGACTATCCAGGGTATGGCATGCTATCACAGTGGAGCACACATGGTCGTTTATCTTGCCCGTACTGTATGGAAGAAACCAAGAGTTTCCAACTTAAGCACGGTCGAAAGACTTCTTTCTTTGACTGTCATCGTCGATTCTTGCCTCCGGACCATCCATGGAGACTAAACACAACTGACTTCACGAAAGGTAGAATAGAGACTGATGAACCTCTACCAAGAAGATCAGGGATGGACATGTGGAGACACGTTGAACGTCTTCCACCGGTCGGATTTGGTATATGCGGAGAATTTGTTCAGGGCTTTGGGTTGGATCACAATTGGTGTCGTAGAAGTATATTTTGGGAACTTCCGTATTGGAAGCACAATCTGATCCGCCACAACCTAGATGTCATGCATTGTGAAAAGAACTTCTTCGACAATATTAAGAACACTGTGATGGATGACCCTGAGAAAACCAAGGACAATATGAACTCTCGCAAAGATTTACAATTACTGACGGGCAGAAGATCTTTGTTTCTACAGACTGGACCGGGAGGGAGGTTATACAAACGTAGAGCATCGTACTGTCTCAGTAAGGACGAAAAGGTTAAAGTGTGTGAGTGGTTGTGCAATCTCAAATTTCCAGATGGATACGCGTCAAACATTTCGCGTTGTGTTCAAATGCCACAGCTGCGTCTAGTGGGAATGAAAAGTCACGATTGTCACGTTTTTTTGCAAAGGTTGGTTCCGATTGCATTTCGTGACTTCTTGCCAGAGAATGTCTGGGGGCCGCTAGTGGAGATCAGTAATTTTTTCAGAGCTTTGACAGCTCCTGACATCCGATATAGTGACATGGATTTATTAGAACGTTCGATTGTGGTGACTATGTGCAAGCTCGAAAAATTCTTTCCTCCATCGTTCTTTGATTCCATTGAGCATTTGGCGATACACCTTCCCTGGGAGGCAAAGGTCGGTGGGCCCGTACAGTACAGGTGGATGTACCCATTTGAGAGGTAAATACCAGTTACTGTTATATTGATAACTATACGATGTTCAAAATATGACTAGTTAATATTTTGTTGTCTTTGTTAGACGGATGTTTGATTTTAAGAGACCAAGGGGTAACAAGGCACACATAGAAGGGTCGATTGTTGAGGCGTACATTTACGCAGAAATTGCAAATTTCTCCTCACTCTACTTTGACAGCAACATTGAAACTAGAGCAATCCGTTTGAACAGGAACGAAGTTCCAATATCTAATGACCCCAACGACCAATTATCAGTATTCCAGAGTAAAGGGAAAACAATGGGGCGTTGTGTCAATTACAGAAATTTGTCTCTCGCAGAGTGCAAAGCGGCTCATCTATATGTCTTGTTGAATTGCCCAGAGGTCGAGTGTTGGTTAAGGTAAGATTACTAATTGCCATACGATGTATTCTTGCTAATATATCAATTGATGTTTTAAACGGCTTCTTTCTGCGACAGTATGTTTGATGAACAGATGTGCGCAGGATATCCGCAAGCTAATAAAGATCAGATACGTAAAACTTATTTTATCGACTGGTTCAAACAAGTTGTTGTGTCTGGTAGTTACAGTGTGGATCCTAGATTACGCGGTCTTGCTCGGGGTCCTGTTTTGAAAGCAAAAACTTATAATGGTTATACGGTTAACGGATTCAAGTTTCATACAGAAGCATATGGGGCTGGTGGGCAAACAATGAACAGTGGCGTTTATGTGAAGGGCGACACTGGCGACCCAGACGCACGTAATTTCTATGGAATGCTTCAAGAGATTATACAGCTTGATTACTGGGGCAGTGGAAACTTGGAACAAATTGTTATGTTCAAATGTGATTGGTACGTCGTGTATAATGGAATAACAACTCATCCGACTTATGGCCTTGTTGACATTAATCCAACAATGCGACTCGGGACAGGAGCGTCTGAACCGTTTATCTTAGCAAGTCAGGCGCAACAAGTCTATTACAGTCTGTATCCGTCACAAAAAATACGAGTAGGAGAGGATGGTGGGCGGTTTGCACGACAAGAGCGAGGTACCTCGTTGACACAACTGCAGTGGCTAATCTCGACATTTACCAAGATAGCACCGCACCTCAGCTAAGATTGGATGACATCAACAATATCGACAATACACCTATCAGGCTTGCAGACGATGATATTGTGGAAGTCGATGATAACGACACGTTCGCCGACGATGACGTGGATGAAGATCATGATGATGGTGACGACGACGACCCTGATTATGCGTAATGTGTGTTCTAAGCAATATGTTTGCCTATGTAGTAAGAATTCGTGAACTTAAACAGTGGTTTATTTGCAATATGTAAGCTTGCGTTGTAATATTTGAGTTATTTGAATTGTAACGTTTTATATATATATATATATATATATATATATATAAAACTAGTGTAAATTATAAATATAAATAAAAACATAAATAAAAACATAAATATATATAAGGTGCAAACATAAATAAAAACAAGTTAAAACAAACCACGTTTGTTCATAATTATACAAATACAAATAAAAGCTACAAATAACAGTTTAAATTTCACTATCCGCTTCAAATTACATATCACCCAAGCCAGTAGTGTCGTCATCACCGCCACCCGAACTTCTTTCCTGGTCTCCTTCGTCCTCCTGACCGATAGAATGTGACTGTGGTCGAATGAACCCCCTGATACCCGCCCGCTGCCGACACTCGTGTTCGTCGGTTGCAATGGTTGGTGGAAAACTGCCGGGAAGTTGTTAAACTGTTGTGGTTGCCCCTGTTGTTGTTGACCCTGTTGTTGTTGCGCTGACCCCCACAATCCCTCGGGCACCGGCACATTCATCTGTGACATAAAGTATTTGAGCACATTCTTTAAACCGGCGATTTCCTCATGTTGAGAAGCTGTTACGGCCTCCAGTTCCTCACATTTTGAGCGAAGCGGCTCCAAGCTACTAGAGCCAGTCTCAACGAATCTAGAATGTCTTCGAGCCTTGAATCCTATGCGCTCGGGCTCACCGTAACTCGCCAGACCCACCACCCTATTCTTCTTTACACGTCCGGCTGCGGCAATTTCCACCCACGGTCTCACGTCCCAGACCGGCCACTGGCTCATATCGGGCCCATGTTCTCGTAGGCAGTGTTCCACATAGGCATCCTACATATGACATATTATGATTCAAAATATTTTTTGTAACAAACATAAGTATAATTACGACAACAACAATTATTGACGATTACACCACTTTAATGAAAGAAAATATTATACTCACGTAATTAGCCTTGTCCTCAGGGTTTGGCCACTCAACCGTTCCGTCGTCGTGTTTCTTTGCACGAGTCTTTACAAAGACATCCTGAAAACGGCACCTTGTCGGGCGTTGTATTCATTTCCTTTGCCTGTCATAATATGAAAATTCATTAAAGCAAATATAGATCACATTATTACATCAATGATGATATTTGAAAAATAACCAATCATATTTTTCTACTTACCAGATCTATCCTATGCTTGTTCGTGCTGCGAGACCCACCCCTATAGTTTACCGTTTTCCCCTTATCTCGATTTTTGGCGTTCTGCTCCGAACGACCCTTCGTGGGCTCAAGCTCCCAGTAATCATAAAATGCCTGCCGAAAATCTTCGTGAATCCAACAGCTGTGAGTCAAACTATAGGTGGGGTCAACTTTGCAGCGCAACCACCATTTCTTGGCGTGGTTTACCAAACCTGCAAATCTCGCAGTAGCGACCCTATCGTACCATTCCCTGACTGCATTTTCAATGGCAGGATCCCACTGGTAAGTGTGCTGCATTTAATACAGACATAAAGAAAAGTTGGTCACATAAATGAATAAAAATTAAGAAATATTTATAAATATTTAATAAATATAGAAGTCAAGCTAATTCCTTACCTTAAATCTGTTCCAACACATTTCCTTCTCCTCTTCTGGCCACATGCCGTACGTGAAGTATGGCCCTTGCATCATGTTCCTCAAATTTGTACCAATCGTGGTCACGGCGGAAGGGTTCTCTATTGAGCCATCAAAGAATAATTCCAGTACCTCCCTGTCATCCGGATTTGCCGGGGGCTCGCGAGGTTTAGATTGTCCTCGCACTGCAACCCTAGCAATACCACCATCGTCTCCTGAATCATTGTTACCCCCCTCATCCTCGGCTAACTCCTCAGAAACGCCATGAGCACGTGAGCCTGAAGCTCGTGTGCCCGAAGCACGTGTGCCTGAACCACGTGAGCCTGAACCCCGTGAGCCCGATGATGATGGCCCAACAGTACTTCCCGTCCCCTGAATCTGTAGTTGTGGCCTCGTTAGCGGTGTTTGTGGCACACCAAATCCAGATCCACTCCCAAACCCAGGCCCACCAAATCCAGGCCCACCAAACCCAGGCCCACCAAACCCAGGCCCACCAAATTCAGGCCCACCCAATCCAGGCCCACCATAACCAACCCCGCCGTAACCAGCCCCACCAAATCCACCACCCCCAACATATACACCCCCCATTGTCGATCCTACACCCATCAATTGATTGGTAAACGGCCCACTAGCGCGGGCTCCTGCCTCATTTGATCCTCCGGGAAACATCGGCATCATCGCTGAAAGTGATCCCATCGAACCAAGATCAGGCTGCGAAGAGAATGATCCTCAAGGTACCCCTTCCGGGTATGGCAACTGGTTCTTCGACACCTTCTTTTTTCCTTTCCCCCTACCCTGATCTGACGAGCCGGCCATCTGATAAATAAATATTTAGAATGGTCAAATTAATAATTTCTCAATGCTACTAACCTTAATTTTTAGCATATCTAATTAACATAAATACGTTCTAACATAAACACAATTATATATGTTATATAATACAAAGTTAATCGATTAAATTCTACAAAAATCATAAGAAAATACGTAGCTATATTGTCATAATCACAAATCTAATATTAATTAATTAAGCATACATATATATATATATATATATATATATATATATATATATATATATATATATATATATATATATATATATATATATATAATTAACAGTACTAATACACTCGAATCAACAAATACATCACTATTATGCGATAATATTACACAAATCTAACCGATTAATTAAATTAAACCTTAATATACATATATAGATCGTCACATAATTAATTACCTCTACTACCTTAATTAAGTATAAATAATTAACATATATAAATACACTATCTAATCAACAATTACATCACAAATACTAATTACACAAATCTAACCATTAATTTAAAAAAAAAAATTAATAATACACATAGATCGTTCAAAATTACTTCTAATATTTTAATTAATCATACATAATTACACAAATCTAACCATTAATTTAAAAAAAATTTAATAATACAAATAGATCGTTCAAAATTATTTCTAATATCTTAATTAATCATACATAATTACACATATCTAACCATTAATTTAAAAAAAAATTAATAATACACATAGATCGTTCAAAATTACTTCTAATATCTTAATTAATCATACATAATTACATAAATCTAACAAATACAACACTATGATGCTATAATATTACACAAATCTAACTAATTAATTAAAAATAAACATTAATATACGTAGATCGTCACATAATTACCTCTAATTAATACCTTAATTAAGCATAAATAATTAACACAAATATGCCTAAAATCAACAATTATATCACAAATAATCTAATTACACAAATATAACCATTAATTTAAAAAAACAAACATAATACACATAGATCGTCACATAATTACCTCTAATACCTTAATTAAGCATAAATAATTAACACTAATATGCCTAAAATCAACAATTACATCACAAATAATCTAATTACACAAATCTAACCATTAATTTAAAAAAAAAAACATAATACACATAGATCGTCAAAATTACTTCATCAAATCGACTAATATCTTAATTAATCATAGATAATTAACACAAATACATCATCAAATCAACTAAAAAATCATATTTATGCAAAATAATAAAAATCTAACCGATTAAACTAAAAAAAAAAATATGTATAATCGTAATTTTGAAGACATTGAACACATACCTTAAAAAAAGAACAGATTTGGAGCTGAAAATGAGTGAAATTATGTGAATTGGAGTGAAAATGAGTGAAAAAAAAATTTTCTTACGAGAGCAGCAATGGAAATTTTCGCAGCAGAAATCTGCTGCGAAAATGCCATATAAATATGGCACCAACGTCCTGGAGACGTTGGTGCCATCGATTAATGTTGCCGTGCAGCTTTGTGTCTGCAGCAGACACAAAGCTGCACGGCAGCAGCTGGCATGCGTATGGCACCAACGTCTCCTGGACGTTGGTGCCTTCCTTTCAGCTGTCAGCAACGTCTAAACAGACGTTGCTGCAGTCAAAAAAAAAAAAATTAAAAAAAACCATCGAAAACAGTTACCAACGTCCTTTTCAGACGTTGGTAACATTAAAAACTTAAAAAAAAAATAAAAAAACAGCAGCAGCAACGTAGACGTTGACAGGTATTTATTTTTTTTACTTTAGCTGTACCAACGTCTAAGGACGTTGGTACAGCTAATTTCCTGCAACGGATTCAAAATCCGTCGCAGTGTGTACGTTTCAATTGAGCAAAATTCTTGTAGTGATAGTAGCAACGTACGCTGTTCTGGCTATGTTGCCTGCAATATATTACAAAATCTTTTTTCTTCCAAAACCACCTAACACAAACACACACAAACCAAAAAAAAAGAAGATGAAAAATTGAGGTTCACCTCAATATCCTACGCGACATTGACCCTCACCACCCACTAGCACTCCAGGTGATCCGTTACTTGGAAGAGCGACTACCAAATTCCGACAATGTACCTTCAATAACCTTCTCCTTGTTCTCCACAACGTTGCGGTCAACTTAACCCTCGAAAGCATCTTAAAATTCAACCACACCTTCCCTTCTCTACCTCTTTCGTCCCTTATCCCATCCGCCACCCATTTGTCCACAAAACTCCCTGCAGCCGCAAAATTAGCCGTCACATAAGTCTTTTCCTTTGTATCCTGTGAGAATGGCCCTAAGGTTGTCTCGGCAAGGGAATATTCTTCATAAAATAACGCAGCTTCTGAGTGATCGTAGTCGATGGTCAGTTTTTTGTTAACGTTTAGTGCGTTTAGGTTGATTTCAGACGTGAATGAAATGAGGGAATTGTTTGAAATGGTTAGGTTTCTAAGGGATCGGAGAGTGAGTCCATTCGAAACTCTGGGAGTTGGGGACGATAGATGAGCCATATGATGAAGCTAATCGCACAGAAGAAGAGGAAGAAACCTAATATCAATGCAAAGAACACGTGGAGGCACATTGAGCCACGTACGGCAGATTTGGACGATTTGTCGTCGTAAGGGTTGTTGCTTGGGTAGTTGTAGTACCCACCATAGCCGCCGGGATTGGCAGCAGGGTAGCCGTTCGGGGCAGGATAACCATTGGCGTATCCATTTGGAGTTTGCATTATTTTGTAAAAGAACAGATCCTTGTGTGTTCATGCACAAGGTAGAGAGAGATTGATGTGAGGTTCTTTTAATTTAGGACTCACAATCTTCGATCACTCTCTCTCTCTCTCTTCTTCTTCCTTTCTTCTCTCTCTTTACCAAGGAATTTATGGTTTAATTTCTTGTTTCTTGTTTCTGTTTTCTGCTCAGATTCTGCTAGCAGTGCTCCAACGAGGAGGGGATGTGCTAATGTTAGGGAAGATTACTATTGAAAATTCTTCATGTGAATTTGTAACGCCACTGATAACATTAGTTGTTTTTTTTTGTTAGTATTTGTTCATCTTCTTTAATTTTGTTGAGCAGATTTTAAGAAATACAGGACGGGTTTGCCGAGGGAAAAGATCTTGTTGTGAGCGTTATGTCTGCTATGCGAGAGGAGCATATCTGTGCCCTCAAGGATATCGGTCCCAAGTAGTTGGGTCACTCTCTGGCTCCAACTGTTTGCATTTGGTTTTAATCTGAACTCTGAAATGTGATTTGGATGTGACATGGTTTAGTGAATGGCTGGAGGAGTGAAGCATCCTATGTTTAGGATTACGTAAACATTTTTGATGGTTTATCCTTTACTGTTACAAGACTACCTTTCTATATTAATTAGGATGGATTGGGTTATAGTATGTTCTGTTTCCTTTTGCAAACATCTGTTTTTACTCGCAGCTATTTGGAACTCAGCTTGTTTGATATTATGGAGGTTTAAGTGGATATGTTGATTTTTTGGTGCTTTACATTTCTCAAGTTAAATGAATTGGCTATCTGGCATACATACACTGGTTATGGAAGTGAAATTTTCTTGGCGAGGGCCATAGAATGCTCTACTTAAATTTGCGAAACAAATTTAAGTACTGATAGCCTAAGAAGAGTTGCATTGTCATTGAACAAGAATATTATGTCATTAAATAGTCAAAAATGCCACTGCTATTACGAGAGTTATATGTCACCATTTTATAACTTGGTAAGAAAAAGTTGGCTTCTCCGAATCAAGTCAAAACTGGTTCTTGTCAAGGAGAGAAATTTTCGTTTCTTAGTTGGATCCGTTGCTTGATCGTCCACTTTAAATTTTGTGCCACATTATCTTCATCATTATAACTAGTTACTTTGTGTCCATTTTATGAGAAGTCTGTAATCTGCAAAGCTTATCAATAATTACAGAACCTGAAAAGTTGTTATAAGCTGTTTTATAGCAGCACAAGATTTTTACTGTAGACGGAGCAGAAAAATCTATAGATGTTCGTTCAACTACATTCGAGATCGGGCATGTGGAATTGTGGATCCTAGTATTTTTATTTTTTACCATTTCCTTGAATAGTAATAACACCTCTCTTTTAGTGACCATGCCACCAGTTGTTTCGTGAGCTGCAACTGTTATCTCAAATAACATGAAGGATATGTAATGAACTAATGCACGAGAAGACACCCACACATGTCGAACACACCACATGGCGTGTGCGTAAAATTATTAAGTAAGAAAAAGATGAAAGAGTAATGGACACGGTGCAGCCACGTTTAAAGGGCGTGTTCATAGGGTTGTGCAAATATAATCGAATCGTTTTAAAATCGATCGAACGATCCGATTTAAAGGTCGAAAATCAGAATTATTTTTATTTATTTTTAAATATAGGTATAACACTTAAAATAAATTAATTTTCATACTATAAATAATTTTTAATTTTTTGTATGCATTTCTAAAGAAGCGAAGAATGAGCCAAGCTAATTTGATCGATTCAATTTGATTCACTCGAAATGCATAGCCTAAGTGTCGGTCACATTATGGACATGTTCGGAATCACTTTTATGATTCTCAATTTTATTTTTTGGTTAGAGTTTTATTTTTACTTTTTAAATAAAAGATATTATGAGTAGAAAATAAAGATATTTAGTAACAGTTCTAGAAAATTAGACAATTTTAACGGAAAAAACAAAGAGGAGTTCTAATTCTTTTATGATTTCGTCACGTTTTGTATCCCCCCCTTTCTTTTTGAGACGATTGGAAAAGTAAATTTAAATGATATATTTGTTATTCAATTCCTACAACTTTAATCCGACAAAATGTATGGGTACTTATAATCTTACTTATTCGTGAATGTTTTAGTGATGTGTAAATATACTTGAATATAAAAAATATTGTCTTGTTCAAGCCATGCCGTGTCTTGAATTTGAAAATTGTTCAGTAATATTGTTAAGAACAATGGTTTATCAAATAAAAAATTAATGGAAAGTAATTGATTTAATGTTTATAAAATAAGTAACAACGGTTTGATAATTTTTGGAAATAGAAATTTGTATTAGTTTTTTACTTGGTAATTTAATTGTATTGCCATAATTTACTCATTATAACTTAGTATTTCAGTCATTCATTATCTTTTACGATAGGAAAGATTACAGTAAAAGATTTACCTCCAAACTTTTCAATTTTGAAAACCTAAAATTTGGGGACTATGGCTACTATCAATACGTTTTACCTCCAATCTCTCCAAAATCCAAAATTATTAGAGGGATTATTAAATTTAGGCGGGATGAAAAATCTCACAAAAATAAGATATAAAGATTTGTAGGGAGATTGTAATGCATCATCTTCTCTTTCTGATTTCCACGTTTCCACAAACAATTTGAAGTTTTCTTTTGCAAGATGAGTGTGGAATTAAGGTACGTGTTTTCTCTTGAAGCCATCTAATATGGATTTCAACAGGTTTTTTTTTCTTTTTTTTCTTCTTTTTGTTTTGTTTCTGGATTATTGATGAACTATTATACTCATATTTATCTACATAAACTTGATAAAGGGTTATCTTACTTTTATGTTTATCCATGCCGGAAGCATTTGATCATCATCTTATGGTTTCAGTAAATATGGATTTTCTAATTAGTTTTTTTTTTTTTTTGTTTAACAAAATAAACACGTTCATACTAACTCTGGAATGACTTTTTTTTTTTTTGGCGGACTTGCAATCCGCACTCCAGTAATAGAGTACGAAGAATAATGAATCCCGACCCTTATGTGCAATTTCGTCGGAATGACGAAGAGTATGGGTTACGCAATGGCGTGGACAACCCCCAAAGATCTAAAGGTAATTTATATGTTAAGTGAAATTTATTTTATTTATATTCTCTAGCCTTTTTATGTTAATTGTTGGAAAACAGATAGATTTGTAACTAGTTATGTTTTATTTATACGTTGCATATTTTATTAAGACACAAATAATTAATTTTTGTATCAATTGCTCACTGTTTAATCTTTAGCCTTTGATGATAAAATTTAGAGGTTGACTTTGAGAAATTGTTAGCATTAGTTCATCTTCTTTTTGTTGAGCATATTTTAAGAATCAGTTTGCAGATTGTCTCCATGTTCTCTGGTATGGAAAGCAGGTTGTAGTTGTTATTGTGGCAATATTTTGATCCCACTGTTAAAAAAATTGTGATTTTCAAGTTATTGGAAAAAAGTGCAGGGACATGTTTGAAATAAAATTCTGTTAAAAAATTGTGGTTCTTAAGTCACTGGGGATGTGCCTTTACATGTATATCATGATTTTTTATGGGAAAATTGTTTGTTTCAACTTATATCCAAAAAATAAAATCGTTTGTTTCAAAAAGCCAGTAAACAAATGACAGCCTAGTGTTTGATAAAGTCACTAACATCTATTTACTTGCTTTATTTTCTATTACCTTTTTTGTCTTTTTCTTTTGTATTTTTTTGTTTGTGTTTGTTAGATGACAACCGCAAAAAAAAGAAGACGAGGGGTTTTACTCAAATGCGTGGAATTTGGGGTAGACGTGACAGTGACGGACCTTTGGACGTTAGCTGCAACAAATTCGGACAACCAGACGATGAAAACGGTACAAAGTTATCGAACTTTATCGGGACTTTGATAAGAGACGGAAATGATGCACCATTGATGTACAAAAGCTGGCACAAAGTCCCTACCGAGTATAAGGAGAAGATGTGGAAGATTTTACAGGTAAAAAATACATATTGCGATATGTAACTAAATTTAATATTCAATTCTAGCTAACTAATTCATTTGAGTTTTGGCTAATTCTTTTTATTTATTGGTAGACTAAGTTCAATCTCAACGAATCTTCTAAAACTTGGGTGATGCAAAAGTTTGGGGTAAAACTTAGAAATTGGAGATTTCAGATTAAACGGAAGTGTTATAAGAAAGATGCACCTTTGGATGAGCAAATGAAGTCCAAAGATCCAAGAGTGAGTGATGAACATCTTGGGTATTTGCTGAATTCATGGTCTACTAGTAGTGCAGAAGAAATCAGTCAAAGGAATAAGATTAGTCGTTCATTTCGGATTCATAATCATACTACAGGTACAAAAAGTTTTGCACGGGTAGCAAATGAGCAGGTCGGTCTCATTCACTAGTAGTTCTTTTTTTTTTTCTTTATTATATACTTGAATTTCATGTGAACCTCATTATTTTTTTGTAATTAACTGCAGACAACCCAACTTGAGCATGAACCATCACGCGCTGAACTATTCAAGTGTTGCTTTACAAAGAAAGACGGCACACAAGCCGAGTCTGTGAAAAATGCAATTGTAAGTATCAAAGTTTGAATTTATTCATATATAGTTAAGAAAATGTGGTCGATATATGTTCACGTGCTTGAAAATATTTGGAGACGACTATTATTATTATTATTGTTGTTGTTGTTGTTGTTGTTGTTGTTGTTGTTGTTGTTGTTGTTATTATAATTAAGTTACATGCTTTTGTACCTAAATAAAATAATATACTTGCCTATAGACTGAGATGCAGAAGGAAGTGGAAATTATCAATGAGTCAGATGAAGTTATTTCTAGAAATGACGCGTATGCAAAAGTCATGGGACGGGAAAAGAACGGGAGAGTTCGAATGCTTGGTGCTGGGGTGTGCCCTTCTCTCATTTTTAATGACGTGTCAAGCCGTGGAGCGAACCAGAACTCAATCATCAAAGCTTTGCGAGACCAGAATAAAGAATTGAGAACTAAACTCGAGCAATTAAAATCTCAAGATGTCTATGTGCCAGGACATGGAAATACAGATAGTGATCCCACACAGGTCATTTAATTTTCAAGTGAAGATATATAGTATTGTTATGTTATTTTTAAATTTTTTCTTATCTATAGTTTCTTATTCATTTTTGGTAGGCTCACGATGATCTATCGCCAATTGTACAAGTGGCGAATCGAGTGGATTGGTCATTCGGGAGTTTTGGAAGTATGAATACTGGTAGTCTTAGTCGCACGCCAAAGGTAAAGATAGAAACACATTTCTATTGGGAAAACTACTTACCTTTTACCATTCTTTTAGCTTCATGGTAATCGCTTGTTTATATTTTTTATTCAGATCGGGGATGAAGTATGTTTGAAAAGCATTGTAAGAGTAGAGAAAACAGTTGCTGTGGGAATACTGTATAGCACAGATCCTTTTAAAGAGGTCGGAAGCCAAGAATTAGGTGATGACGATTGGGAGATTTATATAAAAGTAGCCGTAATGCCAAACGAACGTTTGATCAGATCATGTGCACAGTACAAACTTATTGGAGACACTGTCGAAAGTTACATTGCATGGCCGAAATATTTCGTGGTAAGTAATAATAGATTTACTATTTTTTGATATTTTATATATCAATATAGTTGCAATACATTATTACAAGAATTACGAAGTAATATCAAAGCTTTTGTATTTTGTCTGTATGTGTAGATGTTGAAAGACGACGGCGCCCGTTTATATGGATGATTCCTGCATGAAAGGAGGATGTTGAAGATGATGTCAACTATGCAATTAGCTTTTAATGATTCAGATATTGTATTTTTATTTTAATAAATTATTCAATAGTTGAGTATTACATTTTCATTTGTAAGACGACTCTAAACTTTTTTTTCCCAGATGTTGAATTTCAATAAAATTTAATTGCTCTCACTTTTTTGTGGAATTTTTTATTATAACTATATGCATTATAATTTTGGGCAACCAACACGGTTTTGGTTACCCATTTACTTTTTATTAGATTTTTTCGTGTAGAGTGACATTAAAAAGTGCAACGATTAATAAAAACCATGATATTTTGAGAGTGTCACTAATTTATATTTAATGGCGTTTGACATTAGCATTCAATAATGCCACTATACTTAGTTTTTGTGTTATTTAAAAGTGTTAGTAAAAATATATTCATTGACATTTTAACATGTCAGATAATGCCACTTTTGTGACATTTTATAGTATCAGTTTATTCAGCTATTGTGGCATTTTATCTTTGTCACTTAATGATAAATTAGTGGCATTACTATAATGTCACTATACTTAGTTATTGTGTTATCTTAATGTGTTAGTAAAAAGATATTCAGTGGCATTTTTAGCATGTCAATTAATGTCATTTTTATGACATTTTATAATATCATGTTATTCAATTATTGTGGCATTTTTTTTTTGTCACTTAATGAGAAATTAGTGACATTACTACCTTTAGCTACATCGCTACAGGTGACATTTTTAAAAAATGCCACTACATGTAAAAATGTCACTATATATCTATATTAATAACATTTTTGAATGTCACTAAATCTCATTTTTCTTGTAGTGGAAATACGTGCATAATTATTTTGATATACAACTTTATAAGATGGAAGGAGACTTTCATGGAGAATCAATGGAATGAGCGAAAATATAGTTGAGCATTATTGAAGATGATTGACTTAAGGAGCTAGCTTTGACGGGAATTGACCATCGAAGGAGCATCGGCCAAAGACGAGAGATTATTATGGAGCAAGAAATAAATATTTTTTAATACGATGGTTATTAGAAAGATCTGCAAAGATATTAAATAAATAAGATGTATGAATCATCACATACTTATTAAAAAAAAAAAAAAAAAAAGAAACAATCATCACTTACATGCAAAGAAGTTAGTATTTTAGAAAACAAACCAAACACAAATTGATTTGACTCATTTTGTTAGTTTTTAGATATGTATTCTATCTTAGTAAATTAAGTATATCGTACTTGAGACGATTTGAAAGGTGACTTTTTTTGTGCGGGTAAAAAGTCATTTTTTTGTTCCCTGAACTAATAGCAAATTGTATGTTTTGCATGTTACACTTAGGCTCCGATTGTTTCCAAGGAAAATGAGGGAAAAGAAAAAAAATATTGGAAATCTTTATTTTCCAAGTGATTGGTACCAAGGAAAATTTTGGAAAAGTTAGGAAAAGATGGAAAAAGATAGGAAAAGATAAGAAAATCTTTTTTGAATCTTTATCTAACATTTTTACAATTCACAAACTTTAATTTCTCTCCAAAATTATCTAAAACTTATTCTAATTCACATACGGATTTCTTTCTGGAAGCAAATGTAATTAAAGAATATCATCCTCAAAATTTTCAAATTTTCCTCCAATACAAAAGGTGGGAAAATTCAATCATCTTCGAAAAAATTTCTAGTTCTAAAAATTTCATATTCCCACCAATTTAGAATCTATATAAACACTTGTAAGATCAATGTTTTTCACCAACACATCTTCTTCCACTCTCAAGTAATACTTCTTTATTTATTTTATATTTTTTATTATAGTTATTTATCATCTTTAATAAATTATTATTATTTTAATTTAATCTATAATCTTGTTTAATGTTTTAGATACTATATTTTGTCTTCTTCAGGACATCATTTGAATAATGATATTATTTGACTGTTCTCTTGATCAAATTTGTTTTGTTTGTGTTGTTTCGTTTCAAATATATTAATAGTACTTGCAAATTTTAATTATTAAACTAACTTTACTCTTCAAGCAGTTATAAAGGATTTTTTAAAATAAAAATAAAAGATAAATTAATTTTAAGAAAAAATATAACTTATTATGAGTTTTATTAAAAAGATTAAGTTTTAAAGAATAATAACAGTTTTTACATTGTTTAATATGATGAGTAAGCAAATTAAGTATAAAATTTTACCGGAAAACCAATGGCTGTTAGTTGTATAAAATCCACCTTCTAGTTTATAAACATTGCACAAAATCTTCGTTTTATGAAACCCCAAAGGGTGTTTTAGAGAGTATTTTATGAAACTACGAGGGTGTTTTAGATAATTAACAAACCACAAAGGGGTTTAGTTCATGATTTCAAAACAATTGAGGAGTTTTGGAGGGATATTAACACAAAATGAAAGGTTGCTCAATAGTTCAGGGGGCAAATCTCAAAAATTCAATAGGTTATGGGGCATATTGCACATTTTCATAGGTTAGGTGCACAATGCAAATGCACACATATATTAGGGGGTTTGCCTAAGCTTGTCCAACTCACACTATGCTAATGTGGCTCTGTGTCCCGTCTTAAGTTCCTACCCACAAGTAGTTAGCCCCCATCTCTCACAATTTTTTTAGGAAAATGATTTTCCCACAGGGCTAGAAGCATATATACAACCATGTTTTCAATCCCTTTCAACACCATATGTAAGCTGGCAACCGGTCGTAAAGGTTTCCTAAACTTCCGTCAAACACTACAAGAAAATATAGCAATGGTGTAAAAAAAATTACTCACCCTTGCTATATTTTCAGTGAGCATTGATCAATGGCTACATAAAATTTTGTAACCAGCTTTTGTTACTATTGGCCTCATAGGCCTAAAGTTATGTCAGCAATGGCTACAAATTAATTAGTCACCAACAATGAAGTCAAGAAAATCACTCACCATGTAGTGTCAAAATAATCTGTAGCCATGACGTGGGGTCAAATGCATTTGTAGCCATACAATTAGAATAAAAGAAAATCAAAAATTAAAAAAAAGGGTGGCATCCGATTTTTTGGATGCCACGCCTTTTTTCTTTTGTTTTTTTTAATAGTAATTTGATTAAATTTAATTAGTAATTAAGTTTAGCTAGGTAAATCATGATAATATAT
The DNA here is from genome assembly GCA_946800315.1 of Misopates orontium. NCBI lineage: Eukaryota > Viridiplantae > Streptophyta > Magnoliopsida > Lamiales > Plantaginaceae > Misopates > Misopates orontium. The sequence goes on from OX326946.1 coordinate 23,591,586, forward strand.
GTGAACTCATTCTATAATTAGTAGTAATTCGGAGAATTTCATTTTAATTAGGATTGTTTTAGTAAAGTTTAGCATAAAATAGCAAAATTAAATTTATAGTTAAATTAAGTGACATTATTACATTAGTAATTAACACTTTGATGACAATTTTTGTATAATTTGTATAATTAGGACAATTTCATGATTTACCTAGCTAAACTTAATTACTAATTAATTTTAATCAAATTACTATGAATTTTATAATTTTTAAACGAATAATAATTACTTTCATAATTTTTTTATAAAATATTGTGACAAGCTTCACGAGGACGTCGCATTGCATACTCTTAAAAAGGTGTCGCAATTTGAAACAAAAAAGAACAAATATGTCGTCATATGCTATAACATTAAACAAATTGATTTGAGCAAAGATAATGAATCGCAATCTTTTATTGTATTGACTAACAATCCAAATTTTGGACTTGAGTCTCTTTTAGAGCATACATAAGTGGAAAAAGTCCAATTAAAAATAAAATGATTCAACAATGACCTCATGAAGTGTTACATTTTTGAATTAATCCAAGTAACAAAGTATAGTTTAATACACGAGTAATTAGCTAGTGCTCTTGTAGTCTCATCCTCAGTTCAATAAAAATACATGCATTACACGTTGAAATCGAAATGATAAATCTAATTAACATAAATCTAATTTTTAAAACAAAATCCAACACTTTTACTAAAACTATACAGAATTCTCCTAATTACTACTAATTCTAGAATGAGTACAAATATATAATCATGATTTACCTTGCTAAACTTAATTACTAATTAATTTTACTCAAATTATTATGAAATTTATAGTTTAATTACTAATTATACAATAATTGTCATCAAAGTGTTAATTAGTAATGTAATCATGCCATTTAATTAAACTACAAATTTAATTTTCTTATGTTATACTAAATTTTAGTTTTATCCTAAATTCCATAATATTTCTTAACTTTTCCTAATTTTTAAAACAAAATCCAACACTTTTACTAAAACTATCCTAATTAAAATGAAATTCTCCTAATTACTATTAATTATAGAATGAGTACACATATATAATCATTATTTATACCTTGCTAAAGTTAATTACTAAATAATTTTACTCAAATTACTATGAAATTTATAGTTTAATTACTATTTATACAATAATTGTCATCAAAGTGTTAATTACTAATATAATCATAAGGCAATTTTTTAACCTACAAATCTAATTTTCTTATGTTATCCTAAATTTGAGTTTTATCCTAAATTCCATAATATTTCTTAACTTTTCCTAATTTTTAAAACAAAATCCAACACTTTTACAAAAACTATCCTAATTAAAATGAAATTCTCCTAATTACTACTAATTATAGAATGAGTACACATGTATAATCATGATTAATACCTTGCTAAAGTTAATTACTAAATAATTTTACTCAAATTACTATGAAATTTATAGTTTAATTACTAATTATGCAATAATTGTCATTAAAGTGTTAATTACTAATATAATCATGAGGCATTTTTTTAACCTACAAATCTAATTTTCCAATGTTATCCTAAATTTGAGTTTTATCCTCAATTCAATAATATTTCTTAACTTTTCATAAATTTTAAAACAAAATCCAACACTTTTACAAAAACTATCCCAATTAAAATGAAATTCTCCTAATTACTCTAATTATAGAATGAGGACACATATATAATCATGATTTATACCTTGCTAAACTTAATTACTAAATAATTTTACTCAAATTACTATAAAATTTATAGTTTTATTACTAATTATACAATAATTGTCAGGAAAGTGTTAATTACTAATATAATCATGAGGCATTTTTTAACCTACAAATCTAATTTTCCTATGTTATCCTAAATTTGAGTTTTATCCTAAATTCCATAATATTTCTTAACTTTTCCTATCTTTTAAAACAAAATTCCAACACTTTTACTAAAGCTATCCTAATTAAAATGAAATTCTCCTAATAACTACTAATTATAGAATGAGTACACATGTAGAATCATGATTTACCTACTTAAACTTAATTACTAATTAATTTTACTCTAATTACTATAAAATCTATAGTTTAATTACTAAATATACAATAATAGTCATCAAAGTGTTAATTCCTAATGTAAGCATGTAATTTAATTTAACTAAAAAATTTATTTTGCTATTTTATGCTATATTTTAATTTTTTCCTAAATTCCATAATATTTCGTAACTTTTCCTAGTTTTTATAACAAAATTCCATCACTTTTACTAAAACTATCCTAATTAAAGTGAAAGTCTCCTAATTACTATTAATTATGAAATGAGTACACATAATGTGGTCCTAATTACACTTTAATTTTCTAATAACAAATAATTAAGACATGCATGCATGCTCAACATTATAATTAACACTACTGGATGTGGGGTATTTTTGTCTGAATACGTGTCCACTCTCCAACACTCCACGTCAGACTGCTTCAGTTCTTCCTGGATGCTCAAGCAGCTTTTGAGTTCGGAACATGCACTCAACACCAAATGTGAACTAAGTCGGTGCCTTCTCCGGCGAAGGTACTCCGACGCTCAAGTCAGACGGGTCGGAATATGAGATCTTGTTGAGCAAGGCAACAAATCGAATGAACTGGCTAGAATAGGTCGAATGAACTGAGAACTATAGGTCGAATAAGCAGAAAGCAATAAGTCGAATGTGAATGGCCAAACAAGTCGAATGAACTGTGTCAAACAAGTCGAATAACACAGAACGAAATAACTCGAATGCAAGCCAATATAGGTCGAACTCGAGCTATTGACGAACAACTCGAATGAGCTTGAGGAATAGGTCGAGGTCGACTTATATAACTCGAACTTAGAGCTTGGAATAATGTAAAACGTACCTTAGAATGAAGAATATGATCCCTTTATATAGGCATAAGAGTCCTTATTCAGCTAGAAGTGCACTCCAAGTAGGACTATGAGTTGAATAAGTCAAACTAGGACTCTTATAGAATAGTTTGAATGACCTTTGCTAAATAACTCGAATGACCTGCAACAAAATAGCTCGAATGGCCTTGAAACAGCTTGAACTGGGTCCAATAGCTCGAATGACTTTGAAATAGCTCGAACTGGGCCAAATAGCTCGAATGAGGGCCAAATAGGTCGAATTGGACCAAATAGGTCGAATTCCGACCTATTCTTCAGCTTTGTGCAGTCTCACGGTTTTTGTTATATCTCCTTGTGTAGACATCAGAATGTAGATTCGCTTTTTGATTTGGGAACTACACTTCAGAGGCTTTCCATGCATATAAGACTCTTTGAATTCGGAGTCGATTCATAGGTCTAAACCACTTATCGAAATACAGCTCCAGGCTCTTGACTTTCGACTTATTCTCCAGCTTTGCGCAGCCTCACCGTTTTTGCTATATCTCCTTCTCTAGACCTTGGAATCTCGATCCGCTTTTTGATCTGGAAACTAGACTTGATAAGATTTACAGTAATATAAGATTCATCGAATTCGGATTTGAATTGATAGCTTGAATTCACTAGTCGATATCCAGCTCGGGATTGACTCTCCCAAACTTCCTTTAGAATAATGAATGTGACTCCTTTATATACTACTTAGAGTCCTTCCTTAGATAGAACTCCACTCAAGTAGGATTATAAGTTCTCTTCCCCTTTATATACTACTTAGGTGGTGTTTGCAAATGCTTATAAAAGGAGCTTGTTGGCTTTTGCAGCCGCAAAAGCACATTTTTAGTGTTTGTAATGCTGATTTTTGCTTTTGCTTGTCTAAAAATAAGTTAGAAAAAGCACAAGCCACAAAAGCATGTCCAGGGGTGCTTCCCCAACTGCTTTTGATATTATGTTATTTTTGAAAGGTCTTTAAATAGAATAGTAACTTCTCATTAATTTTTGCAAACACCTAATTAATGATTTAAGTAGCTTTTAAAAAAAATATGCAAACACTCCCGACTTTTTATTAAAAGTCACTTAAAGTGACTTTAAGCAAAAGTAGTGAACAAGCTCCTTTTATAAGCATTTGCAAACACCACCTTAGAGTCCTTCCTTAGCTAGAAGTCCAGTCCAAGTAGAATTATAAGTAAACTTGGGCCCTGAATAACTCTAAATTGGGCCCGCATGGGCCTAATTTTGAGTTTTACCTTAAATTGTAATTTTGCATGAAAAAATAATGGTGCTGTCATGGCATAATATTCCGAAATAGGCTCGTGATATGATATCGAATATTATGACGTGGCGATACCGAAATATGGTACATCATGGAGTCCCCCAGTTTGTAAGATTAATGTGTGTAAACATTGGTCATACAAACTAAAACAGTGTAAGAAACCCTGGTAATCGTGCAACGAGTCCGGCCGTGAAGTCCAAGGACTTCGACAAACTCCAGCGGGTGAAGGATGACTTGGTAATGAAGGACATCCGTACCAAGAGTAAGTTGACCGCCTTGGCCGCCCGTTTGAAGGCTGCTGAAAATGAGCGTGATGTGGCTCGAGCGCAAGGAGCTACTTCTGAGTAGATCGGCTACGATCGAGCTAAGGCTGAGGCTTGCTTTTTGTCCTATCGCTTTGTCGTAGTCTTCATTCCGATTTGTTTTATGAATACTTGCCTTTTCTTGCCTTGTTGCCTTGTTGTAGGGTTTGTCCACTGATGACAAGGTTGCAGTTGCGGTTGAGTTCCTGCGCTCTTCCACTTGGGGCACCATCTGCACTGTGCGCGGGGGCTTTGACTTATCTAAGGGTATGACTATGCCTTAGATGATGTGGAGTGCAAAGGTGGCTTTGCTCCCGGTCGCAAGAAGGAAGACTTTGATATCCTTGACCGACCTGCTGAGGGAGTGCCTGACTCGGATGACTCGGATGTCTCAGAGACTTAGAGCGCCTATCATTCTGAGACTTTCCAGCGCGTACGACAGATGAGATCCGTCTGGCTCCGCGATCATCTACGAGCGTAGGCGAGGTCCAGAGCCAAGAAGGAGGCCGCTTCGCGTGCTGCAGCTGTTGCTTCTACTTCAAGAGTCCCTTCCGCCAGGGTGTCTTCGAGTGAGGTTCTCGAGGAGGGAGAGCTTCTGCCTCCCTCTTCACCTGTCGATGTGCCCGTGGGGGTGCCTCTTGCCTCTGTTGGCCTCATGACTATCTATGTTCCATCTCCCGGCCCTGAAGCTGTACCCGCTGCTGTTGCTGTTCCCGAGCCTGCTCCTGCTCTGACTCCTGTGCGTCCTGAGGATGATACGTCCCCGTTGAATGAGTCAATGGAGGAGATTGCTTGACAGAGCCGAGGCGCATTGAAGTCGGTTGGTCTCCGTTTGAAGAAGTAGATGAGTAGTTGTGAAGCCAGCCTATGTGTTGTGATTTTTGGGCCTGCGTGCCGCTATCTCTTTTCTGCACATTTTAACATTTTGTCATTGCGGTGTTGATATTCGTTGGGTATCTTCCTGTTGACATCGCGCCATTGTTGCGCTTATCCCTTTGCTTTAATAGATGTTTGATTTTTAGAAATGTCTTTGTATTCTTTTATCCTCTGTGCCAAGTTTTCTCTTTCCTTGTGCGTTTTGTGAGTTTTGTATTCATCCACTTGGTGAAAAGATTATGTCTTTGTGTTCTTTTATCCTCTGTGCCAAGTTTTCTATTTCCTTGTGCGTTTTGTGAGTTTTGTATTCATCCTCTTGGTGAAAAGATTATGTCTTTGTGTTTTTTTATCCTTTGTGCCAAGTTTTCTCTTTTCTTGTGCGTTTTGTAAGTTTTGTATTCATCCTCTTGGTGAAAAGATTTTGTACTTCTGTTGTGGTTGTGATGATCTATCTTATGAAGTGATCATCTTTTGAAGAGGCAGCAAGACACAATGCTCGTCTTACTTAGAGTCTGCGAGGCACAATGCTCGACTTACGGACGGTCTGCGAGGCACAATGCTCGGCTTACGGACGGACTGCGAGGCGCAATGCTCGACTTACGAATATGTTGCGAGGCACAATGCTCGTCTTACGGATAGGCGGTGAGGCACATTGCTCGGCCTACTGAGTGTCTGCAAGGCACAATGCTCGTCTTACGAACAGTCTGCGAGGCACAATGCTCGACTTACGGACGGTCTGCGAGGCATAATGCTTGGCTAACGGACGGACTGCGAGGCGCAATGCTCGACTTAAGAATATGTTGCAAGGCACAATGCTCTTCTTACGGATAGGCGGTGAGGCACAATGCTCGGCCTACTGAGGGTCTGCGAGGCACAATGCTCGTCTTACGAACAGTCTGCGAGGCACAGTGCTCGACTTACGGACGGTCTGCGAGGCACAATGCTCGGCTTACGGACGGACTGCGAGGCGCAATGCTCGACTTACGAATAGGTTGCGAGGCACAATGCTCGTCTTACGGATAGGCTGTGAGGCACAATGCTCAGCCTACTTAGAGTCTGCGAGGCACAATGCTCGTCTTACGAACAGTCTGCGAGGCACAGTGCTCGACTTACGGATGGTCTGCGAGGCGCAATGCTCGACTTACGGATAGGCTGCGAGGCGCAGTGCTCGACTTACGAATAGGTTGCGAGGCACAATGCTCGTCTTACGGATAGGTTGTGAGGCACAATGCTCGGCCTACTTAGAGTCTGCGAGGCACAATGCTTGTCTTACCAACGGTCTGCAAGGCACAATGCTCGGCTTACGGACGGACTGCGAGGCGCAATGCTCGACTTACGGACAGGCTGCGAGGCGCAGTGCTCGACTTACGAATAGGTTGCGAGGCACAATGCTCGTCTTACGGATAGGCTGTGAGGCACAATGCTCGGCCTACTTAGAGTCTGCGAGGCACAATGCTCGTCTTACGAAGATATTGCGAGGCACGATGCTCGACTTACGAAGTTGGTCCAATCACGCTTGTGCTTCTCAAGTTCTTGACATTCCGGGAGCGTGACCATGTTCTTCCGCCCAACTCTGGTAAATAGTAGTATCCTTTAGCGCTTACTTTTTCCACTCTGTACAGTCCTTCCCAATTTGGCTTCAATTTCCCCACATGCTTGGTAGCTTCAACTTTCTTCATGACCAAGTCCCCCACTTAAAAGTTCCTGAAATGATCCTTGTTGTCGTATGCTTTAGCCATCATGGATTTGTAAGCTTGAGTGCGTTGGTAAGATTCCTCTTTTGTTGCTCCTATTAATTATCTGTCTCGCCCTTATCGCTTGTTCTTCATTGTATGTGACAATGCGGTAGGTTGCCATCCCAATTTCTGCGGGTATCACTGGTTCCGAACCATATGTTAGTAAATATGGAGTCTCTCCGGTAGAGGCCCGAGGTGTTGTGCGATATGCCCATAGTATCCCTAGCAGCTTCTCAGCCCAATTTCCTCCTTCTCCTTGCAACCTTTTCTCCAGTTTCTTTTCTTCTTTGTACGGTTCTGGTTAATCCTGAATTGTTCAAATGATTCAATACGTGGAGGCACGTTCTTGAACCACACTTTAGCTGTCCCCGTTAAGCTGATTGCGATCAATTCCATCCTTAGGCCCTTGATATCCCAGAGTTTGCACTTCCGCGTCTAGGTTATCAAAATGCGTCCCAGGATCACTCGTTCCATCGTATTTCTTCATCTCATGAAGATTAGCTCTTTCTTTCAATGTCAGTCTGCTGATTGCATTCCAGAATGGAGTTGGCTTCTCCACTAATGGGACATGTTTTAGCAACGATCGGTTCCGGCCTTGGTGCAACTCGTTCTGGCAGATCCTTGTTCCTTCCCGATGTATGACTTGCGGCTTGTCGGACTTCTGGACCCTTCTGCCTTTAGTTAACTTCTCCATCTTTAATAGTTGCTCGACTTGGAGATCTTTTCCCTGCAGTCCTCACTGAACGAGGATTCCTGCGCTCCGGGAAGGGTGATGATTTCCTCCAAGAAGGTCTTTGTCATCCTTGATTGAATGTGTTGTCTCGAATCAGCACGGCGTCTCGTCTGATGAGAATATGCTTGATGTGCCGAAGTTTGTTGTGCCATCGGTGCTGGGACTTCTCCAACTCCAATAGTTGTTCGACTTGGAGATCTATTCCCTGCAGTCCTTCCTGACTGAGGGTTCCTGCGTTCTGGGGAAGGCGACGGATCCCTCCACGTTGATCTTGTCCTCCTTGATTGATTATGTTGTCTTGAATCAGCACGACCTTGCGTCTGATGAGATCTAGCTTGTTGCGCCGATGTTTGCTGTGCAGTTGGTGCTGGAACATTCTGATGTAAGGCAGTGTTAGTCTGTTGTTGCACAATCCTTGGTTCCATGATTTGCTGAAAAGCTGTCATGATCTGATCCAGTTGAGCAGGGTTCAACAGTTGTTGTTTCGGGGGAAGCATTACATGTTGATCCGTTGCAATGCGAGGTGGATCCAAGGGAGCGTTAGGTGGTGCCAGTGAAGTATGTTCTGATGCATCAGGTACTCTGTTCTTGTCCTCCCGTTGTGATCTAGTCCTTGCAGCTACTCCATTCTTCTCCGTGACTCTGCGATGAGCCATTGCATCAGTGATGGTATTTGTGATCTAGCTTGTTGCGCTGATGTTTGTTGTGCAGTTGGTGCTGGAGCATTCTGCGCAAGGCAGTGTTAGCCAATTTTTGCACAATCATTGGCACCATGGTTTGTTGAAAAGCTGTCATGATCTGAGTCAGTTGAGCAGGATTCAACAACTGTCACTCTGCAGGAGGCACTGTTGGTTGGTCCGTCATAGTGCGTGTTTGATCCAGAGGGGCATTGGGAGCAGCTACTGAAGTGTGCTCAGAAGCGTCAGCAACTCGATTCTCATCCTCTCTCTGTGATCTTGTTCTTCCAGCCATTCTGTTCTTCTCTGCGGCTTTGCGGTGAGCCATTGAATTAGTGATGGTGTTTGCTTCTAAGTGCATTTAGTGGTTCCCACAGACGGCACCACTGATGTGGGGTATTTTTGTCTGGATACGTGTCCATTCTCCAACACTCCACGTCAGACTGCTTCAGTTCCTCTTGGATGCTCAAGCAGCTTTTGAGTTCGGAACCTGCACTCAACACCAAATGTGAACTAAGCCAGTGCCTTCTCCGGCGAAGGCACTCCGACGCTCAAGTCAGACGGGTCAGAATATGAGATCTTGTTGAGTAAGGCAACAAGTCGAATGAACTGGCTAGAATAGGTCGAATGAACTGAGAACTATAAGTCGAATAAGCAGAAGAATTAAGTCGAATCTGAATGACCAAACAAGTCGAATGAACTGTGTCAAACAAGTCGAATAACACAGAACGAAATAACTCGAATGCAAGCCAATATGGGTCGAACTCGAGCTATTGACGAACAACTCGAATGAGCTTGAGGAATAGGTCGAGGTCGACTTATATAACTCGAACTTAGAGCTTGGAATAATGTAAAACGTACCTTAGAATGAAGAATAGGATCCCTTTATATAGGCATAAGAGTCCTTATTCAGCTAGAAGTGCACTCCAAGTAGGACTATAAGTTGAATAAGTCAAACTAGGACTCTTATAGAATAGTTCGAATGACCTTTGCTAAATAACTCGAATGACCTGCAAGAAAATAGCTCGAATGGTCTTGAAACGTCTCGAATTGGGTCCAATAGCTCGAATGACTTTGAAATAGCTCGAACTGGGCCAAATAGCTCGAATGAGGGCCAAATAGGTCGAATTGGACCAAATAGGTCGAATTCCGACCTATTCTTCAGCTTTGCGCAGTCTCACAGGTTTTGTTATATCTCCTTGTGTAGACATCGGAATGTAGATCCGCTTTTTGATTTGGAAACTAGACTTCAGAGGCTTTCCATGAATATAAGACTCGTTGAATTCGGAGTCGAATTCATAGGTCTAAACCACTTCTCGAAATACAGCTCCAGGCTCTTGACTTTCGACTTATTCTCCAGCTTTGCGCAGCCTCACCGTTTTTGCTATATCTCCTTCTCTAGACCTTGGAATCTCGATCTGCTTTTTGATCTGAAAACTAGACTTGATAATCTTCCCATAAATATAAGATTCGTCGAATTCGGACTTGAATTAATAGCTCGAATTCACTAGTCAAAATCCACTCAGGATTGACTCTTCAAAACTTCCTTTAGAATAATGAATGTGACTCCTTTATATACTACTTAGAGTCCTTCCTTAGATAGAACTCCACTCCAAGTAGGATTATAAGTTATCTTCCCCTTTATATACTACTTAGAGTCCTTCCTTAGCTAGAAGTCCAGTCCAAGTAGAATTATAAGTAAACTTGGGCCCTGAATAACTCTAAATTGGGCCTGCATGGGCCTAATTTTGAATTTTACCTTAAATTGTAATTTTGCATTAAAAAATAATGGTGTTATCATGGCATAATATTCCGAAATACGCTCGTGATATGATATCGAATATTATGACGTGGCGATACCGAAATATGGTACATCACTACTAATTGCATAAACAAATATAAAATGCTAAATATTAAATAAAAATTAAAAAAACAAGCAAATATCCAACAAATACTATATTTTGCTAACAACATTCATAAACACAACAATATCAATATATAAAATGCATACAAACTAATTATAAGAATAAATAGAAAAAATTAAGAAATCTAAAACATACAATTTAAAAAATAAAAACGAAAAAACCGTGGTGTCCGAAAAATCGGACACCACGGTTCAAAAAAAAAAAAACTCCAAAAGCGTGGTGTCCAAAACATCGGACACCACGCTTTTGTGGACCAGACCATGTCGTGTGGCATGATCTGGTCCTTTAGACCATGGCATCCGAATATTTGGATGCCTGCCATTGTGTCAGATTTTTCTGACACCATGTGGCATCCGAAAAATCGGATGCCATTGCCTATTTTCGTATTTTTTTTTTTTGTTGTTTTGTTTTATTTTACATGGCTACAAATTATTTTGTCACCATTGTTTCCATTGGTGACTAATTATTTTCACTTAATGCTTGGTGAGTGATTATTATCTCACCATTGTTGGCTACAAATTTTTTGGACACCAATGATTTAAATTCAGTAGCTACATGGCTACAGATGATAATCACTCACCATATTTTTGTAGCCATTGCCTTGTATTCTTGTAGTAAAAAATATTCTTTTACATTAAGTTTTTTTAAAGTTACGATTGCCCCGATTTTATCTTGTGCAATGGTAGTCAAAATTATGTTTTCTTTAAGTTTTTTAATAGTAGCAACTATCCCAATATATTTTCTTTTTTATTTTTCTATATCCATATATTAATTTATTTTTACTTTTTCTATTCATATTTCATGCTACAGACGGTAATACAAATCATAAAAAAGTAACAAATACACAAAAAATACTTTCCGTAACATGACGTCAAATATGATTCAGCAACCTTTAAACATTAGAAACCCAAAGACTTTAATAACTAAAACTAAAATTCTATTCAAATATTTGAAATATCTATTGCTCTGCGTATTATTATGCATGACAAAATATTCTTTGTTGCATGTAAATGGATGACTACTTAAGAAAAGCTATCATATTCTGTGTATTTTTTTAAAAGCTTATTAAGAATAAATCGTCAAAAATAATTAATTTGTGCAAGATTATTCTCATCTTTACATGCTTAAAGTCATGAAAAAATTAAGATTTATATAGTAAGTGCTATTTAAGAACCATACTGAATTATTTTTACAATTTTCTTTTCACGGTTGTGTTTCTAAGCGTGACACATGTAAGAATTATATTTAATTATATTATGATTTTTTCTAATTGAAATAGATAATTAATGATTTAGCTAATCTTAAACGTAACTTGTAGTGAGATGTGCTAGTTTGGAAATAAATTAATGATTAATAATATTTTCCTCTATTGTGCAATGAACTACTTGTTTAAAACTATACATTGAAATTATTTTTTATAAGTGATAAACTGACAAATTAAGGATGATAATAAATTAACCTTCTGAGATTTTTAATCTTTTATCAAAATATAAAGTTTTTGGACATGTGTTAATTGTTAACAATCAAACGAATTAGTTTTGAATATACATACCCGAGTGCAACAAGAACCGTTCTTTTCTCTTAATTAATAAAACCCCTTTTAAATGGTAATTACAAGTCTATGACCGGGCCATTTTTTTATTGGCAAAATTTTATTAGTGCAAAGTAGTACATGAGATAGACTAGGGTAAGGAGAACCATTATATTCTTTCCCATAGGCAAAAGAAATTTTTATTCAACAAATAAATAAGTACAAGATATACTTAGTAAATGGTCAAAAGTAGAAAGTTGGAGAATTGGAATATTTAAAGATAGAGTACCAAGAAACTTGGTCCATGGATTTAATATAGCTTTAAGATTTAATTTTTAAGTTAAAGCTTGGAGCCAAAGTGGTTATAATGTTTGTTCTAGCAATTCAATCTAGTTACGGGTCAACACCTAGTGACTGAGTGAATTGAAGGAAATAAAATTCTGACCTATAGTTTTGAGAAACTTTTTGATCTAATTTTAAATTTATTTTTTGATCTATCAAGAGCAATTGACAATATCATTGTAGAATTTAGCGATATTTATATGAGAGCAAGTATGTAAAAAGACTAAACACACCTTCAAAGGCATGCACAATTTTTTCGCCTAACTTTTGACCTATGGGGCAACATCACCAAATTAATCTATATTTTGACCTATCGGAGAATATACTTGATGCGGGGTATTTTCGTCTGGATACGTGTCCACTCTCCAACACTCCACGTCAGAATGCTTCAGTCCCTAATGGATCCTTAAGCAGCTTTCGCGTTCGGAACCTGCACTCAACACCACACGTAAACTAAGCCGGTGCCTTCCCGGCGAATGCCCTCCGACGCTCAAGTCAGATGGGTCGAAATATGAGATCTCGTTGTGCGAGATAATAGATCGAAATAATAGATCAAAATGCACTGAATAGGTCAAAAACAAACACCTCGAAGTGGCACAATAAGTCGAAATGAAGGTCTTCAAATAGATCGAAATGAAGACTCCAAATAACTCGAAATGCACTCAATATAGGTCGAACGAGAGCTATTTCAAATAGCTGAAAATGTTTGCTCTATAACTCGAATTCGACTAATATTGCTCAGAATGAATGCTTGAAAATATAAAAACGTACCTGAAAATGAGGCATAGGACCCCCTTATATAGTATTAAGAGTTCTTATTCAGCTAGAATTGCACTCCAAGTAGAACTATGATTCAAAATAGCTCGAAATAGAGCTATTTTGGAATAGCTCGAAATGGCCTCCAAAATAGGTCGAACTATGCCTCAAATAGATCAAAATGGGCCCAGATAGCTCGAATTGGGCTTGATATAGCTCGAAATGAGCCTGTTTGGGCCCAAATTGGGCCTGCATGGGCTTGATTTGGGCCTACTTGAGCCTATTTCTGAGTTTTGCATTGATTTGTAATTTTGCATTAAAAAATAATGGTGCTGACGTGGCATAATATGTCCCGAAATACGCTAGTGGTACTATATCAGATATTATGACGTGGCGGTACCGAAATATGGTACGTCATGGAGTCCCCCATTTTGTAAGAGTAATGTGTAGAACATTGGTCATACAAATTATAAAATAAGTCAAGTAACCGAAAATTGTGCAACGAAAGCGGCCTCGGTGTGAAAAACCAACATTTTGGGAAAATATAATCAAACTCGAAACTAGGTTGAATTTGCTATTTTTGGTAACTCGAATTAAAGTAGATCGAATTTAGTACCTGAGGTAATAACTCGAAATTCAGTAGATTGAATTTAGTACCTGAGGTAATAACTCGAAATTCAGTAGGTCGAAATTGACATATAGGTCGAAAAAGGCTGTAGGTCGAAATGAGGGCATTTCCGTAATTTTTGGATCATTTCCCCTATAAATACTCCGCACTGAAATTCATTTCCCATTTCTCGCGCACGCTGTAACCCAAAGAGCTTAGAAATTAGGTCGAAATAGATATGTCGAATTAGTCAGAGAGTGAATAGTGAGGATAGCTCGAAATACGTCTAAAATAGCTCGAAAATTTCCCAAAATAGCTCAAAAACCTGCAATTTTACTTGTTTGTCCTCCGTAAGTCGAAATTACCCTGATAACTCAAAATAATAGGTCGAAAGACCCCAATTATTTCGAGTTATCACGCTTGTAAAAAAATTCAAATTTTGAAAATTCTTAGCATGTGCTAAAACGAGCCAATTTTTTGCAGATTTTGCTACAACGGCTCGTCTTCGGCGCAACCGATCTCCGAGGCGTGTTTCTATCCCACCGTCACAGTCTCGTCCTCGACTATACAATAACTCACGCGACCAATCTCGTCCGTCTTCCTCACGATCCTACCAGAACCATCACAGCAATCCTCGCAATCCGAACACAAGGTGCCCGGCATCACCCTACCGGCCTCGTCAATCGCAGCCTGAAAAGATCCGAGTTCCTGGTGCACCCAAGCTGTTCGTACCTGCTCAAAGGTCATACTAGCGGCGTGATCCCAACGAAGAACTGTTCATCGACCTTGATCCTCGTTCAGGTAATCACTCACCTTGAACCTTTTTATGGCGCACATTTTCGATAGCGAGTCTACAAGCAATAGTAGCCGTGAAAGCACTAGGTCCAATAGGTCGAAAGATGACGAGTCCAGTAGCAATAGTAGTGACGATTCCTCAGATAACACTTCGTCCATTGATGATAGGGACTAAGATAGGGAAGTAGACATCTTAGGTGAGGATGAGCATGATATTACTTCTGCTAGAACTAGCATTGTTCCGTATATAGCTCCACCTTCTGATACCCCCAACCCTGGCCCGACTACTGATGCTCCTTCTATTAATCCCACCATAGTAGATGAGACTATTGAGGAGTTAGCCACCGAGGGTATTAATTTAAACTCTCCTGCTCCAAGCCCTATCGACAACATTCTCAATTTTGGCCAATATCCTCCAGTTTTGCCACATGATATAAGTTATTACTGCGAGACCTTCGATATTCTGGATACCTACCAAGTGATAGTTTCAAGGCTAGACGATAGGATGAATAACCCGCCTGAGGGGTGTCTCACCGTGTTTAACGGTTACATTCAGTGCGGTCTTAGGTTTCCTATTGACCCAGTAGTATCCGAAATAATGAGCTCCTTGAACTCCTGCCCTTCACACTTTGCACCAAACGCGTATACTCAGATGTATGCGTATGTTATACTCACCCGCGTCTTCAACCTGCCTTGTTCGGTGAACGGTTTCTGGCAACTGTTCCTGGTCAAGTTTCGCAACAAGGGCATCGACGCAGGGTTCTATTTTTGAGTTCAAGGAAGAAGCAGTGCTTCCTTTCCGACTTGCAGTCGAGTTTCGCGGCGCACTGGAAGAAGCAATGGTTCTTCGTGAAGGAGTCCAAGCCACAGGAATTCTGATTCAAGAGGCTTTGTACCGACGCTCGTCGGTCGCCACCGTGTCCTGCTGCTGTCTACACCCAGACAATGATCGACATGCTTAAGGAGCATCAGTTTGATGCATTTGAGTTGACCACGTCCGAAGTCTTGAGTCTTCCCTTTTTGGTATATTGTTATGAATGTTACTGTTTTTTCGTTTTTCATTTCTTTATTCTTTTCATGTCATCTAACCTTTAATTATTTTTGCTTTGCAGAGCGGATATTCATGGACAAGACAAAGAAGAGGCTTGCGGCTACGAAGAGGAGTGCCAACGCACCACCGACTGCGGCGGTTATTCCTGAGAAGACGAGTCGTCGGGGCCCCAAGTCTGCAGGTGGTTCCAGCTCACAGGCTCCCAACGCCCCTACTCCCCCTACTGCTGCTACTGGCTCGACACGGGGGTCGAGTCGTGGTAGGGGCTCTGCGTCTGTTCCTTCTTCTGCTCCTTTACAGTCAACTTCCACTGCTGCTCCCTCTTCACCGCCAGTCGATGCTGAGCCATTCATCCCGGAGCGTTCTCCTCCGCCCCCGCCTTTGACTGAGAGAGTGAGGATCCAGCCAGTTGTGGATGCTGTTCGGCAGGGGAACGAGACTGGCCTTGATCCGAATGCGAGGAAGATGCCTTCTTCTTTTGAGGACCGTCGAAGTGGCAAGCGGCTTGCGCATGACACGTCGAATACTTTTGAGCCTGGCGAGCTAGACATCGATGCCGAGGAGATCGTTCGGGCTTCCATTGAGGCGGGTTAGATTAAAATGACTGCCACCACCGCCCTTGGACTGATGAAAGGCTTCATGCCAGCTTTCGATCGCCAGCTGTACTTCAAGGAGCTCGGCCACGAGAAGTTGATCAGTCGCATGGCGCTTTCCATGTGCAAGGTTAGTACACCTTATCGTTTTGTACTTTACTAAGTTATTATGCCAATTGCTCTATTTTTTGTATGTTGTCCTTTGTACTAACTTTCATTGTCTTATGCAGTTCTTTATCAATGACCAGACAATGGCGGAGAACTTTGACATCGCCATGACTTCTCAGAGCCAGTACAACGCGATGTTGGAGAGGCATCGTAGCACAGCGGTCCAGGCCCAGGTCCTTGAGAAGAAGGCCAAGGATGAGGCGGCGAAAGTTGAGAAGAACTTGGAGGTGGTCGTTGGTGACTTGCAGCGTTACACTACCGAGTTAGAGGCTACACACGTTGCTACTGCTGCTACCCAGAAAGAGCTTATGGAGGAAAAGCTGCTCAGCTTACTCAGGATCTTCTCAATGCCAATGCGGTGATTGATGATCACGCTGACACGATCAAGGCACTGACAGATGCCGTTGCGGCTGCTGATGAGGCGTGCGCAAAGCTCAAGGCTGAGCTAGCTTCTGTTAAGGCCGCCCTCCTGACTGCTGAGCAGGATGGCTATCAAAGGGCGATGTGTGAGGTAATCTTTTTGCTCTAACTTTTTCCTTTCGCAATACATTCTTTATCTTGTGTTGATGTTTTAGTTTTGTGATTATGTTAATGCAGGAGCTTCTTGACGATGAGAAGGTATCCGTGGCCATCGAGTTCTTCCCCTCCGCTACTTGGGAGGAGATCGCCATGACTAGGGGCGGGTATGACACGACGAAGGGCTACAACAAGGCCTTGGATGATGTCATAGCCCGAGGTGCTCTTGATGCGGGGTTCAAGAAGGAGGATTTCGACATCCTCGACTGCCTGAAGGAGGACGACGCTGAGGCTGCTGAGACCTCACGCACTGCCACCACTGCTGTTGATCCCGCTCTTGAAGGAGAGGTTGGTTTGCCTAAGCATGATCCATTTGCCCCTGTTTTCCCCTTACAGCAGGTGTGGCTTTCGGATTACTTGGTTGACCATCCTTCTACTTCCGCTTCTGCTGTGCCGTCTGTGACACTTGAGGAGGGTGAGTTGGCCTTCGACCCTCAGGTTCTCGAGGTTCCAATGGAGACAGATCATGCGATGCCATATGCTCCCGCTCCAGTCGCCGCGTTGCGTTGATCTCTCCTGTCGACGACACTGGCTCTCTGAACGAGTCGTTTGAGGACATCCAGGAGTAGAGTCAGGGCGTCGTGGAGTCGCTTGGGTTGGACCTTCGCCCTTGATCATTCTTTGACTGGCCTGCGTGCCTTTTATCCGGCGTTTGTGCCTTAGCTTTTTAGAACATCTTTCCATTCGTACAGTATTTTTTGATTTAGTACTTTTTGTTGACGTTTGCGCGTTTTTCGCGCTTATCCCTGATTTTTTAGTACATATTGAATTTTGACATTGCTTTGTGTCTTTTTGCCTTATGTGTTTTTATCTTTTTGCTTCTTTTGTTGATGAATGTGTTTTCCATACTTGTATGCTTTGTGGTCAAGTACTTGTGCATATATCTTGACTTTCCATGCTTATTGTGTTAGCGTTGTTTGTTGAAGTACTTGTGTTTTATTTATGAGTACTTGTGTTCGTTTTGCGAGTGCTTATGCTCAGCTTTACGAGTGCTTGTGCCCGTTTTTATGAGTGCTTGTGCTCATTTTGCGAGGACTTGTGCTTGGGTTTACGAGTGCTTGTGCTCCTTTTATGAGTGCTTGTGCTCGGCTTTACGAGTGCTTGTGCTCGTTTTATTCTAAGTGTTTATACTTATATGTTTGAGTGTTTGAACTCAATTTTAATTAGGCTTGTGTTGATTAACATGTAGGTAGGATGTAGGCAAACAATCAAACTTGAATAAAATAAGAGATTTTATAAGTTTTGGGACTGAACTCGAGTAACTTCCGAGTTGCCTACGTATCCTGCCGTATATAGGTGGCTAGGAATCAAGTCCCCGTAGTTCGATGCTAAGTATTACAATTGAAGTCCAATTGAAGTCCACATGCGGAGACTCGTAATTCGTAAAAGAATAAGCAAATAAAGCATTGAAACTATGATCCTATCGTGCCACAAGGCTGTTAGAATGCTAGTATCCTAACTGTAAAACTTTCTCAAGTTCTTGACGTTCCAGGGGCGTGACAAAGTCCTTCCACCCAACTCTTGTAAGTAATAATATCCTTTGACGCTTGCTTTCTCAACTCTGTATGGTTCTTCCCAGTTCGGCTTCAACTTCCCAACATGATTAGTAGCTTCAACTTTCCTCAATACCAAGTCCCCCACTTGAAAGTCTCGAAAACGAACCTTGTTATCGTATGCTTTAGCCATCATAGATTTGTAAGCTTGAGTGTGTTGGTAAGCTTCTTCCCTTGATGCTCCTATCAGTTCAAGGTCCATTTTTCTTGCTCTTATTGCTTCTTCCTCATCGTATGTGACAATACGATAAGTTGGCATCCCTATCTCTGCAGGTATCACTACTTCAAAACCATATGTTAGCAAATATGGAGTCTCTCCAGTTGAAGTTCGAGGCGTTGTGCGATATGCCCATAGTATTCCTGGCAGCTCCTCTGCCCTTTCGTCCTTCTCCTTCCAACCCTTTCTCCAAGCTCTTCACCAATGTATTTTTGGTAGCCTCAACTTGTCCGTTTGCTTCAGGATGCGTAACAGATGTGAACCGTTGTTCAATTTTCATGTCCTTGCACCAGTCTTAAATCTTAAAACCTTGGAACTGCCTTCCATTGTCGGAAACTAATACCCTTGGATTTCCAAATCGACATACGATATTCTTCCAAATAAATTGCTTCACATTAGCCTCCGTTATTGACAGAAAAGCTTCGGCCTCAACCCACTTGGTGTAATATTCCACTGCCACCAATAACCATTTTCTACCACCAGAAGTTGTTGGCATTGGTCCAACAATATCTATCCCCCATTGATCAAATGGACATCCATAGCTCACTATTGTCATAGGTTGTGCAGGTGTATGAATAATCTTTGAATGTAGTTGACAACTTATGCATTTCCTAGTGTAATCCATAGCGTCTCTCATAATAGTTGGCTAAAAATATACTTGCCGGAGTATTTTCTGGGCCAAGGATCGTCCTCCTGAATGATTTCCACAGCTTCCCTCGTGAATCTATCTTAAGACTTGTTTAGCACAGTCTTAAGACTTGTTTAGCCTGTGCTGGCGCCAGACACCTTAAGAGTGGTCCTTCGAATGAGCTTTTGTAAAGTTCTCCATTGAACATTGACAATCTCGTCGATTTGTACTTGAGCCTTCTGACCGCTTGTGGATCAGTTGGCAGATTTCTGTTTTGTAAATAGTCAATAATTTCGTTCTTCCAACATTCCTCAACCTCACCTTTCAACAAATACTTTAGCGGTACTTGCAAATCGCGACAGGGAGTCAGCCCGCTTGTTTTCCGCTCGTGGGATTTGTGAAATAGTAAATGTCTCGAAATTTGATGTAACTTTTTAGCTTGTCAAGATACTTCACTATTGCAGCCTCCTTAGCTTCATACCTCCCCTCGAATTGATTAACAATCAGTTGTGAATCCGTGAATGCAACAAGTTTTGTTATCCCCAATGATTTTGCCATTTGAATTCCAGCTAGCATAGCCTCATACTCAGCCTGATTATTAGTAACTTGAAAATTCAATCTTATAGCATAGTCAAATTCTCTTCCATCCGCCGATCTTAAGTAGACTTCAGCGCCACCAGCATCAACTGTGGAAGATCTGTTCACGTGCAAAGTCCATGTTTCCTTTGCAATCCCAGATGTATCCTTTTTACTTTCCTCCGTCACCATGGCTACATCGGGCGCTTGTTCTGCCTCTGATATAGTTTCCGCCACAAAGTCTGCCAACCTTTGTGCTTTAATCGTAGTCTTTGGTAAATACTCCAATCCATACTCCCCTAGCCCAATCGCCCACTTCACTAGTCTGCCTGA
Source organism: Misopates orontium (assembly GCA_946800315.1). NCBI lineage: Eukaryota > Viridiplantae > Streptophyta > Magnoliopsida > Lamiales > Plantaginaceae > Misopates > Misopates orontium. Next base: position 23,611,745 of record OX326946.1, read on the forward strand.
TGTTTCCGGTTTTGCCATAACTTGCTTCAATGGTTGATTAGTTAGGACAGTGATCGGATGTGATTGAAAATATGGCCTCAATTTTCGTGCAGTTATCACGAGTGCATATGCTAGCTTTTCAATTTCAAGATAGTTTAGTTCTGCCCCATTCAACACTTTGCTCACGTAATAGATTGACAGATGTCTCCTATCTTCTTCGCGCACGAGTATTGTACTCAATGAATTTTTTCGTTATGGCCAAGTAGAGATATAACATCTCGTTATCCTTGGGCTTAGATGATAATGGTGGTGTCGTGAGATAGACCTTTAACTGGCAAAAGGCTTCCTCACAATCTTCAGTCAAGACAAACGTTGGTGTCTTGCGTAGCTTCTTAAAGAAAGGTAAGCTTTTCTCCGCAGAATGTGAAATGAAACGGCTAAGTTCCGTAATTCTCCCCACCAAGCGTTGCACCTCGCGAACGGACTTGGGAGATGGTAGATTGATTATAGCCTTAATCTTGTCTGGGTTAGCTTCAATGCCTTGCTCGTTTACCATGAATCCCAGAAATTTTCGTGCCTTGACTCCGAATGTACACTTCTTTGGGTTTAACTTCATTCTGTATTGTTTCATGATACCAAAAGCCTCATCAAGATGTTTAACGTGATCTTCCACCTTTAGACCTTTTGATAAGCATGTCATCATTGTAAACCTCCATAGTCTTACCAATTTGATGGTAGAAAATCTTTGCTACCAACCTCTGAAAGGTTGATCCTGCATTCTTCAAGCCAAACGGCATCACTCTGTAACAGAATATGCCTCTGTCAGTGATAAATGCCATTTTGTGTTGATCCTTTACCACCATCAGGATTTGATGAAATCCGCTCTGTGCATCGCAGAGACTTAATAATTCGCACCCAGCTGTAGAGTCAACCACGAGATCAATGTAATCCACACACATTCGCCATACAGTCGGTTTCTTTGGTACAAGTACAACGTTGCTGAGCCATTCAGAGTATCGTACTTAAAATATGTGACCCGCAGCTAACTTTGTTTGTACCTCCAATTCTGCAGCCTTGTTCTTTTCATCACTGAAGTGTTTCTTCTTCTGTCGATCAGGCTTAGCATTTGGATTGACATTCAGGTGATGTACCGCACTCGAGGGTCTATTCCCTTCAAATCTGAGTCCGTCCATGCAAATACATCAAAATTTCTCCGCAAGCATTCCAACAATGCCTTCTTAGTCTCAAATGGCAACTCGCTACCGATCTTAATGACCTTGTCAGGCTCATTGTTCACTAGAATAACCTCTTTGAATTCTCCAGAGGGTTTCATGCGCTCAATATCCCATTTTTTCTTGTAACGCAGGGTAGTCTTATCCTCCTTCTCCTCTTTAGTCTCCTTCGGCACAAGTTTCTCATTCGTAGAGTCAAGATTATCTGGCATCTTTGTATGATCCTCATGTGTTGTAAGCACCATCTCTGTATCCATATGTTCATTTATTCCAGGTGTTTCAAAAGGATGGATCTCGATTATCGCAACATTGGGATCAGTTTTCGCCTTAATTAGTTTCGTTGATGTGACGTAGCAACTCCAAGAGTCATGATAGTTTGTAGTAAGTTCTGCGATTCCCCCAGGTGTCGGAAATTTGATCTTTTGATGAACCGTTGATACGATCATGGCAAATGCAGTTATTCCTGGCCTTCCAACCAATACCTTTTATGCAAAAGAAATGTCAACAATGAGATATTCCACATTCAAAGTTCTCATTCGTGGATTTTCCCCAAAGGATGTTGGTAACATTATCCTTCCGACAGGCTTAACTTCGCCTCCTCCAAATCCTAATAACGAAGAATTTACTTCCGTGATCTCATATTGTCCTAACTTCATCTGTTGCAATGCATCCATAAAGATAATGTTGGCTGAGCAACCATTATCTATCTTGATTCTCTTTACCACATGATTTGCAATTACTGCTGAAACTACCATAGTGCAATTTAGGTATTGAGCCTCCTTAGCTTGTGAAGACAAGCTATCAAAATCACTATCATCGAATGTGATCCTTGTATCTAACTTATCTACTGCGAAGACAAGATCAATCTCTGGACGTTTCAAACGCTCATTGTGTATGTCGCGTTAAATCCATTTTCTGCTTGTGGCTGAGTCAGCGCCAGTCGGTCCTCCAGCAATCACATTGATTCCATTTTCAGCAGCATCGTTGATGTTACCCTTCTTACGCCTAGGTTCATCCTTCTTCTCATGTGGAGATCGACTCTGTTTATGTCCACCTGATGACTTTTCCTCTCGCGGTTCCTTATTCTCAAGGACGTACTCAATGTGTTTCCCATCTTGAATAAGTCGTTCAATTTTGTTCCTCAAGGGTTTGCACTCATTAGTATAATGCCCATTTTTCCTATGGAACTTGCAATATTTCCTTGACTGCTTCGTTTCATCGGTCTCTCTAAAGGGTTTAGGTGGTGTGAATATCCCACCATCCTTAGCGATTGCTTAAATTTCACCAATTTGTTTTCTCAATGGAGTATAGTTATCGAAATTCTTGAAAGGTGGTTGATTATGATCACGATCTTTCCCTCTACCATCCTTGCTCCAGTCTCTATTCTCCTTTCCTCTAGGGAGTTCTGGTGAATCCATCAGTCCCTGATTCATAGTGGCCTCTTCAATGTCAATAACACTCCGAGCAAGATCCATGATTTTCTCAATAGAGGTTGGTGCTTCCCAAGTGATTACTTCTATCAGCTTCTTACTCTAGCACCGATTTTCTAACACAAAGATAACCAAATCAACAGTAGGTGATTGCACTCGTCCAATCTCCACATTGAGACATTCTATGTACTTTCCCAATGGTTCATTATGCTTTCTGTGGATATTGAATAGACAACTTGGAGATTTCTTCTTCAATCGATAAGTAGTGAACTTCTTGATGAACATGCTTCTGAATTGTTCCGATGATTCAATTGTGCGTGAACGCAAGTTCTTGGACCATTCCTTGGCAGTTCCCCTCAGACTTAGTGATATTAACTTTGCCCTTAAGTTCTCATTGTAGCCCAGAATCTGCAATTTTGCATCCAAGTCATCAAAGTGCACTGCAGGATCAGCCGTTCCATTATACTTCTTCATCTCAGGAAGAATAGTTCCTTCTTTCAGTGTTAACTTGATGATTGCCTCACAGAATGGAGTCGGCTTCTCGACTAATGGAATATGTTCAGCAATGACAAGTTCTGGCCTTGGGATAACTCTTTCATGCAGATCCCTGTTTCTCCCAGCTGTATGACTTGCGGCTGGACGAACGTCAGAACCTCTCTGCCTTGAGTTAACTTCTCCATCTCTAACAGTTGCTCGGCTTGGAGCTCTGTTTGCAGGTTCTCACTGAACGTCGATTTCTCCGTTCAGGGGAAGGTGACGGATCCCTCCGAGTAGGTCTTGTCAACCTTGTATGAGTGTGTTTCCTCGAATCAGCACGACGTTGCGTCTGATGAGTCCTTGCTTGCTGCACCGATGTTTGTTGTGCATTTGGTACTTGAACATTCTGCTGCACGGCAGTTTTAGCCAATTGTTGCACTATCATTGGTACCATAGTCCTTTGCAAGGCTGTCATGATTTGATCCAATTGAGCAGGATTCAATAGTTGTTGTTCCGTGGAAGGAACTTCAGGTTGATTCGTTGCATCACGTGGTGGCTCTAAGGGGGTATTGGGTGCTGCCGCTGATGTATGCTCAGATGCATCAGTAACCCGATTATCATCCTCCCTTTGTGATCTAGTCCTTGCTGCTACTCCATTTTTTTATGTGGCTCTGGATGAGCCATTATATTAGTGTTAGTGTTTGTTACTAAGTGCATATAGAGGTCCCCATAGACGGTGCCACTGATGTGGGGTATTTTTGTCTGGATACATGTCCACTCTCCAGCACTCCACGTCAGACTGCTTCAGTCCCTACTGGATCCTTAAGCAACTTTTGAGTTCGGAACCTGCACTCAACACCACACGTAAACTAAACCAGTGCCTTTCCGACGAAGGCACTCCGACACTCAAGTCAGATGGGTCGGAATATGAGATCTCGTTGTGCGAGACAATAGATCGAAATGCACTGAATAGGTCGAAAGCAAACACCTCGAAGTGGCACAATAAGTCGAAATGAAGGTCTTTAAATCGATCGAAATGAAAACTCCAAATAACTCGAAATGCACTCAGTATAGGTCGAACAAGAGCTATTTCAAACAGCTCGAAATGATTGCTCTATAGCTCGAATTCGACTAATATTGCTCGAAATGAATACTTGAAAATAAGGCATGGGACCCCCTTATATAGTATTAAGAGTCCTTATTCAGCTACAATAGCACTCCAAGTAAAACTATGATTCAAAATAGCTCGAAATAGAGCTATTTTGGAATTACTCAAAATGGCCTCCGAAATAGGTCGAACTGGGCCTCTAATAGATCAAAATGGGCCCAGATAGCTCGAATTGGGCTAGATATAGCTCAAAATGGGCATGTTTGGGCCCAAATTGGGCCTACTTGAGCCTATTACAGAGTTTTGCCTTGAATTGTAATTTTGCATTAAAAAATAATGGTGCTGGCGTGGCATAATATGTCCCGAAATACGCTAGTGGTACTATATCGGATATTATGACGTGGCGGTACCGAAATATTGTACATAAATACTGTTTTTGCCCTTGCTCCAACTACAGAAGACTCTGAACATATTATAGCATTCAAATTAGTTTGCAACGCAATTTTGATGAGTTTTTTAAGTACACTCCTTTAAGCTAGCATGCATATTTACTAATTACTTCACTGCTTGTTATTCTTCATTTGGAATCTTCTTATATTTGTTTTCATATTTTGTAGGTTTAAGAAAGAATTCGCCATAAAGGAAACACAATGAAGCAAACTTGTGTGATTTACTAGCATCTCCTTGTTAATACTCCTTTTGATTCTAGCATTAAGTTATTTGTCTTATGTATGTTATGACTAGTACTAGGCCTCATTGCCTATGTTGTCGGTAGACCAAGTAGATACACTAGTCGTAAGGCCCCTAAAATTTGGAAGAAAATAAATGTATTTTTGAATTTTCACTTTAGTCTTTAACTTTTTACCCCAAAAGTTTTGAAAAAGTTACAATTTAGTCCTTCACCTTTTGAGAATTTTATGATTGACCATAAATTTGTTTTTTTTTATTAGCGAATAAAATTTTATTCAAATGAACGAAAACATGGAGTACAAGAAATACTCTCAAGAACATAAAAGCAACCAGCCAATGGAGCGAAACAAGACACTCAGTCGGCTGAGAATACCAATTGACGAAAGAAAAAAGAAAGTCACTATTATTTGCATTAAACTAACTCCAGGATTTAACTTTTATAAACTCGCACGACTTCTCCAAATCAATTTGGGCATTTCTGAAACAACAACCATTTCTAATCCTCCATAGCTCCTAAATCCCAAAGAACCACACCTGATATCATTCTTCGATACCTTTCTTCAAAGGCCATAAGCTAAGGAACTGCTCATAGTGATCCATTGTCCTTTGTTGTAGCGCCGAAGAAAAATCAAACCATTTCAGCACTTTCATCCAGATTTGGACAGCAACATCGCATGTAAAAAATAAGTGCTCTGAATTTTCCTCAACCATCCCACAAAGACCACATTTTGTGTTCCCTCCATCCAACTCAACGCCACGCCGCTGCAAATTACATTTACCCAGAATTCGGTCACGCATCAGCCTCCACGCAAACAACAATAGTTTATGGGGAGCTTTCACTTTCCACGGATGTTTAAGCGGATCAGAATTGTCTAAGGGTTGTAATGCATTCCTCACCGTTTCGTATGCTGACTTTGTGGAAAAAGAACCTGACTTATCCGCTGTCCATTCCCACCGGTCGTCTGAGTCGATCTGAAGTGGAACGCCTCGAAGGAGACTTTCCAGTTCCTGAAATGAACTTGCTTCCCATTCGAAAAAATCCCTGCCCCATCTCCAGTTCCAAACCCATGAATTCTCAATCCACTGACCCATGTCGCAAACCAATGTATCTTTATCACAAGATAACGCAAAGAGTCTATTGAAACGTGATTTAAGGCACTCGTTACCGATCCACACATCCAACCAAAAGTGTACTTGGTTCCCCTTTCCCAATCGAATTTTTAGTTTTTCTTGAAACCAATCGGAAAATGGAGGATCTCGATCTAGGGGAGCAACATCCCTCCACTATATTGAGCTGGACTTACAGATACGATTGCTACTAGCTCTCCACATGTTCTTCTCAAACCCGCCATACTTAGAACGAATTACTCTTTTCCACAAATTATCCGTTTCCGAAAGGAACCTCCATCTCCATTTTTTTAGAAGAGCCTTGTTAAAGCTTTCTAGCTGTTTAATGTTCAATCCGCCATTCCCTTTATTCAAGCAAACTTCTTCCCAATTGATCCACGCTATCTTCTTTTCATCGGCACCACCTCCCCACAAAAAATTCCTTTGTAAACTTGTTAGAATATGAATCACATTCTTCGGAGCCCTGTAGAATGAAAACATGTTAGTAGGTAATCCAACTAACACAGCATTAGTCAAGACAACTCTCCTTGCAAAAGATATAGGGCAACTTCTCCAACAAGGGAGTTTATTATGGATCTTCTCAATAAAAGATCTCCATGTTTCCACTCGTCTCGGATTAGCTCCTATTGGGATCCCCAGGTAATTAATAGGGAGTTTCTCGACCTTACAATTGATTAGCTCTGCAAATCTGGACACTTCCACATCATTTACATTCAGTCCAATTAAACTACTTTTTGAGAAATTAACCTTTAGACCTGACGTAAGTTCAAAGTTTCTCATCACCACCTTCACTGCCCATACATTCTCTGCACTAGCCTCAAAGAACATCATTGTATCATCAGCATATTGCGTATGAGTTATTACAATATTATCCTGCCCAACCTTCACCCCTTTAATGGCCTGAATCGTCACAACTTTCTTAACCATAGCGCTTAAGCCCTCAGCCACTATAGTGAAGAGAAAAGGAGCAAGTGGGTCGCCTTGCCTGATGCAAATGAGGAGATGCTAACTCCAAATGAGAAAGGTGACTAGGTGGAAGATGCTAAAGATTCAAGTGATGAACCAAGAAAGACTTTTAATGGGTCAATTACTAGAGGACGTGCTAAGAAGATGGGATCAGCTTTATTTGGGCTAATCAAAGAGGCTTGGGTCCACAATGATAAAGGAAGCTCAACTAATCAATCTAGATGGTCAAATCTGATCCAAGTCAAGTCTTAGAAAGACTACAATATTCAAAAACGAGATTTAAGTCTTATTTACCTTTCCTAGTTATAGTTTAATGCATTTCTCTTTCCAAAGGTTGGCTATTTAATGTATTTTCATTTCCTATGTTTTGTTTGGCTCCACGGCTGATTATGCCTATATATTGGAGGCTTTTCCATGTAAAAGAATCAACTCAGATTTTATAAACATTTTGTGAGAATTATTCTCTTTGGTTCTTTGAAGAACTTTTTCAGAACTTATCAAACGGGTTCATCACCCCCGTTTGTGGCGTTCAAACCTGACTTATCAAACGACACCCTTCGCAACCGTTTGTGGTGTCTTCATATACCAAGGTTCTTGTTTTGCATCAAGTAGTGGGTCACGGTCTGTATACCAAGGTTCCTATTTGTGCTAAGGCAACGGGTCGAGGTTCCATCCATCCTCCTGAAGATAAACGATCCTACACTTCTAAAATACAAGTTTCCATCATTCCTTGGTGGATATCGTATCATTTGGTATCACAAGCAAAGGTTCTTATCAATCAGGTTCTATCCGTTATTGTTTAATCTTTTGATTGTCAAAAACATCTATCTTTAGTCTAGTTTTGTTATTGTAGTATTTCAGCTGTTCAAAAAAAAAAAACCGTTAAAAATATTTCGTTCCTAAAAAAAGAGTACCAATAATAAGAGCTTAAGGTACAAAAAAACAAAAAAAAAAAGAACGAAAATCAAGAGGTGCAAAAAAAAAGTACCAGATTTGTAGTTTGTTCATTTGTTCTACTTTGTTGGATTCATTGTGACAAGTACCATAAGTCTATTCACCAAAATTTGATCGAGATTCACACTTGGGTTTGGATTTGCTGCTCGAAGTTGATATACTTTGTTTTGATTCTGTTTGGATTAGTTCTAAAAGAACCTATAGAGAATATTGAGTGGAAAAAGGCAGAGTGTGAGATTAATAAAGGGAAAAAGCCAACAGATTTTCGAGTGAAAACACGAGTGACATTTTGAGTGAAAAATACAAACTTGAGAGTTAACACGTGAGGGAGTGTTGTGAGGTCCATTCTTTATTTTCTAACTTTTCTTTGTAGGTTATCATGTCCAACTATCAAGAAGGAAGTAGTAATGATGGAGCACCTCAACAACCAATAATGACTGAAGTTCAAATGCAAGCATTAATGGGGTACTTGGGAAATCTGATGAGAACGCATTTGGATCCAATCAATGAGAGAATGAATAGGGTAGAAAGGGAATCCACACAAAGGCGGCCTCCAAATGAACCCCATAGGCATCAAAGGGAAAGATTTCAGCCACGTGAATATGAAGAGTCATATGCAGCTGATTTTGAAGAAGACGTGGATAGGTTGTCAAACGTTGGGAATAGAAGGTGTGAGGGCAGATTTAGAGAAAATTCTAACTTGGGAAATATCAAAATTAACATTCCATCTTTCCAAGGTAAGAATGATCCCGAAGCCTATCTTGAGTGGGAAAAGAAAGTTGAGTTAGTATTTGATTGGCATGATTATGCCGAATTGAAGAAAGTTAAACTTGCTGCCATTGAGTTTTCCGATTACGCTATTGTATGGTGGGATCAACTAACATTGAACAGGAGGCGTAATGGAGAACGTCCAATAGGCACATGGGAAGAGATGAAAGTGGTGATGAGGAAGTGATTTGTTCCAAGTCACTATTATAGGGACTTGTACCAAAAATTGCAGCGGCTTAAGCAAGGTAATAAGAGTGTGGAGGATTATTATCAAGAAATATAGATTGCCATGATTCGAGCTAATATTAATGAGGACCGAGAAGCTACAATGGGTAGATTCTTGAGTGGGTTAAATCAAGATATTCAAGATAGAGTGGAGATGCAACATTATGTGGAGTTGGAGGATATGGTACATATGGCTGTTAAAGTTGAGCAACAACTCAAGAGGAGGGGTACTCGTGCATCTCAAGGCTCAAGTTCATCTCTTTGGAAGTCAAACTATCCAAAGGAAGAAGAGAAGCCCATGGTTAAATCTAAAACTGATTCAAAGCAAGACCAGACCAGCCAAGGAACTTAAGGTAAATTTGATCCTTCAAATGCTAGAAATCGTGACATTAAGTGCTTTAAATGTCATGGCAGGGGTCATGTTGCCAATGAATTTCCAAATAGGAGAGTCATGTTGGTAAGGGATGATGGTGGATTTGAAACTGAAGATGAGGCTTGTAACGCCCCGAAAATTCTAAGTCGAAAAGATACAACTATTTGACCTTAACTGAATTCAGAACAAAAACATAATGAATCTCAATAGATTTATCACATTCTATACAAAACAAACTACAGTCTAAAAATTCAGGAAGAACAAATCTAACTCAATACAACTAAAACCAGTTTCTAAACAAAGCCCAAAATCACCAAATCTCTCATAACTATGCTCCCAATGTCTCATCCGGTACACGCGTAACTCTGAAAGGAATGAAGGAAAATGAAATATTTTTTGTGAGATAAAAATCTCAGCGAGTTCTCATGCGGTGTGTGAAGTGCAATTTTTCCTTTAAAAGAAAACCCTTTTGGAATGCAGAGGCACAACACAATAATAATTCACATACAATGGCATACAATATGCAGTACACAAAGTGTCAATCATTTACAGATATCAATATCCAATTTCTTTCAATTTCCAATATCGTCCCTCCTTACTGCCAATTCAAATTATATCCTTATCTCCCCGTCCAAGGAGCGACCCTGGAAACTGTCTGCATGCCATGGTACATGCTCGGTGATCCCAAAAGACACTACGAACCTCCCGCAGTGTCTAAAGGGAAGGGGCAAGGGAAACACAAAGCTTAACCGACAGCCCTCTGCTGCCCAGCGTCACTTCGTGCTACCCAAGCCAAATGGATCCACTACTAAACAAACGTATTCAAACGGCTTGATCAAACAATTAATTTAGTAATCTTTCATATTTACTTTTCTTACAGAACAAATCACATAAAGTGTCACAATTCAATGCAATGCGGCTGAATCTTTTTAAAGGCATGGATGAGAATCAATTAGAATAATTTCTCAAACGAAACAAACTTGCTCATGACCACAAAGCATGTAACCTTAAAACATTTCACACATTTATAGTAATATTACATACATATCTATACATGCATCCTTCCAGTTTTCGAAATAATAGAGTTTAGGAGAACTCACCTGAATCACCGTGCAAAGAGGACAAAATATCCAAAGGCTAAATCGAACTACCTAATAGGCGAAGAGAAATATCCATTAATGTTCTAACTCCAATCAAATCAAGTAAAATCTATAACGAACAAATCCTAACTTTCAACTCCGTATGTGTATATATATATATATATATATATATATATATATATATATATATATATATATATATATATATATATATATATATATATTCAGCTTCACATATTGTATTTTATACACACTAACAACATTCATGTTCTCGTATCTATCTTACATACATATATGGGAGGTCAATTACCTTACTTTTAAATACTTAGAACATACTTCATTCGTCCAACTCACCAACACATAATTCACAACACGCATACTTATACAATTTGTTCATGCTCATTGCAGCACTCAAAGTTCAAGTTTTGTCTTAAGTCGCCCATGCAATAACCAATTTCATTCCATCCTATAATTATATAATAAACTATTTTCCAATACTATGCTACCCTCTTGCTTCCAATTCAAACATAGAATAGTGAAAATTCCTCAATTGCATGCATTCAACTCTCAAACATCATATTATAATATTGTATGCAATTCTCTGCAGTATGTTAACATATATAAGCATAAAGATAAGCTCAAGACTTAGGTGGTGTTTGCAAATGCTTATAAAAGGGGTTTGTTCACTACTTTTCCTTAAAGCCACTTTAAGTGACTTTTAATAAAAAATCGGGAGTGTTTGCAAATCTTTTTAAAAAGCTACTTAAATCATTAATTAGGTGTTTGCAAAAATTAATGAGGAGTAACTTTTCTATTTAAAGACTTTTCAAAAATAACATAATTCCAAAAGCAGTTGGGGAAGCACCCTGGGCATGCTTTTGCGGCTTGTGCTTTTTCTGACTTTTTTTTAGACAATCAGAAGCAAAAGTCAGCATTCCAAACACTAAAAATGTGCTTTTGCGGCTGCAAAAGCCAACAAGCTCCTTTTATAAGCATTTGCAAACACCACCTTAATAGATCAAAAAGTCACACACGGTCATCATTGAGGCCCCAATATTAAAAGCATAATTACTTCTCCCAAATATTGCATGTAACATAACTAGTATTGGAACAATTAATAAGCAAAGAAAAGAGTGAGAAACAATAAAAATATTTACATGTTACTATGGGAAAGAAGCGCATTAGGTAGAACAAACAAAGGAAAGGAGTGGTGCCGTTGCAAATTGGGAAAAGAATGATAGCGGCTGACGAAGAGATTATGAGAAACCCTTAATCTTATTCAGTAACTAAATTATGAAATAATTACTGGTTTTCCTTTTATTTTATTTTTAAGGTTGTGGGCTAATTCCTTTTATGGGCTTTTAAATGCAAAAAAAAAAGGTCTTTACACACCACATAAAACTTATAAATCTAATTTTTCTTATAACTAGTCCGATTTTTTTAACAGAACACAAACCTTTAATTAATAAGTTTATAAGATTACACTTTTGTTAATTAAGGAAACTTCAAAATAAATTAGGAACGTCCATCTTATTTATAAAAAAAAAATCAGGGTATTACAATCCAACCCCCTTAAAAGAATTTGGTCCCCAAATTCTAATTTTTTATCAGCAAATAACTCAACATATCTCACAAAGTACTTTTTATTATGCAATTTTCTCAAAGACTAAAATAAAATAAAATAAAAATAAATAAAACCTTCTTAAATGAAGCATGTATATGAGGATGTCGTCCTAAAAGTGCAAGATCTATTTTCTAACCCAGAAAAACAAATAACAGAAATGCACATAAATAATGCTCTCATACAAAAAGGTCTAAGCCATGTGTCCCCAAACTAAGCCTTCTCCCCTTTTTTTTGTTTTTTTTTTTAAATATATATATATACCTAAATTAGAGGATAAATGTCGGTAGGATGTTCTCGAAAATAAGAAATCATCTATAGTTAGTAACGGTCTAAGAATTTTCCTAAAGCCAGGGATTAGGTAAACAAGATGTAAGTAAGCTGCACCATAATCGTATTATTGAAGTTAGCTGAAAAAGGGCTAGTAAAAATAAATATAGATGGTTGTTCACGTGATTCTCCTAAAGCACTAGTTGGGCTGTTGAGGGATCAGAAAAAAAAAAAAAAAAAAACTCAAACTTGGAATATCATGTATTCTTGGGATAAACAGGTAACATAGGAGATAAGAAACTGGCATAGTTTGTTTGAAATCTGTAGTCACTACATGAACAGAGTTTGGGTCGAAACAAATCATAAGGCAACAATACGAGTAGTCCAAAAGCAAGAAAAGGAAACTCTAAAAATATCGTTAAACATTACACAAGCACATGTGTTATAAAGGTAAACGCAAGTAAAACTGATATATCTTATTTATTTATTTCATGATAGAGAAAAGTAGCGCGTAAAGTCGACATAACAAATCAATTAAAATACTAGAACTAAAAAAAAAAATGCGACAACAAGGGAAGGAATGATTGTAGTTGAAAAGATAAATTTACCATACTTCAAGTTTTAACATGTACAAGACAGTGAAGAATGCAGAAATTGTGAAAGTGAGTTCAATAGATAGTGAAGATAACAACATGATATAAGTTAAAATTTTCGTATCACGATATTCTAAGATAAATAGACCAAGAGCGCAAAGAATCCTCTCTTTGAACTTTATAAGGTAAAACCAACGCACACTATGCAGAAACATGAGTTAACAAGGCAAATGAAAGCAAGGTTGACATATCTTGTTCTATTGATTTGTTTTGAAGAAGGCAACAATGATGGAGATAAGTAGTATATATGCAAAATCAGCCATGCAAATCATTCTAAAGTACTAGAACTAAACAAATGCAGCCACAAAGAAGAAATAGTTGCAATTGGGAAAATGAACTTAAACACATTTTCAGTAAGATAGTAAGGAACGCAAAACTGTGTAATTGAATACAACCATAGTGAAGATGAGTACCCAATACAAAGGCAAAATTAGTTGTATCGTCATATTTAGAGTATAAATAAACCAAGCAAGTTACAACAAAAGATTCTAGTTTCAACTTCATAAGTACATAATAAACTAAAATTTTTAGATTGTATAGTACACAAACAAAACACATATAAGTTCATTCTTAACAAAGATTTGACTTCAAAAATTGCATGGGATGAATAAAATAATATCTCATCTACTATTATTTTAGGTGTGGCATCAGAACCAAATTAACCTCTATTGTTTAATCATGTTTACAAGCACGGTTAATCTCAAATCAAGGTCCTCATTCACGACAAGAGAAAAAAATAAAGGTATTACCACATCTTTAAACTTTAAATACTTAACTTAATATAATGGCAAAGTTAATCTCATCCTTCCAAAAATTTCAGTATTTATCATGAATCACATAACAAAACTTAAACTCAGAGAAAGCAAAAATAATATATTTCCAAAAGAACATTAGTATTTAGTTTCAATAATCTTCAAGATTTGCTTCTGCACATAGTACACGCCATATACAAACACGAAAGAGCGCATATTATACAATTTAGCATACACATGTTAACTTTCAAATTGAGGTTCTACGTGACAAAATAATATTTTATTTTCTTATGCAAGAAATTTCTAAACATATAGAAGTCACGAGAATAGATTTAAAATAAACTACGCAATTGCTCAAACGAATAAAATAAAACAAAACTCAAACAATGTACAAGTAAAACAAGCAAAACTAGACACCAAGAGACAAGATAATCTCTAGAAGAACCAAATTATTATAGGCCAGTCTTAAACAAGAATATTAACCCACTATATATCCTCTACTCAGCAACTTGGTCCGCAACGGATTATCGAAGGTAGGCCTCCCGATGATAATCCGTCAACCCATGGTACTAAGCAGAACTTGTAACTTACGCGGAAGCTTAATCTATGGTCACCCAGTTACAATCTAACTAAGTCCGAGAATCCTATCATGACGAGCCTGGGGGCTAAGCCAGGCTCTGATACCAACTGTAACGCCCCGAAAATTCTAAGTCTAAAAGATACAACTATTTGACCTTAACTAAATTCAGAACAAAAACATAATGAATCTCAATAGATTTATAACATTCTATACAAAACAAACTACAGTCTAAAAATTCAGGAAGAACAAATCTAACTCAATACAACTAAAACCAGTTTCTAAACAAAGCCCAAAATCACCAAATCTCTCATAACTATGCTCCCAAGGTCTCATCCGGTACACGCGTAACTCTGAAAGGAAGGAAGGAAAATTAATATTTTTTGTGAGATAAAAACCTCAGCGAGTTCTCATGCGGTGTGTGAAGTGCAATTTTTCCTTTAAAAGAAAACCCTTTTGGAATGCAGAGGCACAACACAATAATAATTCACATACAATGGCATACAATATGCAGTACACAAAGTGTCAATCATTTACAGATATCAATATCCAATTTCTTTCAATTTCCAATATCGTCCCTCCTTACTGCCAATTCAAATTATATCCTTATCTCCCCGTCCAAGGAGCGACCCTGGAAACTGTCTGCATGCCATGGTACATGCTCAGTGATCCCAAAAGACACTACGAACCTCTCGCAGTGTCTAAAGGGAAGGGGCAAGGGAAACACAAAGCTTAACCGACAGCCCTCTGCTGCCCAGCGCCACTTCGTGCTACCCAAGCCAAATGGATCCACTACTAAACAAACGTATTCAAACGGCTTGATCAAACAATTAAATTTAGTAATCTTTCATATTTACTTTTCTTACAGAACAAATCACATAAAGTATCACAATTCAATGCAATGCGGCTGAATCTTTTTAAAGGCATGGATGAGAATCAATTAGAATAATTTCTCAAACGAAACAAACTTGCTCATGACCACAATGCATGTAACCTTAAAACATTTCACACATATATAGTAATATTACATACATATCTATACATCCTTCCAGTTTTCGAAATAATAGAGTTTAGGAGAACTCACCTGAATCACCGTGCAAAGAGGACAAAATATCCAAAGGCTAAATCGAACTACCTAATAGGCGAAGAGAAATATCCATTAATGTTCTAACTCCAATCAAATCAAGTAAAATCTATAAGGAACAAATCCTAACTTTCAACTCCGTATGTGTATATATATATATATATATATATATATATATATATATATATATATATATATATATATATATATTCAGCTTCACATATTGTATTTTATACACACTAACAACATTCATGTTCTCGTATCTATCTTACATACATATATGGGAGGTCAATTACCTTACTTTTAAATACTTAGAACATACTTCATTCGTCCAACTCACCAACACATAATTCACAACACGCATACTTATACAATTTGTTCATGCTCATTGCAGCACTCAAAGTTCAAGTTTTGTCTTAAGTCGCCCATGCAATAACCAATTTCATTCCATCCTATAATTATATAATAAACTATTTTCCAATACTATGCTACCCTCGTGCTTCCAATTCAAACATAGAATAGTGAAAATTCCTCAATTGCATGCATTCAACTCTCAAACATCATATTATAATATTGTATGCAATTCTCTGCAGTATGTTAACATATATAAGCATAAAGATAAGCTCAAGACTTAATAGATCAAAAAGTCACACACGGTCATCATTGAGGCCCCAATATTAAAAGCATAATTACTTCTCCCAAATAGTGCATGTAACATAACTAGTATTGGAACAATTAATAAGCAAAGAAAAGAGTGAGAAACAATAAAAATATTTACCTGTTACTATGGGAAAGAAGCGCATTAGGTAGAACAAACAAAGGAAAGGAGTGGTGCCGTTGCAAATTGGGAAAAGAATGATAGCGGCTGACGAAGAGATTATGAGAAACCCTTAATCATTTTCAGTAACTAAATTATGAAATAATTACTGGTTTTCCTTTTATTTTATTTTTAAGGTTGTGGGCTAATTCCTTTTATGGGCTTTTAAATGCAAAAAGAAAAAGGTCTTTACACACCACATAAAACTTATAAATCTAATTTTTCTTATAATTAGTCCGATTTTTTTAACAGAATACAAACCTTTAATTACTAAGTTTATAAGATTACACTTTTGTTAATTAAGGAAACTTCAAAATTAATTAGGAACGTCCATCTTATTTATAAAAAAAAATCAGGGTATTACAAGGCTGATCATGAACCAACACCACCATCGAATGATGTAAGTGATGAAGAAGTTGATGTTCATGGTGAGTACGTTTTGGTTACAAGAAAAATTTTGAGTACACAAATAAAAGAAGATGAAAAGGAGCAGCGAGAGAATACACTAGATGTCATGTGAATAACAAAGTATGTAGTGTGATAATTGATGGGGGCAGTTGTACAAATGTGGTTAGTAATACCGTAGTTGAGAAGCTTGGATTGCCTATGATGAAACATCCCCGACCATACAAGCTTCAATGGTTGAATGATTCTGGCGAAGTAAAAGTTAACAAGCAAGTGATGGTTCTATTTAGCATTGGGAAGTGTAAAGATGAAGTTTTGTGTGATGTAGTGCCGATGCAAGCTAGACACATACTATTGGGGCGTCCATGGCAGTTTGATCATAAAGTTAACCACAGTGGTTTCACTAACAAATACTCGTTTGTGCATGATCAGAGGTCAATCACTCTTGTTCCTTTAACACCAAAAGAAATATATGAGGATCAAGTGAGATTCCAAAAAAAAAAGAGTGAGCAAAAAAAAGAGTGCGCAAAAAAAATGAGAGTGTTCAAAAAAGAGAGAGTGAAAATCATAGAGTGGCCAACAAAAAAGAAGTTGAAATTGCAGCCATTGAGAGAAAACAAGAGAAAAAACAAGAGAGTTTCTTTATAAAAACAAGTGAGTTGAAGAGAGCAATGTTCCTAAACCAGCCCGTTATTGCACTCATTTACAAGGAAACACTCTTGAGCACTAACGAAATTTCTACTACTTTGCCAAGTTCTATTGCTTCTCTTTTACAGGAATATGATGATGTCTTTCCCGAAGATATACCACCTGGTTTACCACCTATTCGAGGGATTGAGCATCAAATTGATTTTGTTTCCGGAGCAACCATCCCTAATCGCCCACCTTATCAAACAAATCCCGAGGAGACAAAGGAAATCAAAGGCAAGTTGCTGAACTAATGGGGAAGGGATATGTGAGGGAAAGCATGAGTCCATGTGCTGTTCCGGTTCTTTTAGTTCCTAAGAAGGATGGTTCGTGGAGGATGTGTACCGATTGTCGAGCAATTAACAATATTACGATAAAATATCGCCACCCTATACCTCGCTTAAATGATATGCTTGATGAGCTGAATGGATCTTGTGTGTTTTCTAAGTTGGTTTGAAGAGTGGTTATCATCAAATTAGAATGAAAGAAGGAGATGAATGGAAAACTGCCTTTAAAATTAAGTATGGTTTGTATGAGTGGTTAGTGATGACTTTTGGTTTAACTAATGCACCAAGTACTTTCATGCGATTGATGAACCATGTTTTGCGTGCTTTTATTGGCAAGTTTGTTGTTGTTTACTTTAATGATATTCTGATATATAGCAAGAACTTGAATGATCATGTTGAACATTTGAAATCTGTTCTAGATGTTTTAAGAAAAGAAGAGTTGTTTGCTAACTTGAAAAAGTGTACTTTTTGCACGGATAGTCTTGTGTTTCTTGGATTTGTTGTGAGTGCACAGGGTATACAAGTTGATGAGGAGAAGGTGAAGGCAATTAAAGAGTGGCCAAGTCCAACAAACGTGGAAAATGTTCGAAGCTTTCATGGATTAGCAAGTTTTTACCGACAATTCGTTAAAAACTTCAGTAGTATTGCTGCCCCACTCACTGAAGTGATCAAGAAGAACGTTGGATTTAAGTGGGGAGATGAACAAGAACGAGCATTTCAGCATCTTAAAGAGAAGTTGACTAATGCACCATTATTGTCTTTGCCTAACTTTTCTAAGACTTTTGAAATTGAATGTGATGCTTCAGGAATTGGAATAGGTGTTGTTCTTATGCAAGATGGAAAGCCAATAGCATATTTTAGTGAAAAGCTAAGGGGAGCAGCCTTGAACTATCCAACCTATGACAAGGAGTTGTGTGGTTTGGTTAGGGCGTTGAACACATGGCAGCACTACCTTTGGTCTAAGGAGTTTGTGATTCATACGGATCATGAGTCCTTGAAGCACTTAAAGGGGCAACACAAGCTGAACAAAAGACATGCACGGTGGGTAGAGTTCAGTGAGACATTACCATATGTCATTCGGTACAAACAAGGTAAAGAGAATGTGGTTGCCGATGCCCTTTCTCGTACGTACGCTCTACTCTCTACTCTTGATTCAAAATTGCTAGGTTTTGAGTATATTAAAGAACTGTATAAAGATGACCAAGATTTCCAAATTGAATTTCAAGAATGTGAGAAGCATGCTAGTGGCAAGTTCTTTAGGCATGATGGATTTCTGTTCCGAGAAAATAAGTTATGTGTGCCTAATTGTTCTTTGAGAGACTTACTAGTGCAGGAAGCTCATGGAGGGGGATTAATGGGGCACTTTGGCATTGCTAAGACCTTGGCAATTTTGCAAGAACACTTCTTTTGGCCGCACATGAGGAGGGATGTTAAGAGGACGTGCAACAGATGTCTTACTTGTCGGCAAGCTAAGTCAAAGGTGCAAAATCATGGTTTGTATACTCCTTTGCCCATTCCTACTACTCCTTGGATTGATATCTCTATGGATTTTGTGTTGGGATTGCCTAGAACTAAACGTGGTAGGGATTCAATTTTTGTGGTTGTGGATAGATTCTCTAAAATGGCACATTTTAGTCCATGTCACAAAACTGATTATGCTTCCAATGTGGCTGATTTGTTCTTTAGAGAAGTTGTAATATTGCATGGCATGCCTAGAACCATTGTTTCAGATAGGGATGCAAAGTTCTTAAGTTACTTTTGGAAGACCTTGTGGTGTAAGTTAGGTACAAAGTTGTTATTTTCTACTACTTGTCACCCTCAAACTGATGGTAAAACTGAAGTAGTAAATAGGACTTTGTCAACACTTTTGAGAGCAATCATTAAAAAGAATATTAAGACTTGGGAGGATTGTTTGCCACATGTTGAATTTGCTTATAATAGAACTGTACATTCTGCTTCTAAATTCTCACCATTTGAGATTGTTTGTGGTTTTAATCCTTTGACACCATTGGATTTAACTCCTTTACCTATGTCTGAGTGTGTGAATTTTGATGGTAAGAAGAAGGCTGAACGTTGAGAAAAGAACTCAACAATATGTGAAGCAAGCCAACAAGGGTCATCGACATTTGACATTTGAACCTGGTGATTGGGTTTGGCTACATATGAGAAAGGAGAGGTTTCCCGAGAAAAGGCGTTCCAAGTTGTTACCAAGAGGAGATGGCCCTTTTCAAGTTTTAGACCGTATCAATGACAATGCTTACAAGCTGGATCTTCCTGGTGAGTATAATGTGAGTTCAACTTTCAATGTGTCTGATTTGAGTCCTTTTGATGTAGGTGATTCGGATTTGAGGACAAATCCTTTTGAAAAGGAGGGGAATGATGCAAATGAGGAGATACTAACTCCAAATGAGAAAGGTGACTTGGTTGAAGATGCTAAAGATTCAAGTGATGAACCAAGAAAGACTTTTAATGGGTCAATTACTAGAGGACGTGCTAAGAAAATGGGATCAGTTTTATTTGGGCTAATCAAAGAGCCTTGGGTCCACAATGATAAAGGAAGCTCAACTAATCAATCTAGATGGTCAAATCTAATCCAAGTCAAGTCTTAGAAAGACTACAATATTCAAAAACGAGATTTAAGTCTTATTTACCTTTCCTAGTTATAGTTTAATGCATTTCTCTTTCCAAAGGTTGGCTATTTAATGTATTTTCATTTCCTATGTTTTGTTTGGCTCCACGGCTGATTATGCCTATATATTGGAGGCTTTTCCATGTAAAAGAATCAAATCACATTTTATAAACATTTTGTGAGAATTATTCTCTTTAGTTCTTTGAAGAACTTTTTCATAACTTATCAAACGGGTTCATCACCCCCGTTTGTGGCGTTCAAACCTGACTTATCAAACGGCACCCTCCGCAACCGTTTGTGGCGTCTTCATATACCAAGGTTCTTATTTTGCATCAAGTAGTGGGTCGCGGTCTTTATACCAAGGTTCCTATTTGTGCTAAGGCAACGGGTCGAGGTTCCATCCATTCTCCTGAAGATAAACAATCCAACACTTCTAAAATACAAGTTTCCATCATTCCTTGGTGGATATCGTATCATTGCCTGAGGCCTCTCTCCATACCTCCATACGAATTTCTTGTGTGGGGCTTCCATTGACTAATACTGACAAAGTAGTTGAAGAAAGGCACTCTTTTATCCACTTGATCCACTTATCTCCAAACCCCATTGCTTTCATGACGAACAACAAGTAATTCCAATTAACTGAGTCGTAAGCCTTTTCAAAGTCGGCTTTAAAGAGTAGCGCTGATTTATTCTTCCTCTTCATCTCGTCAATCACCTCGTTAGTAACTAGAATGGAATCTGTAATATGACGCCCTTCAATAAAAGTTGCCTGCTCCTCAGAAATGATGCTACCGATTACTTTTTTAAGCCTCTTAGCCCGAATTTTTGCGATCAATTTGTACATGCAGCCAACGAGGGATATCGGCCTATACTCATTAATTGACTGTGGGTTCTCCCTTTTGGGAATAAGAACAACAAAAGATGGATTAGATCCTCTGACAAACTTGCCGAATTCCCGAAAGTCGGTCACAAACTTCATAAGATCTCCTTTCTTCCAAGTTGCCCAGAACGTTTTCACAAATCTAAAATTAAAGCCGTCCGGACCTGGACTTTTGTCGCCATCGCAATCCCATACTGCCGATTTCTCCTCATCCTCTAAAATAGGCCTAGACAACCATAAATCATCCTCTGTTGAAATTTTATTAAATTCAATATTCCCTGGAATCGGTCTTCTCTATTGTTCCTCCTTGAATCGTTCCGAAAAAAAATCACGGATCATCTCTTTAACTTCACACAAGAGATTATTAGGTGCAGCGGATGTACGATGAGGTGGTGCAGCAAGTCGGTTATTTATATAAATGCATGGTTGGGATGAGGTGTGGAGAAGTTACTTCTCTATAATTTAGGAATAGTATTTAATCTCCACCACATGCTGTACCACGTCATCGTACAGCCGCTGCATCTCTCCCCTTCTCTAAATCCAACAATCTCGTTAACTCTTCTTCTTCTATTAATACACACATGAAAAAACTTTGAGTTGACGTCGCCTTCCCTAAGCCATTTCGTTCTTGATTTCTGAAGTAGCATGCTCGACTTGGACTTAGAGGCTTGCCATAGAATCCCGAATAATTCTTTTCTAAGTACTACCTCTTCATTTGACAGGCCTTGATTTTCTCCTTTAAGATCCAGTTGAGCAATATTATTTTTTGAATCTTGTATTTTGGCATCCAAATCCCCAAAACTACCTCTGTTCCATTCCTTGATTCTTCTTTTTGTCTCCTTCAGTTTTTCTTTAAGAACGTACGCTCCCGTCCCTGAGACACTAAATTCATCCCAACAATTTTTGACCACGTTCTCAAACTCCTTTAAGTCCAACCAATAGTTAAACATGCGAAAAGGTTTAGGACCCCAGTCGGTTTCTTTATCTTTTAGAAGGACTGGACAGTGGTCTGACAAACTCCTCTCCATTGCCCACTGACCTAAGTTACTCCATTTATTCAACCATCCTTCAGCAAGCAAGAATTGGTCAATGTGGCTCATCGACGTCCCGTCAGAATTATACCAAGTGAAACTTCTTCCAATAAGAGGGAGATCAACAAGCTCCATGTCAGCGATAAATTCACTAAACTCCATTGCTTCCCTTGAGTTTTGATGACACGCCTTTCCAACACGCTCCGACGAAGCTTTAACTGCGTTAAAATCTCTAGCGACACACCAAAGATAGTTACTTCTCTGATGTTTAAGATTAACCAAGCAACTCCACATCTCTCTTTTCTCACTAAGAACACAAGATGCACATACATTTACCAACATAACTTTAGAGCCATCTTCACCCAATTTACCTGAAACTGCCAAGATACCAGGTCCGACCACCACATCTTCTTTAATGAGAAAACCCTTCCTCCACATAATTATTTTCCCACCGGATCTCCCTTCAGCATCTTTAACACTCCACTCGCAATCGTCACAACCCCACAACCTTTTACAGAAACGATCATTTACTGAACACAATTTTGTTTCTTGAAGAAACAAGACATCCACCTTGATTTTAACGACCAGCGAAGTAATTTCATTTTGTTTTAAAAAAAACCCCAGCCTTCTCACGTTATAAGACAAGAACTTCATGGGCGCACTAAATTTGAGTCCTGCTGATTTCCTCCGCTTTTAACACCATCCGCTAACTCTTTATCCCTAAGCTCCATTTCAGCTAATTTACGGATGATAATATTATCATTACCCCTCCCAACGATACCAATCTTCTTTCCAAACTCCCAAAGTTGTCTAGCTTCCCACTCAAAATCATTTGCTTTCAAACCTCTATTTCGACATTCAATGTTTGAGTCAATAATCGAATTGCTTAGATGACTTACAGATGCTGTATTTGCTAAAATTTTAGATATATTCTTTTGAGATCCCCTCTTCCTCTTTGAAATTTGCTCTTTATTTGCACCTCATTTGCTCAACACTCCGCCTCCATTTTTTGACGACTTCCATGGAGTCTTCAAATATCCAGACATTCATTTATAATGGTTATCATAATTTTCAAAGTGGTCCCTCAGAGTTTCGAAATATCCAGACATTCATTTATGATGGTAAATCTTCACATATTTACATTTGCATTTGAAAAACAAATAAAAGTAACTTTTGCTTTGTCTTTTATGGTAGATATTTCTTATCTTTATTATTATAAAATTTTATAAGATAACTCGTGGAAACATTTTCATAATTAGGGTGGCCTAGCTAGCTAGGATTAAAATAAAAATGAGTTGGGTATAGTAGTTATTTCATGTTCCTGATTTTTATCTATATAATAAGTGTTTGTGTTCAACAATTTCTCAACACCTCTCCACTCCAAATTTGCTCTCACTTGTTCCTACAAAGTTTCTCCTATTGATATTTAAATTACTAGAAAACTTATTTCAGCCCTTAAAGCCTTCTTTGTCTTCCTCACATATTCTCAAAACCGAAATCTATCAAAACTGCAAGTTTTGGTCAGGAAACTTTAGAAGTCCAAAACCCCTATCAAAGTTTCTAATATTTCTCTGAAATTTTAACAACATACTGTTAGTGGTGTCAACTAACATTTGTATTCAGAAACTTTCTTCAACCAAAGTGGTATGAGGGGTCTACTATTGAGAAATATAGACCATTGTCCAGAAAATCCAAAAACAGCTTCTAGCTTTCATGATTTATTTAAAATACTAAACCTTATCTTTTTCACCTGATTTTCAAATTACATACACTTCATGATGTGTAAGATTCAAATCCTTAACCTATTTCAGATCATCATATCATTTGAAAGTCTGTTTGAAGGTAAATCCGAGATCGCTACAGTTTTTAACCTCAGATTTGCGTTAACCTTTTGTTTAACCAATTTATGTTGCAAAATCTGTCCAAATCATCAAATTGATCATTAACATGAACTCATTACATACTAATAATGATGTCGTATCAGTTGATCATACCTTTAGGATCTTGTTTAATATTTTTCATGGATCTTGCAACATTTAGATGACATATGCAGTTTGTTTTACTGTTGATCTTTCCATTACTTGAATTTTAAGTAAATTTTATTGTATTTATCTTGTGATCTACCATCTAATCTAGTTTATTAGAATAACATGAATATTCTTTAAATCACTTTGGTTAGATCTACATGTTCGTAATTTGTTTTAATTATAATTAGTGATATATGCAATATTATGTAATTCAAGCCCTAATGACTATAAGTAAATTAGTTTTCTACCAAAGTTAAACATGAGATATGATTTTGTTTAAGCACTTGATGAAGTTTCTTTGACTATGGTAAAATTTTAGATTGAGATAATTATTTAATAAGTAATTTACAAGAATTTTGTTAAGAAATATTGTCTTTAAAAAAGGTTTTAAATATGCATTGATACATAAGCATATATATTAGTATCAAGTATGTTGTTAATAAATAAGAAGTTGAGACTTTAATAATAATTAAGCAACTGATTTAGTCTTCATCTTTTCACTTTGAAATGGTAAATCGCATTATTTATATTTTTACATCATTGTTAAAATTTAAAATTGGTATATATGGTATTTATCCAAAATTACCAATAATTAGATATTTAATTGTTAAATATGATAAATGTTGAAAATATATGTTTATTGTTGTAAATTTGTGAGCAATCAATTAATCTACATCTTTTTGATTTTGTTTAAGGTTTGACCATTATCCACGTTAATGAAGAGTTTTTCGTACTGTAAAAGGTGAGTTTTGATTTCTGATTTGTTCAAGCCCCTTTTGGCACCTGGCCCTGAGAAACTTGGACAAAATAGTTGTGGTTCTTTGTTTCGATTCACAAGCAACCTTTCATCCTCATTTCTTCATAATCATAATTTATCTTGGTATCATGAACACCCTATCGATTCTTGAATTGTGCAACGAGCAACGAACTATGTTCGGCCTATGTAGCTCAAAAAATGAGCAACAAATATTATCCGGCTTACAAGCTTATCTGTTTTGATGTTTTCACCCATTGGGACGCCTTTAGGAAGTTGGGCCAAGGGATTGAGACGATTTATTGCTGGGCACCTAAGGGTTGTCAGTTTAAGTAATTCAACTTAATCCCCATTATGTCTAAATGCCGCTTGCAGTCAGGAGTTGTCTGTGACCGTCGTGTTAGATTGGCATGTACTCAAGCATGTCTTTTGTTCTGTTGTGAGGTCCCTCCTTGTAGGGAGGTATACGGTTGAACTTTGGGAGTTATGGTTGGATCTGTTTTAAGTAATTGCACAAGTTCATTTTCTCGCTCTTTTAATTATTCCAGTATTATCGTTAAAATCGATAATTTCAGTTCAATGATGCAGATGTAATTATTCTGGTCATTCTTGTTCGTTTTCTGATTTACTGTTTGCTTATTTTCATGTTCTAAGAATCTCACTAAGTAATAAAGACAAATAGTTCAATAGAAAGTTTTAAACCGTCTCTCGATTATTTCAAAGTTTTGAATACAAATAGTTTTCCTTACCTGTGTATGTCATATTACTATTTAAAACAAGAAATTGCATTTTCATAAGGTAAATGCTTTCATACATGAATAAATAATTTCCCATTAAAATTGCATTTTTTTGGTTCCCCATACCGCTCAAATCATTAAAAAAAAATATATTGAAAATTCAATTTTCTTCCCCACTTCCAACGATTATAAACGGCTATATTGGTCAAATACTCTTCTATAAATAAAAAAAATTCAGTCCACAAAGCTTACTCATCTTTTCTTGTCTCTCTACCGAAAATAATGAGAATTTTTTACCTTGTTCTTGTTGTAAATTTAGTTATTTGCAATTGTATTTTTTCGGTAAACGATGAAGACAAACATGTATTATATAGATAAAAATCGGGAATATGAAATAATCATTATACCCTACTCATTTTTATTTAATCCTAGCTAGGCCACCCTAATTATGAAGATATCTCAAGGCCTTATCTGATAGAATTTTATAATAATAAAGAGAAGAAATATCTACCATATAAGACTAAGCAAAAGTTACTTTTATTTGTTTTTCAAATTTAAATGTAAATATGTGAAGATTTACCATTATAAATGAATGTTTGGATATTTTGAAACTCCAAGGGACCACTTTGAAAGTTGTGATAACTCATTTGTTCTTCAATGAAAAATATTTGTGGTCAATCATCAAGTTTTCAAAAGGTGAATGACTAAATTGTAACTTTTTCAAAACTTTTGGGGGCAAAATCATATTTTCAAAAGTTTAAAGACAAAAGTCAAAATTCAAAAATACTTCTATTTTCTTCCAAATTTCAGGGGTGTTACACTGATAATCCTAGTCATGAACATTGGAATGTTGTTAATAGAATATTGGATACTAGAGAAAAAATATAGATTATGGAATTTGCTTCAAGGGGTATCCTTCGATTTTAGAGGGATTTACTGATGCCAGTTGGGTAACTGAGCTAGAAGATCATGAAACTGCAAGTCGGTGGATCTTCACTCTTGTAGGTTGAGCTATCTCATGGAAATGTCACACATAATATGAGTATTGTTGGCTATTTTAGTTATAGTTTATCATAGTTTATTTGGTTGGTCATTATTATCAAATGAAAAATTTATTCAGAATAATTGATTGAATGTTTTTACAACAGTTATCAGTGTGATGATTTTTGTTTGGAATTTTTGAATGCCAAGCACATGGTTATTCTTCAACTAACGCTTCAATATTCAACTTAAGAATGGAGGTAATCTTGGTAATAGAAGATAAGAATGGAGATGATCTCGGTAATTCTTGATTATGTTGCCATAATTTTATCAACCTTATCACTTAGTAGTTGTTGTATCTAATTTTTAATAGGGAAAGATTCCAAAGATTTAAGATTTATCTCCAAACTTTTTATTTTACGTCTTCTACCTCCAACTTTCTCCAAAATTCGGAATATGTAGAGCGGACGAATATTAAATTTTGGTGGGATACAAAAAATCATATGAAGATTATAGTGAGGATATTAAATTGTTTCCTCATTGATGTTCGTTTCCACGTTTTCACCGTGGATCAAAGTTTCTTTTATTTTTTCTCAAAAACTACGAAACATTTCCATTTTTGACTATGTGGAAAAGAAATATACAATATTTTATACTGCTATTGTGCGCACAATTTTTACGAGAATTTTCAAACATATCGAAAAGATCTCAAAACATTGCGAAAACTTTCTATATTTAAAAAATCAAAACATATTGTTGAAACGAAACTTTGATCCATGGTTTTCACACACACCTTGGAGAAATCCCCTTTTGCAAATTGAATTAAGGCATGTAAAATTTATTCTTTTTTTTGTTTATGGGTTATTGAAGAAGATAAACTTGATGTCGAGTTGTCATAATTTTATGTTTACAAATGTTTGATCATCTTCTACTTTCAATATTTATGAGTTTCTTTAGTTTTGGTTTTGCTTGGTGAATTGAAATTCTCGCGGTTATAACCTTGGTGTGGTTCTTCTTTTTGGTCCCGCAAATTTCACTACTCCAATAACAAAATTCAAAGGACAAAAAACTCCCATTGCTAAATAGTTTATGTTACATGGGCACTTTTGATAGGTCTACCTATATGAATGTCGGAAGTGGTGCCACCTTCTATGAGTTAAGGGCTTAACTGTAGAGCATTTCATGAAAACAGAATATAGACACAAGGCCACTTCACGTGTCAGCTTGTTCGAATACTCGGAGCTATTGGAATGTGTATGTTAGTGTTTCAAGTTAATCATATGGAAAATTGGTTCAAAGATACGTCTACCAAATTTTTCGATTAACTTTGATATGCTTTCACTCGATAATGGTTCAAGTCGTAAGACATCAATATTAAATCACGTATTCCTGCATCTATCCTATAATTATTTCTTTATTATTTTATATTATGTTATATTAAAAATTGTGGGGGAATCGTTGTAATACCTTTTGTATTCAATTTAGTTTCCCTCCAAGTTTGAATTTAATGGACGACTTTCTGAAGAGTTGGGTTTCTTTCAATTATGACCATCTAATAAGTTATATTTCTTCATTTTATGAATCGGTCATGTTCATTTTCAAAAGGTGTGCCTGTAGTTGAAGATGTCTTTTAATATTTATATAAAATAGTGTTTGCGTTACTGGATTGAAACCAGAGAATTATTCTGACATTTCAAAAGAAAGTTTGTGCCCATTTCTTTTCAATACACAACACTTTCCCGAAAACCTTAAAGAAAAACTTATTGCATTGTTATGTATACAGAATATAGAAATCATTTTATATTTTTCGGGGTTATTTTCAAAAGTGCAATTAGCAGATAATCAACAATCTTTAGATTGGACTTCATTGTATCCTTGGACAAACTCACTGTTAACTCGATTGCATAGTGGAGGCGAATACTGTCTTGAGAAAAGCGTATTTTTGCGCGACTTAAAGTATTTAAGTTCATAGTTGTTGATTGTTTGTGTACGTTGTTAAAGATTGTTTATTTCTGATTTTAATATTTTTTAATGCAACGTGCAGAAAGGGAATTATTTGTTTCTAAAATACAATTTTTTAAAAATTTATTTCGAAAAAATGGGAGAAACGAACTTCTCCCTTTCTATGCTTTCCGCTGACACAATCCAGCACCTTTATGGCAGAGAAAATACCTAGTCCCTTTCTAATGGTAAACGGGACATTTCCCTTTCTAGGCTAGAAGGGAGAACCTTTCTGGATTTTCTCAGCAACCACACATATAGAAAGAGATTATAGAAACAAATTTTGTCTTTCTATTTCTTTGCAGAAATGGATTTTTAGTCTGTAGAAGGGATACGGACTTTCTATATGGCTAAATTCTTTTACGGCCTGTTAAGATTATGATGTTTTGCATAAACCCACCTCCCATCTATTGACCATCAGTCAACTATTTATAGAGATGGTAGATATGTAATATTTGGACTTAAAGGTATAAAAAAAGAAATTCGAGTTATTAATTCGGTTAATTAACTTAAACATGATCCAATTAACTTAGTATATTACTTAATTTAGACAATAATATTTAATCAATATTTATATTTTTCTCTAACTTATAGTAATGTAATTTAAACATACTCTTTTTGTTCTATATTTTATTTTATGATTTTTTTCTTTTATATAAGTAATAGGGTCATAAAACCATTATTTAATAAAACATCATTTAGTCAATATGCGCGTAAGAAAATCAAATGTTCAAAGTTACTAGTGAAATATCATGTGAATACTAAAAACAAGCAAACGATAATAAGTTGTTATATTTTCATGATCTTGTCAACTTTTAAATAATTATTAATAATTATAAAGATTTAAATTTATAAATATAAAGTTCCTAAATGAACCGTTAAGATTAGAAAGTATCATGCTTAATTTGAATATTTAAAGGGGGAGAATAAATAAATCATGTTTAAGTTAATTAAATAAATTAATAATTTAAAATAAGTTTTCATATTTTTAAGTACAGCAAAATTACATATCTATCCTTACTTTTATTGGTTGACTAAGAGTCAATGGATGAAAGGGGGATTTATGCAAAAGAAGTGAAACTTTAAGTGGATATTTGCCAACCTATCCTACCTCAGGGAGGTATATCCCAATGCATGAAACCTTCGTGGGATATTTACCAATGTATGGAACCTCACGGAAGGTGGATGAAAAGTATTCGTAAATTAAGTGTCAAATTTCCAAAGTTTATCAACCTACATAGAAAACTTTATTTCATGCAGTCGTTGTATGATGACGTGGTGCATAAAATGATGTGAGATTAAAAGCTTTTCCTAAATTACAAGGCGTTAATGTAGAAGATGAATATGTTCGTATATTGATCAAACTCAATTACAATGTGAGGTTAGTATAACTATAAATATACAAGAGTCCTAAGCTAGAAAGGAAACAAATATATACAAGGATAGGAATAAAAGATTCTAAGATATCCTATTCCTTAATACGTCCCCTCAAAATTGCCGTTCCATCGGCTAAGGCAATTTTGGAACGAAGAAGTTGAAATCGAGCACGAGAGAGAGCCTTAGTAAGAAGATCAGCAAGTTGATCATGAGTGTTGATATGACAAACCGAAACAATTCCCTTTGCAACAGCATCGCGGACAAAGTGAATGTCAATAGCAATGTGCTTCATTCGCGAGTGAAGGACCGGATGAAGCGAGAGATGAGTGGCGCCAATGTTATCGCAGTAAACCACAGGTTTGGAACGAAGAGGAAGATGAAGTTCCAAGAGAAGGTTGTGAATCCACATAACTTCAGAAGTCGTAGTAGCCAATGACCGATACTCGGCCTCAGTCGAGGAGCGAGCAACAGCCCGTTGTTTGCGAGAAGTCCATGAGATTGGTGTGTTGCCGAGGAAGATGATGAAAGCTGATGTAGAAGTACGATCATGCGGATTTCCAGCCCAATCCGCATCCGAGAAAGCCGTGAGAGTGAATTGAGGAGACTTGCGGATAAGGAGACCATGTGTAAGCGTTCCTTTGAGGTACCGAAAGATGCGTTTAACACAGGACCAATGATATTCTGTTGGGGACGAAACAAACTGAGCAAGGCGATTTACCGGAAAAGCAATGTCGGGGCGAGTTAAAGAGAGGTATTGTAACTCGCCGATAGCTTGGCGATAAAGAGACGGATCACAGGCAGCGGAAGAAGTGGTTGAAGCGGACGAATCAGAGGTAGACATGGGCGTGGAAACAACTTTGGCACCATCCATGTGATGACGAGCAAGAAGATCACGAACATACTTGTGTTGGGAAAGAAGTAATCCTTCGGCACAAGGAACAGCTTCAACGCCAAGGAAGTATGACAAGGATCCGAGGTCCTTGATGGCAAAAGAGGACTGAAGCTTGGAGATGATGGACGAAACGAGAGCCGTGTCATTGCCAGTGAAGACAATATCGTCGACATAGACAAGGAGAAAGAGCGAGACCTTGCCTTGTCGAAAAATAAAAAGGGAACTATCCGATTTGGACTGCTGAAAACCGAGGCCAAGTAACGCCGATCGAAGAGCATGAAACCAAGCACGAGGTGCTTGTTTGAGGCCGTAGAGAGATTTGTGGAGACGACAAACGTGATGGGGATGTGTGGGATCAATAAAACCGGGGGGTTGTTGCATATAAACAACCTCAGAAAGAGAGCCATGAAGAAACGCGTTGCTTACATCCAATTGACGAATATTCCATCCATGATTAACCGCCAAAGAAAGAATGATGCGAATGGTCACAGGTTTTACCACGGGGCTAAAAGTCTCGGCATAATCAACGCCGGGGCGTTGATGAAAGCCCTTAGCAACGAGGCGAGCTTTATACTTGTCAATTGTGCCATCGGGTTTTCATTTGATACGAAAGACCCACTTGCAACCAATAATATTAGAAGCAAGATGGCGAGGAACTAATTCCCATGTTCCATGCTGCATAAGGGCCGTAAATTCTTGAGACATAGCCATGCGCCATTGAGGATATTGAAGAGCAGACGAGACACAAGATGGTTCCAGGTTAGCATCGTCAATCGGATGTTTAGTAGTGGCATGAGCCAATTTGCGCTTGAAAATATTATTTTTAGCGCGCGTCACCATAGGATGATGATTATTAGGCGGAGCAGTTGGAGAAGATGGAAGGGGCTGCGGTGCAGATTCGGGCAGAGGAGGAGCAGCTTCAGTGGACGGTTCGGCAGGGGCCGAAGGAGAGGGTCGTGGAGAGGAAGAAGAAACAGCTGGTGGCGGTAAGTAAAGAACCGGAGCAGGGCACGACGGTGGAAGTGTGGAAGGCGTGGAACTTGCGGCAGATTGAGGCGAGTAAGACGGAAATTTGTGTTCGCAAAAGCGAACATGCCTCGAAATAAACAGCCTTTGAGTAGTCGGATCCCAACACTTATAAGCACTCTGAGACGTGGAATAGCCCAAGAAAAGGCATGGCTTGGACGGAAAAGAGAGCTTTCCAGCAACGTACGGCTTAAGCCAGGGGTAACATAAGCACCCGAAAACCCGAAGCTTCAAAAAATTAGGCGAAGAATTAAATAGAAGCCGAAATGGAATATCGCCAGTGGCATTAGACGGAAGGCGATTGATGAGATAGACGGCAGTTTGAAACGCAAAGCTCCAGAACGAGGCCGGAAGTTGTGCGTGGTGTAAAAGAGCACGACCGGTTTCAAGAATATGGCGATGCCGTCTTTCAGAGATTCCATTTTGCTGGGGAGTGTGAGGGGCCGTCGTGAGCCAATTTATACCATTTGTGGCGAAGAAGGATTTAAGCGATACAAACTCGCCACCGTTGTCACTGTAAAAATTGATGATTGAGCGCCCAAATTGTTTCTCAACCAACGGCTTAAACTTAACAAAAATATCATGCACCTGAGATTTCACAACCAACGGAAACAGCCATACGTAACGACTAAACAAATCCACAAATATGACATAATAGCGAAAACCATCAATAGATAAATCCGTGGGACCCCAGACATCAGCATAGATAAAATGCAAAGGAAATTGTGCATTAAACGAAACATCCGAAAAAGGCAAACGATGAGATTTACTCACGTTGCAAGAATCACAAAAATTATCCCTCGCAGAGGATTGAGTACTAAGTGGTAGTTTAAAAAGAGAAATTAAACTAGAACTAATTTTAAAAGCAGGATGGCCGAGTCTTGAGTGCCACATGTCCCGAGTTGTCCGAATCCCCATCGAAGCAAACTTCAATTCTGAACCCATGTAGTAGGATGGGGGTCGGATGTGATAGACGCCATTACTGCAAAGCCCCTTCGCCAGAGGGTCCCCCGTAGGCTGATCCTTAACAACAAAATAATCAGGAAAGAACTCTAAAGAGACAGAATTATCCTTAGTGAATTGGTGCACGGATAGTAAATTTTGTTTCGCTTGTGGAACGCACAAAACAGTAGATAAATTAAATTTGCGATGCGGGAATTGAATATAAGAAGTACCAGTGTGAGTAATAGGCATCCCGGCGCCATCGGCCAGTTGCACCTCATCCGTGCCGTCATATTCGGTGTGGTACTGCAGATTGTTCAAGTCGCCAGTGAGATTATGTGAGGCGCCTGAGTCGACAAGCCAACCATCTTGTCGAGGCCGAGGGTTGGAGGGCGGTGGAGTACGAGCCATGTTAGCTGCTGGCATCAATTGATTGAGGAGGCGAAAGCAACGAGTTGCAACATGACCGAGTTTTCCACAAATTTGACACACGACCGAATCATATGAGTAGCCACCCTGCTGATTGGACCCACGACCTCTACCGCCACGATTAGATCGGCCACCGCGATAGCCACCACGACCGCGAGAGCCATGGTTGCGAGTGCCGGAGTTCTGTTGTGCACCACGATGAAAGGAGGGTTGGTTGGCGGTAGCATTGTTGGCCGTCACAACAAGAGTATTGTTGTCGGAGTCGAGGCGGCGAAGATACGCCTCATGAGTGACTAAGGCGCTGTGAAGTTCCGCAAAGGAAAGCGGTGTTTCACGAAGACGAATTGACGAGGCAATATCTCGATAGTTAACACCAAGGCCATTGAGAATATATAGAGTGACGTCATCAGCATGAAGGGGGCGGTCGATCATCGCAATTTCATCGACCTTAGCCTTGATGTCGATCAGATATTCAGTGACGGAGCGAGATCCAAGCGTCACAGAGTTGAGAGAGTCTTTTAGTGCCATGACACGAGTCCTATCGGGGCGTGCAAACGCTGACATGAGGAGAACCCATGCCTCCGCCGAAGAGTTTGCGGAGTGAACCAGAGGGACGAGTTCTGGTGACATTGAGCCGACTAAAGCGGCAAAAAGTTGCTGATCTTGTTGGTACCAAGCAGCAAAAGCTTCTTCTTCTTTATCAGGGTCTGGACTTTTAATGTCTCCCTGAAGAAAGCCAAGCAGATTAAGGCCGCGGACTTGAGCGACGACCTGGAGACGCCATGAGAGGTAGTTAGACGCGGTGAGACGGATCGGAAAGTGATTGTTAGTGGTGACAGGGATGATGGGAGACGGTTTGCTGCTGGCAGTAGAGTCGGAAGATGCCATGAGTTGATCGGGAAAAAAAAAAGAGAGGAAGAGGATCGAGTTTATCGTGAGATATGGAAGGATCGTGATACCATGTAGAAGATGAATATGTTCGTATATTGATCAAACTCAATTACAATGTGAGGTTAGTATAACTATAAATATACAAGAGTCCTAAGCTAGAAAGGAAACAAATATATACAAGGATAGGAATAAAAGATTCTAAGATATCCTATTCCTTAATAGTTAACTCCCCACCACTCCTTCTCAACCATCATATACACCGATAATAAAATTGAATGCACCACCTTATCATGCAGCCGATGCACCCCAATCATCTCTTCGTACGTAGAGGAGGGCATCGACCAAGTAGCCAGGTACCCAACAATTCAAAATTGGAAAACAAAATCCACAATCTTGATCTAATCAAGTATCTGAGCTTGGTATCCCGATCTGGAGGGAACAAGATTAAGAAAATAGATCTTGATCTACAATTCAACAGTAGGACGAGAGACTAGAGAGACATTGAGAGATAGATGGAAAAATATAAAAACTAGACAAGAGGTTGATCAAAAAAAATAAAAATAAAAACTCTAGACAAGGGAAGAAAGTATGGTTTTGCGTGTTCTTAGTTCAAAATAACGAGATAAAAGAAATAGTTTGTGTAACAGAAGGGTGAGGGATTAATGCCACGTTAGAGACATGAGAGATTGGAATCGGTCAACTGACTCATTACAAAAGTGTTCAGTAATACAAATTATGTTTAACTATAATGTCTTATTTTTTATAATGAATTTGGTATGATTTAACTAATTAACTAGACTATAACATATTAACTCTTTAAAATCCATATGTAAAATTAAAATCTCTTTATTTGTTCTACAAATTCAAGGGTATTTCGATGAAATATTTTTTTCTTTCAGATAAAGGATATTTTCTATTGAACTACAAAAATGAGCTTTCTGATTCCAATTACTATGGCATTAACAAATGTTGTGTCGCTATTGAAATCACAAATCCATTTAGGTATTGATAAATTATAGCATTGTAATCACAAGCCTAAATATTGTACTTCCCTAATAAAAAATAATAAAAGAAAATACCAATTCAGATCAATTCTGGTGTCAAGACATTAAAATTTTCAGTTATGTTAACTCCATAAACTTTGACTTATTTTTCAAACTTCTATAATTTACAAAGTCTCGAGAATGTGACGGCACATCAAATTAAATGGCTAAATTAATGCACAATTTGCTTGTTCAAATTTCAAATATACGAGATAGTTAGTATTGTTGGAGATAGGAGAGTTAAAATTAAAGATTTCATAACACAAATAATGAAGTAATGAACAATAAACTTCAAGGATAATTTAAGAATTTTATGTTTTCACATTATAATCTTTACGTTGCCAGATTAACTAATCTCCCAAAATACGGGATATTACAATATGGCACTATACGCAGGCTAGCCTTATTTAATCTATCAAGTCCTTATTTTGAATAAGCCTACCAAATGCAAATTAATAGTTAGTCAACTGCATATATTGACTTATTAAGGGGCTATTATACTTACTTGGGTGTAGGAAATGAGCGGGTAAAACCCGATCCTACCAAACCCGCTCAGGTACCCGTTTATTACAGGCATTCGCAGACCAAATGCCTGCCCCTGGCCTAGTCCCACCGCACACTCCAATATAAAGATATATTTTTCTTTTGTTTTGTAAATCTGCAGTGGGCTATAACAACTACATGCTCCTGCTGGGTCATTTGTGTCCAAACGGACGTTCAAAACTTTGTTGCTATAGATTTAATATGTCATTGAAAATAAAATACATTATATTAAATCGTTATCATATTTTAATAAATGAATAATTGTAACAACATAGATACAGCATGATGGTTGAATAAAAAAACATTCCCCGATATGTTGGTGTTTAAGGAAATAGATCTTAGTCAGTTTGTAGTCGAGTTTTAATTTCTTGATTGTACGAATGGGCATTATATTAGCTAATCAAATACATCGAGTTCCGTGACCTATGACATGTGGAGATTAATGAACTGTACATTCTAAAAATTGGGTGTCACCTTCACTAAATAGAGGCGATTCTACTTTTTAATCTTGAGAACCGTGTGGGCCGACTACCTTTTCCCTTGTGAGCTTCTGGTGAAGGTTGTTTCACAACATAATATATATGCCGTCCTTTTTTTTTCTAAATAAATTGCTGTTGAATTTAATCACACGCGGTTGTCTATGTTGCACGGACACTTCAAAAAAATAAAAATGCAGTGCCGGACACGCTTAGGACACGGCCACGCCTCGGACACGCCTTGGACACGTGTCCGACACGCCACGTGGCGTGTCCATAATTGAACTAAATAAAAAATATATGGACACGCGTGTCGGACACGTTTCAAAGGCGTATCCGACACGCCATGACACTTTTGGGTTTTTTTTTCTTTCTAAAGTCCTAAAACTTTAGGGGTATATGAAATCAATTAGTATATTAAAGGATTAAAACAATAAAATTCCAAATTAAAATATGAAATTCACAATCAAATCCTCAGTTTCCCAAGTAGAGAAGATTTCAACAATGCCCAGAAGACTTTTTATTTAACCCTCTGATCATTGTAGTTTAATTTGCATTTACATTTGAGACTTGAGTTTGTATGAAACTTTTATCTTGTATTTGAAATATATATGCTTGATCTTAATTGTGAGTAGAATCAAAAATATTGTTGATAGAATTTTATTGTTATGGTATCATCATATATTAATAAAAAATTTAAGACGTGTCCATGCCGTGTCGTGTCCTAGAAATTTTTAAAAATCGGTGTCGCTGTGTCCGTATCGTGTCGTATCCGTGTCCGTGCAACATAGGCGGTTGTTTTTATGAAATACCAATTTATTTCTAGATATTTCTCAATTCCCTTAACTTCAATTTTATTTAGTTAGGACTTCGTGACCTAATCTTCTAAATTTATGATTTATACGTCTTGAAACATGTTAATGAATATTTAAAGGAGAAGATGACATGCAAGGTTGGGCCAGAAAATCCTGATCAACACATACACCTGCCTTGGACACACCCTGCTCAGTGCTGTGTGTGAAACAACTCGATCATGCATGCCACGTGGTACCATCAAGAAATATATATATGATTTTCCTAAGGTGAGCTCACTCAATAAAGACACAATATTCTCGACAAAGATGTATCATTTTAAAAGAAAACACCTAAAGAGGAGAAAAATCAACCATTAATTAATATAGAAAAGCAACGTCTCCGAGGTGATTAATATTGAAATGGAAATGGAGAAAGAGATTCAACAAAATGGTGCATGCACTAAATGGTTAGAGAAAATGGTGAATATGGTAAAAGATTTGGGGAGGGAAGCAAAAAAACTTGGAGAGGAAGATCCAAGAAGAATCGTTCACTCATTTAAAGTTGGTTTGGCCATAGCAGTTGTCTCTTTTGTCTACTACTTTGATTTCTTTTATGAAGGATTTGGTGTTTCTGCAATGTGGGCTGTCATGACTGTCGTGGTCGTTTTTGAATTTTCTGTGGGTAAGTTATTCGTTATTAATTTCTTTCTAAGTAATTAATTAAGTTAGAAAAATCACTTATTTTTATTATTATTGCATTTGTATCTATCCCCACATTGCAGATTTCATCTAGATTGGGTTACATAGGACTATGCATTGTGCTCATTTTGAGATGCTTCAACTCCAGTATCATGTCCGGGAAGTCCATAGAAAGTACTCAACAGATACCTATTACCGAATTGAGCTAGATAAAGCAACAAGAATAAGAATGGAAACAAATATATGTTCGAAATATATATTCATTTTTCTAGGCCCATAATCATAATCCCAATGCACAAGATCGTGAAATTATTGAGTGTTTTCACATCTTTTAAATCGTCCCATAATATGGGTATGATCTGAAAATTAAGAAATATATTATATGGTTAATTTTTGCAACATATAAATGTATACATCGTTAATTTTTCGTTAAGTTTTGAAATTTATTATGCGAATTAATTGTATTACTGAATCATAAAAAATCAGGAGCAACACTTGGAAAAGGGATAAACAGGGGGATAGCAACATTGTTAGGTGGAGCACTGGGGGTTGCGGCACATCGCTTGGCCAGTGTTGCAGGGGAGAAGACGGAATGTATTATACTCGGCTTATCCGCTTTTTTGATAGGTAACAATACTTATATATATCCTGATCATATATTATTAGAGTCCATTCAACAACTATGTTATATATTTTGTGCAGCTGCTATGGTGACATTTACTCGGTTCTTTCCCAAGTTAAAGGCAAGATACGATTATGGGCTTCTAATATTTATTCTGACATTCAGTCTGATAACCGTATCGGGCTATCGGGATGATGAGGTCATGGACATGGCTTATAGAAGACTCTCCACAATTCTCATAGGTGGCTCAGTTACACTTTTCATTTGCATATTCATATGCCCTATTTGGGCTGGTGAAGATCTTCACAATCACATTGCTACCAACATTGAAAAGCTTGGGATTTTCTTAGAATGTGAGACATTTTTTTTGGGAATGATTGAATGGAGTATGAATAATGTTGAAATATCGCTGATGTGAATGAACGAATGTTCCAGGTTTTGGAGCCGAATACTTTCAGACACCGAACGATAAAGAGTTGAATAAAAACAAAGCATCGCTAGATGTATATAAAACTGTTCTAAATTCCAAAGGCAATGAGGATTCTTTGGTGAGTTATCCAAGTCAAAATTAATATTGACACACACAAGAATTAAGTATATTTTTCTTTAACATGCACACGCGTAATTAGACTCGATTGAGTTTATGTACTTTGTAGGTAAACTTTGCAAAATGGGAGCCTAGACATGGTAAATTCAGGTACCGGCAGCCTTGGGACCAGTATCTGAAGGTTGGATCCCTTACAAGAGAATGTGCAAACAGAATTGATTCATTAAATTCCTATCTCGACTCAGATATGCAGGTAAACTAGTCTCTTGAAATCTTTTTATAATAAAGTATCAACATATGCATAGAGATGAATATCGAGCAATTCAGTATCCTCGTTTACCATTTGATGAGTTTTGAAATACTTTGAGACCTTAACGAAAAATCATCGATGATTTTGTCTTATATCATTGCAGACGCCAGCGGGTATTCGAGAAAATATTAAAGGATTGTGCACAAAGATGAGCTTAGAGTGTAGTTGTGCCTTGAGAGAGCTGGCGATAATGATTAAAACAATGACATGTTCGACATCTGCCGATCATCATATGGTCAACGCAAAATCCGCAGCCAAGAAACTTGAATCCACGTTCAAGAACAACTTGTGGCCGGAGTCGACAGATCTTCTTGATATCATCCCTGCAGTTACAGTTGCTTCATTACTTATCGAGATAGTCTCTTGCACCGTGAAAATTGCAGATTCTGTCCATGAACTAGCCACCTTATCGAAATTCAAGTCTGCTGATGCTTCTTCGCATAATCATAAAACTCTGGAACAATTGATGAGAACTCCAAGTATCGAAGATTCGCATAACTTTAGTATTATAACTGAGTGATATTAATCACAATAAAATACACCTTACTTATACTAAAGGATCGGGGATTGCTTAAAGTTCGTTATCACTAAGTTTTTCAACTCTAGGGTTGTACAGATATGAGCTCCTTTTGTCCCTATCATTTTGTTCGGCATCTCTTTGTGTAAAACGATGTATAATATTCTATTTATTGTTGCATGACATTTTTGTTTCATCAGTTACTAAAGCATTTCTCTAAAAATAATTGTTGTTAAAATTAGAAATTAAGCCATTGGTATGAACCACCGAGATATTCTTGGTAAAGTAGTTTATGTAACTATTTCTTGTTTTTTCTTTGATCTTTTTCAAGTATCAAAACTGCTGGCTGGAATTGTTGGTGAGTTTATCGAAAATGCAGCAATCTGGAACTTAAAAGTTGCGAGTCAAAAACGCTTTCCTTAAAGCGTAATTCGCCCCCACCTCGTGTGCCAAAAGGGTTGCAGCGAATCGCTTCCCAGGATACAATTTAAGCCCAGAAAAAATAAAACAATTAACTGCGTTTTGGACTGACGAAGTTAATAAAACAAACAAAGAACAAGAATGCAGAAAAATACATAAATAATTTCTGCAGTAATTATTTTGTATTGTATATGAGAGATCCGAATTTTTGATGTGTTTTTCTTCTGATGATCCTGCGGTTTTATAGAGAGAAAAGAGTTGTAAGAAAAGGTCACAACTCTTCTGCATCAAAACATGTGACTCTTAATATTTAAACTGAAGAGTTTTAAATATTCCCTCCATATTTTCCCGGATTAATCTGAGTCGTTGGATTTAAAACTTAAGTAAGATTAAATCCACACCATCTAATTTAATCTGTATTAATTTAATATCCAGATTAAATCCTAGCCGTCCATTTTATTTAATTAACTAAAATAAAATCTACGGTCTAGATCGATGCGCATAACTAAAGCGTCACGTAAGCGCCACGAGCCCACGCCCCGCCGCGGGCGCGTGTGCGCTTGTGCACCACCTATGTCTTGCACACTTTATTACCCAAGTAATATAGTGCAAACATATATAAACCCACAAAACACTTTTACTTTTTCTATGTGGGACACTTAAGCTACTTTAGTAAAGTTGGCCTATAAGAGCTGAAGCTCTTAAAGCCCATAAAAGTCCTTATAGGTACCATGAGTTAGAGCCCAACTTACTTTGCCAATGTGGGACAAAACTCAAGAAGGCTTTTATTGTACTTTGCATTCACACATTTCAACACATAACCAATGTGGATACCTCTCACAAGATTTATTATTTGGAAACTAAATCTAACAGGAATCATATTATATCTTCATCACAAATTTTAAGAGATTTGATATAATAATAAATCCAAGATCTAAACTAGCCATTGGTATGAACCACCGAAAAATACTTTGGTGAAGTAATTTATGTAAACTAACTCGTGTTTTTACTTTTTATTTTTTTTGAAAGACAAACTCTTCAATTAATCAACCAAATGTTAGATACATGAATAACCATCAAAAGAACAATAGATCATAGCCAAAACAAAATAGTAGCCAACCCAGAAACAAATCATAGCTCATTCGACCCTCCATGTAAAAAGATCCTTCGCTTCCCTCGCAAGTTTGTGAGCATCCGAATTAGCATTACGACGCACCAGATTTACTTGAAAGCTTACGAAATCCTTACTCAAATGACGAATATCATGAATCACCACACCATGATCCGCTAAAATAACAGACTGATCCACAATGTCGCGCACGACCAAAGCACAATCCCCCTCAAGTATAATTGACTCCCATTCCATCTCCCGCGCCAAAAGAACACCCATCTTAGCCGCCATTGCTTCGATACATATTGGCGAAAAACATCCTTTAATTCTCTGATTTCTCCATGCCAAAATAATACCATTCGCATCCTTCGCAATGACCCCTAACCCGATCTCTGCTTCACTTTTAAACACAGCACCATCGAAATTAACTTTAACACAACGTCCCGGAGGCGGAGACCACGAACAATCAGCATCCACACCCCTTTGAACCCTGGATATTGCAGCGAGAAATTGAGCTTGGTAGCCTGTCGCAAAACGGATAACTTCGTCTGGAGGATGCTCCTCACCGTTGATAATCCGATTATTGCGTGTAAACCACAAAGACCAACATATGCAGACAAAAACACCCACTTCTTCTTCATCCAACTGAGCAAAGATTTTTCGAAAACGTCAGCCATGTCCGTAGCCTCAATACGAAGAAGACCTTGGGGGAAAAGTGATAATGCCCATACAACCGTCGCAAAGTGACACTTAAACAGCACATGATCCACATCCTCCGCCACTCCACCACAAATATGAAACGAATCATTATCAATAACATGACGAGCTTTAAGATTGGTTCCAACCAGCAGAATTTGACGACACACTCGCCATAAAAAAAACCTTGATCTTATTTGGTACCAAAATTCTCCAAAACGGTTCCCAATTCCCCTGATTAGCAACACTAGTACTCGCACCCAGGCCCCCATGCCAATGCCTTGGTTCAATATGAGATGATACGCACTTTTCACCGTAAAAACTCCACTACCACTATAATGCCAAATCAAACAATCCTCATTCTGCGAACTTCCCAAAGGAATTTGCAAAATAGCATCCCTGTCCTCCTCCCAGAACAAGTCCGAAATCATCTCCCAATTCCACTGACATGTTTTCTCACTAATGAGAGAGCTAACCGTAAGACCCGAACAGCCGTCTCTTGGTGGTGTGAAAATTTTAAAACCCGACGGCCGAAGCAGCCAGCGATCAACCCAAATTTTTACCTTATGCCCATTACCAATCCTCCATCGTAAGCCTGCTTCGACTACATCCCGAGCCCCAGCAATGCTTCTCCATGTGAAAGATGCGCGCGAGTCGACTTTAGCCTCAAAAATTGTAGAATCTTTGAAGTAACGAGCTTTAAACAATCTTGATATGAGGCTATGAGGGTTCATCAAAATACGCCAGACTTGTTTCGCGAGAAGTGCCCTATTAAAAGCTTTAAGATCCCGAAATCCCATTCCTCCATCCCTCTTACTATCACACAACGCCCGCCACTTCAACCAATGAATTTTAGCTTTCCTTTATCATCCCACCAAAAATTGCAAACCGATCGCTCAAAGTCTTCAATCAAATTATTTGGAAATCTAAAACATCCCATGGCATAAGTTGGTATTGCATGGATAACCGCTTTAATAAGGACCTCCTTCCCCGCACTCGACAATGATTGCTCCTTCAACCCCGACAACCTATCCCAAATACGATCCCGTAAAAAACCAAACACCTCCCTTTTAGATTTTCCCACCAATGCTGGCAAACCGAGGTATTTCTCATGGCACTCTGCGATCTCCATCCTCAAAATCCGCTGGATACTATTCTTGAGCTCCTCACTACAATTTTTACTAAAAACAACAGTAGACTTATCCTTATTTATCTTCTGCCCGGACGCCCTTTCGTACACCTCCAACAGCTTCCTAATATTTTTGGCAGCCTCATCCGTCGCCTCACAACAAATCATCGTATCATCAGCAAATAAAAGATGCGAAACGGACAGAGCCCCACGACAAATCTCAATTCCAGCCACATCGTCATTCACTTCCGCTCGTCTAAGTAAATCTGATAAAGCCTCTGTGCAAAAAAGAAACAAAAAAGGCGACAAAGGATCGCCCTGTCGAAGGCCCCTTTCGGGAACAAAATTATCACATTGCTCGCCGTTAATAAGAACAGAGTAAGAGATGGTCCGCACACACAAAGCAATCAAGGAAACAAAACGCTCACAAAAACCTAGTCTAATCATTGCTTTCTCAAGAAACTCCCATTCGATTTTATCGTAAGCTTTGCTCATATCTAACTTAAGCGACATAAATCCTTTTCTACCTTCGTTCTTATTTTTAAGATAATGATTGATCTCGAAAGCAACAAGGACATTGTCAGTAATAAGACGTCCCGGAATAAAAGCAGATTGAGACTCGGAAATAATAGAATTCATCCAAGGCTTGAGACGATTAGTAATTGCTTTTGCCGCTATTTTATAGATGACATTACTTAAACTAATAGGGTGAAATTGAGACATAGACTTTGGATTTTCACATTTAGGAATGAGCACAATATGAGAATAATTAATCTTAGGTAAAAAACTATGCTCATTAAGGAAAAGAAGAGAACAATGAACAACATCTTTACGGACAATTTGCCAATATTGTTGGTAAAAAACAGCAGGAATACCATCGGGGTCGGGAGATTTCAAAGGAAACATAGAAAAAATAGAGTCGTGTACCTCCTTCTCCGTGTAAGGCCGAAGTAGTGCTTGGTTGATCTCTGGCTGGAATCATGTCATATTTTCATCTCGTTTTTTAAATGATATATGTGACATAATTATAAATCCAAGAAATACACTACTCTAGGTAATGAATATTCTTAATTACATTGTGTGATTCAAAATCCGGATAAAGTTCAA
This sequence comes from Misopates orontium, assembly GCA_946800315.1. NCBI lineage: Eukaryota > Viridiplantae > Streptophyta > Magnoliopsida > Lamiales > Plantaginaceae > Misopates > Misopates orontium. The sequence continues at coordinate 23,655,939 of OX326946.1, forward strand.
TTATGTCGGACAAGAGTTGAAACTTTTGTTTTAAAAATGGCCTGATTCTACACTCATAATTTTTTGATGGTGATATTTCAAGGTACATCGAATGCTTATGAGATAATAGCACATAAAATCTCTACAAGTACAAATGAAAGAAAATATAGCGAACAAATAAGATGAGGAAAGGAATAGAGAAACTGATTGTAGTATTTTGGTCTAGTGAGATGTTCGATGAATAAGAAGTCCACGTCAAAATGATTCAAGTCCAAAGCGAATCCTGGGTCAACATTGAATCCACGAACCCTGCACTAAGATACCAAATGTAAACTAGGTCAGAGTGAGACCGGTGAAGCCACGCTAATGCTTAAATAAAGTCTATAATCAATTCTTCAACAAATACAGTTAGGTCGAATTTCAACCTGGATAGGTTGAAATTATGCAGCTTAGGTTGAAATTATGCAGCTTAGGTCCAGATCGTAAGAGCTTAGGTCGAATTATGTACACTTAGGTAGAAGGTGCTAGGTCGAGCCCCCCACTACAAGAATACATTGCAATAAGGAGTGAAATATAGGGACAGATAGAAATTTGTCACTATCTAGGAAGAGAACTAAAATCAATAGGGACATAAATATTTGTAGCTCATAAAAGAGAGTAATTTTGAGCAATAGGCAGTAATAAATTTGTTGGTAATATAGGAAATAGAAATATGTTACCATTGATAAAAGAAAGTAAAGATAGCGACATAATATTTATTAATCACGCCTGAAGAGAAATTAATGAGTCATCATAGCATAATATAGGAAGAAAATAATTTTCTCTCAACAAAATACATGGGGCCAGATTATTCTTAACCCATAATATGGGGTAAGAATAATCTTACCCCATGAATCTACGGTTGGAAGATCCAGATTATGCCTTGGGCCTTAGAAACATGGGGTCAAATTATTCTGACCCCTCAATATGCGGTCCTGACCGCATATTGAGGAGTCAGAATAATTTGACCCCATGCTTGTATGGCCCAGATCATGCCCAAGGTATGATCTGGGCCATTAACACATGGGGTCTGAAAATTCTGACCCCGCGTCTGGCCCACGCGTTTGATTTATGGGGTTAGAATTTTTTGACCCCATAAATCAACGTTTTATGGGCCAGATCATGCGCATGGAATGATCTGGCCCGTTGGTCATGGGGTCAGAAAAATCTGACCCCATGATAAAGCAAAAGGACGCACGATGGGGAGAATTTTCTCTCCCCACAATTGTCATCTTCCCCACAAATCCGCCCCACCCAAAAACCCTAAAAAAAATAAAAGAATTCTAATCCACTCCATGCATCTCTAATTTCACAATTAAATTAAGTCATGTCTTGTACAATTTTAGGAGAACACTATTATGCCAAGACTTTCGATTTTCTATGGTTAAATTGTATGTTATTTGATTTTATAAATTATTCTCTTTCTTTGTATGCATTTTATATGTATTGTTAAGCTTTGCGAGTTTATAATTATTTCTTAACAAAGTGTAGTTTATTTCTTTGGATATATGCTTGTCCTATAACTTTTATTGACTATTTAGCATTTTAAATTTTTTTATACAATATTATTAATTACAATTTTAAGCATGTCTTCATTGTTATTATAGAATGTATATTTAGGATTATTATGTGTACAAATTTTAGAAGTAGTTAGGATAATTTCATTTTAGGATGATTTTAGTAAAAACGTGGGGATATTGTTATAAAAAATAGGAAAAGTTAAGAAAAACTATGATATTTAGGAGAAGATTAAAATTTAGAAAAAAGTAGAATAAATGTGTAGTACAATTGAATGTCATGATTAGTAATTAACACTTTCATGAAAATTATTGCATAATCAGTATAAAGTTATAAATTGCAAAGTAATTTGATTAAAACTAATTACTTAAGTTTAGGTAAATCATGATTATTTCCACCTTTAGGATATATAAATGTAGGAAAACTAATTAGTTTGATGATATAAAAATTAGGCTATTACTTGGTCAATTAGTATAAATAAGAAACTTTGAAAATATTTATACTATTTTTTAGCAAATAAGAAACGTTGTCGGGGAGTCGAATTGCGTTTTAGCTATTATTTGTGTTTATGAGTTTTGTTGAGTTGGTTACTTTGTTGTGGTTTTTCAGGAAAGTGAACATTGGTGCATGACCAGGAGTTCAAGGATCGAACAATACCGCTCGACCTTGAAATCAAAAGAACTTGTAAGAAGTTGAAAGCTAGAAAATCCATGGCATGTAACGAGGGAGGAAATGAAGTACCACAAGCGGAGGAAGCTCCACGACCGGTTCTACCACTAGCTCAACCACCAAGAAGAAATGACCAGCTGAGATACCACCGAGAAAAAAAGAGAAGAGGCTTTGCCAAATCATGATGACATGTTGAGTACATGTTTGACGATTCCACCAGGGGATCATCCATTGAAGGGGTGATCAATACAATTGGTTTCACAAAACCTGTTTGGGGGTTTGCCAGCTGAAAACCTGAAAGAGTTTCTAAAGTCTTTTCTGCAGACGTACAGAGGATATGCGTATGGGGATGATATCTCAAAACTGCAACTGCTTCAGTCTGCATTAAGGGATCACGCAAAGAAGTGGTTTGATAAGCTACAAGCAAACAATATTGAAACATGGGAGCAAATGGCAAGACTATCTATTGTTGAGTATCCCACCATCTATAGTAATGAAACAAAGCAGCAGATTATGAGCTTTTGTCAAAAGGAACTGGAAGAAACTCATGAAGCTTGGGATAGATTTAAACTTTTAGTGCAGAATTGTTCCCTACATGACACAGTACGCTCTGTTATCTCATTTTCATTCAGGGGTGCATGCGGGTGAAAGGAAGCATTTAGATGCTACATCTAGAGGATGTATCATGGCCTTGACTGACGAAGAAGTTTCAGATGTGATGGAGACAACTGAGCATGGGCGTAGAAGATGGCGCCCCGATAGAGACCAAGAACTGCCAAGGAAAACTGTTGGGGTTCATCACATTGTAGATATAGACATTATTCTAGCAAGATTTTATGCAATGACTTCTTGGATGAAAACAATTGACGAGAGGACCAAACACAGAGAGATGCAAGAAGAACAAATAGAGCAGGAGAATTACGCCAACAACTTCAATGGAAGAAATAATCAACATCGAGGACCATTTGTCCAAAGCTACAAGAGAGAGAAGAACAATAATTCCTGGGTAGAAAACTATCAAAACTTATACCCACCAAGGCAACAATAATCTGGATTTCAACTCAATGAGAGGAGGCAAAACTTTGAAGACTGCATGAAACAATCTGATAGTAGAGTGGAGAAGTTGGAAGAATGGGCACAGAATACAACTGCTGTTGAAGAATATAGAGTAGCAAATAGGCCAATTGGAAGCTCAATCAACCAACCGACCACCAGGTGCTTTGCCGAGCAATACTGAGAGAAATCCTAAGGAAAGGGTGAACATGATTGCAAAGAGAACTTGGACATACGAGGACACATTCATAGAAGCTGAAACACGCCATTTGAAGGAGTATCCCAAAGATTTACCTTTTCCAGAAAGAGTAGGTAAACCCGCTCTGGAATTTTATGAAACTGAGTGTGTTGATATGATTCATATTTATAGACATCTGGAAACCCGAGATGGGACAGAAGAGCATGCAATGGCATGGAAACTGGAAGGACATCCAAGCAAGACGAGAACATGATCAAACAAAGATGAAACAGTGAAGTCCATTGAGGCAACAGTAGAAGATGAGAACAATGTGGACAAAGGTGAAGAAATTGACGTTGTTCGAGTAGCTAAGCGACGAGGACAACTGAAAAAGAAGTTCAAATACATGCCACCAAAGTTGAACCATCTGGGTAGTTTTACAGTCCCCTGCACTATAAACATTGTTAATTTAGAAGATTCACTTTGTGATCTTGGTGCAAGTGTTAATTGAATGCCTTTGACTATTTATAAGAGTTTGAACTTAAAAAAAAAAAAATCAATCCTTCTAGATCATCTCTCCAATTTGTTTATCAGTCAACCAAGACCAATTGGACAGCGCCCAATGTCACTTTCAGATAGGAGATTTTTTTTTCTTGGTTGACTTTATAGTTATGCAATGGTGGATGTGTATTCTTATCCTCTAATTTCAAGAAGACCCTTTTTAGCCACCGTTAGGTTGTAGATTGATGTTGATAAAGGTATTATTACTTTGTGTTATAAAGAGCAAGAGAAAACATATGTTATTGAACCAGGTAACAAGAAAAAGAAGTTGGCTTATCAGGATGCATATGATGAAGCTTATTTTGAGATAATGTATCAAAAAAATCAAAAAAGCGAGTTGGTGCGAGAAAAAATGAAAGCTCAAGAGCGGATAAGTAGGAAAGATGTCACAGAACTCGTGAAAATTTGGAATTACTATCAGACTCGAATTGATGAGAGTGATTGGAATGAAGATGGACTGACGAGGAGTGAAACGAGTGACTCCTCCTTCCGTCGAGCCAACAACGTTAAACAAAAGCGCTATCTAAGAGGCAACCCATGAGTTTAATGCTTTATTTTGATTTTAGTTGTTTATTTTTGTTCAATTTAGTTCATCTATTTTGTTCCGAGTAGTGCTGAATCGCTTGTGCAAAAAATGATGCATGACTAGAAAAAATCTACCACGAAAGCGATCGCATTCAAAATATGCAGGAACTTAAGCAATCGCTTAGGCGAAGCTTGGAGAAATGCAAAACAAAATTGGTGGATTTTATAAAGGAAGAAAGCGACATAAAGCAATCGCTTTCATCTAGACTGAGAAAATACAAAAAAATTCAGTTGGATTTTAGAAAAGAGGGAAGCGACGCAAAGCAAACGCTTTCATGGGTGATTTGAAGATCAAGATTCTCTTTTGAAGATTGGAAAGAAGAGAAAGCGATCGCTTGGTGAAGAAAATTTTCTTTTGAAGCATCACGATGACCAAAATGATTGTATCCATATTGCTTCCAGAAAGAGAAAAGTTTCAGTAACAAGATAGAAAGGAGGAAGCGGTCGCATCCGCATTGCTTTTCAAAGGGTTAAAATCACAGTCGAAGTTTAGAAAACAGACATGTGATCGCATACCATCGCTTTACTCAGAGAGATTGCATCCCTTCGCTCACTCATTTCTTGGAATATAAAGAAGGAGATTTCTCAAGTGAAAGCAAACGCATTTCTTAAGAAAGCGATTGCACTGCTTCACAGCAATGCAGCTGCTTGTGAATCACTGTCAAAGTTTAGAAAACGGACATGTGATTGCATGCAATCGCTTTATTCAAAAAGATCACATCCCTCCCCTCACTCATCGCTTGGAATTGAACGAAGGAAATTTCTCAAGTGAAAGCGAACACATTTCCTAAGAAAGCGATCGCATTGCTTCATAGCAATGCAGCCGTTTGTGAAGGAAAGTGATCGCTTGTGTCGTAGATTTAAATATGAAATTCTCCTTCCTTCTTTACTTTGCACAAAAATTCCTTCCCCCATACTCTCATTGTCTTTCCTAAACTCTAGGTTTTGATATTACATACCTTTCAAAGTCTTGAGAGAGTAGGAAACTTACCTTTTCACACTCCTAAGTGAATTATATATCATAATTTAAGGAATCTCAGTCCTACAAGACTTAGAAGTCCTTAAATATGTGTATATGTTGATCTTTATTATTTTATTGTAAAAAAATGTGTCTTGTTAATCCCTAATTTTTGCAGAGACTACCATTGTTGAAGAGAAAGAAGTAATTGGAGATGTCGACCAGTTGCGAGAGTTTTTTCCAAATGGCCAACTATAGTACATCGCGATTTTGTTCACATGAAGCGATGGAAACGTTTGATGAGATGAGAGCATTAAAGTTGATCCAAGAAAAAGGAATCTGTGTCTTCAGGTATGATGTTCTAGGAATGGGATGGGGAGATTTTGCAACTACATCGCCCTACATCAACGAGACAATAGTTCGTAAATTTTATGCAAACATGAGGATCGAGGCGGGCAACGTGGTATGGGTGAGAAGAAACTGGTGATGATTCACGAAGAGCTCATCAATAGCATCTTCGGCATGAATGAAGATGCAATAATAGCATGTGCAACCCTAAAAGTTTCACAAATTCATTCGGTCTTGGGGTTCAGTCACAGATGTTTGTATACGGGGAGCAAATTCATCAGAATAAATCATGAAACTTTCTACAATTTTCATGATCTGAAACCAAAATACAAGACGTGGTATGAATATATCTGCTCTCGTCTTATCCCGAACACGAATGATGTTATAGTGAGCGCATGCCAAGAAACTATTGAGTATAAGATTGCTCGTGGGGAGTTGATCAACGTGGGAAAAATCATCAGACAAAGAATGCTATGGTATAGAGATATCAAGGAAACTGGTGATATTCCTTTTGGAGGGTTCATCACAAAACTTTGCGAGTCAGCTGGTGTGGGTGCAGCCACGTCTGATTCGATTCTACAACCTATGCCATAGCTAGATGAGAATTCGGTGGTGGATAACTCAAAAGTCCGATCAACACGTTGAAATACAGAGATCGACAATGATTTTGCCGGGTTGAGGAAGATGAAACTTTCGGAAGAGCCAGATATTGAAGATTTAAGGCAAGATGTCGATTGCTATCAAGAGGCAATTTACCAATCCATAAAGATACTACGAGAATATATTGCAGCATTTGAAGCACGACTACCGGCTATCTCTTCAGGATATTCTCCCAATCCCACCGCGAATGATAAAGAAGAGAATTCTAATCAATCTTTTAACTCACCATCATCAGACTGAGTTCCGACTCGCACGGGGAGTCCTTGTGGTCTTATCGTTATCTTACGCAGTGAGGACACTGCTTGTTTTAAGTTTGGTGGTGCAGAGTATTTTCATGCATTCATTCTATCATTATTTATATGATTCTAGTTTTTTAATGATCCTTGATTTAATTCCAATGTATCTTAGGCCTTGTTTTTGTTATTTTAAGTCATTTTCTTACCAAATAGTTTTGTGTGTCTTTTATTTTTATTTAAAAAACAAAAAACAAAAAAAAAATCAAAAATCAAAAATTTTGGTGGAAATTGGTTGGGACTTGATTAGTATATCTGCATGAAAATATGTATATGTGATGACTTGAGGTATGAAAAGTATGCAGATGAATTACATGATAGTTGATGCATAGTAAACATGTTACCATATTTGTCTATGATTGCATTGAAAAGCAAAAACACTATTGACGAAAGTTTATTTAGACAAACTAATCTTAAGGAGATTACAAAATTTTTTAACCTAGTTGAGCACCTATTGATGCAAAATCCTAGATAAAGAACCACTGAGGAAGTGATCTAGGCCACGAAAAATCAATGAGAAAAAGGTAAAGTGAGGAAGAGTGGAGAGATTGTTGTTGCATAAAGCCCATAGAAAATTCTTAGTTTGGGAGTGCAACTTTACTAAAGAAAGAGCGTTAAAGCTTGAAAAAAAAAAGTGTCTCAAGCGCTTGAAAAGCAATGTGTGATCAGTATGTTTCATTGTTTATTCCTTACATTATATTTGTTTGACTAGAGCCATATCATAAAAATCGGCTTTTTAAGAGATTCAATGTTCTTATCCAAGTTCGAATCTTGAAAATTGGTGAATTTGTGGTCAAATGAAGAATAGGAGATAATATCTTTTTAGTGGTCAGTTAAAGATGAGGTGAATGTTTCATTTTGAGGGAGAAGTGCAAAAGAAAAGATAGTTTGAGTTTGTGCAAGAATGAAAGATTTCTAGAATTTTGTACTCTTATCATATATCTATTTTAGCCAATATCTTACCCTAACATTACAAGCTTATAAAGTCCTAAATGATCTTCACTGGAACTCTTCTACAATAGTGGAGAGAAAGTGAGAGGCTAGTTTAGGTGATGAAGTGAAGTAGTCAATCTTAGTGAAATCCATCTCTTTAAACTAAGTCAAGAAGTCAATTCTACATATGCATGAGAAACTAAGTTCCACATTCTTCATACGTGGATATATTTGTGGATTGTGTATCAAAGATGTATGTTTGGAATGATGCTCTTGGATTTCTTGTGTTGTCACATGGTTATTGAATAGTCATGATACTGTGAAGAAGGATTCCGCAATTACCACCTATTAAAAATATTTGAGTCTTGTGTTTTATTTTCGTATATGAGTCTTGTGTTGTTTACTCGAGGACGAGTAAAAGGGTAAGTTTGGGGTGTTTGATGATTCTATTTTGTACTCATTATTCACATGTCAAATAGACCATTTATTGCTTCCTTCCTGATTATTTTGAGTATTTTTACTTGTTTCCTTTTATTTTATTGTAGCCTTTTTGGAAAAATGATGAAAAGAGGCCAAAAAGAGAAATGTTGGGCAAATCATACGAGCAGAAAAGCGAAGGGAAGCAAAGAAGAGAAATCTCTTATTGAAATCAATCGCACTGAAGTAAAGAAGAGTTGGAAGTGATCGCTTCCGACTAAAAGATGACGCAGCGCTAATCTCAGCAGCAGCCACATGAGATTGAAAGTGATTGCTTACAAATTATTTTGACTCGAAATTTAGGTTTTGCGGAAGAATTAAAGAGTGAGACTTTCCAATCTATAGAGGATATATATTGAGAATTAGGGTTGTACACAACCCGCCCGACCCATCCGATCCGCCCGCAACCCGCCTGCCGAACCCGAACCCGCTGGGTTTTTCTTTTTTTTTTTTTAAAGATATGCAATTTAAATAAGTGGTAACCCGCCTGAAATGGGCGAGTGGCGGGTTGATCCGCTAACCCGCCCGCTACCCGCCCGCCCATTTCCTAAAACCCTCCCCAGTTCCCCATCTCACACAATTGACGACACACACAACATAGCAGCAGCCAGCACCATTTTCCCTTTTCCCTTTTTCACACAACACATGCAACACAGGCAGGTGGAGCACCTCCCTCATCTGCGCCTCTCTCAGCGGCAATGCACCTATTTTTCTGCTCCTACTCCGATCAGTTTTTCTGTTTGAACAAGTTTCAAAATCTCTCGTTTTTCTGTTCCAATTTCTTTTAGTGTGCATACATTTTCATCTCTCCTTGCCCTATGCACCTAGTTGTTGTTATTTTCTTAAGAATCTATCCGGATTGACATGGTGATTTGATGATTTTTGTTAGAGTTTTAATGTAAGATTTGGGGATTCTGACCGGATTCGTAGATTTGATGGGGCTTAGATAGATGTATTGAAGGAAGATTTGGTGATTTAGTTACTGTTGATGTATTAGATTTGCCATTGTTAGATATGAAATTTGCATTATTGTTGTAATTTGAGTTTTTGTTGCTGGGAATTTAGTGTTAATTGTTGTTAATTTTTCTTTACTAATTAAAGCTCGTAACCCGCATGCATCCTGCCTAACCTGCCAAACCCGCAACCCGCATGGTTACATTGTTAATTTAACCCACATGGGTTGAAAAATTGGTAACCCGCTAACGATATGTATGGTCATTTTTTGAGTGGTAACCCGCCTGAACCTTCCATTGTACACCCCTATTGAGAATACCTAAAAGTAGAGGAGGAAGCCAGAAAAGAAGGGAGTTAGTTTTGAGAGAAAAGAAGTTGGTGCACACTTTTGGAAGAAAGGTAGAGATTAGAGAAGACAAAGACAAACGAGAATCAAAACTGTGATTGAGTTGATGTTCTTCAATTATTCGTACAATTTAATTTAGTTTATTGATTTGGATACTGCACTTTATATCCGGACATTTTTTTGAATGAGGTATTTGTTTTATTTCATTTATTCAAGACTATGGTTTATTTAATTGATTTTTCTATTATTTCAATTGTGAGTAGCTAAATCCATCGCGTGTCGTGGGGCGATGTGAGTATTTGGATAGAGATCATGTTGAGATGATTATGTTGAGATGAGTGTGTGAGTAATAGGTAAATTGAATGTATAACTTGAGTAAACTGCTTTATGTGCGTCATGAACACATCATAGATTAGATTCTTATGACAGATGCGAAAGCCAAACTCATAAGATAGATCTCATAAGTTCTACAATTCCACAGGTCGTCTGATGATAGCGTCCAGGAATTGAGGTAAATGCGTTTGGAGGAACAGCATACAAATAGTAACATTCCGAATTACAGAGTGATGTTTTAGACTATGGAAACTCATAATTATGTGTTTTACCTCATAGTTTAATACATCTCACACACGAGTCGGTCATATTTTGTCTCAACAATGGCTTGTCGATGAGTCTTCGATCTTATCATTCCAAAGAAACCTAGTTTACGATATCGCTTGTTATACTATTGAAGTAAGTCTTCATTTGCTAAGTGTTTTAGTTCGTAAACATTTCAAAATCCAAAATATATTTTATTTACAATTTCTGCCTAATAGTGATTATGAAAGGTGACAGCTTCATAGCCATTAGACTTATGAGTTATGATTGCAAAAATAGATTTATTAGTTGTTAAGATTCAACGAAAATCTCTCTTGGGTTCGATATTTCTGGGTTGTAACTTACTTCCCTACACTACTTACACCCGTGCGCTTGCGATAAAATATTGACAATAGAGTTTGAGTAAATCATTGACCATATACATGGATACTATATCTCCTGAGGAGTTTTCATGTTCTAGCAGCCAATAAAACCGAGAATGGGGAGCAGATGCGACGGTATGCTAGCAAGGTTGCCATGCTGAAATCATAAAAGAGCTAAGCCCCCTCGGATTTCCATGGGCATCAGTGGAAACACGATTATTTCACGAGCCATAACTCTAAATCAAGCTACATAATTAATTTAATTCAGTAATGAAACTCTTAATTCCATCAACATCTTTGTTAATTAATTAATTTATTGATTAATTTTAATATTCTCAATCATAATTATAGGAGTGACAACTTATTACAATCACACCTAATTCATCAATATATTCGCCTAAATCCGTGTTGAGGATAGAAGACATTAGGCGGGTGTGTAGACCTATGATTGAGAACTCTAATGACTTAAATTACAATACAACTCTTGTCAATTTAACACGTCCATTAATTCTATGTAATTCAAATAGATACCTAAATATCATATAAATACCTATTTATATAAAAATAAGGGCTAATTGCAGCAAACCCCCCAAACTATGGGGGTCAGAGTACTTTTTCCTCTGAACTATCGTTTAGTGCAAAATACCCCCTGAACTACTCAATTTTGTGCATTTTACCCCCTGATGTCAAATCTGACGGACAAAATCTTAGACACGTGTCCAAAATGAAACGGTTGATCAACGACTCAGGGGGCAAATCGCACAAAAACCAATAGTTTGGAGGGTTTGCTGCAATCAGCCCTAAAACTAATACGAGTCTCCACTTATTTTCTCGTATTGACGACCATTCCTCTATTTTTTTATTGGTGAGCATATTTTATTTTCTTGATTCCTGTTAGTTTTAAATGTATTGGCCAAACTAATAATCTAATTGTGGATTTAGGATATAACCAAAAGAAAAGCCGGTTGGTGTAATTATAATTATATAAAAGGAATCGAATTTTTCAAATTACATTAAGTTCTTTTACATTCTCAACTATTTTTCTGTGATCTTTCAAAATTACAATTCTACTTCAGTGGACTTTGTCCATACTGTGTTGTCAAAGAGAATTTCGAGATAAACAAGAGTATAAACCATAATGTATTGTGATTGATGTACTAATGATCATCGTGTAATAAAGAGAAAACTATTTGTTATAGATAATAATAGATCTCTAGTACTTATGCCATTTTGCCCCAGTCCTGTAAGACGAGACACAATTGCATAGCATGCAAACATTTATATGCCAGCAGATCAACTGGGAAGACCTATCTCTCTAAATATACTCTCTAAGTATAGATATGTACTACTATATTTATAGTTGGTTAAATCTCATTAACTCCCAACATATACCCTCTTTTACAAGTTGTTACATAATCTATTATTTTTTACAAATAACCCTCAAATCTATTGAGAAATGTGCGAACTGCCCCTGAACCCAAATCCAACTGTTGGATTTGGCAATGTTTCTATATTTTTGTACGTTGAATTTGGCTTCACCTTCAGGGGCAGTTTGCACATTTTTCAATAAGTTGAGGAGTTAGTTGCAAAAAAATAAAGATTAAGTGACAACTTGTAAAAAAGTTTAAGTTAGAGGGGTTTGATGCATATTACACTTTATAGTCTGATTAACTCATAGATTCCAAAGTATAACTTAAAGTTGTTACATTTCTTTCATGACTGAACTCAACACTCAATTATCTTTTCATGTAACAATCAATATTAGTGTTTTTAAAACCGGACTGGGACCCGGTCCCTTATCGGTTCACTGGTTTTGACCAGTTGAACCGTTTTAACCGGTAAAACCAGTGAATCGGTGCCTTGTCGATTCAAAGGCCTGGTTCAGTTTTAAAAACACTGATCAATATGTTCAAATTTGAAAGTTGTGTAGAGTGTAAGAGAGTTTCCAGAATCCAGTTGTATTATCATCATACGTGAAGTGACTAACGTGAGCACTTTAAACGAAACTCTTTCGAAGAGTTAAATAAATTGAATATGCATTGATGATTGCACCAAACTAATTTTCGCATATTACACATATGTAGTATCTTTTTGGCCTGATCCAAAGATACCATAAGTGGTAGGCAACTTCAGCATGAGAACACTTTACCTACCTATCATTTGCGAAACTAATTCAAATGGTTAACATTATTTTTGTTTTTATCATTTGCCAAAAAACAGTTGTAAGTAATTAAATTTGCCATTACCGTGTAATCCCGAAGTAGACCCATTTTTACGAAAAATTATTAGGTACAGCCGCTGTATGGTGACGTGGTACAGCTAAAGGTTGAGATTAAATACTAATCCTAAATTATAGGGAAGTAACTTCTCCACACCTCATCCCAACCATGCATTTATATAAATAACCGACTTGTTGTACCACCTCATCGTACAGCCGCTGCACCTACTTGGATAAGAAACCGCTGCAAAATTAAAGAGCATGTGCAGGTAATATGAGTAACTTGGCAAATGTAAGTGACAATTTTTATATAGTTAAAAGTCAAAACTTAAGAGGCTGGTTTCATAAAGGAGGGCTATTTTTGAAAGAAGGCCCCACCTTGACCTTAGGGATTAAACAAAATAATAGTTAGTAATACTGACGATGATTGACGATCCGTTGGCAGAGTGTTGCAAGGAGTTGGTTGTGATGGCGTCTCCTCCTCCGGCAGTTGTTTCTTCTTCTTCTTGTTCCTCAGACCCACCACGCATACACGTGTTCTGGAACGAGGGCATGCTCAAACATGAAACGGGTCGGGGCGTTTTCGATTCGGGTATTGACCCGGGTTTCCTCGATGTACTGGAGAACCACCCGGAGAACTCTGACCGGGTCAAGAACATGGTATCCATCCTGAAGAGAGGACCCATTTCCCCATTTGTTTGTTGGCACTGTGAACCCACCCCTGCCCTCACCTCCCAGCTCTTATCCTTCCACTCACAAGGTACCACCTACAATACAACAACACATGACACTTTTATTTGCAATTTTTACATAATAAAAATGCTTCTAATTGGGATTCACAAGAGTATTTCTTTGTTAGTCATAACAACTTCAAATTGCATTGTTACATTGATGATAATTGTATTTAAGCTTTAAGGTAGCCAAACCCGGTTCAGTTGTGGAGATTGAGCTGTTCAATTAAATTATAGTACAGTTCGTGTGTATCGCCTGCATTACAGTTCAGGCTTGCCTAGATATTATTAAACGTATATCTCACAGAGTCGGTTCGGATATTATCTAAACGATGATATTTTGATAGAATCCTTTTACTCCGATGATATGGGTTAAAGTCTTTTTAAGCTTTTTTCAAAGTCAATGAGCATCGTGATCCCGTGGCGCTTACCTATGAGTACACTTGCTATGATAAATTTTAGGTAGGCACGAGAAAGAGTGCCCTCAGATGAATGAGCTACATTTATTGACTGCAATACTCTCGCGTAAGCAGGAATGCATTATGATCATATTTCGCTTCCTGGCCTAAAATCTTCCTTAACCATAGTATCCATTTGAATGGCTCATTTTAGATTCAATGAAACTATTCAAAAAATAATTATAGAAAATCCAAGAAGATGGTTAAATTGGTGAAAGAAAAAATTGGCCTTGGAGAGAGTTAGTAATAACCATAATCATGTCAAGGAGTCTTTTGCTAATAAACCAATCATATTACACTTGATTTATTTATCAGTTTGTTTTTATTATAGTGGAACTTTTGGGCTGATAAAACTTTGTTCATCTCTGAAATTCTTAAGAGTACATAAATGAGCTAGTTGAGGCAGACAAGAATCAGGGCAAGATCATGTGCTCCGGGACATTCTTAAACCCTGGATCATGGGATGCCGCACTTCTTGCTGCGGGTACCACAATATCAGCAATGCAACACATACTTGATGGACAAGGAAAATTGTCCTACGCATTAGTCCGCCCACCGGGTCATCATGCTCAGCCCACTCAAGCAGATGGATATTGCTTTCTCAACAACGCAGGTCTTGCTGTACAATTAGCTCTCAGTTCAGGTCGTAATAAGGTTGTGGTTATCGACATTGATGTCCATTATGGCAATGGAACTGCCGAGGGTTTCTACCACTCTGATAAAGTTCTTACTATCTCTCTTCATATGAATCATGGATCATGGGGTCCTTCACACCCACAAAATGGGACAGTCGATGAGCTAGGTGAAGGTGAAGGCTTTGGCTATAATCTGAACATACCTTTGCCAAATGGAACTGGAGACAGAGGGTATGTGCATGCAATGACGGAAATAGTCCTTCCTGCGATTGAGAAATTTCAGCCCGAGATGATGGTTCTGGTTGTTGGCCAAGACTCTAGTGCAGTAAGTTCAATAGTGTTGAATGTTTCATACATGCATATTAATGTATCTACAAACTCGGAAATCTTTAAGGACTTGTTACTTCATTGGTATTAAAATGATTTATTTTCAGTTACTTGTACCCTGTAGGAAAGTTGAAGATTTTGCAAGAGTAGAATACTATATCTCAGGCTTCTTACACTATATTATAGAATACCACCTTCATTATTTCTGTGAAAAGTGAATTATAAGTTGCTTTACATAGTTGTTCTGCTTCAAAATAGTCGAAGATGGGTGGCATGGTTGTATATTAGTTTTATGATTGGATTACTACTAACCTAGTACCCCTAGAGTTGCAAGATATAAAGAATTTGATTTTTAAATATTATATATAATTCGGCAATTGGGCGTATCTGAACGTTCCGTTGAGTTCAGCTCAATATGGTTGAAATTGTGGAAGTAAAACAGAAAAATACCTGTTTTAGTCAGTATCTGATTCATTTTTCATTTCCTTTTGTGGGTCTCAGTTTGATCCAAATGGAAGACAGTGCTTGACAATGGAAGGGTATAGGAGAATTGGGCAAATGGTTCGTGAAATGGCTGACAAACACAGTGATGGATGTCTCCTAATCGTGCAAGAAGGCGGATATCATGTTACTTATTCTGCTTATTGTCTGCATGCAACTCTGGAAGGTGTGCTTAAACTTCCAGTTCCCTTGTTGCCTGATCCTATTGCTTACTATCCAGAAGAGGAAGCTTTCACCAGTTTAGTTGTTGAAACGATAAAAAAGTATCAAAGAGAATCGGTCCCCTTCCTTAAGTAGGCTTAACAAGTATTGTCTGCCAACCTTTTAACTTTAGCCAATGTATACTTCCCTGCTGAATTTTTTGTACTTGACCAGGTTAATTTAGTTGAAAGTGCAAATTTTATAAATTCTAAGGAAGTAGCAAGAGATGTTGCATGAAAGTTCATAATGGAATTAGTCTTGTAATTTGGAGTCTGTTCTTGTTGTTTTACGTAAGAGAAGTGTAAAATGGTATTCGGAAGACTGAGTTGTGACTTGTGATCATATGGGTTTAAAGAATTAAGGTGACCTGGAGTTATGTGATTAATGGATACATGACGAAAGAAAGGTTAATCTAGTGCGGCGATCTATTTCTTTGAAGATTGCACAATTTGTAGATATGTATTGCAAGCTATGATGCACGGATACTCCAAAAAATTACTCCGTGCACGTATCGGATATTCCGATACTCGGATACTCTACCGATACTCCTCGGATACGTATCGGCTACGCCACGTGGCGTATCCGAGAATTTAAAATAAATAATAAACATCGGATACGTATCGGATACTTCTAGAGGACGTATCCGGCACCTTCAGGATACATTTTTGCAGATTTAAGAAGTTTTGATTTTCAAGGGTCAAAACAGAAACTTAAAACATATTGTAAATAACAAAAGAAGAAAACAAAAATTAAAGAAAAATAAATATCTAGTAAGTATAAAAGCAGAAAGTTTCTTCCAATTTCTAACTTCCTCTCAAGAATGACAATAAAAAACTTCAACTTTCAAACCAACAACACTCGGTTGTTTAGAATCTCTTTAAAATTCATTTTATTCTTCTTTTTTTATTATCTTGACCTTCAAATTTTGTTACTTTCAAAGTTTCAACAGTTTAAATTTCAATCTACGGTTCATTTTAGTTTTTATATTTAATATAAATTATTATATAAAATATATATAACCGTATCCTCGGCGTACCCGTATCCTATATTTTCAAAAAATCCGTGTCCCCATATCCGTATCGTACCGTACCCGTATCCCCGTATCCGTATCCATGCATCATAGATTGCAAGTGTTTATGTGGTAAAGTGGCTAGTCTAGTTTTGAGAACGTACCTAAAGGAAACTTTATTTTATGGAACCCTATAAATATTCAGGTTTCTTAACAAATTGCCTCGTGTGTTAAACTAATTTAGCAAATAACCCCTATGTGAAAATGAAAAAAAAAAAAAAAAAAAGAAGCAAGATACTTGTAATTTCAAAAGTAACACACTGCTCTCATGTTCATTTTTTGTAATGTGTATGTTATTTTTAATAACCATATACCATTGTTATTTCAAATTATTTTAGTTTTTATAATTTTAGATTTAATTATATTATTTCTTAAAAAGTTTGTCAGTAAAAGTATAAAAACAAAATACAAAAGTACACATTACAAATTGATGTGTCAAATCTCGGTGTCGTCATATCTTAAAATTCGGTATCATATGTACGGCATTATTTCGGAATATTACGCCACGACAACACCATTATTTTTTAATGCAAGATTGCAATTTAAGGCAAAACTCAAAATTAGGCCATTTAGGCCCAATTTCGAGTTATTTGGGGCCCAATTCGAATTTCATAAGCCCAATTCGAGTTGTTCCAGGCCCAACTCGAGCTGTTTTTAGTTCATTCGAGTTATTTCTTTGCAGGTAATTCGAGTTATCTCTTTACAGGTCATTCGAGTTATTTCTTTGCAGGTCATTCGAGTTATTTGGTGGAGGTCATTCGAGTTATTTAATGGAGGTCATTCGAGTTATTTCTAGGAATCCTAGTTTGACTAATTCAACTCATAGTCCTACTTGGAGTGCACTTCTAGCTAAATAAGGACTCTTATGCTTATATAAAGGGATCCTATTCCTCATTCTAAGGTACGTTTTACATTATTCTAAGCTCTAAGTTCGAGTTATATAAGTCGACCTCGACCTATTTTCCAAGCTCATTCGAGCTGTTCTACAAATAGCTCGAGTTCGACCTATTTTGGCTTTCATTCGAGTTGTTTTGTTCTGTTTCATTCGACTTGTTTGATTCAGTTCATTCGACTTGTTCGGCCTTCTCATTCGACTTATTGCTCTCAGTTCATTCGAGTTATTACACAGTTACTATTCGACCTATTCTAGCCAGTTCATTCGACTTGTTGTCTTGTTCAACAAGATCTCATATTCCGACCCGTCTGACTTGAGCGTCGGAGTGCAGGTTACGAACTCAAAAGCTGCTTGAGCATCCAGCAGGAACTGAAGCAGTCTGACGTGGAGTGTTGGAGAGTGGACACTTATCCAGACGAAAATACCCCACATCAGTGGCGCCGTCTGTGGGAACCATCAAACGCACTTAGGAGCAAACACCATTATTAATTCAATGGCTCACCGCAAAGCTACGGAGAAGAACGGAATGGCTGGAAGAACAAGATCACAGAGGGAGGATGAGAATCGAGTGGCTGACGCATCTGAGCACACCTCGGTAGCTGCTCCCAATGCCCCTCTGGATCAAACTCGCACTATGACAGATCAACCAGTAGTGCCTACAGTTGAACAACCATTGTTGAATCCCGCACAACTGGCGCAGATTATAACAGCATTGCAACAGACCGTGGTACCAATAATTATGCAACAAATGGCTAATTCTGGATTGCAGCAAAACGTGCCAGCACAAGAAGCACGACGGACACCAACACAGCAAGAAAGGTCTCATCACACACAGCGTCAAGCTGATTCAGGACAACAACAATCAAGGATGACGAGACCAACTCGGAAGGATCAATCATCTTCCCAAGAACACAGAAAACAGCGTTCAGTAAAAGCTGCAGGGAACAAGGCTCCCAGCCGGGCGAATGACAAGGGAGGAGAAGTCAATTCTAAGCGGAGAGATTCTGAAGATCAACCTGCAGCTAGTCAAACGACATCCAAGAACCATCATGAAAAAATGAAACCAAGGCCAGAACCAGAAGTCGCTGAAAATATTCCATCAACTGAGCCACCAACTCCCTTTTCTGAAGCAATTGGCAAGTTAACACTCAAGGAGGGAGTCAGACTTCCTGATATGAAGAAATATGATGGAACGACTGACCCTGCTACACATTATGATGACTTGGATCTCGAGCTGCAGATTTTGGGGTACCATGAGAACTTAAGGGCAAAGCTAATTTCATTAAGCTTAAGGGGAACTGCTAAAGAATGGTTCAAGAACTTGAAGTCTTATTCGATTGAATCAGCTGAACAATTCAGAAGCATGTTCGTTAAAAAGTTTGCCATTTATCGCTTAAAGAAGAAGTCTCCAAGTACTTTGTTCAATATCTATAGGAAGCCAGGGGAAACGCTGGGAAAATATATAGAGCGTCTAAATTTGGAAATTGGAAAAGTGAATGCTCCCACCGTGGACTTGGTAATCTCGGTGTTGCAAAACCGTTGCCAGAGTGCCAAGCTGATTGAAGTACTAACTTGGGACGCTCCTGATTCGATAGAGCAAGTAATGGATCTCGCCAATAAAGTGGTTGAAGTGGAGGAGATCACCATAAATCAAGGATTAACCGACCTGCCAGAAAATCCTAGAGGAAAGGAGAATAAAGACTGGAAGAGAGATCCTAGGGGGAAAGATCGTGAGCACAACCGACAACCTTTCAAGAGATTTGATAATTGGACTCCTTTGAAGAAACCAATTGGTGAAATCTATGCGATAGTTGGAGATAAGGAAAGGTTCAGATCTCCAAGACCCATGACTCTAACTGAGGAGATGAAGCAATCCAAAAAATATTGTAAGTTTCATCGACAAAATGGGCATACCACTAACGATTGCAGGGCTTTGAGAATGGAGATTGAACGACTCATTCTCGAGGGCAAACTTATTGAATATGTATTGGAGAATAGACAACCGAGGGAAGAGAAATTAGCGGTTGGACGAAAGCGAAGTCGTTCCCCAAGAGAGAAGAAGGACGAACCAAGAAGAAGGAGGGGTAACGGGAACGATGATATCGAAAACGGAGTAAATGTGATTGCCGGAGGACCTACAGGTGCGGATTCGACCAAAAGTAGGAAACGGATTTCACGTGATATACAATATGAGCGTTTGAAACGTCCAGAGATAGACTTAGTCTTTGCAGTAGACAAGATGGATACAAAGATTACATTCGATGATAGCGACTTCGATAGCTTGTCGTCACAAGCTAAGGAGGCTCAATACTTAAATTGCCCAATGGTGGTTACTGCGGTAATCGCGAATCACGCGGTAAAAAGAATAATGATAGATAATGGATGCTCATCTAACATTATTTTCATGGATGCTTTACAACAAATGAAGCTCGGTCAATACGAGATCTCCGAGGTGAATTCACCTCTATTAGGATTTGGCGGGAGTGAAGTCAAGCCTGTTGGAAGAATAATGCTACCAACATCTTTTGGTGTCAATCCAAAGAGGAGAACGTTGAATGTGGAATATCTTATTGTTGATATGCCGTTCGCATACAATGTATTAATAGGAAGGCCAGGAATAACTGCATTTGCTATGATTATTTCAACAGTTCATCAGAAGATAAAATTTCCAACTCCTGGGGGAGTCACAGAACTGACAACAAACTATCGTGATTCGTGGAGCTGTTATGTTACATCAACAAAACCTGTCAAGGCAAAAAGTGCACCTGATATAGCTCTGATTGAAGCTCAAGACGCGGGGACTCCACAAGCAACAAGGAGTAAAGACATTGAGATGGTGCTAGCAACACAAGAAGATCAGCAAGGAATCCCGGAAGATTTTGATGTTCCCATGCAGGGAGATAAACTGAAACTAGCAAAAGAAGAAAGAGAGGACAAAACCACTTCGCGTTACATGAAACAATTGGAGGTCGAACGTATGAAGCCTTCTGGAGAATTCAAGGAAGTTACTTTAATGGAGAATGAGCCGGAGAAAATCATCAAAATCGGAAGTGAACTGCCAATGGAGATGGAGAAAGCATTGATAGCATGTTTGCAGAGAAATTTTGATGTATTTACATGGACTGATTCGGATTTAAAAGGCATAGATCCACGGGTTGCAGTGCACCACTTGAATGTCAATCCAAATGCAAGACCAGTTCGGCAGAAGAAGAGACACTTCAGTGATGAGAAGAATAAAGCGGCAGAATTGGAAGTACAAACAAAGTTAGCAGCAGGACACATATTTGAAGTCCAATATTCAGAATGGTTGAGCAATGTCGTGTTGGTACCAAAGAAACCAACCATATGGCGTATGTGCGTGGACTACACGGATTTAAACAAACATTGTCCACGAGATCATTTCCCATTGCCTAGAATTGATCTTGTGGTTGATTCAACAGCAGGATGTGCACTACTTAGTCTTTGTGATGCACAGAGTGGATTTCATCAAATCTTGATGGCAGTCAAAGATCAACACAAAACCGCATTCATAACAGACAGGGGGATATTCTGTTACAGAGTAATGCCATTTGGGTTAAAGAACGCAGGAGCAACATTTCAGAGGCTGGTTGCCAAGATGTTTTACCATCAGATAGGTAAGACAATGGAGGTCTACATAGATGACATGCTTATTAAAAGTTTAAAGGCGGAAGACCATGTTAAGCATCTTGAAGAAGCTTTTGGGATCATGAGGCAGTACGGGATGAAGTTAAATCCAAAAAAGTGTACATTCGGAGTCAAAGCGGGGAAATTTCTAGGCTTTATGGTAAATGAAAGGGGCATAGAAGCAAACCCGGATAAGATCAAAGCTATAATGGATTTTCCATCTCCAAAGTCGGTTCGCGAAGTCCAACGGTTGGTGGGGAGAATAACGGCACTCAGTCGTTTTATATCACATTCCGCGGAGAAAAGTTTGCCTTTCTTCAAAAAGTTAAGAAAAACGCCAAAGTTTACTTGGACGGAAGATTGTGAGGAGGCATTTCGTCAACTGAAGATTTATCTGACAACGCCACCACTATTGTCAAAAACCCAAGGATAACGAAATATTATATCTCTATTTAGGTGTAACAAAAAATTCACTCAGCACGGTCTTGGTCCGAGAAGAGGATAGGAAACATCTACCAATTTATTATGTGAGCAAAGTTTTGAATGGAGCAGAACTCAATTATTTGGAGATTGAGAAGTTGGCATACGCATTGGTGATAACTGCAAGGAAACTAAGACCATATTTTCAGTCACACCCAGTCATAGTACTTACAAATCAACCATTGAAGCAGGTGATGGCAAAGCCGGAAACGTCAGGCAGGTTGGTCAAGTGGGCAATCGAGCTAGGAGAATATGGTTTGGAGTACTTACCAAAAACTGCGATCAAAGCACAAAGACTGGCGGATTTTGTCGCAGAAACTATCTCCGAAGCAGATCCGTCAATTGATGTGGCTACAGTGACGGAAGGCAGTCAAAAGGATGAAATTGGGGCAGCAAAAGAAATATGGACTCTACACGTGGACGGATCCTCCACAGTTGATGCAGGAGGTGCAGGAATTTACATAAGGTCGGCAGATGGAAGAGAATTCGATTATGCCATTAGATTGAATTTTCAAGTCACAAATAATCAAGCAGAGTATGAAGCCATGCTAGCTGGTATACAAATGGCAAAATCGCTTGGGATAACTAAACTTATGGCATTCACAGACTCACAATTAATTGCAAATCAATTTGAGGGAAGATACGAAGCTAAGGAGGCGGCAATAGTAAAGTACCTTGAAAAACTGAAGGAGGCAACATCTAGCTTTGAGATGTTCACTATATCACAGATTCCGCGATTGGAGAATGAACGGGCCGACTCACTATCAAGATTTGCAAGCACTGCAGAAGTCTTTGTGGAGAGACGAGTGACATTGTTGGCTGCAGATCAACCCTCAATCAGCAAAGGCCCGGAGTCAACAACAACACAAGCCTTAGATTACAATTTGCTAGTAGAAGTAGAGGCGTGTTGGAAGGATGAAATAATAGACTATTTACAAAACGGGAAATTACCAACTGATTCACAAGCGGTGAGAAGACTCAAATATAAATCAGCAAGATTCGCCATGTTTAATGGAGAACTTTACAAAAGATCTTTTGAGGGACCACTCTTGAGATGTTTGTCACCCACCCAGGCGAAGCAAGTCTTGAGGGAAATTCACGAAGGAAGTTGTGGAAATCATTCTGGAGGGCGGTCCTTGGCACAGAAAATACTCCGACAAGGATACTTTTGGCCAACAATTATGAGAGATTCGATGGATTATACTAGGAGGTGTAGAAGTTGTCAACTACACGCAAAAATCATTCATACACCTGCACAACCAATGACAGTCGTAAGCTATGGATGTCCCTTTGATCAATGGGGAATAGATATTATAGGACCAATGCCAGTGGCGTCCGGCGGAAGAAAATGGTTGTTGGTAGCAGTTGAATACTACACCAAATGGGTTGAGGCTGAAGCACTTGTGACAATAACAGAAACCAATGTGAAGAAGTTCATCTGGAAGAACATTGTGTGCAGGTTCGGAATCCCTAGGGTACTAATATCTGATAACGGAAGACAATTCCAGGGATTCAAGATTCAAGATTGGTGCAAGGATATGAAGATTGAGCAGAGATTCACATCTGTCACGCACCCAGAAGCTAATGGGCAAGTTGAGGCTACAAACAACACACTCGTAAAGAGTTTGGAGAAAAGATTGCAAGGTGAAGGAGGAAATTGGGCAGACGAGTTGCCAGGAATATTATGGGCATATCGCACAACACCACGAACTTCTACGGGCGAAACTCCGTATTTGTTAACATATGGTTCAGAAGCAGTGATACCCGCGGAAATCGGAATGCCAACTTATCGAATCGTCACATATAATGAGGAACAAGCATTAAGAGCTAGACAAATGGACCTCGAGCTAATAGGAGCAACAAGAGAAGAAGCCTACCAATGCACTCAAGCTTATAAGTCCATGATGGCGAAAGCATACGATAACAAAGTTCGTTTCAGAAACTTTCAAGTGGGGGACTTGGTCCTAAGGAAAGTAGAAGCCACAAAGCATGTGGGGAAATTAAAGCCAAATTGGGAAGGACCATACAGGGTGGAAAAAGCAAGCGCAAAAGGATACTATTATTTACAAGAATTGGGAGGAAGGACATTGTCACGCCCTTGGAACGTCAAGAATTTGAGAAGGTTTTACAGTTAGAAGAGTTAGCAGATCAACAGGCTGAATGGCAAGATAGGACCGTAGTTTCAATGCTTTATTTACTTATTCTTCCACAAATTACGAGTCTCAACGCAAGAACTCCAATTGTAATACTTAGCACTGAACTACGGGGACTTGATTCCTAGCCACCTATACATGGCGGGATACGTAGGCAACTCGGAAGTTCATCGAGCTCAGTCCCAAAACTTATAAAATTTCATATTTTAATTAAGTTTGGTTGTTTGTCTACATTATACTAACATTCTTATCAACACAAGTATTAACACACAACTTATAAGACGAGCATTGTGCCTCGCAGACGTTCAGTAGGTTGAGCATGGTGCCTCACTGCCTATCCGTAAGACGAGCATTGTGCCTCGCAACATATTCATAAGACGAGCGTTACGCCTCGCAATTTGTCCGTAAGCCGAGCATTATGCCTCGCAGACAGTCCGTAAGTCGAGCATTGTGCCTCGCAGACAATTCATAAGACGAGCATTGAGCCTCGCAGACGTTCAGTAGGTTGAGCATGGTGCCTCACTGCCTATCCGTAAGACGAGCATTGTGCCTCGCAACATATTTCATAAGACGAGCGTTACGCCTCGCAATTCGTCCGTAAGCCGAGCATTATGCCTCGCAGACAGTCCGTAAGTCGAGCACTGTGACTCGCAGACAATTCATACGACGAGCATTGTGTCTCGCAGTCTCTTCAAAAGATGATCACTTAACAAGTTGTATGATCAAAATCATCACAAAGACACAAAGTTATCACCAAAGCTTGGCATAAGAAACAAAGGAACACAAAGACATTACCAAAAAGTTAAACATCTATTTAAGCAAAGAGTAAGCACAAGCAATGGCGCAATATCAACAGGAATATACTGAACAAATATCAAAGTCACAAGCATAAAATGTTAGAATCTACAGGAAAAAGATAGTGGCACGCAGGCCTAAAAAAGTCAAAGTACTAGCTTAACAACTACTCAACTACTTCTTCAGACGGAGGCCAACCGACTTCAATGCGTCTCGACTTTGCCGGGCAATATCCTCCAACGACTCATTCAGTGGGGATGTATCATCTTCAGGACGCACCCGGACCGGAGCAGGAGCAGGCTCGGAAACAACAGTGGCACTAGGATCGGCTCCAGGATCAGGAGATGGCACTGAGACCGTCACAAGGGCAGCAGAAGCAAGAGGAACCCCCAAGGGCACGTCAACAGGACCTGCGGGAGCCAGAAGCTCTCCCTCCTCGGGAACCTCACTCGAAGAAACCTGCACACGAGGAACTCCGGAAGTAGAGGCGACAGTAGCACCACGGGAAGCAGCATCCTTCTTAGCTCTAGCTCTCGCCTGCGCTCGTAGGTGATCGCGGAGCCAGACAGATCTCATTCGAAGGACGCGCTGGAATGTCTCTGAGGCATCAACACTCTCAGTCTCTGAACCATCCTCGTCGTCTGAATCTTGCACTCCCTCGGCCAGTCGATCAAGGATATCGAAGTCTTCCTTCTTGCGATCAGGAGCGAAGCCACCTTTGCGCTCCACATCATCCAAGGCATAGTCGTACCCCTTTGAAAGATCGAAGCCACCTCGTACAGTACAAATGGTTCCCCAGGCGGCAGAGCGGAAGAATTCAGCAACCGCGGCAACTTTATCGTCTACCGATAAACCCTGCGACACGACAAAGAGCAAGAAAACCTGAATAAGACAAATACATACTAAAATCATGATTAAAAGGGAAGTAGGCGAAAGAGAACCTCAGACTTAGCCCGATCATAACCAATCTGCTCCGAGGTAGCCGCTCGCGTCAGTGCCGCATCACGCTCCTTTTCCACAACCTTCAAACGAGCGGCTAAAGCAGTGAGCTCCCCCTTGGTGCGGATTTCTTTCATCCCTAAGTCATCCTTGGCACGTTGAAGCTTGTCGAAATCCTTGGACAACGCCTTCAGTTTGGCTTCACTTGCAGCATGAGCCTCCTTGGATTTCTTCAATTCTGCCTGTGCCAATCGAAGCTCCTCCACGACACACTTCATAGAGGTCTCTACCTCACGAGTCTTCTTTTTGGCCTGCTCTTCCAAAATCTGAGCCTGAGCTGCGGTAGACTTGTAGTGTTCCAGACGAGAGTTGTACTCAGCTCGAGCATCGTTAAAGATGTCAAAATTCTCCCGCATGGTCTGCATATTTATCATCGCCTGAAAATCAAAGGTGGGAAAAGGTCAAAACACGTATTTCAAAAGAATACAGGAAGTTAGTAAAGGTAACAAAATCACTTACGGTGGAGAAAGCTAGAGCAGTACGGCTACACAAGCCTTCTGGACCAACCTCTTCGAAATACCTCTTCCTATCGAAAGAAGAAAGGAAGCCCTGGCAAGCACGCATGGCGGCCGTGTCAGTCAGCGTATAGGAGCCAACATTCATAGTAGCGTGAGGTATCTCTTCGACATTGATGTCCAGGTCATCAGCAGTATATCGGTTAGAATCATCGTGAGCAGGGCGCTTTTCACGGCGACGATCATCTGAAGGCGCAGGGCGTTTGCGTGCGTTTGGATCTGGGCCAGCAAGATTGCCCTCACGCACCGCTCTAATAACTGCAGGATTGCGTTCTCGACCGCTAGCCGTAGTCAAAGGTGTAGAAGCCTGCTGTGAGGAGCCGCCAGTGGTGTTACTTCTAGAACTCCGAGGAGGAACCACGGCGGCAGGAGCACTAGGTAATGAGGTACCCGCAGGAGAAGTAGTAGTATCAGGGCCAGTCGGGGCAACAGCAGGAGCAGGCTCTGGAACTTCAGTGTCGGCAGGGCCACTACCGGATGCTAGATCCTCAAAAACCTCCCGCATAGCAGCAAGCTTACGCTTGGATTTGCTGATAACCATCTTTTCTGCAAGACGTAAATAACAAAGATAAGTATAATATTACGAAGAATGAGAGTAATTTGGTAAAAAAGGACAAGCAGGAATAAAAACAAATATACCAAAATCAACTGTTCCATTATACGGAACGACGGAGTACCCCCCAGCACGAAGAATGGAGTTCTTTGTCAGGGACGATGCATCAAACTTATGACTCCTCAACATGAGTATGTCATCAGAAGATAAAGAGGCAGGAGGACACCGGGGAGCTCGAGCTCCGTCCGTCCAGTCTCGCCTAAAGTTGAACTCTCCAGGCGTGGACTCCTTAATATAAAACCACTGATTCTTCCATTCTTTTCCGAAACTAGACTGAAGACCAGTTAGGAAACTATTGTTTTTCCTAGCAGTCAGGAAATAAAAACCCGCATCCTCACCAGTCGTTCGAAATTTGCTAAGGAGCATTTGGAAGAAAGAATCAGCAGTACAGGGTAACTTGTATACCCTCATCAAAATGATAAAGGCATGAATGATACAGTAGGTATTGGGAGTGAAATGGGATGGACAAGAAGGCAACCGAAGCAGAATTTGTCGAACTACGTCATGGAGCGGAAATCTAAGCCCACAAGACAGGAAATTGTGAAAAATGGTCAAACAGCCAGGAGGCGGAGCATCTAATCGATCTTCAGGGTCAGGAAAGATAATATCATACGTGTCAGGTACATCAAACATAGACCTATAGTATGAGGCTCCATGGGTGTTCATGGGACGAATACCCGCAAAGTTTAAAAGGTTATACATAGGAGAGGGAGCATCAAGATTTATACCCTCTTCAGCTAATTCCTGCATAGTTTCATCTACAATACTACTATTCACCTCTAAGGGCACAGGAACGTTTGGTATAACGTCTACGGAGGCCGGTTCAGAAATGTTAGTCAGAAATTCATCGTCAGAATTATCTACAATATTCACTTCTTTATCAGAACCTTGGGCATTAGAAGAGGAAGCATCACTATCAGACTCCCCACTACCCGATGATGACTCAGACCCAGAGCCTGATGACTCGACAACATTAGGGATACCTAAAGAGCTATTGGTTTCCATATCTGACTCAGAAGTCATTATAATACTAAGTAGGAATAAGTTAGTAATTACCGATTCTAGGGTTTAAGTCAATGACTCTTTCAAATTCAGGATCACGCCTCTCGTAGGACCTTTCTGCTGGAACAAATATTCTGGGGGCACCCGGAACTGGGATTTTAGCAGGACGCAAAGGTCGGGATGAACGTGATGGGCTAGTCCTGTGAGTTGGGAAACGCTCACGATCGGCAGTGGCACGTGTGGATTGTGAATGGCGTTCGAAGGATGAAGGTGGTTCGCGGCGAGAGCGATGTTGGTTTGAACGAGCCGTCGTAAAAATCTGCAGGAAAATTCGTTGAACGAATTAGTTAGTAAAAGTTTGAAAATTTTCAAGAAAAATTTCTTAAGTCTTACAGCTCGAATACAAGGTATTCGATCTATGGTAATAAGTCGAAAATGAGCCCAAGGCAATAAGTCGAAAATAAACAATATAGAGGGCGTCTCGACTTATCAAAGTTCTATCATAGCTCGACTTATCGAGTTATTTCACTTGTCAAAACAATATAGAGGGTGTTTCGACTTATCAAGTTATCTATTATAGCTCGACTTATCGAGTTATTTCACTTGTCAAAATTTTAGAGGGTGCTTCGACTTATCGAGTTATCTATTATAGCTCGATTACAAACACTTTCGACATATAGGAAATAAGTCGAAAGTAAGCTTGACGAGCGTTGTTCGACTTATCGTGGAACTATCGAGTTATTTTACATATCAAAACTTTAGGAAGTTATTTATGACATTTCGAGTTATCATTCTATGCAATCGAGTTATCTGCCTAAGTCGAGCTATACCTTTGCGGAATCGAGCTATTATGTGGTATTTTCGAGTTATTTTGAACTTCTCAGTGTATTCGAGCTATTTTCTGTTCGAGTTATTTTCAGGAGCTCGAGTTATTTCTGCGAAATCTGATGATGCGATGACTCGGTGCGGTGGGTATTTATAGAAGCGATTGGCGGTAAAATTACCGGTATACCCTTACCTCGAGCTATAGCTCATTCGAGCTATAGTTCATTCGACTTATTTTTCAGAGGACAAATTTTCCGAGCTATAGTTCATTCGACTTATTTTTCAGACGACAAATATTCCGAAGTTTTTTCCTAAAAGATTGGGGTTTTTTGCAGTTTCACGGGCCCGACTCGTTGCACGATTGCCGGGATTCTTACACTGTTTTAGTTTGAATGACCAATGTTTTCCCACATTACTCTTCCAAACTGGGGGACTCCATGATGTGTCAAATCTCGGTGTCGTCATATCTTAAAATTCGGTATCATATGTACGGCATTATTTCGGAATATTACGCCATGACAACACCATTATTTTTTAATGCAAGATTGCAATTTAAGGCAAAACTCAAAATTAGGCCATTTAGGCCCAATTTCGAGTTATTTGGGGCCCAATTCGAATTTCATAAGCCCAATTCGAGTTGTTCCAGGCCCAACTCGAGCTGTTTTTAGGTCATTCGAGTTATTTCTTTGCAGGTCATTCGAGTTATTTGGTGGAGGTCATTCGAGTTATTTAATGGAGGTCATTCGAGTTATTTCTAGGAATCCTAGTTTGACTAATTCAACTCATAGTCCTACTTGGAATGCACTTCTAGCTAAATAAGGACTCTTATGCTTATATAAAGGGATCCTATTCCTCATTCTAAGGTACGTTTTACATTATTCTAAGCTCTAAGTTCGAGTTATATAAGTCGACCTCGACCTATTTTCCAAGCTCATTCGAGCTGTTCTACAAATAGCTCGAGTTCGACCTATTTTGGCTTTCATTCGAGTTGTTTTGTTCTGTTTCATTCGACTTGTTTGATTCAGTTCATTCGACTTGTTCGGCCTTCTCATTCGACTTATTGCTCTCAGTTCATTCGAGTTATTACACAGTTACTATTCGACCTATTCTAGCCAGTTCATTCGACTTGTTGCCTTGTTCAACAAGATCTCATATTCCGACCCGTCTGACTTGAGCGTCGGAGTGCCTTCGCCAGAGAAGGCACCGGCTTAGTTCACGTTTGGTGTTGAGTGCAGGTTCCGAACTCAAAAGCTGCTTGAGCATCCAGCAGGAACTGAAGCAGTCTGACGTGGAGTGTTGGAGAGTGGATACGTATCCAGACGAAAATACCCCACATCACAAATTGTAATTTAAATTAAATTTTTAATTTTTCGCTTTTCATTTTTGTATTTCTTTTGCAATTTAAATTATACAAATAGAAATAAAAATAAAGACCTGTTTTTCGAGAAAAAAGGTTATAAATGTCATCTCTCACACGCATGTTTATACATGTTGCGTACATGAAGAAACGGCTAACGGCTAATTATTAACATGGAAAATAAGAAACCCTAACTAACAACTTATTTTCAAATACTTTCAATTATAGAAAAAATATATTCTTTAAATGAAGAACTCCTCAAATGGCGTGGATATTGTAATGATCATCTCGGACATCATGTGAGTGAATGTCTAGAGTGCAAAGGTTTAATATGTTTGAAATATGATGTTGGTTTGAAATATGAAGAACCTTGAGGAGCTTTTGATTCACTTTCTCGAGGATAAAATACGGTTGATTTGAATATGTTTAGTGTGCACTTGTGGTGATACGGATTGTTGGTAATGCAAAATACACTCTTGTTGTCTGTAAATAGAAGAGGGATTTTGGTTGTGTTATGTGTAGATCATTGAGAAGCTAATTGACCCAAATGATTTCCCAGGAATTTGTTGGAATTTTGTAATAATGGTCCTCTAAGTTGGCACTTCTTCAATTTTGGTCCTCTAAATTTTTTATCTGCAATTTTAGTCCTTTAAGTTATAACATGTTTCAAAATTGGTCCTCTAACCAATTTTTTGCCAATTTTGGCTGGAAATTTTGGCAATCTCACAAAATCTGATTCTTTTTTCCGATTCTTTTTTTCTCCCCTACTAAACGTGACTTTGTGCTTGTGTTTCATGAATAAAATTAAATGTAAAAACTGGAATTTTTGGCCGAAATTGCTAAGATTTTGGTCAGAGGACCAATTTTGAAACATATTGTAACTTATAGGACTAAAATTGCAGATAAAAAATTTAGAGGACCAAAATTGAAGAAGTGCCAACTTAGAGGACCATTATTGCAAAATTCCCAGAATTTGTAGCAATTGCCATGTACTCAGTTTCAATAGAAGAATGTCTTACAGTTGGTTGCTTCTTTGCTTTCCCAGAGATGAAGGAATGGCCCAGATATATAGCATAACTCGTGATACTTCGTTTGGTTTGATACACCCTTCCCAATCATTGTCATTGAAGGATTTTAGTTGTGTATCTGAAATTGCACTACAGAAAAGACCTTTGCATGGTGTTTGCTTTTAAGTATCTGAGCACTCCATGAGCAATAGCCGTATGAGTTGTTCTAGACTGAGACGTGGCATTGGATGCTAAAACTTAAGTCTGACCTAATAATGGTAAGACATAGGAGATGCCCCCACAAGTCTTCTACATGTAGTTGGACCATCAAGTAAAGAAGAATTTGTAGTTGTTAGTTTAGTTGAAGGGTCCACAGGATTTAAGTTTGGTTTGTAGTCAATGTATCCTGTATGAGGATATCCATGGCGTATTTCTTTTGGCAAAATGTAATAACCTTCTTACTCCTTGCAGCCTCGATGTCAAATATATATTTCAAATTGTCAAGATCTTTGATAGTAAACTTTTCATCTAGGTGTTGCTTGATACTATTGATTTCATTTATGTCATTATATGCGAGAACAATGTCATGAACATATACACAAAGAAGAGTTAATGAATTATCATTTTTCTTGGTGAAAATAGACCAAAGAAGATAAGTCCCGAAGAGCCATTGTCGCGATGCTTATTTTAAATCATAACAGCTTTTTTTTTAAGCAAACACACTCTTTTGTCCTTCTAGATATTAATAAAAAAAGAAGTTGATATGAACATAACTATGTTTCAAAATCTTATTGTTTTCATGATTATGATCATAATCGTATAGTTTAATTAATGCTTGTGTTGATTATCAATTTATTTATATTTATTTAATTCAGATTTTTAATTACTTTGGTTACTAATTGTGATAGCAATAATGAAGATTCAGTTATAGTTTAAATGATATTCTTAGAGTTAATGGTGACAATTATAGTTTTTGAGACATTTCTTTTGTTTTGGAATAAAAGCGTTAAACCCCCTATACTTTATCCCCATGTTGCGCTTTGCCCCTATTCTTTTATTTTTGGTAACTTGCCCCCTCTTCTATGGATAAAAATGCACTTTACCCCTGAGTCATTTTTTAACCATTGGATTGGACGCGTGTCTGTACTTTTTGTCGTTGGATTTGGCTTGGACGGGGGGGAGTGGTTGTCTTTTCATAGTATATGAGGCAAGTTGCCAAAGATAAAAGAATATAGGACAAAGTGCAATCGGGGTTATAGGATAGGAGGTTTGATGCTTTTATCCTTTTGTTTTTAGAACTTATTATTATTTTATTAATTTTTAGATAATATTTTATTATGGTGTATAACTTCAAAACATAATTAACATGAGTATTTTTCTTTCTATTGTTACGTTTAAGTATTATGTATTTCTCGTCAATACTGTAAACCCGTGATTGAATCAGTTGAATTGACAAACCAGTAACTAGTTTGGTTGTGACGTAAATGCCAACTAACTAACACTATAGGAATAGTCTCTTTGTATAAAAGCATTTGAAACTTGAGGGTTTGTTGAAGTCAATTTATAGTCGACCATAGATAAAAACAAATGTTGATTGGCTTTCTTATCAAACGTGAATACAGTTTTTCTGACACTAATAATCTATCTATCTTTTTAAGCTAATGTCAATTAGTGTCATTGTAATTATCCAAATTTTAGGGAGAGCTCACATAATTACATCGAGCTTCATAAATCAAAATCTTTTGAATTAGTTATATGATCCCATAGTCAATAAATAGTAAATCTGAAAATTTACCATTGCTCTACTTCTTTTCACTACCACCAGTTACAATATTTCAGTACATGTTACATGTTTTATTCAACATAAATCGACTGAGTAGTTTATTCTTTCTCAAAAGAGGTTGTTTAATTTAATTAATTGGAACAGACAGAGTAAAACAAGTTACCCGAACCGACACCTGTATTTTATATTTACATATATACTTTTAACCGAATAAACGGAAAAGTTGACTCTACTCTTTAATTATATAACTTATCTCTGAAAAGCAAAAAAAGATACAATTGCAATAATATTCTTGCTTGCTTTCCCAATTAATGGATCCAAAGCTTTTGATCTTCAAGATGAGACTTCTCTTTCTTGCTTGGTTTCACCTCCGATCCCAACTCGGTAAACTCTTCATTCTTATATTTCTGGCTGCAATTTTAATTTGACTCAACTTTTGCTTGTTCATTGAACTGATACCAACTTAATTTTGTTGTTGTGAAAAAAGTATGATGTTCGAGTTGGTGTTTGTCTTGCTTTGTCTGTGCAATGAATTTGAGCCTTGTATTACATGTGAAAGGAAGCACTTTATGCCAAGCAAGCAGTGATAAATCGATTTGGTTTACTGAAATATGAGTCTTAGTTTGTCGGAAATGGAGTAAATTAAAGATCCAAGTTCAGTGATTCCTTTTAGTTGTTGTAGCACAACAATATAATGTTCTAATTTTTTGCTGTTACTTGCTTCTATCTAATGTACGTAAAGGTTCACCATCTCTATTGAAACGATTCTCGTACAAAGATATAAACAAGGCAACCGATAGGTTTAAAAGAGTTATTGACAACTCTTCTCAAGGGGCTGCTTACAAGGCCAAGTTTCATGATGGCCATGTTGCTATGGTGAAAGAAGCCAAACATTTTGACGAAGACGAAGATGGCTTCTTTAGGGAACTTCAACTTTTAGGATGTTTGCATCATCGCCACATTTCCGGACTTTGTGGATTTTCCTCTGGGTCCAAGAGGTAAAATCTAACTCCAGGGCATATACCCTTTGTTATGCTCTAATTTTCTATATTATCCAGTTTGAAGCATTTATAAGCATCTTTGGGCAACTTTTGGTTCTGAGTGTACCCATTTTTGTAGTTTGTTGATCGGGATAATGTCCGCCACTTTAATCATTCGTTTTTACTTTCTTATAAAGGATACCTACTGTCTCAGCCTCAGTTTCCTGTCATGTGAATATTGTTCTACAAAATCATTTTTCTGCAAAACACGTATTTGTTTCCTATATCTACTAGTTTAAGCTTCTTCATGATAGAATTATTCAGTTTATATCAGAATCAGACAAGCAACTAATTATCAACAACAAAATAAAAATTGCGTGCTTAACTTCATAAGATTATTATCATTGCATTAGGGGAGCGTTAGAAACAATAATTACTAAATATTTCATATCTTTACTAGTTTAAGCTTTCAAATGAGGGTGTCGTTCGATTATCAACAACCTGAACCCATCTTGAACTGTTGTATAGTGAACTTTCCCGAAACTTTATACAATTTTTGAGTGATCCTCTTAGATCGGCATACTGTATACATTGATGAAACTGAATGCCACATGGAGTGCCATTCCAGCACCATTGGCAAGTGTAAAAATTGCATGTGAAGCAAATCAAGTTCTTCACAAATTAGAGACTGAGATGCACATGTTTCAAGTCCTTTTTGACAAAGTTAACTGTGTTAAAGCTTACCAACATATGCTGTACTTAATATAACAAACTTATCATCTTATATACTGAGAAACAGTTAATTCTGCCATTTGTCAGTTTCTTGACATGCTTATAGAAAACATTTCCCTCTGGTTTAGGAAGCACGAAAAAAGCACATATTATTTGACGTAGCTATTTCCTAGATTATTTTCCTTTCCCAAGTTTCAACGACATGCCAATTGTCAATGCTCAACACACCATATCAAAGAAATGTGAAACTGACATGCCGTTCTCAACACTCGACACACCATGTAAAAGAAATGTGAAACTCAGCTTCATGCTTCACCTCTCAGTCTTACATCTTTCTCAGTTTGGTTCTTTGACGCTTGATCCATCACAGGATAACATTTTAAGTTGTACCTAACTAAGCGGTAACTGAATGATATTCTGAAGTCTTCCAGTACGCTCTGTCTTTTCAGGTTCCTAGTGTATGAATACATGGGAAGAGGAAGTCTAAAGGAGCATCTGTCTGGTAATTCTTGATCAAAAATGTTTTAGCAAACGACCTTCTGTGCTTTCTCTGAGCTTTCTGTTCTTTTCCAGATCCTCTGAAAACTCCTTTGAATTGGAGAACAAGGCTTCAAATAGCAGTCGGCATAGCCGCTGCTCTGGTTAGTTCTACAACTTTTTGATGACTATGCTATTTTACACTTCTGATCTCAAATGAATATTCTTTAGAATTATAGTTTTGATGCTCGCATTTGTAATGCAGGAGTACTTGCACTTTTTCTGTGATCCACCAGTTTATCATGTCTCCCTAAGTTCAAGCACCATACTGTTGGATGAAAATTTTGTAGCCAAGGTAGTTTAATGTCTATATTTTAGCCAGCGGTGTAAATCCCCAAAGAGTGTTTGGGACGGATACTAAAAGTAATTATTTTTGCTACAGATTTCTGATGTTAGACTTCGTGATGCTGCTGGAAACCATGTTGAACTGTCAACATCTTCTAGCTGCTCAAAAGGTTAAAATCTGGTTCGGTAAAACTTGTCGATGATTGCTTGCAAAAATGAAACTAAATTTGTCCTAAGATCTCCATCCAATTTCAATATCAGCCATAGAATTGGTTCATCCTCCATCTCATTTTCTTCTCCTCACAGCCATCCTCATCACAGAATTCTAAACAATGTTTTTTCCTCAGCTGTTACTACTCGAGATTACCTTTTTTTAACTTCTGGAATGTGGAATGTGGAATGCCTCATAATCTGACCAACACTCGGGAATGTTTTTATCGCCCATCCTAGATATAATCTAATTCGATCTGCTTATGTTACAGGATGGTGGAATGCCTCATAATCTGACCAACACTCGGGAATGTTTTTATCACCCATCCTAGATATAATCTAATTCGATCTGCTTATGTTACAGGATGCACAGGGCAAGAATGCAAAAGCATAATATTCCAACTTGGTTTGCTGATTCTGGAGCTGGTTACTGGTCAATCCTCAGAAGAAGGTGGCGCCGACTTAGTGCAGTGGGTCCAAGAATTGCATTTGCCAATATCCGTACACAAGATAGTTGATCCTGATCTTGGAAGTAACTATGATGCAAGAGAGCTGAATGGGCTTCTAAATGTTGCGAGATTATGCGTAGGATGTATGGACAAACCCAGAATATATACCTCTCAAATATTATGGTATATACAGAAGAAGATAGGAACTGATAGAACATGACTTCCCCTTTGGAAGGATAGCTTTCCTCATGAGTCCATGATGTGCAATTCTTACACAAAGCAAATTCTTTCGACTTGTTCAACTGACAGAAAAGATTTTCACATTCACGTATTATTCCTACACCAACAATTGCTGTTGCTCGACAATTGCTGCAGCTCAACATCTAACAAATTGATGACTGAATCCTTCACATACAATCCTAAAAACAAGAGCTGCCGGCTGAGGAACAGGTACAAATGTAAGCTCCAATAGGAAGACATGCTAGAGCAAACTAGCAATCTACACAGGAACACGGCAGATAACAGCCTGTCTGAATTTTAATGCTCAGAAAGTGCTGATTTATTAAGTGGATTTTCAATATTTATGCGCGGGCTCATTGATTCTCTGTTTATGGGAGAAAATACAGGATCTGTAATCGGGAAAAATCTCCCATTAAATTGAATGCTCGACACATAATAATGTTTGCTTCAAGCCAATATAGATTGAAGAATAAGTTAACATGAGACCAATGATACAGCGACACAGCGCATATATTTCAGCAGCAACATGAATAATCAATCAGCGAACTTCAGGAATCTTCTGAAATAAATAGCCTGGAACCGACTGTTAACCAAGTCTTGCAAAGTTCAGGTTCAGGTCCAGCCATTTGATCCTTCAAAAGGAATTTACTAAATCTCAAGGGTGTATTTATCTTGTGAAATTTAAAGAATCATCTTCTATGAAATAATAGTTTAGAGAAAACACACAAAAACCAAATGCAAGTATTCCATAGATTGCCCCGCAAGTCGCCAACGACCAGAAAATTGTAACTTATGATTACAAGCAGATTAAAAATAGAGGATTAGTGTTTCAAGAATTCATGGACTTATAAAGGATAAAGACAAGGCCAAAGCAGATACTGCTTCAAGCAACAGAAGCCAGCCCCTCAACCTTGCTGACTGTCCTGACTCGGGGCCCCTCTCTGTGCTAGTACATTCGGCATCTACTCCTCACTGTTGAGCACATTGCACCCTTTGAGCTCCTCCATGCATATCTTCCTCATCTTCATCATATGCTTCCTGATGTTGAGCCTTCCTCCTAAGCTCATCCTCAATGTTTACGTCATGCAGTGTTGTCTCCTCACACTCATCCAGCTCCATGTCTGTCAACTGCGGCTGAGCCTTTGCAGGAAGAATTTTTCCCAAGGCCTGAACTTGATCCAGACTCAATGAATCAGGGAAATCAACATTGAAATGAATATAGAGTTTACCCTTCATGAAAGGCCTCTGATACATTGGCATCCCTTCATCATTAACTGCCTTGTAGGAATCTGCACGACTCACACGAACGTAGACAACTGGGTCAGAAAACTTAACACCGGTACAATGGTTATAAAACATCATGAAAAGTCAAAAGTACTCACCCGGCTTCACAACTTCTCCAGGCTCTGACTTGATGAGGAGTTGTCTGCCATCAAGATGAGGCAATATAAACTGAAAACCACACAATGCCTCGGTAAGTGAGAGGGAGTGCTCCACGAAAAGGTCGTCACCGTTCTTTCTCTTGAACTTAGGATGCTCCTTCTGTTGGAGCACAAATACTATGTCTCCAGTTACGGTATCAGGCTGCAAAAGAAGAAAGACAGATTCATATCTACAAACATGGCAAACATATAATGATCCCACAAAAGAATCATGTGATTCAACCGTCATACCGCCTCGTCAGCTTCTCCAGGGAAAGTGATTTTCTGTCCATTTTGCATGCCTTTCTCAACATGGACTTCCAAGACTTTCTTTTCCTGAACAACCTTCTCTCCTTTGCACTGTGGGCATCTATCTCTGTCACTAATAGTTTCTCCTGTTCCCTTACACTCATTGCAAGGATGCTGCATTTGCTGAATCATACCTGGGCCTAGTTGCCTAATAGTGACCTTCATACCAGATCCACGACACCCTGAACATTTCGTGGATGCTCCAGACTTTGATCCTTTACTGTCAAACATAAGACAATTCAACCAGATGAGCCAAGGATTTCAAGTACAAAAGCATCAAATAAACATTCAATCAAACGAGTAAGATATCCAACTCCAATTACTAACAAAGAATAACGCAAGAGCAAAAACCTACCCACTACACTTGGAACAAAGAACATTGCGCGACAAAGAGAGTTTCTTTGTGCTCCCCAGATAAAGATCCTCAAGAGAAACCTTCAACGGGTGAACCACATCCTCTCCCCGTCTTTGTCTCCGTCCCCTACTGCTACCACCACCGCCACCTGTTCATCACAAAACATACAATTTATCCACATTCAACAAAACATAGCTTAAGATCAAACAGCGCTTGAACATCCAAACCCCATTACCTCCGAAGGGACTCCCACCGAAAAAGGAGGAAAAGATGTCAAAGGGATCGTGCATTCCACCGCCGCCCCCACCCATTCCTTCCTTGAGAGCGTCCTCACCATACTGATCGTAGATCTCACGCTTCTCAGGATCACTCAGAACCTCGTAAGCATGAGCTAACTCTTTGAACTGCAAAACAAACCAAATTTGCTAGGGTTTATACTCACTCAATTCACCTCATCTGAAATTGCATCATCAATTTCAAAATATATTCAATGTTTAGGGCAAAACAACAGTAAGCAATCGCATCATGATCCTATAAGAGTAATTAAAGAACCTTTTCAGGGTCACCGCCTTTGTCGGGGTGATTTTTGATAGCGGCTTTCTTGTAGGCCTTCTTGAGATCGTCAGGCGACGCCGTTTTAGGGACTCCGAGGACTTCATAGTACTTGCTGTTGTCACTTTTCTTCGGCGCACGACCAAACATCTTCTTCGATCAAACAAACAAACTAGTACCAGCAGCACCACTATATTTGTTGGGTACTAGTTCGTACTTCTTCTAGGTTTTGGCCGCCGCGAAGAAAAATATCACAAAGAGAGAGAGAGAGAGAGAGATTCTGCTAATGTGTTGGTGGGGCTATAAATATATGAACCAGGATGCTATCTTGGCCGTTGGATTGGTTTTCACGAGTGGGGATGTGTCATGGTGATATGGACGGCTTGGATTTGAGTTCTAGATTGTTCTGCTTGGGAAGTGTTGGAGGTAGGCTGAGCGCTTTTAGTAGTGTTCTAAAACGTGTTGTTGATGTGGTTCGTCAGTTTGAACTACTTACTTTACTAATCTTGTTTTCGGCTTCTTGTATGATACAATTGTTATTATATCTTCATACAGACAATGGTACACGCATAGTATATAAGCCTTCAACTAAAGTACGTGTACCATTGTATTAACATCGTAACTCTTTTAAATTGTGGGACTTTTTTACTATTACAAATTTAATTCCATTATTATGTACAATTAATTAATTGCTTGTTGTGTGCTTAGCTTTTGCACTTTTGTTCAACTACAAAAAATAGTGGAATAGGGACAAAGAGTTGTGTTCCAATATAGCCGAAATCGTACCTATTTGTTTCTAAGACATAAATTTATATCCTTCGTCTATTCCTATTGAGCACATCCCTAAATCATTTCTAAACGTAATAATATTATTTGTCACGAGACATAATGTTTCATCCTGAGAAGGGAAGGAATCTCTCCCTATAGATAACGAGAAAAAAAGGGGGTCTCATAGGAATATATTTTTACGTCCATACTGTTTCCGAAAATTCAAAAAAAAAATTATCGTTAGAAAATAAAAAATTACGCAAATACTTTTCAGAATTCTAATTACAATTTTTAAATCACAAAAAGTTGTTTACTAGTTTAATATAAACATGACTCGTGCTTTGAGGTTTGAAACTATTCTTAACCTTTGTGATATATTAGAAACAATTAATTCTTGAATAATAATTTATCACTCTGTATATTTTATATTCACTAGAATGTTGTTTCCTTTTATGTAGTTGCACCATGGTCGCCACTACTTGGGAGTGATACTAAATTTATTTCTCAAAGAACCTAAAGTTACTTTGTTGTCATTTTAGTTAGTTACTAATGACGCATACTCTCCCTAAGGGATCGTACCCGTCCACATGGCCTGATCACCTAGCAGGCTAGCCCCAATCTATCCCACGACCCCCTCTAATCCCTCGCCATCTGGTAAGTCTCGTAATATAATTATCAATCTCGCCCAACCCTCGTTGAATCAACGAGGGGTGGATCGTAACTTTCACGTGCAGGAATGTCTTCCTTGGTCGCTTAGCAAAATACCGCCGAGCTATATGACCAACCAGAACGAGCGGCTGCCATAAGCCCTAACGTCATCACCCACTATCTGAATGCGTTGTCGCCCACTTAGGCTTTGACCGCCCCTCTTCCCCAATGTGAAGGCGAGGATCTGAGGAGTTATAGAGTGTAAATGGAGCACGGCGTGCACCGAGGGCTACATGCAGGCACCACGTGCCCTTCTCTACAAAACCACTCAAGTACCCTAGCACCCTCGAATCAACATGCACGCCAACACGCGCCCTCGGGCAAACTACACATATACCCTCACCTCGCCCAATAAAAAATGAAGTAGGCTCATCATAAATGGAGGGGGACAAGCAGATAGGTGAAATAGGATTGAGTAAGAGCGAGATAGACAGAAAGCAGGAGAGTTTAGAGAGAGAAAGGGCACGAGCACCGCTGGTCACGAAGGTTCGGAGAGGAAGCAGGAGGCAAGGCACGGATCCTCGCGATCTGCTGAAGAACATCTGGAATCACATCAACGAGCTCCCAATGCTCCCCGCCCCCAGAGCTTGTCGGATCCAGGGTCATCCTAGGTGGGATTGGCGTTCGAACAGGCCCAAAAGATCGCAGGCGTCCTTAGTTACATTTTCTTATTATCAAAACCAATTATGGAGTAGCTAATGAACTCGACCTGGTATGTCTAGTTTAAAAATATAAGAAAAATTGTAAGTGGTGAGTTATTCATTGTAATTAGTATAGTTATTGTGGAAACGTCTTTTTATATCTTATAAATAGTTAATAGTCATATGGAGTGTAGATAGAAATGTCCCAGACGAAAATCAGAGTTGGGTGTATGATACGTTGAGTATGTCGTGCTTTTTAAATCAACACTTTGTAGGCGGTATCCAAATATTTATTGAGTTTGCAATTTTTCAAAAACTATTAAACGGCCTTAGATCAAAGTATCTATGTATAAAATATGACGTGATAATGATTCATTAACCTCGCCTTAGAAAGATGTGCGTGAATTTCATTGGCTGAAAAAGGATCGGAAACATGGTTGATGATGCATTTCGTGGTGAGTTGAAGATGTAAATTATAATGATCCTAGGGAAGAGCTACCTAATAGAGATGCAAAGACATTAATTAATTTGCTAGAGGTTCCAGAAACTCACGTGTGATGTATAATATTTTTATATTGCCACGTGTCATAAGGAGAACGATGCCATGTCATTACTTATACATGTTGGGAGATGTTAATTTCAAATTAAAATAGGCATTCAAGGCAAAATTGGAGACCAAAGCACAACACGTCAAAATTAGCCCAGCCAGGAAATTTTGTCCTAAAAATACGCAATTTTGAGGTGCTTGGGCAAGTACTTTGACCTGTCCAAACAGCTAGTTTCGACATATTCACAAGGGCCCATGGGCCTCGGCCCATCAGACCCAATAATTAAGGAAATAAATTTCTATAAATACAAATTGAATCGTCATTAAGAGGTAGGTAAATTCAATTAACTGCAAAATTTTGAGATAAAGAGACCAAATTTGACCTGTTGCACTAAGGAAATTTCAACCGGTTTGAGCACCGGGTCCTTCGACCTATTTCATATTTCGATCTGTGGATGTTATCCAGGCTTGACTATTTTGACATGCGGTTATTTTGACCTAAGGTGGAATTCCGACCTGAGTAACCTAAGCCCACCTATTTTTGACCTGGTTGCTCGCCAGCTACATGCTCACTCACGCGAACACTTCTGACTTAAGTATTGGAGTGCCTTTCGGATTAGTTTACCTTTTGGTATTTTAGTGCAAGTTCTGAACTCAAAGCTATTTTAGGATCCAAGAGGAACTAAAGTATTCTAACGTGGAGCATTGACTGTGCGGACGAAGAGTCCAACGAAAATACTCCACATCATTGGCGTCGTCTGTGGGAACCACTAAGTGCAC
Source organism: Misopates orontium (assembly GCA_946800315.1). Lineage (NCBI taxonomy): Eukaryota > Viridiplantae > Streptophyta > Magnoliopsida > Lamiales > Plantaginaceae > Misopates > Misopates orontium. Next base: position 23,698,172 of record OX326946.1, read on the forward strand.
ATGAGTTAAAACACCATGGTTTAAAAGAAGACTGAAGATAAGAATAAACAGGCTCATAGAACGAGGTGCCAAAGGGAAGAAGAAGTGAGAGCTACTGACACTTCCGAGCATACCTCAACAACACCAGCTTCTCAGTCGCGTAATGAGGCTGAGCCACAAGTACCACCACACAGATGCCAGCTCCATTGCATCCTACTCACATTGCACAAAATATTACAGCTTTCCAAAAGTCATTTGTGCCAATAATTGTGTAAAAACTAGCACAAACTGTTATGTCACCAACACCGGCTACGGAGGAAGTCCAACCTTCGATAATACCACCACCAAGATCGCCAAACCCAGCAGAGAGTGGACTCTAGGGTGAACGCAAATTCGAGGACAACAAGACCTTGCTGAGGAGATTATTTTGAAACTCCTAAAAGGATAAATCCACACTCACATCGAGTGGAGGATGACAGAAGACAAGCCAGACTCCACAGCAGTGCAACAAGAGATGTGGAAGCTAGCTTCCGACAAAATGGCCAAGATGTTTGCCCTAGAGGGAGTGATTTGGGAAGGCAAGGACGGCCACCGAATCACTTAGGCCATTGAGAGCAGCGGGTTGACCTAGTGGTCGTTGAGAATAGCCTTCCAGAGGAGAACCCAACCCTATTTTATGATGACATAAGTCGTTTGACTTTAGAACCTAATGTCAGTTTTTTAAAGATGGAAAAGTACGATGGAACTAGTGATCCAGTAAAACATTTTGATGATTTGGATCATTAATTACAAATCATAAGGTACACCAAGAACTTAAGCACTAATCTGATCGTAATGAGCTTAATGAAGACTGCACAAGAATGGTTTAAGAACATACCATTGTACAGCATCAACTCACATGAATAATTTAAGGAGATGTTCTTCCAGCAGTTTGCTACTCAAAGCCTGAAAAAAAAAAGATGTGAAGCCATCTATTCACTATAAGGTAAAATCCCGATGAAGCTTTGGTCAAATACATCGAATGGCTGACACATAGAGATAACCAGAGTTGAGTCTCCAACTCCAAAAAATAGTGGCTACCGTACGTACTATTAAAGTACGTGTACTATTGTATTAACATCGTTACTTTTTTGAAATTTGGAACTTCTTCTAAAGCCATTACAATTTTATTCCATCATTATGTATTGTTAAATTAAAATTAATTAGTTGCTTGTTGTGTGCTTGGCTTTTGCGCTTTTGTTCCACTACAACAAAATTGTAGAATAGGGACCAAAAGTTATGTTCCAGAAAAGCCAAAATCTTACCTATTTGTTCTTTAAAGACAGAATTTTATATCCCTCCGTTTGTTCCTATTGAGCACATCCCTAAATCATTCCTAAACGTAATAATATTATGTGTCACGAGACATAATGTTTTGTCCTAAGCAGGGAAGGAATCTCTCTCTATAGATAACGAGAAAAAAAATGCAGCCTCATGGGAATATATATTTTTACGTCCCTATTCTTTCCAAAGATTCAATCAAAAATAATCGTTAGAAAATAAAAATTACTCAAATTCTTTTCAGAGTTCTAATTACAAATTTTTAAATCACAAAATATTGTTTACTTGTTTAGTATAAACATGAGTCATGCTTTGAGGTTTGAAACTATTCTTAACCTTTGTGATGTATTAGAAACAATTAATTCTTGAATAATAGTTTATCACTCTGTATATTTTTATACACACGAGAATATTGTTTCCTTTTATGTAGTTGCACCATGATTGCTGCTACTTGGGAGTGGTACAAAATTTTTATCTTAGTATTAAAAAGAAATTGTTAGAAGCATGCATTTTTCTTGTATAAGAAAAGTATTTAACGTGCTCAGAGTTAATAAAAATAATGGTATGTGGGAGTATCTCATATTTATAGGTTTGGAGTACAAGGGGGAAAATCAAGATTTATTTATTTAGGAAGCTATTGTTTTCCTAGTCAATTGTTGGATTATTAGAAAACATATTAAGATTTGATCTCATAGAGGAACTAAATCGGCTGAGTCAAATCTTTCAAACCGAGTGTGAAATAAGCATCACCCTTTCAGATATAGCAATTTTTAGAACATAGGGACATAAAACCCTAAACCCTAAGAATACAGTAATTTAGAGAGATTATTTTGGTCATGAATTAACGCATGCATAGTGATAGAATTTTTGTCTAGTAATTTTCTGTCAATTATGTTTTCAGGGACATATTTTTTTGACACTACTGTTTTAAACAATTTTATGTTCGTGAATTTTTTATCTTCTGCATCTCAAATTCCTATTCTATCTTCTTTTCTTTTCTCCTTATCCAACTTATCTTCATCAATTTTCAACATATTCTATACAAAAATCCCCCAAAAAAATTAAAACTATTTACAAAGCCGAAATCAAAGAGATATATGTTCTTCACATCTTCATATCAATGTTTTTTTAGTTGTGGTTCTTATTTTTCATAGAACCTAAAGTTATTTCGTTGTTATTTTAATTAGTTACATTTTCGTATTTTAACCAATTGTGGAGTACCTAACGAACTCGACTTACAAGGTATTCTAATTTTTCAGATTAAAAATATAAGAAAATTGCAATTGGTGAGTTATTCATGATATTTAGTATAGTTATTATTGAATTGTTTTTTATATGTCTTAATAATAGTTAATTGTCATATGGAGTGTAGATAGAAATTTCCTCAATCAAAGATCAGAGTTGGATGTATCATACGTTGAGTGCGTCGTGCTATGTAAATCAACATTTTGTAGATGGTATCCAAATATTTTTGAGTTTGCATTTTGCAAAGTTAACTTTTAAATGGCTTCGGATCTAACTGTCCATGTATAAAATGTGACGTGATAATAATTCATAAACCTCGCTTTATAAAGATGCTCGTGAATTTCGTTGGCTGAAAATGCATCGAGCCGCTATAGAAACATGGTTAATGATGCATTTGATGGTGAGTTTGAAATATAAATTATAATGATCCTAAGGAATAACCGTCTAATAGGGATGCAAAGGCCTTAATTAATTTGCTAGAGGTTCTAGAAATTCCCGTGTGATGCACCATATTTTATTATTGCCATGTGTCATAAGGAGAAAGGTGCCATGTAATTACTTATACACATTGGAACACGCCAATTTTGACGTAAAGTTGGAGACCAAAGCACAATAGGCAAAGTGAGCCCGGTCAGGGAATTTCAACTTGTCACAGAGGCAATTTTGAGGTGTTTGAGCAGGTATTTTTGATATGTCCAAACAGCTAATTTTGACCTTTTTTCACAAGGGCACATAGGCATCGGCCCATCGAACCTCGGTAATTAAGGAAATAAATGCTGCATTTGTTTATTTAATTTGTGAGTGGTAAGTGTGAAAGGTGACAGCTTCGCATTTATTTATTTCAATTAAAACACGAATACATAGGAATGGTTGAGGTAAAGCGCAAAGCTCCCTGTGGAATCGATATTCGAGGGTCTTAACCTGCTTTCCTTTATTACTTGTGACCCATACACTTGCGGTGAAATATTGTTGTTGGGTTTCGGCAATCACTTACGTAATGTTGTAATCTCATTATATGAAATTGTAATCTTGAATGTTAAAGACGGTATTTTGAAGAAAAAAATGAAACTGATGACAATACAAAAGGAGTCTTAGCCATTGTTCTCGCAAAGTATCCAATTAAAATATGGTATAGGCAAAGTTCATGACTTAAATGCTAAAATTAGAAACTTTAGGGATATAATCATATATAACGAATTTGAGTTAGAAATGGATATATTAAAATTTAAAATGAGTCTTAGTCATTGTTCCCACAAAGTATGTAATGCAAACGTGATATAGGTAGAGTTCAAGAGGTTGAATGTGACAAATATAAACTTTTGGGGTTTAATCATAAATAATAAATTTGAGTGGGAAACGAATGTGTTACAATCCAAAATGAGTGTTAGTCATTGTTCCCACAAAGAACACAATACAAATGTGATATAGTAAAGTTCATGGGGTTGAATGTAAAAAATAGAAAATCGAGGGGTGTGATTGTAATTAAAAGTTTGAGTGGGGAATGAATATATTATAATCTAAAACATGCCCTGGTTACAATAACACATGTGAGCCTTAGTAAAAAACATTCATAGTAAATAGAAACAATCGTACTTATTACAAACATGCACATGTGTGTGTGTGTATATATATATATATATATATATATATATATATATATGATAGTGTTGTTATAGAAACCTCCATTCACGTGGAACCTACGTTTGCCTAACGAGCTTAAGGGACATGAGTCACCGATGGGCCCCCAAAACTGTCCTGGCTCTGCTGAAATGGCGTGCCCTCCAATATCTGCCCACCATCAGCACTCAATGATTGGTTCGGGAATGTGGCATGATGTGTTAGCTGTTTGGGCTCCATCCAGTCCATCCTAGCTATTACCTTGTCCATTTTTTTGTGACAACATCTCTATTGTGCTCTCTATGGATAATTTTTTATTCGTCTGACGAGCGATCATGTCTCTATCTCTCTCCCTCATCCGGCCATGTAGAAGGGAACCCCATAAACTTGCTCTCTTTACAGACATGCACTCCATAAAACTCTCGCTCCACTTCAATCGGGATACTTTGCACTTTTCGCTTCTTGATATGATCTCCGACTGCCTCAATGCCAAACATCCAGGTTCCATCTGGGCCATTTTTTCTTGTCCACGCCAAAATTTTGAGTGTTCTCGGTGATATTCCTTCAGTAAGAGCAACTGTTAATCGCAAGTTTACGAGCCACAAGTAATATAGGAAATTAAGAATTATTGCCCTAAATATTGTATCCAACGAAGAAAGTTATTCGAAGTGCAGATCCTAATTTCTGTTATGCTTTAACTCATTAAACCCTAGATACAAGTAAATAAACAAGGGGATTTACGAGAGAGGTTTTATTAACAACTACTAAACAAAAATTAGATATGAAGTACATTAGAGATAATTGAAACTGTTGTTCAGAATTTAAGTTTTATTGGTGACCCAATCAGCACTCATAGAAAAATACATCTAATCATTTCTAGTAAATTATCATGCATCATTGAGTTAATTTTTAATGCGGTAAACTTCTAAAGTTGTTCAAGTCAAATGGTCATATCACAAAAATATGTTGTTACTTGGTGGAAACTAGCAAATAAGACATATCAACTAGAAACCTCCCTTACAAATTCTGCAAAACTTTGGGGAATGCGTTCTAATTAAAGAATCAATCATCAATGTCGTAAGTGCTGGGATTTAAAAAAAAACAATAGGTCCAGACAAATCTATGAATTATCATACAAATACCAACTAAAACCACTAAATTAGGCGTCACTCCAATATGTAATTAATGGGACAATTGTCGTAGTTCATATATGAGGTGTTTGGATGCCACATTGCATTATAATGGAGTTATTGTTCATTAGTGTAATAATGGGACTTCAAGGAGTTAATCATGTGTTTGGAGAGCCAATACCTGAGGTTACTAAATATTATACGTAGCTCATTTTGTGTTTGTTTGGGGTAAGTTCACCCACCATTATCACCTGAAAACTCAAATTTACCCTCAACTTACCTTAAATAAACAAGACATTTGAAAAGGGCAAAAACTAAAATTGAACAACCCATTTTCCCCAAATCAGACGAAACTCGACACAACAACTCTAGCCATGGTGTTTCAATTTCATGATCCTCACGCACAATCCATGGGCTCGGCTGCTTTTTGGGGATCCAATGATACACGAGACAAATTTTTCCATAACGTGTTCACCTCCAACTTCCACACAAAATCCATAGGCATCATGTCTTAATTGTTGGAGAACGCGCGGTCGCAAAAAACCTAAAAAATATAGTGAATTATCCCCGCAAGGTTAGACCTTCAAATTCGTCTGGCTTTTGTATCGAATTTACATACAATATTTTTTGTTTCTGTTCGACATCGAATAACTAGGGTTTGGATGGATTATTGATCTTCGTTACTCTATTTTATGTAATTAGACTGATTGGTGTAGTTAATATGATCTATTGACATTATATGGAGTTCACTCACTTGTATTATGTAACTAGTTGGTCGTGATTTGTGAATTACAGATTTTACTATAGTGTAAGGTTTAGGGAGAAACACCTTACATGGATACATTAAAAAAAAGGTTAACAGTTCATGGATTTGCACTTGGAGATACCCTTGTTTTATGATACAAAGTTATCAAGGAAATCTATTTTTATAAAATAATGAAAGACATTTGTTCGCATATGAAAAATCGCATTCTTACTTACTTATAAGCGCACACTGTTATGATGCTTTAAAGTTTTTGTCACATCTAAATTATTTATATATGCTATGGTTCCTAGTACCTCTTAGGCCTCAAACTTATTCAGATGAGAAAGACATTTTACTTGTTTCTGAATTTTATTTTATACAACAAAAGATTGAAACTTGTCGAGCACTCTGGCCATTTCACAACGATCACTCTGTACGAGTCCAAATTGCAAAGGTGATGCATTCAAATTTATTTATTGTCTTTCACATACTTGTTTGCCCACTCAACTAAACTCATTACAAATCAAAACAGGCTTATATATGTCATTTTAATGCGTGCAGGATATTCCCTCAATAGCATTTTAGGAATTATGGGATTCCCACGTATAGGTACCAAAGGAATTTCTTCGTGAATTATAGAGCAACTCTTTTGCCTGAAGAAAGAGGACTGTGAGAAGACTTGGAATTATATGAAGAGTAGGCATTAGTTTAGATTTTGAGAAGCTATGTTAATATCCCTCACTTATGAGAACCCCATATATCCACCTTTGTTCTGATTAATTTGCCCAAATCTATAACACCACAATGCATATCATTTTGTCTATACTGGTATTTGGTCTGTTTTGTTTGTGAGTTTCATGCTCTAGATACATTGCTAGATATTGTAGTAGGGCTGTTATGGTTGTGAATTATGTGGTTTGTCCATATTTTGGTGTAGGGTGTGACTCATATAGCCAGTATATGTATTGTCTTTTATTTTATGTATGTATTGTCAGAAGACTTCATTAAATTGCCTAGTATATTATATTTATGTGGTTGTCCAACATGTAGTACTGAAGTTTGGAATACTCGACTCCACTGCGTTAAAACTCTCAACTACCAGTCTTACACCTTCATAAATTTACATTTTGCTATTAATACCTCTGCTACTTTCAACAACATATAGAATTTCAAACCAATATGTATTTTCTCATTACACATACGAATATATATGTATATATATAACATTGAGCGTCTCTAAAAGAAGCTATTAGAATATTAAGCCATATGTTCCACTCGAGCAGGTAACCTGTAATAGTTAATGCTAATATTTTTGTATACTTCAATTTATATGTGATAATTGTGTAAAATAGATTCAAAACCTCCAACCTACGACGAGACATGGACGAAAACATCAACTTTTCATGTTAGGTGTAACCGATCAACTGTTGGTACAAGCCAGCGAGACATTTGTCACTGCAGGCATTTAGCAATTTTGGCTACCAGTGACTCCAACGAAGACGTTGGCCGTCGTTACTGGATTTGTGCTACCCTATATGCAAGTTTTTTCCTTGTTTAACTTTGTTGATATAAGATTAACAAGCTAACAAATTGCATATTTTATTTTTTGACACGACATAACCTCGTGCATCTATAACATACATTCGTCGATAATATTAGAGGATTATCGTTGTGCACACTTCGAATCGGAAGACCTTGAGGTTTCTACTCATATGAGGAACTCTGTGAATTGTTTGCGCAAAAAAAAATCATGAAGCTTGAAAGAAGCATTAATTACGAAAAACAAGTCCAGAAAACACTCATGGGTTGCGTTATAATGTTAGGCGTCCTACTGATCGTGTTCTTTGTGATGTGGTCCACAAATTAGATTTGCTTCAAGCAAGAGAATTGTATATATTGTGTATTTTTATGGTTACATGAATCGAAGTAGAAGTTTGTTTTTATTTGGATGTTACAGCAAACCTCAACTTTGAAGTATAAACTGTTGTTTATTGTTATTGCCTCAACTTTCCAATAATTTAATACTAAGATGTAATATTTTGTGTTGATGTCGTTCTCACTGTGAATTTCTTTTTTTATTATTCAGATGCAAGCTTCTGAGAAGAGTTTTGTCTTATTTTGATTATATAAGGACAATAATTTTATATCAAAAAAAAGATCTTGATTATATAAGGACAATAATTTTATATCAAAAAAAAGATCTACCATCATTGAATGTGAGATTTTCAATTGAAAAATACTCTAAGTACACTTTTAGAATAAAATTTTTGTTGAACAATATCCAATATCCAGAGCAATATGTTAAGTCTACTCATTGACGAGAATTTGACAAGGTATCCATGTTCTCGGTCTTCGTTCAAACTTTATTGAGGCTACTATTGTGCATGTAGCATTTTGTTTTGTTCATAAATAGATAACTTTATATGCCATCAGAGGGCTCAAGATATGAATTCTGGATACATGAGTTGATAATAGCAAAACAAAACTTCATCCCATACTCTTCACGTGGGTTCTCAGGAATATATCAGAGAATCCTTATAATTATTTTAGTTGAATCTTGTGGAAACAACTGAAAAGCGTGAACTTATTGCCCTCAATTGTTGTATATAAATGATTTCATAGTCCTAAACTACAAACACAACTACTAAAGTAAAAGAACTTATGCAACCTTGAGATACACACTTGAAATATGGCTCCAGAAACTTCAACTCAAGAAACCGCACGTCCAAATGCCTATCTTCTCTACAGCCAAACATGGACAAGAACTATTGATTTGGTTTTCATTGACGAATTGGTTGAGTTCGCTGCCCTTAATAATCGTCCGTTGGGCCAAGGCGATTCGATGGCGATCTCATATGCTCAACTCAAGGTTAATGCTATCTTTAACACTAACTTTATGTATTGCCAATGCCTCAATCGATTTACCAAGCTACAAAAACGTTACCTCGTCTTCGACTTCATCACCAACCTTAGCTCCATTTACTACGATGAAACTAACAACACTGTCCATGCATTTGAAATATACATATGGGAATATCTTGCGCTGGTATGGTTGTTTATTGTCTTATTTATTACTGCATTCTATTTGTCATTCAACAACCTTTTGGTTTTCTATTTTTCACCTGTTTGGTTTTGTTGCAATGATCCTGCAGAAATATAAGCTCGTCGAAGCATATATGAATGAAGGTGAACCGGCATGGCCTTCCTTGTGCAAAATCTTTGGACGTGCGTCTGTTCTTTCGCCACTTAGACAAGTCGAGATCATTGAACAAACATCTGCCCCTAAAGATAGCATACCAATTCCTGAGGACATGATTCAAATCCCTCGTGAAACCTTTCAGATGAACAACGCAAACAACTTGAACAAATGGTGGAAGGATATGGCGAAGGCAGACTACGATCACCATGCCAAGAGTTCACACGGTGCTTATAACTCTAGCGGCGATCATTCCCGAGGAAGAGGAAGCGAGAAGATCCTGTTAATGCCAAGGAACCTATTCCCCATCAATGAGAAGATCATTTACCAGGTTGATGACGATGTTGATGAGTATTGTGTGCCCGACTACTTCAAGCATGATAATGATCGCACAAGTTCGGTTAATGGACCTCCATGTGGAAAGGGTAAAGAGAAAATGTTTGTCCCAAAAGGTATTGGTGGTTCTGGGGTTTAGGAGTGTTCCGTTTCCGTGACATTGATGAGTATTTGTTGGAGGTGGATGAATCGACTATTATATTAGGTTCCTAAGGTTATTTTTTTTTATTTTCTAATTGTGTGTTGTGTTGTTTTCCTTCATTTAATTTTTCGTTGTCATTTGTGTGTCTACACGAATTTCTGCAAGTGTCTTTTGATGTGAATGCACCAGTATCGTTTCCCGAATTGTTGCTGGAGGACGACAATTTTCCATATAGGCATGTCCGCTTAATACAGGTAGATGGTAATGGGAAACTTCTATCTTTTAAGAAATGCATATATTGTGATTGTAGCATGCATTTGCAATGCATACTACACCAACAGACACTTGTTCTCACATTCTCTAATTAAATACAGGGAAATGTTAGTTACAGAATTTAAAATCATGAATAATAGTTACTTGTTTAGTGTATAAGGAATGAATTCCGATTTGATTTTTGAAAAAATATATATTTTCCTACACCTTGTGATAATTTATAAATAACATTAGTTATCTTGTAAAGAACAATAAACTATTGCCTTGCATAGTTTGTACACAGCTAAATATCATTTTGGTATGTCATTACATTATACCCTCAATTACTTATGACAGTAATTGTTCATTTAAATATGGTCATTAATACAACCCTGTCGAAAAAAATAAACTGGCACTTCAATATTTTCTGAATCACCGGTTGTGAGATACGTATAGCGCTTAAATACACCACAATGGCAAAGAAGAAATACCAAAATAAGGTGCAAAATATTCACAACAGTACATTTTTATCAAGCCAAAATATTCACATTTTTAACTTGAATATTAATGTAATTCTTACTGTACCATTAACAGTGCTAAAATGACAAATAACACACTAAAATTTTGTCTTCCAAAATGATGGTTAAAAATCCAGTAATTTCTGGTAGCCCCATTCGACAAAATAAGTGGAAACATCCAAATTTAAGGTAGTACAGCATATGTGCTAGTGCAGCAAATAGGCTATAGCTTCAACCATATCAGACTATTGGAAGACTCAACATCCAAAATACACTGTCTTGGCTGTGTTACTGGGCAGGTCCGCCCCCTTCTTCAGAAATTGATCTCGAAACAAGCATGTTGACAAACTTGGATTGGCAGAAATCATCCATGGTCAAACACGAATCTGCATTTGGCTGATTGTCGATGATCTTGTGAGCAACTAATATCCTTAACTCAATGGTAGGTGGGACATCGCGTTGACAATGTCAAAAACCATCTTTGTTTTATTTGATGGCGAATGAGGTGGAGGTGGCGGTGCATTGCTGACAACTATCTTGTTGGTCATCTCGCCGAGCTGCTCATTTGATTTTTCAAATAAATAAACTCCTAAGCACAGAAATAAGATGCTCTTGCATGCTGAGTGCATCGCGAGATTTCCTTTCCTTGTATCAATCTTACCCACGATAATTATTGTTACGAGCTAAAGTTGCTTCCTCGACGTCATTTTGGTCGAAATTAATATCGCCGCCATTCGGATTTGTGCTTCGTGTTGCGTTTGTGGTGTTCTTCACTTGATTTCCTTTTGCACCCTTAACCACATGTATGTTATACACTTCATCATCAACAGAGTGTGGATGCTCCGAATCAAGAATTGCATCCGTTGTATTAAGTGCTCCCTTCCCGTTTGCCATGTCCTGTCCAAAGATAATCATAGTAAGGAAAGCTTTTCTTGCGATAGGTATCAACCTCGCAATGTACCTGAATACATAAAGTTTCTGTAAGTGCATTGTTGGAGAAATAACAAGAGTGTTCGAGTAATAAACATAACAGCTGCAACTAAAGAATCATGAATTTTCTGCTATATATGTAAAAATATTTTTGTGTGATTTTCATTACTCGGACATAAGCATCCCCAACATCATTAGCCTCCACCTTGATCATGTTTGTCGTTGGATCAAATCCAAATCCAGAAGTGTTGCAAATTCCATTTAGAAGATTGTACGTCTTTTTCCAACTGTTATTTTTCCAGTAAGGCGAGAATGTGGGAATTTCTTAGCCATAGCAGTCTCTAGTTGGTCCAGATAACCTGGCCGGAATGCATTATCTGCCCTCCATCCATTTGCAACCAAATCATTTAGTGCGTATAGTAACATCAACTCTTATTGATTTCCCAGGCTTCTTGGTTAGTGGGACAATGAAAGAAGAGCTATTTTGGGATGCAGCCATGGACCTAAACACAAGTTAAGTTAGCAAACAAGTATCACTGATCCAGAAGTAAGTCATCATATCAAGATTATAAAATAGCATGCACAACCTCATTCAAACTTATTAATCTTCCTTCAACAAAAAGCATCATTACTAGAAATAATTTATTACAAATGTGGACAAACTTGAGACATTCACTCAATAATATGCATTTTTGGCCAATGCCCTTCTCATGATATTATCAGATAATTTATAAGAGAAATTCAACCAGCATTTCATAGCCAAAAATACATTAATTTAACTTCATATCATTAATGCATCCGTAGTGCAATACGAACATAAGTTATACAAAACAAGCTAATATGCAAGTGTTCTTCAGAAATGAACAACTAATTTCTTAAGGTTGGAACTAGCACCTTCTACGGGATCCTCTCCGCCCATTATACATATCCATGGTCATGTCATCGTGGAATGAGGCCCAGACAGCGGATGGCTCGACGACATCAACATAATCGGGATGACGCGTGTCATCTCATGGAGATTGAGGGTAATCCTCGTCAACATGAGCATTGACCATGTTCAGCTTTATGAAGTTGTGTAATAACACACATGCCATGATGATGTGACTATGCATTTTGACTGGGAAGTAGGAATTTTTGCGTAAAATTACCCACCAACTTTTAAGCGCTTGAAAGCAGCACTCTATGACATTACATGCCCTTGCATGTTTCATTTTGAAATATTTTTGGTAATTTTGTGGCACCCTACCTCCGGCATCCCACTCTTTAAGATGGTACCTAACCCCTGGTAAGGAACGAAAAACCCTTCCCCGTTGGTATAGCCCCCGTCACACAAGTAGTAATAGCCTACAAAATTAGATTTAAAATTTAAACGAATGCTTTGATGGCAAGCATTTAAGGTATGGGTTGCCTATAACGTAAGTGGAATGACATAAGTTTATACTTAAGGTGAGTACCATAGGTTGGGTGTCAATTTCATACCAATGGAGACCCTAAAGCCATTTGGACGATTGATTGCATCCTTTAAAACACGGCCGTCCACTGCCCTCCCTTCCCAACCCAGAACTACATAAACGAATAAACCGTTTCTGTCGCAAGCACAAAGAACATTTGTGGCTATGGTTCCTTTCCTTGTTCAATATCTAGGCTTGTCAACTATGGGGAATTGAGTTTGGATGTATGTTTAAAATTTTCAGAATTTGTGTTAGTAAGGTATTAATGCAAAATCTTCAACAAAAAATTTTAAGGTTTGAATTAACCAATAATACTTAAAAGCTTGGTGTGAAACATATAACTGAAAAAATTTCCATGTAGGATCAAGATCATCAGGCCCTCCGGGTTGTGGTTCGGTTATAAAGGTTGAATGGCATCTGAGTAGAGCGAGTAACACTCGGTGAAAGTGACGGCTGAGTGTCTTGCCGGAGTGAGTAAAATGGGTCCCTATTTTACGGTTCTTAGTGTGGTGTGACAACACATCAAATAACATAGACACATGTGCCGATATTCCAACGTACTTTGATTCGGTTAGCCTCCCGTATTTGTGTAGCATATAGCATAATTTCATGAAGCAATCACAGTTCATTCAAAAATGAGTCTTAACGTTAGTATCATTTGTATTCAACAATTTATCTACATATTTGAAGTGATGTGGAATACGACGGACAATACTATAAGTTATCCCTCTTCTACGAGGTCAACGACCGAACATACCTCCTTCCATGAGAAACATTAGCACGACTACAAAGGCAATAAATTGAACTCTAAACACGACTTGGTGCATCAAAAAGATCAGGAAAAATTTCTGCATGATGTTCATTTCACAGAGATCTGTTCATGAATTAAAATGTAAATCTTGGTAAAAGCTATTTTGTTATACAAGCAATGGCTGCACTCACAAAGGTTTGTAAACACACTTAAAGGGTTTCCTGTTATTTTATGTTTTGAATAGGGATAATTTTGTTTAAAGGAAAAAAGTTTGTGATAGATCAAATAAAAGAAAATCAATGATTAATTGTTCCACTACGAAACATAACACAAGAAATGAGCAACCTTCTATTATTTTAAAGATAACTAGCCTCTGTTTTACAAAATAAAAAAGTGACATGGCCATCCGTTTCATATACTTGAGAGAAGGTGGAGTACCATAGACAATTAGGAACAACTATCACTTAAAATTGAGGTGGAAAACAGTTTATGAATAGAAAAAACTCACGTATCAGTCGAAGGTAGCAATGCCCAGAGACTTGAATTAGAGGTAGAACCCTGAAAATATTTTTTGGCACAAGCACCAAAAGCAAAAAATTATAGACTAATACGGGGTAAATTGAACAAAAAAAATAACAAGAAAGTGTGCAAATACATCATGAAGGAGGAAGCAGTAACAATTTACTTAATGGAGTAGAAGCAATTCGTCTAGTTCAGAGTTGTGCAAATAGATGAAACCCTAGCTTGTGTGATATGAAAAATAAAATAATAAAAGTGATGTCTAATAAAAGGAAAATAGACCAGCCCTGCATTTTGTCAATTTGGCGGGATAATTTGAGGGTTAGGGGTGGTATTTCCCGTCAGACGTGGGGCCCTCCATTGTTTGTCGCAGGGGGATGTGATTAAGAGTGGAGGGTTTAAGCCAGGCTGGCCCACTTATCTCGGGCTCCCAATACATGGAACAGGTGAATCCAAACACAACATACCCACTATTTTATTTATAAGGCGTTTTGGGGGCATCCAAACACCTCCATAACAAGATGATCATTAATAGTTAGCAACAACGCATGAAAGCATTAAAAAAGGACAGTCATCATAAACATATATACGAACAAAGATCCATCAACCAATTACTCTTACGAATTCCAAATAATCCGATAACTTTAACCTAGAAATACAAAAATATTAAAAGTATAAAAGCGTTTTGGTCACTTGATGAAAAAGATACACCAAAAAGAAGAACATATAAAATTAGCAACCTTTTGAAACACATGTTATCTTATAGAAAGTAATTGGGGAAATAACAAAAACTACCACTGTGTTATTTCTAATTGGAAAAAAAATCCAATGTTATTTTAATTAGAAAAAACTCCCCTGCGTTTTCTAGTCAGAAGCAAAAAAAAATCCTATACTCAATTTTTGGACCGTGTGTGCGTTTTGTGATGCTAAAACATGATTTTTCATATTTTTAGGACAATTTTGCCCCCGTCTTCTGTCAAATTACGAAAAAATCCTATGATATGGGGTATTTTCGTCTGGATACGTGTCCACTTGCCAACACTCCACGTCAGACTACTTCAATCCCTGCTGGATCCTTAAGCAATTTTTTAGTTCGAAACCTGCACTCAACACCACACGTGAACTAAGCTGGTGCCTTCCTGGCGAAGACACTCCGAAACTTAAGTCAAATAAGTCAGAATGTGAGATCTCGTTGTGCGTGACAGCAAGTCGAATAGAACAAGTCGAAAAGGTCACAACTCGAATAACAAGTGAAACAAGTCGAATTGAGGATTCAGAACAAGTCGAACAGAATACTCAAACAACTCGAACGGAATACTCAAACAACTCGAAATGTATGCAATTATAAGTCGAATTAGAGTAGTTCTGTCAAATCGAAATGAGATGCCAAACAAGTCGAATTCGAACTATATAACTCAAGCCGGATGCTGAAAAATTATGATTACGTTCCTTAAAATGACGACTGAGACCCAGGTATATAGTAGTAAGAACCCTTTCTTAGCTAGAATTGTTGTTCCAGTACAATTATGATTCCAAATAACTCGAATTAGAGTTATTTTAGAATAACTTGAAAATAACTCGAAAAGTGCCTTCAAACAAGTCGAACAGACCTTGGAATAAGTCAAAATGGGCCTTAAACAACTCCAATTGGGCAGTTTAACAAAAAAAAAAAAAAAAAAACTCCAATTGGATCTTATATAACTCGAAATTGGGTCTGCACGGGTCTGATTTAGAGTTTTGTCTAAAATTGTAACTTTATATTAAAAAATAATAGTGCTGACTTGTCATAACTTATAAGGCCAAGATGCGCTCGTGGCATCTTATGAAACGTATGATGTGGCAGTACCAAAATATGGTACATCACTCTGAAACTCTGAAAAAACCTATAAACCAATGCACAATACACTATATCTGGGAATTTGATTTTTATTAAAATTAATTTTACAATTACACATGTAGGGTGTAGCTCCCAAGATTATCACCGAGGGAATGTTTTTCGATCACCTAATTGACTGGGTTTTTTGAAATGGAAAATCGTGAATTGGATTTATGAATTTCTTCAAAATCACGATCGAAAATCACAAGATTTAAGCTTTATGATCTTCATCTTGTTGAATGTAGGAACAGAAGCATGATTTTGTTAAGTGGCTTTCATTTTTTCTTCATCCCGTAGAAAACTAGGTGTGAAATTTGTTCTAAGGGCAAAACAGACAATTCGAACCCAATCAACACTTTGAATTTAATTGGGGAGCGTACTAAATATGAAATAACACATAATTTTTTTACAAATTAAAATAACACGAAGAGTTTTTTGCCAATTACAAATAACACGAGGTAGTTTTTGCTATTAGCTCGAAACTAATTCATTAATTTGACATAAGACCAGCAAGGACCTAATTTGCCCCCATACAAAAATAAAAATAATAATAATAATGGGAAAAAAAGAAAAGAAAAAGAACAACACTAGTAGACATACTATCCCAAGTCCTTTCCCCCGAAAATAGTTCCGCTTTCCCCAACCCCCTTTAATCTAATCACCTCTTCCCATTCATTCATCCTTCACTTCCAATCCAATCCAATCCACGTCAACAATTCCCAAATCACCTCCGAACCCTAAATCACCATCGCCAAAATGGCACCACCACCATCACCTATATGACTGAATCTCAGCCATAGCCATGGTTTGTAATTATTCATCGTCATCAACAACAACAACAACAACAACATTAATCCTCCTCCCAGCCCTAACCCTCCTCTTCTCCTTACCAATCCTCTTCTTCTTCATAGCCCCTCACCAAATCACCATCTCCATCCCCGATGAACTCGACGATCTCTCTCTCTTCCACAAAGCCATCGCTATGGACTCCGCCAATTTCACTCATCAACACCATCATCTCCCCTCCGCTAAATCCCACCTCTCCTCAGCCCTACGCCCCCCTAAAATCGCATTCCTTTTCCTCACCAACTCACCTCTCTACTTCTCCCCTTTGTGGGAACTCTTCTTCTCCAACATCACCCGCAAACAGTTCAATATCTACATCCACGCCGACCCTTCTCTCAAGATCCCGCCTTTTCGAGGAATCTTCCAGGATAGGCTCATTCCCTCCAAGAGAACTCAGAGATCGTCGCCTACACTGATTTCTGCCGCCCGTCGTCTCCTCGCCACTGCCATGCTCGATGATCCCTCCAACGCCTACTTTGCGTTGGTTTCGCCCAACTGCATCCCGCTTCACAGTTTTGGATATCTCTACGGTTTTCTTTTTGATCTGGGAAGGCTTTCGGCGACTGATTTTGAGTTCTCTAGCTACATTGAGATTCTTGATAACGAGACGACTTTGTGGGACAGGTATAACGCCAGGGGGGAGAATGTGATGCTGCCCGAAGTGGGTTTTGATCAGTTCAGAGTGGGGTCGCAGTTTTTTGTGCTGACGAGGAAGCACGCTTTGATGGTGATCAAGGATAGGAAGCTGTGGAGGAAGTTTAAGCTGCCGTGTTTGAATTTGGATTCTTGTTATCCCGAGGAGCATTATTTCCCGACGCTTTTGTCCATGGAGGATCCTAGTAAGTGTAGTCATTACACGCTTACGAGGGTGAATTGGACTGACAGTGTCAATGGGCATCCGCATACATATCACCCTGACGAAATATCCCCTCAGCTTATTCACACGCTGAGACTGTCCAATTCGACTTACTCCCACATGTTTGCGCGGAAATTCTCGCCTGATTGCTTAGACCCTTTGATGGAAATCGCTGAGTCGGTAATTTTCAAGGACTGATCATCTGTGCATCTGCAGTTGGTGAGTTAACTCATTGATCTTCTACAATTGAGTGGTTGAGATATGATGTTGTTGTGATTGGGTGATCTGATAAAAGTTATCTTTTTGTTCTAGGTTGTTGATCTAATTTTCTGCATTACATGCAATTAAAAAACATATGTGTGGTAAATTTTGATAGAGGGTGATGAAACTCTAATAGGAATAAGATTCGCTTTTTAGCTAATTTTTGTGAAAGTGATAACATTTTATGTCAATTAGTTATATCAACAATCTAAAACAATTGTTTTCATTCTGTAGTGCTCTTTTTTCATTCTACGGTCACAAAATTTCTCTGATCATTTCTGTAATAGTTCTAAATGAGGGGATGCTGTAGGAGCTTTTGCTGATAACTTGGAAATTAGTAGAGTTTCCTTCCCTTATTTATTATGCTTCTTCCAGCTTGTCATTGATTGTGTCATATTATTTGTGTAACCGAGAGTTGAATTTAATAAGATGCACTAGTAGCTAATCACTGTCATGACGTGTTGTGTCTCTAAAAATGGCCTTGATATGTGAAAAAATAAAGGTGTTCGTGTGATATAACCTTAGTTTCTTCCATTGTTTTTGTTGCAGGGACCAACAAGAAGGTAAGGGTTTTAGGCTAGTGATTGAAAGGATGCTGGAGTTCCCACGTGGGATTAGGCTTATGAGTGGCGGTTATGAAATAAGTGTGCCCTCAACCTAAGTTAACCCGAAACAATCCAACTCAAGCAGTGGAAGAGCTTCCAAATCTATGTGGTAAGGTGTAATTTTGGTGGTGTTCAGTTTCGGTTGGTGGTTGTACCCACAAGCTTGGGTCGATTATAATTGGGATTTTGATCCCTTTTGTTGATTATTTTGTACATATGTATGAATGAGTGGTTATATTCATGTATGAAAAGAAAAATGAATCTTGCATAAACAAAATGAATGTTGCCTTTGTTCAAAAAACATTGCACACAGTGCCTTTTGGAATAAAAGCAATATAAGGATATGGAGCTCCCGTTTTCTCTTTTCTTTTTACCTTGTGAATTTGAAATTCCCTTGTTTTGACACTCAGTTTATCCCAGATTCAAATGCATAATTTGAAAATCACCGAGGACTAAGAAAAACTGATATTGGTAAAAGGGATATGGACCAAAGACTTGCTTCTTGAAACCAACCTGCTTTCTTGCAAATAAGTGGATACTTAGTAGAAGCTTTACTTTCACATAAGAGAAAGGAAAATGGAAAAAGTATTTCATTGGAGCAAGTTTGTGCATTGCTTTTGCTGAAAAAAAATGTCCATTTGTTGTTGTAAGTTGTAACTCTTATATTGTGATATTTATTTATTAATCGGTCTTTACTTTCCTGTAATTTATTTATTAATCGGTCTTTACTTTCCTGTAATGTATTAAAGAGAAAAGTGACCAAACCAATGACACTACTTATTCTATGCCAATCAAACAGAACATCGGTGTAATGTTACTTGATACGTTCCACTTTTGCTACTAGTTTGTCTCGTGCAACAGTTAATCAGTAGTATGTTTATGTTGAACTTAGAACTTGCTTGAAATGTTGATAGTAGTAACAGTTAAGTCCTGGATTAGCTTCAATGTTGATTGGATTAAAGCATGTTATGTAATTAGTCTTACGTTGAACTATTTAGGGGGTTAGGGGGGCTTTCGGTTAAGTACTTATAGTCAATGTCTCTAATCTGGATAAGTAGAACGAAGGGAAGAAATCAATCCCTGCTTTAGAGGTAATGGGGGTGGAGCCGAATGACGTAGGTGCACTAGAGTACTTTGCGCCACAACCATCTCCTTTTTATAGGTTCTACGGACCGATGCCTGCTGCTTCATTAGGGAGGAAAAACTCTTTCCTGACACAAGCAATCACGAAGGGAGCCTTTTTCCCAGCGTAGACAGGAGGGACGGGAGAATAGCTGAGTGCACAGGCTACGGCACGGGTCGAAGAAGTGACAACATATACATGAGCTAATGCAAGTATCGACTCTTTTAGTCTTATGGATTGGTCAAATTGTAGCTAGGCGCACAGGTCGTGTTATGGCTAGATGGGGTGGTGGTGGGTTATAGCTTGTAACAAGAAACTTGTTGGATTAAGATAGTTTGAGCCTGGCTCTGTTGGATGACGAGCTTTAAATGTGATACTGATTAAGAAAACTAGTTGAGATTAATATTATGTATTATGGCTTAATAAACGAACTTATGTTGGTCATGATGAAATATTACGATTTTTGGCAGGTGTACAGATTCTTCGTCCGATCAGCCTGTACTTCATAGCATAACATAATCCATCTATCGTTATAACCTACCAAGTTTGGATTATAAGAACTTACCAGACATTCATCTGATTAAGATAATGATATTTTTTTTTCTAATTATTATTATTATTATTATTATTCAAGTTTGACTATTAGCTACTAATCAAAATAATTTCTTTAATCCTATTTGTTGATTGTGCACCATTTAAATGCTTTTGCATGGTAGCAAATCGTAGCAGAAAGATGCCATCAACTGGGCGGAACATTTTTTTTGATTCGTTTAGTTTTTGTGTATAAAGTATAATCAAACTGTGACAGTCACATATATATATATATATATATATATATATATATATATATATATATATATATATATATATATATATATATATATATATATATATATAGGGTCAATTATAATCACACATAATAATATGGAATGTTTTGCGAAGTGCCCATGCCGTTTTATAAAGAGTACTTAGGCGCCTAACGTTGGAAAAAATGTGCGATATGCCCTCCGATCCTTGATCTACCTTTCGTTTTTGTCATGTGTCTGTCTTTTCATCCACTTGATTTGGCATCGGCTGCAAATCGCACATGTTTACAAACTTTAGGGGGCAAAGTGCTTTTTATGAAACACTAGGGAACTCTTCTCAAAACAGGTTAAACGTTAAGGGGAAAATCGCAATTGACCCCATATGTATATCAAGAAGAACTTCCTCCCTTGTTTTCAATTTTTTCCAAAGGAATATAATAAGCATATATCCTTCTAAGCATGAAATGCAGTTAGGAGGTCTGTGTGAGCTCAGCTGAAAAGTGAAAAGAAGAAAAGTACACAATTCAAGAACAATTCAAGATTTGAACCTGAGCTCATGAAAACTATACTAGGGGATGACGTAAAACGCTCTGATGATTAAACAAGAAACAGATACTTTTTTTTGATGGAATTATAAACAAATAAATTATGTGTTAGCGCTTGTAAAATCCCATATATTTTGCGTACTAGCAGACAAATTTAAAAGGAAAACGAAAAATCACACCAGACTTCGGATTCATCATTATCATTTGCAATATCTGAAAAAAGCAAGAATGTATAATTAGACAATTACTTGAAAGAGACTTTCCCGCTGGCCTTCCGAGTCTAACGGTCCATTTATTGGCGATCAAAGTCATTATACTCTACGTCTGCATTTCCACGTTCTTCAACAATTCTGTTTATGGATAATTACAGTTACAATCCCGAGGTTTGCTTACACTTTACAACAAAGTCCCTCTATTGAATATATATGGATGGAGACTTCTAATTTTACCTTTGTCAATTTAAATGAATATTATACAAAGTTTGAATGGTTTTCTTTCTATAAAATGAATATCAATTTTAAAGTGTACCAATACATTTTAAATACCAAAGTAAGAATTATATTTGTTGAAAAAAACTGAAAAGCAAAAGATTTTTTTTAAAAGGAAGGCAACTCTACTTATTAATCCATTTATTGGAATTTAGTTGTAAATATTTCAAAAAATCGTAATATTATTTTTAATGTTTATAAATTATAGTTTACTCCAATAATATAAAAAGTAAAAGAATACAATATGCTTAGAACTTCCTCATTCATCTCAACAAAAAAACACTCAAAAAATGAAACAACAAAGTTTCTTAATTTGCAAATTGAATAATATTTTGGTATCAAGATTTATTACAAATAAAAGGAAAAAGAAAAAGAAAACGGAGAGCTCATCAATCAAAAAGAAAAAAGAAAAATCAATGTCTTTTCTAATTAACTTAATCTTTTATATTCTCTAACAAAATTAATGAAGGGTATTATTGTCTTTTATATGACATAAGTTAGTAATAGTGAGTGTCTCTGTAATTTTCCAAACCTCAAGGGGGTCTAGCTGTAATTATCCCTACTATTTAATGGGTTGATATATAGTACAAACTCATCACTTGCTTGATATATATATATATATATATATATATATATATATATATATATATATATATATATATATATATATATATATATATATATATATATATATATGTATGTATATATATATGATGTGCCATAATTTGGTAACATTCCATGTTGATTATTCCTAACTCCGTGTGTACCGAACATAACGAAAAATCCAAAATCTACTCTAGCGAGGTCACGTTCTACCTATTGGCCATGATAATTCCATCCTGTGTATTAAGGCCCACGGGACTAGGCCCCGGCCCCTGTAGGCTCCGATAATTATAAAAAAGAAGAATTTCTAAATACACGCAAAATCGTTATAAATACATGCAAAATCATCATTGTAACTACATGTTTTGAGGTTAAGCACTTCATTTTTGAGCTATAATAGATCGAAATTTAACCAGTAATGGGAGGTGAATTTCAATCTAAGGTAGAAGGTTCAATTTTGAAATGATGGTTTTCAAATTAAAGGAGAAATTCGACCTAAGCCAATTTCGACCTAAGCTGCAATTGACTTAAGGGAAGATTTTTGACCTAAGAGGCGATTTTGAACCGATATGCCTTGTTACAGTTTTGAACTATTGTCCAAGTATAATAGGATCGATTCTCTATAAAGAAGATTTGACTTAAACATCAAAGTGCATCCGCCAGGGGACCTCAACTTAGTTTACGCATGAGTTTAAGCTGCAAGGTGTGAACTCAAAGCTGATTTAGGATCCCTTAGAGACTACACTAGTCTGAGTGTTTAGTCAGCAAACAGTTTAATAGAAGAAAATACTCTACATCATATACTCAAATATATATATATATATATATATATATATATATATATATATATATATATATGTATATATATATATATATATGTATATGTATATATATATATATATGTATATATATATATATATATATGTATATATATATATATGTATATATATATATGCATAAAAGAAAAGAAAATTATCTCCCTGTATCCTTGCTTTGTAGTGCAAGAAAGAAAATAAAGAAAAAAGGTTTTAACAACTTATTATATAGAATAACATTTTCTCTTCAATTAATATACACTTTGATAAATAATAAATTTAATTTCAATCTAAAAGCTGTTGTTTTTTCTTTTTCTTTTTTTGCACAAAATGCATGAAAACATGGGAAAAAAAGAAACTTGAGAAACTTTTTTTGTATAATTTATGATTTAACTAAATAATTAGAAGTTAGTAGTATTATGAATTGGAATCAGAATTTTATTTTGCCTATAAAAGTATTTGTGTTTTAATTGTCTTTATATTACATTACTTGTTTCTTTTTTCAGATAAAGTATAAGGATAATGTTTTGTATAAACAACTCAATAACATAAAAGAATAATGCTTTTTAAATATATACATATAGATAATATCTTTCAACAATTTATTAGCATTTGGAAATCAAAATTATAGATACACCAAATCTAAAAGTTCATGAAAAATGTGGTCTTTTTATTGCAAAATCCCACACTCATGTGCACTCATGGCAAAGTGCATTTCACTCCCTATACCATCTTTCTTTGCCTTTGACTTACCAACACATGGGGTATTTGCTTATTGAAATAACATGGGGTTTGTTTCTATGAAAACAAACACGGGTAGATCTTTTTATATAACTCTAATGCAAAGAGGCGGTACACTTTTCTCTTCCTAAAGCCCCCAACTTCCATGCAAGTGCAACCATGAAAATGTGAATACTAAAGTGTCGATCGCATATTCTTATGAAGGTGTTGTAATCTACTAAATCCTCAAAATTAATCAACCATTCTTCAGTTGCAGTTCACCTGAAAGTGTCAATAATGCCTTTTAAGTTTAATCTAATTTCAACACTTTCTATTGTTATACTACACTGTTTAATTTTAGGACAATGGGGTGAAGAAAGGAAGATTGACATTTACTTGAGAAGACATAAGCAGCTGCAAGAGATTTTAATCAGGCAAGATTATTAAACCCAAAATAGACTGTTCTCTGTTGAAAAGCATTGATGGCGTAGTCCACTTGAAAGTGCCCAAAATGAGATTTAAAACGAAGCCCGTATCCAAAACCAGCTCCATGTCCTGGTTTACCATGCCTAAGTGCAGGGTTTCCTGAAGGAAATAGAACATGAAACACGGGCATTTATTTGATGAAACAACTGGAAAAAGGATAACCTTTAAAATCCGGACACAAAGCATAATGCATAAAATTGTTTCAGTTAAAACTGACCAGGCACGTGACGACCAGAGCCCAGATCAGATCCACAATCAAAGAATACAGCACCTTCGAGCGTTGGGTTCTGGATGCAAAAAGATGAATAATATTGAGGACAAAAAGTAAAATCCATTTTCAGCTTTAGTGATAAATATGAGAAAGGAAAAGGGAAGATAAATGGTTAAATAAAACTGAAGTATAAGAAGAAACAATATGAAGGAGCAAAATCAAGGAGCTTATGCTTTTGTGGAATAATCCTTGTTTTACAAAGTAATTTTCAACTACTGTAATGCAAAACGGAATTCTACACTGAAAGCGGCTATTGATCATCTTGCACATACTCTTTGCATTGTGGAAACCATAACTAAAGTTGCGAAATTTGTGTCCCTCCACTCACATAATGACCAAATAAAACGAATGCGCAACATTGTTATGAAACAAAAGATAAAAACATAAGAGCACGTTAAATACAATTAATGGGGATAGATACTTGGTAAGATAGGGGAAACACATTACCAGAATGTCTAAAAGTAGTAGTTTGAGTAATTACATGGTGAGTAGATAGCACATTGCTAGAGATAATGCAGTTCTTGAAAGCATGGATCTTACATAAGATAAGTGGGAAGTTGTACATATATGTACCTATGAATACTATTTGAAATAATACAAGGAGATTGACACCACCCCCCCCTCCCCCACCCCACCCCGGGCTATAAACACAAAAAGTAAAAGAATTAAAAAAGAAGTCTAATTTTTTAAATGCATTTCTTTATTTTGAATTAAGCACAAGCCTTTACAAGAAAAAAATCAATTTTTGGGATTAAACGCCAGAGTATTTCCAACCAGATTCTCTTAAGCTTTGACCCAATACTAAGCTAAGAATCTTAGGTAAAAGAAGTAACCATATCAAATACTTCCGAATGTGACAGTTCAAACGCAGTGACATGAAAATATCAAACAGTAAGATCACAGTTATTGCGCATTCAACCCATTTCTCTCCTCTGTCCCAACCTTAATTCATTGCGACTGGTCATGACTCATGACACACTAAAAGCTTTCACAACTCCCTTTGAAACCCAATCTGCTAATAAAAATATTACCAGACATCATCAACGAACCAAAACCACAAAATACTAAGATACATGACATTCTCGATGGTCCCACCTCCTCCGTACTTTTGAAACTAAGTGATATCATGCAGAGGGGGGCATCTTAGCTGCCCATAAGGGAGTTTGGTGCTAAAATTATGGGTAGCTAAGATGCACCACGTGGAGAGAACATCAATTCTCAAGATATAGGTTATTCCAAGATCTTTATGGAAATTGTTTGAAGAAAAGTAGACATGTGACTGACGAATATATGTTGGTAATAAAAGAACCTGTTTGTTTCGATTCAATAAACCCAGTAAATTTTGCAGAAGAGTAGTTTTCAAATAAAATCTTCATACATTATTGTGCGGACAACATACCAGTGGTAATGTAAGTTCACTATTAGCAACTAGGCATGATCGACCACACCCAACAGCACCTTCACCATAGCCCCGCACGCTCCCCAGCCCTCCTATTGAAAAGGCTTGATAAGGCGCAATATCTCCTACGATAGAGCCACCAGTGAGGCTACAAGAACACAAATATAGGAGCAAGAATAAGAACATAAAAAGAGCACAGAAACAAACACTAATTGAGAAATGGATATGGTAAACTAACAGTTAGCACATGCAATGTGCAAACTGTCAGAGAGATGCAATATATGGTGAAGAACTTCTTGCATTGGGAAGCTATCCTTTACTGTGGATATACCCAACTAATATCTCATGCATCATCAGTATGAAAAACAATCTAAAAATGTTAAATAAATCTTCTTATAAATTTCTATAGAGCAAAAAGGAATAGTTGTATGTCCTTTTTGTTGGTTTTTATTATTATGCATTTCCTGAAATGGATGCTTCGATAAAATTCCTTCTTGAGCATACTAAATCTTTTGAATTTTCAGTTTGCGTACCAACTCAACTCACCAAAAGCATTACTCACCTTGACAAGAAGAATGCCGGCCCAAGCCTTATTCCCTTTGATGAAACAAATTTGAATCGGTTGAAGATCAGCCATTTAGAAAGAATTGGAATTCCTTGCTCTATTTGCAGACTAAACTACACCGAAAAATTTCAGAGAAGCGTACATATTACGACCTGATATTGTTGACTTTCCAAATTTATGGAACAAAGTGCACATTTGACAAGCAAAACGTATTACCCGAGTAAAAGTACGATCGTTCGCCTTTGCATATCGAGATTCTTGCTTGAGAACTACCATACTGTCATGATTGCCCCCACTGAAGAGCAGGCATCAAAGCAAATTCGTAAGCCTCAAATAACTTGAGCCAGGGTCATATGTAGATAAATATACCTGCAAGTCACTGGGAATCCATGAAGATCTCTGCTTATTGATCGACCATCATCATTCACAGTACGAACATTCTGCATTGATTTCTCTTAGTTAGAGTAATGGACGATAACTAGCATTTGGATGCACAAACACGATTTAGTAATAATTAGTTACGCTAGATGATTGAACAAGACAAACCTCAAACTTGATACTGGTTTTACTGCTCCAATTGGAGCTTGCAGGCTCACTCAAATCTACACCAGCAGACAAACGGCAAAGATTGACACCACCACTTCCTGAACGAGAGAAGTTGTCAACAGGAAGGCCGTGAATCCCAATTTCTGGAGAGACGGAGTGCTGGAGAACAAACTAAGGTTAACATTAGATATTCTAATTGGTCGAAAAATTCCTAATCAAATTTTGACTGTAAATTTGTCAAAACTAGTCTAAAAATCTCTTGAATCATGTCCAATAATTACATGCACAAGGAAACCATCCTAAGCATCAACGTACATCACTAACTTAATACGGAAGCCTTCAAGAAAAAAAAAAGCAGACCCCATATTTGATCATTGATTGATATTTGCATCGATACAAAGCAAGATTACCAATAAAACAAACAGTACAGTGATAAGCAAAGAAAGACAGAAAAATTTGCACAAAGTAATATCAAAATCAATTTTTGCATTCAAACCACCACCTTAATACCATGAAATGAATATATTTGAAAGGTATAACTAGATTTAGGTAAAGCACGTGTTGACAAACGCTAACTGCAAACTATATAGAACAAAACAATGTCACCAAGATATGATAATTCTAAAAGAGTGTCAATAAAGTGCATAAAAAGGCGACCTGAAGCACGAAGGCGTGTTGTGAAAGCCATTCTGGTCTGGGTTTGCGGTAAGTGACGGAGATATTGGAATCACATAGCCCTTTATCCCACAAGACATCAAGCTTCTCACTTTTTCCAAATAAATTTGGGTGCTTGATACAAAGGCTGACAACAATCAATATACTAGTCAATCTCATTGTCATAACAGAAAGGGACATTCTTAAGCATATGCATAGAGAAAGAAGAAGGAACCTTCCAATAACAAGTGAGAGTGGACTGGCTCCAGCAGCATTCCTAGGAAAAGAAGAAATATATCTTTTTGTTACATACAAAAATGCATTACTCAAAAACTCTGCTACACATGAAAGAAGTTAGTAGAAAGAGAAAGAGAATAACCTGAAAGGATTGAACATGAAAGCAGCACATAGTTTGTGAGTGAAATCAACATTCAAGTCTATCTTGGCTACACAAAACCAACCATTCAAAAAACTCAATCAGCAATTATAATAATAATAATTCAAGAACATATATATATATATATATATATATATATATATATATATATATATATATATATATAGAGAGAGAGAGAGAGAGAGAGAGAGAGAGAGAGAGAGACCATTTCCAGCATGAATACTTTTCTGGGCTCCCATCCCATTACAGAAATGGGAACTGCAATTGCACAAAACAAACAAACAAAGAATCGTGCAGTGCAGTTCTTGTCCGCAACTGCAAGTTATCTCTTTCCCCCTCTTCTTTTTTCCTGGACGGGATTGGATTCTTGAATGAATTACGACCTGAGATTTTCTGGACTAATTGGGCTACTAGTACTACTATTCTATTCTGAACCACCAAATTGGGTTTATATCAAAGTCCAATACAGATACTTTATTTTATTATTTTCTTTTTTTTTTGTTAAGAAGCTAGTTTATTGTATCTAAAACACTAAAAAATTGGAGGACTAATTCACAATGAATGGCCAAAACCAGTGTTTTTAAAATTGGACAGGGATTGAACCGGTGAGACCACCGGTTCACTGGTTTTACCGGTTGAATCGATTGGACCGGTGTCCGAACAAGGGACCGGACCCCGGTTCGACCGGTCGGTCCAGTCCAATTTAAAAACACTGGTCAAAACAACACAATCTTAAACAATAATTGTCAAAATAGTTATTTCATATCTACCAATCTTTCCCACGTAGAATGCCACATGGACAAATAGTTACTATTAATTTATACCTTCCGATGAGACATATTTTGTTAATCACGTATGGACCTATAATCATATGGCACGTGGATAAGATACAAAGGATTTTTAGCACTGCCAGGTCGAATATTCGGCACAACCTATCACCTGTAGGTCGAATTTTCGACCCAAGGAGTAATGGATCACAGACAACTTTTGAATTCGTCCTAAGTAAGTTCAGCATTCGATTTAAAGTGCCCAGGTTCAACCCATCTCAGGCCCATCAAGTCCAAGTCCATCAGGCCCCAATGGCACGCTTATCTATTAATACGTCATCACCATGTCATTACGAGGTACGTTCATACTGTTCATTTGACCAAGATACTCTAATAGTCGACCTATTTGCATTTGAACTAAGTGAACTTGAAACCTAAGCTAAGATCCAACCTTAAGGACTCAGTGGGCCCAAGTGCAACCTACAAATCCTTTTATATGAGTGGGCAAGTTCGGCGTATGCACCTTCGATGATCTAAGTGTGCTTGATTCGACCTAACCCCTAAGTTCCACCTAACCTACTTAACTTGCTCGAACTTCGATCTAAGTGTGTTATAGTCGACCTAATATGTTTATTTTAGGAATTGATTTCTGACTTAAGCATCAAAGTGGCTTCACCGATCCCGCCCAGTCTAGTTTATGTTTGGTGTCACATTGCAAGATTCTCGGACTCAGAAGTTGATCCAGGTTCTAAGGCTTGAATCAATCTGATGAGGATCAAAGAGGATCAAGGAGAGCTAGGGCAGTATCGCCACTTCGAGGATCAAGGAGTCCAGTTACCATGAACCAACGTGGCATATAAGAATCTCGTGGAACTAGGGAAAATGAGCGCGCTACAAGAAAAAGCATAGGGGGATATCGAGATAGATCCACCTCGGTCCACAAGTAGGGGTCAAGTAGAAAGAGAGGAAAGACAAGGACGTCAGGTGCATCGGGTTGTCTCAAGACGATATGGAAGGAGTGATCAGAGACTAGTTCCCGTCCGGTCCTTTAAAGATGGAATACATGCGATGGTAGCTAACGCATTGGGAGAAGAAGTAAATTCTCATCATCATAGAGAAATGGACTTCCCAACAAGGCAAGAGAGGTATGGGCGTCATGAGCATCGTGGAGTGTTTGTACGATTACGGAGGAATTATTCG
Source organism: Misopates orontium (assembly GCA_946800315.1). Classification (NCBI taxonomy): domain Eukaryota; kingdom Viridiplantae; phylum Streptophyta; class Magnoliopsida; order Lamiales; family Plantaginaceae; genus Misopates; species Misopates orontium. The sequence continues at coordinate 23,728,132 of OX326946.1, forward strand.
AGACTCATACATGTCCTGTCCTATCAAGAGATACAATTATAACCATTTTGAGAGCGCATTTGATAAGTTAGTTTTTAGGACGTGGTGATCAATGCCCAGAGATGCCCACTTATGATTGATCAGGATATCGAGAGAAACATTTCGTGTTCCTTGATCAAAAAATGTGAAACGCTGGCTATGATCAGAACTTTAGAGCTAGACTCATCCCCATGTTTTTCAGAGGAATGACACAATAATAGTTTGAGCGGGGATCTACTAAGAGCATAAATTTGTTAGAACAAATGAGGGACATCTTTTTGAGTCAGTTTGCTACTTAGGCACCGGTCAATCTGCATCCAAATTATCTATATTTGGTGATCTCGAGGCAAAATGAGACATTAAAAGTGTACTTTGAGCAGTTCAATAATGAATTCCTTAGAAGCAGTCCTATTTCAGAACCTTAGGAGTTGGCTAAACTCATTTAGGGATACCAATCACGATGGCAAGGATTAACACCATTGTCAGGAAGTAAATAATTATGGAGGAATAAGATGAGGCTTATGCATATCAGCCAATTAACCAGGAATCAGAAAGAACTGAGATGACAAAAAGGATAAACCCACGCAAAGAGATAGAGAAAACGATAGACGTGGGAATGACGAACCGTGTCGTGATAGATTGGCACACTAGACACCGTTAAATGCGGATGTAGCAAATATACAAACGGCTATTGGAGGAAAATGAATATTGCTCAAATATCGATGATTTAAAGAAACTCCCAAGACTCAGAGTTTGAAAAATTTTTGCAAATAATACAGATGGAACAAAAGATATTGTATCAACTTGAAGAACGAGGTTGAATGATTAATTCAGGCTGGAGAGTTGGTGGAGTATGTTTTGGCACAACAGAAAGATTACTCAAATATGAGAAAGAGAGAGAGAGATGAAAGGACTTGAACCCCTAGGGACAAAGATCAAAGGACCACCACGGTAAAAGATTCATAGTAAGAGAACATAAAGAATCGTGGAATAAGTAATACGATTTTAGAGAGGCTTGATACCAGAAAACCTCGCAAGAAAATATCATGAAACATAATTCATGGAATGTTATAGAGGCCAAAACCTAGCTTTGTAGGGGCTACAGAACAACAACAGATGATGGTAACTTTTGATGACACAGACTTACAATGGTTGTCTCTACAAGCAATTGAGGCATGGTATTTACATCGCCTAATGGTAGTCAACATCGATCTAGCAAACTATGGAATCAAGCGTGTGCTAATTGATAATGGCAGTTTTGTGAATATGATATTTCTAGAAACCTTGAAGCAGATATCGTTGGGAGAGTATAAGATCGAGGCAGTGAATGGCCATATTTTGGGGTGATGTACCATATTTTGGTACCGCCATGTCATAATATCCGATACAATACCACGAGCGTATTTTGGAATATATTATGCCACGTCAACACCATTATTTTTTAAAGCAAAATTACAATTTCAGGAAAAACTCAAAATCAGGCCCATTTCGAGTTATTTCAGACCAATTTCGAGTTGTTTGAGGCCCATTTTGAGCTATTTGAGGCCCATTTTGACTTATTTCGGCAGCTAATTCGACTTATTTCAAAATAACTCTATTTCGAGTTATTCTGAATTATAATCCTACTTGGAAAAGACTTCTAGCTAAGGAAGGACTCTTAGTAGTATATAAGGGGGCCCCATACCTCATTTTCAGGTACGTTTTCTTTATTTTAAGCATCCATTTCAAGTTATATAGATCGAATTCGAGTTGTTTGGCAATCATTTCAACTTGACAGAATAGCTCTAATTCGACATATATTTACAAGCATTTCGAGTTTTTTGAAGATCTTCATTTTGACTTGTTTTGCTTCATTTCGAATTGTTCTGCTACATTTTGACTTATCATTTCGACTTGTTGCCTCGCACAATAAGATCTCACATTCCGACCCATCTGACTTGAGCGTCAGAGTGCCTTCGCCGGGAAGGCACCGGCTTAGTTTACGTGTAGTGTTGAGTGCAGGTTCCGAACTCAAAAGCTGCTTAAGGATCCAGCAGGGACTGAAGACGTGGAGTGTTGACAAGTGGACACGTATCCAGACAAAAATACCCCACATGGGTGGCGCCGTCTATGGGAACCACTAAACGCACTTAGGAACAAACACTATCACTGATTCAATGGCTCAACGAAGAGTCACGAAGAAGAGCGAAGTAGCCACCAGGGTTAGGTCTTAAAGGGAAGAAGATATCAAGACTGCAGAGCTTTCTGAGCACACCTCAAATGCTCCCTTTGACCAACCACGCATTGCAGCGGATCAAATTGCAATGCTACCCCCGGAACAACAACTATTGAGTCCTGCTCAGTTAGCTCAGATCATGACAGCTTTTCAACAGACTATGTTACCGATGATTGTGCAGCAACTAGTGAACACTGCCTTGCAGCAGAACGCCCCAGCACCAACTGCACAGCAGACATCGGCACGACAAACAAGGTTTCATCAGACACAACGTCCTGTTGATTAGAGACAGCAAACCCATTCGAGGATAACTAGGCCTAGCAGAAGGGAACCATCAGCATCGCCTGAGCGCAGGAACCCATGTTCAGTGAGGACTGGAAGGCACGGGGCCTCGAGTCGGGAAACTGTTAGATATGGAGAGGTCAACTCAAGGCAGAGGGGTCTAGAGGTCTAGCAAGCCGTAAGTCACACAGCTGGAAGGAACAGAGACCTGCCTGAACGAGTTGCACCAAGGGAAAAACCAGTAGTTGCTGAACACAATCCACCCGTGGAGAAGCCAATTCCATTATGTGATGCAATCAACTTAATGACACTGAAGGAAGGAGCTAATCTTCCAGAGATGAAGAAATATGATGGAACGAGTGATCCTGGAACACATTTCGATGACCTTGATTCGGAATAGCAAATCATGGGATACTGCAAGGGCCTAAGGGCAAAATTGATTGCAATCAGCTTGACGGGGACGGCCAAAGAGTGGTTCAAGAACGTGTCGGCGCGCACAATTGAATCATTTGAACAATTCAGGGAGATGTTCGTCAACAAGTTTGCAACTTATCGTCTGAAGAAGAGAGCACCAAGCCATATGTTCAATGTTTCCAGGAAACCTGATGAAAGCTTGGGGAAATACATAGAGCGACTGAATGTGGAGATTGGTCGAGTGCAGTCTCCAACCGCAGATTTGGTTAGCTCTGTACTGCAAAACTGTAGTAAGAGCAAAAAGCTGGTAGAAGTACTAACCTCGGAGGCGCCTACAACCATTGAGCACATTATGGACCTTGCTTCACGAGTCACTGACATGAAAAAGGCCGCTTTGAACAAGGGTTTAATGGATTTGTCGGAACCTTACAAAGGTAAGGAGAATAGAAACTGGAGGAAGGATGATAGAGGCAAAGATCGAGATCGACGTCGATCACCTTTTAAGAGGTTCAATAACTATACTCCGTTGAGAAAGGATATTGCCAAAATCTTTGTCGTAACAAAGGATCGTGGGATATTTAAAACACCCAGACCTTTCAAGGAAATGAATCAGATGAAGGAGTCAAGGAAATACTGCAAATACCATAAGCAGAACGATCATTACAAAATGACTGCAAGGCCTTGAGAAATGAAATTGAACGACTCATTCGAGATGGGAAACTTATTGAGTTTGCCCTTGAGAATCGAGAACCACGAGATGACAAGTCCTCTGGAGGAAGAAAGAGGAGTCGATCTCCACATGATAAGAAGGATGAACCAAGGCGCAAAAGGGGTAATCCTAATGACGGTGATGAAAATGAGATCAATGTGATAGCGGGAGGACCCTCTGGCGCCGATTCAGCAAAGAGCAGGATGTGAATTTCTAGAGACATATATAATGAGCGTCTGAAACGGCCAGAGACTGATCTTGTTTTTGCAGTTGACAAATTAAACATGAGAATCACGTTTGACGATGATGACTATAAGAACCTATCTTCTCAAGCTAGCGAAGCTCAATACTAGAACTACCCGATGGTAGTGACTGTCGTAATTGCAAACCATCATGTCAAGAGGATTATGATTAGATAATGGTTGTTCAGTCAATATCATATTTATGGATGCGTTGCAGCAGATGAAGTTAGAAAGGTATGAGATTACTGAAGTAAACTCTCCTCTGTTGGGATTTGGTGGAGGCGAAGTGAGAGCAATTGGAAAGGTCATGCTGCCAACCTCTTTTGGTGAAAATCTACGGAAGAGGACATTAAACGTGGAATATCTCATTGTTGACATACCTTTCGCATATAACGTGTTGATTGGAAGGCTTGGAATCGTTGCATTTACTATGATCATATCTACAGCTCATCAGAAGGTCAAATTTCCCACTCCAGGTGGAATAGCCGAGATTACTACAAACTATCGTGAATCTTGAAGTTGTTATGTCACATCGACAAAACCATTTAAGGCAAAGGCAGATCCTAACGTCGTGATGATTGGGATACATGTCTCTGAGACGCCTGAATTCAATGAACATATGGATACAAAGATGGTGCTCGTTGCACAGGAGGATCAAACGACGAAACCAGACGCTCCTGAGCTATCTAATTAAAAGCTCACAATGGAAAAACTAAAAGAGGAAAAGGAGGACAAGACTACCTTGAGATACAAGAAGCAGATTGAGATTGAACGGATGAAGCCCTCTGGTGTATTCAAGGAGGTGATCCTGGTAGACAATGAACCTGACAAGGTCATTAAGATCAGTAGCGAGTTACCATCTGAGATTGAGAAGTCATTGTTGGAATGCTTGCGAGGAACTTTGATGTATTTGCATGGACTGACTCGGACTTAAAAGAATTGATCCTCGAGTTGCAGTACATCACTTAAACGTGAATCCAAACGCTAAGCCTGTTCGACAAAAGAAGAGACATTTCAGTGATGAAAAGAACAAGGCTGCAGACTGGAGGTACAAACAAAGTTGGCGGTTGGCCACATATTCGAAGTGCGATATTCTGAATGGCTTAGCAATGTTGTTCTTGTACCAAAGAAGCCAACGGTTTGGCGAATGTGTGTGGATTATACTGATCTGAACAAGCACTGTTCACGAGATCGTTTTTCGTTGCCCAGGATCGATCTCGTGGTTGACTCTACTGCTGGATGCGCATTACTAAGTCTCTGCGATGCACATAGCGAGATTTCATCAAATACTAATGCCAGTAAAGGACCAACACAGAACGACCTTTATAACAGACAGAGTCATATTTTGCTACAGAGTAATACCGTTTGGTTTGAAGAATGCAGGAGCAACTTTTCAGAGATTGGTAGCCAAGATGTTCTACCATCAAATTGGTAAGACTATGGAAGTCTATATTGACGACATGCTTATCAAAAGTCTGAAAACGGAGGATCATGTTAAACATCTTGACGAGGCTTTTGGTATCATGAAACAGTATGGGATGAAGTTGAATCCGAAGAAGTGCACATTCGGAGTTAAGGCAGGAAAATTTCTGGGTTTTATGGTGAATGAGCGTGGGATCAAAGCTAACCCAGACAAGATCAAGGCTATAATGGATCTTCCATCCCCCAAGCCCGTTCTTGAGGTGCAACGCTTGGTGGGGAGAATCATAGCGCTGAGCCGCTTTATTTCACATTCTACAGAGAAGAACTTACCTTTCTTTAAGAAGCTACAGAAAACACCTAAGTTTGTGTGGACGGAAGATTGTGAGGAAGCCTTTTGCTAGCTAAAAGTCTATCTCACAACACCATCATTACTCTCTAAGCCCAAGGATAACGAGATGCTATATCTCTACTTGGCTGTAACAAAGAATTCACTAAGTACAGTACTTGTGCGTGAGGAGGATAGGAAACATCTGCAATCTATTAAGTGAGCAAAGTGTTGAATGGGGCAGAACTTAATTATCTGAAATTGAGAAGTTAGCATACACGCTCGTTATAATGGTTTGGAAGTTGAGGCCATATTTTCAATCACATCCGGTCACTGTCTTAACTAATCAACCATTGAATCAAGTTATGGCGAAATCGGAAACATCAGACAGACTTGTGAAGTGGGTGATTGAGTTGGGAGAATATGGTATGGAGTATCTATCTAAGACTGCAATTAAAGCGCAGAGGTTAGCAGACTTTGTGGCTGAAACTATCTCGGAGGCAGAGCAAATTTTGGATGCCGCCATGGTGACAAACAAAACTAAGGGAGATGCGTGCAGAATAGCTAAGGAAACTTGGACCTTACATGTAGATGGACCGTCCACAGTTGACGCAGGCGGGGCTGGAGTCTACTTGAGGTCAGTAGATGGGAGAGGTTTTGACTATGCCATACGACTGAAGCGATGAGTATGAGGCGATGCTAGCTGGGATACAAATGGCAAAATCATTGGGGATAACCAAGCTCGTAGCATTCACAGATTCACAACTGATTGCAAATCAGTTCTAGGGGAGATATGAGGCAAAAGAGGCTGCAATAGTGAAGTATCTGGATAAACTCAAAGAAGCAACTTCAAGTTTTGAAACATTTACTATCTCGCAAATCCCTAGAGTAGAGAATGAACGCGCTGATTCCTTATCTCGATTTGCAAGTACTGCTGAAGTCTTTGTCGAAAGGCGAGTGACCTAATTGGCTACTGATCAACCCTCGATTGGCAAGGTTAGCGGAACAACACAAACATGATCTATGGAGTCTGTATTGCCTGCAGAGGTCGAGAAGTGTTGGAAAGATGAGATTATTGACTATTTGCAGAACGGGACTTTGCCTACTGATCCACAAGCAGTCAGAATATTGAAATACAAATTGGCAAGGTTTACTATGTTCAATAGAGAGATATACAAAAAGTCGTTAGAAGGACCACTCTTAAGATGTCTGTCACCAGCACATGCGAAACACGTCTTAAGAGAGATATATGAAGGTAGTTATGGAAATCACTTAGGAGGACGATCCTTAGCATAGAAAATACTCTGCCAAGGATATTTTCGGCCTACTATTATGAGTGACTCAATGGATTACACGAGGAAGTGCAGAAGCTGTCAATTATATTCGAAGATCATAATACGCCTGTGCAACCAATGACAACTGTGAGTTACAGATGTCCTTTGGATCAATGGGGCATAGATATTGTTAGACCCATGCCAATAGCGTCTGGAGGTAGAAAATGGCTATTGGTGGCAGTGGAATATTACACCAAGTGGGTAGAGGCTGAAGCATTGGTGTCGGTAACAGAAGCTAACGTGAAGCAGTTCATATGTCATATGTAGATTCGGGATTCCAAGGGTCTTAATATCTGACAATGGAAGACAGTTCCAAGGGTTTAAGATCCAAGATTGGTGCAAGGACTTAAATATTGAACAACAGTTTACATCTGTTACGCACCATGAAGCTAATGGACAAGTAGAAGCTACCAACAATATGCTGGTTAAGAGTCTTGAGCAAAGGTTGGAAGGAGAAGGACGAAACTGGGCTGATGAATTGCCAGGTATACTATGGGCTTATCGAACAATGCCTCGAACTTCCACGGGAGACACTCTATATTTGCTAACATATGGTTCTGAAGCAGTGATACCAGCTGAAATTGGAATGCCAACCTACCACATTGTTACATATGAAGATCAAACTTTAATGGCAAGACAAATGGGCCTCGAACTAATAGGGGCCACGAGGGAAGAAGCCTACCAACGTACACAACCTTATAAATCTATGATGGCTAAGGCATATGACAACAAGGTTCGGTTTCGGAACTTCCAAGTGGGGGACTTGGCCTAAGGAAGGTGGAAGCTACTAAGCACGTCGGGAAGTTGAAACAAAACTGGGAAGGACCTTACAGAGTAGAGAAGGCAAGCACTAAGGGATACTATTATCTGCAAGAGTTGGGTGGAAGGATTTTATCACGCCCGTGGAACGTGAAGAACTTGAGAAGGTTTTATAGTTAGGACACTAGCATTCTAACTGCCTTGTGGCACAGTAGGACCGCAGTTTCGATGTTATTATTACTTATTCTTTCACGAATTACGAGTCTCCGCATGCGGACCTAGATTGTAATACTTAGCACTGAACTATCGGGAGTTGATTCCTGACCACCTATATACGGCAGGATACATAGGCAACTCAGAAGTTACTCGAGCCCAGTCCCAAAACTTATAAAATTCCATATTTTATTCAAGTTTGCTTCCCTGCCAACACATTACTTATATCATGCATGTAGATAAACGAGCACAAGCACTCGTGATTTGAGCACGAGCACTCAACTATGAGCACAAGCACTCAAACTATGAGCACAAGTACTGAAACAACAAACTAAAAGCATTTTATTGTACAACACACGTCCACAACATAAGAAATTAAAGGAATAAGGCAAGCATAAAGTATCATTCAAAACGCACAGCTTGAAGCATTCAATCAATGTCAAAAACTTTATGCACTAAAATACGGGATAAGCGCAACTAAGGCGCAAAGTCAACACAAATATACTAAGTAAAGAATGAATGATAGCAATGTACTAATTGTTCAAAACAAGGGCACGGATGCCAAAAAGAGATAAACGACACGCAGACCGTGAGGAAAGAACATCAAGGGCGGAGATTCAACCCCAGCGACTCGACCGCACATTGGCTCTGCTCCTACAATCTTGCAAATGACTTGGTCAGAGGAGTTTTGTCATCGATCGGGCAGATACGCCACGGCACAGCAACAGCAGCAGCGGACTCATTAGTGATCCCTGGCGCTGGGAGATCTACCTCGAGAGGAGGAGTGTCCAGGTCTCTCACGTCAAGCACCATCTCGCCCTCCTCCAGATCAGGGGCAGGCGGAGCAGCATCAGAAGGATCTAGACGGTCGGCAAGATGATCCTTCAGCCACACCTGTTGCAGCGCAAGGAAGGCAGTGAAGAGATCGTGCTTGGGCGTCCCACTATCCTCAGCAGGTGCCTCATCAGCAGTAGCAGCAGCAGCGTCAGTCTCTTCGCCGCCTCCATCCTCATCTTCTTTCAGGTGGTCAAAGACGTTGAAATATTCTTTCTTGAAGCTGGCTGCAAACCCGCCCTTCTTCTCCAGATCCTCCAAGGCCATGTTGTAACCTTTGGCATGTCATAGCCGCCCCTGATAGTAGCAATCTCCTCCCAGGTCTCTGAGCGAAAGAACTCCACGGCAACCGCCACCTTCTCATCATCAGGTAAGTCCTACAGAAGGAGGCAAGTGTAAAGCAAATCATGATAGAAAAGAAGTAAATGAGAAAGCATTTAAGAGATATTTCAGACTTACCTCATTCAAGGCTCGGTCATGCCCGTCCTACTCCGCAGTAGTAAGAGTAGCCTTCACCGCAGCAAGCTCAGTTTCCAGCTTCGCGCGCTCCTTCTCATCTGCGGAAGCACTGTTCCTGTTCCTCAGGACGACAACATTAAGATCATCAACCTCCGTGTTCGCCTTCTTCAGGTCCTGAGTAAGCTGAACAACTTGCGCCTTGTACTCATCAGCTTCGCCTTGGCATTGGCAGTCTCCTCATTTGCCTTCTCCAGCTCCCCCTTAGAGCACTGCAACTTTCCAACAACTGGCTACAGGTTCTTCTCTGCCTCGCGGGCCTCAGCCTTAGCTCGGGACTCAAGAACCTGCGCCTGAGCTGCCATAGTTTGATGCCTCTCCAGCATAGTGGCAAACTGCTCCTGGGCATCCATGGCCATGTCGAAGTTCTCTATCATAGTCTGCACATTAATGAAGAACTGCACAAAAGGGAAGGCTAAGTTAGCATATACAAAATAAAAATTCAAACACATGACAGGAAAGCACACTCACCTCACAAGTAGCCAATGCAGTCTGGCGACAGAGCCTCACACGTCCCAGCTCCTGGTAGTACCGCTTGCAATTGATCTCCGGCATGAATTCCTTGACGAGGCGCAATTCAGCAGTGTCGATCATCTTGAAGTGACCGTTCTCTATGGTCGCCCAAGGGAGCTCCTCCACATTGATGTCCAAGTCATCGGGATCATACGTGTTAGACATATCATGTGCATGATGCTTGCCCCGACGACGATCCTCAGAAGTAGAGGGGCATTTTCGTCCCACAGGATTCGGGCCCATCGCATTCCCCTCATCACGACATCTATCACAGCAGGGATCCGCACTCTTTCAGTCGATGAGGCAGGAGGAGGAGTCATATCCGGCACGGATGGCTCAACGGGTGCCGGAGGAGCAGTAGACTCCACTGGAGCAGGAGCAGGAGCAGCAGATGGTGTGCCTCTACTGCGACTCGATCCCCTAGTCTAGCCCGACAGTAGTGGGGACAAAAAAAGTAGCAGTAGCCGTGGAACTCGAATCCGTAGCTGTAGCCTTAGCCCCTTATCGGCTCATCTTATCAGGAATCACACTTCAGTAGGCGGAGCATTGGCTTCCGCATCTCCGCGGCAAGCCTCTTCTTGGTCTTATCCATCACCATCTTTTCTGCAAAACAAAACAATTAGAGGTCAGAAGCTGTCAAGAAAAAATAGCTTAGCTTAAAAAGCAAAACAACAATAAAACATGCATGACTGTATACCAAAAAGTGCGAACCCAACAACAGGAAAATGCAATATCTGCCGGCCCGGAGAACTTCAGAAGTCGTTAATTCAAAGGCATCAAACTGATGCTCTTTGAGCATGTCAATCATGCCTTGGGATAGACAGCTGCTAGGCAAGGTGGAGATCCACGACCATCGGCCCAAAGTCTTTTGAACTTGAACTCATGGGGCTTGGATTCTTTCACAAAGAACCACTGCTTCTTCCAATGTGTTTCGAAACTGGACTGAGGATCGGATTGAAAGCCGTTGTTCTTCCTTGAACTCAAAAAATAGAACCCATCATCTTCACCCTTCTGTCTAAACTTGCTGAGGAACAGTTGCCAAAAACCGTTTAGGATGCACGGAAGGTGGAAGACACGGGTCAACATGATATACGCGTACATAAGGGTGTAAGTGTTTGTAGTAAAATGTGAAGGGCAAGAGATTAAGGAGTTCATCAATTGTGCTACCATCGGATCAATTGGGAATCTCATGCCGCACTATAGATACCCGTTGAAAATAGTAAGGCACCCTTTGGGCGGATTATTCATCCTATCATCAGGTCCAGGAACTATGATTTGGTACGTGTTTGGGATGTCAAAGGTCTCGTGATAATAATCGACATCATGAGGCAAGATCGAACGGTGCAAATCAAAGTTTAACCTATTTCGAGTTGGACTAGGAGCGGGAGATTCTAGATTGACCACTTTGTCTACCAACTCTTGAAAGGTCTCCTTGACTATCCTACTCTCAGGGTCAATAGGAGTGGTTTCATCAGCACTTATGGAGGTGGCAATATCAGAGGGATCTACGACAGGTGAAGCAGTTTCCTCACATAAATAACATAATTATCTACATCATCGCCTAATATGTCTACCTCCCTATCTGAGGCTCTATCCAAACTACGTGAAGACCTATCAGACGAGTCTCCACTACTTGACTCACCCGCTCTCGATCTATTTGACCTAGTGCTTTCATGACTACTACCACTTGAAGACTCACTATCTGATGCATACGTCATTAGAGATCAAGGTCAGTAGTTACCAGAGCGGGGGTTGAGGTCGATGAAGCATTCTTCGCTGGGGTCGCGTCGTTCATAGGACCTTTGAGTTGGAACAAATATCTTGGGAGCTCACGGTACACGAATTTTAGCAGGATGTTGATTACGGGGACGATACGAGAGGTTGGTCGTCCCGAGTTTGAACGTCACGAATTGCTGTGATAATTATGATGTGCACGAGATGAGGACAGTTGTGATTGGTGATCTCGGGAATTGTAGTAGGGACGTGAGCGAGATTGAGACGGTGGAATGGATGAGCGGATGTGTCATCGATTATGATGTAGACGAGCCTTTGTAACAGACTTGCGTAAAAAAGGTCACGATTAGTCAAAAGAGACAAAATTTCAAAAAATTTTCAAAAAATTCACAAGGCAATAACTCGTAATAATAAGTCGGACTTATTTTTGACTTATTTATTTTGAGTAATTGAGCAGACAAAATTAAGCAATTTTGGGTTAAAATTTCGAGTTATTTGGCAAGAAATACTCATTTCGACTTACGAGGGGTAGAACAGTAATTTCAGCACTTTTCGAGTTATAAACCTCACTATTCACTGATAAGCTTTTCGAGTTATCCTATTTCGAGTTATTTTTTCTGATCTCTGGGTTGCAACGCTTGCGAGAAATGAGGAAATGAAGGATTTGCACGGAGTATTTATAGGCAGAAATGATTTTTATTTACGGAAATACCACTATTTTGACTTATTCGCCTATTTTGACTTATTTGCCTTATTTCGAGTTATCTGAGTTCGAGTTACTATTTCGGGTAACTCACTTCGAGTTATTTGTTTTGACTTACCCGATTTAGTAATTTTCGACTAATTTTTCTTCGAGGTATTTTTGGCAAAAACGTTGGTTTTTTCACACCAATGTCGTTTTTCGTTGCACGATTCTCGGCTCGTTGAAGTATTTTATAGTTTGTATGACCAATGTTTCTACACATTACTCTTGCAAACCGGGGGACTCCATGATGTACCATATTTTGGTACCGCCACGTCATAATATTCGATACAATACCACGAGCGTATTTCGGAATATATTATGCCACGTCGGCACCATTATTTTCTAATGCAAGATTACAATTTCTGGCAAAACTCAAAATCAGGCCCATTTCGAGTTATTTCAGGCCCATTTTGAGTTGTTTGAGGCCCATTTCGACTTATTTGGGCAGCTAATTCGACTTATTTCAAAATAACTCTGATGTGGGGTATTTTCGTATAGAGACATGTCCACTTGTCAACACTCCACGTCAAGCTGCTTCAATTCCTTCTGGATGCTTAAGCAACTTTTGAGTTCGGAACCTGCACTCAACACCACACGTAAACTAAGCCGGTGCCTTCTCCAGCGAAGGCACTCCGATGCTCAAGTCAGATGGTCGGAATGTGAGATCTTTATTGTGCAAGGCAACAAGTCGAATGAACAAGTTTGAATAAGTCGAAATAGTGTATAAGTAGAACAAGTAAATAAGTCGAATGAACACCCTGAAACTAGTCGAATGAACTGAGCCAAACAAGTCGAATGAGGCAGTCTAAAACAACTCGAATAAGGTGCAGAATAGGTCGAACTCAAGCTATTTGAGAACAAGTCGAATGAGCTTGTGTATAGGTCAAGGTCGACTTATATAACTCAAACTTAGGGCTTGGAAATAATGAAAACGTACATTGGAATCAAGAATGGGACCCCTTTATATAGGAGTAAGAGTTCTTATTCAGCTAGAAGTGGAGTCCAAGTAGGACTATTAGTTGAAATAAGTCGAATTAGTGCTATTTTGGAATAACTCGAATGACCTGCAAAATAGCTCGAATTCCTTGCAAGGAAATAACTTGAATAGCCTTGAAACGGCTCAAATTGGGCCTTGAACAACTCGAATTGGGCTTGTGTAATCCGAATTGGGCTCTGAAATAACTCGAAATTGGGCCTTCCTGGGCCTAATTTTGAGTTTTGCCTTAAATTATAATTTTGCATTAAAAATAATGATGTTGCCGTGGCATAATAGTCCGAAATACGCTCGTGATATTATATCGAATATCATGACGTGGCAATACCGAAATATGGTATATCAAACTCTATTTCGAGTTTACTTGGAATAGACTTCTAGCTAAGGAAGGACTCTTAGTAGTATATAAGGGGGCCCCATACCTCATTTTCACGTACGTTTTCTTTATTTTAAGCATCCATTTTGAGTAATTTAGGTCGAATTCGAGTTGTTTGATAATCATTTCAACTTGACATAATAGCTCTAATTCGAGATATATTTACAAGCATTTCGAGTTTTTCGAAAATCTTCATTTCGACTTATTGTGAACTCTTCCGTTCGACTTGTTTTGCTGCATTTCGACTTATCATTTTGACTTGTTGCCTCGCACAACAAGATCTCACATTCCGACCCATCTGACTTGAGCGTTGGAGTGCTTTCGCCGAGAAGGCACCGACTTAGTTTACGTGTAGTGTTGAGTGCAGGTTCCGAACTCAAAAGCTGCTTAAGGATCCAGCAGGGACTGAAACAGTCTGACCTGGAGTGTTGACAAGTGGACACGTATCCAGACGAAAATACCCCACATCATGGGGTTTGATGGCTCAAAAGTATTTACGGTAAGAAAGGTTGTCTAATCAACTTCTTTTGACGATTATGCTTGTGCATGTTGAGTTTTGAGTACTTAATTGTGGATTAACCTTTTCCTTACAATGTCATCATCTCGTGACCAAGATTGGCAGCCTTCACGATATATATATATATATATATGTATATATATATATATATATATATATATATATATATATATATATATATATATATATATATATATATATATATATATATATATATCACCCTCCCAGCTCGCATCCTTTGATATGTGCTAGTATGCAGTAGCATACTCCTTCGCTTACTTCAACTCATAACATGTTTTTGCAATATCTTTTACTATAGATCTCTGATTTCGCTTTCGCTTCTTACCTTGAACTCCCTCTTCAGTTCTTTTTATAGTGGTATCAGTCCTTTCTCCAGAGCCTTTTCTTCAATTCTCACTTTTAGCCTCAATATCGCTCATATTCGCCAAAAGACTCCTGAAACACAAAAGCTATCAAAACAACAGTAAAAGACTCAAAATACTCAAGAATTCACAATATCAACTTAAAAATGTCCGCAATATGAGCACATAATATACTCATCAAACATCCCCAAACTAAACTTTTGGTAGTCCTTGAGCAATTAAAATAAAACCGAAAGACTAAATTTTGGACACTGCACACGCAAAATAACCGAAGACTGCTAGACACAACAAATGGTGAAATTTTCACAATAAAAAAGAACGTTTATCCACTGGGTGACCTTTTTCTTGCTTCAAAATTTCACTGATTCTTATAAATACCGCGGTAAATTTTGTAATGCTAATGATTAGATGCATCACAAGCTAACTCTTTGTGCTCAATGGTGTGGACAGTTTTCTCATGAATGTTGAGGGAAATTGGTTGACTAGGTTTATAAAAACAAGTTTTAAAAAGATTGACCACCTTACATGATTCTCTAGTTTTCACATTTTCAATGCGGGTTAAGGTTTCCAATCACAGCAGTCTTAAGGCGATTGAAGGACGTCTTAGTTTTCTGCCCCTCTCATTTTACTCCCAACACATACACCATTATATATGCCTTTACAATTCTAACGAGGGTATTTAACATGCCTTGCACCCCCGACGCTTTCTTCCAAATGTTCCTTATTAAGTATAGGAAAACCAGAGAAGATGTAGGGTTTTATTTCTTAAGTGCCCATAAAAATAATTGTTTCTTGACTGATCTACAGATTGGGTTTGGACATTTGTGAAAAAATCAAAGGTCAAACCCAATGAGTTTAAGTTTAAATGGGACTGGGTAGACGATTGCCAATCTCCTCTGTGTCCTCCAACTATCTTCCCCAAGGAAATCGTCGACATGTTAAAAGAACATCGCTTCGACGCATTTTCTTTGAGCAAGTCGTACATTCTCCGTGTCTGTGGTTACTCTATGTGGCCTACGACGGTCCCGATACTTTTGGTATATAACAACATGATGTTGTTTTTGTTTGTACCCTTCTTTTCATAATTCTATCTATTTAATATTTCTAACTTCAATTTGTGTCTTTGCAGATACCATGGTGATGAGCAAGTCAAAAAAGAGGTTGGCCGCTCTGCAAGGCAATGAATTTGGTCCCTTGACCGAGAAGGTTAATCATCTTCCCATATTCTTGTTGCCCCTCAACGACTCCTACAGCTAGTACTGCTTCATATGCAAGCGCCGGTTGTTCTAACGGTCCAGCCAAGAACAAGACTAAGACTCCCGCTTCATAGGAAGCTCGCGCCAGGCAAAATTCTCCGGTTGTTGCACTAACTTCTTCGGCGGGTGGTAATGCCACTCGTATTCCTTCTGTTGCTGCTGCTGTAATGCTGAAAAAAGGACCCCACTGCTTGCAAACGTCCCTAAACTTCTGACAACTGTCGTCAGGGAAAGCGACCTGCTCACGATAATTTTAATGTCTATGACCCTGAGGATCTTAATATTGATGTCGAAGACAATCCTCAGGCGTTTGTGGATGACGGTTACTTCAAGCTTAAGGACACTCCTACTATACGTATGCTGAAGGCATTCATGCTTAGATTTGATCGGAAGAAGTACTTTCAAGAGCTAGGTAGGACAAAGCTACGCAGTAGGACTTCCTTGGCTGCGACTCAAGTAAGTAATAGCAAATTTCAAATTCCTATTGGTCCCACTCTTATTTTCTTTCACTAATAGTGTTTATTATATATGTCAGCGTATCATCAAACTTCAAACAATGGTTGATAATTTGATGGACGCTCAGGAGCTATATAATGCTAATATTGAGAAGTTCAGGTCGGTTGTCGTTCGGAAGACTCTTGACGTCGTAATTGAGGAGCTCCGGTCAGCGAGGGAAGGCTAGAAAAAGCTAAGGATGCCACTGCTATTTTCAAACGCAAATCTTAATGCCCGTGTTGCTATGAAATTTTGAGTCCTTAAAATAAAAGACAAGAAAAGTTAGAACAAATAAAATTTATATATATTCAACAAGAATATGGGTTACAATCTCAATAATCCTCTAATTCTTTTCTAGAACATATGGACTTGAAAAACTTGGTAGACTTGAGAGTTGAGTTGATTTTGATCTCTTTCACGTGGCTTTGATTTAAACGTCAATCCAAGGGCGTTTGAGCTTGATCTTGAATCAACAATTAACCTGACTTGATATTTGAGACGAACAATTTGATCTTCGTCTTGACTTCTTGAATTTGTTGAATATATTTAAAGTTCGATCTTCTTCAGTAGAAGTACGATCCTCAGAGTAGTTTTTCCAACGGCATTGCAGCTTGATGTTGAGCCAAGTGAGGCTTCCTTTAATCTTTGTAAAGAACGCCTTTGATCCTAGCGAAGAACTCCTTGAAGATGTTCTTGGTGTAGAGCCAAGTGAGGCTTTCTTCTCTTCAAAATATAATATGAGCCAAGTGAGGCTTTCTTCTCTTCGAAATAGAAATATGAGCCAAGTGATGCTTTCTTCTCTTCAAAATATAAATTTTGTGTTGTGAATTTTCCTTGAGTGAAGAGCTCTATTTATATGTGTAGAAGTAGAGTCTTGATAAGATCGACTGATGAGGTGGAGACATACTATTGGTTCTTCCACTTTCAAGATAAATACAAAATAAATTTGTATTTATCAAGAGGTATTAGAAAAAACACATCATCTTTGACACTTGTCACAATTTAATTGGCCAACAAAATATATCAAAAAATTAATTAACTTAACTATTTTCTTTTGGAATTTAATTTAGTAAAATCCCAAAATTCAAATAGTATAAATCAAATTAATTCCTAAAATATATTTTATAAATTTTGCATGTCTACAAATGCCCCCTCGAGACTTGTTCACGAAATTCATGCTTTGAAGTGGATGAGTCGCGACTATATTCTCTTCTTTTATCATTTTTTTTGTTATGGTCTGTGCGCACCACTACACTAGATTGTTTCACTTTGTGGTTTATGTAGACCTTCACATGAGAACATTTCTCCTTTCACATTAGCAGATTTAATTTCCACCTTTCTTTGGTCTATATAGACCAGCTACACGTGATTAGTCTTTATGTGGTCTACAAAGACCAAAACATAAGATACTTTCTCCTTGTCTTCTCTAGTGAATTTCACGTACACACACAAAGTGAATTTCCTTGCTCTTCTTTAACTCTTCTTAATAATCCAATCAATTAAGAATCCTAAATGAATCTTGAATTTCAATGTCTAACATCTCAATCCGAATCTTTCTTTACAGATTAAAATTTAATCCAAGTTCAACTTCATCTCCTTCTTTGAGTTTTGCTTGAACTCCAATTCCTTCCATAAAAACTCTATATAATGGATCGAGCGTTACCTTTTTTCTTCATATTTGACTTATTCAAAACAGAAGCAGACCAGGTTCCTCTTCTGTTGTTTTTTTTTTTTTTTTTTTGCAGATTGCCCAAGCAAGATTTGTTTCCCAGCCTACTATGTATAAGACGTCTAGGAGCTCTCTAAGCACTTGTGGAATATTGGAGTTCAAGATTTGACAATTTCAAGAAACCAACCACATCTGTTTGATTTAAACAATGCGAAAAAGCTTGAATCTTAGAACATTGACTAATTGAAGCATGGAATATTTACTTGACGACTGGAGTGTCAATTTAGGAGGCGTGATTAATTCAATTGAGCAACTTAAAAAAAACACAAAACATTCACTTGCAGACTTTGCACCAATTTTGAAATATCCAAGTCGGAGCTTGAAACATTCGCCTGAAATCTTGAGTCACTAACTTGCACAACATGAATCGGAACATGAGCCGAGAATCATCAATATTCTCAGTTTGCGCTCAGCATCTCAAAACGCTTTAGCCAACATCTTCAATGGCTCAAAATTGCTCTCAGTTCAGGCCAAAAGTAACATGTAGTTTAAACTCATACGTCATGGAGTATTTGACTTGAAAATTTATAGATCTTTTTGCTTGTGTTTAGAAGACTTGATGAACATGTTGACCTTTTAGCTTGTGCTCAGGAGATTTGAGGACTTGGGGAATTTGCAGATCTTTTTGCTCGTGTCCAGGAGATTTGAATGTTTGGAGAACATATGTGGACCTTTTAGCTCGTGTCCAGGAGACTTGAAGACTTGAGGAATTTGCAGACCTTTATGTTCGTGTCCAGGAGATTTGAAGATTTGAGGAATTTGCAGACCTTTATGCTCGTGTCCAGGAGATTTGAAGATTTGAGGAATATGCAGACATTTTTGCTCGTGTCCAGGAGACTTGAAGATTGAATAAACTTGTTGAACAGTTTCAACTCTTGTCAATGAGTCTTAAATTAAATTTCTTTTTTCTTGAATATATATTAAACAGTTTACACTCGTATTAAGGAGCTTGTTAATAGTTTATACTCTTATCAAGGAGTACATGACGAGACATTTAATTTGAAGATTTTAGATAGTTTAAGCTCGTATCAAGGAGCATATTGACAGTGACAAAGTCTGATGTCCCGCCCTCTTCTTCATCATCTTTATCTACATCATCATCTTCAGTATCAGGGATATAACTTGAATGTTCGTCTTTTGCAGATTTTAAACTTATCTCGATGTCATGCGCTCGAGTTTCTAGCTCTTCAAAATTTCTAGGCTTTATTCCTTGAAGTATGTAAGAAAGACTCCAGTTCATCCCTTGAATGCATATTTCAATAGCAGAAGTTTCAGACAATTTTGCTTTGCAGCTTAAGGACAAATTTCTCCATCTATTGACATATTCAATCATTGGCTCATATTCTCCTTGATGTGCATTGGCAAGCTCAATCATGCTTACAGTGCGACGAGTGCTATAAAAGCGGTCGAAGAACTTAGTTTGCAAATCTTTCCAGCTATCAATGGAGTTTGGCTCAAGGCCAATGTACCTGTCAAAAGCAAAACCTTCTAAGGATCGCACAAATTGTTTAACAAGAAGATCTCCATCGGTTCCCGCACTGCTGCATGTTTCGATGAAGTTAGCAACATGTTGTCGCAGATCTCCCTTCCCATCAAATCTTTGAAATTTCAGAGGTTGATAACTTTCAGGTATTTGCAGTTGCTCAATCCTTTGAGTATATGGCTTCATGTAAGATTTGAATATTTTAGGTGAGCTTTATAGTTCTTTGCAACTTCTTTGACATAGTTTTTCAATTGATCAACAGAAACAAGACCTTGGGAAGAGACTTGGATTCCTTGGCTTGGGATCACTTTGGCCTCTAAAGTAGCTCCTTCAAGAAAAGTTGGCTTCACGCTTTGACCATCGTTCCTCAAGAGTTTCAACTTTTGGAGATGAGGGGAGCTTTGAATTTCTTGGCTTGTAATCAATTTGGCCTATGGAGTATATCCTTCAAGAGAGTTTGGCTTTATGCTTTGGCCGTCGTTCCTTAGAAGTTTCAACTTTTGGAGATGAGAGGGGCCTTCAACTTCTTGGCTTGATATATGTTCTCCATCTTGAACTTTGTCAATAATCTCTTCAATCTTTTGATCATCTCCCTTTTGGAGCTCTCGCATTTGAAATATATAATCCAAGCCATTGTTCACGTTTATCCACTTGCTTGGTGAAGTTCTCAACAGCTTTGACCAAAGCAGCAACTCGCTCTTCCACTGAAGGTGATTGAGTCGGTTCCTCAACTTCATGCCTTGCTCCCGATACAAGTGGAGCTTTAATCATCAATTGAAATGAACCTTCGCTTGTTGCCCCAACTGACTTGTCCATTGCTAAGCAAGAGTTGGCTTCTTGAGACTTGATATAAAAGAGATGAGAGGTAGAGATTGTCCCACCGGGTGTGCCAAAATTTGTTGCTATGAAATTTCGAGTCCTTAAAATAAAAGACAAGAAAAGTTAGAACAAATAAAATTTATATATACCCAAAAAGAATATGGGTTATAATCTCAATAATCCTCTGATTCTTTTCTAGAACATATGGACTTAAAAAAGTTGGTAGACTTGAGAGTTGAGTTGATTTTGATCTCTTCCACGTGGCTTTGATTTAAACGTCAATCCAAGGGCGTTTGAGCTTGATCTTGAATCAACAATTAACTTGACTTGATATTTGAGACGAACTATTTGATCTTCATCTTGACTTCTTGAATTTGTTAAATATATTTAAAGTTCGATCTTCTTTAGCAGAAGTACGATCCTCAGAAGTAGTTTTTCCAACGGCTTTGCAACTTGATGTTGAGCCAAGTGAGGCTTCCTTTAATCAATGTATAGAATGCCTTTGATCTTAGCGAAGAACTCCTTGAAGATGAGCTTGGTGTAGAGTTAAGTGAGGCTTTCTTCTCTTCAAAATATAATATGAGCCAAGTGAAGCTTTCTTCTCTTCGAAATAGAAATATGAGCCAAGTGAGGCTTTCTTCTCTTCAAAATATAAATTTTGTGCTGTGAATTTTCCTTGAGCGAAGACCTCTATTTATAGATGTAGAAGTAGAATCTTGATAAGATTGACTGATGAGGTGGAGGCATACTATTGGTTCTTCCACTTTCAAGATAAATACAAAATAAATTTGTATTTATCAAGAGGTATTAAAAAAAACACATCATCTTTGACACTTGTCACCATTTAATTGGGCCAACAAAATATATCAAAAAACTAAGTAACTTAACTATTTTCTTTTGGAATTTAATTTAGTAAAATCCCAAAATTCAAATAGTATAAATCAAATTAATTTCTAGAATATATTTTATAAATTTTTCATGTCTACAGCACGGAAGAGATCAAATCAACTAGAGAGCGAGAACAAGAAATTGAAGAAGGAGAGGGATGACCTGAATCTTGCACTAGTGAAGAGCAGGAATGCAACCGCAGCTATGGAAGAGGAGAAGAAAACCTTAGAAGTTGATCTGATAGCAGCTAAGTTGGGTCTTACCACTACTGAGAAGGACAACCATGACAGAGCCAAAAGAGAGGCTAAATTTCTTTTTCGTTGACCCTAGTTTGTTGTTCCTGTGTTTGCTCGTTTCCTAACATGTGTTGTAACTTGTGTAGGATCTGACTGAGGACGAAAAAGTAGTTGTGGCAGTTAAATTCTTCCGCAGCCTCTTGGGAAGAGATCTCTATCATCCGAGGTTGTTATGACATGTGTAAGGGCTATGTCATGGCCCTTGAAGGTGTTGAAAAGAGAGGTGCTCTCATTACAGGATTCAAGCGCAAGGATTTCAACATCCTTGATCGCTTGAAGGAAAATGATGGTGAGGACGACGATGAAGCTGAACCATCCAATCCCAACGGTAGTGAGACTTCCAAGCATGACCCATTCACTATCTTTAAGTCGCTTCAAAAAATTTGGCTGAAAGATCATCTTAAGGATGAGGAAGGTCTTTCAGGCGCAAAGGGATCGTGAGTTAACTTGGAAGATGGTGAAATCTGCTTGGATGTGAGCGAGTTAGATCGTCCTGTTGATAAGAACCTTCCTCTCCTTGGGGCTGAAGAGCTTGCTATTCCTGCATCCACTATGACTGTTGTTGTCCCGACAGTTAGGCCGGAAGATGACTCTACTCCCTTGGATGAGTCTTTTGATGATCTCGAGGAGCAGAGCCGTGGAGTTGTCAAGGCCTTGGGTTTGACCCTGCTTTCATGATTCGTTCTAATGGCAGCCAGCGTGTTGCGTTTGCTTGGCTTGTGTGCCCCTATCTGCATTTTTTACAACATTCATAGTTGTTAATACTTTTTAGTACATACATACTAATTTTGCGCGGTACTTGTGGCTTGCGCCTCTATCTTGTGAATTTTGTTAGATTTCGTTTAAGCTTTGATCATCATATCAAAAGCAGTTTTATAGTCGGTTTACTGCTATTTCTAAACCTTTACCTACTATCTTATTTTCATATTTTGTATATCAACTGTTTTACTTTCCTTTTAATGAGCGAGGGCTTGTGCTCATAATAAGTTCTGTAATTGCTCTTTGTTGAAGTGATGATTACGAATGTTCGTGACTAGCTTGATGCTTGTGACCAAGTCTATGAGTTTCATCTCGCAATATTTGCAAGTGTTGGACTTGCTTAATACGTTAGCAGAGGAACAAACTAAGATAAAATATGAAATTTTATTAGTTTTGGGGCTGGGCTCGAGTAATTTTTGAGTTGCCTACGTATCCTGTCGTGTTTGGATGGTCAAGAATCAAGTCCCCTAGTTCAATGCTAAAGATTACAATCGAGACACATGTGGATTCTCGTAATTTGTGAAAGAAAAAGTAATAATAACAGCTAAACAACGACCCTACAATGCCAATAAGGCAGTTAGAATGCTAGTGTCCTCTAACTGTAAAATCTTCTTAGGTTCTTGATGCTCCAAGGTCATGATAGGCTTCTTCCTCCCATTTTTTAAAATAATAATATCTTTTTGCGCTTGCTTTCTCCACTATGTATGGTCTTTTACAATTGGTTGTTTTCCTACATGCTTCGTGGCTTCCACTTTTCTTAAGACCAAGTCCCCCACTTGAAAGTTCTTGAATCGCACTCGCCGATCTATGCCTTAGCCATCACTGATTTATATGCTTGTGTCCTTTGATAGGCTTCTTCCCTTGTGGAACCTATCACTTCTAAATCCGTTTGTCGTGCCCTTAAGGCATTCTCTTTATTATAAGCTTCAATTCAGTAAGTCAGCATTCCGATTTCTGCAGGTATCACTGCTTCGAATCCATAAGTCAACAAATATGGGGTTTCCCCAGTTGATGTCCTTGCAGTCGTTCGATATGCCCATAATATCCCCAGTAACTCCTCAGTCCAACTTCTTCCAACTCCTTCCAAGCTTTTCTCCAAGCTTTTGACTAAAGTATTGTTGGTTGCTTCCACATGCCCATTTACTTCTGAATGCGTGACTGTAGTGAATCTCAGTTCAATCTTCACATCATTGATTCAGTCTTGAATCTTATGTCCTTGAAACTGTTTTTCATTATCGAGTATCAGAACCTTGGGTATTCCAAACCTGCGTATGATATTCTTCCAAATAAATTTCCTTATATTCTCTTGTGTTCTATATGCTAAAGCTTCTGCTTCTACCCATTTGGTGTAATATTCCACTGCTACGAGTAACCATTTCTTTCCTACAGGCGCTACTGGCATGGGTCCAACTATGTTTATTCCCCATTGATCAAACGGACAACCATAGCTGACAGTTGTCATTGGCTGGGCTGACGTGTGTATAATTTTTGAGTGTAACTGGTAGCTAATGCATCTTCTGGTATAGTCCATAGTGTCCTTCATTCCAGTGGGCCAAAAGTATCCTTACCTAAGGATTTTCTGAGCAAGGGACCACCCTCCTGAATGATTTCCGCAACATCCTCCACGTACTTCGCTTAATACATTCTCTGCAAGTGTTGGTGGCAGGCATCTCAGAAGTGGTCCCTCGAATGATCTCTTGTATAACTCTTCATTAATGATGAGTGTATAAAATCACTCATAAATATCATAGTTTCCCTTATTTAATTATATATTCTTGATTTTTTGTGGTATTTTCATGTTTGTTTTCATGTTTTGTAGATTAGAGGTGAACTTGGAAAAAAGAGACGAAACTCTGAAAATTCACTGGCACTTGTGCAGAATGAACTAGGAGGCATGCAATATACCGCTAGAAAGATAAAGATGTCTAGTTTCCAACACAAAGAGCGGTTTGCAAGTCCAACGCCTATAGAGTGAGTTATGGCCGAAACACTAAAGCCGCGCGAAGCTGAAAACTTGTTGCCGAGAAAAACGCGCGATTTTCAATTGTTGGATCACAAAGAAAAATGGATGAACAAAATATCACCTCAATAATCACATCTTATCCCTTGGTCAAAAAAGCAAGTCTTATGTTCTAGATGTGGTCTTCAAAGATTGATTAATGGTCAAAGTCTTCAAAAGATTAATGTGTTCAAGCACACCATCAAAGACTAGATCCTAGCCTTTAGATTAAAATTGAGATGGATGATCAAGATGCAATCTTGTGGTTTTTGTTCTCCTATAAATAGAGGCCAAAATTTCCTCATTTGAACACACCTCTCTTCGCACTAATCATCTCTCTAAGTAATAGTTTCTTTGTAGTTATAGTTGTAGCAAATAGTTTGTAATATTAGAAGAATAGTTTGGAGTTCTACGATGGAGTCACTTTGGAGTTCTTTTCGGAGTACTTGGAGGTCTCTTGGAATCAAGTCTGTAACAATTCTAAACTCTCTTTATTTTAACAATGCGTGTTTATTTTATAGTGTTATTTTAATTGTTATTATGCGCTAATTAAACTCTGCTGGTAATATGTAGCCTAGTTATAATGATGTTACTTGAATTAAATATATTGTTATGATGTTGTAATCGTTGGAGTATTTATTTCTAAACGTAATGCTTCTGAAATTCTAGCTATATTACGGATGAATTAAGGATCAAAATGAGACCGAGAGGAGATATTTGTGACAAAGCTTTGAAATAAGTATCAAGAATTCTTGGATAGAATAGAAATATATCTATTTGTTTTCATGTGGTTGAGAAAATTACCATGAAGTATAAAATACATATACTTTTGCAACTAGACTCATTTTTTAGTAGTGAAAGTATAGAATTTTACGTATAACTTGAGAAAGAGTACGTAAAACAAGGGGAATAATTAACCAACAACGGTTTCAAACATAAAAATCATTTCAATATATTTAACTAAAGTTAGATCAGACTAATGACGGTGAAATCATCATACCCAGCTCTCGTACTATCATCTCTTTAATTATACATTGTTTTACCTGTCATACTTATTTTACTCGTTCAATATTATTGTTTATCTCTGTTTTAACTGTCATAATTATCTATCTTTTATCCCATGCAGTTATATTATTATCTTTTCACTTAAACCTACTCAAGATTCGGATTCTCAAATAAAATTAGAGTTGATAAGTTTTGGTACTTAACTAATTATTCCTCGTGGGGTCGACAACTTCACTTATCACTTTATTACTTGTTACGATTTTGTATACTTGCGAATTTTACCACAACAAGTTTTTGGCGCCGTTGCTGGGGAATAATTTTTTTTTAATATTCGATACTAGTCAATTCTGATCTTAATTTGAGATTTTTATTGTTGTTGAAAAATTACTTGTATTTTTACCGAGTAAATTTTTTATACTGTGGTAAAAAAAATTATATTTTTTTAATAATACTTAAGTGTTAAAATTAATTTGTTTAAGTTTTTTTTACTACTAGTAATTTTTCTTTTACCATAGGTAAATTTTGTTACTTTAAAAAAAAAAAAAAAAAAGGTAAAGATAAAAATTTTAAAAGAGGTACTAGGAGGAAGAGCATTAATTCTACACTTTTTACAGTTGGATCCTGAAATTGATAGAAATTTTCTGAAGTTGCTTAGGGCAGAAAAAGATAAAAGAAACATGAGTGAAATTGTAGAATTGGAAAGAAAAGTTATGCGAGACTATGCAATTCCTACAATATCTGGTGCTTATACAAGTATCCAGATGCCGTCAATTGCTGCTAATAACTTTGAGATCAAACCAGCAATTCTTCAAATGATCCAAACATCTGTTCAATTCTGTGGACTCCCTAATGAAGATCCGAATGCACATATTACTAACTTTTTAGAAATTTGTGACACTTTTAAGAGTAACGGAGTGTCAGGTGATGCGGTCAAGCTAAGATTGTTTTCATTTTCTTTACGGGACAAAGCGAAGAATTGGCTAAATTCACTTTCTCAAGGGAGTATCACTTCGTGGGAGGAATTAGCTCAAAATTTCTAGCTAAGTTCTTTCCTCCTGCTAAAACAGCCAAAATGAGGAATGATATCACGTAGTTTGTGCAGCATGAGACAGAGACTTTGTAAGAAGCTTGGGAAAGGTACAAAGATATGCTCAGAAAGTGTCCTCACCAGGGCCTTCCAAAATGGTTGCAAGTTCAAACATTTTACAATGGTTTGAGTGGAAACACTAGAACCATAGTATATGCTGCTGCTGGAGGAGCTTTAATGGGGAAAACAATTGATGATGCCTATGAACTATTGGAGGAAATGGCGTCGAACAATTACCAATGGCCTTCTGAACGGCAGAAAATACCAGCTGGTGTGTACGAGATAGATGCAATCACAAAATTGATAGCACAAGTTGAAACTCTCACCAAACAGCTGGGAAGTATGAAGGTAAATGCCATTCAATCATCGTCAATATGTGATTTTTGTGGTAATTCTCATTTAACTGCCAACTGTCATTTGGTAAATAGTTCTAACAATTCTGCTCAACATGAACAAGCAAACTTTGTGTCAAACTTCAATAGACAGTAGAATAACCCATATTCCAACTCCTACAACCCTGGATGGAGAAACCACCCGAACCTCTCTCAGAGTAACAACCAGAATCAAATCAGACCTCCCCTTGGATTTCCACTACAGCATGAAAAGAAATCTTCTCTTGAAGATATTGCCACTCAGTTAGCCACCACTACAAACCAACTTGCCTTTAAAACCGACAAGTTCATCAGTGAGACCAAGCAGCAATTCCAAAATCAAGGCGCTTCAATCAGAAAATTAGAAGCACAAGTGGGCCAACTTGCCACAACTATCGCTGAAAGGTCGCAAGGGGAACTGCCAAGCAACACAGAGACAAATCCTCGGGAGCATGTGAAGGCAATTACACTCAAAAGTGGCAAGTTATTACAGGAATCAATTTCTTTACAAACAGGGACAAAGTTTGAAACAAGTGAGGCAAAAGGTGAAACTGCACTGAATCACACTCCTACTGAGATACCACCATCAATTGTGCCAGCAGTACCATTTCCACGAAGATTGAAGAAAAGCAAATTAGATAAGCAATTTTCTAAATTTTTGGATATCTTTAAAAAACTGCATATTAACATTCCATTTGCAGATGCTCTTGAACACATGCCCAGCTATGTCATATTCATGAAAGAAATCCTGTCAAACAAAAGAAAGCTGGAAGAACATGAAACTGTTTACTTAACAGAAGAATGCAGTGCTATTTTACAGAAGAAGTTGCCACCAAAGCTTAAAGACCCAGGGAGTTTTACAATTCCTTGTGTAATTGGGACTTCACTGTTTGAAAAGGCATTGTGTGACTTAGGCACTAGCATCAATCTGATGCCTCTATCCGTGTACAAAAAGTTTGGACTAGGGGAAGCTAAACCAACCACGGTGTCTCTTCAACTAGCAGACAGATCAATCAAATATCCAAGAGGTATGGTTGAAGATGTTTTGGTTAAAGTTAATAAGTTCATATTTCCTGTAGATTTCATCATCCTAGACATGGAAGAAGATGAAGATATTCCGATTACTCTTGGTCGTCCATTCCTTGCCACTGGAAGAACTCTAATTAATGTGCAAAAACGAGAACTCACAATGAGAGTTCAAGATGAAAAAATCACCTTCAATGTCTTCAAAACTATCAAAATTCCATCAGAAGCTCACAGTTGTTTCAAAACTGACATTGTGGAAAAACTGGTTGAACAAGTGTTTGAAGTAAGTCATGTATAAGACACGTTGGAAGCATGTCTAACAAAATAAGAGTTCGTTGATGATGATGGTGAGATTGAAAGGTACATTTCTAACCTCGATGCAAATATTATTGATTACAAAGGAAAGGTTGAGGAACTAGAGAAGGGTAAGGACCTCACAGTCCCATCTATTATCAAACCACCTACTCTAGAACTTAAACCACTTCCTTCTCATCTCAATTATGCATTTTTGGGAGAGAATTCAACTATTCCTCTTATCATCTCATCATATTTAACTGAAGTTGAAACAGACAAGTTGTTGCGAGTTTTGAAAGACCATAAGAGTGCTATAGGATGGTCTATTGCTGATATCAAAGGTATTAATCCTTCAACTTGTATGCACAAAATACTGATGGAGGAGAATTACAAACCAACTGTTGAACACCAACGTCGTCTGAATCCCAACATAAAGAGGTTGTAAAAGTTGAGGTATTGAAGCTTCTCGATGCTGGAATTATTTACCCAATTTCTGATAGCTCTTGGGTAAGTCCTGTACAAGTGGTTCCAAAGAAAGGAGGAATGATTGTAGTAAAGAATGAAAACAATGAAGATATTCCTACAAGGACAGTCATAGGATGAAGGGTATGTATTGTGAATCTTGATAACTTGTATAACTTGCGAATCTTGATAACTTGATAACTTGTATTTTAGCCTTCTGACCGCTTGTAGATCCCTTGGTAACATTCCTTTCTCCAAATAATCAATGATCTCGTTTTTCCAACTCCTTTCAGCCTCGATAGGTAAGATGAACTCTATCGTTATGTCTTCTCCATTCCTTCGACCTTTGCAATTGCAGGTTTGTCTGTCGCCAATAATGTAACCCTTCTCTCTGTTGGAGAATATATTTGAATTGGTTTTGACCAATTTAATGTGTAAAGAAATTGGTATTGACGACCAATTTAGTGGGTGTAAATTGGTATTGAAGACCAATTTAGTGGGTGCAGTAAAATCCCATAATTGTAAAAAAAATGTTACAAGACAAAATTCATTGTCTTGTAATGATGATATTATTCTCCCTTAATGAGTGTAATGACTCTTATTTCTTTGAAGCCTATAAATAGAGCTCTATAGGCTTAATTGAAAATCATCCAGAAAAGCAAATCATTTTCTGCATAATACATTCATACATTGAGAGTTTCTGCAATATCACTAGTGTTCGAATGAGGGGAGAGCTTGTGCTTCAAAAGCTGGTTCAGGCGACAGACATTGTATCTTGGGAGGTCGGTGTGCATGGGAGGGCTTGAAGCTAAAGGCCGGACATATCGATCTTAAGGAAAGAGGGTGCAACCCTTGCCTCGTCTATTCTTCAAACAAATTTGCAAATCTGTTGTTGAGGTTCATCTTATTAATTTTCTGCACACTTGTTATTGGTTATGTTTTAATCTTTTATGTTTACATGTTGCAATCTGGAAATACCATGTTATGTTATGATTTAAGCACTACTCGTTACCAACACTCTCTACATAAACTTCTACAGTGCTAGCAAACCTAGAGAATGAATCAACATGTTCATTTTAAGACCTTGGGATCTGTGAGATTGTGAAAGTTTCGAATTCTATCGTTTTCTCGTTTAACCTTTCCAGATACATCACAATTGTCGTCTCCTTTGCTTCATATCTTCCCCTCAAACTTGTTGTCTATGAGCTGAGAATCCGTAAAAGCCATAAATTTAGTTATTCCCAATGATTTTTCCATCTCTACGCCTACTAGCATGGCCTCGTATTCTACTTGATTATTAGTTACTTGAAAGTTCAACCTTATAGCATAGTCAAGTTCACGTCCATCTGTTGATCGCAGGTAAACCTCTGCTCCTCCTCCGTCAACGATGGAGAATCCATCCACGTGTAAAGTCCATACTTCCTTCACAGTTCCAAAAGCTAATCCTTCTGTGGTGGTCATCACCACTCCTACTTTGACGACTCTATATGCTCGGAGATAGTTTTTGCCACAAAATCTACTAACCTTTGTGCTTTAATTGCGGTCTTTGGTTGATATTCCAAACCATATTCTCCCAATTCAATGGCCCATTTGACTGACCTTCCAGACGTCTCTGGTTTTTCCATTACTTGCTTCAATGGTTAATTCGTCAATACAGTTTTAGGGTGTGATTGAAAGTATGGTCTCAATTTTCTTGTTGTGATTACCAAGTCGTAGGCTAACTTTTCAATCTCCAGATAATTTATTTCACCCCCTGTCAAAACTTTGCTCACGTAGTATACCGGCAAATGTTTCCTCTCGTCCTCACTTACAAGCACCGTATTTAATGAATTCTTCGTTATGGCCAAGTAGAGATATAGCATCTCATTGTCCTTAGGCTTAGATAAAAATGGTGGCGTGGTGAGGTTAGCTGGTGAAAGGCATCCTCGCAGTCTTCCGTCCAAACAAACTTCGGTATCTTCCTTAGCTTCTTGAAGAATGGCAAGCTCTATTCTGCTGATTGTGATAAAAAATAGCTTAATGCCATAATTCTTCCTACTAAACGTTGCACCTCCCTAACTGATTTGGGGGTGGGGAGGTCCATTATATCATTGATTTTTGTCTGGTTTTGTCTCAATTCCACGCTCAGTGACCATGAACCCCATAAAGTTTCCTGCCTTTACCCCATATGTACATTTCTTGGGATTCAACTTCATCCCATATTACTTCATTATAGAAAATGCCTCGTTGAGGTGTTCAATATGGTATTCAGCTTTCAAACTCTTGATAAGCATATCATCTATGTAAACCTCCGTAGTTTTTCCTATTTGATGGTAAAACATCTTGGCTACTAACCTTTGAAAGGTTGCTCCTGCATTATTTAGTCCGAAAGGCATCACTCTATCGAAGAATATGCCTATGTATGTTATAAATGTCGTTTTATGTTTATCCTTCACTGCCATTAATATCTGGTGAAAACCGCTTTCACATAGGCTTAGTAATGCACAACCTGCTGTTGAATCTACCATCAAATCAATTTTAGGTAAAGGAAATGGATCTCATGGACAATGCTTGTTGAGACCGGTATAATCCACACACATTTGCCAAACCGTCGATTTCTTTGAACTAATACGACATTTCTTAACCACTTTGAATATCGTACTTCATATATATGACCCACCACCAACTTAATTTATACCTCCAACTCTGCTGCTTGATTCTTCTCCTCACTAAAGTGTTTTTCTTTAGTCTAACAGGCTTGAATTTTTTATCTAAATTCAACTGGTGTACTGTGACTCATGGGTCTATTCCTTTCAGATACTAATCAGTCCATGCGAACACATAAAAATTATCTTTCAAGCATGCCAACAAGGCTTTCTCCAATTCAGGTGGCAATTCTCCACCAATTTTCAAGACTTTGTCAGGTTCTCCTTCCGACAGTCGAACCTCCTTGAATTCACCCAAAGGCTTCATTCTTTCCACCTCTAATTGCTTTTTATAGTGTAATGTAGTCTTGTCCTCTCTCTCCCTTTTTTTACCTTTACTACATTTTTTGTGCTCTGCATATCAATGAGTTCAGATTTTCGTTGGACTGCATGGTCCATAGACTGATTAACTTGAATGTCTAATACCAACTTCCTCATCTTGATGACGCCTCCGATTCGCCATGCCCGTCACCGAGGCTGTCCGAATGCCGATCCCGACCTAGGATCATCATGGACCTGGTAAGCTCTTGAAAGGGGGGAGCGTTGAGAGCTCGTTGAGGGGACTCCAGCAGTTCTTCAGCGGTCCGTGGAGATCTGCACCTTGTTAGCTGCTTCCTCTCCGATCCTTGTCGCTGGCGGACTCGTGCTCTTTCGACCGGGCGCTCTCACTCTCTCTCTAGTGTGGTCTTTCTCCTGTCTGCTTGTTCAATCTGCTTTGTGACCATCCTGCTTCCCTATTTATAAGGCAAGGAAGGGTATAGATGTAATCTTACCAGGGGCACGTGTCGGCATGCATGTTGATTTCGAGGCTACTAGAGTACTTCAGTGGCTTTGCAGAGTAGGTCACGTGATGCCTGAGTAGTCTTGTAGAGTAGGGCACGTGGTGCATGCATGTTACCCTCGGCGCATGTCGTGCTCCGCTTACATACTATAACTCCCGAACCATCGCTCTATATTAGGGAAGAGGGGTGGTCGAGCCCTGAGGGGGCGACAACGAATTTGAATAGTGGAGAATGACGTAGGAGCTGAGGACAGCTGCCTGCTCTGGTTGTTCGGGTGGTATTTTCTTGGCACCCAAGGAAGGCTTTCCTGCACGTGTAGAATACGACACCCCCCTCGTTGGTTCAACGAGGGGTGAGCGAGGTAAATATTTATATTATAAGTCTTACTAAGCGACGGAGGGCGCGAGAGGAGGTCGTGAGATAGGCTAGGATTAGAGGATTAGGCCACGTGGACGGGTACTATCCCAAGAGGGAGAGTATGCATCATCACATCTCATATTCATCGTTCAATGGTGCTTTGTCCATGCACATCCCAATCATTGCAACATTTGGATCTAAGTTCATTTTTGTTGACTTGGTTGACGTCACATAACAACTCCATGCTTCTCGATAGTTTGTTGTGATCTCAGCTATTCCCCTAGTGTAGAGAATTTGATCTTCTGGTGACCAGTTGAAATCACGATAGTGAAGGCTGCAATGATCGGTCTTCCAATTAACACATTGTATGTCGAATGGCATGTCAACTATCAAGTATTCGACATTCAGTGTTCTACATTTTGGGTTTTCTCCAAAGGAAGTGGGAAACAATACTATTCTGATTGCATAAATTTCTCCCCTTCCAAAACCCAAGAGGGGTGAGTTTACACTTGTAATCCCGTATCTTCCCAACTTCATACGTTGCAAAGAATCCATAAATTTTATTTTTACCGAACTTTCGTGGTCCATCATGATTCTTCTCATCGGGTGATTTGCAATCACCGTAGATACTACTGTTGGGCAATTCAAATACTTAGCCTCATGAGCTTGCGAGGTTAGGTCCTCCCAATCTTCACCATCAAAAATGATTTTCGAATCTAGTTTATCCACTGCAAAAACCAAGTCATTGTTCGGTCGCTTCGAGCGATCATTGTAGATGTCTCTAGATAATCTTTTTCTACTATTCCTTGAATTAACCCCAGTTGGACAGCCTGAAATCATACTGACTACTAATTCATTCAGATCGTTTGGATCGACCTTCTTACGAGATCCCTCTTCTCGCTTATCTCGGCAAGAGAGACTTCTCTTTCTATCCCAAGATGATTTCTCCTCTCGTTCATCACGACTCTTCATAACAAATTCAACTAATTTTTCATCTTGTATGAGACGTTCAATCTCATTCTTAAGAGCATTGCAATCACTGGTGAAACGTTCATTTTGCTTAAAGTATTTGCAATACTTTCGCGATTCTTTCACTTATTCAGTCTTCTTAAAAGGGCACGACGTTTTAAGGATTCCGCGATCCTTGACTATCACAAAGATCTCTGCAACATCTTTTCTCAACGGGGTGTAATTATCAAACCTCTTGAAAGGTGATCTTCTGTCCTTTCCCTTATCTTCCTTTCTCTAATTCCTATACTCTTTGCCTCTGAAACCTTCTATGAAATCCTTCAAGCCTTAATTGTGATAAGCTTCTTCCATTTATGTCACACGTCGAGATATTTTCATTATGCTATTGATCGTCTTCGATTCCTCCCAAGTTCAAACCTCCACCAGTTTTTAGCTCCTGCTACAATTTAGCAATATAGATGTTACCAAGTACGTCATGGAAGATTGCACTCGTCTTATTTCAACATAAGCCGTTCTAGGTACTTCCCCAAACGTTCATCATGCTTTTGTCTGATGGTGAATAAATGAGTAGGCGTCTTCTTTTGTTATCGATATGAGGCAAACAGCTGAACAAACATTTCTCTGAATTGCTCAAACGAGTTGATAGTATGAGGTTGTACGTTCTTAAACCATTCCGTATCTGTTCCTGTCAGACTTATGGCAATCGACTTTGCCTCAAGTTCTTACAGTAACTCACGATTTGCAACTGCTTATCCAGATCATCAAAATGCTTTACGGAGTCGCTGATCCTGTCGTATTTTTGCATCTTTAGTAGATTAACTCCTTGTTGCAGTGTCATTCGACTTATCGCATCACAAAATGGAGTAGGCTTCTTCTCCTGTAGATTATGTTCTGTGATTACAGGTTCAATTCTCTGCACAACGTGGCGAGGACGATCTTGATATCTTTCCCCCGTTTCAATCTTACTGGCAGCATATCTGATCCCATTAGTCTTGAATTCACTTCTCCGTCCTTTGCTGCAATTCGACTTGGTGCTCTGACTCTCTCGTTTCCTCCTGCACGTTGCGAACATGGATTTCTACATTTTGGTGACTCTAAAGGGTTTCTTCTACTGGGCCTCGTTGCCCGTGATTGAGTATTCAACCTTGAATCGACTCTATGCTGAGTTTGGTGAGATCTAGTTGATGGAACAGTTGTTGGTTGTGCTGTCTCTTTTGTTGTGGTTCTAGGCATCACCGTGTTTGCCAGTTGCTGGACAATCATTAGCACAACTGTTTGTTGAAAAGTTGTTATGATTTGAGCCATTTGAGCATGATTCAACATCAGCGGCTCGGTGGCGAAATTGCTGCTTCCTCCACCCCAACACGCGAATGGACATGAGGTGCGCTCGAGGTATGCTCAAAGGCATCATTAGCTCTGTTTTCCTCATCCCGCTGAGATCTCGCCCTGGTGACAAGTCCATTCTTCTGTTACTCTCCATTAAGCCATTGAAATCTTGAATATTGATGGTTTTTTTGTTCTCAATTACGTTTAGTGGTTCCCACAGACTGCGTCATTGATATGGAGTATGTTCGTCTGGTTATGTGTCCATTTGTCAACGCTCCACGTCAGACTGTTTTAGTCCCTGCTGAATTCTTATGCAGCTTTTGAATTCTAAACCTGCACTCAACACCACACATAAACTAAGCCGATGCCCTCCCGTAGGCACTCTGATGCTTAAGTCAGATAAGCCAGAAAATAATATTGCGTTGTGCAATACAACAAGTCGAAATTGAATAACTCGAATAAGCAAACAACTCGAAGTAAGCTCTTGAACATGTCGAACTGAGTGCAAAAACAACTCGAATTGAACACTCAAGATAACTCAAACTGGATTGTAATTTAAGTCGAATTAGAGCTTTTCTGTCAAGTCGAACAAGATTGCCAAGTATGTCTAATTCGATTTAAACAACTCGAACGGGAAGCTTAGAAATGATGATTAAGTACCTTATAATGACGATTATGGCCTATATTTATAAGCACAAGTCTCATTAATTAGCTAGAATTGTAGTTCTAATACAATTAGAATTCGAAACAAATTGAATTAGAGTTGTTTTGGACAATTCGAATTGGGCTTCAAAACAACTCGAATTAGGCCTGCTTGGGCCTGATTTGAGTTTTGCTTTGAATTGTAATTTTGCATTAAAGATAATAGTGCTGACGTGTCATAATGTAGCCCAAGACGCTCTCGTGGCATCGTATCATTGGTACTAAAATGTACGACGTGGTAGTGCCAAAATATGGTACATCAAGTTAGATTCCGTTACTTTTGGATGGAATGTTGACCATACTGCAAAGTGCACTAATTTTGAAACAATGGAGGTATAAATTGCACATTATGATACATTAGGATGCACATTGAGAATTGAGATATAGGTTAAGGTGTTTGACGCATTAATTATAATTTAGACAGATAAAAACAAGACAATATATATAAAGGTATAATTGGACCTTATAAGAAAATAAAACAAGAGAAATTTTTGGCCCACTAAAAAGCCACGTGTCAACTAATGAGAGCTACTGGGTTGTACACTTTAGGATAGTTATGAGTCGATTGTTTTGCTAATAAGTTATGAATTGCACATCAGACTTACCATGCAAGCCCTGCAGCCATTTGTTCCATATCTTTGTATCAAATTGACATTTTCAACACTAGCAAGCCGCCTCACTAGTCATTTCCAATCTTATATGTACGAACTATGGAGCACTTCAAAACCATCACTTTCTCGTTCAGCCTTGGTCATTTGCCATCTATTGCACAAATTCAACCAAACCTTGTAGGTGAAAGGATTCTTTGAACATGACATTGCATGGGACCAGGCTACAAATTATTGTTTCTATCAATCACTCTTCAATGTACGAATCTTACCTAAAATCATCCACACTTCTAAACCTATATAATAATCTATTAATGTTAAATGATTGGAAACAAATCAACAATCCTATTTATTAACCGGGTTAAACGAACGAGCCCCATAGCAAGTTCAAATTTAAATGTTTAAGCTGCAGGTACTCGTTAAGAAATTTTGAATGAAAAACTATCATTCAACTAACTTGTTTATCTTGTTTTATGCATAAATAAACATGTAACTGATATAATATATATGTAGGAGGGTTGTGGCAAATATATTCAAGGACAGAGACATTCATGCTTATATAGCTATATGATATTCAGGAGTGAATATGTTTCTTATTGAGCACGAGTTTGTACAAATATTTAGTTTCAAGGAAAAAATATTTTCTGCTTTAAAGTAAAATGACATAGCTGTATAAATTAATAAAATTAACTTTTACAATATATATGTATATATAATATACATATAATGCAACTTTTTAATATCCTACAAAACAATATTTCAATTATCTTTAGCTTTGAACTGATTCTTGGCATCTACCTTCAATCTAAACAATAAATATTGGGTAAAATATTACATTCAAAAATAAAAAAGAACTAGAATTTTAGGTTCCGTCTTTTGACATATATGTGGAATGTTACGTTATATGAAATTTTAATTATTTAATGAGGAATTCAACTTATTATTTCTCAAAAAAGTTGGCTATTAACGAGTTGTAAGTAAATGAATGTGTAACTTTAAAATTATTGGTCATTACTGCAACCAAATCCATTCGTTGTCACCTATATGCCCTTATAAATATATCACTTATATGGCTCTTATTATTGGAATGGCTGCAATGTATATGTATATAAAAGTCAGATTTCAGTCTAACATTCTTCATCTGAATATCGTCTTGTCACAATAAACCATTCAGCATGTTGTTATTTAAGAAATAAATAATTGTTCAAGAATCGGGACTTTCTGTCGCATGATAAAACAAAACAATAAAATCGCAATTTATAAGTTATTGACTCCATCTAACGTGAAATCATTAGCAAGAATAAAAACGATGTATATCACGAATCTCATTCTCACCAATTTTATCAGGTATATTTAAATAAATCAATAATAATATTTAAAATGGCGAATATGCAGTTCCTAATTGATTGTACACATATGATTTTTAACCGTGTGTATATAGTATATACTGATGAGCATAGATCAAATTTTGTTTATACACTATATTTTAGTGTGCCAAATATTATAAACTTTTTACAATGTTTCGAGACATTTTCATAAGTTTCGAAACATTCGTAAAAATTGTTATAGACATAGAAAATAATGTGCGTTTTTTTCCCATAGAGTTTAAAATGAAATTATTTCGATACTTTCTGTGGAAAAAAAAAAAAAAACCTTTGATCATGCTAGAGAGGAACTTGATTAAAAAGTCGGAAAAAAGTATTAAAGTTATATTTCATTTTACTTGGTGTTTCTTTTGTAGAAAGAAGATAGATATAGATACAAGAGTTTTTCCACTTTGCATAAATAAATAGATAGATAGATATGTGTACAGTGCAGTACACAAAACAGCAGTGAGTGGGTTAGAGAGAGAAAGTGTAGTGTGTGTGTTGTTATTCCTCGTCTCTGCTTCACTCACTCGTAATTATAATCATATTAAGAGAGAGAGAGAGCAGTCCTTTTGATGTAAAGCGACTCTTCTTTATTGGGACAAAAATTGCAAACGATCGGAGATAGCTAGGGCTTTTTCTCATTATCAACTTCCAAAATGCAAAATTGTTGACCATTCGAGCTCCGATCTTATCAAAAATTAGGGTTTTTTTATTTGTTTGTTGCAGTAGAAAATGGAAGTAGATTCGGCTATGGCTACTGAGACCGATCAAGATCCGTCGGAGGAACAGCCAACCACTACTAATGCTACTGCAGAGCAACAGGACCAGCAGAGTAATAACGATAACAACAGCAATAATAATGTTAATAGTAACAGTAGTAATAGTGGCGGAGGAGGAGGAGGAGCTGTGGTTCCGGGGCCACGGTGTGCTCCGTCTTACACCGTGGTGAACGCTGTAATTGAGAATAAGGAAGATGGACCGGGGCCGAGGTGTGGTCACACGCTCACAGCTGTGCCTGCTGTTGGGGAAGAGGGTAGTCCTGGCTATATTGGCCCCAGGTTGGTTCTCTTCGGTGGGGCAACGGCGCTTGAAGGGAATTCCGCGGCATCTGGAACTCCTTCCTCAGCCGGAAGTGCAGGAATTCGTATGTTACGCTTTTTAATTTTTGTATTCAAGTTGGTTTGGTTATGTTTGGGCTGCCACGTTTCTGCTACTTAATGGTGGCAAACTGATGAAAAAGCCCAATTTTTGCTTGTTGTAGCTGTTTATATTCTATGATGAAAAAACTAGTGACTGAAAGGGAAGCACAGGGTGCTATTATTTTGGATGCTAGTTACGTTCATTTGATCAAAATGGGAGTGTGTTTGACTGCTTTCTGCTTTACCATGCATAGTTTATTAGAACTCGGGGTCATGACTTTGCTGCAATGTTTAACAATATCTAATATACCCGTAAGTTCTATAGAGACATGGACAAGAACTTTCTGCAATTTTACGAGGGTTCAGTGACACCCATCTGGTGAATCTCCTAAACATTGTTGAGTTTGATTTGGAGAAGTTTTGGTTTCTCCGGTATTGAAGAAGTGGTTACAGCCTATAATCAATCCTTATGTTAACATTTTCTTTCGGAAGCCGTGGAAAGAGGAAATTAGTGCTGTATCAGCCAATTTATGTAGTATAATCAGCAATGGTATATAGAAGGCTTATATATTATCCAGTACTTGTTAATGACTAATGAGTAAAAAGTTTGTTTGTTGATTGTCCGAATGCACCATTAACTCGTTATAGAATAAAGTTACCATTTAAGCATGTATTTGCTCCCAGGTTTGGCAGGGGCTACTGCTGATGTTCATTCTTATGATGTTTTGACAAATAAATGGTCTAGGTAAGCTTAACTTACTTACCTCTTTGTATTCATTACTGGTTCTGTTTTTTTCTGGTATCACTGTTTCTTTTCTTAGATTGAGTATTTCATAGTAACAGTTGGCATCCTAACTTTTTGCAGAATTACTCCAATTGGAGAACCACCCACACCAAGAGCAGCTCACGTGGCAACTGCCGTAGGTACCATGGTTGTTATTCAGGTTTGTTGATAGTAGGAATTATGTTGAAAAGTTGTCCCCTTCAATTTTTGTATAATTCAAACGCATGGACCTTTATTGTTCTTTTCTTTCACAGGGTGGGATAGGTCCTGCTGGTTTATCCGCAGAAGATCTTCATGTTCTGGACCTTACACAACAAAGACCAAGATGGCATAGGTTTGACTTCTTCATGGTTTTGACAAATATAACCAGCGAGTTTGTGGAAGTGCGAAAAATGATCAGTGTTTCTGCTAAGCATTGACAACTTAACTTACATGCTTATTAATGTTGTTTCATATAATCATAATGCTGATCTTTGTTTTCTTTAGGGTTGTGGTTCAAGGGCCTGGGCCAGGGCCAAGGTATGGGCATGTCATGGCTTTGGTGGGACAACGTTATCTGATGGCAATTGGTGGAAATGATGGTTTGCTCACATTCTATCCTCTTTTTGCCCTTTTTCCTAGTATATATTTTGGAAGCATATAATTTGATGCATTCTTATCAGGGAAAAGACCTTTAGCCGATGTATGGGCGCTAGATACTGCCGCAAAGCCTTATGAATGGAGGAAATTGGAACCAGAGGGTGAAGGTCCTCCTCCATGCATGTAAGCTTGTGAAACAGTTTTGGATGATATGTTGAGTTTAAAAAGGGTTGCTTCGCATAATGCCCCCTAATTAGCTAAACCTTCTGGATTAAAATATTCTCGTTACGTTTTTTAGCTTCAGTTTTACTTGAAGATAGTCTTTTCGGTTCTTAGGTTATCATTACTGACATACTCCTTATAATTGATACTTGCTTGCTTAGACGATGCCATTGAAATCATGTTGTGTTTTACCTTCCTGTTTTGGTACACATTGGAGGACAAGAGGCTTAATCTGAGTGAAAAACGATCCATCTTAAGTACTTTAAGATATGCTGGCAGCTACTCCTGAAAATCTTGGGGCTCAATTCTTGCCATCCTGATGGGCCTCAGTTTGAATCTTGTCTAACCACAACCTTTTAGTCTTATTATGTAATGGACAAGTTTTAATTCCCACGATACATCAAAAAATGTTGAATCATTGATAATCCAAAATTGCTACTCTCTTGTTTTTCTGCATCACAACTTCTAAAGGCTGCAAGTAAAACTTGAAGAGCATTACAATATATGTTTCTCCTCCAAGTGACGACTTGCCTTTTTTTTTTTATTGGGCCTCTATCAGAGTCTATTGTATTGCTGTGCTGGATCATTTTTCAATATCATTTTGGCCATTAGAAAGTTCTGTCTTTTGTCATGAAATTTGCAAGGTTCCATTTGACTGTTTCAGATTCATCTTATTTAAGGTAATCAAACATATATACACTTTATTTTCGGACGTATGCTCCTTGAACATAGAAAAGTGATATTTGTCGAAGTAGAATTGTGTGGAAGTCTGCATGAAAACTCGAAAAACCTTGTCATTATGATAGCTACATGCCTAAGAGGTCGTGGTTCTCTTTCTGATTTTTGTTTGAGCTCATCCTGAAGAGAAGTACCTTTGTCCTTAATTTTGTCCCTGTTGGTTTCATCTAGTGTCAATGTAGTGCCTCTTAGATCAGTATCTTTAATCTTATCTCTTTTCAGTTAGGTCTTACTCGTACCCCCTCGCTCCTTTTTCCAGAGTCACTTTTCTTTCCTAAATATTACCATGGATACTACCATTAACTCCTGAATCTGCAAAAGATTTGATCTCTATGCAACTTTTCTGTGCTGCATATCCGTTTTTGATCTAGGAAACTGTACAGACCTAACCTCGCAATAATAGTCTTTGTTTTTTTCCTTATTTTCATGAACTTGTGGACTTAGATAAGCGGGGGCGATCAGATTCTAATTGAAATGGATATCGAGTCTTTGGTTCAGAATCGGATGGTATAACATTTAAGTGACTTCAAACAATTTCCTAATTCGTGTACCTACTTTACCACTTATGTACAGTATTACTTTGAGATTTAAGTTGTTCCCGTGAGTGTCATACAATGAGGGTATGCTACATCCAGATAACAAAATACCATTTGTATATTTTGATTTACTTGTTGCCAGAACCTTTTTTTTTTCTTCTTCATGTAATACGCTTACGAAGTTATCTTATTAAATGTGAGAATAAGGGAAGCCATGATATTTCTTGCTTGGTTATGTGAGTTTGAGTTGGAAAACTCAGTCAGAGGTTACTATTAATGTAGGTAGCAATAATTGAGTCTTTTAAGCTTGCATGGAATGAAGACCTTTTTGTGCTGAATATTGTTTTCTATTAGCTTGGCCGTGGTTTCTTTTGAAGATATTATCTGTCTTAATGCTGGTAACATATGTTTTTTCTTTATAATAGGACTATATCCTTCTCAGGACTATATCATTTCTCAAAACTAGAATTACTTCTTCAGGTTGTTTAATTTCATTTCTTCAAGTTCTTTAGTTTCATTATTTATGTTTGATTGATGGTATGTCGAATTCGTTCTGGAGAAGTCCTATTGAGATATCTGATGGTTTATGCAATTCAGATGGTGTATATAATGAAATTTCTATCAACATTATATCTTTCTTGTCTCGTTGCCAGGTATGCAACTGCAAGTGCACGCTCTGATGGTCTTCTTCTTCTCTGTGGTGGGAGGGATGCTAACAGTGTGGTTAGTGTTTTTTCCAAGATTTTAAATATTCAGGATTTACAGTTTCCCCAGTTTCCTCTCGCACTTTGATTTACGAAGTTTGCTATTTGATGAAATGGTTAGTGCTATTTCTAAAAACTTTTATCGTGCGTTTAAATAAGTAACCATATGATTTGTTATCCCCACCTATTTTAAGAGTGAGAACAGTTTGTTTGACTGTTTGCAAGGTAGCCATGGTGGTCCATCTTCCTTATGGTCTCATCCTGCAGTTTCTTTACTTAGCTCTCTTAATTTGCTATATAGAAGTGCCTGCTTTATGGTTCAAGTACCCGTAGTTACAATGGTTACCTTGAAGCGTTTTTCTGGCAGTTCCAATGTTGTAGACTATCAGAAATTTCTCTCCCGATGGTGTAATCATTTCAAAAGTTCTCCATTATGCCTTTATAATATCTATAGCTAAGTTTGGTTTAAATGATTTGATATGCAGCCACTGGCTAGTGCTTATGGACTCGCCAAACATAGAGATGGTCGTTGGGAATGGGCCATTGCTCCGGGTGTTTCACCCTCTTCTAGATATCAACATGCAGCTGTAAGCTCTTTATTGAGCAGAACTCTTTAGTATCCATGTTATTATGCTTTCGTTTTAATTTAAAAAAAAAATTATTCTGCCCTTTCTGAGCTTATTATGTTTCTCTTTAGGTTTTTGTCAATGCACGCCTCCATGTATCTGGAGGGGCACTTGGTGGTGGACGCATGGTGGAGGACTCATCAAGTGTCGCTGGTAAGTTTCTTGCATGGACCATAATTATAAGTTTATAACAGTGGATCATCTATTTATTATCTGAACAAATTTTTGCTGTCTCTGTAGTTTTGGACACTGCAGCAGGAGTCTGGTGTGACACAAAGTCTGTTGTTACAAGTCCCAGGACAGGAAAGTACAGTGCTGATGCTGCTGGTGGGGATGCAGCAGTTGAATTGACCAGGCGCTGTAGGCATGCTGCTGCTGCTGTTGGCGACTTAATATTCATCTACGGTGGTCTACGTGGAGGTGAGACGTGATATTGTCACATAAAAGTGAGATCACAACAACGATTAGTGGTTTTGTTAACTTTGTCTCATGACTCGAATAATCACTTTCTATATATCCTTCATGGAGACGTCTATAATGTACTAATGGTTTTTGACCATAGAGGAAGAAGCTAATCCCTGTAGCCATTTTTAGTTTCTGAAACATGACGTTATATGATTGCACATGGCTGTCCATGCCTTCTTAATAGTAGACGATATACTAGCGTTATGTATGGTTAGTCCCTCTGAATGATTGGTGTGCATATTGGTTTCTCTTATAGATTTGAGTTTGCTCTTTGTTCTATCAAATCTTGTATATCAACCAAAGTTTCACGAGAATAGCTGATATCCTCCTAGGGTGTCCATATTGGTTACTTTTTATCTGTGTTCTAAAAGTTAAGATATAGAACTTCAATGGGGTATAGCATTTGAACAAATATTGTATTCTGTAAGAAACAGTGGCTAGATATGTTAACATTTGGAATGTTTTTTCTCTCAGGAGTTCTGCTTGATGACCTTCTTGTTGCTGAAGATTTAGCTGCCGCAGAAACAACTAGTGCAGCTTCTCATGCCGCTGCTGCAGCTGCTGCATCTGGTGTGCAGCAAGGGAGGTTACAAGGTATACATAGATTTATTGATGAGAGAACAGGGGCGCCTGGGTCTGTTGGTGCTGATGGTGCAGTTGTGGTTGGGAGTCCTGTTGCGCCACCTGTAAATGGTGATGTTTATACAGATATAAGCACAGAAAATGCTATGCTCCAAGGCTCAAGGTATATTGTTGGTGTATACTTCTTTTAGTAGCTTGGGCGTGTTTTACTTCAAGTTTTCAGTCTAAATGTGATATCTGGACAGAAGATTGAGCAAAGGTGTGGATTACTTAGTTAAGG
Organism: Misopates orontium; assembly: GCA_946800315.1. Taxonomy (NCBI): domain Eukaryota; kingdom Viridiplantae; phylum Streptophyta; class Magnoliopsida; order Lamiales; family Plantaginaceae; genus Misopates; species Misopates orontium. The sequence goes on from OX326946.1 coordinate 23,772,099, forward strand.
CTGCTGAGGCTGAAGCTGAGGCTATTAGTGCCACACTAGCGGCTGCTAAAGCTCGACAAGGCAATGGTGAAGTTGAGCTGCCTGATAGAGATCGTGGAGCAGAGGCAACCCCAAGCGGGAAACAATTATCTACTCCAATCAAGCCTGATTCTGTAGTTTCAAATAGTTCTGCCCCAGCTGGAGTTAGGCTTCATCATCGTGCAGTTAGTATTAGTTATTACTGAAATAAATTATTTCTGCGATCTCAGTTGAATTCCTAATTTGTTTCCTTTGGTGCTATCTGTACTTTGTAGGTTGTCGTAGCTGCAGAGACGGGTGGTGCTCTAGGTGGTATGGTCAGACAGCTTTCAATTGACCAGTTTGAAAACGAAGGCAGGCGTGTTAGTTATGGAACTCCAGAAAGTGCAACAGCGGCAAGGAAGCTTTTTGACAGGCAAATGTCAATTAACAGCGTGCCAAAGAAGGTGTTTTTCTCCTTTTCCTAATATGCAATTAAGTTTTATTCGTGCATCTAGGTGTCAGAGGAATAAGTACTGGTGATATAATGTCAACTACTTCTGCTTGTGGGCTCGAATAGGAGCAATCTTGACACCGCTGATGTTGCATTGTTTCATGTTCAAGGAAACCCTGTATCTTAAACATGTGAAAATACACTAAGTCCAGCAGCCAGTTATGTATACATTAATAATAGCTCTTTCAAAAATTGTTTCAGTAATTTATTTTTCTATATACCGTAGGGTAAGTGGCTTATTAATTTAAAATCATTATAATATCCTTACGGACAATTCTTCACAATAGAAACAGTAATAGATGTTTTGGAGTTGTAGCCTCACGGACTCTGTGCATGTTTCCCAGGCAATTTCTCATCTTCTGAAACCTCGTGGCTGGAAACCTCCAGTTCGCAGGCAATTTTTCTTGGACTGCAACGAGATTGCAGATCTTTGTGATAGTGCTGAGAGAATATTTGCGAGTGAACCTAGTGTACTTCAGCTGAAAGCTCCTATCAAGATATTTGGGGATTTGCACGGCCAATTTGGGGATCTTATGCGGCTGTTTGATGAATACGGATCACCTTCTACGGCTGGGGATATAGCGTAAGCTCCACATCATCTTACTACTTGCTTAAGTGTCATTTCTAGATTTAAAGACATCTATATTTCAATTATCTGTTACTCTTGCTAGCTATCTAGAAAACACTAATTTTGCTATTCAAGTAGCTGCCACCATTATTACAGAAGCAGTTTGACCAATTATCAATAGTCATAGAAGCTACATGTGTAACTGCTGAACCTTTTTCGTTCTGTTGCAATTAGTTTCACATAGGTTACTTGTCACACAGTTGGGTACTGTTGAAGCACTATGCCTTGTCAATGGGTTTATAACACCTATAATTGAGTGGGAACGCTTTCATGTTCTCAAATTTATTCTGGACCTACTATGTGGACTGCTTTTCCTTGCGCTATTGCATGAGTTACTTTTGGTGGAATCAGCTTTCCTGCCACACACTATTACATTGGTTGCATATCAGCTGTTGTCATTGCTGCTTAAGTTGGTTCCAGATCTCAGAGTTCCTTTATCAGTCAGTGGTGTTTCATATCAGTTTTTGTTCCTGCATCTTTAACCTGTGTGCTTCATGTTTTACTAAGGTTATACGTTGTTCGGATCTCCCTATGGTTTCTCATCTTTATCTGAAATAATTGCATTTTAGATATTTGATATGTATAAATATCGATAGGATGTCGATACTTGTTGTTTCTCAACATTAAATTTGTCTCAGATTGTATGTTGCTTTCCTTACCTAGAATGTTTTCTCCCCATTCGGAAGAAAAGCTCTTTATGCTCTTGGATATAGAAGGGACTCTTCATTATGGCGGTTAAATGTGATATAGGCAATACTATACAGTACTTCCCGTGCAAGTTAATTGTAACTTTGTTTCAATAACAATACTTTTGGAGAATACACCAATTTATTGCAATTGTGATTAAAAACAATGAAAGTGTACATGTATTTACAAAAATGATCATTATTAAACTTGTTGAACGTGTGCCAGATGCTTCTCCGTTAGCTAATTCTTCAAGACCTGTCTTCTTAGTCAAAAAGGCTCTGTATTTGCACTTCAGAGTGGGTATATGCAGAGTAGAGGTGTAGAACAACATGGCATGTGATAACTCCTGTGGTATGCACTTATGGATGGTGCAGGATGATAGAAGTGTGTCTGTGAACTTTCTCGGCGAGTTTATCATGTGTTTATGCTCATACAATTTTAGACTTAATACCTGGGCATTGCTTCCCTGTGAAGATCAAATTGTGAAAATATAACTTTTGTTATCTCAAAAAACTAAACTATTATTAATGGGTATATATTCTTGATTATTTGTACCTTCAAGGAATAAAACATACCCTGCCAGATTGTATCCTTTGATATGATCCTTCCCTGGCAGTTTGAACGGGCCTTATGACTGTTTATTATCTTAAGAAATTGTTGTTCATGGAGGGCCATGTATCACTGCTCGACTTGAATGTATTTTGATCGTCAAATTGTTTGCTTCCTGTTAGTCTGAGATTTTGTAAATGTCTGTCAGATACATTGATTATCTTTTCTTGGGAGACTATGTTGATCGTGGACAACACAGCTTGGAGACCATAACTCTTCTCCTAGCCTTGAAGGTATTGGCCCATTGGTAAACTGATGCGTCTTTTCTTGTTCTCATTCTCCAATACATCCTTATAACCAGTGTCTTCATGCAAACGCATAAATATGTAGGTTGAGTATCCACATCAAATACATTTGATACGTGGTAATCATGAAGCTGCAGATATAAATGCTCTTTTTGGCTTTCGAATTGAGTGCATTGAGCGTATGGTAAATTACCCAAATTCTATTGTTTTGTTGTTTATGTTTTTGAAAAAGGTGATAAACTTAATCCTGTTTTCTTGATAGGGTGAAAGAGATGGGATATGGGCATGGCATCGAATAAACCGATTGTTTAACTGGCTTCCTCTGGGTGCATTAATTGAGAAAAAAATTATTTGCATGCATGGTGGTATTGGGAGATCAATAAACCATGTAGAACAAATTGAGAATATTCAGCGGCCAATTACAATGGAAGCTGGTTCAATTGTTCTTATGGACTTACTGTGGTCCGTGCATGTCTGTTTCAGCATGATTTGCCACTGCTCTGTAATTCCTGTGAAATTTATATTTGATGTGAATGTTTCCTTGTAGGTCCGATCCCACTGAAAATGACAGTGTAGAAGGATTACGACCCAATGCAAGAGGTCCTGGATTAGTAACCTTTGGGGTGGGTCTTTCTCTCATCCATTTCTTCAAACTTTAGTCAACTTTAGATCATACTTAGGTGGGTGGGGTGGGGGGGTTGCTTTTGTTTCCATTAATGCATTTCTGCCTTTGTTTGTCATCTTCTTCTTTCACTCTTTTCCTTCAAACCTTATCTCGTGTTGAATTGATTTTAACCCGATTGTGGTTGCAAGAAAGATTTTAATTCATTAAGTTTGATGAGGACAAACCAATTGAGATTTACCTTTAAGCATTTTCTCCAAGTTAGAGTAATTCTCTGTCTATTATCACATATATTCATGTTCAATTCAAAAGATCCTGGTCTGAGTGCATTAGATAATCGTGTATTTTTTTTTAAAATGACTTCTGAAGTCTTGTGCAGTTAACAGGTCTTTTTTTTAATGAAAAAATAGTAATTAAGTTTTCCTTAATGGAAGATAATTTCTCTGGACCTCTGCTGCCATTACATTGTGGCATTTCTACCTGTTATGCACTAAATCTATATTGTGCATCTCCTGTCTTTAAGGACACAAATTCGGGAATCTGTTGCAGGCTTGATGACAAAAGTTATTTAGGAGATGTCACCCTTTTTGCCATTGCTTTCTTTCAAAGAATTTTCCTTTGTGGCTGCAATCAACAGTTCAGAGTATCATTGCCATTATTTTAAGTGCTATTAACCGCTGTGGCAAAATGCTGAGCGTGTTCTGAACAAAAAAAAAGTTCATAGAATTAGTTAATATGATACTCATTCATATCAGATCATAATATTGCCTAATATTGTTTGAAGAGCTTTTCTAGTGTAAGCTAAATCTAATAGGTTATCTTGAGAACTATCTGTAATGTGATTACGTTATATTTTTTCTGCTTTATTAATTTATAACTGCGTTCAGGTCTTCTTTCTCTTAATGCGGATAATCATGTGTTTTATTGTTCCATTGCTTGGTTAGTTGTGCAACGCGTAGGGTAACATTATTTCCTCCGATTCATTATAATGGTTCTTTGGCATTGCAGCCTGATCGTGTAATGGAATTCTGTAACAACAATGATCTTCAGTTGATTGTTCGAGCACACGAGTGTGTTATGGATGGATTTGAAAGATTTGCCCAGGGACATTTAATTACTCTCTTTTCAGCCACAAACTACTGCGGTAAGCCCATGTTCGTACTGTGTTAATGGCTGGCCATCGTCAATTCCTTGGTGCTGGAATCATTTCGTTGATTTTTCCCAGGTACTGCAAATAATGCTGGTGCTATCTTGGTTTTGGGTAGAGATTTGGTGGTTGTACCAAAATTGATTCATCCCTTGCCACCTGCAATATCGTCTCCAGAAACTTCTCCTGAACGCCATATAGAAGACACGTGGATGCAGGTACTGCAGTTTTTTCATTTTTTTTTCCATTTTAACGCTAACTTATTTTGAACAAAATGCTGTACTTATCATGTTTTGTGGATTAACTATTCACCCCCTCCGCCGGGTTGGTTTTAGGAACTAAATGCTAACCGGCCACCAACACCAACTAGGGGGCGTCCACAAGTTGCTTCTGATCGGGGTTCTCTCGCCTGGATTTAAGTTATGCTCCCAAACCGTGTCTCCGTACTCATCCCAGCTCGTGCTAAAGACCTGGATTTGGTTCCAGTGATTCTGTAAATAGCAGAGAATTCTCGGAAGAAAGTATACGCCCCTTGGAGGTTGAAAGCTTTGAGGTCTCCACAGGAACATGTAGGCAAAGTAATGATACTTCTTTGTGCTGAAACCAATTGTTTGGTTTCTGAAAGATGTCTTCTGTACATGAAGTATATTAAATGGGCCAAAGTCAGTGAGTGTTGTTGTCTCTTTTCTTTCTTGGGTGGGCAGGCTGAGTATTTCTATTTAGTTCTTCTGATAGGTTTTTCTCGGTCCTTTCATGTAGTTGTAATCTATATGTGTGATCCATCTCTATACGTGATTTATGAGGTGTCATGTTTAAATTTTTGTCTCGTACAGTGTATAAAAAAGAGGGTGTTGCCTTGTAATTTTGTATTTCTACTTTATAAAGTTTGGTATTGTGGTGAAGATAAAAAAACCAGCTTTGCTGTACCTTGGAGCTGGTTCGGTCCTTCTCTCGTGTCTTCAGTTGGACTAGTTTACCGTTGAGCTTACATAGATTCTTCAAAGTTACCTTCTTTTATTCAAATTACTCAACCAGATATGACATTTGAATACTTCCAAACTTAGCGAAGGATGCTTGTGGCAGTTTGAGAGCACCAGACTCCTAGAGGCGCCAAGCAAGTAGTGGGCATGGTTCTTGAATTGATAGTAGTAGTTTTGGTGCTGTAGATGCTGGATGAAGTCGGCTTAATATTGCTATATCTGTTGTCGTACATTTAATCAATTCGTATAACTTTTTGTGGGCCATGAGCAGACGATGCTCAATTGTTTCTGAACTTCCTAACTGTTGTTTGTATAAGTGTTTTGTTACCTAAGTGGATCGGGTTGTCCTGCTGATGCTATCTGGTCTGAATGTGTCCTAACAGGTGAAATCTCTCCAAATCATTTTCAGATCCGAAATCGATCATTATACAAATTACAGATACGAATTGCTTAGAATTTTGATTATATATAGTAGACAGGTATACAGTTTCCTTGGCACGAAGCATAGCTCGAGAAACTCTTGCGTGCTTTCTTCGTTCCTTTGAAATCTAAGTTGCAAATCGTTTCAATAAGTATTTAATATTTTCATATGTTGTTTGTAGTATAGCCAACTGTGCTGCATGGTTTTGTTGCATTCTCTTGTTATGAAGAGTTGGTTTTATGTTTGGGTTCTGAATTGTGTCATTTGATTTCGAACGAATCCAATAGTTTGTCGGGCAATTAATGTATTGCGTGAGGCATTAAACAAACACAGGGAATAGTTGTTATTTTCAATCTATTGCAGCTGTTGTTCTCCTGTGGAGTTGAAAGTCACGGTGACATCCTCCGGTCAACTCTTTGTCATAGATAAATTGATATAAATCTTTTTATGCTTTTTATTGTTCAACAGAACTTCTCAGCTTTTGGAGACCTCGGAAGGAGACTTAATATTGTTGAATATAGATATCTTCTTAACTATTGGATTCCTACGCTTACTTGTAACACTCCACGTTCTCAAGTTTATTGATTTTTTGGCCGATGGATCCACGTTAATGTTACTAATAATGGCAGAAGCTAGTTAAAATACTAATTTTAAACCGGTAGAAAGATAAAATATGCTCACTGGATGTGGTCAAGTTACACTTTTGACATGTAGCTTTTTGCACTGTTCTGCATGTGTATCAATATTTCCTTTTTGCAATTTATGCTTAATGGGTTGCAGATGGACTTTCTGACGTGTATGTCTACATGTGTAATTGCGTTTCACATGGTCAAAAATGCGTCTAATGTATAAAATTTGTAACGTTTTTACCAAAATTTATTGCATTTTTTCTTAAAAAGTTATGAAGCCGTTTGATAGTTTCCAACAGCCCCAGACTAGGGGTTTATCTTGACGGTAAAGCATTATTACTATACACAATTTGTGGTATATTATAATCCACCCATGTTTGGTGGATTACATAATTTACCAAAATCAAATTATAATAAGGCTTGCAAAATATTCTTCTTATCAAGTGAATGACATATTTTAGTCTCTACCTATTATAATTTGAATGTTATCATTATCGATTTATCAAATGAACCCTAAATAGATTTAAAAAATCCATGAGTTTGCAAGATTATATGCACTTGTTGGATTTAGCTATGGCAGCCCACCGTTTCCGTATTGCCTCACATTTCTCATCATAAATTTGGAGAGTCAAGTGTCTATCAGTTACTATCGTTATTTATACTGGAAGGAATCTTAAGCTTAGACAAACTAAACATTATAGTGTAAATTTGCTAAGAGTGCCAACTTATTTGAAAGATGACCCCAAACTTTAACTCAAAGGGAAATTAATATGGTGCAACTAATTTCCCGATAATATTCGTTCTATCCTAAGTAGGAAATCGTAACCTAAATCTCAACATTGAGACTCTACAAAAACAGAAGGATGTTGATGTTCAGGAATAAATAAAGAGAGGTCATTACATAACTGAGTGATTATTTCTACTTGAAGATGCTCAATGCACCACTGAACTAGCCCTTCCCCTTCTATACATAAGAACTACAGATGTATTCCCCGGTCAAAATGTATCATTCTAGCTAATCTCTTCCGATTCTCGTTTCGAAATTCTCTGCATCTAAAAGACTGGCATGCTACTAATGACAATCGCTTTCAAGGCATCAAAGAACTGTGAACAGTCTCATGATCTTCGAGTTGAAACCAGCATTTTGCTCCTAAAACATATTTATGGAGACTTAATTCTCAACATCCTGCATCTGTTATTAGAATAATATCCGTTCCTGGTATATGTTCAGCGCCTGGATAATCTTTTCTATGAACATTTTTCGGTGTAATCGATACCTGCATACAAGAACCTCACGAAAAAAAATTAGCTGGATCGCAGTGAAATTTATATCAACCAACCATTTTTGCACTGAGTTTTTGAAGAGGAATCATACTTTACTGCAGTTTCATGTGTCCTCCTGGCTTCATGCATCGAGTCTGCAGCAGCATATGAAATAAATAAACACATGAGACTAAAACTCACGACAATTAGAGTATTTTAGTTTTGATCTTTTATATCCTTAGAAGCAATTGCTGAAGTGACCTCAAGATTTTAGTTATTCCCATAGGTTACTAAATTCAATTTAATATTCTTCTATATCTGCTTCTTTCCAGGATTATGGAAGTTTTAACTTCAATGACCATCAAAGCGCGAGGACAATATTTACTCGATCATATTCAAATTACTTTAATGAAACTCATATTCATCGCCTAAAACCTACCAAGGATTTCACGATCTTGATCTGCAGTTGTGGAAAATTCTGCAAGCATTTGGTGACATTCTTCTTGTAACTCCTTCACAGCTTTCCTTTCCATACTTGGTAAGGGAGGGATGTCCCCTTCTGACCAAGTGGGTAATGTTCTTGCAGCTGCTAAGACCGCTCCATCAATGAAATTACCATCACCGTAAGATAGTTTACCTGATGAGGGATATAATTTCCATTTCATGAATCATAACGAAATATTTAATTTATTACGAGATTTAACGAGGAAGATTTGAATTGTGAGTATGGTGTAATAATTTTACTATTGTGATAATACTCTTCAGGAAGGCCAGAAATATTGAAGACGGATAAGAAAGAATCCAGATGAATCCGTGCATTGCCGGAGAATTGGATAACATCCCAAGGATTCTGCAATATTCATGTGAAATAAGGAAATGTGTTAGCATAAAGTAACTTTACTAATGAAGAAATTCAGAAGGACAGAACAAATATTACAGTCCTAGTAGGAGTGTAGGACTATGCAAAGCTTGAGAAACAATAAGGTTTGTCAGAATTAAGAAATAAAACTTGAGATGCCAGCAGAACTAGTCTCTTCTCCTATTAAATGTTACTCCCATTTAAGTAAATGCTAAGCAAGCCTAAAAGCATATGTTTCTGTTTTCCTGATTGAAACACATTGCTAGCAAACTCAATACCAAGACAGGGTAAAATTCAAAAGTTACAGTACGATGGCAGAAGACTAGTTTCTGTTTATTTGAAGTTTGATATAGAACACATAATACAAAGAGAAAAAAGCAGCCCCCTATCTTTAGGAGTCATTTGCTAACTGTAACCTAAACTTCAAGAAAGAGAAAACCGCCCCCAACTTATTTAAAATGTGCTTGCTGTTGGTCAACTCTCTGGTGGAATATGTTGGCCGGAAAGTTTCTTCTCGCCAGAATTTTAAGCTCAGACATAGGGTTTCCCAATTTGCTAAAAAGTCATCTTTTCTCTTCCATTTCATTTCAATACACGAAATTAGGATTTGAAATTGATTACTGGGTATTAAGGTTTTAAAATGAAGAAACATTTAACAAAAATTGAGGGGAAAAGATGGCATTTTATTGAAACTGAGGTTAAATCGAGATGAAATTCGATGTTTGAGCTTAAAAATTCGGCAAAAGCTAACTTTCCAGTAAAAAGATTCTATTGGAAAGTTGACCACAGGGTACTTTGCAACGACTAGGAAAGGTGAGGGGATAATTTTCTCTTTTTTTGAAGTTTAGGGTGCAGTTTGCAAATGACTGCTAAGGATATGGTTATCTAGTTAGACATATACAACCACCATAAGACAGAAGCCCACAAGAATAAAGACTAGACTTCCATCTGTTCATTTTCCATAAGGGGGACAAATCTTATAAATTTCTAAAATAAGCTAAACTTGGTTGTGTGCTAATGTCACGATTTTACCTTTCTTTCTAAGGTTATGACTAATTAAAGCTCTGTGTTATTTGTACATATGATTTATAGCCAATAAATAAGTGAGAGCGTAGATTGACAGAAATCAAGTAAGAGGATATCCATAGTTTCCAAAGACCAGCATTTACCATGGAGATCAGCACATGAACACATATTTCTCTTAAAATAGTTGAAGACAGGAATGCCCTTCTGTTCATCATAAGATTTCTTCAATTTTAGAACCTTAATGATCCAATAAAATACTAAATATTCCCATTTATTCTTCACCAAGAGCTGATCTCCCAGTTTCACATTTTGTTCTATTTTCTAAGATCAACAACATAATATATTGCCATTTTTGTTGTTGAATGTGATAACTAATTTTCTTTATTGGTATCCATGTGTTTTTCAATTGTATTTATAGAACTTTTCCTGCCTCGGTAAAACCAAATCTTCAACTTTATGATAATTCGGAGTAATGCTGTTTAGAAAAAAACTACATTATGAGACGAGCCAAAAGAAAATTAATACAGGCGATTAATAATTATGTGACGACACAATCTCAAAGAATAATCTGGTAGAAAATTACCACAGGTGATGAAAATCCATATCTTTGCATGAAAACGTTATTCATCTGTCCATTCATGTAATTGACAGTCATCTGCATAGATATCAGAATAGCAAGTATGATAATGGTGAAAAGTAAGAATTAACCAACAAAACGATCAAACAAAGAAATTCTTCCATACTTCATCACTTTCACTAAGCTAAGCTTCTTCTAAGAGTATTTCTTTCCTCAAGTTCACTCAATTTTACTTCAGCTTCGCATCTTTAATTTTCCCATAGATAAGATATCAGTTTATAGTATATGCCTCGGCAAAAGGATTTTACATCCATCTGAAACCACTCCTCATTTTGTATAGCAGCAATAACGAGGGCCAATTAGTTACACCTCGAGTGTGACTTCTGACTCTAGAAAATATGAAAAAAAAATATTCTCAACAGTCACTATTTGGTTTACAGGGCAACGCCTAGGTAATTTTGTAGCCAAAAGATGGCAGAAAATGCTTGGTTTTCCAGCAAAGTAATTTTTTTATATTATTGCAAAACGAGCTCTTCACTTGATGAGAATTTAAAACGTACTTATACCTCATCTCCTTTTTTGACCTGCTGCCCGGCATTCACCATCACCTCAAGCATCCTGTCCTTGAAACGCCAGTGGAAGAAGCAATTTGGCTGAAAAGAATGATTCAACATATCTGCAGGCACAGAACAGGCGTATTACATTACTGAGATTTTGTTCATGGACAGCTTTTCCTCAACGTGTAAACTTACTCAAAACTGGGAGAAACTAAACAACAATCAAACTTGATTATTAAGCGATCAAACTAATGAAAATGGTAGTTTCTTAATTGATCCATCACCACATGGAGAACTAACACATACTCAAAAATAGGTTCGATAATCCTTTAGGATCTAGCTGGTGAGCTACTCTCAACTTTACATCATCTTAAAAAGCACATATTCTAAATATAAATACAAAATTGACAAATATATAATCACCAACATGTAACCCATCAACAAAGTAAAGTATACAAAGATGGTGACAAAAAGAATTGTTAAGAGAGGCTAACCGGCATAAGGAACAAGCATATTTGCATCTTGAACAAGGGCACCAATTCTTATCTGCTGGCTGATACATCGAGATTGTGCCATACTTAATGCCCACATAAATCTCTCTGGTTCAGGAGCAAGCCGTTTAATTTTAAGGGGCACGGCGGAGTGCTGACAGAATTATAGGATTAAAAAATTGGCAAAGGAGCTCAAAGCTTTGGAAAGTAAAGGAGGGAAATATAAAACAATGCTTGATACCCAATTTTTCTCCCAAAATTCTAAAGCTCGATGTTGCTGTTCTCTTACGGACGAAGCAAGATCCTGATCCTGCAGCTCCAAAAGGTCTTCCTGCAAATTGTCAATGTAGAGGGGAAAAAGTTATCTCAGGCAGCAAGAAAATATGATTACTAGCTAAAGGTTCAGCCAATCATATAGCCTGAGTATTTAGAAACGTGATAGCATAAAGGAAAATGTGAGAAAACTTTATTAAGCAGGACCCAGGTCTCAGTAGTTCAAGACATGAATGCAAGGTTTAGCTACTTCAAGATCTCAAAGAAATACGAAACTTCACACAAAAGGCTCATAGCACATTCTAGGTATTAAGACATAGTATAACATAAACTGAAGATCAACACCAACACATGTCATAAATAATCTCCAGTTTTGTACAGAAAATGCAAATTTTAAACAAGAATCTCATGTTTCTTAAACCTTGTGAGGCAGATCCCGAAATCTCGACCATACAATGTCACAGGTTCCTATGAAAGATTTTCTCTTTCCCAACATGAGTATGAGATACCAAAATCCAAGCATGTACCAGCTATACTAAGTTCATAAATTAAGTTCTACAAAAGCGTAATTAAGTTCTAACAGAAAATGAGTTAGTTCTATGGTACACCACTCCTAAATGCAATAGAAGCTGGCGTAGTTTCAAGTTGTTAACTGCAATTTCAAAAGTGGAATAGATTCTCAGGTTCGGGTTTCTGATTGCGTGGTGTAAAATTTAATTCAATTCAAGCAGCATGTAGAAGGAAAACCAGGGGGAAATGTCTTGTTTTGTCATAAGATTGTGAAATGTGGATAGAGGCACTATTATACCTTATCTCTGTAGTTGTACGTATTAAGAAGTTCAAAATAATAAATGCAGATTCAGACCTCTGTAGCTAGAAGCAAGCTAGTGCTTTCATCATCACTGGGTAAAAAGTCACCATACAGCTGCCAAAAGTTATCCTTGCAATCGAATGCGTATAATAGCAGACATGCTAACCTCAGGTCCCAATCTGTCTGATATAAACCATAAAAATATTACATACATACGGCACAACTATTACCAATACCAGATGGAAATGTGTATAACTAATAGGCAAAACACTCGTGAAAATAAAAATAACTTTCAAACACGGAAAAGTGGATGTCAGTTATTAACAAATGCAAAAAAAAATCCAAACACAAAAAATCATCAACGAGATCCATAATCTCCTAAACATTCCTACGCGGGTGAAGAATAACCACAGCATAAGATACATTGATATAACACATGGTTCGAGATATAAATAAAGGATGGCGAAGGAAAGCAGACATACCTCGGGATTGGTTGAGTTGATAATGTCGAATATAGGATGACCAATTGGTATAATATCCGGGAAAAACATCCAAGGAAGCTTCTGACTTATAGTCAACATCAACTCCAAAGGGATTTCCATAATCACCTGCACACGCCCAAAATGGAATACGCATTAGCAAGCACAGCATCGCAAAAACATGAAAACTAGTTTGATTGAACAGAAAAAAAAAAAAAAGCATTCGTGACGGACCCTGGCACGGCGGAGAGGCTGAATGTCTTTGGAGGCGTAGACGCCAAACCCGTCAGGCCCTTCTCTGAACTCAATCCCATAAGCCCTCATACTCCTAACATATCCTATCTTATAGAAATCCGGGTCCGCTGGCTCTAACTGTCGGCAATCCAAATAGCAAAATGTACAACAACCCAAATGATAGAATTATTAAAACATTACAGCAATGAACAATGATGATGAATAAGTAGTACTAACCTCATCAGCGGGGGTGGGTTGAGGGGGGGTAAGGGATTGAAAAAGAGGGAATGAATCAACAGAAGAAGAAGAAGCCTCCTCTGCTTCACTGGAGATTGACAAAGAGGCTTTGATGGGTCTGTAACTGTTTCTATTCTTCTTAAGTACATTATTAGGATTGATTAATAACGGAGGATGTACATTCCATTGTTGCTGCAAGATGAAAATTTTGTAAGAGTGATGTTGTCATAATCATCATTTGTAATGAATGTTAAAGTGAAAGAGCTGGTTAGGCTTACCTGGTAATTGAGGATGAAGTGACACGGTGGGAACTGAAGAACGGATATGGCCATTTTTGCAAAAAAGGTTTTGGTTTCAAGGAGAGAGGGTTTTATTACTTTTATTTAGCAGATGAAATGAAATGAAAGAAAGCGTCGTACACATCTATTCTATGTTTCAAAGTAAAGAAAGAAAACGTTATCCATCATCTTTTACTATCTTTTATATATTGAGAATCTTGTTTTTACTTACATGTGGCTAGTTTTTTTGTTTTTTTAACCAATACATGTGGGTAGTTGTAATACTAAATTAAGGGAGATGATATATACAGAGCAAAATCCCTCATTTTTTATGTTTACTATTATACCCCTTTTTATATTACTAATACATTCGTTTTCCTTTAATATCTTCTAATGATTAGCAGAATCTTTAAAACATAATTAAAACATTCCTCTTTCCAAATTAAAAAATGGAAAGATTATCTTCCTTTGATTAACAATAATTAATAACTCATGTAAATAAGTGACTTAGTAGAAACATAATTAAGTATTCACATGTATTTATGTTATAAAAATTTGTATATTAGCTTTAAGAACAAAAAAAAAATTAATAATGTTTTTAATTCGTTAAATATACTATTTTTCACATTGTTGGGCATACATACCGCTTGTACACCTATGTATCATTAATTCTCCAACTTTAATAATTTGCTTTGATAAATAATAAAAATAAAAGAAGAACATGTTGAATGTAATAAAAAATAAATATTCCAATTGGTAGTAGTAACCAGTGACCATGCAATTTGTAGTGCAACAACTAAGTTTCAAAAGAAAATTTCATAAGTGACCATCATCATCTATAGAATTACGTGAAAGGTGAAACAAAAACAGATATCAAAATGGTGATTAAACAAGAAGGTAATTTAGAATTGGTCATCAATTAATATACATATAAATTAACATGTGCGTTTAATAAACAATTTCATCTACTTTTCGACAAACTCCACCGAAAATTTTTGCTGGAATTTCTTATTTTTCAGATTATATGGTCATGAGAGTCAAATAAAAATTAAAAGTTTGAAGTAATATTAAAAAATTAGAGTAATTAATTATATTTTCATCAAGTAACTTATTTACATAAGTTATTATTGTCAATCAAAGGAAGATAATCTTTCCATTTCATAATTTAGGAAAATGGGTGCTTTAATTTTGTTTTAATGATTCTGCTAATCATTGGCAGATATTAAAGGGAAACAAATGTATTACTAATATAAAAAGGGGTATAATAGTAAACATCAACAATTTGCTCTGTATTGAGGGATTTTGCTCTGTATATATCATCTCCCCTAAATTAATAGTGTTTCTAAAATACTTCTAACTTCATTAATTGCTAAACTATTCAAAAGGATAAAATTGACTTTTACTGAGAGACCCACTTTCTCCATATTTCTGTATCTTCGCTAAACTTTCGTATCTATTATTATATTAAAGAGACCAGATTTTGTGTTTAAGGGGGCAGTTATTGTAGGATTTTTACACAAAATACCCTTGATTTTTCCAATCAATTTTGTGTCATAGAAAAGAGCAGGGGTACGTTGGTAAATAGCGATGTAATCTGGGTAGTTGTCGGTCTATTATTTTGGTTTTCCTAATTTATCCTTAAGATAGTAAAAGAATTTACAATGAATTAAAATAATAATATGTTTCAGATGGCACAAAGAGTTGCTAGTCCAGTTTCATATGACTTACCCCAGGCTTAGATGCAAATTGAATTCCATATTATTAATTATCAAAAGAAAAGGGAGTTGGATTACTTTGGTGTTCATGAAAAGAACTCGTTATAGACAAGGTGGGCCCAGTTACCCCAGTCTGAAATATAACATTAATGGGCTCAATAGACTCGAAATGGGCTGCTTCAAGCACAATATTAACTATCTATTTCACTAACTAAAAAGTGATTCACTGTCATTTATACAAAAAATATTATAGATTATAATCATTAATTTTTAGTAAACTTGAATAATATGAAAAGAGTTTACTGTCATTTATTTTAAGGAAAACGAATCCTTATTCAAATTGAGTATGATTTTAATAGTAAAAGAATTTACAACGAATTAATATAACAAACAATCTAGCACTTTAGGTCAATATTCAATAGATGAAGTAATGTTCCAATTTATCTAGTGGAAACCCACGTATAAGATTCTGAAATGATAAGGCTTGAATTATCCTAGGCCCAACAACAACAACAACAAAACATACAAATTTTAGAGTTTTGTTTTTTGGAAAGTAAAATACTAAAAAAATAGGGTATTACACGAACGGTTTTAATAGTTTTATTACTTGGGGACTAAGTAAGGTGTATTCAGATTGTGAAAAACCTAGTGTAAAAAGAATGGTTGAATTTAATTTGAAATCCATAGTACCAAAAGAGAGGTACAAAACCTGCCATTAGATAGTTTACGAAATACTATCAAATGGTGAAAAAATAAAAAGTAGACTATTTTAAAGCAGAGGGATGTATGAGTCATTGGATTATATCAGATTATCCTAGCACTTAAAACGTGATCGTACGAGGGAAGTAGAGGCCCTATGGTGATAATATCCTACGGATCAAACATGATAGTACGAGGAAAAGATAGAGGCCCTTAGGATGATGTTTTCATCTAGGGTGGCTAGATTTTATAAATAATTACAGAATATTTATGCATCTTCAACAATTATAATATCTTTTTTGGGTGAGCGAGAGAATAAAAAAAGGAAAAGAAAATGGAAAACAATGCTTGTCTTGAGGCTGGGAAAGTAGAACATCGAGACATAAAAAATCAGATCATGGTGTTGGGAGACATGTTTTTTGTTTTACAGAGTGGCATCTCACCTCAAGTGCCACTACCGCATGCCAACGTTCTGGCTGACTGCTGAAGCGGGTGCTATGAACCTCGTTGCGTTGCTTGCAATGATGACTAAAGCGACTCGCCTCCTCGGCCATCTGCCACCAAAAAACGGGACGCCACCTCTCGCAAAAAGGCTCTAGAATTTGGTGAAAAGCCGGTTTTATAAGAAGCCGAGTGGTGGTGCTCCCGTGGTCAAAACCATGGAGCAGCAGACAGAGAATGTCGAGGTTGCTCAAGGTGTGTTTCCAATTCACTCCAAGTTCTTGTTGGTACTCGGTGTCCTATCAGAATGGTGGTGTCCAGCCTCATTGCTTTCTCGTTCTTCTTTGGGACTCCTATATGGGTAATCCACGAGTACCTATGTGATTTCAAGCATAATAAACCGTAACTCGAACTGTCAGAGATTGTTTTGTAAGTGTTTGTTTGTTTGAGTTTAAGGTCTGTAAGTCGTATGTTGGGAAGTGGTTTTGTTGGTGTTTGTTTGTTTGTCTGAGTTTTAACCAATATCTTACTTACAAGACTATTTAGCTTTTTAGTTGTCACTTTATCTTCTTTTGTTACCCAAAAGACTTGTTTGGTTTGGTTTTATTGATGATGCTGATGATGATAGGTGTTGTATTGTCAGTTTTCTTATTCAGTTTTATTATATATGTTTTTTGTTTGTTAAACATTTCGTATTTCAATGTCTCAGACTCTATGCATTCGTTATCACAAAAATCTCATGGAGATAATATCATTTTATCCTACTTATCAAAATATTATAGTACAAGGGAATGATAAAGGCCCTAGGATAATATTTTCATCCTAGGGTGGCTAGATTCTATAAATAATTACAAAATGTTTCTGCATCTTCAACAACTATATTATCTTTTTTGGGTGAGCAAGAGAATAAAAAAAAGAAGAGAAAATTGAAAACAATGCTCGTCATGAGACTGAGAAGTAGAACTGAGAGACATAAGGAATCAGATCATGTTGTTGGGAAACATGTTTTTTGTTTTCCAGAGTAACATCTCACCTCAAGTGCCACTACCGCATGGCAACATTCTGGCTAGCTCCTGAAGCGGGTGCTCTGAACCTCGTTGTGTTGCTTGGAATGGTGAATAAAGCGACTTGCCTCCTCGGCCATCTGTCACCAAAAAACAGGATGTCATCTCTCGCAAAAAGGCTCTAGAATTAGTGATAAGCTGGTTTTATAAGAAGTCGAGTGGTGGTGCTCCAGTGGTCAAAACCATTGAGCGGCATACAGAGAATGTCGAAGCTGCTCAAGTTGCATTTTCGGTTCACTCCAAGTTCTGGTTGGTGTTCGATGTCCGTGTCTGTATGGTGGTGTTCAACCTCATCGCTTTCTCTTTCTTCTTTGGGACTCCTATATTGGTAATCCATGAGTACCCATGTGATTTCAAGCATAATAAACCGTAACTCGAATTGTCAGAGATTGTTTTGTAGGTGTTTATTTGTTGAGTTTAAGATCCGTAAGTCGTACGTTTGACAAGTAGTTTTGTTGGTGTTTGTTTGAGTTTTCACAAATGTCTTACTTACAAGACTATTTAGCTTTTTAGTTGTCGCTTTATGTTATTTTGTTACCTAAAAGACTTTTGTTTGGTTTGATTTTATTTGATGATGCTGATGATGATAGGTATTGTATCGTCAGTTTTCTTATTCAGTTTTACTATGTATGTTTTTGTTTGTTAAACGTTTTGTATTCCGATGTGTCGGTCTCTATGCATTCGTTATCATACAAATCTCAGGAAGATAATATCATTTTGTCCTACGTATCAAAATATTATCGTACAAGGGAATGATAGAGGTCCTGGGATAATGTTTTCATCCTAGGGTGGCTAGTTTCTATAAATATTTACAGATTGTTTCTTCATCTTCAACAACTATAATATCTTTTTTGGGGTGTGCGAGAGAATAAAAAAAGAAAAGAAAATGGAAAATAATGTTCGTCGTGAGACTGGAAAAGTAGAATTGAGAGACATAAGGAATTAGATCATCGTGTTGGGAAACATGTTTTTTGTTATCCATAGTGGCATCTCAGCTCAAGTGCCACTACCGCATGACAACGTTCTAGCTAGCTCCTGAAGCGGGTGCTCTGAACCTCGTTGTGTTGCTTGGAATGGTGAATAAAGCGACTTGCCTCCTCAACCATCAGTCACCAAAAATGGGACGCCACCTCTTGCAAAAAGGCTCTAGAATTAGGTGAAAACTGGTTTTATAAGAAGCTGAGTGGTGGTGCTCCCGTGGTCATAACCAGTGTTTTCAGAACCGGACCGGACATATAACCGGTGGCTTCAATGGTTACTAGTTTTACACGTTTGACCGGGTAAATCAGTAGTTGAACCGGTTTGACACACACACACACACACACACACATATATATATATATATATATATATATATATATATATGGGCAAAATGTATATATATCAACAATATTGGTTTCACATATTGATAAAATTATTTGAATATCTTCGCTTTTAGCTCAGGCAATGTTATGTCCATTATACTGGCTGGCACTACAATTTTGGGAAGTAACCGTACAGGAAATTAAAAAGAAAAAGTAGGCACCTTGTAGAACATATTAAAAACTGCAACGTAGCGTACACCGCTCGACTATTTTAGGCTTTACCAAATAGGATAGCTGTTTTTTTAAGAAATTTACATCAATTAACATTGACAGGAAAAAGGAAATAGGAAAGACTAACGGGAAGGGAAACATAAGTGATTGAGAACTAAAGCGTGCACCTTCCTTAATCCATTGAGAATTATAGCGATCATAAAATGGAAGGATAATATCAACAAAATCATTGTCTAGAAAGTGATTTGTCAGAATGTAATACAAAAAGAGAATGTAATACAAAAAGACAGAATATTGTCATATGCTTAAAACTCATAAAAAAGGCAAGAAATAAACACGCACAAAAAAAAACTTATAACGAAAATTTGGAATCCAATCTATTTCGGGAAAAAATCAAGTTATGAATTATAACCATACCATGCAGCCACTTTGGAAGCTCAATCATACGTTCAAAACCAAAGAATCGAGATCCCCGCCAGCCTCTGAACGACACTTGGAAGTGAAGAAGATGAATGTACAAAACCCTAGACAGTTCTAGGATGAATTGTATCCATTAGACCATTACCAATGCAAATTTCACAATCAACCATCAATAAAATATTGCAATTTCAAAAGTTAAATTAATAATCATACCTTAAAGCCATTTGAAGCAGAGTCATCCGCCATCATCCAGCCCAAAGTACGCTCCTTGCAGTCGGAAGGATTTAATTTGGGTATGAATCTTTTAATTTGTGTAATTTTACTTTTTTTTAAAAACAATTGAGGGGCGGCGGTCTGAAATCGGTAAAAATCGGTCCACCGGTTCCGGTTTTGGACCGGTTTTTTCCGGTTCAAAATGATTCGCGTCCTGACCCGGTTTAGCAGCCTAATCGGACTGGCCAAGGGTCCAGACACCGGTCGGACCGGTTCGACCGGCCGGTCCGGTTATGAAAACAGTGGTCATAACCATTGAGCAGCAGACGGAGAATATTGAGGCTGCTTAAGGTGCGTTTCCGGTTCACTCCAAGTTCTGGTTGGTATTCGATGTTCGTGTCTGTATGGTGGTGTTCAGCCTCATCGTTTTCTCGTTCTTCTTTGGGACACCTATATGGGTAATCCACGAGTACTAATGTGATATCAAGCATAATAAACTGTAACTCGAACTCTCAGATATTGTTTTGTAGGGGTTTGTTTGTTTGAGTTTAAGATCCGTAAGTCGTACGTTGGAGATGTAGTTTTGGTAGTGTTTGTTTGAGTTTATCAATGCTTACGTACAAGACTATTTAGCTTTTTCGTTGTCTCTTTATGTTCTTTTATTACCCAAAAAACTTTTGTTTGGTTTGGTTTTAGTTGATGATGCTGATGATGATAGGTGTTGTATCGTCAGTTTTCTTATTCAGTTTTATTATGTATATTTTTGTTTGTTAAACGTTTCGTATTATGATGTGTCATATTTTATCCAATCTTAATCATACAAATCCCATGGAGATAATATCAGATTATCCTACGTATCAAAACATGATCGTACGAGGGAAATATAAAGACCCAAAGTTGATATTTTCATCCTAGGCTGAGTAGATTCTATAAATAATTACCGAATGTTTCTGCATCTTCAACAACTATAATATCTTTTTTGGGGTGAGCAAGAGTACAAAGAAAAATGGAAAACAATGCTCGTCGTGAGATTAGAAAGTAGAAGTAAGAGATATAAGTAATCAAATCATCGTGTTGGAAAACATGTTTTTTATTTTTCAGAGTGGCATCTCACCTCATGTGCCACTCCCGAATGGTATTGTTTCGGTTAGCTGCTAAAGCGGGTGCTTTGAATCTCGTTGCGTTGCTTGCAATGGTGACTATAGCGACTCGCCACTTCGGCCATCTGCCACAAAAAAATGGGACACCACCTCTCGCAAAAAGGCTCTAGAATTAGATAAAAAGCAGGTTTTATAAGAAGTCGAGTGGTGGTGCTCCCATTGTCAAAAACCATTGTGCAGCAGACGAAGAATGTCAAGGCTATTCAAGGTGCGTTTCCGGTTCACTCCAAGTTCTGGTTGGTATTGGATGTCCGTGTCTATATGGTGGTGTTCAGCCTCATTGCTTTCTCGTTCTTTTTTCGGACTTCTATATGGGTAATCCACGAGTACCCATATGATATCAAGCATAATAAACTGTAACTCAAACTCTCAGAGATTGTTTTGTACGTGTTTGTTGGTTTGAGTTTAAGATCCGTAAGTCGTACGTTGGAGATGTGGTTTTGTTGGTGTTTGTTTGTTTGAGTTTATCAATGTCTTACTTACAAGACTATTTAGCTTTTCAGTTGTCGCTTTATGTTCTTTTGCTACCCAAAAACTTTAGTTTGGTTTAGTTTTAGTTGATGATGTTGATGATGATAGGTGTTGTATCGTCAGTTTTCTTATTCAGTTTTTTTATGTATGTTTTTGCTTGTTAAACGTTTCGTATTACGATGTGTCATATTTTATCCAATCTTAATCATACAAATCCCACGGAGATAATATCATATTACCTACGTATCAAAACATGATCGTACGAGGGAAAGATAAAGACCCAAAGTTGATATTTTCATCCTAGGAGATAATATGATTTTATCCTATTATGGTCAAAACTATTAAGCAGCAAACGGAGAATGTCGAGGCAGCTCAAGGTGCGTTTCTACTTCACTACAAGTTCTGGTTGGTATTCGATGTCCGTGTCTGTATGGTGGTGTTCAGCCTCATCGCTTTATCGTTCTTGTTTGGGACTCCTATATGGGTAATCCACGAGTACACATGTGATATCAAGCATAATAAACTGTAACTCGAACTGTCAGAGATTGTTTTGTAGGTGTTTGTTTGTTTGAGTTTAAGATACATAAGTCGTACATTTGAGAGGTGGTTTTGTTGGTTTTTGTTTGTTTGTTTGGTTTTATCAATGTCTTACTTACAAGACTATTTAGCTTTGTAGTTGTCTCTTTATGTTCTTTTGTTACCCCAAAAACTCATGTTTGGTTTGATTTTAGTTGATGATGATAGGTGTTGTATCGTCGATTTTCTTAGTCATTTTTATTATGTATGTTTTTGTTGGTTAAAGGTTTCGCATTCCGATGTGTCATATTTTATGCAATCTTAATCATACAAATCCCATGGAGATAATATCAAAGTATCATACATATCAAAATATTATCGTACAAGGAATGATAGAGGCCCTAGAATAATATTTTCGTCCTAGGGTGGCTATATTCTATAAATAATTACAAAATGTTTCTGCATCTTCAGCAACTATAATATCTTTTTTGGGGTGAGCGAGAGAATAAAATAAAGAAAAGAAAATGGAAAACAATGCTCATCATGAGGCTGGGAAAGTAGAACTAAGAGAAATAAGGAATCAGATCATCGTGTTAAGAAACATGTTTTTTGTTTTCTAGAGTGGCATCTCACCTCAAGTGCCACTACCGCATGACAACAATCTGGCTAGTTGCTAAAGCGGGTGCTTTGAACCTTGTTGCGTTGCTGGAAATGGTTACTAAAGCAACTCGCCTCATCGGCCATCTGTCACCAAAAAACGGGACGCCACCTCTCGCAAAAAGGCTCTAAAATTAGGTGAAAAGCTGGTTTTGTAAGAAGCCGAGTGGTGGTGCACCCGTGGTCAAAACAATTGAGCAGCATACAGAGAAAGTCGAGGCTGCTCAAGGTGCGTTTTCGGTTCATCCAAGTTCTTGTTGGTACTCAATGTCCTATCTGTATGGTGGTGTTCAGCCTCATCGCTTTCTCGTTCTTCTTTGGGACTCCTACATGGGTAATCCATGAGTACCCATGTGATTTCAAGCTTAATAAACCGTAACTCGAACTGTCAGATATTGTTTTGTAGAGTTTGTTTGTTTGAGTTTAAGATCTGTAAGTCGTACGTCTAAGAGGTTGTTTTGTTGGTGTTTGTTTGTTTTAGTTTTAACCAAAGTCTTACTTATAAGACTATTTAGTTATTCTATTGTCGCTTTATGTTCTTTTAGTAACCAAAAGACTTTTGTTGGGTTCATTTTTTGTTGATGATGTTGATGATGATAGGAGTTGTATCGTCAGATTTATTATGTTTGTTTTTATTTGTTGAATGTTTCATATTCAGATGTGTCTGACTCTATGCATTCGTTATCATACAAATCTCATGGAGATAATATCATTTTATCCTACGTATCAAAATATGATCGTACAAGGGAATGATAGAGGCCCTAGGATGATGTTTTTATCTTAGGAGGCCTAGATTCTATAAATAATTACAGAATGTTTCTGCATCTTCAACAACTTTGATATCTTTTTTGGGGTGAACGAAGAATAAAAAAATGGAAAACAATGCTGGTCGTGAGGCTGGGAAAGTAGAACTGGGACATAAGAAATCAGATCATGGTATTGGGAAACATGTCTTTTGTTTTTCAGAGTGGCATCTCACCTTGATAACATTTTGGTTATCTATTGAAGTCGGTGCTGTAAACCTCGTTGCGTTGCTTGCAATGGTGACTAAAGCGACTCGCCTTCTCGGCCATTTGTCAACAAAATAATGGGACGCCACCTCTCGCAAAATGGCTCTAGATTTAGGTGAAAAGTTGATTTTATAAGAAGCCAAATGGTGGTGCTCCCGTGGTCAAAACCATTGAGCAACAGACGAAGAAGGTCGTGGCTGCTCATGGTGCAATTTCTTTTTACTCCAAATTGTTGTTGGTGTTCGACGTCCGTGTCTGTATGGTGGTGTTCAGCCTCATCGCTTTCTCTTTCTTTTTGGGGACTGCTCTATGTGTAA
Organism: Misopates orontium; assembly: GCA_946800315.1. Lineage (NCBI taxonomy): Eukaryota > Viridiplantae > Streptophyta > Magnoliopsida > Lamiales > Plantaginaceae > Misopates > Misopates orontium. Next base: position 23,795,881 of record OX326946.1, read on the forward strand.
TCCATGAGTACCCATGCGATTTCAAGCATAATTAGCCGTAACTCGAACTGTTAGAGGTTGTTTTGTTGGTGTTTGTTTATTTGAGTTTAAGATCTATAAGTCGTACGTCTGAGAGGTTGTTTTGTTGTTGTTTGTTTGTTTGTTTGTTTGTTTTAGTTTTAACGAAAGTTTTACTTAGAAAGAGTATTTAGTTTTTCTGTTGTCGCTTTATGTTCTTTTAGTACCCAAAAGACTTTTGTTTGGTTTGTTTTTAGTTGATGTTGATGATGATAGGTGTTGTATTGTCAGTTTTCTTATTTAATTTTATTAGTTTTTTTTTTTGAACGTTTCGTATTTCGATGTGTCAGATTTTATGCATTGGTTAGGGTTGGAAATTTTGATGGGATATAAGGAATTTTTTTTGCCCATAAAATGAAGACGAGCTCAGTAAGCAAGTTACATTGCCATGTGTCATATTGGGGTGCTTGGATAGCCACAAAAAATGAATTTTGTGCCTTTGCCTTGCCCGCGTACTGTTGTGTACTATGGAGCCCCACAAGAATACAACTAGCAGTCAAGCATGTATTTAATGCAAATGTAAGTAACTGTCTACCAAGGAAAAATTATCAGGTGCAGCCACTGCATGATGACTTGGTACAACATGTGATGGAGATTAAATATAATTCCTAAATAGTAGGGCATTAACTTCTCCACACCTCATCCCAACCAATCATTTACATTAATAACCAACTAGTTGTACCACCTCTTTATACATCCATTGTACCTAATAATCTTTCACAAAAATGACTTGGCCTTTGCCGCTCAACTTCCTCTGTACAACTTACAGTTTTTTTTTTAATAACTAAACAACAACTTACTCGAGTTATTAAAAAATTCAACAAAAAGTGTGATGTCAATTTAATATGCTAAAACATTAGCCCTTTAACCATAAGATTTCTAACGTATCATAAGAATTATGATTATAGCTATTTAGGTACCTTTCATTAGTTAATCAAATAACTTGCATGGGAAAGAAAAGAAATAAATTAAATTCACATACTAGTGATCATTCGTGTAAATTCACATAGCTTGCATGGGGACCGCGTGTAAATTTCTCATTAGTGTAAAAATAATTTAATTTTAACGCATTCTCCTTTTTATAAAATTGAGTTTGTGATAAATACTTAATTGTTTGAAGGAATTTGAAACTAAACTTTTGGTGTATGTACCAAATACTAAAGCATTTAGATTCTCAATTTCTCTTACAATGTTGTATGTTCAAATAGAAACTACCATAAATATGGAAGTTTTGGATGTTGAGATTTGGTGGAAGAAACTCTGGCGAGTACGCGGCGGCGCTACGCTATATATGCCGATGGTTTTGGTATTGAACGGTGCTCGGCAATGATTGAAATCCGGTGCGCTGGTTTGTGTAATTGTGTGGTCTAGGTTTTACAATTATTGCGAATTGGGGGTAGATTTTTCAATTATCGCAAAGTGAGGGGGGGGGGGGGGGGTCAAGTTTTTGACTGTTTAAGATGAAATAAACCACCACCACTATTGCGGCAACCCCGGCCAGAAGAGCGATAATGAAAGAAAAAATCGTGAAGTATCAAGAACAGTGCATTTCTACAAAGTTTCTTTCTAGTGAAATATGACGGTGATTATCATTTCAATTCTAATGTTTATGACCTTTTCTTTGTTCTAATTCTTTAACTCTATTCTTTCAGTTTCTTGGTGGAAAATGGAAAGGGGCAAAGTGATAGACATTCAAGGGGGAGTGTTATAAACTTAATAGCTAAGAAAGGAATATTCTTCCCTACTAAGAAAGGAATATACTTCGCTATTAAAAAATGTGAATGTCTATCTAAATAGTTAATTGCAACCTCATTATGCAATTACGTTATTTGTAGAATAGCCCCTAACCTCTCCCTATAAATAGGGATTTCTCTCATTTTGTAACTAACACTTCTGAATACTTCTGATAAGCAATAAAATGGTACTCTTTCTCTGATATCTCTTTGTTGTTGTTATGTTATAATATTTCTGATTATTTTTCTAAACACGAACAATTTGGGAGTTATACAGTGAAATTGTGAGCAGGTATATTTTCAAACCCATCCTTCAAAACTTCACCTTTGCATTAGGAAAGAAATACTACTTTAGTTTCTTGTTGTTTCTTCATCAGTAACGTTATTTAAATATTTGATAGACTTCATGTTTTAATTGACTAGTTTCTTGCTTTAGTAGTACTCTAAACTTTAGAGTGTATGTACAAAATACTAAAGCATTTAGATTCTCAATGTTTTTCTTATGTTATGGATTTTCTTGAATTTGAAGTTGTTGTTTTTGTACTTATTTTTTCTTCTCCAACACTGACACATCGCTCAAAATGCTATATTGTGAAAGTTCCTTATTTTACCTAATGTAAATTGATTTTATTATTCTATCTTTTCTCCCTAAATTCATTTGGTAAATCATTTTATCAGCATTGGGTATACTTATGACATTTTCTTTAGATGATTAATTTTCGTCAAATTTGCAATTGACTAATTAAGTTTCTGATTTTTGAAATTGTTGCAGATCCTAAGTTTTGTAGTTGAAAAGTAGCAGAATACAAGTGTTGAAGAATTACGATTCACATGTTCATGTAAAAGTCCTGCTTAATATCCTACTCATTTTTCCTTACAATTACTTGGCCATAAGTTAGTTTAGAAACCTTAAAGAATACATTTGCTTGCTCTGTACACTTTATCCAAATTCCAGTGTTTTCAGAATCGGATCGGTCGTAGAATCGGTGACCTTACTGGTTAGTGGTTTTATTGGTTTAACCGGTTTAACCACGGGTTCAACCGGTATGATCAATGTATAGATTTATTATTTATTTAGTATTTTATTATCATATAAAAGAATATTATATATTTTATTTAGTTGATTTCAATTTTTAAATGAAAGAATTCAATTGAGAGTAATAGAATCGATATTTTTTGTATAAACACGTGTGTAGTATAAAAGTAAGAAAAGTCAAAACTACAAGTCAAAGAGAGTATTCTATTTAAAGTACGATTAAAATAAATTCAAAAAAGATATGCATAATTATAATTTGTAAGATTTTTGAAAACACTAAATAATAACCTTAAAAAGCTAATATTTAGGAAAACTAAAACAACTAAAAACACATTTTTATAAAAAGAGTACATATATGTTATTTTATAATAATATTAAAAATAAAAAAAGTAGAATTATTTTATAATATAACAAAAGTACACTTTAATTATGTATTGTATATATTAATATGTACATGTAACAACAAATGTGGTGTAGCTCAATTGGTTGGAGCACCGAAAGTTTCCTAGGAGGTCAAGGGTTCAATTCCTCTCCCTTGCAAAAAAATTAAATTTTAATATAAAAGCAAAAAAGCGGTTCAACCACTGGACCGGTTCATCAAATTAACCGGTTTTAAGCAGGTTTGACCTGTCCGCTCATTGACTGGTTCTGAAGTGCAAACCGGACCGCTCATTGACTGGTTCTGAAGTGCAAACCGGGCCGAACAAAGCACCAGACACTGGTTAAACCGGTCGGACCGGCCGGTCCGGTCCGGTTTTGAAAACAGTGATCTAAACAGTCAATTATTCTCTAAAATATGGAAAAATAGTTGTGCAATACAATAATATTATTCTTTAAAGTTTAAATATAGAATAGAATATAAAATATGCAAGCTACAATTTTTTTACACTAAGAAATACTTTTTCAAGCCTCAAGTCCATTCAAAAGTATAGTACGACTATCTTAGAAAATAGTGGAAATCAAATAAAGTGATGAAAACTAATGTATTTAGGTAGTGTTTGGTTGGGGGATCGTTTAATCTGTAGATTGATTAAAGTTGACATAAATTCAAGAATTAAAGTTATCCATAACTTTATACATGTGTTTGTTTAGCTTGTTAATTTTGCACTCAAAGGTATCTTCGTGATAATTTTTGTGCTTGGTTTGAATGTTGCCTGTAAGATTACACGTGAATTGACAATAATGCCCCTGAAGAGTTATATAAACATTCTGTAGTATAGGATATGTTATATACATATATGATGTTGTATTATATATATATATATATATATATATATATATATATATAAAATAAATATTAAATATTATATGATATAGATATTATTTTGTACTACTTATGCATATATATAAAATAATATAAATATTATATTATATAAGATGTGTAATAAAATCCAAAAATTAGATTATACAATATATATATATATATATATATATATATATATATATATATATAACAAATATTACATAGTACAAGATATATTATATATTATACATATTATGTTTTATATATACGGTATAATAATATTATCATAAGATATATTATATAACCTAAAGTATATTATATTACACATATATGTGGTAAATATATAAGAAATAATAAAGTATAATAATATGATGTAGTATAAACTATATTATGTTTTATTATTTATGCATATGTATATATATATAACGTATATATGGTATGTATGATATGTATAATATAGTAAAATAAACATTGTATAATACACGTATTTTATTACATATATATGGTATATTAATATTATACATTATAGAATATATTATATAACATAAATAATATATTATATTACACTCATATGTGGTAAATATATAACAAATTGTTTAGTATAATAATTATAATATACTAGTATAACATATTATATATAAATATGTTTTGCTACTTATACATATATATATATATACATATATATATATATATATATATTTAGTGTGTGTAACAATTGTCACATATACTGATATACCATATATATGTACATGCTCTTAAAAAACATATGATAAATATCATATAATATATTTTACACTATATAACATTTATTTTATTATATATTTTATTGTATGAATAAACCATATGTGTATATATATATATACATATATATACATACGTGTGTGTGTATAATACAACATTGTATATATACTACAATGTTGTATTATACACACACACGTATGTATATATATGTATATATATATATACACATATGGTTTATTCATACAATAAAATATATAATAAAATAAATGTTATATAGTGTAAAATATATTATATGATATTTATCATATGTTTTTTAAGAGCATGTACATATATATGGTATATCAGTATATGTGACAATTGTTACACACACTAAATATATATATATATATATATATATATATATATGTATGTATATATATTATACAATAAAAGTAATTATTGAAATTATTATTTTTATATATATTAAATTATTTTTATATATATTTTAATATATATATATATATATATATATATATATATATATATTGAAATTATTATTTTTATATATATTTTATTGAAATTATTACTTTTATATATATATATATATATTTATATAATATTTTAAAATTATGGTTAAAAAGTGCAACCATTTTGTTAAAACTAAGGGGCAAATCAGGAATTTCAAATGGTAAATTAATCTCACCAAACTGAGATAACTTAATCTTGGGGGGGGGGGGGGGGGGTGACACTAATTTGGTGGATTAAATGGCTACACTACCCCGCGGGCTGTCTCGCGTTTGGCATAAAGCCCTCTTGCACGAATCATGCGAACTATACGCTAGATGACGATGGATTGCGATTTTAATCTGTCCTCATCAATCCAATCAAACACTTCCTTACTGTTTTATTGCAGTATGGTTGGTGTCTAAGATCGAAAGGGAAAAAACAAAAAAGTTTCTAATTTTAAACTTCATAATATTAAGCTCTGATCTAATTTTCACGTCTAATCTTTTTATAATACTTTTAGTTATCCTATTTCTAGATCAAATTTTCACTCTCTTTCCACTATTAAGAGTATTTAGAAAAACAACAACACTCCATCATCTCCATTTTCACTAATAACCCGGCCCACATGGGGGATCGCGTGCAAATTTCTCTTTAGTGTAAAAATAATTCAATTTTAATGCATTCTCCTTTCTATAAAATTTAGCATATAATTTGTGAAAGTCTATGTGGACATACCTAATTGTTTGAAGGAATTTGAGGCTAAACTTTTGGTGTATGTACCAAATACTAAAGCATTTAGATTCTCAATTTTTTTCTCTTACAATGTTGTATGTTCAAATAGAAATTATCATAGTCATGGATGTTTTGGATATTGAGATTTGGTGGAAGAAACTATGGCAAGTACACAACGACGCTACTCTATATGGCGACGGTTTTGGTGTTAAACGCTGCTCGGCAATGATTGAAACCCGATGCGCGAGTTTGTGTAGTTGTGCAGTCCAAGATTTTACAATTATCGCGAAGTGGGGGTAGATTTTTCAATTATTGCTAAGTGGGGGGGGGGGGGGGTCAGTTTTTGATTTTTTTTTAGATAAAATAGACCACCATCCCCAATGTGGCAACTCTGGCCAGGAGAGCGATAATGAAAGAAAAAATTGCGAAGTAGCAAGAACATTGTTTGTGTAATTTACTAAAGCATTTAGATTCTCAATTTTTTTCTTATGTTGTGAATTTTCTTGAATTTGAAGTTATTGTTTTTGTACTTATCTTTCTTACTCCAACATTGAAGCATCACCCAAAATGCAATATTGGTTCAATATTTGCATGTAATGATGAAATCATGCGATGAAAGCTTTGGATCAATAACCAATTTCAAGATATCTAAATGCAGTAGAGAAAATTAAGTCTCACGACCAAGTAAACCTTGAGAATTTTTCACGCATACGAAATACGCCATGAATGGTAGCTCTTTTTAATTGAGTAAGCGCGTAGGATATGAAACTGATAGCTTTCACACATTGTGATGGTAGCTTTTTTCCAATAAATGAATTTTTTTGTTTGGCTCATTCATTCTTTGGCTTTTGCATGTGTCTGTTTTTAATGAAAATCTATGCAACACTTATTTTCTTTTGAGATAAGAAATTTTCATTATGTTTGAATCATGAGAGACTAGCAATTGTACAGAATCTGGAAGACCTACACACTCAAAGAAGAGAGCCAGAGAAGCCATTAGGACAAATTAGTAGAGAAACCGGTGAATACTTTTGGAGAAGAGTCTTGGAGTCGAACTTTGATGAAAATCAGAGAAGATATAAAAGAACGAAGATCAAAGTTGTGATTGAGTTGATATTCTCTAGTTATTAATACACTTGAATTGAGTTTTGTTGATTTGAATATTGCTTTTATTTCCGTAAGTTTTTTTTTTGTTGTAAATTAGCCCATCTACCTACCCTTATAAGCCGCATCAAATAAGATTATCCTTACCCTGTTCTAGATGATTTTATTTGTGCAACAAACAAGAGCTAAGGATTAGAAGGAGGAAGCAAAGAGCGAGATGAGTATAAATGGCTATGAATATACTCGAAATACCAATGAGAAAAGGCCACCAATGAGAAAAGGCCAAAGTGAGGGGGAGTAAAGAGATAGTAGTTGCATTTAGCCCATAAAGAATCTCAGTTTGGGGATGAAACTCTACAATAGATAGAGGGTTAGAGTTTGAAGTAAAAACGAGGATATGAGCAATTAAAATGAAAAATCCGCTTATACTAAAATAAAACCTAGTTGGCTTCAAATGTTTGAGCATGAGTTGATTGATCATTGTGCTATAGTGTAAATTATTTATATCAAATCTATTTGATCGAAGTTACATCATAAAGCTACCTTTTGAGTGATTCAAAGTTCTTTTCCAAGTCCGAATCTTGAAGATTGGTGGACAAATCGGTTCAACGAAGCATAGGGATGAAACTTTTGAGTGATTGATCAAGGCAAGGTGTATTAGTGAATGAGAGGGAATAATACAAAACAAAAGGTAGTTTCAGTTTGTGCACGAACAAAAGCTTTTTAGATTTTTGTATTTTCTTATTCTTTATGACATTCGAAAGAGGGATTCCACCACGACCAGCTACAAAAGTAAAATGCTTTTCAAGTTTGCTCTGTTGAGTCTTTTTGTCTTTTTCGTATTTTTTACTTAAGGACAAGCAAAGGGTAAGTTGGGTGGTGTTTGATGAGTACATTTTTTATACTTGTATTTGATGCACCAAAAGACTAATTTTGAGCTTGATTTTTGATTGTTTAAAGTATTTTTACTTGTTTTTTCTTATTCTGTTGTTTCAGAGTCATTATGGTGAAAAAAAGACAAGAAGAGGTCGAAAAATGAAACTCTGAGCAAAACATTCGAGCAGGGACGCGAAGGGAATGCGAAGAGAAGGATCGCATAACACATGTGATCGCTTAGAAGAGATGAAGAAGACATATGCAATCGCTTATGTCGGGATGATTTGAAGATGACACAACCCCAAAAACTTAGCCACCACATGCGAAAGGATACGCGATAGCATACGATCGCATCGACTAAAAAATTAGGTATTTAATGCTGAATTAAAGTCTGATACTTTCCAAGTCCAATGGGATATAAATAGACTAGGAACTCATGAAAAAAAAAAGTGTGATTCTTCGGGGGAGAAGAGTGCTTCTTTCATTTTTTGAGTGTATCTAGTATTTTTGGAGATTTTGGAGCCACACGAAGAACAAGAACAAGAGTCACGATTGAGTTGATGTTAAATCGTACTTGTAGTTTTGGGTTATAATTTATGTTTTGGATATTCTTAGTTATTTTAGTTTCGTACTTTTGTTTTGGACAAGATTATAGTTTTTTAGTTATTTTATTAAAGATATTGTTTATTTTTACATGTTCTTGTGCTTTTACTTTTAGGGACAAAAGCATTAAACCCCCTATACTTTACCCCCTGTTGCACTTTGCCCCCTATCCTTTTATTTTTGGCAACTTGCCCCCTGTACTATGGATAAATAAGCACTTTGCCCCCCGAATCATTTTTTCACCATTGGATTTGAACACGTGTTAGGATAATTTGCCGTTGGATTTGGACTCAGGGGGCAAAGTGCTTATTTATCCATAGTTCAGGGGGCAAGTTGCCAAAATTAAAAGGAAGGGGGGCAAAGTGCAATCAGGGGTATAGTATGAGGGGTTTAATGCTTTTATCCCTTTTATTATGAGTAGCGAAATACGTCGTGTCTGAGGCTATGAAAGTGTCCAAAGTTGTGATGATTATTTATTGATGATCCTGTGCGGAACAATTAACTTGATTTGATAACTTGATTTTATGCTTTTGTGTGCCTGATCAACACATGGATGTTTAGATTCTTATAACAGATTCGGACGAAGAACTCATAGTATTAGATCTCATAAGTTATACAAATCCATATGTCTTGTGATGTTTAGGTCTATAAATCAAGACGTAGGTGATTCATTAAGGTAAATGTGTGTCGAGCTATGATGCACGAACACGGACACGACACGACACGGACATGGCGACACAGATTTTCTAAAATTACAAGACACGACACGTTGGCGACACGACTGTATTTTTTATATTAAAGTATAGAAGACATCATCATAATATGCACAAATAACATTATCAGGTTCAATTATAGAATCAAACCAAACATATTTACACTCAAAACCAAGTAACCAACTACCACAAGTTCAAATAAAATAGTCATTAAAGTTTAAGTCATAAAGTTCAAGCATTAAATACAAAGACATATATCAAATGACAAAACAAAGTGTTATACCATACTCACATAAAATCTTTAAATAGGATATTAGTGCCACGACTATAGGAAAAGACGAATTTTTTTTGCCCGTCCTTGTTGTTTGCGCAAAGAGAAATGCAGTAAACTTATTCGTGAGATTTGATTGGGAAAAAAGTTATCATTTATGCATTTTTACTACTTAATTATTTAACTTTTAAAGTCTAATGTTTGATTCTTCTAATATCTTTATCTATATATTTTAAGAAATTTAAATTTTAACCATAAAAAAAAATTAAAAACTACAATATCAGCTCAAAAAGTGTCCAGGCGTGTCGGACACATCCTTAAAACATGTCCGACACAATGTCCCTTTTCTTTTTCTTTTATTTTTATTAAGATACGCCACATGTTGGAGGAGTGTTGGTGTCGTGTCGGGGTGTCGGACACGACGCAAAGAAATTTTTCGAAGTGTCGGGGCATCATAGGTGTGGAGGAACATAGTACACATAGTACTATCCAAGTTACAGAGCAGAGATCCCAAAATTATAGGAACACCTCATAGTTTAGTATACCTCACACATGAATGGATCATAATCGATCACAACAATGGCTTGTCTATGAACCTTCGAACATATCTATCTAGAGAAACCTAGTTCTTGACAATAACACTAGTTTATTGTTGAATTAAATCTGTGTTTTTATGTTTTTTTAGTTATTAATCATTTTAATCAAAATCCCTATTTGCTTATTTCATTTATTTAGCGTGAGTGTGAAAGGTGACAACTTTGCATTCGTTAGTGGGTATTAAAACACAAATAGATAGAAATAGTTGAAAACAAACAAAACACTCTCGTGGGATCGATATTTGAGGATCGTAATCATGCTTTCCTTTATTATTGCTACCTGTACATTTTCGGTAAAGTATCGTTGTCTACTTTTGGACGATCAACTACAAAGCATGTCCTCAAAAAATCTAAGAATTAGAGATACTCAGGGTCTCACATAATGTATGTTCAAGTTAAGAAAAATAATCGTGTTAAAGACTGAATTTCTAGCTCAAACACTTTTTATCGTAGTTTGCCTTTGAATACATATCTACACAGACACACACATTCGAGACTGATACACATCAGCCTCCAATACTTGACATATTTCGATATGGCAACAAGCGGCCCCGAAACCTTTAGATACTGCAGAGGCAGTAGTAGATCTGATTGAGTTAAGGCATATTTGACATAGTTTAAAGTCGTCATCAAAGTAGAAAATTTCGATCTCCCCATGGTATAAATTACATGACCAAATTTATTGGTAGTTTGTTAATTTACCCATGTCACACACATTGGAGACTGATACATGATGCCTCCAATACCGACATATTTCGAGATGGCAACAAGCAGCCCCGAAACCCTTAGATACTGCAGAGGCAGTAGCAGATCTGATTGAGTTAAGGCATGTTTGGCATCGTTTAAAGTCGTCATCAAAGTAGAAAATTTCAATATCCCCATGGTATAAATACATGACCAAATTTATTGGTAGTGATTTATATAATCGATACAAAAAAAGTTCTAAGAGTATAATTAGGTTGTATATGCTCAATTAGAAAGAGATAAAGATTCATGGTAGATTTAAGATAATAGTACTACTCTTCAGTACATGTGGACTGACGAGTTCTATAAGTTATGGAAAGAATATTAATACAACTCAAAGATATCGCACAATGTATAATTCTCAACATTTATGATGTTTCAAAACGCCATAAGTAAGACCAAAGGAGTACCATGGGGTTGAAATGAAAGATCGCAGACAAAAGGGTGGATTATACAGACTATACGTGAGGAATAGGTAAATTACACAGACTACCCTTGTGACATGGGTAAATTACACAAACTACCCTTGGGTATGGATAAATTACACAAAACACCTCATATTTGAACACAAACTATCTTTATATTATGTTTGAAATTATAATTAACACAATATGATGTTCAAACTAACACAAAAGATGAGGTTTAGCCAAAAAATTACTTGAATTTTGCTGAAACATTTCAACTTTTTTGATATTTTGGTATTGATAGCCAACTAGCTGTTTTTTCTTTCAAATTCCGTAATACTATATATTGTGTCCAATTTTATTTTTTTATTTTATTTTATAATTATCAATATTTTAGTTTTAAGGTATTATGTCCAGTTGTCCACAAACCTAGTTACATATTGGACATGTGTTGGATTAAGTTATAGAATAAGTATGATCTTCGGGGCTACGGAGAGTGGTAAGAGAGGCAGAGGGGAATTTTCTTTAAAGTCAAAAGTGCATGACAACAAGATTTCTCAAAGACGACTTCACATGTTGCCCTTTTACTATTTTCATAGAATTTTGCCAAAAATTATTAATTTCATCACATATATAGATTTGTGAAATATACATCCAACGTACCTTTGGGGTTGAGGATATTATTAGGTCCAACCATTGTATGATGATGTGGTACAACGAAAGGTTAAGATTAAAATCTAATTCTTAAATTATTCTCCACACCTCAATGCCAATCATGCATTCAGACTAACAGCCCAATTGCTGCACCACCTCATCGTGCAACTGCTACACCTAATAACTTTTTCAGGTTTAAGGCTTCCCATGCGAATGAAAAACAATACTCTTCTCTAAGAAAAATGTAGTTTTATTAAAACCAGACTTGACCGGACGATTGAACCGGTTTAACCAGTGACCTGACCCTTTTTCGGTCCGATTGGCCATGTACAACTAGTGAATTAGAAAACTAATTTGAACTTATCAAAATCGGCCCAAAACTAAGAATTGCTGATCGATTTTCTGGGTTTGAACTACTACGTCTTTTTTAAAAAAAAATTGAAATTGAAAAATAGCCCTGAATCTAAATAGAAACTGGCTTACATCTTGCTTCTTGCTCCTCAATTCAATAAAAATGCAAAATTAAAGATAGTACAACCCTACCTTCTCCCCACCCCTTCCTACTCTCTCTCAAAAGAGGTGCCTTTTGGCGACTGTAAGGGATGAGAAACATATGAAATCTTGAATCTTTTTCACCTAAGATGTTCGATTTACAAAATATTGTCGTTATCCTAGGGTTTGGGGAACCCGTGATCACAAGCGACGATAGTGTTGGTGGAATTGAAAAAAATGGCTGGAAAGTTGAATCGATGGTGGTCATATTCTTTGGGGCTGGAAGATGAAAGTTTCCTGCTACTTTTTGGCAATTTGGGAGGGGAAGAAGATGAGGTGGCGGTCGGTGAGGGGAAAGAGGAAGAAGATGAACCCTTTTATTTTTATTTTTTATTCTTTCCTTAGATTCTAATATAACTTACAAAACATATTCTAAGAATACAAAATTCAGATTTGCTATGTTAAATTACTAGATATATAATAAATGTCCTGAAAACTTTTAAAAAAATAGTAATTGTGCACTTTAATTCATCTTATATAACAAGTAAACCGATCCACAAGATTAACTATGAGACTTTAGTTATAAAAAAAGAATAGACTCAATACGAATAAAAATATATTTTTAGAGGTTTTTGTAAAGGACAAAAATGATGTTTTGCACCCAGTCAAAGTAAAACTAGGTTTGGTTGTAGTGTACTAATAAAGTAATAAAAATAACATATGGAGTTTTTTTGCCAATTAGTTGTTTTGACAATTTTACATTTTTGAGACATATATTTTAAAATTATTGTGAATTGTGATGAAATGTATATATATTTTTAGTATGAAACTACAAATAGTTTGAGAATGTTATAAACGTGTGTTTGCTTTCGGTGTCTTTTAGTAGCCCAAGTATCAGTGTTCACATTAAAAGTCCACATAACTCATTCACTATTATGTTTGCTTTGAATAGGTTATGACCCAATTAAAACATATTATATAGAGTTTGATTTGAGTAATTCGTATCCTAATTTGTGTTTATAGACCAAAAAAAACCTTAAATAGTGTTCTTATCATACGTCTTATAACATTAATATTTTACGAACATGAATGGGTTAATCACGAAAAAAATATGGAACTCAAGACATCCAAATTCACATCGAAATTGTGTATTAACCCTAATCTAAACTATTATCCATAATCCGTAAACTAAGAAATGTGCGGAATGAAGGAAGAAATTTACCCAACAATGTCAGAATGGAGGAAGAAATTATAATATATAAAGAGGGGGGAGAAAAGTGAGGAGGGAAGCCTAAATATTTTTTCAGATTGAGAATTACAATTCAAGGGAAATTTGTCTTTAGAAATTGAATAGTAAGGACAATGGCGTGATTTTATCAGTGTTTTCAGAACCGGATCGGGCACTGAACCGGTGCCGGTACCGGTTCAAGGTTCAAACCGGTTTAATCGGTCGAACCACTGGTTCAAACCGGTATGTATATATATATATATATATATATATATATATATATATTATATTATATTAGTTTATATATTAATTACAAATAATTATATAATATAACGTAAGAGAAAGCTGGGAAGGGCGGCGACGGCGATGGCGACGGCTTGGGATAAGGGGAGGGGCGGCGACGACCACGGCTGGGATTAGGGAGGGCGGCGACGGCAATAACCTTTCCCTCTTCTTCAACTCAATCGCCTCCTTCTCCCCGATCCCCACCAACACCATCGAATTGCTCCGTCATCAATCGCCACAACAACCTTGCCGTCTGCCACAACTCCCCCGCGAGACGGAGGCGATGGCGGCGGCGATCCCAGTGGCAAGCGGGGGCGGCGAGATTCCTTTTTGTTGCTGCACGATTTTGGGGGGGTGTTTTTGTTAGGGTTGCTGCGCGATTTGGGGGGGAGGGTGTTTTTGTTAGGGCTGAAATTTTTTTGGGGTTGATATGTAATTAACTTTTTTTTAAACCGGGTTGATCACCGGTTGAACCCGGTTAAACCGGTGAAAACGCCGGTTCAACCCAGCCACAGTAAAAAACGGTTCAAGGGGTGTAACTGGACCGGCTTCGCGACCGGGTCGCGGTCGGACCTGCCGGGCCGGTCCAGTTTTAATAACCCTGGATTTTATAGTTAATTCTAATCTAAGTATTATTGATTGAGGGAGGAGAAGTTCAACTAATAATATGTCAATAACCCAAGCCATGTAAGATTAGTTTATTAATACTCAGTTAAAGCAAACTAAAGACAAGAACTAATAACTATTTTAATGGAGAGATATACCCCAAAGCAAACGTGTCCTAAATAAATAATATACAACACATTTGATGACTGTTTACTTTTCATACCTTGCGAACCACTAGTTAGACCGGTTCAATCCATAGAACATGCAGTCCGTAAGATTGTCGGTTTGATGACCACTCCAATTTTAAGAACGCTAGTAAAATGTCAATTGATAAAACTCAATTTTTCCGTAGAAAATGTTATTTTGTTATTCGTAAATAAAACATATATTCGGTAAATAAGTCGAGGAAGAAAAGTAATTGGTGAGGCCTAAAGATGTTAACTGGGTCGTGCCAATTCGGCACGGCACGGCCCAGCTCGCCAAAAAGACGGCCCGGCACGCCTATTTTGTGTGTCGGGCCATGCGGGCCAGTCAAATGCGTGCATGGGCCGGTCCGGCCCGGCACGCATTTGACCCGCTAAATAGTGGGCCACACGGGCCACCCCCTTTTATTTTTTTTAAATTTTTCTTTTTTAACCTGAATTGCTGACCCACCAAAATGGTGCAATTTGCACCATTTGAATAACAGCTACAATTCAAAACGGTCCAATTTCTCTGAAATTGGACCGTTCTGAATGACTGAATTCAATCAAATCAAGCGCCTGAAAATTTCAGGCGCCAATTTTCCCCTTTTTTTTTTTTTTTTTTAAAAAAAAAAAGATAAATTTAAAATACTATAAATACCCCCCTACTTCTTCTAACTTTTCCCACTTTCAATCATCCAATTCTATTTTATCTCTTCTCTCTATCCAAAATCCACATAATCATAGATGTTTTATTACTTAGTGTTTTATTTAAATTACTAGTTTTTTTATAAAATTAAAAAACTATAAATACCCCCTACCTCTTCTATTTTTTCCCACTTTCAATCATCCAAATTCTATTTTATTTCTTCTCTCTATCAAAAATCTACATAATCCTAAATATTTTATTACTTAGTGTTTTATTTAAATTACTAGTATTTCATATCCTCTTCAAATTCTTTCTACACAATATATTCGTTTTATTTTCTATTATGGCGAATGAAGAAAATCGTCGTGGCCAATCCGTCCCACCTTTTCCCGGTATTAATGAAATGCCACCACAATTCTTATTTCCAATAGGTGGAGTTCCAAGTACCGATCCGTATCCGCAACACCGTGCTAATGCATCATATGAAGATTCACTTTTTGTGGACACGGGCAATATTCAACCCGTGACCTCACAAGAGTTCGTTCACAATTTTAATATGGGCATTGGATTTTTGGCAATGGATACGCAATTAGGAATCGGGCAATACGTAGGCAATTATCAACAAGAACATCATTTTGGGCCCGGTTTTGGCCCTTCCAACTACAATGCCGGCCCTTCCAACTACAATGAGGGCCATACGTCGGCAAACATGGCGTAGGGCAACCCGACCGGTGGCGCTTCAACGGGCGGGGGCTCGGACGATGAAACAACGGAAGGAGAACATGAAGAAATGGACGAAGAAATGGGTGAAGAAGAAAATTCCCGATACTCGAGTCGAGCAAATGGGCCATGCCACAACCTCAACTCGACCAAGAAAGAAGAAATCAACGGTATGGAAATTTTTTTCGAAAGTGACTGGTTCTAACTGGGCTCATTGTTTACTTTGTAAGACAAGATATTCTCACAAAATATCAAGCGGGACGGGCACACTAACGAGACATTTGGAGGGAGAACATAAAGACCGCGAAGTGAATGGGCCGGAAATGCAACGACAACTAGACGGTACTATGACACCGTGGAGGTATGACAAAGCTTACATGCGTATTTGTTTTGCTCAATTTATAGTTCAAAATGAGTTGCCCTTTAGTTTTGCACAAAATGAATTGTTTGAAAATTTTATACAAAAAGCTGTGCAATATAAATTTAAGAAAGTCTCTAGGGGTACTTGTTTTAAGGATGGTGTTAAACAATATAAGAACGATATTATAGAATTAAAAAATGAGTTTAGAAATTTTAATGGTAGAATCTCTTTGACTTCTGATTTGTGGCAAGGTAGTGGATCCATTCATTTTAGTTGCATTACCGCACATTGGATAGATAAAGATTGGGTTATGCGTAAAAGAATTATTGAATTTGCACAATTAGACTCGCCTCACGCCGGGGATTTGATACGCGATGCCACATTATCCGCTTTAGATTATTGGGGTATTACAGATAAAATTTTAAGCATTTCTTTAGATAATGCTAGTAACAATGTAAATGCTATAAAGTCACTCAAACCGGCAATGAATCTTATGCTCGACGGTCAATTATTTCATGTTAGATGCATATGTCATATTTTGCATTTATGTGTTAAAGATGGACTATCAGTGTTAATTGAGTCAATTCATAGAATTAGAGTTTGTTTATCTCACATTAACGGTTATCCTAGTAGAGTACAACAATTTAATGTTGTGTGTGCAACCCACGGCATGCCCGTTAAACATATTTATCTTGATGTACCACATAGATGGAGCGCTACATATAGAATGTTAATTGAGGCCCAACCATATAAAGATCCAATTACTTTTTTTTGTCACCGAGCACTTGGCCCAACTTCTGTTTTTGCCAACGATTGGGAAGTCTGTGATATACTTGTTCCATATTTAGCGGTTTTTTCAAAGTTTACGGATATTATGTTTTCATGTTATACTCCTACATCGAACATGATGTTATTGTATATGGTTTCTGTTGTCAAATTATTCCGTGATCATAGAGAACATGCAACTTTGAAACCAATCATAACAGAAATGGAAAAGAAATGGGTAAAGTATTATAAGAAAGTTCCTAATATTTGTATTTTATCTAGTTGCTTAGACACACGTGTTAGATTAAGTGGAACTATACGACTATTAGAACTATATCATGCGGCTTTAAACAATGAATTTGATTCTAACACATAACGTTTTAGAATATTAAATATGCTTTATCGTTTACATGACATGTATGCTCCATCTGTTGAAATGGAAGAATCTCCTACTAATGCTTCTAGAGGTAGTGGTTTTACTATTTTTGACGAATTGTTGTCAAGCCAACAATCTAACCAATCAAGTACAGGAAATTATAGTGAAATCAACTTATTTTTTCAAAAAGGACCTCAAAAAGTGGACAAAAAATTTGACATACTAAAATGGTGGAAACAAAACGAGCCAGTAACCCCTGTCTTGGCTCGTATTGCCAAAGACTTACTTAGTTTGCAGATGTCTACAGTTGCATCGGAGCGTGCTTTTAGTGCAGGTCATCGTGTGCTTACGGACGCAAGAAACAGATTGAAACCGGATAGTGTAAAGTTTTGCATGATTTGGAAAGACATGCTCGACCAACAATACAGAGAAAAAAATTTGAGGAAGGTTGAAACGGTCTTGGGAACGAATGAAGATGACGATAATGAAGACGCAACCATGCCATATGATTTTACAAATATCCACTAAATTGAACATTTGCAAGTTGCAACATATTTTTTTTAGTTAACCTTTTATGTTTTTTTTAATGATTTTATTTTGAAGTTCACTTTTTATGTTTTTTTGTTTAGCTCAATTTATAGCCCTTTTAATGCTAAAATTTATCCCTTTTTATTTCTAAGTTCACATTTTTTGTATTTTTTGGTAGAATACAATTGTTAGTTTACCTCTTTTTATAAAAGTTTGCTAGTTAGTACTTAGTTTAATTATAAATCATCAATGTTAAATTGTAAAATTCTCTTCTTTTTACAAGAATTCAATGAAGAAAGTCTTTTTTTTTAAAATATTTGTGCACAAGTTGTTCCAGCATTTTTATTTTTTTCCAACAACTTTTTTCCATGTTATTACTTAATATTAAGTAAAAAACAAAAAAAAAATATACAATTGGGCCGTGCTGGGCCGAATTGGCGCGAATCTGGCCCAGCACGGCACGGCCCGCGTTGCCACAGCCCAGGCACGGCCCGGCACGCCTAGCTCGCGAGCCAGGCGAATCCAGCCCGGCACAGCCCAATAGCCATCTTTAGTGAGGCCCAGTCTGCACCTTTATTGGACCATACAAAGGAATTGCGTCCTAATATAATAGTTGCTGAAATCAGAAAACTATTATTATTATTAATTAACAATAAAAGAGTGAAAGAAGAGATAGAAAACTGAAAACCCCAAATTTTCAATCTATTGAATTTGATCGAAAAATGAGCGGTGAATCGAAATCGTTTTTGAGGGAGCACTGGGAAGGATTCAAGGAATTTTGGTGTGAGAGGTTTTCGTTTCTGGAGAATTATTCAAGATTCCTGGATCCTGATAAGCCGCTGCCTACCCATTGGGGTTCGTCTGATGTTGAAGCCTTCGTTCAATCTGACCCCATCCATGGACCCACTGTAAGATAAACCCTCTCTCTCTCTCTCTCTTCTCGTAGATTACATCTGGGTTTTTGTTTTTATTTACTGGGAATTTGGTGATCTGTTTAGAGAGAGAAAACAAAAAAATTAATAGTGATTTTGATGAATTTTTGAATTGCATTCTTGATTTCATCAGACTTCTCTTAGCGAGTCAAATTCGTGTTTTGTTCGTCTTGTTTGGGTTGATTTTAGGTGTAATATTCTCAGTCATCGTCAACCTTAACGGTGTGTTAGATGCAATTGATGAGTATAATTTTCTACTATGTTTTAATTGTTGAACCAGATTATGTTATTTCAAAAATAGTAACAACTAAACTCAAAAGCCTAGATTGATGCTTTATAGTTTCACCATTTAATTCAGCTAACAGTTCCTCTTTTCAAACCATGGTGGTAAGTTATGAAAGAAGGGAAAGGAGGTGTTGACCCGCTTTTAAACTGTGCTTGCCTGCATGAGTAATGTATGTTTTGTTAGCCCGTTCCCTCTGGATAATTGGGTTCATGTTATACTCACAAGTTGGATATTCAAGGCATTCATGAATGTCTAATATTTATCCTTGGAACTTTGATTTTTAAGCTTTTTTCCGTTTGATCATCTTCTTAACACTTATTGTAACAGTCTGTTTCTCCTGTTTCCAGCTGAAGACTACGCGGAAAGTAGCTAACTTTGGTGCTGTAGGTGCTGCTGTTGGAGCTGTCTCAACTGCTGCTTTGGTTTTTAAGTGGTCCAAGAGTCCTCATGGTATGTTTTTGTTTTGTTGTCTAGGCTCTTCCACTATCCCTATTCAAGCATATCGGGTTTTGAGTGTATTTTGGCTTCGTTAAAGTTGTTATTTGTCTGTGGCACAATGCATGTTTCCCTGTCTCATCTACGTTATAGAATGAAGTTTGCTGTTTTTTTCTAGCCTTCAGGTATGTTGAAGCTGAATTTCACAAGTTCCTTTGTATGTGGTTATTGCAGCTATCTGACTATCGCCATTATATCATTAGTATGAACAGGAAATAGCTGCGAAAACTACTGCTTTTGAAACTGAGCCATATTTCCTTTCATCTTAACTGCCTCTGTAATTTTATGACGTAGAACTGTCAAAATCCCCTTCTCTATTGATGTTACCATTAGTAGTTAATCCTTTTTTGCTTGTGCCTCTTACTTTAATTCCTTTATATAAGCATATATATATATATATATATATATATGTACATATATATATATATATATATATATATATATATATATATATATATGGTCCCAAATAAAGACTCTTGCTGAGTGCAACAGCAAGCAGTTTTGAATCAAAAAAACGTAGTCTTTCATCTGATCAGAAAGACAACCTCTCTCACTTTATAAGAGATGATACAAGGAAACATGAGTCTTAATTGTTTAGATAAGTATTAGCTTAAATATTTTATATCGGTATTTTTTTGATGCAACGAATTTTGGCAAATTGCAGCCTGATTGGGTTCTAAATCTGCAGAGACTTTCCCTTCTGTGGAAGGAAAATTAGCTTTGTGCGTGTTCCCATGCCGTAGAATTTCTGCTGCAAAAGTATTTTGCGTTTAGTTATTTTTTTTCTTGTGTATAGAAAATGCATGTTGGGGTTTATGTTTCTCCTTCACTACATACCAGATATAGATATACATCTGTGCAGTGTATGAATGCTTCTTCTCTCAGGCAAAAAATGATTGCTTCATTATTCTCTTTTCATTTTATTAACCATGATTTATATTTCCGTCTGGTAACCAACCTAGTTGTTGCTCTTTGATGGATTGCATGGTTAAATGGTTGTGTAGTTTTTTCTTCATTAGAGAAACATATTTGGTAAAGCCATAACATTTGCATGGTGGTGGCTCTCATGGTAATGATACTGATTATATCAGTTACCATGGGATGATCACTCTTTATCTTTATCTGTTGTTTTCTCAAATTTCATGTTCTTGCAGGCCATTCATACATTGGCTGTCTTACATAGTTTGTTTCTGGAACATTATGCTGGAATACTTCAGTATATTATCGGAAATGTAAAGAAAAAAGAATAATTATTCTTGCCGCTGTTCATTTTATGTGTGTCAAGTAACAAAGTTTGGATTTATTCTAAAGTGAAAATGTCAACATCAAGTATTTATTAGGCAAGAAGTGTGATACACTCATTTAGGTTCTAGATAGTCATTAGTGAGAGCATTTTGTAAATTAAACTGAAGCCCTTCTCATTCAGACTTATTTGCTTTTGATGATACACTTGGGGTGTTAAGGAAGGAAAGTTATATGCATTCTAACTATAAGCTTCCCTTCAAAGCCATAAATGGTGGTAGTCACAAAGCTGGTTGCTTTTCTTCTTCATATAGAACTAGGGATTAAAATTTTCCGTCCACTGTGTTCTGAATATGCACTGACCATGAAATTGATGTAATAATTATTCACCACTGTTACCCTTTCAAAATCTCCCACTTTGCTACGGAATTGCAGAGAACTGTCCAAGCCAGTTTTGTAGGTTTTTCAGAGTTTTATGTGTTTGTGCATCATAAATATCGTCGCTTGGTACTGATTGGAGTTGTCCTCATTTTGCAAGTGCATCCTTTTTTTATATATTTACTCCTTCCTTTTGTTTCCCGGGAATTTTATTAATCTGAATATTGTTAGTGGTGGCGCCTCAGATGCTTCTGTGTCATTATTTATCTTAACTTGTGCACTATTCGAAGATGAAAGCTAACTTCAGCTTATTATACTACACATTAGCAGCAGTCAGCAGACAATTGCTCTCCTACCCTCCTCCACCCAATCTTCTCAATAAAATGATTTCAAATCACTATGTTGTTATATGTGCATAATTGCATAACTTGTATAAAAGAAAATATACCGGTCCTGTTCAGCAGTAGGATAATAACTGCTAGAGTTGAAAATGGTATACAACTGAATCTTGCTGAAAACTTGTTATTGAGAAGCCTAAGATGCCAAGATGGTAATCGACTTAATAATCTCTATTGTTTTGGCAGGTGCTGCACTATCTTTTGCTTTTGGGGCCGCAGTAGGTGGCACTTATGGACTGGAAATCGGTAGCCACTGGTACCAGCTGTATAGGCTGGATCCAATGGCTTCGCAGGTTAAATTTTACGAGTGGCTGCAGAACAGAGCTGCAGGAAAGGCTTAATAAATTGGCTACTGCTAAACTTCCGTTTTCAGCAACAATAATAGTTCGTCGTGATTGAAATTTTAGTTGCGACGCAGGGACTTGTTCTTTTCTTTCTTTTTTCTGGGGTTTGTATTTGTATTTTGGATTTCTTTTGTGCTTTCATGTTTCCCTACAGATGAAGACCAAAACTTTTTGAGTTTTATAGTAAATTGATTGACTCATAAGTAAAGAGCGGTTACTTTTGCAAGGAATATATATGCTTGAACTTAATTCGGCCATTCAGCGTTTTCTGTTTAACTTTTGCATTTGGAGTTTGTGGCGAACTATCGATTGTAGAAATTAAAATAGCCAAGTTATTCTAGGTGATTTCATGAAGTAGCACTCCTATACAGGAAGGAGTTCACTACTCAGACCTAAAAGTAATGCTGCTGAAAAACATTAATACCTTCTTTTTTCCTATACTAGCCATCGTGTACACGCCGGACCGCGTGCAATGTGTTCTTAGGTATTAAAAATGGGCTTGTAATTAATAGATTAAATAGGGTTGATGTACTCTATTGCCAAAAAATTCATGGTAAAAGCTGTAAAAAGAGGTAGTTTGTGGAGAAAAATAAAATTTTGAATTTGTTTAATTAGGAAAGAGGTGGTGAGTGATACTCTTATTGAATCAATCTCCCTAAATTTTAGGAGGTGGTTTTGAATGATGGTTACAAATATTTGGATAGTTAAAAAATCGGTGTTGTAGTGTACACAAATAATTACAATATTAGGTTTTTAGAAACTAAATTTGGATGATTTAATAAGGGCAAAATTTGGAAATCACTTTATTTGTACAACACAAAACCTGTTTGTTTATATTAATATCAAAATATACATACACGCGTGTGTGTGTTAATTAAATTTGATATTGGCATTCTGGTCACTTAATATATTAGATGCAGTAAAAACTTGGTAGCTTCTATTGTTTCAAAGAGTATATTTTTTCTTTTTAATCATTCTTCTATCGTTTGTGAGTAGCAAGGCATCATGCTGCAGTTTACGGACCGTGAGAAGATGGTCTGGTGGAAATCAAGAATATATTACAGAACTTTTACTTAGTTAGAGTTATCTTTTTTCATGGAAATCAAGAATTATACTATAGAATTGTTCGTTAGTTAGATTTATCTTATTTTTTTGGTTGTTATTAGAGTTAAATTCTAGTTTATATTATTACTTTTATTAAGAGTTTTAGTATAGTAAATTCTGTTGTACAACCTACAAACTGCGACATGGTAAACAAATAACTGGTAAATATAGCAAGAATCAGAAATAATAATTGGATGTTATTGAAAACAAATTACGACCTACTGATATTCTTGAATAACATTAAAAAATTATATAATAAAAATCAAAACTTGGCTACATTCTCCTTTACAAAACTTTTGAGCGAAAGAAAGCTCAGAGCATGATTTGTTGCCTCTATACTAACACACTTATCTAGTCCAAAGTTATTAACATTTGAAGTTGTTTCATCCTCCTTGGAGTAATAGACAAGATTGGAACAGCCCCACAAAAGCAACATGTCACCATCTCTGAAAACTTTAATAGGATAAATAAACTCGCACCATTCACTAGCACGACCATGGAGCTTACTAATTATGACTTCTCTTGTCCAATTTTCCTTCATAATCCATATAACAATTTCGTTACTCGAGGTAGTATCACAAAGGCATAGGTGATCCCCCAACACTCCCACATCGCCTACGAATTTCAGAAGATTAGGAGGAGGAGAAATCACTTTGAACACTTCTGTTTCAAGATCAAAACACAAAATCAATATGGATCCATTTGTTTCCGACACCAACCAGTGCAGATTACCGTTCAGAAATACGCTTTTCAAACACGTACTGAATGCATGGGAGGAACCAAGAGGAACGCTCCTCCACAACCCCGTCCCAAGAGTGTAAACACGACATATGGACCTTAAAATGCTTAGACACGAACCTGATTTTTCATCTTGTTGTACACACTCTTGGAAAATTTGAACCACCTTGTACTGACCAGTTTTCTTACTAACCCCGAACCCGTACGAGACTACGTCAGAACGGCCATCAAAAATCCCTTCTGAATCTGGAAGATTTATAAACTCACGCGTGATAGGATTGCAAATATATAGAGAATTAGGTCTTTTGCACGTATTGCGCAAGAAAAGCAAACCATTAGCCGATCCCTCCATTGCTGTATAAGCATGAGGGGGCCGAATGAACGCCTCGCGCTCGAATTCAGTGACTGGAACGACATTGCGAAGCCCCTTGTTGTCAAATTGGAATGTTCTTAAAATAGTCGAGCACTCATCAACTTGACAGACAACTAGACCGGGGTTGGATTTGGAAAGATAGAATTTTGAAAAGTCAGGAGTCCCGATAAGTTCAAACAATGGCTTGCAAACGCACTTGCAACTTATAATAGTTCGAATGGGAAGTCTGCAGAGAATATCGCTAATGACGTCCACTGGTAGATTTTTCAACAATGGCTGATCCATTCTCTCTCTGTGTTTATCTATCAATCTGTATACATGCAATGTTTTCAAAATGAGCAGAAAAAGGAATATAATGGTGACTGAACACTGAAGGTGTTAAGTGATTACCCCGAAGGTTATGTGTCCGGCTAATAATTCGGCTTAATGATTATTGTACTCGTTACTGTGACATTTAAGAGTTGGGTATTTATTTCTTTTTCTTTAAAGCAACGTGTTTAAATTAGACTTAATTAGAAGTTTAATATTAATAGGATGTGACAAATAATTGAAATTATTGTTGACAAGTGAAACAATAACGAGTAAAGTAAAACAAAAAGAATTAGTTGCTATAATTAAGGCATATGCTAATTAACAAAAGGGATATTACAAGATTCAGGAAGGTATTGAAATATTCCTTTGGAAGGTAAATTAGTGATAACAAAGGGATTGCTTTTGCTCCAACAATATTTGCTCTAGCAGTATCCTTCTTCTTATCCTCAATTTTTAATTATTGCGAATGATATTTCCGATAAGCTTAAACCAGGTTGTCGATTTTTTCCGTATCAAAATTATTTAGAATGGCGTCTTTGAAAAATATTGTCAATTTACCTTTACCAAAATTAATAATATCCTCTACATATGAAAGATGATATTCTCTTTCCTAACTACGATACTGCATAGATTCTTTTTGTTTCTAAAAACAGAGCGCTCAAAAAAAAAAAAAAAAAAAAAAAAACAGAGCAAAAGTATTAATTTTCCTCTTTTACCCTTTTAATTAAGGTCAAATTATTTTTCCTTCTTTTAGTTACTGATTTTGTGCTTTACCTTTAATAAATTTCATGTTAATCAGTCTATCTCTTTCCCTCTCTCATATACCAGAATCTTTGTAATAATTACATATACCTAATTAAAAGTATAATTTGAATATAATAGTTAATCACAAAGTTGAATAATATCGTGAAGACCTAATAAAGAACACATATGCATGGTTCAAAATATCGACACGTTTTTCCGAGTGCGAATATTTTCGGATTCTCAATTTATAGAAACAAAAATGTAGTGTAGTTTCAAAAATCCCATAAACTTCCTATTTTCTTGGGTTTCTAGCGAAAAAAGTGGAATAGTTTGTTTGACATAAATAAGATTTTCAAATAACTAAAATTTATATTGATGATAAGAACAAAATAGTGCCGATATATTCTCATGTGTGTGATAACTCATAAATTCCCCACATTTATGAAACATCTCAGTTTCCCTAAAAAATAAAAAAGACAACCCAAACAATATGTAAGATTCATATGTGTAGCATAAAAAAAAAAAAAAAAAGGTCGACAAAAAAATGAAACTTTCACTAAAAGCTCCTTATTATCTACTTGAAATTTGAACACTTTGTAACTTCATATATTTAGAGAAGAAAAATTTACAATGCTTAAGCTTCAGTTACCAGGTATAGATTCATGAATATAAACTTGAGATTTTTCCTTTGCTTCAGTTTTATTTTGGGTGAATTAAATATTTCATAAGTTTTGCAAAAAAAAATTGACATTTGAATTTCGTTTTTTTAAGCTTCGGAAACTTTTCCGAAACGATTTTGAGACGTTTCCGATACGTTTCCATTTTTGAACTAACTTAAACTCGTGAAAAACTTTGATCCATGCACATATGCATCCACATGTACATATATATAAATAAAATATGAAGCAGTATTTGAAATCTGAATAAATTATTAAATATTAGTTGTTTATTTAATCAACTCTGTTAACTTTTTGTTTGAAAATTCTTTATGCATAGTGCACTCTTTTTTCTTAATAATTTTAACTAAATCTAAGAGTTTCATTTTTTTGAATTGAATGATATACATATAATATCGGGCTCTTTTTCGTGTTTTCATATTTTAATATACTAGAAACTGGGGCACGCGGAGCCCTGCGCACATTAGTTTTTTTTTTATATTGTAAAGTACTATATTTTCATATTTAAGTGTGAAGATAAAAATAAAAATTTGGAAGAATAAAAAAGTCAAGGAAAAAGATTTGTCTAGATGGAAAGAGTTTGAATTAATGAGAGAGTGAATCAACATAATTATAGTAGAATGGAAAGAATATGTGAATTATAGGGAAACTAAATCATCCTTCTTGGTAAATTGTATAGTTAATTCCATCTAACTTAAATAATAAGGTTAAATTGAGAAATTAATAATAAGATGCTATATGGAACACAAATTATAAGGTTAAACTTGGAAATTAAAAGTTTGGTGTCACAAATACCTCATCCTTTATATATTAGTATAGAAGAAATAGTTTTAAAGTGATTAATGTAATTTTGCATGTCAAATTAGAATACATTCTAAATTTGTAAAATTGGAATTCACATTGACTCTCAATGGAAATAAAGGTTGACGTACAATTAGTGTTTAAGATAGTGTTGCCTAAATTAAGCAGCAAATCCCCTGAATTATGGATACCATTATTACTCATAAGGAATTAAGGATAATAGCAAAATCATACCGTGAATTGTAAGCTTTTTGCATGTTACACCGCAAATTATAATATTTTTGCGAGTTGCACTGCAATGTGTATTTGTAGTTTTTTTAGAGGGTACCTGATGTACCATATTTCGGTACTGCCACGTCATAATATCCGATATAATATCTGAGCATATTTCGGGATTATTATGCCACGTCAGCACCATTATTTTTTAATGCAAAATTACAATTCAAGGCAAAACTCAAAATTAGGCCCGTGCAGGCCCAATTTAGAGTTATTCAGGGCCCTATTCAACTTGTAATTCTACTTGGAATGAACTTCTAGCTAAGGAAGGACTCTAAGTAGTATATAAAAGAGTCACATTCATCGTTCCAAAGAGAAGGAGAAGCTTTGGAGAATGAAATCTCGAGCTGTATTTTGACTAGTAAATTCGAGCTATCAATTCAACTCCGAATTCGATGAATTGCATATTCCTGGAAAGCCTCTGAAGTCTAGTTTCCAAATCCAAAATCGGATCTAGATTCCAAGATTTAGAGAAAGAGATATAACAAAAACGGTGAGACTGCGCAAAGCTGAAGAATAAGTCAAAATTCGACCTATTTGGCCAAATTCGACCTATTTGGCCCAAATTCGACCTATTTGGCCCAAATTCAACCTATTTGAAAGCCAAATTCGAGCTATTTCAAAATAGCTCTAATTCGACCTATTTTGAATCATAGTTCTACTTGGATTGCACTTCTAGCTGAATAAGAACTCTTATTATTATATAAGGGGTCCCATGCCTCATTCTAAGGTATGTTTTTCATATTTCAAGCATTCCTTTCGATCTATATAAGTGGAATTTGAGTTCTCAGGCCCATTTCGAGCTATTTGAGGCTCATTTGGACCTATTTGAGCCCAAATTCGACCTATTTAGGCCCAAATTCGACCTATTTGGCCTAAATTCGACCTATTTGGCCTAAATTCAACCTATCTAGGCCCAAATTCAACCTATCTAGGCCCAAATTCGACCTATTTGGCCTAAATTCGACCTATTTAGGCCCAAATTCGACCTATTTGGCCTAAATTCGACCTATTTGGCCTAAATTCGACATATTCAGGCCCAAATTCGACCTATTTAGGCCCAAATTCGACCTATTTGGCCTAAATTCAACCTATTTAGGCCCAAATTCAACCTATCTAGGCCCAAATTCAACCTATCTAGGCCCAAATTCGACCTATTTGGCCTAAATTCGACCTATAAATTCGAGCTATTGTCTCTCACGACAATACCTCGCATTCTGACCTATCTGACTTGAGCGTCGGAGTGCCTTCACCGGAGAAGGCACCGGCTTAGTTTACGTGTGGTGTTGAGTGCAGGTTCTGAACTCAAAAGCTGCTTAAGCATCCAGAAGGAACGAAAGCAGTCTGACGTGGAGTGTTGGAGAGTGGACACGTATCCAGACAAAAATACCCCACATCAGTGGCGCCGTATGTGGGAACCTCTTTACACACTTAGTAACAAACACTGACACTCAATGGCTCAACGGAGAGCAACGGAGAAGAATGGAATGGCAGGAAGGACTAGATCACAAAGGGAGGATGATACTCGGGCACCTGATGCTTCTGAGCGAACATCAGTGGCAGCGCACAGCACTCCCCTTGATCCTCCAACTCACACAGCGAATCAACCTGATGTTCCTCCCACGGAACAACAGCTATTGAATTCCGCTCAGTTGGATCAAATCATGGCGGCATTCCAAAGGACTATGGTCCCAATGATTGTGCAGCAATTGGCTAACACTTCTGTTTTACAGAATGTTCAAGCTCCATTAGCACAACAACCAGCAACACAGCCTGCAGCACCGCAGCAAGGAAGGACTCATCCGACCCAGCGTCGTGATGACTCAAGGCAGTATACACAAACTAGGATGACAAGGCCAAGGGATCCATCTCCCTCGCTTGAAAGGAGGAATCCTCGTTCAGTGAGGACTAATGCTAACAGAGCTCCCAATCGAGCAACTGGCCAAGATAGAGAAGTGAGGGATGGAGAGGTGAATTCTAGGCAGAGAGTTCCTGATCATCGACCCGCAGCAATTCAAACTGCCGGAAGAGATAGGGATTTACTTGAGAGAGTTGATCCAAGACTAGAGCCTGTTGTTGCTGAACATATTCCACTAAGGGAAAGGCCAAACCCCTTCTGTGAGGCGATCAGTAATTTAACACTGAAGGAAGGGACTAATCTTCCTGTCTTGAAGAAGTATGATGGAAATACCGAGCCAGTAGCACATTATGATGAGTTAGATGGAGATTTGCAGGTCTTGGGGTATGTAGAGAATATGAGGGTGAAACTTATATCGCTCAGTCTGAGAGGCCCTGCAAAGGAATGGTTCAAGAACTTGCGTTCGCGTTCAATTGAATCATCTGAGCAGTTTAGGACCATGTTCGTAAAGAAGTTTGCTACTTATCGGATAAAGAAGAATTCTCCAAGCACGCTGTTTAATATCTATAGAGGACCTGATGAACCTTTGGGAAGGTATATAGAGCGTCTGAATCTGGAGATTGGTAGAGTGAATGCTCCCAATGTGGACTTGGTCATTTCTGTATTGGAGCATCGTTGTCGGAGCAAAAAGCTGATAGAAGTGATAACATGGAATACACCTGATTCCATTGAGCAAGTGATGGACCTCGCTAGTAAGGTCATTGAAGTTGAGGAGGCGACCATGAATCAAGGGTTGATGGATTTGCCAGGAATTCATGGTGGCAAGGAGAATAAAGATAGAGATTGGAGGAAGGAGTTAAGGGGCAAAGATCGTGATCGCAATCGACAACCCTTTAAGAAATTTGACAATTATACTCCAGTGAGGAAACAAATTGGAGAGATTTACGCCATTGAGAAAGATAGCGGGTTACTGAGAACCCCAAAACCATTCCGAGAGACGGAGGAGACCAAGGTGTCGAAAAAATATTGTAAGTTCCACAGGCAGAATGGGCATTTTACTAATGAATGCAAGGCCCTAAAGAACGAGATTGAACGACTCATTCAAGAGGGGAAACTCGTTGAGTACGTCCTTGAAAATAGAGAGTCACGTCAAGAGAAGGCGTCATCTGGACGCAAGCGGGATAGATCTCCACATGAGAAGAAGGAAGAACCCAAGCGTAAAAGGGGTAATGGGAATGATGATATTGAGAATGGAGTCAATGTGATTGCTGGCGGACCAACTGGCGCATACTCAGCCAAAAGTAGAAACGCATCTCACGTGATATATTCAATGAACGGCTGAAGCGCCCTGAAATAGATCTTGTCTTTGCAGTAGACAAGTTGGATACAAGGATCACATTCGACGATAGCGATTTTGACAGCTTGTCTTCACAAGCTAAGGAAGCGCAATACTTGAATTGCCCTATGGTGGTTTTTGTGGTGATTGCGAATCACGGGGTAAAGAGGATTATGATTGATGATGGATGTTCATCCAACATCATCTTCATGGATGCTTTACAACAAATGAAGCTTGGACAATATGAGATCACTGATGTTAACTCACCACTAGTGGGATTTGGTGGAAGTGAAGTTAAACCTGTTGGAAGGATCATCTTGCCAACATCCTTTGGCGTGAATCCAAAGAGGAGAACACTGAATGTGGAATATCTCATTGTCGACATACCTTTTGCATACAATGTGCTGATTGGAAGGCCTGGAATAACGGCGTTTGCTATGATCATCTCTACGGTGCATCAAAAGGTCAAATTCCCAACGCCTGGCGGAGTTGCTGAACTGACTACGAACTATTGTGATTCTTGGAGTTGCTATGTTACATCGACTAAACCTATCAAGGCAAAAACAGATCCAAATGTTGCGATGATTGACATACACCCATTGGAGATGCCTGGAATAGGAAAACAAGCTGATGCGGAGATGGTGCTTGCTACGCAAGTGGACCAAAAGGGGATGCCGGAGGATCCCACTTCTCCCAATGTTGAAGACGCTTCAAAGAAGGCGGAGGAAGAAAAGGAAGACAAAACGACTCTACGTGATGTGGGGTATTTTCGTCTGGATACGTGTCCGCTCTCCAACACTCCACGTCAGACTGCTTTAGTTCCTGCTGGATGCTTAAGCAGCTTTCGAGTTCAGAACCTGCACTCAACACCACACGTAAACTAAGCCGGTGCCTCCTCCGGCGAAGGCACTCCGACGCTCAAGTCAGATAGGTCGGAATTTGAGGTATTGTCGTCAGAGACAATAGCTCGATTTTATAGCTCGAACTATGCCCAAATAGGTCGAATTTGAGCTCTATAGGTCGAATTAGCACACCTCGAAATGGTATTGAGAACCGTGATGAGAAAGCCCGAATAGATCGAATTACTCTCAAATAGCTCGAAATACACTCTATATAGATCGAACAAGAGCTATTGCAATATAGCTCGAATTATTGCTCTATAGCTCGAATTCGATGTATATAGCTCGAAATTAGATGCTAGAAAATAAAAACGTACCTTAGAATGAGGCATGGGACCCCCTTATATAGTAATAAGAGTCCTTATTCGTCTAAAAGTGCAATCCAAGTAGAACTATGACTCAAAATAGGTCGAATTAGAGCTATTTTGAAATAGCTCGAATTGGGCCTTCAAATAGGTCAAATTGGGCCTCAAATAGGTCGAATTTGGGCCCATATAGCTCGAACTGGACTCCTAGGCCTCAAATAGATCGAACTTTAGCCCATATAGCTCGAATTGGGCTTTTGGGCCTTCAAATAGATCTTATTTGAGCCCATATAGCTCGGATTGGGCTTGTATAGCTCGAATTGGGCCTTTTCGGGCCCAAATTGATCTCGCTTGGGCTCAATTTGGGCCTACTTGGGCCAATTTTCGAGTTTTGCCTTGAATTGTAATTTTGCATTAAAAAATAATGGTGCTGACGTGGCATAATATGTCCCGAAATACGTTTGTGTATTGTATCGGATATTATGACGTGTCGGTACCGAAATATGGTACATCATGGAGTCCCCCAGTTCGTAAGAGTAATGTGTACAAACATTGGTCATACGAACTAAAAAGAAGTCACGTAACCGAGAATCGTGCAACGAGATCGGCGTTGGCGTAGAAAACCAAGAATTTGACCAAAAATATCAAAATTCGAAAATAGGTCGAATTTACTATTTTTGGTAACTTGAATTGGTATAGGTCGAATTTATCTTTGAAAAAGACAACTCGAATTCCATAAAAAATTTTCCGTAAAATAGCTCGAATTTGACAGAAAATAGCTCGAATTTCATATTGGTCGAAATTGCCCTCCAAAAAGATACCTCGAAATTGTTGAATTTTTTTCTTCTGAAAATAGGTCGAATTTACAAATAGGTCGAATTTAGGGGCATTTTGGTAATTCCCGCATCATTTCGCCTATAAATACCCCATTCCCAGCTTCATTTCCTCATTTCGCGCCCATTCATTCCTCCAGAGCTCCCAAAAAATAGCTCGAATTTATAGCTCGAATTTGCCAAAAATAGAAAGCGCGCGGAAATAGCTCGAAAAAACCTCCAAATTTAGTAAGTTTGCTAAAATAGCTCGAAAACCTCCAAAATAGCTCAAAATTTGTCTTAAATAGATCGAATTTGCGTGAATAGCTCGAAAAATACACCAATACGTATATCCTTTGGTGAGTGGCTGATAGATCGAACATATAGCTCGAATTTTCTTAGGAAATTCGAGCTATAACACTTAGAAATTTTTTTTTAATTTTCTGAAAAATTTTGAAAAATGCTAACATTCGAATCTTTTGCGCAGATTTGTTCACGACGGCGCGACTTCGACGTAACCAATCTCCACGTCGTCCATCACCACCACGATCGCACCAACGGGCCTACTATAACGCACGCAATCAATCACGAGATTCGTCATATCGGAATCCTCGTGAATCAAACACAAGGCGTCCGTCATCCCCAATCCGTCCTCGGCAACCAGAACCTGCCCGAGTCCGATTACCTGGCGCTCCAAAGTTATTTGCACCTGCGCAGAGGTCTTACGAGCAAATTCACCCAAACGAAGAAGTCTCAGTAGATCTAGATCCTCGTGCCGGTAAACTTTCATCCTAAACTTCTTTATGACGCGAGTTATAGATCTTGAGTCTTCCGGTAGCAGTGGAGAAAGTAGTTATGAGCCTTCTAAGTCATCTAGAGCTAAGGATAATGCGTCGACTAGCGACAATAGTGACGACTCCAGTGATGATAGCTCATCTAGTAATGAGAGAAATAGCAATGATAGGGCATCCAATATGGAGGTAGACGTAGACATCTTAGGAGATGACGAGGATGAACCGAACTCTCTTCCTATTGTGCCTTATTTACCACTAGCTGATAATGTGCCTATACCTGCCGTAAACTCTCCTGAACAGCTTGCTCCACCCAACTTGATTAACTTTGATCAATTTCCGTCTTCGCTTCCTTACGATATAGCTTACTATCTGATACTTACGACATCCCTGAGACCTATGAAATTATCGTTCCTGGACCAGACGATAGGATAAACAACCCGCCTAAAGGATGTCTCACTATATTTAGTAGCTATCTTCATTGTGGGTTACGTTTTCCCATTTTCTCTATAGTCTCAGAAATAATGTCTTCGCTCAATTCCTCTCCTTCACATTTTGCTCCCAACGCATACACACAGATGTATGCTTATGCGATGCTGACCCGCGTATTTAACCTCCCGTGCTCTGTGGCTGGGTTTTGGCAGTTATTTATAGTAAAATTCCGTAACAGAGGTGTAGACGCCGGATTTTACTATCTGAGCTCGCGAAAGAAGCAATGCTTCTTATCTGATCTACAGACGAGCTTCGGGGCTCACTGGAAGAAACAGTGGTTTTACATCAAGGAATCCAAGCCGCAGGAATTCCGATTCAAACGGTTTTGGACGGACGCCCGTCCATCTCTGAGACGCCCCGATCCTCCTGTCTACACCCTGACGGTGATTAAAAACCTGAAAGAAAATCAATTTGATGCCTTTGAGTTGACCACCACCCCAGTGTTGGGGGCCGGCGGTTATACTTATCATGCGGGCGTTGAGCCTTCTGTCTTTGGTATAATATTATGCATGTTTTTGTATTACTGATTTGTTGATTGTACGTCTTCTTTTGTTGTCTTCTAACCTCTGCATTGTTTACGATTTTCAGAGCGAATCGTTATGGACAAGACAAAGAAGAGGCTGGCCTCTATGAAGCGTGGCGCGAACGCTCCTCAGTCCTTAGTGCCCATTCCTGAGAAGACCAGTCGTCGTGGTGCGAAGACGGCTGGTACCAGTTCGAGAGGCGGTAGTGCTCCTACTCCTTCCACCGCTGCTGTCTCGACTCGAGGGTCGGGACGTGGTAGAGGTTCAGCTCCTGCCCCTGTTCCTGCTCCAGCTCCAGTGCCTGAGACTGTTCCTTCTCAGTCGACCGCTGATACTGCTCCGGGATCACCATCTGGCGGTTCTGAGCCGATCCTTCCGGATCTTTCTCCTTCATCAGCACCTTCGTCTGGAAGAGTGCATCTTCCCTCCGTTGCTGAAGCGGCTCGTCGCTTCAATGAGGCCAACCCTGAGGCAGCAACGAGGAAGAGGTCTGCTACTACTGCTGAGGAGATCCGACGGGGTAAGCGCTTCGCGCAGGACCGAGCCTATGATGGTGATGATCTCGACATTGACGTGGAGGAGATCGTGCGAGCTTCAGTCGAGTCAGGGCAGTTCACACTGAAAGACACAACTGCCCTTCGACTTGTCAAAGGATTCATGCCTGACTTCGATCGTCAGCTCTATTACCAGGCGATGGGCCATGAGAAACTAGTCAGTCGCACTGCCTTGTCTCTGTGTGAGGTATGTGCATTTATGAGCTTTCCTTGATCTTTGTTTTATATATATACTTGAATATCATTAACGTTTTCCCTCTTTTGTAGTTCTTCGTCAATTTCCAGACCATGGCTGAGAATTTCAACATGGTGATGACGACTCAGGATCAGCAGAGGGCTCTGATGGATAGGCACCATTCTTCAGCCTTGCAGGCTCAACGACTGGAGAAACAAGCCAAGGAGGCGAAGGCTGAAGTGGAGAAGCATCTCGTCGCCGCTGTTGATGAGCTGAAGGCAGTGCAGGCTGAGCTGGAAGCCTTGAAAGCAGCGAAAGCTACCGTTGACAAGGAGCTTGCCGAGGAAAAACGACTATCCAGCCAGCTCACCACTGACTGCCAGCATGCTACTGCCCTTGTTGACGATCACGTTGACACTATCAGGACGATGAAGGATGCTGCTGATGCTGCTGAGGCAGAACGTTTGAGGCTTGAGGCTGAGCTGGCTGATGCACAAGCTCGTCTCGCGACTGCTGATGAGGATGGCTATAACAGGGCCATGACTGAGGTATTCCTATTATACTTGACTTTATTTCTTTTTCCTTGAAATTTGTGTGTTACATACTTACTTTTCCTCTACTTGTTTCGTAGGAGCTCCCCGATGAAGACAAAGTGATGGTAGCCATCGAGTTCTTCCGCTCAGCCACATGGGAGCAGATTGCTATGGAGCGGGGCGGTTTTGATACGACCAAGGGCTACAACATGGCCCTTGATGACATCGTTGCCCGCGGTGCTCTTGCTCCTGGGTTCAAGAGGGAGGACTTCAATGTCCTCAATTGCCTGAATGAGGATGACACGGAAGTCGGCGAATCCTCTAGTGCCACTGCTGCGGATCCTACTCTGGCCGATCCTCCTTCTGGTGAACCTGCTGCGACTGTGGTCGATGAAGAGCCAAAGCATGATCCCTTCACCTCCTTTTATCCTCTTCGGCAGGTATGGCTCTCTGACTTTGCCGACGAGCTGCCATCCACGTCCACTTCCGCTGCTGCTTCTGGTGCTGCTCCAGATGAACTCCCGGAGGAGGGTGAGATGGGTTTCGACCCTCAGATCTTGGACCAGCCTGCTGATGGCGATCAGCCTATGCCTGATGCTCCTGTTGCCGCTTCTGCTCCTCGTCAGATTTTCCCTATTGATGACACTGGGCCCTTGAACGAGTCTTTTGCTGATATCCAAGAGCAAAGCGGGGGTGCGGTGAAGGCTCTTGGGTTGAATCTGCTGCCTTGATCTTCTAGAGTGGCCTGCGTGCCCTTATTTTTGGCTTTTGTGCCTTGTCGTTAATATTCTTGAACATCTTTACTTTCCGTATATAACATTAGTTTTAGTACATTCTTTCCGTACAGTATATGTTGCTAACATTTGCACGATTTTAGCGCTTTATCGCTTGATTAGTACAATTTGGACTTGAAAAGTCTTTTGAATGTCTTTATTCTGTCTCGTTTCATCTTCACTCATATGTGTCTACTTTTTAAGTTTAAATTTGGTACTTGTTAAAACACTTAAGTTTTATAAACAAGTATTTGTGAGAGTTCGAGAACTTGTGCTCGACTCTACGAGGCTTGTGCTCGACTCTACGAGGCTTGTGCTCGTTGTGCGAAGCTAATGTTCGCGCTTGCGAAGCTATGTTCGCGGGAATACGAGAACTTGTGCTCGATTCCACGAGGCTTGTGCTCGTTGTGCAAAGCTATGTTTGCGCTTGCGAAGCTATGTTCGCGGGAATACGAGAACTTGTGCTCGATTCCACGAGGCTTGTGCTTGTTGTGCAAAGCTATGTTTGTGCTTGCGAAGCTATGTTCGCGGGAGTACGA
Organism: Misopates orontium; assembly: GCA_946800315.1. NCBI lineage: Eukaryota > Viridiplantae > Streptophyta > Magnoliopsida > Lamiales > Plantaginaceae > Misopates > Misopates orontium. The sequence continues at coordinate 23,832,757 of OX326946.1, forward strand.
GGACTTGTGCTCGACTCCACGAGGCTTGTGCTCGTTATGCAAAGCTATGTTTGCGCTTGCGAAGCTATGTTCGCGGGAGTGCAAGGACTTGTGCTTGACTCCACGAGGCTAGTGCTCGTTATTCGAAGCTAATGTTCGTTTTGATTAAGTTTTTAAACTTAAAGTTTGTAGACAGTATGAGTTCATCTTCATGTTTCTTGATAGATTGTAATCTTGCGGATAAATAGTAGGCAACAGCTGAACTTGAATAAAATAAGAGATTTTATTAGTTTTGGGACTGAGCTCGAGTAACTTCCGAGTTGCCTACGTATCCCGCCGTATATAGATTGGCTAGGAATCAAGTCCCCGTAGTTTGCTGCTAACTATTACAATGAGAATCCACGTAGAGGGACTCGTAATTCGTAAAAGAATAAGCGAATGAAGTATTGAAACTACGGTCCTATTGTGCCACAAGGCCATTAGAAAACTAGTGTTCTAACTATAAAACCTTCGTAAGTTCTTGACGTTCTAGGGGCGTGACAAAGTCCTTCCACCCAATTCTTGTAAGTAATAATATCCTTTTGAGCTTGCTTTCTCCACTCTGTAAGGTCCTTCCCAGTTCGGCTTCAATTTTCCAACATGCTTGGTAGCTTCAACTTTCCTAAGTACCAAGTCCCCCACTTGAAAGTTCCTGAAACGAACTTTGTTGTCATATGCTTTCGCCATCATAGATTTGTATGCTTGAGTACGTTGGTATGCTGCTTCCCTAGTTGCTCCGATCAATTCCAAATCCATTTGTCTTGCCCTTAATGCTTGCTCCTCATCATATGTAACAATACGATAAGTTGGCATCCCAATCTCAGCGGGTATCACTGCTTCAGATCCATATGTCAATAAGTATGGAGTTTCTCCTGTAGAGGTACGAGGAGTTGTGCGATATGCCCATAATATCCCTGGTAACTCATCCGCCCAATTTCCTCCTTCTCCCTCCAGCCTTTTCTCCAAACTCTTCACTAATGTGTTGTTAGTGGCCTCCACTTGCCCATTTGCTTCGGGATGCGTAACAGATGTAAAACGTTGCTCAATTTTCATGTCTTTACACCAGTCTTGAATCTTAAAACCTTGGAATTGCCTTCCATTGTCGGAAATTAAGACCCTTGGTATTCCAAATCGACAAACGATGTTCTTCCAAATGAATTGTTTCACATTAGTCTCCGTAATGTTTACAAGTGCTTCAGCTTCAACCCACTTCGTATAGTACTCGACTGCCACCAATAACCATTTTCTACCTCCCGTAGCCTTAGGCATTGGTCCAACTATATCTATTCCCCATTGATCAAATGGACATCCATAACTCACTGTTGTCATAGGTTGTGCAGGTGTATGAATGATCTTCGCATGCAGTTGACAACTTCTACACTTCCTTGAGTAATCCATAGCATCTCTCATAATAGTTGGCCAGAAATATCCTTGTCGGAGTATTTTCTGGGCCAAAGACCGTCCTCCTGAATGATTTCCGCAACTCCCTTTATGAATTTATCGTAAGACTTGTTTTGCCTGCGTGGGAGATAGGCATCTCAAGAGTGGTCCCTCGAAAGACCGTTTATAAAGTTCGCCATTGAACATAGTAAATCTTGCAGATTTGTACTTGAGCCTTCTGATCGCTTGAGGATTATTAGGTAAGTTCCCGTTCTGAAGATAATCAACAATCTCATCCTTCCAACATGCCTCTATTTCTACTGGCAGAACGTAGTCCAATGCTTGCGTTGGTTTTAACTCCACTTCCTTGCCGATAGAGGGCTGTTATGAAGCCAATAGAGTTACTCGCCTTTCAACAAACACTTCGGCGGTACTTGCAAATCGTGACAAAGAGTCAGCGCGTTCATTCTCTGATCGAGGGATCTGCGAGATAGAGAAAGTATCGAAGTTTGATGTCACCTCCTTCAGTTTTTCGAGATACTTTACTATTGCAGTCTCTTTCGCCTCATATTTCCCTTCAAATTGATTAGCAATCAATTGTGAATCCGTGAATGCTACAAGGTTCGTTATACCCAACGATTTTGCCATTTGGATGCCAGCAAGCATAGCCTCATACTCCGCTTGATTGTTGGTCACTTGAAAATTTAGCCTTATTGCATAGTCGAATTCTCTACCATCTGCCGATTTTATGTAAATTCCTGCACCTCCAGCGTTATTTGTGGACGATCCATCCACATGCAGAGTCCAAGTTCCCCTTGCAACTATAGGTTTGTCACTTTTGACATCTTCCATTACCATTGCTACATCAAGCGCTTGCTCTGCCTCTGAGGTAGTTTCAGCCACAAAGTCCGCTAATCTTTGTGCTTTGATCGCTGTTTTCGGCATGTACTCCAAGCCATATTCTCCTAACTCGATCGCCCACTTCACCAATCTCCCTGATGTCTCCGGTTTTGCCATAACTTGTTTCAGTGGTTGATTAGTTAAGACAGTAACCGGATGTGATTGAAAGTATGGTCTTAACTTTCGTGCAGTTATTACAAGTGCGTATGCTAGCTTTTCGATCTCCAGGTAATTCACCTCTGCCCCATTCAACACTTTGCTAACATAGTAGATAGGCAAATGTTTCTTGTCTTCCTCGCGCACCAATACTGTGCTTAGTGAATTCTTTGTTATGGCCAAGTAAAGATATAGCATCTCATTGTCCTTGGGCTTAGATAGTAATGGTGGTGTCGTAAGATACACCTTCAATTGGCGAAAAGCCTCTTCACAATCATCAGTCCAGACGAACTTAGGTGTCTTGCGTAACTTCTTGAAAAAAGGTAAACTCTTTTCTGCAGAATGCGATATGAATCGACTAAGTGCCGTGATCCTCCCCACCAATCGTTGCACCTCTCGAACGGATTTGGGGGATGGTAAATCCATTATAGCTTTAATTTTGTCAGGGTTAGCTTCGATTCCTCTCTCATTGACCATGAACCCCAGAAATTTTCCGGTCTTAACACCAAAAGTGCACTTCTTAGGATTTAGCTTCATCCCATATTGTTTCATAATACCAAAAGCCTCTTCCAAATGTTTCACGTGATCTTCTGCCTTTAGGCTTTTGATAAGCATGTCATCAATGTAAACTTCCATTGTCTTGCCGATTTGATGATAAAACATCTTGGCAACTAACCTCTGAAAGGTTGCTCCTGCATTCTTCAGACCAAACGGCATCACCTTGTAACAGTATATCCTTCTGTCAGTGATAAATGCCGTTTTATGTTGATCCTTTACTGCCATTAGTATTTGATGGAAACCGCTCTGTGCATCACAAAGACTTAGCAACGCACACCCTGCTGTAGAGTCAACTACGAGATCGATCCTGGGAAAAGGGAAAGGATCTCGTGGGCAATGTTTGTTCAGGTCGGTGTAGTCCACGCACATCCTCCATACGGTCGGCTTCTTTGGGACAAGTACAACGTTGCTTAGCCATTCAGATTATCGAACTTCAAATATATGGCCTGCAGCAAGCTTTGTATGTACTTCCAACTCCGCAGCCTTGTTCTTTTCATCACTAAAGTGTCTCTTCTTCTGTCGGATGGGTTTAGCATTTGGGTTAACATTCAGGTGATGTACCGCAACTCGAGGATCTATCCCCTTCAAGTCCGAGTCCGTCCATGCGAATACATCAAAGTTTCTTCGCAAGCATTCCAACAGTGCCTTCTCAACCTCCAAAGTCAATTCGCTACCAATTTTAATGATCTTTTCAGGCTCTTCATTCGACAAAATCACCTCCTTAAACTCTCCCGAAGGCTTTAGACGCTCCATCTCCATCTTCTTTTTATAGCGCAATGTCGTTTTGTCTTCTTTTTCTTCCTCCACCTTCTTCAAGGAGTCCTCAATACTGGAAGGGGTAGGATCCTCCTGCATCATCTCTTGGTCCACTTGCGTAGCAAGCACCATCTCTGTGTCAACTTGTTTTCCTATTTCAGGCGTCTCCACTGGATGTATGTCAATCATCGCGACATTTGGATCCGTTTTTGCCTTAATAGGTTTAGTCGATGTAACATAACAACTCCAAGAATCACGATAGTTTGTAGTGAGTTCAGCAACTCCACCAGGCGTTGGAAATTTGACCTTCTGATGCACCGTAGAGATGATCATAGCAAATGCCGTTATCCCTGGCCTTCCAATAAGTACGTTGTATGCAAATGGTATGTCAACGATAAGATATTCCACGTTCAGTGTTCTCCTCTTTGGATTCACGCCAAAGGATGTTGGCAACAAGATCCTTTCAATGGGTTTTACTTTACTTCCACCAAATCCCACTAGTGGTGAGTTAACATCCGTGATCTCGTATTGTCCAAGTTTCATTTGTTGTAAAGCATCCATGAAGATGATGTTGGACGAACATCCATTATCAATCATTATCCTCTTTACCCCATGATTTGCAATTACTGCGGAAACCACCATAGGGCAATTCAAGTATTGTGCTTCCTTAGCTTGTGGAGACAAGCTGTCGAAATCGCTATCATCGAATGTGATTCTTGTATCCAACTTGTCCACCGCAAAGACAAGATCTATCTCAGGACGCTTCAGTCGTTCATTGTATATGTCTCGTGAGATGCGTTTTCTACTTTTGGCTGAGTCTGCGCCAGTAGGTCCGCCAGCAATCACATTGATTCCATTCTCGATATCATCATTCCCATTTCCCCGTTTACGCTTTGGTTCATCCTTCTTCTTGTGTGGGGATCTATCTCGCTTGCGTCCAGATGACGCCTTCTCTTCACGTGACTCTCTATTCTCAAGGATGTACTCGATGAGTTTCCCCCCTTGAATGAGTCATTCGATCTCGTTCTTTAGAGCCTTGCATTCGTTAGTAAAATGCCCATTCTGCCTGTGGAACTTACAATATTTCTTCGATACCTTAGTCTCCTCCGTCTCTTGGAACGGTTTAGGGGTTCTCAGCACCCGCTATCTTTCTCTATGGCGTAGATTTCGCCAATTTGTTTCCTCAGCGGAGTATAGTTGCCAAACTTCTTAAAAGGTTGTCAGTTGCGATCACGATCTTTGCCTCTTAACTCCTTCCTCTAATCTCTATCTTTATTCTCCTTGCCCCCATGAATTCTTGGCGAGTCCATCAACCCTTGATTCATGGTTGCCTCCTCTACTTCAATGACCTTACTAGCGAGGTCCATCACTTGCTCAATGGAATCAGGTGTGTTCCATGTTTTCACTTCTATAAGCTTCTTACTCCGGCAACGATGCTCCAATACAGATATGACCAGGTCGACATTGAGAGCATTCACTCTACCAATCTCCAGATTCAAACGCTCGATATACCTCCCCAAAGGTTCATCAGGTCCTCTATAGATATTAAACAGCGTGCTTGGAGACTTCTTCTTTATGCGATAAGTAGCAAACTTCTTTACGAACATGGTCCTAAACTGTTCAGATGATTCAATTGATCCCGAACGTAAGTTTTTGAACCATTCCTTTGCTGGACCTCTCAAACTGAGCGAAATAAGTTTCGCCCTCATATTCTCTGCATACCCCAAGACCTGCAAATCTCCATCTAACTCATCATAATGTGCAACTGGGTCGGTATTTCCATCATACTTCTTCAGAACAGGAAGATTAGTTCCTTCCTTCAACGTCAAATTACTGATCGCCTCACAAAAGGGGTTTGGCCTCTCCCTTAGTGGAATATGTTCTGCTACAACAGGTTCCAATCTTGGTGCGACTCTCTCAGGCAAGTCCCTATCTCTTCCGGCAGTTCGACTCGCTGCAGGTCGATGATCGGGAAGTCTCTGCCTAGAATTTACCTCTCCATCCCTTACTTCTCTATCTCGACCAGTTGCTCGACTGGGAGCTCTGTTAGCATTGGTCCTCACTGAACGAGGATTCCTCCTTTCAAGCGAGGGAGATGGATCCCTTGGCCTTGTCATCCTAGTTTGTGTATACTGCCTTGAGTCATCACGACGCTGGGTCGGATGAGTCCTTCCTTACTGTGGTGCTGCAGGCTGTGTTGCTGGTTGTTGTGCTAATGGAGCTTGAACATTCTGTAAAACAGATGTGTTAGCCAATTGCTGCACAATCATTCGGACCATAGTCCTTTGGAATGCCGCCATGATTTGATCCAACTGAGCGGAATTCAATAGCTGTTGTTCCGTGGGAGGAACATCAGGTTGATTTGCTGTGTGAGTTGGAGGATCAAGGGGAGTGCTGTGCGCTGCCACTGATGTTCGCTCAGAAGCATCAGGTGCCGAGTATCATCCTCCCTCTGTGATCTAGTCCTTCCTGCCATTCCATTCTTATCCATCGCTCTCCGTTGAGCCATTGAGTGTCAGTGTTTGTTACTAAGTGCGTATAGAGGTTCCCACAGATGGCGCCACTGATGTGGGGTATTTTCGTCTGGATACGTGTCCGCTCTCCAACACTCCACGTCAGACTGCTTTAGTTCCTGCTGGATGCTTAAGCAGCTTTCGAGTTCAGAACCTGCACTCAACACCACACGTAAACTAAGCCGGTGCCTCCTCCAGCGAAGGCACTCCGACGCTCAAGTCAGATAGGTCGGAATTTGAGGTATTGTCGTCAGAGACAATAGCTCGAATTTATAGCTCGAAATATGCCCAAATAGGTCGAATTTGAGCTCTATAGGTCGAATTAGCACACCTCGAAATGGTATTGAGAACCGTGATGAGAAAGCCCGAATAGATCGAATTACTCTCAAATAGCTCGAAATACACTCTATATAGATCGAACAAGAGCTATTGCAATATAGCTCGAATTATTGCTCTATAGCTCGAATTCGATGTATATAGCTCGAAATTAGATGCTAGAAAATAAAAACGTACCTTAGAATGAGGCATGGGACCCCCTTATATAGTAATAAGAGTCCTTATTCGTCTAAAAGTGCAATCCAAGTAGAACTATGACTCAAAATAGGTCGAATTAGAGCTATTTTGAAATAGCTCGAATTGGGCCTTCAAATAGGTCGAATTGGGCCTCAAATAGGTCGAATTTGGGCCCATATAGCTCGAACTGGACTCCTAGGCCTCAAATAGATCGAACTTTAGCCCATATAGCTCGAATTGGGCTTTTGGGCCTTCAAATAGATCTTATTTGAGCCCATATAGCTCGGATTGGGCTTGTATAGCTCGAATTGGGCCTTTTCGGGCCCAAATTGATCTCGCTTGGGCTCAATTTGGGCCTACTTGGGCCAATTTCCGAGTTTTGCCTTGAATTGTAATTTTGCATTAAAAAATAATGGTGCTGACGTGGCATAATATGTCCCGAAATACGTTTGTGTATTGTACCGGATATTATGACGTGTCGGTACCGAAATATGGTACATCACTACGCTATAAGAAGAAAATGGAGATTGAGCGTCTGAAACCTTCCGGAGAGTTTAAGGAGGTTATTCTGTTAAATAATGAGCCTAACAAGGTCATTAAAATTGGAAGCGAGTTGACCTCGGAGATTGAGAAGGCGTTATTGGAATGCCTGCGAAGAAACTTTGATGTATTCGCATGGACGGACTCGGACTTGAAGGGAATAGATCCTCGAGTTGCGGTACATCACCTGAATGTTAACCCAAATGCTAAGCCTGTCCGACAGAAGAAGAGACACTTTAGTGATGGAAAGAACAAGGCTGCAGAGTTGGAAGTACAAACAAAGCTTGCTACAGGCCACATATTTGAAGTACGATGCTCTGAATGGCTAAGCAACGTTGTACTTGTTCCAAAGAAGCCGACCGTATGGAGGATGTGTGTGGATTACATTGACTTGAACAAACATTGCCCACGAGATCCTTTCCCCTTGCCCAGGATAGATCTCGTGGTTGACTCTACAGCAGGGTGTGCACTGCTAAGTCTTTGCGATGCGCAGAGCGGTTTCCACCAAATACTAATGGCAGTAAAGGATCAACACAAAACGGCTTTTATCACTGATAGAGGAAATATTGTTACAAGGTGATGCCGTTTGGTTTGAAGAATGCAGGAGCAACCTTTCAAAGGTTGGTTGGCAAGATGTTTTACCATCAAATCGGCAAGACTATGGAGGTTTACATTGATGACATGCTTATCAAAAGTCTAAAGGTGGAAGATCACGTAAAACATCTGAAAGAGGCTTTGGGTATCATGAAACAATACGGGATGAAGCTAAATCCCAAGTAGTGCACTTTTGGCGTTAAGGCTGGAAAGTTTCTGGGGTACATGGTCAACGACCAAGGAATCGAAGCTAACCCAGACAAGATTAAAGTTATAATGGATCTACCATCCCCCAAGTCTGTTCGAGAGGTGCAACGCTTGGTGGGCAGGATCATGGCACTTAGTCGATTCATTTCGCATTCTGCAGAGAAAAGTTTACCTTTTTTCAAGAGGTTACGTAAGACACCTAAGTTTGTCTGGACTGAAGATTGTTAAGAGGCCTTTCGTCAATTGAAGGTGTACCTTACGACACTACCATTACTATCTAAGTCCAAGGACAATGAGATGCTATATCTTTACTTGGCCATAACGAAGAATTCATTAAGCACAGTACTCGTGCGCGAAGAAGACAAGAAACATTTTCCTATCTATTACGTTAGCAAAGTGTTGAATGGTGCTGACGTGGCATAATATGTCCCGAAATACGTTCGTGTATTGTATCGGATATTATGACGTGGCGGTACCAAAACTAATAAAATCTCTTATTTTATTCAAGTTTAGCCGTTGCCTACTCATTACCCGCATGATTACTATCTATGAGGATACATAAAGTTAAACTCATACTGTCTACAAAATATAAGTTTAAAAACTTAATCAAAACGAACGTTAGCTTCGTATAACGAGCACTAGCCTCGTGGAGTCAAGCAGAAATTCCTTGCACTCCCGCGAGCATAGCTTCGCAAGCGCAAACATTATCTTTGCACAACGAGCACAAGCCTCGTGGAGTCGAGCACAAGTCCTCGCACTCCCGCGAACATAGCTTCGCAAGCGCAAACATTAGCTTTGCACAACGAGCACAAGCCTCGTGGAGTTGAGCACAAGTCCTCGTACTCCTGCGAACATAGCTTCGCAAGCGCAAACATTAGCTTTGCACAACGAGCACAAGCCTCGTGGAGTCGAACACAAGTCTTTGCACTCCCGCGAACATAGCTTCGCAAGCGCGAACATTAGCTTCGCACAACGAGCACAAGCCTCGTAGAATCGAGCACAAGTTCTCGCACTCTCACATATACTTGTTTATAAAACTTAAGTGTTTTAGCAAGTGACAAATATAAACTTAAAAAGTAGACACTTATGAGCAAATACTTAACAAGACAAAGTAACGACATTCGAAGATTTCTAAAGTCAAACTGTACTAGCAATGGATAAGCGCTAAAATCGCGCACAAGTCAACAAGATATACTGTACGAAAGAAATGTACTAGTGCGAATATACCGTACAAAAAGCAAAGATGTGCAAAATAGAATCTAAGGCACAGACGCCAGAAATACGGGCACGCAGGCCACTCAAAGTAATCAGGGCAGCAGATTCAGTCCCAGCGACTTCACAGCACCCTCGCTCTGTTCCTGAATCGCAGCAAATGACTCGTTCAGGGGCTCGGTGTCGTCAACTGGAGAAATCTGACGAGGTGCAGGAGCTGGAACGGGGACATCGGGCATAGCCTGATTGCCCTCTACCGGATGATCCAGGACCTGAGGGTCGAAAGCCATATCACCCTCCTCTAGGGGCTCATCCGGCACAGCGGCATCAGCAACAGAAGTGGATGGCTGCTCGCCAGCAAAATTAGAGAGCCATACCTGACGGAGGGGATAGAAGGACTTGAACGGATCGCGCTTGGGCTTGCCAACTTCCTCGGTAGGAGAAAGATCAGCAGCAGCAGTGCCCAAAGTTTCGCCAGCCTCTGCGCCATCCTCGTTCAGGCAACTGAGGATGTTAAAATCCTCCCTCTTGAACCCCAGAGCCAGCGCACCACGGGAAATGATCTCATCAAGGGCCATGTTGTAGGCCTTAGTTGTGTCAAAGCCGCCCCTCTCCAAGGCAATCTCCTCCCAGGTAGCCGAGCGGAAGAACTCAATGGCTACTGCTACCTTTTCATCATCGGGAAGCTCCTACAAAACAGGAGAAGCAAAATGATAAGCAGAGATTAAAACACCAAAGTCCAAAGCCACAAGCCGCTTGGACATTACAAATATGAGTCTGATCACTAGCCTCAACTCATAAAACAAAGTCCAAAGCCACAAGTCGCTTGGACGTTACAAAAATGAGTCTGAGCACTAGCCTCAACTCATAGAACAAAGTCCAAAGCCACAAGCCGCTTGGACGTTACAAATATGAGTCTGAGCATAGCCTCAACTCATAAAACATACAAAGCCCAAAGCCACAAGTCGCTTGGACATTACAAATATGAGTCTGAGCACTAGCCTCAACTCATAAAACAAAGTCCAAAGCCACAAGCCGCTTTGACGTTACAAAATGAGTCTGAGCACTAGCCTCAACTCATGAAGATTTTAATACCCTAAGCCACAAGCAGCTTAGTTGGTAAACACACAAAATCCAAGGCTAAGTAGCTTGGACGTTAAAGAAATGGGATATGAGCACTAGCCTCAATTCAAGAAACATATAAACACCCTAAGCCAAGCAGCTTAGGTGATAAAGATCAATACCTTACGCCAAACAGCTTGGTCGTTATAAATATAAGGCCCTGAGCCATGCAGTTTACCTGAAAATGAAACTCGACTACTAAAAATCTTACAGTGTAAAAGACGTCATTCAGTAGCAAACTCACGTCACGAGTCAAAAATCTGAGTTTTCCAATCGGAACTCTGAGTTTTCAAATCTTTACGGACTCGTTGCACGATTACCGGGGTATCTTGAGATATTATAGTTTGTATGACCAATGTTTCTGCACATTACTCTTACAAACTGGGGGACTCCATGATGTACCATATTTCGGTACTGCCACGTCATAATATCCGATATAATATCTGAGCATATTTCGGGATTATTATGCCATGTCAGCACCATTATTTTTAATGCAAAATTACAATTCAAGGCAAAACTCAAAATTAGGCCCGTGCAGGCCCAATTTAGAGTTATTCAGGGCCCTATTCAACTTGTAATTCTACTTGGAATGAACTTCTAGCTAAGGAAGGACTCTAAGTAGTATATAAAGGAGTCACATTCATCGTTTCAAAGAGAAGGAGAAGCTTTGGAGAATGAAATGCCGAGCTGTATTTTGACTCGTAAATTCGAGCTATCAATTCAACTCCGAATTCGATGAATTGCATATTCCTGGAAAGCCTCTGAAGTCTAGTTTCCAAATCCAAAATCGGATCTAGATTCCAAGGTTTAGAGAAAGAGATATAACAAAAACGGTGAGACTGCGCAAAGCTGAAGAATAAGTCAAAATTCGACCCATTTGGCCAAATTCGACCTATTTGGCCCAAATTCGATCTATTTGGCCCAAATTCGACCTATTTGAAAGCCAAATTCGAGCTATTTCAAAATAGCTCTAATTCGACCTATTTTGAATCATAGTTCTACTTGGATTGCACTTCTAGCTGAATAAGAACTCTTATTATTATATAAGGGGGTCACATGCCTCATTCTAAGGTACGTTTTTCATATGTCAAGCATTCCTTTCGATCTATATAAGTCGAATTTGAGTTCTCAGGCCCATTTCGAGCTATTTGAGGCCCATTTCGACCTATTTGGCCAAAATTCGACTTATTCAGGCCCAAATTCGACCTATCTAGGCCCAAATTCGACCTATTTGGCCTAAATTCAAACTATAAATTCGAGCTATTGTCTCTCACGACAATACCTCGCATTCCGACCTATCTGACTTGAGTGTCGGAGTGCCTTCGCCGGAGAAGGCACAGACTTAGTTTACGTGTGGTATTGAGTGCAGGTTCTGAACTCAAAAGCTGCTTAAGCATCCAGAAGGAACGAAAGCAGTCTGACGTGGAGTGTTGGAGAGTGGACACGTAGACGAAAATACCCCACATCAGTACCTTTGTCATTTTAACTTTTACTAAATGAATTTTTGTAATTTACACCCTAAATAAACGTAGCTTTAACCTGTTAATAAAAGAAAGAAAAAACCAAAAGTGAAAGCAGCTTGAAGGAAAATAAGAACAACCGCCTTTGTTCTTCTCTCTTCTCCAACGTCGGCTCCGTTTTCCGGCGACTTACCAAATTCATCCTTTGATTTTGACGCAAATTCACCATATCCATTGTATCTTCACCGACATACACACACCACTGTGTATTGGAAGAACATCGGATGCTTTAATTTTTAGGGCTAATTTGTCTGTCATTATTATTCCAAATTGTTAACAGAATCAGAAAACAAATGGTTCAAGACTTTAAGGCTTTCTTTTCAAGACTTCGTTGGAATTTGGGGAAAAAAGTGTTATTCAAATTGCAAACAGCATAGCCGACCTTTTCTGATTAATCCTACAAGTAGTACGGTATAAAATAATATCACTAAGAGTAATTTTAGTACTAATATTAGATACTGTGTGGTATGAAAATTTAATGATAACAAATTGTATAAATGTTTAGAAATTGGATATTTAATATATGATGTTGATGTTGCATCAAATCGACTATTAATAATTATAAAGAAGAGAGCATGGATACTATTAGCTAGCTTGGACAGTTGACATTTAGTTAACAGAGCCGCGGCGGAGAAGAGACAAGTTGAAGTTTCTGCTTCGACTTTTGGTTTTTTCTTTTTTCTTTTTTTTTTTCCTTTGTTTTCTGAATTGTGTAAGGTTGCATAACAAAAGTGTAGAGGTTAAACTACGTTTTTATTTGGGGGTGTAATTGCAAAATTCTATTTAGTAAAAAGATAATGACAAAAATACCCTCTAAAAAACCTACAAACACACATTGTGGTGCAACTTGCAAAAATGTCACAATTCGTGTTGTATCTTGCTTACAATTACAGTTTGCGATGTAATCTGCAAAAAACTTACAATTCGCGGTAGGATTTTGCCGTTAGCTCATTAAGATTTTGTGGGATTTAGATTAGGTAAGGGTAAAAGTGAGATTTCAAGCAATTTTGCTCTGTTTTTAGGGAAATTGCTCTGTCTGTATTATTACCCGTTATTGGACACACAAGAAAAGTATTTGTTCTCTTTTACCATGACAATAATAATAATAATAATAATAATAATAATAATAATAATAATAATAATAATAATATTTAAAATAATCATTTTTAGCTTGCTTAATAATAAAATATATATTCACCGGACCAAAAGAATATTTTAGTTTGCCTGATAACAAAATATATATTACCAATTGTGTGATGAATGATGAAAATAATCAACACCAGAAAAAAAAACTCACATGCATATTAGTGTTATATATTTGTATACCTCCGCATGTTCATAGTTGGAATGATTTGGTTTTATGGCTTCATTGCTCTAAAATTGCATAATGTTTATTATAATTAGAGGCTGAAATTGTTATATCATATATATATACTAAAGGACTGAATACTGATTCGGGATCATATATGCCTGGGTGCATATATATCAGGACAACAGTATTATCACAAGCTTACAGTCCGATAATTTAAAAGGATATATAAGGAAAACGGTATTAATTTCATCAGCCAATTTGCAATTAATAATGTAAATAAACACAATTCACACGAAACTCAAAACCTAATGTGAATAAATAACGCATCCCAAACCCAGAATTGTCGGCCCATGCATAACTGAACCTCTGTTACGTATGTGAGAATCCAAAACCTAAAGTTAAAAGTTGTCCTCTTCTTCGCCGGCGAGCATCACCTTCGGGGTAATTGGATTATACTAAAATATAATCATTATGCAATCAATGATATTGAATATTATTGAATAAGTCTTAAAAAGATTTTTTTTTCATAACTGGACCGGACACGGAACCGACGACCCTATTGGTTACTGGTTCGATCGGTTGAACTGATTCAATGACTGGTTGAACTGGTGAACGGTTTATTTTGTAAATAATTTAAAGGTTCATCTTGAAAAATTGTATATCTCCATAACTAAGTAATTTTATGTTCTGATTTATTGTATTTGTACACTATACGAACCTTAAAAATATCAACAAGCATTAACACAACTAATAAAAATAACAGAATACTTAAATATATACATTTTAATACCCCTACTAGTAAAGAATTTTAAATAAGCTATATAATAAGAAGATTTATATATTAATTGCATAGTTTTATAAAATAAGTACATTAATTATATATCTTTATATTTTTATTAAGTACCATATATCTCCAACGAGAGTAAGAATATTTAATAATAGCCCTTAATTATTGAGATAAACTAGGCCCAAGTATATGAAAGCCCACTTGTATTCATTAATATATTGAAATTTTAAACTTTGGCCAATGATGCCCTAGTTTTCTAGTTCTTTCTAGCCGCCAAGACTAGAATTGAAGCTTTCATTGTGCTTCTCTCTCTTCTCTCTCTCTCTTCACTTCATTCTCCTTCTTTTTCTTCTTTTTTTGTGTGTTTTTGTTTCCTTTTAATTCTTGTGGCTCATGAATTGGACGGTTAGAATAGAATTCAATATTCTTCTTCCTTTTCTTTTTGGTTTTTACTTCTTCAACCATCAAACTTTTGTTCTCTTTGTATTTAATCGGTTGGAGCTGAAAATTTGAGGTTTACATTTGAAAATGGCAAGGAAGAAAAAAGATGAAGAGGGGCGGTTTCGCTCGTTTTGAAATAAAAACAGTTTGGTGTTGCCTCCGGACCGTCGTCGTCGGTCAGCGGTTGAATCGATCGGACCGGCCGGTCCGGTCCGATTTTAAAAACATTGTTATAAATCAACTTTAATGGCCAATAAGTTGTTGAGTGCTGTTCGCCAGTAAAATCAGATATGGTCAAGATTGAAATAATTTGTTAACTCTCTTTGTTTTTGATTATTATTGAATGTTTCTAATCATTACTAATGGGGAACTTTTTCTTTTGATGTAGCATAATTTTGTAGTGCCACGTGTTGACAAGTGATAGAATAATGTCCTAGGGGCATAACTGTGAAATCACACAATATTGGGTGGGTTGAAAGTTGTCCAACATGCCAAATTTTCGACCTAAGAAGTTGACAGTGTTGTTCCATGACTAAGACAAAAGTTTCAACCTTAGCAAAACTTTCGAACTACTCGCACTAAGATTTCGACTTAAGAAAATAATTGGGTCGAACTACTCACAATATTGTGTAGGGTCATTTACGCTCTGATAACAAGAAAATAATTAATTATATATACCTCGATAACTGTCATTATGAGGTGTGTGATCTTAACCCTTAGCTTTGCTATTCGACTTCAAACTTTCGACCCTCACCAATTTTTGACCTTACACGTTTCGACCCATGTAATGCATAAAGTTTGGACCTAATGCGTTTGGAACACACAGTGTAGGTTTCGACCTAGTAGTGCATCTTTCGACCTAATGATTTCGACCTAAAGGTTTGACTTATTACACACAGAGGCTAAGGGAAACTTTGACCTAAACTTTGACCCAAACCTGAAATATACGACCTACATCAAATATTTCGACCTAAACATCGTTTTTTAAATAAATCTCTGATTTAAATATTGAAGTGCCTACACGAGGTAGGATCCAACTTACTTTACGTTTGGTGTCTCAGTGCAGGGATTCTAGACTCAAAGCTAATTCAAGGTTTAGCATGTATTAAACCATCCTAACATGGAGTGCTTAATCATCTTACACATTAGCAGACGAAAACACCCCGCTTCATCTTCATTATTCTATTCACATATAGTGTTGAAACGAAGAAGCAAATAGTGACACCATAATTTGTAAGGCTGTATGAAAATATTCAAACATAGAGTAGATAATTTGTATAATCTTTTGGATGATAACACTCGATAAACCATGTCTCAGACATTCTTTAACTGCTGAGTTAAATTCAAAAGAGACATGATTTCTATCACAAAAGAGCCTCATCTCCACTTGTCCTACATCTCTTCCTACACTATCCGGATGATTGACATATGTCATTTTTATCATACACAAAAACACTCAGTTAAAATTCCATCTATCTCCTCTCTCCAAAATTGTAGCTCTCTCTTTCATCCCATTTTTTTCTCCAAAATTCGGCTCTTACTGTCCCATTTCTTTTTTCTTTTTACGAAATCTGATTTTCTAAACTCATATCATATTTATTAACAAATCTGATTTGTATTTTTCTTGTATGTCAGTGAAGATCTTTTTGGTTATCAAATCTGAATATTTTTTATTTACTTTTTCACTGTACTCTTAACACAATAAAAAATCGTGAAAACATAAGACCTTAAGAATCATATATATAATTAAAATATAAAAAAATAATTATGAAGTAAAACAACTAATAAGATTTATAAAACAATTTAAAATTTAAATGACACAAATATACGCAACAAATATATTATGTAAAGATTTGTGAAACATGTGAATAAATTTGTGAATTTGGTGATACGACAACTCTTTTCAAGTTCTATATGTATATAGTAACATCATTTGTTAAATCCTTTTACAGTACTATTCTGCTTAGATCTATGACACAAAGAGAGTTCTACTTCCCCAAATTCTTGAGATGTTCGAGTCCGAGTGATCAAATTTTACCTTCACTCTATTGCTTTTGTCCATTTGAAATTTACTATTGTCACGTTCTGTGTAGAATAACTGCGGTCAGCAACCATACTCCAAAATGAACGAAGTCTTATTATGGAATTAGCTATTCATGACTGAAATAGGTAGATCTTATGAAACCATTCTCAATGCTGGAATGTAGCAGATTTGATATACTTATGTATCACACATTTACTGTATTGCAAATAAGAAATAATTTGAGGCCTCGAGTCAGTCTTGTTATGCGGAGAGATTGTGGTCTGAAACATGGAAATAAACAACAGAACTAATGGAATTTGAGGGCTTGAACCATTAGCTTTGCTTAGCAGCCATATCTTATATAATATTTTGTAAAGTTATATATAGTTAATGGTCAATTGCGATCACCCCCCCTATTGTTTGGGGTGTTTTGCAAAGTGCCCCCTAACGTTTCAAAAAGAGCATTTTGCCCCCTAACGTTTGTAAAGTTTCCCCCTGAATCCTTGATCTACCGTTGATTTTTGCCACGTGGCTATCTTTCCATCCATTAGATTTGACTCAGGGGGCAACTTTTCAAACGTTAGGGGGCAAAGTGCTCTTTTTGAAACGTTAGGGGGCACTTCGCAAAACACCCCAAACGTTAAGGGGCAAAATGCAATTGACCCTATAGTTAAAATCTAAGTACACATAATGTAAAATTCTAGTTTAATTTTATACTCAAAATTTTGATTTCATTTACTTTCAAATTCTAGTGTTTGATTTCATATTATTATTTATAATTTGTTATATTACTTTTTTAGTTTTATCTAAAGTTTCTCTTACTCTTTTCATGTAGTTAATAAAATAAAGGATAGTAAATAACATAACACTTGAGTGAATTATTTATGTTTTGGATGATGTAACTTTTTCTTAGAATTCTTTATACGCAACATATATTTTTGTATTAGAAAATTAATTGATGCAAAAATTAATAAGTAAAGATAAAGATAATTTCTTTAATATTGCACTAGTTATATATATTAAGAAAGTAATCACTCTATACTTTGATATTAATTTAGTTGTAAATGAATATCATGTTACAACAAACGACTCTGAGTAAACATTAATGTCCTAGGAGCGTATACAATATCTCTATCTAGTATGACTTATTTTTTGCATCTATTTATCTAGTTTTGTTTTAAAATTTTAAAATTTTAAAATTATTAACTTTATTGTGTTACTTTAGAGTTGATTTTTGGTATTAAATATCTCCTCAAGATAATTATGTTTTACAAAAAGATATATTTTTATTGAAGAATTTCTTCACATGATTTCGCCCACTAAATCATATTCCTGGCTCCGCCTCTATCCTCATGCACCTCAGTCGTTTGTCTAGCCAGGCTAACTTCGACTAGAGCCCAATGACGGATGGGAGGGAGAGCATTTGGGTATTATATATCTCATCCCAGGCCCCAACCCCTCCCAAGCAGCATACATCTGTGTTCAAGATAACTCAAAAATAGTATTGAATGATAAAGATTTCCCAATTTTGTACCCCCTCTAACACAACCCACCCACCACTTATTCTACTTAAAACAATTTATTATTTATTTTGACTCAGAAACTCTTCTGCTGGCCAATCATCAGTTCTTCTACTTATCATATTATCTACATTAGTCTTAGCACCAAGCTTACGTGGACAAAAGAAAATAAAGGAAGGCATAACTTAAGCTCATATATTGCGCGGTACTTCCGCTATTGCACGCCCATACACAATAAACACAGTAAAAAAGGAAAAAAACAACCAAAGCACAGTAGCATTTATTTTATTTCATTTTGTGAGTTAGCGTTACTTCTTCATTTGTCTTTCCAGTATAAATATATATGCTGTGTTTATAATATGTTGATAGTATTGGAAATGTTTTGTTACTTTCTGTAAAAATTATAATAGTTAATCATTTGTTTTTCATATGTTACTGGTACATACATAATAGTTTGGTATTTTTGAAGTTTATATTTTTAAAATGTTCAATTTCAAGTTTATAACAATTGAATAACACTATATAAATTAAATAATGCAATTTATTTTGTATGGGTCATTGGTTGATGAGTAAAAAAAGAATTAATTATTCTCATACGTGTTCAAGATCGATATTGATCTCTTATAATCGATGAACATTGAACACCCTTGTCAATAGCGAAAAGGTGCACGATCAGCACCAAAAGATTACAAGTCATGAAAATAATGTGATGAAGCGTTCGAATGTGCCCATTTAGTGATCACCTCGAAACCAACTTTTCACTAGTTGTAAGTAGTCATCATTCAAAATTGTTTGTTCACCCCTTCTTATCCTTCGCTTTGTTCCAAAAGTTCAAAACATTTCTTTTATTTCTCATTCTTAGTATTTACGGTAATAATATATTAAGAGCAAGATCTTTGTATCTTAAGAGACTTGGACCCTAAGGTATTTTATTTTAAAAACAAAGAATTCAACTTTTCTCTCGACTGTTTTGAAATATTGTCGCGATCATAAATCACATGACCGCCACCAAAAATATTAGTTTTGCATTTTGTAGTTTGACAATTGACTTCCGAATTCATTATGTTATCCTCACAAAGACACTTTCAGTTCTTCCAGTCATCATGAGTTCTCATATCTAAATTACTTTGATACATAAAATACTAGGATACCAGATTGTTAGTAATATTGCACCGATAAAATGAATCGAAACAAACAGGATATAATGTATTGACGAAATAAACAATTTATGATACAACAATTAAATTGCACAAATATAATTAAACCTTAACCGAAAAATTCATAAGGAAACGAGATGTCGAGGCCTGTGAAATCACAGTTTTCTTAAAACAGATTCGCCCTCTCCGCGGTGCTTGAGAATCGTGAGCGACTGTCTCCCAGGATACAACGACAACGAGCAGGTAGGTTTGCACAAACGAAACTGCTCCGGCGAACTCGAACTGCGCCTTTTCCTCTACCACCACAAATCACCATGGACTATGCGAAGAATTTTCATGATTTTCAATGCATAAGAAAAAGTGTTTTTGAAATTGTTTTTGTCATATGAAACCCTGAGGAGAGCGACTCCTTATATAGACTAATGCAAGAGAGAAGTTGAAGGAAAACGTGTTTTACTGGAACTCTAACTCGTGGTTACTTGCCCACTAAGTCTAGGAGTCTCGGATGAATGTAGACGGGTTTTCAGTGTTTAAAACTGATCACAAATTTATCACAAAAGATAACGATAAGTATCATACTTTATCGCAAAAGATAACGATAAGTATCAATTTAATTAATGCACAATATTTTCTGTTAAATAAATATTATAACAGAAAATAATATTCCAGCATCAATTTCTCATTCACCCACAAGCTCAAAATTACACCCTCAAGGTGTTTCAATCCAGCTCAAACACCAAATTTTCCAACAATCCCCCACATGAATGAAATTGACTCATGATGCAGACAACATGTGGTGATAGAGTTCTACGGCTTACACCTCCATAGGATAGGTAGAACGCGTCTTTGAACCTTACCTCGTGAGAAAATATTTACTTTGCTAGCTGATCAGTAGACGCGATGTCTTTGAACTGTCTGCCGTTTGTGCAAACGATGATATAATCCACTCAGGTATTTACCTGACACAGTTTCGGTTCTCATGGTTTATGTTCATTTTGGCCGTGAACATATGCCTGGTTCTGCAAGAGTTTATAAGAGAATTTAGCCCCCACAATTCTCCTAAGAAGCGGCCCCTCTTCTCTCTCACATAGGTGATCCTTTAACTACGAGTAACCCGCATTACTCTGCTCGGACTTTCGACGCTTAAAGATCATTAAAAGCCTACAACTTAACCTTTTCCTCAACGGGTTTCACTGTTTCATCATAGGAATGGACAGGGGTAACCCCCACAGTGATCCAGCAAGGTTTTTACAATTAGGTTGTCCCATTGAACCAATATCTTGGGATCTCCAGTCAGCAAGGTTGAGTTTTCCTTCGTAATAACCTTAATTTACAATGGGCTTGAGTCACATTCCTTTCAATGTCTTATCAACTTGATCTCTATTTAACCCTTTGGTTAGTGGATCCACGATGTTATCTTTTGACCCTACATAGTCAATCGAGATAACTCCAGTTGAGATCAATTGTCTAACACTATAGTGTCGACGAAGTATATGTCTCGACTTACTGTTATACAAACTATTTTGTGCCCTACCATTTTTAGATTGGTTATCACAATAAATGCATATAACAAGCACGAGTTTTGACCAATCAGGAATATCTTCTAAGAAATTTCGTAGTCATTCGGCTTCTTCACTGCATTTGTTTAATGCCACAAACTCAGATTCTATCGCGGATCTGGTTATTACCATTTATCTTGAAGATTTCCATGAGACGGCCACACCGCCTAAAGTGAATACATATCCACCTTTTCCTTTTGAGTCTTGTATATCAGATATCTAGCTTTCACCAGTATATCCTTCAATCAAAACAAGATTTCTGGTATAATGCAACCAATAATCACGAGTATATCTCAAGTACCTTAGTACTCTCATAATCGCTTTCCAGTTTCATTACCTGGATTACTCGTGAATCTATTCAGACTTCTAATTGTGTAGCCAATGTCTGATCTTGTATGCAGCAAGTCTTTAATGGACTTCACCATTTTATCGTTGTTTCCCACAATGAGTATATCATCAACAAACAAAGAGAGAATTAAATATCCATCTTTTGTAGTTTTGATGTAGACACACTTGTCACACTCATTAATTTTGAATCCATTTGACATCATGACATTGTCAAATTTTTCATGCCATTATTTAGGTGCTTGTTTAAGTCCATACAAGGACTTCACCAATTTACAGACTTTTCTTTCTTTTCCAGGAGCTACATAACCCTCAGGTTGTTCCATGTAGATTTCTTCATCAAGATCTCCATTTAAGAAAGCAGTTTTCACGTCCATTTGATGGACTTTCAGATTTCGGAGAGTGGCAATTGCCAGAATCATCCTTATAAAATTTATTCTCGTCACAGGAGAATAAGTGTCAAAGTAATCATGGCCTTCTTGTTGTTTGTATCCTTTGATCACAAGCCTAGCCTTATACTTATCAATTGTACCACCAGTTTTCATCTTCCGTTTGAAAACCCATTTAGAACCCAATGGTTTACATCCTGGAGGGAGGTCTAACAGTTCCCAAGTGTGATTTTGTAAGTTGGAATCAATTTCACTTTTTATGGCCTCTTTCCGTAAAGGACCTTCAGTGGAGCTTACAGCTTCTTTATACGTTTGAGGTTCTGCCTCAACCATGTAAGTCAGGAAATCAGGCCCGAAAGAATTTTCTGTCCTTACCCTTTTACTTCGTCTAGGCTCTTCCTGGACTTCATCAGAATCTTCAGGTTCTTCTTGATTTTGACTATTGTCAATATCTCCAAAGATCCATTTTGAAGAACTTGGTCCAGCCTCTTTGGATTTACAAGGAAATACATTTTCAAAGAACGATGCATTCATTGATTCCATTATGGTGTTCTTGTGAATATCAGGGTTTTTAGAATCATACACAAGAAACCTATAAGCACTACTATTGTGTGCATATGCAATGAAAATACAGTATACAGTCTTTAGACCTATTTTCATTTTATTTGGCAAAGGTATTGCCATCTTAGCAAGACACCCCCCACACTTCCAAGTATTCGTAAGAAGGTCTTCTACCTTTCCATAACATGTAGGGAGTCTTTTCTTCTTCCTTTTAGAGTATCTTATTTAAAAGATAATTAGCCGACCAAATGGCTACACCCCACACGTTCTGTTGCAATCCAGAACTTATCATATCTTTTAAAGTATGATTTTTTTTCCATTTATCTCTCCAGTACACTGAGGAGAATATGGAGCTGTGACATCGTGAATAATTCGATGTTGTGAACTGAATTCACCAAATGGTTCCACATATTCACCACCACAATCACTTCTTACCTTCTTAATTTTCTTATTAAGTTAGTTTTTCACTTCTTGTTTATATAAAATAAACGTGTTTATGGCCTCATCTTTACTTTTCAGTAAATAACCATAACATAATATTTAGTACTATCATCAATGAAAGTAATAAAATATTTGTTACCATCTCTCATTTGTGCAAACTTTAAATCACATACATCACTGTGAAATAAATCAAGTAAGCATAAGAATTGGAAACTTTATTGAAATCAATAGAGTTTGGCTTTACAACCATTACATTCAATTTCCACATTCTATCTTTCACATTACCCTTTCCAACATGAACATCATGTTTGGACAACACTTGTTTATCATATTCAAGGACCATCTTAAATCCATGAGTTCTCAATAGTGTTCCAAAAATCAGATTCCTGTGAATGTCTGGCACATACAGCACATTCTGCAACTTGACCTCTTTTCCAGAAGTCATCCTGAGGCACATTGTCCTTTTCCCCATAATCTTAGAGGTAGATGAGTTTTCTATGTACAACTTATCTCTGGATTCCAGAATAATCATCTCAGAGAAAGCATATTTAGCCGCACATTTATGACGTATCGCTCCAGTGTCCAGATACTATTGTTTTCAATTAGTATCCACCAGATTAGTCACAGACACAACACAAAGGTCTAGGTCAAATTCATCGTTAGAGATGTTATCCTTAACCTTAGCCTCGTTTGTCTCGTTTGTCTTATTATTTCTTTTCAGCAGTCTACAGTCAGAATGCTTCCATGCATCAATCGCATTAGCAGATTGTGCAATCTCATCTCATCCTCTCTAATAATAATAGGAGGATCTTTTGTTTCCATGTCTTAAAATTCACAACAGTGAACTTCTCTTGTTTCTCACTATTTTTCACAAGAACTGTGAGAATATCCGAACCCATAATGCACAACGACTGGGATTTTAGGATAGAAGTACTCACACCCGGGTTTTGGGTTTCTGGAAAATCTGTGGATTGGTTTCACTCATAACCATATCCGTATTTTCAGATTCAGGGTTTTTGGAAAATCTGTGGATTGGTTTTACTCGTAACCATATCCGTATTTCCAGATCCAAACATGCATAATTTCTGAAATTTATAAAATCAGAACAGTAAAGAATCATTATCACAAGGAATAATATAAATTCTTCAAAAAATATAATATCCTTTTATTTTACGAAGACTACTTAAACGAGTGATAAACACACTGCACAAACATTGCACATACCCAATTTTCATATATGAAAATCTAGTCATTGCATGTACCGATTAATATATTTCACATTAATCATGTAATTTCATACCTCAAAGCCATATAATAGCAACATGCTATAGTATACAAATATATGGATTTTATTTGTTTCAAGTTTCACGTGACTTGCCTTTCGAATTCAAATATATGAATAATATATCAAAGAGTCCACGTAACCAGTATAAAGGAATAATAAACAAAATTTCTTCAATTTTCTTTTCCTTTTTCCCGAAAATTCCACCACTCATTTAATCAACTCATGCAAGAGTCCTACTTTTAATCAAACGCCTTTGACCAATGTTCTACAACTTGCAAATATATTGAAACAAGGTGTAACAGTTACAAACAAATTGCCGAATCAAATATTTGGACAATGCATATCCAAAGAACTCCACCAATACGTGGGAGTAATTTTACAAGAGTCCTAACAATAATAAAATATATCAACCAAAATCTCTATAAGCATAAAGAGATATAACGCGGTTCAAGTATTAAGCAAGAAACCAAAGATATATGGGATATAGTTCAATCGAATCCATAACACCTTCATGCAATTTAACATAAGGACCCGTCAAACATTTCTTTTCTTTTAAACCTCCTGTGCCATCCTTTCCAATTAAATGATATGGGCAATGCTTCAATTAAGTTGCCACCCATCACGTAGGCACATATATATGAGAGACCTACTCATAATAAAATATTACTATCAAAATATTCTACAAGTTGCAATAGGCATAAATCAAATGCTGAAGCAAACTTAAAAATAAGCACAGCCGTACCAATTTTGGACACCATGCACGCAATTTCCAGTCGACCGCTTATTTCCGTATAATAAAATAACGGAAAAAAAACGTGAACAATAATAAAAATTCTTCACAAATATTAAATTTCCAGAATTCTGAAAAATACCAGATCCTTAAAAAAAATTCCGTCAAGTAACCTGTTCGTCTCAAATAAGAAGTATCTGTTTTTAGATTGTTAGTAATATTGCACCGATAAAATGAATCGAAACAAACATGATATAATGTATTGACGAAATAAACAGTTTATGATACAACAATTAAATTGCACAAATATAATTAAACCTTAACCGAAAAATTCATAAGGAAACGAGATGTCGAGGCCTGTGAAATCACAGTTTCCTTAAAACAGATTCGCCCTCTCCGCGGTGCTTGAGAATCGTGAGCGACTGTCTCCCAGGATACAACGACAACGAGCAGGTAGGTTTGCACAAACGAAACTGCTCCGGCGAACTCGAACTGCGCCTTTTCCTCTACCACCACAAATCACCATGGACTATGCGAAGAATTTTCATGATTTTCAATGCATAAGAAAAAGTGTTTTTGAAATTGTTTTTGTCATATGAAACCCTGAGGAGAGCGACTCCTTATATAGACTAATGCAAGAGAGAAGTTGAAGGAAAACGTGTTTTACTGGAACTCTAACTCGTGGTTACTTGCCCACTAAGTCTAGGAGTCTCGGATGAATGTAGACGGGTTTTCAGTGTTTAAAACTGATCACAACTTTATCGCAAAAGATAACGATAAGTATCATACTTTATCGCAAAAGATAACGATAAGTATCAATTTAATTAATGCACAATATTTTCTGTTAAATAAATATTATAACAGAAAATAATATTCCAGCATCAATTTCTCATTCACCCACAAGCTCAAAATTACACCCTCAAGGTGTTTCAATCCAGCTCAAACACCAAATTCCCGCCCCGGGTTGGCCTTGTTTTGCAGTTTCCAATATTTATTTTTGCTACGAATTGGTGTAGTAATTATTATTTTCTGTAATATTTATTTAACAGAAAATATTTGTGCATTAATTAAATTGATACTTATCGTTATCTTTCACGATAGAGTATGATAATTGTCTTAATCTTTTGCGATAAAGTTATGATCAGTTGTAAACACTGAAAAACCGTCCACATTCATCCAAGACTCCTAGACTTAGTGGGCAAGTAACCACAAGATAGAGTCCCAGTAAACCACGTTTTCCTCCTCTCTCTCCCGTGCATTAGTCTATTTAAAGGAGTCATTCTCCTCAGGGTTAATCATCGAGCATACGCATAAAAAAAAATATTTTCGCAGTCAGTCAAAAATTCCTTTCGAGTCAGTTTTGTGGTGGTAGAGCAAACCCGTGGTTTCGAGTTCGCTGGAGCAGTTCGTTTGTGCAGACAAGCTGTTCGATTGTCGTTGTATCCTGGGAGACAGACGCTCAAGATTCTCAAGCACCGCGGAGAGGGCGAATCTGTTTTAAGGAAACTGTGTTTTCACAGGCCTCGGCATCTCCTTTCTTTTACTCGAATTTACCGGTTAAAGGTTACTGTTTATTTATTGATTGTATTTGTGAGTTAATTCGTCAATAAATTATTTATTCTGTTCACGTTTTTAATATCCCGTTTGTTTCTATTATCCGGTGCTTCATTATTACTAACAATCTATATCACGTTTTTAATATCATGTTTGTTTCTGTTTTTAATATCCTGTTTGTTTCTATTCACATAATCATTCTTTATTCTGAGTCATTCAAATTTGGCTACTCCTGTCTGCTGATTTAACAACGCATTGGTACTTATACAGCGACGAGCATAGAAGATAATAAGCAAAGTTCACTGCTCCTAGGACACTACATATCCAGTACACATTGTCTATCCTCCCTTCATTTATATCATCGGGCAACCATCCTGACACCTTTCGAATAAGATCGATTAACCCGTTGCTAATATAAAACGCAATGCCAATATACATAGCAACGGCTGCAGATGATGTGCTTTTAAGCGATTCAGGAAATTCTTGGTAATAAAGAGCAACTTGTCCGGGAAAATGAAACGCTTCTCCCATGCCCGTAATAGCAAGTGGTAACACTAGCCACAATGCGGACATGGAAACAATGTGATGTTGATTTGCTTCATTATGAAAGTTTCTCGACTTTGCTACTTTTAGCCTTTTTGACTCAACGAGGGCCGAAATGACCATGCTAACTATAGTAAGGGCGTGCCCGATGCCAATGCGTTGTAGAAGAGTGAGGGGCCTTTTAGTGATTTTCTCCCAAAGGGGAAATAAGAATCGGTCTATGATGAAAATGAAAGCAGCGGTTGAGATGAAAATGAAGACCGAAAAAGAACCGGCTGGAATTTTGAAATGGTGTCCTAAGTGGCGGTCCATGGTCAAGGCCTGGAGGATGGCTAGGCTTAGTTGAATGGCTAGTGGAGTGGCCAAGAATAAACCGGTCGACCATAGCGGTGACATTTTTATAAGGCTTTTGAGATCTTCTACTTGTTGCACACTACATAATTGCCATGGATTTTCGGTTGAACCATCTGAGTTTAAGTTTTCTTCGGTTTTCAGTGCTGCACGATTTAAGAACCTGTGAATTCGGAAAGAGTTTTCTTTCGATTAGCTTGCAGTGAATATCGTCTGTTTATCAATGAAAATCGATTGGAAATATTGATAGGCCTTTCCTTTGTGGGGAGAAAATTCACACATGCACAGACAATGAACAAATAAAAACTAACCTGAAGAAAGACGAAGGATTTAATGCTAATGCATTTTTCGACTCTGTATGCAAGTGACCGTGGTAATAATCCTGACTATTCTCCGAAAGAATCACTCTTCTTTTGCTAACAGCCGCCACAACAACCTGCGCTAAACTCTTAAATGGGCTCCCTTTAGGCTTAAAAACACTATAGAATCGGCTTCCACACAAGAAAACAGCCATACCGATCGCATTAGCCACCGCACATAGGCCGAAGCCCAACGACCAACTGATCCTATCCTGTACGTATACAATGGCCGTAGAACTCACAATAGTGGCAGAATACATTGTGAAGATAAACCAGTTGAAGAAAATAGGTTGATGCTTTGGGTTTACAAATTGGTCTGCCCCCATTGGCGCAATCGTAAAACGCGTGCCTGCGGTTCCAAGAGATGCTAGGGCTAGACCAAGGTATAAGATTGCAAACTGAAGCTGTGTGGGGTATTTGCAGATGTTTGATCCATTTTCACATGCTGGAGGTCTCAAGTGATTGATTGCTGCTGTTAACAGTATAAGTAGTGTGCCCTGTGTCACCAAAAAGAATGATTCAAGAAAACTTAATTGGATGAATTTTCTGTAGAGCTAATAGGATAAACCCAGTAGCAGTATGTTTAATTTACAAATAACTCTATGTGCAACAAAAGAATAAGAAAAAGAAAAAAGAGAGGCAACTTATCGGGTGTGATTTAAAGTGGTAGTACAAGGCTCTCTCTTTTTCTTTTCTTTTTTTTTTGTTTTTGTTTTTTTAAAGACTAAGGTATTTGAAGTTAAATTAAGTATGAAAAAAAAAAGATTTCTTTTTTCATTAATTGTTCATTGGTCTTTTGAATGTTGCTAATATTTGTAATTTATGCTTCCATTTCAAATATTAACCTTTTTTTTTGTATATTAAGGTGTGCATACAAGATATATATTTAAGAAGTACAACGATAGAAAAGCCATCTTACAAGCAAAAACTTAAAACTACCGTCCACTTTTATTCTTAGGAAAACAAGATAAGGAATCGGCTACTGAAAAAATTATGGTAATTATGCAGTACACATTAATTTGAAATTCTATCAACGACAACACTGTTTTCTCGATTTTCTTTGTAAACTATTCTAAAAGGTGGACTGACCATCACATTACATACAAATTATTTTTTCCAAATTTATGAAGGATATGACTTTATATTTCAATTATCATATTATTATTTTTAGAAGAAATTCTTACAAATGAGCTCACCCGACTGTTAAAATACAAAATTTGGGTATAAGGGTTACAAAGATATTGTATTACATTATTATAGCACATTCATTTAATATTTCCATGATACCTGAATTATATGTGAATAACAAAGACATTCATCATGTACTATTTCAAATAATAAAGAAGAGACAAAACATGTAAACAAACTGCTCGTAGAATTTATTCGTTTCTTCTTCTTTTTTCAAGAAAAGGGGGACTTTTGATACTTTCACGCTATAATAATCAAGACTTTTTCGTTTTAATCAATTGCCCATTCAGTCAGATAGAATAGTTCTCTACTAGCTCTAACTAATAAAACAAGTAGCAGAAAATCACTAAAACTAGAAGAGTTGTCTTTGAAATTAACTTAATCATAAGGACCGGTAGAGGTCATACTAATCGTTTCTTGACAAGAATATGGTGGCACGCAAACCTATCTTTGAAGGCCTATAGCTCTACAGTCTCGCATGTAATATATGCATAACTTCAAAGCAAATATGCAAAACATGATGGGAGAATTCTGTCCCTCATATATATGTATATATATTATCTTTATGGCACTACAGCTCCAGGTGTTAGTTGATAATTAATGGTTCTTTCGAAAAGCAATATCTCTCGGTGTATGTTATAGGTTATTAAATATCTTTGTTATTACATATTATTTTTTTGGTTCCAAAGTGTAATTAACTTACCAAAACCGGGAGGAAAATTTTAACCTAGAAAATGGTACTTCTACCTCTTTCTTACAACAAAGTAATAAACATAAATTATAAATTTATAAAATACTATTCAAGGGTGTTTGGGTGATTTTTGGTTACATTACAAAAATAATAAAAAATTTAATAGAGGATTGTTGAGCAACTTTTTAAAATCACAGAGATGTTATTTGTTTAAATTTTTTGTGAGATAATATACCTATTAACTTAACATAACTAGGGAAGTAATAATACTCAATTAGCTCCCACAAATTAAAATAAAAGTGAAAAAATTAAAAGAGAACGCAAGAATTATCTGTAATTCAGCATAAGGGCATTAAGTTACCAGCAAAGATATTAGAGAGGAAAACCAGATGATAGAGAAGCAGCCAACATAGGAGTCCGCAATAATTGCACCTATAATTGGAAACATTGTGATGCTTCCATTCACAAAATTGTATATCTTTGCAGCACTTATGCTCTTAATGTTGAATTCTTCAATCAAATATACAATCAGGTTGCTCGTCCATCCTCCAGCAGCCAATGTTAATCCCACCATTGTCCCTGAAGTTGTACAATCAAATAGGACTTAGGAGTGTACTGTAAAAGCTGCTCATCATTCTATTGTAAATAATATCTAATCATAATTATTTATAGGGTTATTTTTCGTTGAAGCTAATATTTTATATAATTAAAATTGTTATATGTTTTCTTCAGCATGGGAGAAATTAATTGTTATTATTAGGAAATTGCCTTCCTGACACGACTGTCACTGTACAGTCCAATTTCCACCTTTAAATTTTTTTTAGTATAGACCGGCAACCTGGAGAACAAGTCCATCTCAATTCTGTTATTTATTGATTTTGACCCATAATTCTCTTATTATAAAATTCACCCCACTTTATTGTATATGGCTCTTACTAATTTTGTGAGTTTTTTTTTTTTGTTTTCTTTTTTACATTTTGAGAATAGCAATGCAAAACCTTAACAAAAAAATACGCAGATACAATATTTCATAAAAATGGATCATGCAATTTTGTTCAACGAAAAAATTTAAAGTAACCCTATCAATAAAGTAATTCATTATTGATTGTTGGTATATATAAAATAAACTAACAAATTAAAACATAAATAAACCAACATCCTAATTTAAGAGAAAAACATTTTGACTATACACTACAAGAATAATAGCCTAAAGCAACGCCGGTACCGCAACGGATTTATAATCCGTTGCAGTATTTTGATGTACCAACGTCACCTGACGTTGGTACTACAAAAGTTAAAAAAAAAAAATTACCTGTCAACGTTTTCGGACGTTGGCAGGTATTGTGCAGCGCACAATTCAAGCAGCAACGTCATAAAAACGTTGCTGCGTGTGGTTTTCCTTTTTTTTTTTTAAAATTTAAAAGGTACCAACGTCCTCCAGACGTTGGTACCAGCTTTTACTATTTTTTTTGATAAATTTAAACGGTACCAACGTCCACCAGACATTGGTACCACCTTTCACTATTTTTTTTTTTTATTTTTGTTTTAAGTCAAAGCAGCAGCTTTGTGTCTGCAAGGTGCAGACACAAAGCTGCAGCCTTAATTAAGGCTGCGGCACAGCACCAACGTCTTCAAGACGTTGGTGCCTTAATGATATGCCAAATTCGCAGCAGTTTGCTGCTGCGAATTTGGCCATTGCAAAACACCTTCGTTTTTTTTTTTCTCACTAAAACTCAACTAAATCTCACGATTTCAGCTCCAAATCACATTTTTGTTGAAGGTATGTGTTTAATACCTTTAAATTTACGCTTTTACATGTTTTTTTTTAGTTTAATCGGTTAGATTTTTGTTATTTAGCATAAATATGATGTTTTTGTTGATTTGATGATGTATTTGTGTTAATTATGTATGATTAATTAAGATATTAGAAGTAATTTTGAACGATCTATGTGTATTATTATTATTTTTTAAATTAATGGTTAGATTTGTGTAATTAGTATTTGTGATTAGTGTATTTATGTTAATTATTTATGCTTAATTAAGGTATTAGAGGTAATTAATTATGTGACGATCTACGTATATTAAGGTTTAATTTAATTAATCGGTTAGATTTGTGTAATATTATAGCATAATAGTGATGTATTTGTTGATTCGAGTGTATTAGTACTGTTAATTATATATTTATATGTATGCTTAATTAATTAATATTAGATTTGTGATTATGACAATATAGCTACGTATTTTCTTTTTTTTTTTTTGTAGAATTTAATCGATTAACTTTGTATTATATAACATATATAATTGTGTTTATGTTAGAACGTATTTATGTTAATTAGATATGCTAAAAATGTTAGTAGCATTGAGAAAATATATTTGTAATAAAAATATGGGAAATATATTTTGGTTAAACTTGTTTATATGAACATGCTATGGTGTAATTATTGATGCTTGATATAGATAGAGATATATGTAGAAGATGTAGTTATTTTGTGACACGTCCGTACGTGATTAATTGTTGAATACTTTAAATTAATAGTATATATATCACAATGAGTATTGAGCTTACTTAATTGTAATACATTGATTAGAAAAATTAGCGGAGATTTGTATAATTTAGACATAACAGATGTATATATACTTAATTAGTCAATTTAGTAAATGAATAGATAGTATATATTGTCGTGTATCCCTTTTATATTAATTTGACCATTCTAAATATTTATTTATCAGATGGCCGGCTCGTCAGATCAGGGTAAGGGGAAAGGAAAAAAGAAGGTGTCGAAGAACCAGGTGCCATACCCGGAAGGGGTACCTCGAGGATCATTCTCTTCGCAGTCTGATCTTGGTTCGATGGGATCACTTTCAGCGGTGATGCCGATGTTTCCCGGAGGATCAAGTGACGCAGGAGCCCGCGCTAGTGGGCCGTTTACCAATCAATTGATGGGTGTAGGAGCGACAATGGGGGTGTATATGTTGGGGGTGGTTATGGTGGTGGTGGATTCGGTGGGGCTGGCTATAGCGGGGTTGGTTATGGTGGGGGTGGTTGTGGTGGGCCTGGATTGAGTGGGCCTGGATTTGGTGGGCCTGGATATGGGAGTGGAGCTGGGTTTGGTGGGCCTGGATATGGGAGTGGAGCTGGATTTGGTGTGCCTGGTTTTGGGAGTGGAGCTGGATTTGGTATGCCACAAACACAGCTAACGAGGCCACAGCTACAGGTTCAGGGGACGGGAAGTACTGCTGGGCCATCATCATCGGGCTCACGGGGTTCAGGCTCACGTGGTTCAGGCACACGAGCTTCAGGCACACGAGGTTCAGGCTCACGTGCTCATGGCGTTTCTGAGGAGTTAGACGAGGATGAGGGGGGTAACAATGATTCAGGAGACGATGGTGGTATTACTAGGGTTGCAGTGCGAGGACAATCTAAACCTCGCGAGCCTCCGGCAAATCCGGATGACAGGGAGGTACTTGAATTATTCTTTGATGGCTCAATAGAGAACCCTTCCGCCGTGACCACGATTGGTACAAATTTGAGGAACATGATGCAAGGGGCATACTTCACGTACGGCATGTGGCCAGAGGACGAGAAGGAAATGTGTTGGAACAGATTTAAGGTAAGGAATTACCTTGACTTCTATATTTATTAAATATTTATAAATATTTGTTCATTATTATTCATTTATGTGACCAACTTTTCTTTATGTCTGTATTAAATGCAGCACACTTACCAGTGGGATCCTGCCATAGAAAATGCAGTCAGGGAATGGTACGATAGGGTCGCTACTGCGAGATTTGCAGGTTCAGTAAACCACGCCAAGAAATGGTGGTTGCGCTGCAAAGTTGACCCCACCTATAGTATGAGTCACAGTTGTTGGATTCACGAAGATTTTCGGCAGACATTTTATGATTATTGGGAGCTTGAGCCCACGAAGGGTCGTTCGGAGCAGAACGCTAAAAATCGAGATAAGGGGAAAACGGTAAACTATAGGGGTGGGTCTCGCAGCACGAACAAGCATAGGATAGATCTGGTAAGTAGAAAAATATGATTGGTTATTTTTCAAATATCATCCTTGATTTAATAATGTGATCTATATTTGCTTTAATGAATTTTCATATTATGACAGGCAAAGGAAATGAATACAACGCCCGACAAGGTGCCGTTTCAGGATGTCTTTATAAAGACTCGTGCAAAGAAACATGACGACGGAACGGTTGAGTGGCCAAACCCTGAGGACAAAGCTAATTACGTGAGTATAATATTTTCTTTCATTAAATTGGTGTAATCGTCAATAATTGTTGTTGTCGTAATAATACTTATGTTTGTTACAAAAATATATTTTGAATCATAATATGTTATATGTAGGATGCTTATGTGGAACACTGCCTGAGAGAACATGGGCCAGATATGAGCAAGTGGCCGGTCTGGGACGTTAGACCGTGGGTGGAAATTGCCGCAGCCGGACGTGTAAAGAAGAATAGGGTGGTGGGTCTGGCGAGTTATGGTGAGCCTGAGCGCGTAGGATTCAAGGCTCGAAGACATTCTAGGTTCGTTGAGACTGGCTCTAGTCGCGTGGAGGCACTGATGGCCGAAACAGCTTCTCAAAGGCAGGAAATCACAGGTTTAAAGAATGTTCTCAAATACTTTATGTCACAGTTTAATATGCCGGTGCCCGATGAATTGTGGGGGTCAGGGCAACAACAACAGTTTAACAACTTCCCGGCAGTTTTCCACCAACCATTGCAACCGACGAACACGAGTGTCGGCAGCGGGCGGTTATCAGGGGATCCACTCTATCGACCACGGTCACATTCTACCGATCAGGAGGACGAAGGGGACCAGGAAAGAAGTTCGGGTGGCGGTGCTAACGACACTACTGGCTTGGGTGATATGTAATTTGACGAGGATACTGAAATTTAGACTGTTATTTGCTGCTTTTATTTGTATTTGTATAATTATGAACAAACGTGGTTTGTTTTAGCTTGTTTTTATTTATGTTTGCACCTTATATATATTTATGTTTTTATTTATATTTATAATTTACACTAGTTTTATATATATATATATATATATATATATATATATATATATATATATATATATATATATATATAAAACGTTACAATTCAAATAACTCAAATATTACAACTCAAGCTTACATATTGCAAATAAACCACTGTTTAAGTTCACGAATTCTTACTACATAGGCATACATATTGCTTAGAACATACATTACGTATAATCAGGGTCATCGTCGTCACCATCATCATGATCTTCATCCACGTCATCGTCGGCGGATGTGTCGTTATCATCGACTTCCACAATATCATCGTCTGCAAGCCTGATAGGTGTATTGTCGATATTGTTGATGTCATCCAATCTTAACTGAGGTGCGGTGCTATCTTGGTAAATGTCGAGATTAGCCACTGCAGTTGTGTCAACGAGGTATCTCGCTCTTGTCGTGCAAACCGCCCACCATCCTCTCCTACTGGTATTTTTTTGTGAAGGATACAGACTGTAATAGACTTGTTGCGCCTGACTTGCTAAGATAAACGGTTTAGACGCTCCTGTCCCGAGTCGCATTGTTGGATTAATGTCAACAAGGCCATAAGTCGGATGAGTTGTTATTCCATTATACACGTCGTACCAATCACATTTGAACATAACAATTTGTTCCAAGTTTCCACTGCCCCAGTAATCAAGCTGTATAATCTCTTGAAGCATTCCATAGAAATTACGTGGGTCTGGGTTGCCAGTGTCGCCCTTCACATAAACGCCACTGTTCATTGTTTGCCCACCAGCCCCATATGCTTCTGTATGAAACTTAAATCCGTTAACCGTATAACCATTATAAGTTTTTGCTTTCAAAACAGGACCCCGAGCAAGACCGCGTAATCTAGGATCCACACTGTAACTACCAGACACAACAACTTGTTTGAACCAGTCGATAAAATAAGTTTTACGTATCTGATCTTTATTAGCTTGCGGATATCCTGCGCACATCTGTTCATCAAACATACTGTCACAGAAAGAAGCCGTTTAAAACATCAATTGATATATTAGCAAGAATACATTGTATGACAATTAGTAATCTTACCTTAACCAACACTCGACCTCTGGGCAATTCAACAAGACATATAGATGAGCCGCTTTGCACTCTGCGAGAGACAAATTTCTGTAATTGACACAACGCCCCATTGTTTCCCTTTACTCTGGAATACTGATAATTGGTCGTTGGGGTCAATAGATATTGGAACTTCGTTCCTGTTCAAACGGGTTGCTCTAGTTTCAATATTGCTGTCAAAGTAGAGTGAGGAGAAATTTGCAATTTCTGCGTAAATGTACGCCTCAACAAATGACCCTTCTATGTGTGCCTTGTTACCCCTTGGTCTCTTAAAATCAAACATCCGTCTAACAAAGAAAAAAAAAATTAACTAGTCATATTTTGAACATTGTATAGTTATCAATATAACAGTAACTGGTATTTACCTCTCAAATGGGTACATCCACCTGTATTGTACGGGCCCACCGACCTTTGCCTCCCAGGGAAGGTGTATCGCTAAATGCTCCATGGAATCAAAGAACGATGGAGGAAAGAATTTTTCCAGCTTGCACATAGTCACCACAATCGAACGTTCTAATAAATCCGTGTCACTATATCGGATGTCAGGAGCTGACAAAGCTCTGAAAAATTACTTATCTCCACGAGCGGCCCCCAGACATTCTCTGGCAAGAAGTCACGAAATGCTATCGGAACCAACCTTTGCAAAAAAACGTGACAATCGTGACTTTTCATCAACGTTGCCTCGATCGTACATCCAACTCCGATCTTCGTTGTTATACATTTTTTATCTAATTAAAATCAAATTAACAATGCATCAGCACGAGAACTGACTATTTAATCACGAAAGTAAGGCTAATTAAAACTTATCATCAAATACTAACAATGTGAACAACTAATTACACACATGCATATAAATAGCATACTACTAATCAAATCACGCTTAGATCTCAGTTATTCTAAATATGATGAATAACAAGTATTAATATTACAAAAATCACTAAATTAAGCAACAACATCAACAATATATATATAAAATTAAGCAACGAATTACGATAATACTGAAATAGATACCTCTCGTGGAGTGAGCTTTGCTAGAGAATTACGTACGCTTTGCAAAAAAATCACAGGGAAGAAATGAAATTTCGCTGAAAAATAGAGAAGAGAGGGGGAAGATTTGCAGTAGATTTTGGGGAAGAAACGCAGGTTATGGATAATGAAATGTGTGGAGGAGAGGATATAAAGCTGATAAATCTATTGCAAGGTCCAAATCCCTTGCTGCTGTAAAAATAGCTTTTCTGACACAGTTGCAAGGGAAAAAGGCCCTTGCAGTAGCCTTTCAGCTTCAGCAACCTCCTCTTCCCTTGCAGGTTTTGTTTTACTTATTTTTTAATATAATAAAGCTGCATTCTTCATTCTTTATATATATATATATATATATATATATATATATATATATATATGATGTGTCAAATCTCGGTGTCGTCATATCTTAAAAATTCGATATCATGTGTACGGCATTATTTCGGAATATTACGCCACGACAACACCATTAATTTTTAATGCAAAATTGCAATTTAAGGCAAAACTCAAAATTAGGCCAATTAGGCCCAATTTCGAGTTATTTGGGGCCCAATTCGAATTTCACAAGCCCAATTCGAGTTGTTCCAGGCCCAACTCGAGCTGTTTCTAGTTCATTCGAGTTATTTCTTTGCAGGTAATTCGAGTTATTTCTTTACAGGTAATTCGAGTTATTTCTATGAAGGTCATTCGAGTTATTTATTGAGGGCTATTCGAGTTGTTTGAATGGAAGTCATTCGAGTTATTTCTAGGAATCCTAGTTTGACTTATTCAACTCATAATCCTACTTGGAGTGCACTTCTAGCTAAAGAAGGATTCTTATGCCTATATAAAGGGATCCTATTACTCATTCTAAGGTACGTTTTACATTATTCTAAGCTCTAAGTTCGAGTTATATAAGTCGACCTCGATCTATTCCTCAAGCTCATTCGAGTTGTTCATCAATAGCTCGAGTTCGACCTATTTTGGCTTGCATTCGAGTTGTTTTGTTCTGTGTTATTCGACTTGTTTGATACAGTTCATTCGACTTGTTTGACCTTTCACATTCGACTTATTGCTTTCTGCTTATTCGACCTATTGCCCTCAGTTCATTCGAGTTATTACTTAGCGCATATTCGACCTATTCTGGCTAGTTCATTCGACTTGTTGCCTTGATCAACAAGATTTCATATTCCGATCCGTCTGACTTGAGCGTCGGAGTGCCTTCGCCGGAGAAGGCACCGGCTTAGTTCACGTTTGGTGTTGAGTGCAGGTTCCGAACTCAAAAGCTGCTTGAGCATCCAGCAGGAACTGAAGCAGTCTGACGTGGAGTGTTGGAGAGTGGACACGTATCCTGACGAAAATACCCCACATCAATATATATTTATTTATTTAATTAGTTCAATTATAATGTAATGTTGAGTTATCAATTCTATTGTTAATTAATTCAACGAAAATAAAGAGTAGTTTTCCTTGTACGTGGTTCAATTCTTATGTAATTAAGATTTTATTCATTCAAATGAAATTTATTCACGATAATAACAATCTAGATTAAATCTAAGTAATTTAGTTCTTGTGTAATAATATTTGTTCAATTAATTAAGTTAAACTAATTTGACAAAAGTCAAGATTAGTTATATTTAGTTGATTCTTATATATGTAATTCATTAGGAGTTGTCCATTCAAACAAGTTCAATTAACTTATTAAAAATTAAGATTAGGTTTACTTAATTAGTTCAATTCTAATGTAATGTTGAGTTGTTAATTCTATTCTTGATTAATTTAACAAAAATAAAGAGTAGTTTTCCTTGTACGTAGTTTAATTCGTATGTAATTAGGAGTTGTGCATTCAAATAACATCTATTCATAACAAAAATCAAGATTAAATCTAAGTAATTTAGTTCTTATGTAATATTCGTTCAATTAAGTTAAACTGATTTGACAAAAGTCAAGATTAGTTATATTTGGTTGATTCTTATATGTGTAATTAATTAAGAGTTGTCCATTCAAACAAGTTCAATTAATTTATTAAAATTTAAGATTAGTTTTGTTTAATTAGTTCAATTTTGAGGTAATTATGTTGAGTTATAAAATATATTCTAAATTAATTCAACAAAAATAAAGAGTAGTTTTCCTTGTACGTAGTTCAATTCTTATGTAATTAGAAGTTATGCATTCAAATAACATCTATTCATAATAAAAATCAAGATTGAATCTAAGTAATTTAGTTCTTATATGTAATATTTGTTTAAGTTAAACCAATTTGACAAAAGTCAAGATTAGTTATATTTAGTTGATTCTTATATGTGTAATTAATTAGGAGTTGTCCATTCAAACAAGTTCAATTAATTTATTAAAATTTAATTATTTTTGTTTAATTAGTTCAATTCTAATGTAATTATATGTTGAGTTATAAATTCCATTCTTAATTAATTCAACAAAAATAAAGAGTTGTATTCCTTGTACGTAGTTCAATTCTTATGTAATAACACTATTCATAATAAAATCAATATTATTAAATCTAAGTAATTTAGTTCTTATGTAATATTTGTTCAATTGAGTTAAACTAATTTGACAAAAGTCAATATTAGTTATATTTAGTTGATGCTTATATATTTGTAGTTAATTAGGAGTTGTCCATTCAAACAAGTTCAATTAATTTATTAAAATTTAATTAAGATTAGTTTTGTTTAATTAGTTCAATTCTAATGTAATGTTGAGTTATCAATTATATTCTTAATTAATTCAACAAAAATAAACAGTAAGTTTTCCTGTACGTAGTTGATCAATTCTTATGTAGTTAAATATTATTCATTCATATAATTTAAGTTTATTTAATAAAAATCAAGAATCGTATTTGCGGTCAATCATAAATTTTTCAAAAGGGGAAGGACTAAATTGTAACTTTTCAAATCTTTTGGGGTCAAAATCATATTCTCAAACAGAGTTGTATTCCTTGTACGTAGTTCAATTCTTATGTAATAACACTATTCATAATAAAATCAATATTACTAAATGTAAGTAATTTAGTTCTTATGTAATATTTGTTCAATTGAGTTAAACTAATTTGACAAAAGTCAATATTAGTTATATTTAGTTGATGCTTATATATTTGTAGTTAATTAGGAGTTGTCCATTCAAACAACTTCAATTAATTTATTAAAATTTAATTAAGATTAGTTTTGTTTCATTAGTTCAATTCTAATGTAATGTTGAGTTATCAATTATATTCTTAATTAATTCAACAAAAATAAACAGTAAGTTTTCCTGTACGTAGTTGATCAATTCTTATGTAGTTAAATATTATTCATTCATATAATTTCAGTTTATTTAATGAAAATCAAGAATCGTATGTTTGGTTTGATTATTATTATTTAATGAGAAGTTATTGATTCTAATAACTTTAATTAATTTTATAATACAAGATTAATTCTAATTAGTTCAGTTCTCATATGTTATTAGGATCTTATTCATTCAAATAAGTTCACATATATATATATATATAGCTATAAATATCAAGATTAGTTCTATTTTCTTATGTAATTAATAATTATTCAATCAAATAAGTTTTATTAATTAATTAATTTAACCAAGATCAAGATTAGTTCTATATATTTAGTTCAAGTCTCATGTAATTATGATTTACAAGTCATAATTATATATGGATCTAATTAAATGAGTGAATGAGGGAATATATATAATTAAAACATTTTTCTAATAAAGCTATTGCAAGGTCCAAATCCCTTGCTATTGCTACTTTTCTGACACAGTAGCAAGGGATCCCAATTTCCCTTGCAACAGCTTTCTGACAATAACCTGTTGCAAGGGATTTGGACCTTGCTACAAAATTTCAGAATGAAATTTTTGGCGGAAATTTCAAATTTCCCAAAAAATTTCCTTCCCTCCCACTATACTACTATAAATACCACACTATATCACTCATCCATCCCACTTCTCCCTCTCATATTATTATCATCTTCTTCTCCCCTTCTCTCCTTCACTTTATTTTTTTCCTTAATTTATTTTGCATCATGATCAACTTATATATATATATTATATATGCATACATGCATCTTATACTATATATATACATATATATTGTATAATTATAATTAGTGAGATTACTTTATAATTATACATTGTAAAGTTTAGTGTGTGTATGTAAATATATATCATTATAATTTTTAAAATGTTATCTAACATTTCTTAATACTATATATATATATATATATATATATATATATATATATATATATATATATATATATATATATATATATATATATATATATATGTGCGTGTGTTTGTGTGTGTGTGTGTGTATCTTATAATTTAGTTATTAGTATTATATTTTTTAACACATACTATACATATATAATATTGAGGTTTCAATTAATGTATAATGTGAGTGTGTGTATATATATATATATTAAAAAACATTTTATTACAATGGGGCGGTTTTTACCGCCACTTTTTTTTATAAAAATATATTTATCTACAGCAACGTCCGTGGACGTTGCTGCCAAATTTGAAAAAAAAAAAAAAAAGTGTCTGGACACTATAGCAACGTCCGTAGACGTTGCTGTGTTTCATCGAAAAAAAATAATGAACAAAAATGAAATTTTAAAAAAAAAAACGTGCGTAAATCAATTGCAAGGTCAAAAGACGTTGCAATTGAGTCTTGTGTCAGAATGCATAGCAACGTCTAAGGACGTTGCAATTGACTTTTGTGTCAGAATAAATAGCAACGTCTAAGGACGTTGCTGTCAATTGTGTGTGTCAGAACACTCCAGCAAGGGAAATGGACCTTGCTACAGGTGTGTGTCAGATCAGCAATAGCAAGGTCCATTTCCCTTGCAACATGCAAAATACCTGCACCAACGCCACCTATAGCAAGGGATGCTACCAACGTCCACATCCCTTGCAATAGATCAATAGCAAGGGAATTTGAACCTATTGCAAGGTTTTTGGACCTTGCTATAGACCACATTTCTTGTAGTGATATGCAGAATTTGTTGCCATTTGCAAGAATCTTCAAACTTGTAGCTTCATGTTGATCAATGATCATCACTGTACAATAAAACAATTATCATGGTTATTTCATAAGAAATCAAGAGTGGCGGTAAAATGAGAACTTGGTAATTTAAAAAATTAAATGTTAAACTAAATATTAATTAATTAATTAATAATCAACCAAATAGAGTTTAACCAATACGACCTTGTAGTTGTTTGGTCATCACGAGTTGGTGGTTGTACCTCCATAGCATCATAAGCAACTATTACAACAGGAAAAAATGTATAACTTTATATATGAAAACTAATGACGAGAGTAAAAGACATAAAGTTATGATATCATGTGTATCTTAACTAAACCAACACTGAAAATATATGTTTTGTAAAAACTAATTATTTAAAATATTTACCTGAAAATGGTTCTAGACCTCCAAATGTATTAGTTTGCGAACATTGTGCCTGCAAAAATATGCATATTAATGGATGACTAAGACGATTAAAAGTACTTCAATGAGGGAAAAAAAAAATCTTACCAGAAGAGATTGAAAACTATCAACGCCGTATAGGGGATCAGTAAACTGTGGCAAACTAGTATTGACGGTATGTTCACAACTTGGTTGAAGGTTTGATAGAACAGAGTTTTCTTCAACTGGAATTCGGGTATCCTCATCCTTTACACCATATGAATCATAACAATTTAGGAATAAATAGCTATTTATATGGATAAAAAAATATATAGCTGTATTTAAATATAAACTATATGTAAGATCATATATCCAAAGACAGTACCAAATATAAGAATATGAATTGCGCCAGATAATTATACTACATTTAAAAATGTAATACTAGGCAATAATATAGTACAAAATTAATAACCTAAACATACAATCATAATATAAAAAGAATAATAAATAACATATAAACCAATA
This sequence comes from Misopates orontium, assembly GCA_946800315.1. Classification (NCBI taxonomy): domain Eukaryota; kingdom Viridiplantae; phylum Streptophyta; class Magnoliopsida; order Lamiales; family Plantaginaceae; genus Misopates; species Misopates orontium. Next base: position 23,875,039 of record OX326946.1, read on the forward strand.
AACTTATTACATACCTTCTTTTTGTTCTTTTTGGTTCCTTTATTAACCTTTGCCCTTTGAGGTTTGAGGCGACAAGTTTTCGGACGTCCAGGTCTTTTTGACTGCACAGGATCTTGAACTCTTTTATTTGGCCTACTTGGTGTGAAACTTCAGGTTCATTTTCAGATTCTACACTTTCAATAAGACGAAGCTTCTTTACGGACTCATCTAAGTCTCTTATAGCAACCGTAAAGTGCTTTTTAGATGCAACTCCTTCCTCAACAAGTTGAATAGCACGCTTGTACAATTGATCATACCACCCTTCAGAATCATCACAGTTAATATCAGTTATAACACTTTCTTGAAGATATCGACGCTTAAAAATCCTTTCTCCAGCGAGCCAAGATATATTGAGATGGTAGTTCCTCAATTCCATTGGAATGAAGCACGCATAAAGCATGTCTACATAGGTAACCTTTAAAATTAAATAAGTTGCAAATACAAAAAACTTCTGTTTCTATTGTATTATATAATACCTCATAGTTCACAATATGCGTCATATCATCACCATAAGAGAGTCGTGTTTTAACTATATAAGTTACAACAGAACCTTCTAATCATACTTGAGCCACGTTGAAACACGAATACATCTCTTCCACCTCAACTTGAAACTTCTTAAACATACTATGAGTATAAACCGCTGCTACTTGCTTTTCGTAGGCACACTTTGTTTTTTTATTACAGGATGTGTGTGCCTCGAATGAAAATTCGCCTTAGCTTCCTTTTCATACTTGTCTTGAAGAGCTAGAGTATATTTACTTGCAAATTCACTTAAAGTAGTACGAGAATGTACATATCCATCAAAAAAAGCATTCATACTCTCACTTCTTTGAGTAGTAGACATACCAGCAAAAAAAGTGCCTTTAAGAAATGTCGGGACCCATTTTTCTCTATCTTCATACAATGTTTGGAGCCAGTCATTGCCTTCCAACCCATGATCATTAATCATTTTCATCCAATCAAATTCAAATTCATCTGGTCTCAATGAGTCATAAACAGCTGCATCTATCGCATGTTTAATTGATTTATACTCAGTGTATCCACTTAACTTCTGCGGTACTTTTTGCATTATGTGCCACAAGCAAAATCTATGGCGAGTTCCCTGAAACACTTGAGAAATGGCATTTTGCATCGCTCTGCACTGATCGGTTATTATAGCAGGTGGAGCACGACCTAACATACAAGTTAACCATGCTTTGAACAACCAAACAAATAATTCAATAGTCTCGTCTGCTAGCAAACCACATCCTAAAAGAATTGATTGGCCATGATGGTTTACTCCCACAAACGGTGCAAATGGCATATCATATCGATTTGTTAAATATGTTGTGTCAAAAGTAATAACGTCTCCAAAAAATTCATAAGCAACTTTTGATCTTGCATCAGTCCAAAAAATATTTTTTTATCGTCCCTCATCATCAAAATCCATCAAATAAAAGAAATTAGGATTTTTCATCTGCATATGACTAAAGTATTCATACATGGCTTGTGCATCTCCTTGCACCAACTTCAGATGTCTATAATGGTCTATGTAATTCCTAACATCTTTTTCGTCGAAGCTCAAAAGCTCTTGTCCTCCAGCTTGTACCATTAGTGAATGATACGTCTTGTTTGTTCTGATCCCCGAATCAGAATTCAATTCAAGCTTTTGTTTTACTGTCGTACTCATATACTTATGTGACTTATAAAATCGTGCACTGGATGGTGTAGTATTATGATTATGATCAAGAATAACTTCTGTAACAATCCACTTGTGAACACTATTTAATTTTATCCTCATTATTGCATCACAACCTATTCTTTTCATAGGCCTAGGATTGCTAACTTCATGATTTTCTTTATATCCTTGGTGAGAACAACAAAGAACAGCCCCTATTTTTTCATGGCTATTTTTTCCTTTATATGAATTTCTTACTCTGACACCAAGGCCTAAGTTTTTTGCATAGAGATTATAACAATCATATGCATCTTCATAACTGTCAAACGTCATACCTACCGTTGGTGGAATCGGTATAGCTTTAACTGGAGTTGATATATTGTTGCCAATCTCAACGTCATCCATCTGGAAAAAAAAAATAGAAAAATAGTTTTTTGAATTAAACATCAACACAAATAATCAGATAACGAATACTACAAATAAATTACATATTAAAATAAAAAACTCGGGTTGATTTAGAACATACTTTAACTTTAACAAAAGTTCCTTGTGGAATTTGGTTTGTAAATTTTTCTCCAGGGAACTCGTGGAATATGGTCTGTAAAATTTTCTCCAGGGAATAAACTTTGAGATATGTTTTGATGGCAGCAATATATACATAGGAGTTCTATTATATTTGGTCTCTTTGAGCATCAAACAAGAGTCCTAGATAGAGTGGACTTAGATGTTAGTTTTACTTTTAAATCTGGTCTGTTTTTTAAATTTCAGATTTGTGCAGTTTTTTAGTAGAATTAAAACACTATATAGACTCTGGAATAAATTAAATTGCTTACGGACTGTTAACAGTCCAAGTTTTATCTGTCATGCTAGCATATCCGAAAATTTATCCCAGTGCAGATCCTCCGAGTAAAAACCATAATGGAAGTGCCATATCTTATCCCTAGTGCTAGTAATCGCATGCTAAGACTTCATAGATTTTCTCCAAATATGTCTCATGTGGCCACTTTAGAGATCTTGTTATCAAAATTAATCAGATACATAATTCTTCTGGACTAAATCAAATGATAAATAGATTTTGAACAAGTTGTGCGGACTGAAAAATGTTTGTATTATTCTGTATTTTGGGAACAGTGTCGTAATTAGTATGATAATGTTGAATTTTCAAGTGAACAGATCGATGCCCTGTAATTTCTTCTAATTATAGATGTTTAAAATTATAAAACAACAAAATATTAAGTTATTTATATTTCAAAATTTTCTATATATATTTCTGATTTTTCGCAACAATAAGATGAAATCCATCAATTCGACGTAGCTATATGAAATGATGTTAAGCGCCGTAGTTAAGGAGAATCAATTTATACAATAACTAATTCGTAACCAATATACACGTAGTTTTATTAGTCCTGAAATGAAATTATATAAGTTTCAATATTCTTGAAAATATTTTAGCATCTATTTGATTTTTGATCATATAGAGAAGTATGTAGTATTTTATTCCCAAAATAGAGGGATTTGGTGGAAGAAAAACGTGTCAAATGCTGAGGTGCGAATTCAGAATTTTCCTCTTGCAAAACAAAGAATCTAATAAAATAAATACTATAAGCTATTTTATTGAGGTTATCGTCGGCAATGGATCTAGCATGCCTATAACCCACGTTGGTTCTGGTATTCTTCCTTCTCCTACTTGTTCTTTTAATTTTAATAAACTTCTCTGTGTTCTCTCTGCTCGTCACAACCTTATCTCTGTCTCCCAATTCTGTAAAAATAATAACTCCACTATTGAGTTCTCACCCTCCTCTTTTCGTGTCAAGGATCAACGTACGGGGGCAATCCTAGTTAAGGGCAACACTAACACGGTCTCTATCAATGGTCCTCTTCCAAGCCTTCCACGTCTGTCGCCCCTCCTCTTCTTGCCTTCTCTGGTGTCAAAGCTTCTGCTTCAGCTTGGCATAGTCGTCTTGGGCATCCCTCTAGCCCAATTTTAAACTCTATTTTATTCGTTTTTCAGTTAGATACTCTGGGTGCTGCGTCACCTTCTTTTAATTGTAACGCGTGTCAGTGCAATAAAATGCATAAACTACCTTTTCATGTTTCTACAATTGTGTCGAATCATCCTTTGCAAGTTATTTACTCTGATATTTGGACTTCACCGCTCATCTCTATTGATGGTTTTAAATATTATGTCGTGTTTGTTGATCACTTTACTCGATATTCTTGGCTTTATCCTCTTAAACGCAAAAGTGATGTTCAACAAGTCTTTATTAAGTTTCGTGCCTTAGTTGAAAATCAATTTACTCATAAAATCAAAACATTATACTCCGACAATGGTGGTGAATACATTGTATTATCCCACTTTCTTGCTTCCTCTGGCATATCCCATCTCACGTCCCCGCCGCACACTCCTGAACATAATGGTATCTCTGAACGCAAACACCGTCACATTGTTGAAACAGGCCTCACGCTACTACAACACGAGTCTCTTTCTCTCTCTTATTGGTCATATGCTCTTCCCACAGCCACTTACCTCATAAATCGCATGCCTACTCCTCGTCTCTCTATGAAATCCCCTTATCAGTATCTTCTTGGCCTTAACCCAAACTATTCTAAACTTCGAGTTTTTGGCTGTCTCTGCTACCCCTGGCTTCGTCCCCACAAGCCTCACAAACTTGCCAGTCGCTCTGTACCGTGTGTTTTTCTGGGCTACTCGCCTTCCCAGAGTGCATATCTGTGTCTTGATCCTATTACCAATCGTCTCTATATCTCTCGTCATGTCAAATTTGTTGAGTCCATGTTTCTGTTTGCCTCTCTTTCTTCCACTCCTCCTCCGGCCCCGGCTCACTCCAATCCCTCTTCTTCTTCCGACCCGCCTCACATTATAATTCCCAACTCCCCGCCTATTTCAATGACCCCGAACACGGGCAAAATATCCACCGCGCTGCCTGTCGGCCCATCTGTCGTGCCAACGAGCGCGCCTACTTCTCCAGGCACGCACGCGGGCGCGCGAGTCTCGCCCGAAGCGCGCGCGGGTGCGCCTACTTCGCCCGGCACGCTCGCGCGCGCAACAACTTTGCCCGACCAGCCCGCAATCGCGCCAACTCCACCTGGCACGTCTGCGGGCGCTCCTGTTCCAACTTCTTCCCGCACTATAGTCACTTGCTCGATGCATAATATCTCCAAACCCATACACAAGCTCAATCTTTCTGCTTCTCTTTCTTCCTCTTCGGATACCGAACCAAAATGTGTTTCTCAGGCTCTTGCTAATCCATCCTGGCGAGACGCCATGTCCACTGAGTTTATGGTACTTGTTCAGAATGGTACTTGGGATCTGGTTCCACCGTCTCCCTCTCTCAATATTGTGGGCTGCAAGTGGGTTTTTCGGATCAAACGTAACCCGGATGGTACCGTGGATAGGTACAAAGCTCGTCTGGTGGCCAAGGGGTTCCACCAACGTCCTGGTGTTGACTTTCATGAGACATTCAGCCCTGTCATTAAGCCGAGCACTATTCGTCTTATCCTCTCTCTGGCGGTTTCTCAGGGTTGGTCTCTTCGTCAGTTGGATGTCAACAATGCGTTTCTTCAGGGTCGTCTGTATGATGATGTGTTTATGACTCAGCCCCCTGGTTTCATTGATAGTGATCGTCCTTCTCATGTCTGTCGTCTCAGAAAGGCAATCTATGGTCTTAAGCAAGCTCCACGGGCTTGGTATAACGAACTAAAGGCGTTTCTCTTGTCTTCCGGTTTTTTCAATTCTCGGGCGGATCCTTCGTTATTTATCTTTCGTTGTGGTGGTATCCTACTTTATATATTAGTTTATGTTGATGATATTATTGTCACAGGGAGTGATAGCTCGCATGTTTCCTCGGTTATTACCAGTCTTGGCCGCCGGTTCTCTATCAAGGACCTTGGACCTCTTCACTTCTTTTTGGGTGTTGAGGTTCAACCACATGCTGATGGCTTTCTCCTCTCTCAGCGTCAGTACATCCTCGATCTATTGACTAAGTTTAAGATGGCCGCTTCTCGACCTGTGAAAACCCCGATGGCTGCCACGTGTCAGCTTCGCCGTGATGCTGGCGCCCCTATTTCCGATCCGAGTGTCTATAGGGGTGTTCTTGGTGGTCTTCAGTATCTTTCTCTCACTCGTCCGGATATCTCCTTTGCTGTCAACAAACTATCTCAGTTTATGCAGTCACCTGGGGTTGAGCACTGGAACGCTGCTAAGCGTGTCCTTTGCTACTTGCATGGCACACTTGATCATGGCATTCTTCTTCGATCTCGGAGTCCTCTCACTCTGCATGCTTACTCTGATGCTGATTGGGCTGGTGATAAGGATGATTACACTCTACGGGTGCTTATATCGTGTTTTTGGGATCCAATCCTATTTCTTGGAGTTCCAAGAAACAGCGCACAGTTGCGCGGTCCTCCACTGAAGTTGAGTATCGATCGGTTGCTTCAACTGCGGCGGAGCTCCGGTGGATTCTCTCTCTTCTAACAGAGCTTGGTGTTTCTATTCCGCGTCAACCAGTCATCTATTGTGACAATGTTGGTGCCACGCAACTCTGTGCCATTCCCATATTTCATTCTAGGATGAAGCATGTTGCTCTTGACAATCATTTTATTCGTCAGCATGTTCAACAGGGTATTCTCCGGGTTTCCCATGTTCGTTCTGAGGATCAACTTGCTGACTTACTTACAAAGGCTCTCTCATCTGCGCAATTTCTTAATTTGTGTAACAAGATTGGTCTGTCTCTTAGTCATTCCATCTTGCGGGGGCATGATAGAATAAAATAGCTCATAGTATTTATTTTATTATTATTCTTTAATTTAGTATTCCTTACTAGACTAGGTCTACCAGGATATCTCTTGTAACATATAAATACTTGTAATTACCTTTGTGAATATTTAAGGAAATATATTTTCTCTACAGAAGCATCCTCCACAACGTAGCACGCGGGAAAAACCACAACACAAACTGTTGGCCGCCCTCAGGAAACGCCTAGCACCAAATATCTACTTGTCCCACGGATTTATTATTTGTGCCGTAGTGCATATATAATTCTTTATTTGTGGTTATATTTATTTGTGCCGTAGTGCATATATAATTCTTTATTTGTGCCGTAGTGCATATATAATTACGTCCGAAAGCTACACGAAATAGCCATGTTCACCGTGTTCGCGGTTGTGCATACTTCTCTTTAATGGTATCTCAAATTTTATTAGAATAATTAATATATAATGAAGAAGATTATGCTAAGCGATAACATAAAAAAGGAAACACTATATGGACAAGACTTCCTGAAAATTGGTGTATAATCAGCAAACACACTCCATCTTAGGTATATAGTACTTTTGCAAAACAATTATTTTGTTTCTTATTCTTTTGGATGTCGAATTTTTAAAATTTAAATTTACTCCTGAGTTTAATTAATCTAGATAGATATATATGAAATAAATTACTAAACCAAACATATAACCAGTTAATTCATTTTTTATAAAGAAAAATAAAAACATACCCCAACTCAAGTCACGTATCCATCCGCCTCCTCCATGAACTTTAACCAATTTATTTTTTTTTAAATGACGATGACGCATACTCTCCCTCATGGGATTGTACCCGTCCACGTGGCCTAATCCCCTGATCCCGGCCTATCTCACGACCCCCTCTCTCGGATTCCTAGACCCCGGTAAGCATTAGAATATAATATACGACCCCTCGGTACGTGTTTTTATCACCTAAACTATGCTTAATTATACTATTTAATTAATTATGCTAAACTCTCTACATTAATTATGCTAACCTCACTACATGTCTATCCTACCCTCACAACACTTGCCTTTACTAAAGTCTTCCACCTCAACCCCCCCCCCCCCCCCCCACTTGTCACCCTTCCAACCCTTGTCTTCCCCTTAAGCCTCCACACCAACACCCCCCCCCCCCCTGTGTCTTGCCCTTAAACCTCCACCTATAACCCCTCTTAACACTTGTCCCAACCCCTCTACCACTTGCCCCTCATGCACCATGGAAGAGCTCCTATATAAGGAGGCCTCTACCCCCCCTCTTAAGACACACACAAGCCAAATATACCAACCCCCTAGGCTAAGTTAGTCTCTCCTCTACTTCTTCTTCTCCCCTCTACTCCGATCCCCCGTTTAAATATTGTATATACACTTGCTACTGTACCAACCCCTCGTTGGGCCAACGAGGGGGGGGGGGTCGTATTCTACATGTGCAGGTATAGCCTCCTTAATCGTTAAGCAAAAGCGACCGCCCCGTCTGGCCAATCAGAGGGTGATGTCTTACGTCAGCCTCGACGTCATCTTCCACTTCCCGAATGCGTTGTCGCCCCCTCAGGGCTCGACCGCCCTGCTTCCCCAATAAAGAGCGAGGGCTCGGGGGTCATAAGATACGAGCGGAGCACGGCATGCACCGAGGGTAACATGCAGGCACCACGTGCCCTACCCTACGAGACCTACCTCGGCATCACGTGCCTATTTCTTTCTAGACAAAAAAGCTCCACGTACCCTACTCTACGGGGACACGTAAATACCCTATTACCCTCGGGCAGGCATGCAAGCCGACGCGTGCCCCTGTAAAGTTACATCTATGCCCTCCCTTTGCCCTATAAATAGGGGAGCAAGTTAGTCATAAATGCATCTCACTCAAGCACAACTCACCCCCCCCCCCCCCCTTTCTTGAGATCACTGTTCCCGATATAAGCAAGAGATAGCCCCACCTAGTGAGAGAAAGTGTGAGGCACGAGCCAAGGAGGTCGGAAGAGTTCAAAATTGGTCTGAGGAAGCAGTTTGAAGGGAGATCGTGCGAACGGAGCCCGAACCCCCAAGGGTCGTGGATAGTTGCAGCCGAAGGCTCCCCCCAACAGAGTTTTACACCTCGCCAGGAGCTTGCCGAATCCAGAGTCATCTTAGGTCGGGACCGGCGTGCAAACGGCCTCGGTGACAGACCCGGCGATCCGGAGGCGTCATCAAATAACATTACTGATATTAACATAAAAGCAGAAACAACCGTGTGGCCTTGTGAATTGAGTAAAGCTTGTTTTTGCTTTAAAAAAAACTAATTTATTGTGAACGTAGATAGTTCAAAGAATAATTATAATATAAAATATTTAATTGTTTTAGAAACTAATAAAAAAGAAGATAATTTGAAGTTTTTTACTAACGATGTTGAAAATGTAATTCATGTTACAACATATACTAACACTAATCTAGGGAGTTTACGTACATTATTATTCCCAAGAAAAATTACATATAATAACCTAGCTAATATAAGTTCCAGTTTCAACTATCGCAAATATAGCTAGCATAATTTGTTTTATTTTTTTGCATGACATAGCATAATATATTGTTTTGTTGGGCATGCAACTTGCAGCCCGCCACTGGTACACCCTCAAAGTTAAAACGATAAATTGGTCAAAACCGTGTGCTCTATTCCTCACTCCAACCCCTTGATTTATTCCAAATCTAGTCTTCATCACCTCTTCATATACCTCTACACTTCATCTAAATTCCCTTCTTCATCAAAAGATAAAACAAACAAGTTTGTAAAAAGAAAGAAAAGAACAAAATGTGTAGAGGGTTTCAGCAAAACGAGAGAGAACGCCTCAAATTTAAAGCATTCTACACTAACTTATCCATTTCATGCACAAAAAATGATAAAGCCACTATTCTCCCCGAATTCTTAACACTTCATTTTCTTCCTCGTATCAACGGCACCTCTCTCGAGATAAACGGGACGACAATCCGACCCGACTCGCCCGCTTTCGTGACCCTTTACAAAGTTCTCTCCACAGACACCAACAACAAAGGTGTTATTTACGGTTGTAGAGATAGATTAACCATCTGTGAAGGTGTTAGATTCGATGTCTACATAGGCGATGCAAAGGTGTTGAGGGGCATATTTAGAAAAGACGAGGGGCAGAACTGGAAGATCGAGTGCAAGTGCGATGATGTTGTCGAGGGAGTTAAGGATGCTGAGGTGGTAGTTGCGACAGAGGGACACGTGGCGGTGATGAGTGAGAAGGTGGAGATGAGGAGGATGAGTAGGAGGAGAAGGAGGTGTTGTGTGTTGGAGGATATTCCGGAGGAGAGGGAGGAGGGATCGGATGTGTGCGGGTGCAGCGAGTGCGGTGGAGGTGGAGATGATGATGAGGGAATGGACGGTGGAGATGAGGTTGAGGAGGTGGAGGTAGAGGGGGTGGGGTGGGCGGTGGATGTGGGGATATGGGTGGTGTGTATTGGGGTAGGGTATTTGGTGTCTAGAGCTTCTTCTTCCAAAAGACTAAGGAGAATGAGATTCATATGAGTTTTTGGGAGGGAGATTCAGTTTTGTAGTTTGGATATTCACATGTATATAAAAATGTAGGGTCAATAGCGATCACCCCCTATCGTTTGGGGTGATTTGCGATGTCCCCCTATCGTTTCAGAAGTTAGACTTTCCCCCCTAACGTTTCATAAGTTTTGCGAGTTGCCCCCTGGACCGTTGACCGGTGGAATATTCCACTGGAGATTCCAAAACGTGCCCAGCACGTGCCCGGCGAAAGGGCATTTTCGTCCGACCACTTTGGACTATACCCCCTAACCTTTGGTAACCAACGTTTCCCCTCCTAACGTTTATGAGTTAGACATTGCCCCCTAACGTTTGCACAAAATGAGCAGAGTGCCCCCTAACGTTTGGCAAAGTTAAGCAGATTGCCCCCTAACTCATAAAGTAATATTTTCTTTATGCAACATATTTATTTTTTTCTTCTTGTCTTTGTTTGCTCACAAATACTTTTTTCATTATTTTATTTCTTCTTTGGGAGCATCATTCCGTTTAAAAGTATGTATGTGCATATGCAACCTTCTCTTGTATTTTTTTAACTAGAATCGATTTAAAAGTATGTAATGGTTTCTTTTCCTTCTAAAAGATAATAATCTTATTATAGTTGGTTGAATTCAATGAGGTGGGTGTTGTGCAAGAGTGGAAGAGGGAAGCATGGTTTTGTTTCTCATGACCTATTTGGCAGAATGTGATTTTAAAGAAAAGGCGAAACTTTTTAGACGCTTGCTTAAATTATAGAAAAATTATTTTATTAACCGTTATACGATGACATTGTGCAATTAACCGTGGAAATCATGGTGACTATTTTAATTGTAGAGCATTATTTTTTCTATGATTTCATACCAACTGGCCATTTAAATTAGTAACCGAATTGTATATACCATGTACCACCTTACCCTGCATCGATTTTATATAACATCTGAGAGTGCTTCATGTTTTAGAATTGAATAATGTAAAAATATATAAAATATCACTAAGATCACGTCGTTTTGATATTTTAAATAAGATGCTGAATGTGGAAAATAGAAAATTTACACATGTATTTCATACAATTCTAATATATTGAGCTTTTTCAAATCATAAAATGAAATGATAAATCGAATTTCACTATTTTCGTCGATTTGGACAAAGGTTCCATCACAAACTGTAATATCTTTGTATGACTTTTTAAACATTATTATACTTTCAACAAAACTATAGCTGTCATTATAATTCACAAGAATAGTAGCACATATATTTGCACAAAATAGTGTCGCCTTTCTGATTTAACTCCTGCAGAGGTGAGCTTGTAACTTTAGGGTTCCAAGATACAAACCAATATAGTTGTTTACTTAATATACAAACATTCTATTTTTTGTACTAAACTCAGAATTGGAACCCATTTACTATTTTTGTCTATAATTCAATTACATAAGCTAAGTAAGGAAGGAAAAAAAATCATTAAAAAAGTATTTGTGAGCAAAAAAAGACAAGAAAAAATAAAAATATGTTGCATAAAGAAAATATTACTTTATGAGTTAGGGGGCAATCTGCTTAACTTTGCCAAACGTTAGGGGGCAAAGTTTTACATTGCAGCAAACGTTAGGGGGCACTCTGCTCATTTTGTGCAAAAGTTAGGGGCCAATGTCTAACTCATAAACGTTAGGGGGGAAACGTTGGTTACCAAAGGTTAGGGGGGTATAGTCCAAAGTGGTCGGACGAAAATGCCCTTTCGTCGGGCACGTGCTGGGCACGTTTTGGAATCTCCGGTGGAATATTCCACCGGTCAACAGTCCAGGGGGCAACTCGCAAAACTTATGAAACATTAGGGGGGGAAGTCTAACTTCTGAAACGATAGGGGGGACATTGCAAATCACCCCAAACGATAGGGGGTGATCGCTATTGACCCAAAAATGTAATATGATTTGAAACATTTATAAGAAAATCAACATAGAGAAATTTTGTTTCATACATGGATGTAATCTTCAAATTTCATATGTCAATATATTGGCAAGATTTTAGCTATCAAAAATAATATTGGCAAGATTTGATTGCAAGGGTTTTTAATGCTGCGTCATAAAAGACTAAAATCTGAATTACATTAAAACTAAATAAAACAATTAATATTTTAACATGTAACCGAAATCTGAGACCAACTTTTGAGTAAAACTTTTTGTACTGATCTTTTGAACTTGATGAATATTAACATAATTTCTCAGTAATATGTTATTCAAGTTCTATGTAACTTAATGTATTATTATTCTTGGTAAAACACGTCAAACGTCTTAACATATATCACTTCGCATCAATCTGCTGTGCAATTGCATTCTAACACTATTCAAAAGTGTGTGAACTGTAACTTACTCATCAATCACCTTTTGATTTATCGATTTGGACACTTATTTTGCATTTTTATTGTTAAATTTGGTCTTAAAGTACATTTCGCACATTTTTAAAAAGTTGAGGTGCAATTCGCACATTTTCAGAAATTAAATAGCAAGTTGAAAATAGAGATATAGATTCTCAGTGTTGGATATATTTTACCTTATTTTTTTACGAAGATTTGCCCCCTTAGAAAGTGTTTGAATAGGAAGAAGCACATATAACATATTCACTTCGTTTGTGAAAAGAATTGCTGAAAATTGACCGAGGGCAACGAGCAAAAACACTACTTTACCCACTCATAACCTTAGGAAGTAAAGTGCCATGGGAGGGGGGAGTCTCTTTTCCTATATTATAATTAAGTTCATTTTTGTGGTTATTCAGTCGTCGAGAATTAAAACAACGTGCTGATACAAGAGTAAATAATACTTACGTGATTATTTTTAACATTGTAAAGAAAAAAGAAAAACAGGAAGTACAAAAAATAGCGGTCTAACTGTAATTTCTCTAATACCAGCATATGCAACAAAATTCTGCAGATAAAATGGTTTTCCTGATATAAAATAAAAGTTTAAAAACTTTATAACTTCAACCTGCGACATGTTATCTGAAATATAATCACAAACACACACAGAATCGTGACAACAAAGCCACAATAGAAGATCTCGACAAGAATTTCGATAAGCCTGAAAGCAATTTACCAACCTAGGAAACTTTTTGGTTAACAAAAAAAAACCTAGGAAACTTTTACCCTTCTGAAATATGTTGCAGAAATCATACTTCAATATGTTAGAGAATTGCTACAAGTAAATAGATGCAGAAGTCATACTTCTATAATTAATCCAGTAAAACAGCAAAACAGCAACAGACGACAAATTGGTCAGAGAGGAGAAATTTTGGAAACTAGAAGCAAATAGCCATCTTTTCAACATAATCTCTGCTAACCATAACATTCTGATCAAGAAGTTATATTTGCTGAATCTCGATCCGTCTCTCTTTCTATCATGGTGACTTAATGATGTACAAATATAAATTTACACGAGAAAGGAAAGAGACACCGTAGCACAAAATCATCAATTCAAAACCTAAGCACCAAACGAAGATTCTGCTATCCTTCATAAAATAAGTAAAGACATCTTTTCATGCTTGGATTGAATTCAAAAATGTCAATAGAAAACAATCCAAATTCAAAAGGAACATCAACATCAAAGGGGGAGGTGAGGTCGATGTTCGCTAGAGAGCTGGTGCATAAAGTTTTATCGTATAAATGTAATGAAGATATAGTAAGCTTCTAAAATTAATTACACATCTGTTTTTACAATCCGGTAAGCAAATTATTACGCACTGAGCATCAAATTAACACAATGGCCGTTGAATTAGCTACTTTTGGAGCAAAACATTCGTTAGCAGAGTCTCAAAGGAACATCAGCCAGATACCACTTTTACAACTATGCAGAGCAAATTGAGAAGTATAAGGGGAACTCTTAAATATTGAGTTGCATAAATTAGACCAAGAATCTGACCCTTGAATGAGTTCCTCTTAACCCCAGAATACTCTTGGAAGCTCCATCCTCTAGGAGCTAAACATCGATCTTGTAACGCGCCTGAAAATTGGAAGAAAAATAAAAGTATTTTCGATAGTCCTTGAACTTTTTGAAAATATGATTTTGACCCCAAAAGATGTGAAAAGTTACAATTTAGTCATTCCCCTTTTGAAAAATTTATGATTGACCACAAATATTTTCTTTAAGACCAAATGAGTCATAAAACATTCAAAGTGGTCCCTTGTAGTTTCAAAATATCCAAGCATTCATTTACAATGGTAAATCTTCACATATTTACATTTACATTTGTAAAAAGGTAATTTTGCTTTGTCTTTTATGCTAGATATTTCTAATATTTTATTCTTATAAAATCCTATCAGATAAGGCCTGGAAAAATTCATCATAATTAGGGTGGCCTAGCTTGGATTAAAATGAAAATGGGTAGGGTATGGTAATTAATTCTTTGTCTCCCATTTTCACCTATAAAAGGGAGGCTCTCTTCAACATTTTTCACACACCTCTCTTCTCCGAATCTTCTCTTCTTTCCTTCTGCAAAGTTCTTCCTCTTGATGTTTAGATTTCTAGAAAAATTGTTTCAGTCCTTTAAGCCTTCTTTATAGTCCTTAAAAATCCTCAAAACCGAGTTTGCTTTAGAAGTCCGAAAACCATATCAAGACTTCGAGTCTTTCTCTGAAATTTTTCCCACATAATGGTTATTGTGTAAGCTAACTTTTACGTTCAGAAACCTTCTTCAAAAAAAGTCGTTTGAGGGGTCTAAAAATTAGAAATACGTACCACTGTCCAGAAAATCCGAAAACAGCTCCTATCTTTCATGATTTATTTAAAATACCAAACCTTGTCCTATTGATCTGATTTTGAAACTACATACTCTCAAGGATGTTTAAGATTGAACCCCTTAACCAATTTCAGATTATCATATCGTTTGAAAGTCCGACTGAAGGTGAATCTAAGATTGCTACAGTTTTCTGCCTTGAATTTGCATAAACATTTTGATTAACCAATATATGTTGCAAAAGCTACACAAATCATGAAATTGATCATTAATATGGACTCATTACATAATAATAAAGATGTTGGATCAGTTGATCATAATTTATAATCATGTTTAATAATTTTCATGGATTTTGCAACATTTAGAAGACATGTAGTTTGTTTACGGTTGATCTTTCAATTTCTTTAACTTTAATTGAAGTATTGTGTTTATCTTGTGATCTAATCATCTAATCTAGTTTATTAGCATGATAAGTATTCTGAAAACATTAATTTTAATTAGATCTAAATTTTTACAATTTATTTTAACTGTTATTAGTGATATATGCAATATTATGTAATTTTATACTAATAGCTATAAGAAAATTAGGTTTTACCAAAGTTATATATATGATATGATTTTATTCAAGGGCTTACTGAAGTATTTGTTCAATGTTAAGATCATGATAAAATTTTTGGATTGAGATTATTATTTAATAGTAATTTACATGAATATTGTTAAGAAATATTGTTTTAAAAAGGGTTTAAATATGCATTGATGCATATGTATATATTAATATCAAATATGTTGTTAATAAATTAGAAATGGAGACTTTAATTATAATTTTGTAAATTGATTTAGTCTTCAACTTGTTACTTTGAAATGGTAAATCCCATTATTTATATTTTTACGTCATAGTTAATGTTAAAATAGGTGAATGTGGAATTTGTCCCAAATTAACAATAATTAGATATTTAACTAAACTTCTTTAAATATGATAAATATTGGAAATATATGTTTAGTGTTGTAAACTTGTGAGCAAACAATTGATTATATCTTTTGATTTATTTTAAGGTTCTGCAATTATGGACGTTAATCAAGAATTTCCCGTACGGTAAAAGGTGAGGTTTGATTTCTGATTTGTTCAAAATCCTGTTTGGCATCCGGCCTTGAGAAACTTGGACATATCAATTGTGATTCTTTGTTTCGAATCACGAGCAACATTCTATCACCATTTTAATGCTTTTATATCGATAATCATTAATTCTTTACATAATCGGTTTTCTTGCCTATTGTTAAATCAAATCTCATTTAATTCATAATCATAATTAACCTGATATCATGACCACCCAATTAATTCTTGAATTGTGCAACGAGCAACGAACTATGTTCGGCCTATGTAGCTCAAAACGAGCAACGGATATTGTCCGGATTACTAGCTCATCTGATAATTATGTTTCACCCATTGGGACGCCTTTGGGAAGTTGGGCCCAGGGATTGAAAGGATTTACTGCTGGGCAGCAAAGGGCTGTCAGTTTAAGTAATTCTGATTAATACCCATTCTGTCTAAGCGCCGCTTGCAGTCAGGAGTTAGCTGTGACCCGCGTCTTAGACTGGCATGTACTCGAGCATATCTTCTGTTCTGTTGCGAGATAGCTCCTCGTAGGGAGGTATACGGTTGAATTTTGGAGCTAAGGTTGGATCTGTTATATGTAATTGCACAAGTTCATTTTCTCGTTCTTCTTAATACTCCAGTATTATCGTTAAAACCGATAATTTCAGTTCAGTGATGCAGATGTAACTATTCTGGTCATTCTTGTTCGTTTTGTTCTGATTTACTGTTTGATTATTGTCATGTTCTAAGAATCTCACTGAGTCATTAAAGACTTACTCCTCTTTTGTTCTATATGTCCCTTTCTCAGAGTAAGATTGGTATAGCAGCACGGATGGAACGAATGATCGACAAGTCCGCTTTTGGAAACTTAGCAAATATTGTTAAGTGTTTGATTTTGTATTTACACCATTTTAAAATTGTAAAACGTATTTGTATTCCAAAGACTTTGCTCTATTTAAAGTAAAGATATTTTATAGTGCTATGGTTTTGATCCTGGTCAGTGAGACCCCTTCCTATGAGCTACAGTTCGGTCTGAGTTGAGTTTGTTAGGTGGCCAACACCGGATCAACTCGGATCGATTGTCACTCGTGGGGCGCGGTCCTCACAGATCTTCATTCAATATGGCTAGTGCATTTGCAAGAAGCAGGCAGCCCTCTAGCAGTGTCCACAACCCCATTTTCTGCAGCAAGTATAACTTCTTTATATTGTATCTTATCTAAACACCTCTTCTTTAACAAATATAAAAAAATTTAAATTCTTAGAAATATTGTGCGATAATGTGTCATGAAGAGAGCCGAACATGATACTCCATCTCAAGCTATCCTATAACATACTAGCATGATTAGTCTATGATACTTGCCAGACTCCAACAATTGTTAAACATTCATGTAAACGTTGTAGTATGATATATAGCAAGAAAGTATGGATGGTGATCATCAGCTTCTTTCTATCCACGAAGGGGGAAACAGACGTAGACAAGGAGAAAAACAAAACTTCCTTGCTGAGATTAATAAAGGCATAGGAGAAGCAGATCAACCAAAAACTTCATCATGTATAAGGCCATGATGACAAACAGAAAAAAAAAAAAAAAAAAAAAAAAAAAAAAAAAAAAAAAACATACTACTTTGGGATACAACTACAGTAATCCTGTAAAAATGAAGGGCCAGATACAACTATAGGAGTCCCGTAAAAATGAAGGGCCGTGTCAGTTTTCCGCTCTTCCCTCTGATCACAAACTCATCTATCATTATGACAGAGAAAAGGTTCTTTTCTCCTAGATTAAGAGGAAAACAAACTGCTAATCTTTTTGGCAGCACCATACAAGCAGAACTAGAGGACCAAGACAAACTCCAGAGTTCAGAGGACCAAAAATGATCTAATAAGTCCATACTGTTTTTCTGTAACAACTCTTCTTCATCATAAAATATCTTCTTTCCTCGCACATGTAAAGAGTACACCACGTGAAAAAATAACAAAACCAACAGCAAACGACTAAACCGCAATTACAATGTTAAAAATCAATCGATCTAATCATCCTTCAGCATCAAAAATAATGTTGAACGGATAGTCATTCTATAACGTAGGCACAGAACACATCGTTCTATCTTTCACTTAACATTCTCAGTCTAAAAAAATAGTGTATATCAAACTCCAGTTTCCCATCTCAAATCTTCTTTGACAAAATTGTATGATATCTGCGATGCCAGAGTTACATCTATGCCACGTGCTAGAACTAAACCATGTCAATTAGTAAGAGACTTAAAATAGAACAAACAAATCACTACAAGTAAACATTGTGGTGCATCTGAAAAGACAGATATGAAACAAAAGGATATGAGACGCAAATATTGAAAAGTGAATCACACGAGATAGAGATCAAGACCTCAAAAAATCATCTAACTAGGTGAGGAGGATAGATGTTGAAATTCAAAAGCCCAAAACCCAAGCTCAAATTTAAGGAACTTGGAAATTGGAACTTATTCCTGAAGATTAAAACATGTTTTGTTAATCTGAAAGGGTTATGTTCCTGTTTTCTTTTCTTTTCGCATGCTCGCATGAACAAACCATATAAAAATCTTCATCAGCATAATAGAACAAACTAATGGGTTTGCAAGGGCAACGCATAATACGTTTATAAATAGGCTAAACACTACAGAATCATGTTGAAAAATCAATGCGGCTTAACTACACACTAAGAGGTGTAGAATAAAGGGTGATCTGATAATCTTAACAATGACTTGATCCGATCCATGAACTCAAAATCAGAGAACACGAGATATTTAAATACAATGACAGAGTGATTTCAACTGACCATACGGATTTTTGGTGGAACGAACTCTCTTTAATATTCCCAACAAAAAACAGAAAAAATTGGGAAAATTCACAAAAATGAATCTTTGTATCTGTTTGAAGGGTTTTTGGTCGGGGTGTACTTGATGGACATGATTTGTGGTTTGGCTTCGTTTATTCGGGTTGGACTACATTCATTTATTTCAGGGATAATTACAGCTCCACCCCCTCAGGCGACTTGGGGTACCCGTCCCGATCAGGTACCAAGATCGGGTACCCAGCCCCTTAGGTTGGGGCGTTTACCAGTTCCCGAATTACTCGGATACCCCACCTTGGGTACCCATTCGCGAAACTTACCAACAAAGACGAGTACTGTACCCACTTTACGGGTATTTTCGTGAGGCATGGGAAAGGTCCCCTGTTTCAGCTTTCAAAGCTGCAAATTATTCAGCTCTAAAAGTTGAAAATTTGCAATTTTGGACCTAAGACCATAATGAAACCTTATTCCTATAACATAAAATTAGGAGATCAACGCCTACTTACGAGGAAATTACGAAATCATTTATAAATCTTAATTAATCCAACATATCATTCAAGTTCAAGAATAATATTCAATCATTCATGACATATCCTATATCTTATACGAATTCAACCAATAATCCTACTGATTGTCAAATCTCAACCACAATAATCCCTTGGCAAATTACATCTTTCAGGTTTCGTTTTAATACAAGCTCGAAGCTTAGAAGTAGCACTATGCAGATTGCAAAGTAACTGAGAAAAAGGAGAGAGAGAGAGAGAGAGAGAGATGACGAACGGCGGTGGCGATTGGCGCAGCGATTCAGACGAGAGAGAGACACTGAGGTGTGTAGAAAGAGAGAATAAGGGCTTTATGTGTGATCTGTGAGGTGTTGAGTGTGTGTGAGTATGTTTAAAATTCAAATCAGTGTTATTAATTCCATTCCGGACCCGCAGCTCAGATCGGTTTAACAACTGACAAGACCTTGGTCCGGTCCGAGCAGTGTTTTCAGGATCGGACCGGACATAGTATCGAAAGTCTTACTGATTAGTGGTTTTATTGGTTTATTCGGTTTGATGTGGGGTATTTTCGTCTGGATACGTGTCCGCTCTCCAACACTCCACGTCAGACTGCTTTAGTTCCTACTGGATGCTTAAGCAGCTTTTGAGTTCGGAACCTGCACTCAACACCACACGTAAACTAAGCCGGTGCCTCCTCCGGCGAAGGCACTCCGACGCTCAAGTCAGATAGGTCGGAATTTGAGGTATTGTCGTCAGAGACAATAGCTCGAATTTATAGCTCGAAATAGGTCGAATTTATAGGTCGAATTAAGCCCAAATAGGTCGAATTTGAGCTCTATAGGTCGAATTAGCACACCTCGAAATGGTATTGAGAACCGTGATGAGAAAACCCGAATAGATCGAATTACTCTCAAATAGCTCGAAATACACTCTATATAGATCGAACAAGAGCTATTGCAATATAGCTCGAATTATTGCTCTATAGCTCGAATTCGATGTATATAGCTCGAAATTAGATGCTAGAAAATAAAAACGTACCTTAGAATGAGGCATGGGACCCCCCTTATATAGTAATAAGAGTCCTTATTCGTCTAAAAGTGCAATCCAAGTAGAACTATGACTCAAAATAGGTCGAATTAGAGCTATTTTGAAATAGCTCGAATTGGGCCTTCAAATAGGTCAAATTGGGCCTCAAATAGGTCGAATTTGGGCCCATATAGCTCGAACTGGACTCCTAAGCCTCAAATAGATCGGATTTTAGACCATATAGCTCGAATTGGGCTTTTGGGCCTTCAAATAGATCTTATTTTGGCCCATATAGCTCGGATTAGGCTTGTATAGCTCGAATCGGGCCTTTTTGGGGCCCAAATTGATCTCGCTTGGGCTCAATTTGGGCCTACTTGGGCCAATTTCTGAGTTTTGCCTTGAATTGTAATTTTGCATTAAAAAATAATGGTGCTGACGTGGCATAATATGTCCCGAAATACGTTCGTGTATTGTATCGGATATTATGACGTGTTGGTACCGAAATATGGTACATCATGGAGTCCCCCAGTTCGTAAGAGTAGTGTGTACAAACATTAGTCATACGAACTAAAAAGAAGTCACGTAACCGAGAATCGTGCAACGAGAGCGGCGTCGTTTGTAAAAAACCAAGAATATGACCAAAAATATCAAAATTCGAAAATAGGTCGAATTTACTATTTTTGGTAACTCTAATAGGTATAGGTCGAATTTATCTTTGAAAAAGACAACTCGAAGTCCATAAAAAATTTTCCGTAAAATAGCTCGAATTTGCCTCAAAATAGCTCGAATTCCATATTGGTCGAAATTACCCTCCAAAAAGATACATCGAAATTGCCGGAATATTTTTCGGAAAATAGGTCGAAATTACAAATAGGTCGAATTTAGGGGCATTTTGGTAATCCCCGCATCATTTCGCCTATAAATACCCCACTCCCAGCTTCATTTCCTCATATCGCGCCTAAGAATTCTTCCAGAGCTCTCAAAAAATAGCTCGAAATAATAGCTCGAATTTGCCAAAAATAGAAAGCTCACTGAAATAGCTCGAAAAAACCTCCAAATTTAGTAAGTTTGAGAAAATAGCTCGAAAACCTCCATATAGCTCGAATTTTATCCTTAATAGATCGAAATTTGCTTGAATAGCTCGAAAAACTCTCCTGCTTTTTACATCATTGGGTGAGTTTCGGATAGCTCGAAAATATAACTCGAATTTCATGGGGAAATTCGAGCTATAGCACTTAGAAAAATTTTGAATTTTTTTGAAAAATTCTGAAAATTTTTGAAAAATGCTAATATTCGAATATTTTACGCAGATTTATTCACGACGGCGCGACTTCGACGTAACCGATCTCCACGTCGTCCATCACCACCACGATCGCACCAACGAGCCTATTATAACGCTCGCAATCCGTCACGAGATTCGTCATATCGGCATCCTCGTGAATCAAACACACGGCGTCCATCATCCCCAAATCGTCCTCGTCAGCCTGAACCTGCACGAATCCGATTACCGGGCGCTCCAAAACTCTTTGCACCTGCGCAGAGGTCCTACGAGCAAATTCACCCAAACGAAGAAGTTTCAGTAGATCTAGATCCTCGTGCCGGTAAACTTTCCACCTAAACCTCTTTATGACGCGAGTTATTGATCTTGAATCTTCCAGTAGTAGTAGTAGAGAAAGTAGTAGTGAGTCGTCTATGGCATCTAAAGCTAGAAAGAATGCGTCAACTAGCGATAGTAGTAATGCCTCAAGTGACGAGAACTCATCTAGCAATGAGAGAAATATCAATGATAGGGTGTCTGATATGGAGGTAGACGTAGACATCCTAGGAGATGACGAGGCTGAATCCAACCCTGTCCCCATCGTGCCTTTTGTACCTCCTTCTGAGGATATTCCCATACCTGCCTCTAACTCTCCCGAACAACTTGCTCCGCCTAATTTGATCAATTTTGATCAGTTCCCATCTTCTTTGCCTCACGACATAGCTTATTACCGCGATACGTATGACATTCCCGACACTTATGAAATTATCGTACCTGGGCCAGATGATAGGATAAACAACCCACCAGAGGGGTGTCTTACTATATTTAGTGGCTACCTGCATTGTGGTTTACGTTTTCCCATTTTCCCAATCGTCTCAGAAATCATGTCCTCTCTCAATTCTTCTCCTTCACATTTTACCCCCAATGCATACACTCAGATGTATGCTTATGCGATGCTAACCCGCATCTTTGACCTTCCTTGCTCTGTGGCCGGTTTTTGGCAACTATTCATAGTGAAATTCCGCAACAGAGGTGTAGACGCCGGGTTCTATTATTTGAGCTCGCGAAAGAAGCAATGCTTCCTATCTGATCTGCAGACGAGCTTCGGGGCTCACTGGAAGAAACAGTGGTTTTATATCAAAGAATCCAGGCCGCAAGAATTTCGATTCAAGCGGCTTTGGACAGATGCCCGTCCATCACCGAGACGCCCCGATCCTCCTGTCTACACCTTGGCGGTTGTAAAAAACTTGAAAGAGCATGAATTTGATGCCTTTGAGTTGACCACCAACCCAGTGTTGCGGGCCGGCGGTTATACTTATCATGCAGGCGTTGAGCCTTCTGTCTTTGGTATAATATTATGCATGTTTTCGTTCTTTTTACTCATTGATTTTTATCTTCCTTTGTTGTCTTCTAACCTCTGCATTGTTTACGATTTTCAGAACGAATTGTGATGGACAAGACGAAGAAGAGGCTGGCCGCGATGAAGCGTGGCGCCAACGCTCCTCAGTCCTCAGTGCCCATTCCTGAGAAGACCAGTCGTCGTGGTGCGAAGACGGCTGGTACCTGTTCAAGAAGCGGTAATACTCCTGCTACCGTCTCGACACGAGGATCGGGGCGTGGTAGAGGTGCAGCTCCTGCCCCTGTTCCTGCTCCAGCTCCAGTGCCTGAGACTGTTCCTTCTCAGACGACCGCTGATACTGCTCCGGGTTCACCCCCTGGCGGTTCTGAGCCGATCCTTCCGGATCTTTCTCCTTCATCAGCACCTTCGTCTGGAAGAGTGCATCTTCCCTCCGTTGCTGAAGCGGCTCGTCGCTTCAATGAGGCCAACCCTGAGGCAGCAACGAGGAAGAGGTCTGCTGCTACTGCTGAGGAGATCCGACGGGGTAAGCGCGTCGCGCAGGACCGAGCATATGATGCTGACGATCTCGATATTGACGTGGAGGAGATCGTCCGAGCTTCAGTCGAATCGGGGCAGTTCACTCTGAAAGACACTACCGCCCTTCGACTTGTCAAAGGATTCATGCCGGACTTCGATCGTCAGGCCTATTACCAGGCGATGGGCCACGAGAAGCTAGTCAGTCGCACTGCTCTGTCTCTGTGTGAGGTTTGTGGATTCAGAGCTTTCCCTTATCTTTGTTTTATGTGCATTCTTGAATATCATTAACGTTTTCCTCTCTTGTAGTTCTTCGTCAATGTCCAGACCATGGCTGAGAACTTCAACATGGTCATGACGACTCAGGAGCAGCAGAGGGCCCTGATGGATAGGCACCACTCTTCGGCCTTGCAGGCTCAACGGCTGGAGAAACAAGCCAAGGAGGCGAAGGCTGAAGTGGAGAAGCATCTCGTCGCTGCAGTTGACGAGCTGAAGGCAGTACAGGCGGAACTTGAAGCCTTGAAGGCAGCGAAAGCTGCCGTTGACAGGGAGCTTGCCGAGGAAAGACGCCTATCCAGCCAGCTCACCACCGACTGCCAGCATGCCACTGCCCTTGTTGACGATCATGTTGACACCATCCGGACGATGAAGGATGTTGCTGCTGCCGCTGAGGCCGAACGTCTGAGACTTGAGGCTGAGCTGGCTGACGCACAAGCTCGCCTTGCGACTGCTGAGGAGGATGGCTACAACAGGGCCATGACTGAGGTATTCATATGAAACTTGATTTTATTTCTTTTTCCTTGAAATTTGCGTGTTACATACTTACATTTCCTCTACTTGTTTCGTAGGAACTCCCCGATGAAGACAAGGTGATGGTGGCCATCGAATTCTTCCGCTCAGCCACCTGGGAGCAGATTGCCATGGAGCGGGGCGGTTTTGATACGACCAAGGGCTACAACATGGCCCTTGATGACATCATTGCCCGCGGTGCTCTTGCTCCTGGGTTCAAGAGGGAGGACTTCAATGTCCTCAATTGCCTGAATGAGGATGACACGGAAGTCGGCGAATCCTCTAGTGCCGCTGCTGCGGATCCTACTCTGGCCGATCCTCCTTCTGGCGAACCTGCAGCGACTGTGGTCGACTCTTCGGCAGGTATGGCTCTCCGACTTTGCCGACGAGCTTCCATCTACGTCTACTGCCGCTGCTGCTTCTGGTGCTGCTCTAGATGATCTTCCGGAGGAGGGTGAGATGGGTTTCGATCCACAGATCTTGGATCAGCCTGCTGATGGCGATCAGCCTATGCCTGACGCTCCTGTTGCCGCTGCTGCTCCTCGTCAGATCTCCCCTCTCGATGACACTGGGCCTTTGAACGAGTCTTTCGCCGATATCCAAGAGCAGAGCGAGGGTGCGGTGAAGGCTCTTGGGTTGAATTTGCTGCCCTGATCATCCAGAGTGGCATGCGTGCCTTTATCTTCGGCATTTGTGCCTTGTTTTTAATATTCTTGAACATCTTTACTTTCCGTGTATACATTAGTCCTAGTACATTCTTTCCGTACAATATATGTTGCTAACATTCGCGCGATTTTAGCGCTTTAACCATTGCTAGTACAGTTTTGACTTGAAAAATCTTTTGAATGTCTTTGTTTTGTCTCGTTACGTCTTCACTCATATTGTCTACTTTTTAAGTTCAAATTTGGTACTTGTTAAAACACTTAAGTTTTATAAGCAAGTGTCTATGAGAGTACGAGAACTTGTGCTCGACTCTACGAGGCTTGTGCTCGTTGTGCGAAGCTAATGTCCGCGCTTGCGAAACTATGTTCGCGGGAATACGAGAACTTGTGCTCGATTCCACGAGGCTTGTGCTCGTTGTGCAAAGCTATGTTTGCGCTTGCGAAGCTATGTTCGCGGGAGTGCAAGGACTTGTGCTTGACTCCACGAGGCTTGTGCTCGTTGTGCAAAGCTATGTTTGCGCTTGCGAAGCTATGTTCGCGGAAGTGCAAGGACTTGTGCTTGACTCCACGAGGCTAGTGCTCGTTATACGAAGCTAATGTTCGTTTTGATTAAGTTTAAACTTAAAGTTTGTAGACAGTTTGAGTTCATCTTCATGTTTCTTGATAGATTGTAATCATGCGGATAAATAGTAGGCAACCGCTGAACTAGAATAAAATAAGAGATTTTATTAGTTTTGGGACTGAGCTCGAGTAACTTCCGAGTTGCCTACGTATCCCGCCGTATATAGGTTGGCTAGGAATCAAGTCCTCGTAGTTCGCTGCTAACTATTACAATGTGAATCCATGTAGAGGGCCTCGTAATTCGTAAAAGAATAAGCGAATGAAGTATTGAAACTACGATCCTATTGTGCCACAAGGCCATTAGAAAACTAGTGTTCTAACTATAAAACCTTCGTAAGTTCTTGACGTTCCAGGGGCGTGACAAAGTCCTTCCACCCAATTCTTGTAAGTAATAATATCCTTTTGAGCTTGCTTTCTCCACTCTGTAAGGTCCTTCCCAGTTCGGCTTCAATTTTCCAACATGCTTAGTAGCTTCAACTTTCCTGAGTACCAAGTCCCCACTTGAAAGTTCCTGAAACGGACTTTGTTGTCATATGCTTTCGCCATCATAGATTTGTACGCTTGAGTACGTTGGTATGCTGCTTCCCTAGTTACTCCGATCAATTCCAAATCCATTTGTCTTGCCCTTAATGCTTGCTCTTCATCATAAGTAACAATTCGATAAGTTGGCATTCCAATCTCAGCGGGTATCACTGCTTCAGATCCATATGTTAATAAGTATGGAGTTTCTCCTGTAGAGGTACGAGGAGTTGTGCGATATGCCCATAATATCCCTGGTAACTCATCCGCCCAATTTCCTCCTTCTCCCTCCAGCCTTTTCTCCAAACTCTTCACTAATGTATTGTTAGTGGCCTCCACTTGTCCATTCGCTTCGGGATGCGTAACAGATGTAAAACGTTGCTCAATTTTCATGTCTCTACACCAGTCTTGAATCTTAAAACCTTGGAATTGCCTTCCATTGTCGGAAATTAAGACTCTTGGTATTCCAAATCGACAAACGATGTTCTTCCAGATGAATTGTTTCACATTAGCCTCCGTAATGTTTACAAGTGCTTCAGCTTCAACCCACTTCGTATAATACTCGACAGCCACCAATAACCATTTTCTACCTCCCGTAGCCTTAGGCATTGGTCCAACTATATCTATTCCCCATTGATCAAATGGACATCCATAACTCACTGTTGTCATAGGTTGTGCAGGTGTATGAATGATCTTCGCATGCAGTTAACAACTTCTACACTTCCTTGAGTAATCCATAGCATCTCTCATAACAGTTGGCCAGAAATATCCTTGTCGGAGTATTTTCTGGGCCAAAGACCGTCCTCCTGAATGATTTCCGCAACTCCCTTCATGAATTTCGCGTAAGACTTGTTTTGCCTGTATGAGAGATAGGCATCTCAGGAGTGGTCCCTCGAATGATCGTTTGTAAAGTTCGCCATTGAACATAGTAAATCTTGCAGATTTATACTTGAGCCTTCTGATCGCTTGAGGATCATTAGGTAAGTTCCCGTTCTGAAGATAATCGATAATCTCATCCTTCCAACACGCCTCTATTTCTACTGGCAGAACGTAGTCCAATGCTTGCGTTGGTTTTGACTCAACTACCTTGCCGATAGAGGGCTGTTCTGAAGCCAAAAGAGTTACCCGCCTTTCAACAAACACTTCGACGGTACTAGCAAATCGTGACAAGGAGTCAGCGCGTTCATTCTCTGATCGAGGGATCTGCGAGATAGAGAAAGTATCGAAATTTGATGTCACTTCCTTCAATTTTTCGAGATACTTTACTATTGCAGCCTCTTTCGCCTCATATCTTCCTTCAAATTGATTAGCGATCAACTGTGAATCCGTGAATGCTACAAGGTTCGTTATACCCAGCGATTTTGCCATTTGTATACCAGCAAGCATAGCCTCATACTCCGCTTGATTGTTGGTCACTTGAAAATTTAGCCTTATTGCATAGTCAAATTCTCTACCATCCGCTGATTTTAGGTAAATTCCTGCACCTCCAGCGTCGTTTGTGGACGATCCATCCACATGCAGAGTCCAAGTTCCCCTTGCAACTATAGGTTTGTCCCTTTTGTCCTCTTCCGTCACCATTGCTACTTCAAGCGCTTGCTCTGCCTCTGAGATAGTTTCAGCCACGAAGTCCGCTAATCTTTGTGCTTTGATTGCTGTTTTTGGCATATACTCCAAGCCATATTCTCCTAACTCTATTGCCCACTTCACTAATCTCCCAGACGTCTCCGGTTTTGCCATAACTTGTTTCAGTGGTTGGCTAGTTAAGACAGTAACCGGATGTGATTGAAAGTATGGTCTTAACTTTCGTGCAGTTATTACAAGTGCGTATGCTAACTTTTCGATCTCCAGGTAATTCACCTCTGCCCCATTCAGCACTTTGCTAACATAGTAGATAGGTAAATGTTTCTTGTCTTCCTCGCGCACCAACACTGTGCTTAATGAATTCTTCGTTATGGCCAAGTAAAGATATAGCATCTCATTGTCCTTGGGCTTAGATAGTAATGGTGGTGTCGTAAGGTACACCTTCAATTGGCGAAAAGCCTCTTCACAATCATCAGTCCAGACGAACTTAGGTGTCTTGCGTAACTTCTTGAAAAAAGGTAAACTCTTTTCAGCAGAATGCGATATGAATCGACTAAGTGCCGTTATCCTCCCCACCAATCGTTGCACCTCTCGAACGGATTTGGGTGATGGTAAATCCATTATAGCTTTAATTTTGTCAGGGTTAGCTTCGATTCCTCTCTCATTGACCATGAACCCCAGAAATTTTTCGGCCTTAACACCAAAAGTGCACTTCTTAGGATTTAGCTTCATCCCATATTGTTTCATGATACCAAAAGCCTCTTCCAAATGTTTCACGTGATCTTCTGCCTTCAGGCTCTTGATGAGCATGTCGTCAATGTAAACCTCCATAGTCTTGCCGATTTGATGATAAAACATCTTGGCAACTAACCTCTGAAAGGTTGCTCCTGCATTCTTTAGACCAAACGGCATCACTTTGTACCAGTATATCCCTCTGTCAGTGATAAAGGCCGTTTTATGTTGATCCTTTACTGCCATTAGTATTTGGTGAAAACCGCTCTGTGCATCACAAAGACTCAGCAACGCACACCCTGCTGTAGAGTCAACTACGAGATCGATCCTGGGCAACGGGAAAGGATCTCGTGGGCAATGTTTGTTCAGGTCGGTGTAGTCCACGCACATCCTCCATACGGTCGGCTTCTTTGGGACAAGTACAACGTTGCTTAACCATTCAGAGTATCGAACTTCAAATATATGGCCTGCAGCAAGCTTTGTTTGTACTTCCAACTCCGCAGCCTTGTTCTTTTCATCGCTAAAGTGTCTCTTCTTTTGTCGGATGGGTTTAGCATTTGGGTTAACATTCAGGTGATGTACCGCAACTCGAGGATCTATCCCCTTCAAGTCCGAGTCCGTCCATGCGAATACATCAAAGTTTCTTCGCAAGCATTCCAACAATGCCTTCTCAACCTCCGAAGTCAACTCGCTACCAATTTTAATTATCTTGTCAGGCTCATCTTTTGACAAAATCACCTCCTTAAACTCTCCCGAAGGTTTCAGACGCTCCATTTCCATCTTCTTTTTATAGCGCAATGTCGTTTTGTCTTCTTTTTCTTCTTCCAATTTCTTCAAGGAGTCCTCAATACTGGAAAGGGTATGATACTCCTGCAACATCTCTTGGTCCACTTGGGCAGCAAGCACCATCTCTGTATCAACTTGTTTTCCTATTTCAGGCGTCTCCCCTGGATGTATGTCAACTATCGCGACATTTGGATCCGTTTTTGCCTTGATAGGTTTAGTTGATGTAACATAACAACTCCACGAATCACGATAGTTCGTAGTGAGTTCAGCAATTCCACCAGGCGTTGGAAATTTGACCTTCTGATGCACCGTAGAGATGATCATAGCAAATGCCGTTATTCCTGGCCTTCCAATCAATACGTTGTATGCAAATGGTATGTCAACGATAAGATATTCCACATTCAGTGTTCTCCTCTTCGGATTCACGCCAAAGGACGTTGGCAACAAGATCCTTCTAATGGGTTTTACTTCACTTCCACCAAATTCCACTAGTGGTGAGTTAACATCCGTGATCTCGTATTGTCCGAGTTTCATTTGTTGTAAAGCATCCATGAAGATTATGTTGGACGAACATCCATTATCAATCATTATCCTCTTTACCCCGTGATTTGCAATCACCGCGGAAACCACCATAGGGCAATTCAAGTATTCCGCTTCCTTAGCTTGTGGAGACAAGCTGTCGAAATCGCTATCATCGAATGTGATTCTTGTATCCAAATTGTCCACCGCAAAGACAAGATCTATCTCAGGACGCTTCAGTTGTTCATTGTATATGTCTCGTGAGATGCGTTTTCTACTTTTGGCTGAGTCTGCGCCAGTAGGTCCGCCAGCAATCACATTGATTCCATTCTCGATGTCATCATTCCCATTTCCCCGTTTACGCTTTGGTTCTTCCTTCTTCTCGTGTGGGGATCTATCTCGCTTGCGTCCAGATGACGCCTTCTCTTCACGTGACTCTCTATTCTCAAGGATGTACTCGATGAGTTTCCCCCCTTGAATGAGTCGTTCGATCTCGTTCTTTAGAGCCTTGCATTCGTTAGTAAAATGCCCATTCTGCCTGTGGAATTTACAATATTTCTTCGATCCCTTAGTCTCCTCAGTCTCTCGGAACGGTTTAGGAGTTCTCAGCAACCCGCTATCTTTCTCTATGGCGTAGATTTCACCAATTTGTTTCCTCAGCGGAGTATAATTGTCAAATTTCTTAAAGGGTTGTCGATTGCGATCTCGATCTTTTTCCCTTTGCTCCTTCCTCCAATCTCTATCTTTATTTTCTTTGCCCCCATGAATTCTCGGTGAGTCCATCAACCCTTGATTCATGGTTGCCTCCTCTACTTCAATGACCTTACTAGCTAGGTCCATTACTTGCTCAATGGAATCAGGTGTGTTCCATGTTATCACTTCTATAAACTTTTTACTCCGACAACAATGCTCCAATACAGATATGACCAGGTCGACATTGGGAGCATTCACTCTACCAATCTCCAGATTCAAACGCTCGATATACCTCCCCAAAGGTTCATCAGGTCCTCTATAGATATTAAACAACGTGCTTGGAGATTTCTTCTTTACGCGATAAGTAGCAAACTTCTTTACGAACATGGTCCTAAATTGTTCAGATGATTCAATTGATCCCGAACGTAAGTTTTTGAACCATTCCTTTGCTGGACCTCTCAGACTGAGCGAAATAAGTTTCACCCTCATATTCTCTGCATACCCCAAAACCTGCAAATCTCCATCTAATTCATCATAATGTGCAACTGGATCAGTATTTCCATCATACTTCTTCAGAACAGGAAGATTAGTTCCTTCCTTCAACGTCAATTTACTGATCGCCTCACAAAAGGGGTTTGACCTTTCCCTTAGTGGAATATGTTCTGCTACAACAGGTTCCAATCTTGGTGCGACTCTCTCAGGCAAGTCCCTATCTCTTCCGGCAGTTCGACTTGCTGCAGGTCGATGATCAGGAAGTCTTTGCCTAGAATTCACCTCTCCATCCCTTCCTTCTCTATCTCGACCAGTTGCCCGACTGGGAGCTCGGTTAGCATTGGTCCTCACTGAACGAGGATTCCTCCTTTCAGGCGAGGGAGATGGATCCCTTGGCCTTGTCATCCTAGTTTGCGTATACTGCCTCGAATCACGACGCTGGGTCGGATGAGTCCTTCCTTGCTGCGGTGCCGCAGGCTGTGTTGATGGTTGTTGTGCTATTGGAGCTTGAACATTCTGTAAAACAGAAGTGTTAGCCAATTGCTGCACAATCATTGGGACCATAGTCCTTTGGAATGCCGCCATGATTTGATCCAACTGAGCGGAATTCAATAGCTGTTGTTCCGTGGGAGGAACTTCAGGTTGATTCGCTGTGTGAGTTGGAGGATCAAGGGGAGTGCTGGGCGCTGCCACCGATGTTCGCTCAGAAGCATCATGTGCCCGATTATCATCCTCCCTCTGTGATCTAGTCCTTCCTGCCATTCCATTCTTCTCCGTTGCTCTCCGTTGAGCCATTGAGTGTCAGTGTTTGTTACTAAGTGCGTGTAGAAGGTTCCCACAGACGGCGCCACTGATGTGGGGTATTTTCGTCTGGATACGTGTCCGCTCTCCAACACTCCACGTCAGACTGCTTTAGTTCCTACTGGATGCTTAAGCAGCTTTTGAGTTCGGAACCTGCACTCAACACCACACGTAAACTAAGCCGGTGCCTCCTCCGGCGAAGGCACTCCGACGCTCAAGTCAGATAGGTCGGAATTTGAGGTATTGTCGTCAGAGACAATAGCTCGAATTTATAGCTCGAAATAGGTCGAATTTATAGGTCGAATTAAGCCCAAATAGGTCGAATTTGAGCTCTATAGGTCGAATTAGCACACCTCGAAATGGTATTGAGAACCGTGATGAGAAAACCCGAATAGATCGAATTACTCTCAAATAGCTCGAAATACACTCTATATAGATTGAACAAGAGCTATTGCAATATAGCTCGAATTATTGCTCTATAGCTCGAATTCGATGTATATAGCTCGAAATTAGATGCTAGAAAATAAAAACGTACCTTAGAATGAGGCATGGGACCCTCTTATATAGTAATAAGAGTCCTTATTCGTCTAAAAGTGCAATCCAAGTAGAACTATGACTCAAAATAGGTCGAATTAGAGCTATTTTGAAATAGCTCGAATTGGGCCTTCAAATAGGTCGAATTGGGCCTCAAATAGGTCGAATTTGGGCCCATATAGCTCGAACTGGACTCCTAAGCCTCAAATAGATCGGATTTTAGCCCATATAGCTCGAATTGGGCTTTTGGGCCTTCAAATAGATCTTATTTTGGCCCATATAGCTCGGATTGGGCTTGTATAGCTCGAATCGGGCCTTTTCGGGCCCAAATTGATCTCGCTTGGGCTCAATTTGGGCCTACTTGGGCCAATTTCTGAGTTTTGCCTTGAATTGTAATTTTGCATTAAAAAATAATGGTGCTGACGTGGCATAATATGTCCCGAAATACGTTCGTGTATTGTATCGGATATTATGACGTGTTAGTACCGAAATATGGTACATCACGGTTAAACCCTTCGTCTGATCGGTACAAAGTTTTATGATTCATCATATTTTTAATGATGTAAACTTCATAGTTACGTCAATAGTAATTAATATGTACATTCAAATTTACAGTGTAATATTCTCTAATTAATTTATATAGTGTAAGAACTAGACTTTTGACTGTAAACGTATAGTGTAAGAATTAGACTTTTGACTGTAAACGAGCTTCTACGAAACTTTATCTCATAGAAAACATGCATTGAATATCACTCTTTGTATCTAAAAATAATTACTTTTTTCAAATACCTACTTCGTTCTATATTTGAAAGTCCACTAGATTTTTATGTATGAAACTAATTGAATCATAGGTCAAAATATGCTAATTAATTTGGACTTTTCCACCTAAGATATTGACGATCCTAACAATTTGTTTTGCTTCTTTATTTAAGTATATTTAGTTACATTAAGTATGATGTTCTTCCTTATTAAACTAGTGCACCGATTTGTTAGTGACCATTTCCAATCAATTAAATAGGCTATAACTTCGTTACGTTACAAAATTGAACCACTTCTCTACTTTTGCTAATTATATTTTGTTTTTATATGTCAGTTATTCTTTTTTCTTTATAACATGAAATTCGTTGGCTATCTTTTCCATAATGGTATAGCAATAATGATTCAAGTTGAGTTAGTAAATTAGCCAAATTTTCCTATAAAAATTTCTCATTCCCGTTGAAACTTGAAACCAATGTATTTAATTTACTTTTCAATTGACTAATTGTGTTTTACCTTTTTCATTAATAAGTTAAACAAATCATCATTTTCAATTCTAATACTTTCTTTTCCTCTTAACCAAGGAAGAATTCCACTTTTAAGATTCCACTACAAGTAAATACTTTGCCAATTACCTTGATGAAGTATAGAGGCGGACGATTGACTGAAGGGGCCGCACGACCGGATTGAGGGCGGCGACGCGGCGGTGAGGATTGAGGAAGGGCACGAATGAAGGAGATTTGAGATTTGAGGATGGGGTTTTCTCTTGGGTAATTTTTCTTTTAATTCTTAGGATGCTGGTTCGAACCACCAATAAACCGGTCCACCCGTTCCCGGTTTTGGACCGGTTTTCAGCGATTCATTCCGGGTCTCACACTGACTGGTTTTGAAGGGCTAACCAGACAGGACAAGGGTCCGGACACCGGATGAATCGTTCGACCGGCCGGTCTGGTTTGGTTTTAAAAACACTGGTCCGGAGCACATCGGAAAACCGGAAAAAGGGAAAAACAATTCAAACCGCCCCGACGTGCCGGTCCTTCCGAGTGAACCGTCGGCTTGGTCCCGTGAGTGAACCGTTCTCTCTTTTTTCTTTCTTTTTTTATCGTTTTTTATGTCGAAACACTACTGCCCTTCTTTCCGACCAAACTTCCAAAACTCACTCACGCACAAAGTTATTTTATGCAACTGGTACATTAATAACGTGGTGTAACTAAAAAGAAAGAAAAATAAAAAGAAAAAGAAAAAGGTAAAAAAGAAATAGCCATAGCAAAGCTAGAAGTCGTTGCCATCTCCACCGTTGCTAACAAATGCGGAGCCAGGCACCATCGTCCCCCCCAGCTCTTTCTCCGCCATTGTTGTATGTAATTTTTGGGTTATTTCAATAATTAATTTTATGAAAAAAAATAGTATCAAGCTCATTCCAACGCACACTAGGGATTTGAGTTAAAGTAAATTCGTAATTGAATTTGATAGTTTTGTGTGTGTTTCTTTCCTCACTTCGATTTGAAAGTGTTAGATATATTTTTTTTTAAATTGTTAAGTGTGGAAATGAGAGAAAAGCGTTAATTTTGGGGGTAAAATTGTAAAATGCTATTTTCCAGGTGTCTCTGCATGTATGAGACCACACGTGTCTCAAATCCAAGCCCTACATCCCAAATTGGGTTACGTGTCCTCACGTGCTAAAATCCAACGAGTTTTAGTACTTTCAGGTGCCGAATGTCTGAAATTGAATTTCTGCCAAGTTAGGGGACGGAATCTATGTAGTGCCAAGTTATAGGATGATTTCCAGATCGAGAACAAGTTAGAGAACTAATGTTGAAATTTCTTGTACTATGTTACTTGCATCATGTAATCCATGTACTCGAGCCCCCATAGTGAGTTGGCTAGCCCATTTCTCATGGCTTACACCTTGGAATAGCAAGAAAGCGGCTGAAAAGACGCAACTTCCATCTCATGCTACAAATCTTCTTTCTGATTACACTTTCTTTGCACTCTCATTCATTTGCATGTGCCTCCAAATCATATTTCAAATGTGATAGGCCTCTCATCAAAGCTGAAAGATTTTCTATTCTATGTCTAGAAACGTACTTGAGAAAGGACTTGAGTAGAACTCGCTCCTAGTCATTTGTGAAATTGAAGTCAATGTGAGGAACCAGTTTATTTTTCTAATTGTATATATCAAAATTGCAGCGCAAAATAGTCAACCAAGTTTTTACTTAACAATCCTTTAATGTTGCGAAAGTAAAATAAGACTGATTATTTGAATATTGCAAACCATGGGGCCAAATCGCTGATCTATATATCATGCGAGTCACTCACAGGGAATGTCATTTAATATTAACTACTGATCTATATACACAAGCATACAATATCTAACAGAACTCTATACCCATTTGAGTTTTGATTGCAATATGGGTTTTTACATAATTGATGTTTTGTACAAGCGAACTCTTTATTATATGACTTAAATTCTTTACTGTATGATGTAGATTACTACGGTCGAACGTATACTAATTAATTATTACTCACTTCTTAAAAAAAGACATAATTCTAGCAACTCGTGAATTTATAACTTTTTATCTAAACAAACATATTGAGAAGGTCATCTCATGTATAAAATTTAAGAGTTGCCTAACAAGTTTAAGACTTTAATCTTTTGTCTCAAAGACATCGATTTTTTTTCTTAATTTCATCACTGAGACGGCCTAGTCCCAACCAACCACCATGGCCTGAGTCAGGGCAGAACCATTTTTTTTTTTTACCTATGATGACAAATATTCCCCGCTTGAATCACTGAGTGACACATGCCACTAACATTATTAATATTTTGAATGCCAATATCAACTGGAAGAATAGAACATCGAGTCGTGGATGTTCTTACAATGACACAGTGGTGATGTTTTCCGTGTTTACGAGGATCCTACAGTGAGGTAAAATCGGCCCTCAGTTTGCGGGCTCACTTCCTAGGACGAAGAAGGTCTCAAGGATAAGTAAGCGTGTATACTCTCTTGAGATCAGCAATAAGCGTAGAAATATTTGTTTTGTGGAAAGCTTTAGTTAGAAGCTGGGTATTCCTTTCGAATTGCTATTGTTTTTGGGTATATTATAGTACTTTTCAGCCTTAATGTGTTTTTTGTGTAAAACTGAATCTACCTTATTAAAAGTCAAATAATAAGGGAATTTTCTGTTGTGTTTTGACATTTTTCGCGAGGTAAGGGACACGTGGCTCTAGGAGGACTACAACCGGCGAAGTACTCTTGCCAAGTGCAAGATACGCTTACTATTGCATGTTAATTTTGTGTACATCTATGCACGGAGCATGACCGTATGATAACGAGCATCTTCGTGCATTGACTTTTCTAATTGCACTCTCATTGTAGTTGTGTTCCTCATTTTAGCCGCCATCCTTCGAGGGATCCCCCCCCCCCCCTCAAGGTTATTGGAGCCTTGTATCTTGTGGACTCCAAGAATTTTGTTGACGCCCTTGTTTTGGTGTGCCTAGGCGTGAAAGATACGTGGCTGTTGGGCATGCCATGTGTACGACCGTGGGGATATATGTTATCTTCATTGGTTACTAATAACTTAAGTAAGTTTAATATAAATAATATGAAAACTAAAATATCAAATGAATATTACAAATAACTTAAGTAAGTTTAATCGAGATAATATTAAAACTGAAATATCAAATGAGTAAAATAGAATGACATACTTTATAGTTTATATATTGTTCAATACAAAATAGTATCAACGAACATGCCATTGAACTAAAAAAGAAATACAATTGGAGAATTTTAAGAAGGGAGAATCACACAAACAACCCCAGGGTATGGCCTAATAATAGAGATACCCTCTCATGTTTGAGGAATTATACAAATACCCCTTTTTGCAAACTTTCGTTTCGAATTTATTAAATTTTATTGTATGTAAATGAAAAAAATACTAAAATTGCTAACAAAAATAGAAAATAAGTTTCATTTATTTTATTTTAGAAAATGAGAAAACATAAAAACAATGTGTATTTTCGAAAGTTTTAGTAAATTAATTGGCACCTCATCCTTTTGCATTAGGATCTAACATGAGAAGCTTGTCCATTTGATTAAATACACACTACAAAAGTATTCGTGTAATGAGATACATACTACAGGGGGTGTTTGCGTAATTTCTCAAACATGAGAGAGTCTCTGTAATTATCCCATACCTCAGAGGGTGTTCGTGTAAATCTCCCTTTTAAGAATTCAAAGATTCCAATCAAGCTCTTTTAAAAAATGCAGACAACAATTTTAACACCCACGCTACCCACACACTTATAAATATAAGCCATAATTTTTTTGCTTTACAGTGGGAAGAATTTTGATAATAATCCTTAAAAGTTTACTGAAACTATAAATTTATGAAAATATTTGATTGTTTAATCATTAACTTCAACTTCTCAATTGTCTACTGGGCTAATACTTGACAAAACTATTCCGTCATAATTTAGAAGACTATAATTCTTAAAAGTTTACTTTATCCTAAGTTTATGGAAGTATTTGATTTTGTAAGGAAAATAGTATCCTCACAGGACTGTAATTATACAGTCCAATCTAATTGCTAGAGACTTAAATAATAAAGTGGGTAACGGAAATAACAAGTTAACTTCAATTCCTTTAAAATTTATCTAAAACAACTTCCACTTCTTCATAATTCAAATTATGACTTAAAGTTTTCTTTATCTTTTCTATCTTTTTTTTTTTTTAAATTAAAAAGTAGTTAGCATCTCTGAATTTCACCGTTAAAGGACAGGAAGTTTTTATACAATGGCATATTTCTCAATTTTATCTTGTGAGGCAATAGTTACCTTTGTTTTTCCTCTTAATTTATTGTGGTAAATTACAAACACTACCTTGGTTCTATTCATAATTTGCAGATAACCATCTTGTAATTTTTAACAAATACCCCTTATATTATTCAAAGATTAGAAAATAACACTACCACATTAATATTTTAATACACTAGGTCGATATTATCTATTTGTAAGCATTGTAATTTAATTATAAAAATTCCAGCTACAGATTATAAGTTGGTTTTCTATGATTCTTTTTTTGTTTATTTTCTTTTGAAAACATTATGGATAATCAGCATGTAGATTACAACAAGGCATATATGCTACTTTTAAATAGACCATTTGTTGCTAATCTTTGTTGCTAATTATTACACTGGGACGTTTCTCTTTCTTTTTCTTTTTTTTTTATTATAAAAAAAGGTGAAGTTATCACTTTATCTTATTATAGCTTGGAATTATCTAACTAGAGATTTTTTGTAATTTTTTTAAAATAGAGGGGTTTGGAACAAAACATTATTAATTATTATACACCTTACAGCAATGATATAACA
This sequence comes from Misopates orontium, assembly GCA_946800315.1. Classification (NCBI taxonomy): domain Eukaryota; kingdom Viridiplantae; phylum Streptophyta; class Magnoliopsida; order Lamiales; family Plantaginaceae; genus Misopates; species Misopates orontium. The sequence goes on from OX326946.1 coordinate 23,913,209, forward strand.
ATAGGACTGTATGACAGTCCTTAGGCCAAGCTGTGAGGCTAGCATAGCCGATTTTGTAATCATTGACTTCAACTTTTCAATTTTCTATGAGGCTAAACTATACCAACAAAATAATTCCGCATGTTCCAATCAGGAGCGGAGCCAAGAAAAAATGAGTCGGTGGGAGGGGGATTTTCATTGAAAAACAATTTATTTTCCATCTATAAACATGGGTATTTTTATAGTGTGTTGTTTTTATTCACTATATCATGAAAAACAGAAGTTACATTAAAATAACATACTTAATATACTAAAAATCAAACTCTAAAATTATATATTATATTAGTACAAGAATCTATGTAAAGCTCCATAAGCAAATACAAGGTATATATGTTACAAAAAATGGAGATTTATAGACATGTCTTGAAACTTTATCTGTACTTCATTTTTTAGCTTATATTTACTTAGACAAGTACAAGATCTAAATTATAACTAAATCAATATTATAAATTTGAGTAATTTTTTCTCAAAGTGTATAACTAATTTGATATATAAAAACTTATCTCTATAGCTTTAGTTCATAATTTTGTTTGCACCAATTTTTCCTCTCTAAAATACATAAGTTTTAATGATGTAAAATGTAAATGCATAGAAGAAATTGAATCATACTGTTGTTCAAAAAAAAAAAAATCCACACAACAATAAATAAATAAAGAAAGAAAACTGAAACGACCTCACTCACGCAGACTATTCTAAAAAACAGAACACTTTCATCTTCTGAAAGTTTCGTTGTTTTTTAATGTAGGCTAAGTGTTTGTTGAAATCAAAAATTAAAACTTTCAAACAAACATCTAAAACTTTCATTGATGACGATAAGGCAAGCATAGCTAAAACATACACAAAAATCTGATTAAGTTCTTGGGGACCCACCATGGAAGCTTCCACTGCGACGAAGCTTTAGGCTGCTTCATGATCCGACTCACTAATGACGCTCATATAGTCCGCACACGTGACACCCAGGTGAGGGTTTTCGTCGAAAATGATTGAAAGTTTTGTTATTTTTTGGTGTAGGCTAAGTGTTTGTTGAAATGCCTGTATGTGTAGGTGCTTGAAACGCTTGATGTTGGTGGGGTTTACGATCCCTCCACGGACCGGTACGATCATCACCAGAAGGGTTTTACGGAGGTTTTCGGGCATGGGTTTAGTACTAAACTCAGTAGTGCTGGTCTCGTTTACAAGGTACACGCGTTTTGCTTCGGAAGAAGGATTACATTTTTACGGTTAGCGTTGGTTTTTGATGTATAGTGTGAATTTAGTTGTGTTCCTTTCCATGTAGCATTTTGGGAAGCTAAGGAGCTTCAAGTTGATGAAGACCATCCTGATGTGCATCGGTTGTTTCTGGCTGTCTATAAGAGCTTCATGGAGGTATACAATGTTTTTCAATTGACTAATGATCTTTTTATCATTTTTATTGTGAGAGATTCTGTTTCTGTCAGCTGTATTACATGAGCAACAAGTGACTCTTAGTGTCCTATAAGCAGGAGACAGTAATGGTTATGATTGTGCTGCATCTTTCTTGAGTTTGAGATCTTATTATTTGTTTCTGATATGAGGTTTTGCTGAGATTGTTGATTATATAGTATGCTTTACTAGCACCGTCAGTTTGTAATATTCGCATCCAACAATGATGCCGAGGCAAGTATCTAATTGCTCTGTGTAAGTGAAAAGGAGATGCAGTGTTTGGTCAAATCCATTGTGCTTCACGTTCTCTTGAAAAGACCCTATGTGCTCAAGCTTGCCTATTTTGCAAAAACTTCATTAAGATGTTGGCTTGGCCTTATAAATTTTTATCTTTTCAGTACAAATGGCATTAGCTAACAAAGTGTCACATTTTGTAACTGTCTATAATGACTCAGAGATAAAATACCAAAATTCATTTTCTCTATTTATGAAGCATAGCGTCTCTAAATATTATCTTTTTGTTACTCGTCTCTTAAATTTATCTCAATAGAATACGTTGTAATCTCGAAAATTACGGTTTTTATTGACACAAATACCCAGTTGCAGATGGCTTTAGTTTTATGAGCTCAAGCCTGACTTAACGCTAAGTGAATATTAGTTTTCCTGGGTTTCGAGTTTGAATTAAAGACAACTGCTGGTGTGCCACCTGATTAAGTTCCAAGATTTTTTTTTTCTTTTCCTTTTTGGATTGGGTGTAAATATGTAACTTGAAATCTATTCAGTGATTCCTAACATTTCTAGATGCTACTTTTGAGATGAACATAGTAGGTGAATGAAACACTGATTAACTGTACAAAAGGGAAATAAAAAATGTGTGAATTCTTAAAATCTTGTTGTTTGATGTTTGTAAAAGTTTTCATGCTAAAACATCGCAGCCAAAATTCTTATCAGGTTTACCTTTACTAATTTACTTGATTGTGTAAATTGGTTGTAGAAAGGGAAAAAAAGTATCAGATATTGCAATTCATTCTGTTTGCAGAAAAGTAGTTTATGAATCAGGAAATAAACCAAAGGAATGAGATTTCTTAACAGATTTATGTGTTAATTGGATTTTTTTACGCGAGTCACAGGTTTGGTGGTAGATTGGATAGTAGATAGCTAATATGAAAAAAAACTCAATTATGTGTCTAGGTAGGCAGTTATTTGGGCTCTTTTTACGCAAAATGCCCCTCAAAAAATCGATCTGGGTTTTAGTGTAGAACAAAAATAGGGCAAAATCGTCAAATTCATGTTGATTGTGGTAGTTGTCGGTCCAGTTTTTGCTGACTGCCTAATTTATCCCTGACTATTCCAAGTATAGCACCACAAGTTTGGATAGAACTGTAATTTTGTCTCTCACCACAAACCCCCCACGTTCTAATCAACTGCTCTTCTCTCTCAAACTGCTTACACAATAGAAATACCGAATTTGTATTTTGTTTTGAATTCAGTTCCGCTTTGTGTTGTTTTTTGTTTTGAATCTTTCTCAATGAATTTTTTTCTTTGCATCTTTGCTTTTAGGGGATGGGACTTGCTAACTAATTACATAATATGCAGCAGATTATCAAAGGAAGAAAATCGCCGACTGCCGGAATGTTGGCGTTGATTTTTTTGTTTTTATCATTCAGAACTATGGTAAGCAAATTCCAGTACTCATTGTTTATTTGAAATTGCATCCAAGATGTTTGTATATATTCCTGATCGAAGTCAGTGGAAAACCCACAACTACAATTGTCATTCCTTTAATTTCAATTTTACAATCTTCACCCTCTTCGAAGTAATCATCATCAATTAATTTGATACTTTTTGTTCTCCTTACATATTTGCCTTTCGTTTTACATACAGGATGTCCAAGTTTGATATATAGCTTCTGACTCAGCTTCACAACCATTAAAGAAACCTGAAAGAAACTACTTCCGCTGGAATGCAGCTTTTCCGGCTCTTTTCTAAAGCAGAAATATTTATCGTAAGTAGCCTTGGTGATCCGGCTTTTGATGGAAAATATTGTTGGGGAAACTGTTGTTTTGGGTGCATGGTACACAGGTATTGGAAAATACCCGAACCTTTTCCATCTTCAATTGTATCATATTTCATAAGTCTTTTGGTGGCAGATAGATTTATCATTTGCTCTCTGTTCATTTGATTATGGTTCTTCACTGAGACATAATTGTTTTACAGAATTCACGATCTTGATTTCTTTTACAACAATGCATTGTTTTCTCCTCTTAGGTGGGGCACAAAAATTGGTTAAACGGAGTTTTTTTCTAGCTTTTAGATACCGTTAGAAACTATCTGTTACTCACCAATACAAAAATATTAAGTGTGAACTTAGAATGTTACATCTATGTTTCATGTACTGTCTCTTACTTTAATGCAGAAAGTAATAGTCAGTTCAAGGTTTAAGAGAAATTGGCGATCATTAATTAAGATTGCGGTAATACATTAATGCTAGGATACATGTATTCAACATAGTATGTTCTCGAGTGGATTAAACTTCAGTTTTCTGTACCTAGAGGCAAGAACTCCTCAACAAGGATGGAGTAGAAAGGAGTTTAATGAGTATTTTTGAATTTTCTCGAAATGATGTGTTGCATATCGAATTCTTACAGGAAACAACTTAGCGTGGTCTTTTTGACCTTTTGGCATTTGCTTGCCTGGCAATAATGTCGATGATGAAGCTTCTCCACTTCGATAATGTACAGGGGAAGAAGCAAATGATACAAAATTGTTAATTGATACTAAGGTTATTATGTGTCAACTGATGGGTTCAACATACCACCGCCAACTATTTCAAGTCGAGCCCCATTTGCCCCACAATGCCACCCGTATTTCTCATTCATGCCTCTGCATGGGGTAATCTAAAGAGTATCAGCTATTGAAAAATGCAGTTCATCTGTTAAAGGGGGTATCTCCCCTCTGGGCAAGTTAAAGATAGTTTGACCAGCTAGCCTGTTTCTTTAGATATTAACAAACTGATAAAATAAAAAATTAGAGCAACTGTCACAATCTGATCCCGTAATATGCTGGAATAGTCTTACTGCTTTTGCCAAAGACTTAATGCCATAGTGATCTCCAGAAACTCATCCTTCTGAATCCTGGTGCTGATTGTTATTTCCCACTGTTTTATCTTTAACAGGATTTTTGGCAACAGCATTACGTAGTTGTTTGTTGATGTTAACATATCTTTTTTTCTGATTACAGGCAATTGATGCCATTGACAATGGGATCAATCAGTATGATACAGACCAGCCGCCAAGATACGTGAATAGTACACACCTGTCTTCTCGAGTTGGAAAACTTAACCTGGACTGGATAGACCCGGACCAGTCGGCTGAAAATGAAAATGCTGCCTTTGAACGGGCAATGGCTCTTGCAGGCAAGGAGTTTTTGGATGTAAGTTTTCATCAATTGCATCTGCGCGTTTCTTCCATTTTCTCCTTTTCTTTTGGGGGGAGGGGGGGGAGGGGGGGGGGGGGATTTCCTCATGTAAAACTGATTAAACATGCATCAATGCTACCAAAATGGTGAATGTTTTTTAGAATACAGAAACTTTTCGCCCTGAGATCCTTGGTGACTCTGAAGTTGTAAAAGAATTAATCTGGTTTCCTGATCACTTGTATTTGAACTTACTTTCTTGTAATTTCTAAACTGTTCTCTTCTCTTCATTCAGAGTGTCCGCAGTCATGCGAGATCATGGCTACCAGCTCGTTCAATTGTGTTGGAGTGTCTTGAAGCTAGGCTTGATGTCGATCCTAGTGGAGAAATTATGGTGTTAGATAGATTTTGCCCTGTAAGTATATTCCCTCACATTCGGATGTTGATTTACTTCTTTGATATTACTTTGCTTGTGGCATTTTGACACGTCCATCTATTTCTCTCTCCCAGTTTAACTTTAGGACTTAATGAACCCAAGATGCATAAAGCTTTGCTTTTTTCTATAACTGTTTACTTGGATATTGCTTATTCAGATGGAACTATACCATCCTGAGTTAAATGGAAATATAAGTACATATGAAAACATATTCAATCAGTCATAAAACTTGAGTCCACCCGAATGGTTGGAAAGTTTCGGAGTTGGAAAGTTTCAGAAAAGTTTTAGTACATAACTCCTTTATTACGTGAAGAGACTATTAGTGAAGCTAGTTCAATTCTGAGCCCCTTTTAAATAAATCCTATCTTTTGATGTTATAGCCTCTAATCTCATCTCTTATATTCATGATTGTTAGACTCTCAAGAGGATCATTCTCTAAAAAAATAGACAATAGCTTTTCTTCTGCAAATATAATCACTTTGCTGCTTCTTGAGAGCTATACACTAAAATTTTATTTCACGAGAATTCTCATGATTCTATTCTGCCTTATTACTAATTCTAGGTTATGAATTGTTCTATTTTCAACAGTGGAAACTTCACTTATTTGAGCTGGAGGAAGAGATGAAGATTAGCCTACCTATTAAATACGTGCTTTATCAGGTAGTTATGCACATTTACTGTTGTTTATTGCTTTTTTTGGTTGGCACCATTTGCAATATTATGTTGCTCTATTTGATCCTTAAACCATCTGATAATTTTTCCTTCCCAACATACGTTGGATTAGGGGCATGTTAGTGCTTTGTGCATTTTGTTACAGTAAACAATTTCTTCATAATCTTTGTTGCTGTAGGTCTTTTGTAAGACTTCTTTGAATCATTAGTGATGCCAATTTTATGGTTTTGTGTTGGTTGAGTAAATATTTTGGTGAATTACAATAGCATATCTTGTTTGGTCAAATTATTATAGCACTTCACTCACCTTCCGAAAATATAAAGATACCCTTCTCTTGAATACTAGCTAAAGTTGACATTTTGACTCTTAAGGTTAAAAAAATAGAGAATTGAAACTGTTTAAAAATACAGGGAATATGCAAGTTTCAACTGAGATCTTTTTACCTCATAACATTGTGTTTTAACTTTTAGATAATATTTTCGATTCATAGAGATGCTTTTCTAATGTCAGAGACATAATTCATCACCGTAACTAAACTTGTATCATTGTGGAAGGGTCATTTATATTGATATGATCCTATTATGTAATTTTATTATGATCAAAGCTAACATGCGGTGAACATGTTTTAGGATGACAGAAGCAAAAGCTGGCGAGTTCAGGCAATGGCAGTAGCACCAGATAGATTTGAGAGCCGTAAAGCTCTTCCCGCCCAGTGGCGAGGTCTGAGAGACGACGAGCTTTCCAGGGAATCTGGAATTCCTGGTGGTGTATTTGTTCATATGAGTGGATTTATCGGCGGAAATCAGACATACGAGGGAGCACTTGCGATGGCAAAGGCTGCTTTGAAGCTCTGAACCACAAGAAACAAAAGAGAAGTTACTATTGATATTATGATTTTCTGAGGACAATTATACTGCAATCTGCTAAATTTGCTACAATTCTTGTACCTTGTTTTAAGGTTGCAATTTATTGTTTTAATAGAATAGGATATCGGATTGTGTAGGCTAAAGACTGCAGAGGAAAAGAAGTAGTGAGTTCAGGAGAACAAATTGTTAAACACAGGGTGTTTTTATTGATGGCAATCATTAAGGTTTTAAAATATTTGCCTATTTAATTGTGTTCTTGTCCGTGCAATTGCGATGCTCAAAGATTATGAAAACGCCAACTACTCCTTGCTTAAGTAAAAAGCTGTCTATGCATTATTCAAGTAAAAAACTATCTTTGATATCCAAGTCTCTCTGGATGTATGGTAATTACTAATTAGTAGAAAAAGGTCTAACCAAATATGCTTTCTGAAATTGAATGGTGGCGCATTTTTCAGCTATTGAGATCATACATCACGCCTTTGTGCGTATTCTATAATGAACTTGAACACTTGCTTGTACTTGAAAGTTGAACCTTGTTTTGGCAATGAAGCGAACTACATGAATGGTCTCCGATTCTTCGGCCTGTTCGTTCATCCTATGAGAAATAAAAAGGAATGCAAAAGTTTCGATTTGTTGAAATTGGAAAAATGACTATTAGGTGCAGCCATGTTGCTTGATATTAAACATAAATCAAAAATTATAGGATATTAACATCTCCACACCTCATCTTAACTATGCATTTACACTCATAATCGAATTGTTGCACTTGATATTAAACATAAATAAAAAATTATAGGATATTAACATCTCCACACCTCATCTTAACTATGCATTTACACTCATAATCGAATTGTTGCACCACTTCAACGTGCATGAGGTTACTCCTCCTTCTGAAGGGTACCCAAAGTGCTCTCTTTTTCATTCAAGTTTACCTACTCGCTATTGGTTAGGAAGGAACATAAATGAAAAGATAAAAAAGGTTTAATTCAGATGCTAACTAGTTACTTTTTATGTCAATTTCAGCTATACATACACAAGTGCAAAAATTGCTCATAATACAACACATTTAAAATTGCTTGCTTCTTATTTATTATCGATCAAAATGTGCGAAGAAGAAGAATTTATGCGTTCGACTCAATTACGATATCCTTGAAGTATTTAACTACTCAATTGGATTGGATTATACTTCACTTAATTAGAATTCGTTATGTTAGATATTAGGGATTTCAGTTATGTACTTAATGTAGTTTACAGTTAACTATTTTTTAAAGTGAACTTGATGAACTACTTTCAAAAAGAAAGGAAAAGAAGAAGAAGAGGTCACTAGGCTTAAGCCCACCCGATCTCGTAATTAGGAATTAGGATCCGCCCTAGTAATAATGAACTTCTTTTGCTGACTACAATTTTTATTCTTCAGTCGTAAATGTTTTTCCTTGTTAATTTTTTGATTTCCCTTTTTCTCTCTAAAACCCAAAATCCAACATAGAAATAAATAGATAAATCAATTTGAAGTGACGATAAGCATGAACCAAAGTTTCGATGCACGATTTTTATAAAATCAAAAATAAAAACGTTCTAGTAAACTTTCATCCATGACGAAGGCAAGCATAGCTAAAACGAATACAAAAATCTGATTTAAGTTTTTTGCTAAAATGATAAGCATAAAGTCTCTTGAAAACTCATACAACTTCATACAGAATACTGGTGACAAAGTCTTGCGGCCGAGTAACCTGTAAACATTACCGTAAAAGGTAAAACATCCAACCTACTTTACTGAAGCTCTTTAATTAAAGGCTTGCCCGATCTCTCCGTTTTTTCCACCTTCCTCGTACTGCCTCTTTTACCATCTGCACATTCCATAGCAGAAGACTTCTCAGCATTCACAATTCCCGCAAAGGAAGCCCATGCTTCAGACGGCTGCTCGTGAACCCAACACATAATGAAGTAAATTTTACGCTCAGCAGACTTAAGCTTACTCTTCAGCTCCAACCTTCTTGATTTCTGCAATTTCTCAGATTTGAGCTCGATTTCGGCAGCCTGAATTAGTTTCTTCATATCACAAAGTAAGCAGATTAAAGCGGCATTTCCAAGATAAAGTACGTTAGTCACGTCGTCCATAATCCCAAAACCAAACTTTGAACCACCCAAATATCTATACGATGAGGAGCACGTTTGCTCGAAGCAATGCAGCAAAGCTTCAACAACTGTCTCAGGTTGACTGCTTTGACCCAAAACAGAAGATATACTCAGAACAACTGTTGCGGATTCTAAGGGGTCGGATCTCCAATCCCCGTTGTAAAGGCGAAGGGTGAAGCAGTAACTGTATATAATGTCGACAAGGTGGATTGGTAGCAATGGAGATGGGGTGGAAGTAGTGAGTTTCTGAAGCGAGGGTAAGGGGCTATCTGGTCCAGGTGGGATGGTGTCTATGTCGTTTTCTGATGATGCTCCAGTTTCTTCTTCGGTGATTGGTTGGATTAGTGGGGTACCATCAGGCCTGAGTGATATAGATTTTGCTGAAGGCTTCAACCACCATGGCTCCCATGGTTCAATCAATTTGCTGAGCTGTCCTGATGCCAGAGCTCTTTGAAAATGTTTCCTTTCTTCAATGGATAAATCGTCGAAACTTATTTGGCCTCCTGTAACAGAAAGCATTCAAATTTTTATCGGTTAGCATGATAGGATGTAATATGTAGAAGGAACGTGTCATCCCCAGACCATGTGTTGTATGACGTACCAGAGAGAATCTTTTGAACAGTCTCCTCTGACAACGATGAATCCAACTCTGAAAAAATCGGTAAAAGTTAGCAAGTGGTTAAAGAAATGTCACCAGGTTACAAATCCACTATATAAGTAGAGTAGAAAGAGCTACTTAAATTTTAGAAATGTTGTCTTAGCATTAACAAGATGTTGAGACTGATGGAGAACTTCCACTAAACTCTAATAGAGTTTGGACACCTCTTAGGGCTCTTGTGCTAATATCTCATTCACCAATACAATTACATATCACTTGGAACGACAGTTTTTGAACTGATATTTTCATATATAGAGGAAATATATAACATGTCAAAACAACCCTCAGACTAAGATCACATATGAAACTCAAAATGACGACAATGCATGGCAACCCATGGGTCAGATAAGAAATTCATGTTCTTGAGTATTTTCCTCAAGATGCAATGTCATCACCTATCATGCACCAGCTCTTTTTGGAAGCCAATTTGCTTCAGATTTATGAAAACAGGAAAACTTTATTCGGACAATCTGGATGAGCAGAAAATGCACTTTCCTAAAGTATCTTCATTACGCATGTGAAAGCCCGTAACTTCACAAAGGAAAATGACCACAGTAGAAACTGATGAAAGGGGTGAGCATACCATCTTCATCCATGCTGTCCATTTTCTCTTCCTCGTTGAACCGCTTAAGTATATCCAACATTTTACTTTTACTTTCTTCACCAGACTGAAGCTGTTGCAGTTCTTCCATGACATTCTCTCTCATTAAAGATTCCGTACAACGAAGACTATGAGACTGCCGAAAGATAAACGTAGATATCATTACTTTCGAAAGGAAAGTAAAAATCGAAGACCAGAGCACTAATATTATTATAATTCTACAAGCAAGATTCAAATATTGTTCAAAACTCCCTGGAGAGGACATTTGTCGAGAGATTTGGGACAATGATGTAAACCAATAATTGCAAGCATTCTGTAGGATAATCACAGGAATAATTTACCTTGTAACAACGTAGAGAACAATATCGAGTATTGCACCGAGGGCATGTATATTGAGAAAATTGCTTTTCACATCTGCCAAACAACACAAATAAAATCACAATCAAATTTTTATGACACATAAATGAAACTGAGAATATCTGAAGTACCATCACATTTGCCGTGATAAGGCTAGAATACATGTGGATACTCTACTATGACAGAGAGGCATCATGTCTTTATCTGTTTTACATTTGTGACATTCTTCCCAAATAACAGGACTTACAATAGGGTATCCAAGTGTTGATGTATATATCATAATGGAAACGTTGAGTATTTGCATTTGAATTCAAATTTCCTGAACAAGCATTTCATAACTGGCATACAGATGAAGAGATATAACCCAAATTTGTATGTTCAGTGTTGGTTAAAATGATATACAAAACGAGGGTCATAAGATCCTCCATTTTATTATTCCCACAGGATCTTATAAAATCAAACCTCACCTGCACCATTCTATGATGGCCTATTCTAAATGATTAATTAGTATCTGTACTTGTAAAATCTTTTATGGATACCAAAACTAGAAAACCGTATTTGAACTAACAATCAAAATAAGTAGAGTCACATATTGATTGATACAAGAAGTGAGTAACTAAGCTTACACGCGGCAGATTATGCGGGAGGTGGAGCTAATAGAAGATTCCGAGGTGGTGATAATAATGTCCTCCGTCATCGGAGAATTTCTGTTTCAAAAAACAAAACACAAATTCTGTTCCGAAGACGATGCTAGAAAGTGTTCTTAAAAGCCCCAGATCTGAAATGAAAAAACTTGTGCCTCCTCCGTCTTCTTCTAACAAAAAGTTTGATCAGATGAAGAAAGATCGAGAAAAACAAGTATACAGTGAATTATTGTGTCAAAGAAAATATTCTACTGTTACTAATGAACGAGAAAAAAAGGTCAAATTTTGTTTTCTGTCGTTTTGATCACCCGACCCGACCCGAGTGCGTTGCGTTGCGTTATAAAGAAATATTCTCAAGGGTGCTGCCACGTAGACTGTACTGCTCACATAATAGGAAAATTGATTAAATATTCATGATCATGGGGTTTTTTTTCAACTTTGGTCCCTTAATGAGTACTGACTCCATCTTTGGTCCTCTATTGATTTTTTTTGCAACTTTGGTCCTCTAATGTATCTCACAATTCATACTTAATCCCTTTTCCCACCAAAATCGTTCTTTTTTGCCAAAAAAAGTCACGTGTTGCGCACGTGGTCACATGAGGGTTGTTTTCATGTAGGAAAGAAGTCGTGATTTTGAAATTGCACCCCTCTTTTGTTGTTTTAAGGCTACACTTTTTCTATTAGGGGACTAAAGTTACAAAAAAAATCAATAAAGGACTAAAGATGGAATCAGTACTCATTAAGGGACCAAAGTTGAAAAAAACCCCATGATCATGTGAAGAGATATTAATATCATAAAAGATAGAGCTCTCCTCTTTAAAGTCTGGTGATTATTTGGATGGAATAGAGTTAGTAGTAGTTAAGTTTTGTGTAACTATGAAACTCTATAATCTACATTATAGAGATATTCAAGTATTTCCCTCATTAAATTGAATATTAAATCACTAAATAACAACACACCAAAATACAAGCTCTAAATACCCCTACATGGAGACGAATTGCTTCGAATTTCTGATTTCGCTGAAATAAACTGAATTGATGAGCAGGGGTCAAATTGCAATTTTGGCTAATTGCAAACTCATCCTTTGAGTCAATAATAATTATAAATTATACTATTTACCAATATAATATATATATATATATATATATTTTTTTTTTTTCTTTTTTGAAATTAATTATTTTTATAATTTTCATCACTTAATTTGGTTCCTTGTTAAAATTGAATAGATATACTCCTTACGTTTCATCAACTCAATTATCAAATAGTTCACTCTTAGGACCACCGGTGATGTATTGAGTTTTGTCAAAGGTATATATTCAGAACTTGATTTGAAACAATGTTGTAGGGCTTGACTATACCTAGCTAGCTACATCCTAGTATGCAAGCATAATTATTGTAGATCTAATTCAACCATCTGTCAAAAATCGGTATAGTTAATAGATAGTATTCGATTTGAATGTTCTAACTTATCGTTTAAATTTGATCCCGAGAGAAGTTGCAGTGAATGTTTCAAAAAATTTGGTATGTGCTAGCTTAAGGTTATGATAACAATAATGTTATAAATGATTATTATTTTATCAAAATGCTGTTGCATCTCTGCTTTTTTTATTTTATTTTATTGATATATAGTTATGTTACTTGCAATTTTATTTGCCTGGAGTAATTTGCTGCGGAAGTTGGTAAAGAACACACTTTGGGAAATGCATAAGATCTAGTGTAGTTTTAAACTTGCAAGAAATTTTCTTATAGTTTGAAATTTTTTTAAACAATTTTATATTTTCAGAAACTCTGCAAATAATGATTCTATAATTTCAAACTCTACACAGAACAAAATCCTCTTTCCCTTTAACTCCGTTTAAAAATGGTATTTATTCTGGTTTTCATGTGTTTTTCTCTTTGAAAAATCAAGTGTACCTTTTAGAAGCTTGTGGTTTCGGAACCTGGAAGAAATACCCTTTGTAATTTTATTTGTTATAAAAAAGTATATATATATATATATATATATATATATATATATATATAGTTATTTTTATTTCTCTTATAAACCCAAAAACAGTCTTATGTTTGGAAAACATTAAAAACTAAAACATTATTAAAAAAATTTAGAACTACAAATTTAGGGATAAAAACAATAAACCCCCTAAACTATTGCCCTTGTTGCACTTTGCCCTCTGTCCTTTTATTTTTTGCGACTTGCCCCCTGTACTATGGATAAATAAGCACTTTGCCCCCTGAGTCACTTTTTCACCATTGGATTTGAATACGTGTCAACATTTTTTGCCGTTGGATTTGGACTCAGGGGCAAAGTGCTTATTTATCCATAGTACAGGGGTAAGTCGCAAAAAATAAAAGTATAGGGGGCAAAGTGCAACATGGGGTATAGTTCAGGGAGTTTAATGCTTTTATCCCACAAATTTATAAAAATTGAAGTAAAGGCATCTTAGTCATATCATAAGAAAATTGAATGAGTTGAAATTTAATGGAGAAAATTTTGTGCAAAGTATGTAAAACCACAAAGAAAGTTTAACAATTAAAAAACCACAAAAAAATTAGTACGAATTTTTAAACCAAATAGAATATCTACATCCATAACATCACAAACTACAATGTCCTCATGAAGTTTAAGGACATCACAACTCAAGATAAAATACTCTATATAGCCTCATTATTTTCTGTACAATGAGTTAAAAAAACCGATGAATTTAAAATTTCAAACCCTCTATGGAAAGCATTTATACAATACTAAAACAGTCTAACCTCATTCATGTAAGAGATATATATCACGAGAAGTCCATTCATTTGAAGCTCCGATCCTTCTTGCCATCTGTTATCATCGCAAAGCTACAGTAAGAAGAAACGTCTTTCACTAATAGAACAAAAGTTACAAAAAGACTAATTGACGAGCAGGATGGCATAATCTGAATTAGCTGTTTGCTTTTGAAACTCCATCAAGCTCTTTCCTAATATTCTTTTCTTTTGTTTGAGCTCAAGTAAGTTGAACTTATTACTTCCATTTATTAACTAATTTCATCTAAAAACTTATTGAAGTTCCTTTTAAATGCTATATATATATCATGCATTGCTCTTGAATTCTATCCCACATTGCTTGGGAATACTTCTGGGCTTCTGTATATAAGTGAGTTCCCCCTCACCCTCTAATAAGGCCTTTTAGGGGGAAATGAGGGGGCTCAAATCTTAACAATTGCCTTGTCTTTCACTTATCTTAGCCTTTTATTTGACTTAATTAATCACCTCTAGCAGAATGGATCTTTTCTACCAATTCGTGTATCACGTGTGTTTGATCTTAATACGTACAAGGTGGGTTGATATAGATGATCTTTTGCCTCCGCTCTATGACACAGTTTTCACTCCTTATATTTCAGAAGGTATTACGTACATTTTCACTCTAAATTAACAGCACTGGCAAAACATAAAATTCATTCATATTATTTTGTTCTTGTTACTGCGATGAGCACCGTTACGAGAAGAAGATAACAATATGAGTAAACAGTATGATTTTCAGGAGAAAAAGGAACTTCGTTTTAGAGTTCAAATACACTTATACAATTTCGATATCATTAGGTAAAATTAAGGGCCAACTGATTTAGTTATTGTTATCGAATTTACCTACCATCCATCCACAATAACTTTGAAACTTATGAGGTAATTTGATCAAAAAGCATGAAGGCAAAATTACTACATGACAGATACCACCAAAAAGAGCATCTTAGTTTAGTAATGTTTAGGGACTAGGGAGTTGCTGATTTTACCTCAGATAATTTACTCGGGCTCAAGTCAAATGCTTCTGAGGAACTAACTTGTTTCAGTTTTGATCTCTGTAAAGCAACAACAATTAGACATCAGAAAGTATCAGCTGGATACTGGTAGTGAATGTTACTAAAGTTAGAACTTGCCTTTAAAAATAATTGTTTTCTGAGTACGTATTTTCGGCATTTGGTTCTCAGAAACCATAGATTTTACGGCATTAGCTTCTGATTTTATAATTTTAATGCTGCAATTATGAACCACTTTTTCTCTCAATTCGTCATCTGCGATTCCGATACATTAATTCTTGCATATTATGACTCTCAACATCGATCATAATGAACATCTGAAGAATATGACCTGGTGTACTAACGATCTTTTCGTTGTCACATCCTTTCCCAGAACCATAGGCTTTCTAAGAATCGACATGAACCAAAACTTGATTATTTGTAGATTACATGAATTCTCCAGAAACCAAGAAGAAGAAATTACTTACAACTGTCAGAATGTTACAAGACACACGATTATAATCTGATCACATCGATATGTTAATATCACTTCATGGCATGATCAACATGGGAAAAATGTCCTACATAGTAAACTGGAAAAGGCTTAAATAGCCAGAAGGCCATGATGAGATGAATTCATAAGCTGAGCAGAAAAAGAAAGTGTCTTCTAGAAGAACCCATACTTTCCCATAGACCAGCACGTCTAGGTTCATCTGCATATAGACCAACAAAAAAAACAATAGAAATTAGGGATCTAAAAGGTTATTTAAGATGATTAGACAAGAAATAAAGAAAATACCAAGATATAATAAACCCCAGGAAAGTTTAAGGAATACACGAGAGTACAAATATGCCTATGGATGATCATAGCATAATTACAGGAGAGAAGACTTCTTTTACTCCTTAATTTGTGTAGTACGGAATAAGAGATTTACATTAAGAGTAAAAAAAGATGTTTCATGTGAATTTTAATTATTACAGCACACTTGTAGTATGCTCAGAGAATGCGTGCAATTTAAAAAAATGGCTAAATGACAAGAGCAATCTCCGCATCGGCTTTAAAATAAGTGTGTGATCTGCCGCCCATTGTGAAAAGGTGCCCTAACCACCTAGGGGAAACCAGGATAGGACAGCTGCAAGAAAATATCCCAGTTCAGCAATTGCTTAAGTGCTCATCAACTGTCAATTAATAATAGAGATTTGTCACATAAAGAATGTTAACCAGTTAATAAGTTTTTAAACTCAATATATGGGTTGAACAAGGATATACCAGCAGGAAAATTCTTATGTAATGAATGGGATTTTGGCTTCGTTATTTGCTGTATCATTTTTTCCAACTACTGTGTAATTTCTTCCCTGATGACTTAAGTAGATCGATCACAGGCTTAATATCTATTAGATGGCCATCAAGTGCAAGTCTTTCACCAGAGCTAACTACTTCAGTTTCCAAAAGTCTCCTGGTTGTATGTATCATAGAGCATAACCTGAAAGCATCACCTTTAAGAAAATATGAGCATTCATTTGCATATGAGTGAATAACAGCAGTTACAACCTAATGCACATCCTACTATATCATAATTTAATCAAAAATGACAATTTAATGACAAGGTTGCATGCACTGCATCATAATTTAATCAAATTGAATGACAAGGTTGGTTTCGTGCATCCTCTCAAATTACTAATTTGGTCTGGCTGGAATAACAATATATGCAGATACAATATATCACCGGTATTTGTGCCGTTGCTTTCCAACTTGCATGAATTGCACATAATTCCTCTTTTTAGCTCATTTTCACCATTTTTCATCAAAACGACTCCTAAACAATAAAATAAAGAAAAACAAGTAAAAGTACCCAAAACAATCAAGAACCATGTAGTAAAACGGTCTATTTGACATATAAATAATGAGTACAAAACGGACTCATCAATCCCAAGATCTTGATTCATGGGACAATGAAGTTATAAGGATTTGGTATAGCACCTATGAGTTAACTCGAGCTCTTCTCCCATGTGAGAAAAAATGCTACCTATAGATAGGGTGAAGTTGTTGGAGATAATAATTGTGTGTGAATTAAATTGCTTGATGAGAAGCATTAAATTAAATAATTAAATTAAGTTTATTTAATTTAAACACACATAAAATCTCAAGATAAGTCTTAGTCTATTTGAACTTTGACTCCCCATGAGTGTAGGTGGTAGTTTTGAATTCCCTGCCTATAAATAGAGGCCTCTAGGCAGGGAAAATAATCATCCAAAAACAAAACAATTTTCTCTGCATTCATTAGCATTAATTTTTTGAGTTCTGCAATTATCACTACATTCGAAAGAGGGAATAGCTCGAGCTTCAAAGTTGTTCCACGCGATAGACGTTGTACCTTGGAGTTCATTGTCTTTTGAGGGCTAGAAGCAATACGCCGGACAAATTGAACTTAAGGGGAAAGGGTCCACTCTTGCGTCGTCTCATTCATCAACAATCTTAAAGTTCAATTTGTTAAAGATTTGCTAAGATTTAATAATTAGTTTAATTATTTAATCCGGTCAAAGGTTTTGAAAAATTTAGCAAATCTTGTTTTGTAATTGTCCGAATTTAAAGTTGCAAATCAGATTTCAAATTTTACATTCTTCTAATTTAAAGTTGCAAATCAGATTTCAAAATTTACATTGCAAATCTGTTTTTTACGGTTTATAACACTTTAATTTGTTAATTTTTAAATAGAGTTCAAAACTTTAAGGTTGCACCCCATAGGTGTTGAACCCGAGACCAACCTTATAGGCTTATACCCTTTCCATGCATTAACCAATTGGACAATTATCCTCCGTGTTATTATTGTGATTGGAGTCTGCTTATGTATTATTAATTGGCCGTTTGATTAAATGATTTAAATTATATCGAGAGCATGTTATTACTTGGCTAAGTGAATTATATATTCAAGTTTATGTATGCAATTATATGATATTTGTATTGTGGCCCAAGTTTTGAGAAAAATTTTCAAAAGCAACCTTTTATGCGAAATATTAAATTTTGAGGAATTATTTTGTGAAAAATTCCAAGTACTGAGACTTGTGAATTATTGTAAAGGAAATTCAAAGTGAGAATATATATACAGATTGTTCTGTCTAGCAAAGTGGTACTTAAGTGGATTACGTCCCACCACTGACCTGAGAACTTAATATTCTGCCTAGAATTCTGATTCTAAAACGGGCTTAAAAAAAAACCCACCAAAAAACCTGGGAATATCTGTGTAAATATTTGAGTTGAGAATTTTCAGCATAATAATCAATTATCTGACGGTGTGAATTATTTGATTTTAGATATGTCTGCTGAAAATTCAAACAACCCTGTGAACATGGAAAACTCCCAAAACAGAGCTAGCGGTACTGAAGCCGTTACGCCGGTCGTGAGGACCAACATGCCGTATTCTCATCCTGAGAAACCGGAAAAGTTCATGGGTTCCAACTTCAAACGTTGGCAAATGAAAATGGTGTTCGTTGGCAAATGAAAATGGTGTTCTTTTTAACAACCCTGAACTTATCCAGTTATCTCACTGATGAGAAACCTGAGGAGGATCGTGAGGATCCCAAATCCGCTGCAGCCGTGGAGACATGGCGAAATGGAGACTACCTTTGTCGCAACTATGTGCTCAACTCTCTGGACGATGCACTTATTAATGTGTATTCCCCAAAACCTACCGCAAGGGAACTTTGGGAATCATTAGAGAAAAAGTACAAAGTTGATAATGCCAGTGCAAAGAAATTTGCAGCTAGGCGATTCCATGACTACCGAATGGTGGATGGAAGGAGTGTAGTAACGCAATGTGAAGAGCTGCAGCTGATTTTTCACGAGCTTGCTGCTGAAGGTATGAGTCTGACTGAGTCTTTCCAAGTGGCTATGGTGATTGAAAAATTGCCACCTTCCTGGAAGGATTTCAAAAGCTACTTGATGCACAAGAGAAAGCCAATGAGTCTTGAGGATCTTGTCACAAAACTCAGGATCACTCAAGATGACCGAAAGGCTGAAAAGAGATTAAGCGGCATGATTTCAAAAGCCAATATGGTTGAAACTGGGGAAAGCTCACGTGGGACTAAACGGAGACATGCAAATGTTTCTAAGGGAGAGTCTCAAAAGAAGTTCACAGGAAACTGCTATGTCTGTGAAAAACCTGGCCACAAAGCCGTGGATTGTCGTCAGCGTCCCAAAAGGACGAGAAAAAGAAAGCAGTGATGAATAACAAAGGGAAAGGCAAGCGTGCTCATGCAAATATAGCAGAGGCGAGCCAACACTCTGATGATGACGTGCAGTTGAGTGCAATGGTGTCAGAGGTCAATCTGGTTGGAGGGAACTCAAATGAGTGGTGGGTGGACAGCGGGGCTACTCGTCACATCTGCATCAACAGATGGATGTTTAAGACCTATCAATCGGCTGAAAATGAGCAGTGTTTCATGGGAAATTCATCGGTCTCAAAAGTTGAGGGCAAAGGATCTGTTGTGCTGAAGATGACATCTGGAAAGGAGTTGACCCTGAAAGAGGTGCTCCATGTTCCCGAGGTCCGGAAGAACCTCATATCTGGGTCTGTGCTGGTCAAGAAAGGCTTCAGAATTGTCCTTGAAGCGGGCAAAGTCATTCTGACTAAGGGTGGAATGTTTGTGGGAAAGGGGTATGAAGTTAATAATCTTTTTAAAATGTCTGTAATGACAATTGCCCCTAAGACTAGAGGAGAGGCTAGTAGTTCTGCTAATGTTGTAACTGCGCGAGATAATGAGAAACTCGCTGTAATCAAATCTGCCCATGAGGCCAATAAAATTATTTTTGATTACTCGTTTGCGTCTATATGGCATGGTAGATTAGGTCATGTGAACTTTAAGTCTCTACAAAGATTAATTTCCCTAAACTTAATACCAAAGTTCAATATTAACCATAAACACAAGTGTGAGACTTGTGTAGAAGCAAAATTAGCCAAGTCTTCACACCACTCAATAGAGAGAAGCACAGAACCCCAGGGTTTGATCCATACTGATGTCTGTGATCTTAAATATGTTCAATCAAGAAGCGGTAAAAATTACTTTATAACATTTATCGATTATTGTACTAGATATTGCTATGTCTACTTAATGAGAAGTAAAGACGAAGCAATTGACATGTTCATTCATTATAAGAATGAAGTAGAGAACCAACTTGGTAAGAAGATTAAAAGTCTTCGAAATGACCGAGGGGGTGAAAATGAGTCACCATTTGCACAACTTTGTGCTGAGAATGGTATCATTCATCAAACAACGACGCCTTATTCTCCCGAGCGAAATGGTATTGCAGAAAGGAAGAACATAACGCTTAAAGAGATGATGAATGCAATGCTCATAAGTTCTGGCTTACCAAAGAACATGTGGGGAGAAGCTCTTCTCTCTGCCAACTATGTGCTAAATAAACCACCGCACAAAAAGTTGGATAAAACGCCTTATGAATTGTGGAAAGGTCACCCTCCTAGCTACAAGTTCTTAAGGGTTTGGGGCTGCTTAGCGAAAGTTCCAATCCCTCCCCCTAAAAGGACAAGGATTGGACCTAAGACAGTAGACTGTGTATTCATTGGATACGCGCAAGATAGTAGCGCTTAACGATTTCTGGTACACAAGTCAGACAACTCTGAAATGAGTGTAAATACTATCATTGAGTCTAGAGACGCTTCATTCTTTGAGGAGATATTTCCTCATAAAACTCGATCTGTGAAGGAAAATGAAAGTAATGTGGGAGAGATAGAATCTCTAGAAGAAGAAGCAAGTCCTAGAAGAAGTAAAAGAGCTAGAAAGGAGAAATCTTTTGGCTCGGATTTTCTAACATACTTGTTAGAAAAGGAACCGACTACTTTCATGGAAGCAATGTCCTCTACAGACTCAGCTCTTTGGAAAGAAGCAGTAAATAGTGAGATAGATTTTATCTTACAAAACCATACTTGGGAACTAGTGGATCTTCCTCCAGGGAGTAAACCACTAGGCCACAAGTGGATCTTCAAGAGGAAGATGAATGTTGATGGTACCATTGACAAGTACAAGGCAAGACTTGTAGTCAAGGGGTATAGACAAACAAGAAGGTGTCGATTATTTCGATACCTATGCTCCTGTTTCCAGCAAAACGTCTATTAGACTAATCATTGCATTTGCTGCCTTGTTTAATCTGGAGATCCATCAAATGGATGTAAAAACAGCATTTTTAAATGGAAACTTAGAAGAGGAGATTTATATGGAACAACCTGAAGGGTTTGTGGTTTCGGGTAAAGAGAAAAAGGTGTGTAAACTTGTTAAATCCTTATATGGACTAAAACAAGCACCTAAACAGTGGCACGAAAGATTTGACAGTGTAATGCTTTCAAATGGCTTTTGTATAAACCAATGTGATAAATGTGTCTATGTGAAAGGAGATGAGAAAGATTATGTAATAGTTTGTCTCTACGTGGACGACATGATAATTATAGGTAATAATAATAATATTAATATTACCAAGAAGATGTTGTCAAAGAATTTTGACATGAAAGACTTAGATCTTGCTGATGTAATACTTGGGATGAAAATCACTAAGACTTCAGAAGGGTACGCATTCTCCCAGAGTCATTACGTTGAGAAAATTCTTGACAAGTTTGAAAAGGAAGTGATGTCATTGTGAGAACACCAATTGAAGTGGTGTGCAATACGCACAAGAACTTTGGCGAAAGTGTGCGGCAATTAGAATATTCAAGGATCATAGGCAGTCTAATGTACCTCATGAACTA
Organism: Misopates orontium; assembly: GCA_946800315.1. Lineage (NCBI taxonomy): Eukaryota > Viridiplantae > Streptophyta > Magnoliopsida > Lamiales > Plantaginaceae > Misopates > Misopates orontium. The sequence goes on from OX326946.1 coordinate 23,934,962, forward strand.
CACTAGACCTGATATTGCTAACACAGTAAATAGATTGAGTAGGTATACAATCAATCCTAATAATGAGCACTGGAAAGCGATAGTTAGAGTTCTTAGATATCTGAGATGCACTGCTAACTATGGATTACATTATACCAGACATCCAGCTGTCATAGAGGGGTACTCTGATGCAAACTGGATTGCGGACTCTACGAATATAAGATCCACGAGTGGATATATATTTACTGTTGGAGGAGCATCGATTTCTTGGAAATCATGTAAGCAAACTTGTATAGCAAGATCAACTATGGAATCCGAGTTCATAGCATTGGACCTTGCAGCAGAGGAAGCTGATTGGCTTCGGAATTTTCTTCAGGATACCGATGTGGCCAAAGCCAGTGCCTCCAGTCAGCGTGCACTGTGATAGCCAGACAGCTATTGGTAGAGCACAAAATAATGTGTACAATGGGAAGTCTCGACATATACGTCGAAGACATAAAAGCGTCAGACAGTTGTTGAAAACTGGAGTAATATCTTTAGATTTTGTGAGATCTAAAGAAAATCTGGCAGACCCATGGACCAAAGGTTTACCAAGAGATCGAGTAGAGATTTCATCGAGGGGAATGGGATTGAAGCCCACGAAATGACTTCCATCCATGATGGCAACCCAACTTGAATTGGAAACCCCAATTTGCAAGTTCAATGGGACAACCGAATTGTGGGGGCGAGGTCGAACAAAGCACTCGAGAAATTGAGTTCCCACCTATTCCTATGATGAAAGAGTGATAGACCTGTACATGGTTAGGAAAACTTAAAGTTTTAATGATCCTTATGACTTGTGAGTACAAGTGGGGTATGACAGGATACCTCTTATGAGAGATCACCTATATCGAATGTGAAGGGGGCCACTTCTATGAGATGAGTTAAATGGCTAAATCTCTAGAGCGTTCGATGAAACATTCCAAGGCAGTCCACGGCCAAAACGGACAACAACGAAAGGACTAAAGTGATATTGGAATAAGTTGTGTGAGTATCATTATTTTGGTATACACAAAACGCCGAACAGTTCAAGGCATCGCGTCCACTGATTGGCCAGTATATCTGATGATATTTCACTAAGGAAGGTTCAAGGCCGATATCCACCTATCCTGAAGCAACAAGTTCTTGCAGAACTCTTGAATCGCATTTAGCATTGTTAGGCTCACGTGCATCAAGCCAATTACATTCATGTGGGGGATTGTTGGAGATAATAATTGTGTGTGAATTAAATTGCTTAATGAGAAGCATTAAATTAAATAATTAAATTAAGTTTATTTAATTTAAACACACATAAAATCTCAAGATAAGTCTTAGTCTAAGAGATAAGACTAAGACTGAGTCTTGGATAAAGAATAAGACTTAGTCTTGTGAGACTACGTCTGATTCTTGTTAAATTTGGCCTCTTGATTAGAAAGCACATGAACCCAAGAGTTGTCCATGGTCGAACTGTCACAACTATGAAAGACAAGTTAGTTAGAGGTGTTATTATGTGGATACGGTTGTCTTGGTTAACGTCGACGGCTGAACATATCCAGACACCACGTTCACTTGTTAGAAAAGTAAATCTAATGTATCCCCATACGGAAGGGTCAAACTGATAAACCTACATCTCATGATTCAGTAAACTCTCTGTCTAAACTCTTGAGTATATGCATTAAATCTTCTTTCTCGTGGGGGATTGTTGTGAAATGACTTTATTAACCCATGTTGACCAACTTTTTAAATGAGTTCTAATAATAAATTTGGGATTTCTTTAGTTTTAATGAAATCTACATTTTTTGTGGAAGAATTAATATATTTAATTTCTCAAAAACATGTGTCTTGAATGAGTAATTAAATGCTAGAGTTCAATATTTGAAACAAATAGTGTTAAAACAAAATAGTTGGAAGGTGATAAGTTATCATCACAAGTGAATGCCTGTGCTTTTACTTTCATGTTTATAAATGCATCTCTAAGACAACCGTTTGGACCTTTTAGGGGTAACACAAGCCTTGGAAGGAGAAAACTTACTTTTCATACGCCATGCTTCAATGCCCACACATGTGCGTTCACTGCTGTCTTTTGGTTCGACCTGGGCCTGCGCTTGGGGTTTCTATTAAAGAGTAACGCTTTCTTTTTATCATTTTAATAAGGTTTTAAATTAAATTTGGTTTCAAATTATTTTTTTAAATAAATTATAGAGTCGTGACAAGTGGAAAATCGTAGCCTTTAGATGGGTTCAATTAGGGAAAGGTTGTCAAGTCAGCAAATAGCTACCTAAACACCATGTCAACAACAAACAACGGCTAATCATTCGATCAAAAGTGAATGAGTGCACACATAAGAACGTGTCTTCTTAGTCACCATGAAGCCAACCTTCTTTTATTGTAAATAGACACACATATTTCATTCCAAGATCATTGAATCATCCATTTTCTTCTCTCTCTCTCTCTTGTAGCTTTATTCCTACTTCCAAAACACTTCTTTGGTTCATAGTTCTCTGTATTTTTTGTGCTGCTATTTTGAATTTTTAGTCATGGTATCTTGACAGACAATTGCCAAACGCGGAGGCAGAGGCAGGGGGGCATATGGGGGCGATCGCCCCCCCCCCCCCAGCCCAGCCCCAGCTTTATATATATATTCTTCTGGCCACACTTTGCTCATGTACAGATTTGAAGTTGGAACAGCCATGGAGATTTTAAGTTGTTGGTGTTAACGATTGGTGAAGGAGATGGTGAGGTGTAATAAAATGTTGATTGTTTTTATTGAAGTATTGAGAAATGGAACCTTGAAGACCGTGCAAAATCTTCTTTTGACTTTAAGTTCTAGGTGGGATAGTGAATGTATACATACAAATATATATATATCTATATATATATATATATATATATATATATATATATGAAAACCAATATAAATAGTACTATATATAAAATGTAATGTCACCTATATATATACGTATTTCATGATAGTTACATATAAATATTTGTATTGTTAAATATTCTTTTCTATAATCTAAAATTTAAAATTTATATTACTATTTTTTTAAAATTAAGTAAACGTATGTAATAAAAATATTTATATTACATAAAAATCTCTTCGTAATATCTCGCCCCCCACTAAGTCATATTCCTGGCTCCGCCCTTGACTGTAAGCACCATCTTTGGAAGTTTTTGTCTTAAAGAAAAAGAGTCCAACTCTTACTTCGAGAATCTTATGATTCTGTCATATCTTTCAATTGCACCACATATACCAACTCCAAGTAATACCAAGTATTTTCATGCTGATGTGTTTTGTAATGAAGTACTCCATGTCAGACTGGTTCAAACCTTGTAAGATCCTGATTCAGCTAAAAGCCCAAAACTTGCACCGAGACACAAAATATGAGCGAGGTCGGGGGTAAACCAATGAAGGCACTCTAATGCTTATGTCAGTAAAGTCTATTGACTCTATTCAGAGGTCAAGCCTATAGATTAAATTGTGTTGGTTGAAATCAACGATAGATTGAAAGACTGGATATATTGAAAGAAAAAGCTTGAACTGCACATTGAGATCGAAAAGGTGCAATAGGTCGAGTGCACTCTTTAGGCCGAAAGGTTCAATAGGTTGAACTAGGGCCCTTAGTTCAAAAAGATAGTTTGAACTCTGAACACAAGAGATATGTCGAATTGCTTCAATAGGTCAAATTCGATCTACTTTATTGTTCTCACCTTGTTTATCTGTTTTACCTTGATCGATGTAGATGGCGTCTTATCTCGTTTACAGGTGTGTGTCAAATTTGAGGTCCTTATGTCAAATCAAGGCCTATACGTCGAAAAATAGGTCGATTGGCATTGTAGGTCAAATTATAAGATTTAAGTTCAAATTTAGAGCCCAGAGGTCGAATTCAATCTATGTTTAAGTTTTGTGCGGCTTCACCGGTTAGCTACAACTAATTTTTTAGATGTTGGAATTGCAATTTGCGTTTTGATTTGAAATTTATTTCAGCATCTTTTCATAGGTATAAGACTAATACAGTTCAGGATAGGCTTAATAGGTCTAATTATAGGTCGAATTTAGATAGTCAAATTCAACATACACTTCACCTTTGCGCGACTTTATCCTTTTCGCCACAAATTCATTTCTAGAAATCGAATTTGCAATGGCTTTGTTTGATTCATTTGATTAGATACTTATTGGCTAACTCATGCAAACATGGCTTCTTTAGAATGACCCGTGTCCCAAATTATAGTACTTTACCAATAATTATCCATGGGGATCTACCAAGATAATGTTGAAAATTTTGAACTTAGGAATACCAAGCAGCATTTATAGGTAGATCTTAGTAATTTTAAGGTGAACAAACACTCTTTACATGTTTTTAAATTACTCGCTTAAATCAGAAAAAAAAAAAAGCCAAAGAGAGCCTAAACTAAGTGACAGTCGTTGATATTTCACATTTCACATTGTTGAATATGTAACACTAATAAATAAACATCCTATGAAATGTACTCTGAAACTAAAAAGATACAATGTTTTTCTAAAAAAAAATTTACTTACAACTTTATAGATTACATGATAAATTCTTCTATACTTACTGCTTCTTAAATTAATATAAAACAAATTCAAAATAAAAGGTTCGCCTTTTTATAAATAAAACACTACTTTACTAAATGACCAGAAAGAATTGATAATTTATTCTCACCAAATGAAATTTCTGTGATAAACAAAGACTATATGTTGGCACAATTATTTACGTATGAGAAGTAATTATCACAACTATATCATATATATCTAATATTGTAACCCACAAAATGAAAATATCGCAAAACTAATCAAGAAAATCCTAGAGAGATATGTACATATATTTATGTTGAAGATAAGGGAGGAAAAAGTGCGACATACATAGTGATGATGTGATATGGGACTAGAAGCAGTTGAACAGCTGTAGTATGTTATGTATGACAGACAAGAATGTACAAAAGAAGTGAAACCAAAACACATCACATTCACATGGCAATTATCTGTACACAAACACAGTGACGTGACTGTGTCAGAGTCAATCAGAGTCGTCGGTTCTTTGAGAAGCGCTCCTCCAAAACCCACCACCGTAAAACCGATCCCTCATCTCCATGTCCCAGTCACCGCCAACTACGACGTCGTTTCTGCAAATATCATCATCATCATCATCATCTGCATAGAAATTGAACGAGTTCCTCTTCTTCTTCTTCTTCTTGTTCTTGTTGTTTTCGTCATCTTCTTGTTTATTAGAGTTGTTTTTTCTCCTCTTTGTAAGTTTTCTCTTGTTTCTTCTCTTCCTCATGAGTCCAGCGGGTAGGCGATAGACGGCCAGGATCAAGAGATGCATCATAGCGCATGGACAGCAACAGCACACCGCCGCGCACTCGCCCGCCGTTTCACCCACTCTGCCGCCGCCGTTTTTCTTTGGACACTCTGTTTCGATCATGTTTATTTCAACGACTGAGACAAATTGTAACTGACAAGAGGGGTTTCAAATCTCCTGATCGAATCTTGTGTGATTTAATTCAAAGTTGAAAAAGCTGTAACTGATACGAGAGAGAGAGAGAGAAAAAAAAAGAGTTAATTGGGAAATGAATGCGAGTGGCCGAATGTAAAGGAAAATAGGAAGACAAATTCAAAAGGAAAACGACACTTGTTCTTTTATTTCTTTTATTTTTAGGCGTGTGGAAATTTAAATACTTGTGGTGAATTTTGGGGGCTTATTGTACCACTCGCCCACCAATTTCACCTAATATTTTAAATTACTCTCAAATTTTATATTATGTTTGGATTATTATAGTTGTTTCTACCCACGGGTTTTTGTGCAATTTTATAAACCAAATGCGATCACATCGAACGTATTAGGTGTTTTGCGAAGTGCCGCATAACATTTCAAAAAGAGCATTTTGCCTTCTAATATTTGTAGAAATGTGTGATTTATCTCCTGAGTCTTTGATCAACCGTTCATTTTTGCCACGTGCACATCTTTTCATTCATTAAATTTGGCATCAGGGGACAAATTGCACATTTTTACAAACTTCAGGGGGCAAAGTGCTCCTTTTGAAACGCGAGGAGACACTTCCCAAAATAAGTCAAATGTCAAGCAGCAAATCGTAATTGACCCTAATTTTATATGGGCCTCACTCCGTCAAATTAAAGTTAGCTTGTTAGGGAGGGAAAGTCCCAACACATTTTCCAAATGGGCCGCTCATTACGAAGTCTAACGAAGATTTATCTCATCCTAACGAATGGATTGCGCTGCAAGTTAGTTTCTAAGGGGTGTTTGCAAGAATTTATAGAACTTACTTATTCGCTACTTTTGAGTGAAAGTCGAGAGGGTTAGGAAATCTTTTGAAAACACGGCTTAAAAGATCAATTAAGTGTGTAATATTTGATTGCAAGAAACTTTTTCTTTAAACAACTTTCTAACATGTCTTAGTGAGTTGGAGAATTGTCCTAAACCCTATTTCTTCAATTTGTGTTTTTATCTTCTTCTTATTTTAAGACAAGCAAAAGCAAAAGTTGGGTGATCTTTTGTAAACACTTTAAAAAGGTTAAATTTAACTTTTGACATAAACTAAGTAGTTTGGAGTGTTTGTATATCTAACTCCTATGGTTTGGAAACCTTTCTTTTAAATTCAAAACCCTCACAATCATGAAGTTGGTAAACAGTGCTTTTAACTTATTGAAGCATTTTTAAAATAAATTTACTTCTATAATTATACCATTATGTTCTATTATCGAATAAAACAACATATCTCATAAATCCATGGAAGAGCCTGAAGTCTTCTTTCTGCAAGAAGAGAAATGATTTGTAAGTTTTTCTTACTAATTCAAATTCTTGAATATTATGTTGATGACTTTAATTTATTTAATAATTCATTGAATTGAGTTTTCGGAAGATATTTATAATAATTAGTACACTCTTACAAATTGTAATAAGATTGGAACTTCAAGGTAGTTAAGTTATGAAAGTGATATTGCTGCAAATTTACCGCAATAT